>JAESUZ010005128.1:0-2400000 GCA_017311185.1 Proteles cristata cristata | reverse complement strand
CGACCCTGACCTGGGCGCTCCACTCCATAACTGCGCAGACATCCTGGCACAGATACACGGGATGAGAGAAGACCTGCAAGATAAGCCCCTACCAGATGCGGAGGTTACCTGGTTCACAGATGGGAGTAGCTTCATCCACAAAGGACAGAGGTATGCGGGGGCCGCAGTGAACTCAGAAACTGAAATAATATGGGCAGAAGCACTGCCTCCAGGGACATCAGCCCAGAAAGCAGAGCTAATTGCACTAACTCAGGCCTTAAAAATGGGGCGGGATCGAAAAATGACTGTGTACACCGACAGCCTTTGCCACCGCCCATATACATGGGGCAATATACCGAGAGAGGGGATTACTCACTGCAGAAGGCAGAGACATTAAGAACAAAAATGAGATATTGGCCTTACTAGCCGCTATATGGGCTCCAAAGAAATTGGCCATAGTACATTGTCCAGGTCATCAGAAAGAAACCAACCCTGTCTCACAGGGAAACAACCTCGCGGACCAGACGGCACGTCAGGTAGCACAGGAACTCGTCCAAACATTGCCTGTGCAGTTACCAGACCCTGGGCCCCGAGATTTACCCCCACAGCCAGAATATACGGAAGATGACCTCGCCTGGATGCGTAAACTGCCCATGACCCAAATGGTAGACGGATGGTGGAAAGACTCTAGAGACTGCCTCATCCTTCCGGATAAACTGGGCCATGAAGTTTTGACCAGAATACACCACACTACCCATTTGGGGCCTCGAAGGTTACAAGATCTTTTCCGACATTCTAAACTTATGGTAAGAAACATCTCTGACCAAACAGAAAAAATCGTAGCTGCCTGCGCAGCTTGCCAACTCCAGAATCCACATCCTCACACTGCAGCTCAAGGCCAGCGAAAAAGAGGAACTGTACCGGGAGCTCACTGGGAAGTAGACTTCACCGAGGTAAAGCCCGGTAAATTCGGCTATAAATATTTGCTAGTGTTTATAGATACCTTTTCAGGGTGGACTGAGGCCTTTCCGACCAAGAATGAGACAGCACACATAGTAGCAAAAAAGATACTGGAAGAGATCCTGCCCAGGTATGGCTTTCCAATAATGATAGGCTCAGACAATGGGCCTGCGTTTGTTTCTAAGGTAAGTCAGGGACTGGCTTCCATACTTGGGGCTAATTGGAAGTTACATTGCGCATACCGACCCCAAAGCTCAGGGCAGGTAGAAAGAATGAACAGAACATTAAAGGAGACCTTAACTAAATTAACCACGGAGACTGGCGCTAATTGGGTAGAACTACTCCCCTACGTTCTGTATAGGGTCCGTAATTCTCCATATAAATTGGGCCTTACACCCTTTGAAATTATGTTTGGTAAACCCCCACCGATCATACCAGGTTTAAAATCAGAACTCATTCAATCAGAACAAGATAACAATCTCCTATCCTCCCTCAGGGCCTTACAGCGGGTTCATGAGGCCGTGTGGCCCAAATTAAGAGAACTATACGAGACGGGGCCTCCACCCATACCTCATCAGTATCGTCCGGAAGACTGGGTCCTAGTAAAGCGGCACCGGCAAGAAACCCTCGAGCCCCGGTGGAAGGGACCCTACCAGATCATCCTGACGACCCCCACTGCAGTCAAGGTAGACAACATGCCGGCCTGGATCCACCACGTCCACATCAAACCAGTTGACCCGCTGTCAGACCTCGTGGGACATACCGACACCACCACTACCTGGACTGTAGATCGGAGTAAGAAAAACCCGCTTAAACTAACTTTGCGCCGCCTTCCAAACAAACATGCATAGCATAACAGCTACTATAATAATCCTACTGATCCTATCTGTAAACCATGCCCAAAATCCCCACCAGCCCGTCACTGTCAAATGGGTTTTGCGGGGGCCGCAGACAACGCCTAGAGACTTGAGGCGGACGGTCCAAGAACTAACGTTAACCGGACCAGCATCCATCACATTCCCCACCTTCCACCTAGATCTGTGCGCTCTAGGTGCTGGTATCTGGCCCAGGGGAAATAATCAAAACCCCAAGGGCTTTACTTCTTGTGGTGCTGCTTTCGGGTGTGGAAATGACTGTCAGAGCCGGAACCTAAAACAACAGATCTTTTATATATGTCCTGAGACTGGTAACTTTGCCACCTGTGGGGGCGCGGATCAGTTTTTCTGTGCCTCCTGGGGATGTGAAACCATTGCTCCATGGGTCAAACAACCCAATAATGACCTAATTACCTTTGTTCGGACCAATAACCAAACTAGCGAATACAATAGAAACCCGATTTCTATTCAGCTCACTTCTAGAGGAAAAACAGAAAATTGGTTAGTAGCAAAGGTATGGGGCATTCGACTCTGGCTCTCCGGTTACGACATAGGATTTTTATTTTCTATTCAGAAACAACTAGTACTCCCACCCACGGGGGCAATAGGGCCACTAGACCTTCCACTAATGCCAGTCTCCCCGTCCAAACCACAAGATAAAACCTCAGTCACCTACATAATAGGCAGGAACAATACCCAAAATACTACCTCGACCATAGTAAATGCAAGCCCCCTTATGGGAAATGCTGATGGCGGCATATGAAGCCCTAAACCAATCACACCCCAGCGTGACAAAATCCTGCTGGCTGTGCTATGACATACGGCCCCCTTATTATGAAGCTGTGGGTCTTAACGCCCCTTACAACACCTCTAATGAAACGTTCCCAATAGATTGCAAATGGGAACCAAAAAAGCCTGGTATTACCCTCCAGATAGTCACTGGTAACTATACCTGCCTGGGAACCGTTCCCCCAGGGGGACACCCCGGCTATAATCTCAATAAATACCCTAGAATTCAGTCCAAATGGATAATTCCTCCCCCTGGCGGATGGTGGATCTGTTCCAAAACAGGACTCACCCCTTGTTTAAACACCCAGGTTTTTAACTCTTCTGCAGAGTATTGTGCTATGGTACTGGTGTTCCCAAAAATCAGTTATCATTCGGAGAGTGTCCTATACGAGTTATGGGCCGGGGGAACGCCGACACAACAAATAATAAGAACCACACGTGAAGCACTCACCCCAACGCTCGCCGTTCTCTTCGGTCTCGGGACCGTAGGGGCAGGAACAGGAATCTCATCGTTGGCCATTCAACATCAGGGATTTAGCAATCTCAGAGCTGCCGTTGATGAGGATATCGAGAGACTTAAACAGTCGATTTCCCACCTAGAAAAATCTTTAACTTCCCTCTCCGAAGTCGTATTACAGAATCGCCGGGGACTAGACCTGTTGTTCCTCCAACAGGGAGGCCTATGTGCAGCCCTAAAGGAAGAATGTTGTTTTTATGCTGACCGCTCTGGCGTTGTTAGAGAATCAATGGCCAAAGGCAGAGAGGGCCTCGCCAAAAGAAAACGGGAACGGGGACAGCAGGAGGGATGGTTCACATCCTGGTTTAACGGGTCCCCATGTCTCACTGCTTTACTCTCGGCTCTGGCCGGCCCCCTTGTACTACTCCTCCTACTTCTGACCATAGGCCCCATTGTCTTCAACAAACTGTTAAACTTTATCAGAGATAAGCTCAATACAATCCAGGTAATGGTACTAAGGTCACAGTACCAACCCGTAGATACTGGAGACTTATCGTCCCTTTAGTCAATGGGACCCAAGATTGGCTCCCCAAGTGCCAAAGAAAAGGGGGAAATGAGAGGCCTAGATAAACTAAACCAAAAACTTAACCAGCTTTTCCGCTTCTGAACAAGTGCTTGCGCTACGGGAAGCTATTACCTAACCAGCTCTTTCTGCTTCTGTAACAATGCTTAAGGCTTGCTTTCCCGCTTCCCCGGATCTACCGGGCAGCTACACACGGTCCTAGGCCACCGGATTGCCCAAGCGACTAGCCTCATGTTCCCTCCATCACCCCACCTTGGCGTCAGCCAAGCCGAAAAGGCCAGCGGCTACCCCCCACCTTGCTGAGGGAAGGGCCTGGAGAGAGAGATGTTAACCTGTTAGTCGCCAAACAAGACTTTAAACTCGCTCTATGATAGGCTGAATTCAAAGGTATCCCAAATGTTGTAATTGGATCCTGCCAAAAACCTGATGGCTGGAACCAATCAGATACGGTATATGTTCACATTTAAATGTTAACCAATAGCAAACTTGTAACCATGGAAATCTCCTGTCCCTCCCTATGACCTGTTTACTTCTGTCTATAAAAAGGCTGCAAAGGCTTTGTTCAAGGCCTCTCAGTGTCACCAGCGACGAGTGCGTGGAGGTCTGGGTTCGAACCTGCAAATAAACAACGCTTGCCGCTTGGCTTTGACTCTGGTCTCTGGTGGTCTGATTTTGGGGTTTTCTCGAACTCTGGGCGTTTCAATGCAACTAACTATCATCATTCTCTGGCTTTGATTAATGCCATTTTTTAAATTGCTGTATATAGTCATCACTATTAAGAAATAAAACTAGAAGGACTCATATAAAATGTTCACCATTTCATTAATGTTTATTCTCCTTGGGTTTATTTATTAAACAATTACTATTAGCAAATGGTAATTGTGGGGAATAAAATGCAAATGTCTATGATATCAAATAAGCATATTTTGCTAATAGAATTTAATTTCAATGCTTTTTGTTGATTAGTCCTTTTCTCATAGAAAAAAAGACAATAAAGATACCTATTATATTATACATAGATTAATTAATGCATTTACTCAAGAAATTCTGGTGTTGTCATGAGTTAATGATATAGAAAGATAGTGATTTTTCAACATATGTTCAGTGTGAAAGATAACTGCCCAAGCACAGAACAGGCTAAGATTGAATGGCTTGAGGTCTGTAAATCATTACTTCTTGTCTCTTTAGAGAGAATAGCACTCCTGAGTCAAGGGTAGCTGAAATCCTTTACATTTTCTTAAGGAAAAGAATAGTTTGGGAGTCCGTGATCTGTCATGTTTTTCTCAACAATAACCTTTTAAAAATTATTTTTCCTCCATGGATTCCTTGTTTTAAAAGTGTCTAGTTTTAATGTTTTTAAAGTTAATTTATTTATTTTGAGAGAGAACACAAGCAGGGGAGGGGCAGAGAGAGAGCATCTCAAGCAGTCTTGTGCAATCAGCACAGAACCCAGTACAGGGCTTGAACCCATGAACCGTGAGATCATGGCCTGAGCCGAAATCAAGAGTCAGATGCTTAACCAACTGAGCCAGCAGGCGCCCCCAAAGAGAGCCTTTTTTTCTTTCTTATTTTAGAAAGAGAGAGGCTGCTTAAGAGTAGGGGGAGAGGGAAGGAAGGTAAAAGATTGAATCTTAAGCAGGCTCCTCGCTCAGCACAGAGCCGGATGCAGAGCTTGATACCAAGACCCTGGGATCATGACCTGAGCCAAAATCAAGAGTTGGACACTCAATTGCCTGCGCCATAGAGGCTCCCCATATTTTTCAAATGTTTCAGTTACCAGTTTATTAAAACTTTTATTACATACATCTACATATTGAGGCAATATGAGCTCCCAATTACAGAATAGTCCTTAGCATACTAGACTTTATACAATTTCAGTTAGTTTCAAAAAAAATTAACATTTTAGCCATTTTGTACAAACTTTTCTCGTAGGATGGTTGAGATATTGAAGATAGCTCAGGAATTCTGTCAAAAAGCCCCCTCCCCCATAGTTGCTTCCTTATTTCTTAGTTGTGTCTTACCTTTTGCTTAAATCATCCCTTCAAGGAGAATGGAATTGCTGTGATTGCTTTAGAGCAATTGAGATTCACTCCCTGGGGCTGTGAGGGGGCTCAACCCCCCCAGGAGCAGGTGGCCCCTTGGGATTTGCTAGATAGGAACTACGGGATAGGGATCGGGAGAGGCTATGATGCAACCAACAAGGACCCTATTGTGTGTTTATTCCATTTATTGCTTTGATTCAATGTAGTCCCTGACTCATCTTCTGATGTGTAAAACTGCCAGGGCCAGGAAGACAGGATTACAGGTAACATCCCTTAAGATTCCCCAGCTTTCTTTGACCCTATTCCAT
This sequence comes from Proteles cristata cristata, assembly GCA_017311185.1. Taxonomy (NCBI): domain Eukaryota; kingdom Metazoa; phylum Chordata; class Mammalia; order Carnivora; family Hyaenidae; genus Proteles; species Proteles cristata. The sequence goes on along the minus strand of JAESUZ010005128.1, from coordinate 2,394,007 downwards.
GCTTATTAAGCAGTTTTCTCTTGATTAATTAGTCTACCTAACTACCTTGCTATCTGGTCAGAAGTGCCCTGGAAAGCAGACTGACATAATTAGTACATTAGAGAGGTGTGTCATATGTTATAAATGAATAACTTTATGTTTTGACCTCACATCACAGTCCTGCATGTGTAATTAGAGTAAATAACTTACCATTCATTCGGTGCTTTCTTTGTACTGGGTACTCCAGGAGGTGCAAGAGTGAATAGGATGACTGTCTAAAGGCCTCTCTCCCCCACAAGTAGCTGCTAGAGTCACCATTTAGGGAACTTGTGTCAGCCCTTGGGTAAGTGTTTTCCATGTTGCACAGTCTCGTTCACCATTCCTCTCTGATCTCATTTCCTAGACTTCTTCCCCTCACTCATTCTGCTCTTGCCACTGGTCCATCAACTCTCGAAGTAACACTTTGGGAAATAATTCCTAACCTGGAATACCTTTCTCCCAGGTATCCTTGTGGCTAACTCTCGTCTCCTTCAAAAATGGACTTACATGGATATTCACAGAGAGGCTTTCCCCAGTCATTCTACTGAAGCTTCCAACTGCCCAACCCTTCCCATCACCCTTCTCTGACTAGCCTCTTGCCATAGCATTTATGACCATATCACATGCTGTGTATTTCATACATTGCTTTTATTTATCACCAGTCTTCCCTTACCAGAATATAAGTTTTTTGAGGGTTGGGATTTTTGTCTGTACCCTATGTCTACAACAGTACCTGACACATAATAGGATTTCAATAAATACAATTATTGAATAAATGAATCATCTCCTATAAGTAGTATTGTAGTTTATATAAACTGTTCTTGATTATGAAGCTAGGAAATGGAAGAACAAAGATTTGAACCCATGTCTTTCCAGTGATAAAGTACATCTGAAATTCTCTATATACTTTTGAGTTTATTCATTTATTTATATATTAAATGTTTTACTTATTTCTGAGAGAGCGAGAGAGAGCAGGGGAGGGTCAGAGAGAGAGGGAGATACAGAATCTGAAACAGCCTCAAGACTCTGAGCTAGCTGTCAGCACAGAGCCCAACTCAGGGCTCGAACCCACAATCTGTGAGATCTGAGGCGAAGTCAGACGCTTAACGGACTGAGCCACCCAGGGGCCCCTACTTTTGAGTTTATAAATCTGCAAAGACAAGTCCTAGACCCTGCATCATGGTAACCCTTGGAGACACTATTTCCATGGAGACCTCTTAGAGACAGAGATCACACCAGCAATTTGAAGAGGGAAATTTAATATGAAGAATTTTTACCTTGCAAAAAGTAATTACCAACTAAAAGGGGTGAAAAAGGAGTCCAAGAGGTAAAGAAATAATAACTGCAGAAAGTAGTGCCTATCCCTAGGCTGAGAGAGAGATTGAACAAAGATGGAGCTTAGACACTCAGATGCTCTTCCCTCACCCCCAAGCTGAAATTCAGAACCTCAGAGACAAGGGTGCATGTAGCCCATTGGCACTAGAGAACTTTGCTGGTGGACATGGTTTGAGGTTGACCATTATTGACCACACATGCCAAATCTGCTCATTGCCTAGTGGAAACCTCACATCAGGAAAAAAAAGGAAAATCCCTGCTTCCTGTTCTGTCTTTGCAGAGTCTCTCTAGTACCTTCTGTTGGTAAAGCCCGTATGATCTAGCCAGCAAAGGAGATGTGTTTACAGAGACGTGCTTCAGCATCACAAAGCAGGCAAAGAAGGGTAGATTTGGAGCCATAAGGCCATCAGTTAGTAACTGGCTCACCAGCTCAGGAATTACCCATGAAGCCCTATGTAGGCAGGAAGTGGTATTGACTGTTAGCACATCTGCCCCTTCTGTCTCTCACGTCCACAGATGGCAAGTTCATTGTCTTACAACCTGCCTTACCTGTTCTTGTACACGTTCCTTCCACATACGATTGGAGAACGGTCACTCTAGTCTTTTTGCCGGTGTGCTCAGGACTTTCATGTAACCAGGCAGGTTGGCCAGCGAGTCATATTTTGGTGAATATAGTCTACCTCTGTTTTTTTCCACAATCAGTGTCTTCCCAGTCTTAGCATGTACTTGAAGAAAGGATCCTAGATCTATGCTGTCTGCTGTTCCCACACACTACCTTTAGTTTGATTTTCTAGGCCCTGGGATTCATGGGCAGTCCCACTATATCCGTGCATCTCCTGTGGGGAAATAGAGACACTTTCCCTCTGTGCATGGATGTACAGGAATTTGTGCCATCCTCCTGAATAGGGCTATAAAAAGGCCCTGAAACTCCTCATTATTATTTTAATAAGTATCAATTTACTAAAGTTTCTCTTTCCTCACTTCTTCAGATCATTTGCATGAAAATACAGTGGCCATGCTTCTTCCATATCTGTGGTTTCATCCTGCTCAGAGTAAGGGATTCGGGCTCTCATTCTGATCTCTGCTCCTTCAGGCGGGCCAGTCACAGTTTTGCTGCATGGGCATCATTGTAACTTTTCCGAAAGCACCAGCGCTCATTTCAGAGGAGAGGTGATGTGTATAAAAGACAATAACGTCTCTCATAATCTGAACTGAACTACAGTTTGGGTCAGACAGTTTTCTAATTGGTTTGAATTTTCAGTCCATTAAAGGAAAGCTCTGATTACCTTTTACAGAAGGCCACTAGGCAAAAATCTGCTTTATCTGCACAATGATTGTGGTTCTGTTTCATTTGACTGTGTCATTGAAAGACACTTATTCTGTGCTCGGAAGCAGATGCCTCCTATGGGGGACCCCATAATGGCACTGCATCTGAATGCTGCACACCACTGAGCCCTGAAGGCAGACACTTAGGTGCACTGTTTGATGTTCACTTATCCATTTTGATGCCTTCGACATCAGCCTGAGATCTTGCAAACACCAGGGTGGTCTCTGCATTAAGAAGGTGGCACTTGCAGACCCCAAATCTCAAAGTGAGGAGGATCCTCCAGAAATCCCTGGCCTGTGTAGGGAAAGGCAGATCTTTCAGCTTTAATAGCTAGCTGAGGAATAAGACAGGACATAATGGTCTGGGAACATTGCAGTGCCCATTACAAGGAAAGCATGCTTGCTAGTGTCTGTGATTTGTTATCTGAAATGTTCTTAAAATGACAAAAAAAATCAAGGGCAGAGGAGGAAAATAACTAGAAGTTTTTTTAATGTTTATTTGTGAGAGAGATAGAGTGCACGCGTGCATGCACACACACGTGCGCATGAGCAGGGGAGGGGCAGAGAGAGGGAGACAGAGGATCCAAAGCAGGCTCTGCACTGACAGCAGAGAGCTGGACATGGAGCTCAGACTCAGGAACCATAAGATCATGACCAGAGCCAAAGTCAGATGCTCAACCAACTGAGCCACCCAGACACCCCAATAACTAGAATTTTTAAAACCATATACCCATGAGCCTGGGGTTTTAGAATGGCAATCTAAAATGTATCCTATATGCATCAGTATCGCTAAAATAATTATCCTGAGAAATCATTTCCAGCCTTGGGAAAACATCCAAAAGTAAAGCAGACTTTCTGTGCCTTTCAGTCCTTTGTGAGAGGGATTTGTCTACTAGAAGACCAATCCAAGAAGACATTTGGTTTTAAGTTACAAATTTGTCAGTTTTAAGATTTCAAAAAGGACCAGCTGTTTCCTGGTCAAACTAGAGAGCCCACATCCCTTGTGGGCCAAGAAGTGTATAGAAGGCTTGCCTTTAACTTGATTCAAATGTCAGCTTCTTACTAAACTCTCATCTCCTCCAGGGCGGGCACCGCATGACCTGCTTATGTTGATTTCCCCTAATGCCAGCTCAGAATGACCCACAGCCTGTGATCAGCAAATGGCCTGGAGGAAAGAAGAGAAAGAAAAGTAAAGGAGGGAGTTGGAAGCAGGGAGAGGGAAGGGAGGGAAACTTCATACAAGTGCAGACAATGAATGTAGCAGAAAGTACGTCCCTCAAACAAGCGTGAAAGTTGATGGCAGAGAGTAATCATTCAAAGGGTAGTGCCAGTTTTGCTCTTTCTTCCTGCAATGTGGTTCTTTCTTCTTTGGGGTTATTTTTCTCATCCTCCAACATATTGTAGGGGGTTCCATCTGCTTTTCATTGATTCATAGAATAATTTTTTCCTGTAGCAAAGGAAAAGCAACATGGGCTACTGAAAGTGTCTCCCGACTTATCCCTTCCTGTCTGAGCCACTCCATCAATCACGGTGTGACTGGAGAGAAAGGTGGCCATCTTCTTGTGTTTAATCTTGTGTTTAATTATCCTCTTGAGGTACGTGGAAGCTGAATAAATATCTGTAAAGAAATTAAAGCTTTTTGGATTAAAAAAAGAGTCAAGTAAGGGTGAAGTCTTCTTAGAGATGATAAACTTGATGCACATTACTGAGAACAGGGTCTTTTGTGAGTGATGCAAATGACTTTTGTCCTAATAACATTTTCATGATGCTAATTTAAAACATTCTTGAAGTCCCAATTAAAAATGAATGCATTTTTTTTTACTTTTATGTTTTAAAAGAAGCCTAATTTTAAGAATATAATTGAGGATTTATTACACCGCCCTTTACCAGAGACCTAATTATAAAATACTGTGCACTGTTTTCCACGCTTTCAAAAAGGATTACAGTACTTGATTTTTGAGTGATTTTTTCCTAGACTTGCTCTCAAAAGTAAATGATACTTCTAGTATAATCATGTGTATAACAGTAATTAGTCAGGATTTCCTCTTAGGAGTGACGCTTCCTAGTGTGCCTTCAGAAAATAATAGATTAATTATTTTGAGGTGCTGACTATATAACATGGGGTTATGGTGGCGGATCAAAATAAAAATAGTGCACCTTTCTTACTCTAAATGCATCTTCTTCACACCATTGTCACCCCGGGTTTCCTGTCTTGGTGCAGGGCATTATCAACCTCTCAGAGCCCATGTGGAAACACACGCCGAACTGGGTGGGTTCGGGGACTCTTCCCTTCACACATCTCACAGTCCCACCAGTTATCAGTCTTGGTCATTTCTTCTCTTGTCATTTCTTCTCCCCATTTCCTCCCCTCATCCCCAGGGCACTGGGAGTTCGAACTTTATCAACCTTTGCGTGGTCTGGTGAGATTCTTTATGGCGTATCCCCATCAGTAAACTGATGCATTCAACCCCCCATTGTATTATTTTTTATATTTGATGAAATGAAATCTATGCACTATTTGTCTAACATTTTATATATTATAAAGAAAAATTTTAGATACAGATTAATGAAACAATATATTTTTTTAGGTTTATTTATTTATTTTGAAAGAGAGAGAAAGCACGTATGGAGGGAGGGCAGAGAGAGAGAGCGAGAGAGGGAGAGAGAGAGAATCCCAAGCAGGCTTCATACTATCAGTGCAGAATCCGATGAGGCTCTCAGACTCACAAGCCATGAGATAATAACCTGAGCTCAAGTCAGACGCTTAACTGACTGAGCCACCCAGGTGCCCTGAAACAGTAATTTTTAAATTATTGTTTAAATAAAAGCACAAAAACAATTGCCCCACAAATTATAGAAATGTGTTTATGTTTATTAAGCATCTTTAAAAATTTTGCAAGTAAACTTTTTATTTAATTTTATTTAACACGCATGGAGAAAAGAGGACAAAACGTGAAGTTTCTAGCTTGATGACCTTTTTGCAAAGTGAACATCGGCACGTAACCATGTGATTTAAGTCCAGGACGTAGACATCACCAGTACCCTGAAGCTTCCCTGTGTCCTCTCCTAGTGACTACAGCCCTCTTCCCCCACTGCCAACGATAACTGCTAGCCTGACCTCTGCCACTACGGACAACATTTACTTGTTTTGAACTTTATATAATAATCAAATAGTACATCCTGCTTGTTTATGTCTAGCCTCTTTTGCTCAATGTGAAGTTTCTGAGGTTGATTCATGTTTTGAATAACAATATACTTTTTCATTCTCCTTGCTTAAACATCTTGCTAGTTTTGATGACTTCCTATTATTAGTAGCTAGCATCTCAAAGCACAATGTACAGTTCAGGTAAGGGTTTCTTTATTGATGCAAAGCAGTGTTGCAAGTATTATGGATAATTTAAACTATTTTGGTCATTGTCTCATCAGATCTGTGCCTACAGTGTGGTTGAGGAAGAGTTTGGGCTGGAAGAAGAAGATTTAACCCTGCCATAAAAAGTTTACTTGCAAAACTTTTAAAGATGCTTAATAAATGTAAACACATTTAACTCTGCCATTTCTGCTTGAATTATTCACATCATCCACCAATCTAATGTCTCTTTGCAGGAATCTTTTAAAAACCATATGTTCATTTTGTAAGGGCTAGTTGAGCTTAAATTAGATACCATAGACCATAAATCCACTTGTTGGACAATGTTAGGTGAAATATGCAACGTCAAGTGTGTGAGATGAGAAATTCCCTGCCAGCTCGTCACAAAAGTCTCTACTCTTCTATCACAGTAAGTGGCCCTCTGGCACGTGGAAAAAGTGAAGGTCTTCACATTAATTTATATATGAAATGCTAGTAAACCATAATTGTTTTAGAGAACAATATAATAAATACATATCAACAAGTTCCGATATTCCCTTTCCAGACCATAGTGGATCAGCTTGTATCCCTTCTAGGCAATTCTTCCCACTTTGGAAACCACTTATGAAATGGCTATAAGAATGTCTCCCCAACTCTTTGCTAGCCTCTCATCCCACTGAAGTCCACCATCCAAATAGCTGCTGAATCATATTTTTTTAAATGCGTATCTAATTAAGTATTTCCATGCTTGAAACTCTTCCCTCCCACCCCCAACCCCTCCTTCATTAGCTCTACAAACTGCCTCCAGCCTACGGGCCAAGCTCTTTCATTCCCACCCTGCAGACTGAGCTGTCTCCCCAGCCATGACTCCCCGACTATCTTCGAGTCAATGCTAAACTGCTTATTGTCATCTCAGCATTAGCTATGCTGATCCAGGCTTCCTTACCTCCTCCTGGCTTGCTTTCCTTGCCTAGAAGGCATTGTTGGAACTGGCACGCAGGGGAAATGCTTTTCCCTCTTTGCAACTCATCTTAAGAATCATCTTTTCCATGGAGTTTCTCTGCTTTAGCAGTGGGATTTTCACAGCCATCTCATGGCCAGAGCCATCTCATCAGGGCTCTGCTCCCCACTTCTGCCTCAGTTTCTGGTGCCAGCACCTTCTCAAAAAGTACACTCTCAGCAGACAGCGATGATTTTCAAATGACCAAACTCATCGGACTCAAAACAAAACAATTACTAGTTCTTAAACTTTAGAGTGTTAAACTATCATCTGGAAGGATTTTAAAAGCTCAGAGAGTCGGGCCTTACTCCCAGAGTTTAATTCAGTCTTGTGCACTATACAGAAAACAATATTCTAGAAACTTCTGTCAAAGCTCTCTTACTCTAATGTTGACAGTAGTGGAGCAACCTGGTTGAGTGTGGTTAGAGTAGTGTTGTGGGAAGATTATATACCATATTTCAAAGACTAGATGCCAAATAAGATTTCTTGATAGCAGCACTATTGATATTTGGGCCCAGATGATTCTTTGTTGTGGGGGGCTGTTGTCTGTCTTGTGCATTGTAGGATGTTTAGCACCATCCCTGGCCTCAGTCTGCTCGTTTTAAGTAGCAATTCCACAGTCATCCACTCTATGCTCTTTCCCCACAAGCCCCCACCCCAAGTTGTTAAGACCCAAATTTTTTTCAGACCATGCCGTGTGGGGGGCAAAAATCACACCCCCAATGAGAAGCACTGAGCTAGATTCATCGCTTCTTAGCTGTGTGATGTGATTTGGGGCTAATTAGGAAATGTCTCTGTATGTTGGTCTTATCTGTCCAATGGGTATAATGAGCTATCTTGAAATGTTGCTGTACAGGTTAAACAAGCTAATGTGTGTGAAAGTGCCTCGCTGATCTGGGCTCAGAGTTGAGCTGGTCCTGAAACCCAGCATTCTCCTGGCTTTCAAAGCCTAGACAATTATATTGCTTCATTTGCCTTTTTCTCCCTTTCATGGGCTCTTCTGTCTCCTTCAGCCTGCTAATCCTCATGTTCTTTAAGGTTTTTTTTTTTTAATAAGTCCAAGGATCACTTTCATGTAAATGACTATAAAATCTATATCTCTTTCAGCTCCAATAGTGTGTCAGAGATGGCCTGTTGGATATTTTGACTTTGATTTTTCTGCCGATAGCTCAAACTCAACAGGTATAAAAACGATCCATTCTATTCATTTTTTCTTTCTGATTTTGCTATCTAAGTGCATCATTACTCTTTTCTAAGTCAAATCAGTTCAGGGGTCCACAAGGCCTGGGACAGGGATTGATCCACATTGGAGGAAACAGAGCTGAGCAGTTAAACTGTAGCTCCTGAACATTGTTTTCCTAAGGGTTTGGAGGACACCGCAAAGGGGGTGGGGTGAGGAGAGTATCTTCATACACAGCTAGCATCTTCATAACCCTCCTTCCCACTTCCTGTTTCTCTGCGTTCCCATTGCCTGTCTCTCCCTCCTTTCTCTTCTCCCAGAAGCCCTTGGGGGCACTTTCCCTTCTTCTCCTTTCCTGCTACCGCAGCATCTCATGCATCCTCAAAGCGAAGGGGTTGTGCTCTGGCCTGCGAAGCCACCCCACATCTCCTGGAAGGTGGGTGCTCTCTGCAGTGCTCTGCTCTCCCACACCCCCAATGGAAACCCTGTTTCATTGAAACTCAGCATTTTCTTTTTCCTTTTAGGAAATATCTTCACTCACTTTGCCTCCTTTATTAGTGAAAAATCCTTAACGGAGATATTCTGGCAAGTAAAATTTCCCATCTTGTGCATAAGTTAAAACACATGGGTTCAACTTTCTTGTTACCCTTGAACCTTGTCTTTCTCCATCTCTCATTTCCAAGCAGACATTCAATTCTACTGATTTCTCCCTTGCAGGTATTTGTATATTCAGCTCTGTATTTTCCTTCCTCCTGTTACTGTCCTGGTTTAAGAAACCACTGTCTGAATAGTGCCTCTCACACGTTAGTTTCATTGGCATCATTTGGAGTACTTTTTATTTAAAAAAAATTTTTTTAATGTTTTATTTATTTCTAGGAGAGATAGAGAGACAGCGTGAGCAGGGGAGGGTCAGAGAGAGAGGGAGTCACAGACTCTGAAACAGTCTCCAGGCTCTGAGCCGGCAGTCAGCACAGAGCCCAACGCGGGGCTCGAACTCATGAACCACAAGAATCATGACCTAATAGAAAGTCGGATGCTTAACCGACTAAGCCACCCAGGCGTGGAGGGCTTTTTAATACACAGATTCCTGGTGCCGCTTTCCAGAGTTTCTAATTTAGTAGATCTTGGGTGAAATGTGAGAATTTACACCTCTCAGGCTTCCAGTTGGGGACCACACATTGATGAAAACAGTGCTTGCAAACTTTAATGTTTGTAGGATATCAAAATGGTTCATGACATGTTAAATTGAAGGTCCACAGTGGGGTATGAAATTCTGCATTTCTCTCCAGCTCTCAAATGATATGAATTCTACAGGTGTGCAGACCACATTCTAAGTAGTAGGACTCTAACTAAAGCAGAGTTCCAGATGCCTGTGCTTATAAGGTAATGTGAAGACTGACACATTCTGATAGTATCTCATCAAGCACAGGGCCCATCTAATGGGGATGTTAGTTTTATACAGATGTGGACCCAGGGCTGCCATCAGTTTTTTCAGGAGAATAGAATTATTTTTAGTATTATTTTATCTGTTAGTCACCGTAGGCACAGTACCTGCAGTTTTTCAGGAGCTGATGATATATATATAACCTAGAATTTTAAAAAAAGGCTTTGGCATCTTTAAAAAGAAAACTGCAAACTGAAATTAATAAATGTTTTAATTAAATGTTTGCAAAACCTAACATGTTGTCAACTAATCAAATGCAAATCAACTTTCAGACAGTTAGGTGTAAATTATATTTAATGTGGGATTCCAGTTCACTTGGATATGTTTGAGAGAAAATGGGGCTGGGTCACCAAATTCCGTGCCTAGGCCCTAAGGACTCTGAAGGATCTTGAACAATCCTTCAGGAGAAGTGGAAAATTCAGGTTTTAATGGGAACTATTCTCATTTTAGATGTTGGCAATTTATTTTGAATTGTTTAAAAGGTATGTAGGCATTTGTGACAATATGGGTAGACTTTGAGGGCATTATGCTAAGGGAGATAAGTCAAAAGAATGGCAAGTACTGTATAATGTCACTTATATGAGGAATCTAAAAAAGCCAAACTCATAGAAACAGTGAATAGAATGGCGGTTACCAAGGACTGGGGGGTGAGGGTGCTGGGGAGATTTTGGTCAAAGAGTACAAACTTGCAACTAGGAGATGAGTAAGTTCTGAAGAACCAATGCCCAGTATAGTGATTATAGTCCACAGTACCGTATTATATACTTAAAAGTTGCGAAGAGACTAGATCATAAACATTCTCACCTCAAAAGAGAAATGATAATTATGTGACATGATAGAGGTGTTCACTAACACTATTGTGGTAATTATGCTGCAGCATATAAGTGCACCACATCAAACTTTGTACATCTTAGACTTCTACAATGTTATGTGCCAATCCTATCTCAGTTAAAAAAAATAGTATGTAAGCCAAATAAAATCTGCTGTGGGCCAGACTGGAGGCCCTTGGGCTACCAGTGTATTAATTTGGTTTGATTGGCTTGGATTATTGAAATAGTCTTACTGATTTCTCCACCTTCATTCTTTTGACCCATCTTCTTCACAGACATCTCTTCAAACTTTCGAAATCATCCATCTGTATATCTGCAGAGTAAATACAAATTGCTAAGCGTGACTTTTCAAACACTGCATAATTTTGCTTTTAATTACCTTTCCAATTTTATTTTTCATTTCATCTGCTCTAGAGGTCCTGCCCTGTATTCAAATTGGACAAGCCAAGAGAATTAGAATTTTTGCTGACGTACTTTCCTTACCCTGGATGCCTTTCTTGACCTTTCCAAACCACTGCTACCTTTTCCTGTGGTATTTGTTCTCTTTAGCATTCGGTAGACAGCTGATGCCACTCTATTCTTTCCATTCATGTTCATATGCATTTGGGTTTTGTCTCCTCGATAAATGTTTAGTAAGGGTGAAAAATCTAGAGTAGTATATGCTGGTCCAAATCCAGAAAGCTGGGGCGCCTGGGTGGCTTAGTCGGTTAAGCGTCCGACTTTCGCTTAGGTCATGATCTCGCGGTTCCTGGGTTTGAGCCCTGCGTCAGGCTCTGTGCTGACTGCCAGCTCAGAGCCTGGAGCCTGTTTCAGATTCTGTGACTCCCTCTCTCTCGGACCCTCCCCTGCTCACGCTGTCTCGCTCTCTCTCTCCTAGAAATAAATAAAACTAAAACAAACAAACAAACAAACAAAAAACGTTCAAATCCAGAAAGCTAAAAAGTTAACACATCCATCAATGAACCTACCCTCTTAAGAAGTAACTTCTGTTCTTGAATAATAATATCATGAAACCAAAATGAAGAGTCAGTACATAAAAAAGGTCATTAGGGGCACCTTGGTGGCTCAGTTGGTTAAGCGCCCTACTTTGGCTCAGGTCATGATCTCACGGTTCGTGGGTTTGAGCCTCACATCAGACTCTATGCTGACAGCCAGCTCAGAGCCTGGAGCCTGCTTCAGATTCTGTATCTCCCTCTCTCTGACCCTCCCCTGCTCTCTCTCTCTCTCTCTCTCTCTCCCTCTTAGAAAAACATTAAAAAAATGTTTAAAAAAAGGTCATTAATCCGGCTGCCTAGGAGCATTCCTAAGACTGATGGAACTGTAGTACGAATTGGCCAGGTATTTTGTTCAAAGTAAAATGTATATATTTTTTTAGAATGAAAGTCTATGACAAGAAATATAGGACATTATTTTCCTCAAAAGCTTCTATGTATTACTTTTGTCTGCTTATACTTTCTCCAGAATGCAGTACAGATGAGATATAGCCCCAATTTACCAAGTTTTGTATTGGATTGATTGGATTGAATTTTCATTACTCAGTCATGGTTCTTAGTATCATACTATCACATTGTAAGATGACTCTTAGTATCATATTGTCTATCACATCGTAACATGCTTTAAGGCAAGTTGTAATCTATTATTTATATTTAATAAAAACTACTCCTCAGCACATAACAAGTTCACATGTAAGGTACTGCCACTCACACCTAAGAATCTGAGATTAAAGAATCTTTTTATCTTGTATCAGAAGGTTAACACTGAGTGCTGACACTGTCATCACTAGCAGTTCACTGACTTTGACCTTCCGACCTTTTACTCCAGGTGTGAAATGCTCTCATGCTCTTCCTGGCAATCTAATTATGATGTTGCCTTTTCCTTTTTGTCTTCCTTGACTCTGCTATCTTCAAATGACATCTCTTATTACCTCTGTTAGTGAGAGTGGCCATATTTTTCTGCAACCAGGTTAGTTCCCTTTAACGAAGGGAAAGCTTCGTCCATTAGTATTCCCAATTGGTTTCTAAAAATAAAGCCTAATACTTTCCTTAGGACAGAAGTTAAACCAGCCCATCTACAATTTTCTGAACCTAGAGTATCCCTGGATCTTTATTATTATTACCTAATTTCAATTTCTCAAGAACTTCTTTTGAATTCTTTACTGATGTGACTCCAATTAAATCACCTTGTTGTTTAAGTGTTGTGCTATAAATTCGGCCCATCAGGACCTTTTAAAATGAGTTAACACTAATCTTGACCATGTGGTCAGTAAGTGTTGATGCTTCAGTCTTGTTCATTCTCTTGTTTTATGAGCAAATGAGTCTTGTGAGGGATGCAAAGACGGTTTCCACTGCCTGCTTGCCAAAGCTGATGTACTTCTGATCCCCTAAAGAGCGGTTTGAAATAAAATCAGGCAGAATACATTGAAAGTTAGTTAGCTTGTTTATTTCTTTCATTTTGAGTTAAACTTTTTTTTTCCGTTTTCTTCCTCATCCTTAGCCTAATGGTCCATTTCCAAACTGGAGTTAAGTAGCTATGTGTGTGTTCACACCCATCTTCCACCCATCTGCTCTTTTCCTGCTTGGGGCAAGTTTTCTAAAACAATTCCATTTTGTCAGTTTCCACCTCATTTAAATACATTCAGAAAGCTGTGCATTACTGTCCTCAACAGTCTTCCAAACTTTTGAATTAATCTGCCATTTAAAATTCCTTTTTTCTTTTTTTTAACTTTTGGAACTTTCTCCGAGGACCTTTGAAGCTATTAAAAAATAACTCCGGTAGAGTCCAATGCTCTACTTCTCTTACACCTGCCTTCCCCTTAGTCTTGTGCATTACTAAAAGAAAAGTTGTTTAATTTCTTGTTTCTTGCCTACCCTGTTAGTTTTTCCTATGTTACTTTAACCAATTTGCTTAAAGTGGTAAGTTTTTTTTTAATATTCTATTTTTTATAGTATATAAAAATAAAGTAGAAACAGTATGAGTTTGGAGTAGCAAATATCCTGATTAATGTATAATTATCATCAATTCCTTTTACCAGAATGGATGCAACCTTTGGGCCTCTAAATATTTTTTGTGCCAAAGATGTATGAGGTGTGGGTCCAAGAACAGAGTGCATTTCTGATGAAAGGAGTAACCTCTGCATAAGCCAGAGAATACATGGATGAAAACAGCACTGAGGGGGTGCACTAGGCTGGCTCAATCAGTAGAGCATTGATCTTAGGGTCGCGAGTTCAAGCCCTACGTTGGGTCTAGAGCTTACTTAAAAAAAAAAAAGGCATTGAGGATAATTGTGTACTTAGAATAGTGCTAGCCACTGTGGAAGTATGATTTATACAGAGTTAGCATCCTAGTGGGAGAGTAAGACTTTGATATAGACTAATATAGACATTTAAGTGACAATATAGGGCAATATGTCAAGAGAAGTTACAAGGCACTATTGGCAAGAGTGGGTTGTGGATATCACTGGGGAGAGTGGTCAGAGATGTCTCTGTGGAAGAGCCAACACTAGAGCAGTGTTTTTTGTGATGGGAGGATCCACGTAGGTAACAGGCAAGGAAGAGGGCATCTTGGGTGGGAACGGTAGTGAGACTGAGGCTTACAGGCAAAAAGCGGAATATATGGCAGGTCCTAATGAGTACTACTGTCAATGATTACTATTGTCAGGAGTGAGATCTAATTTGGAAAAGGCATTTAGGGGCCAGATTATGGAGGGCCTTGATTGAAAACCTAGGGAACCGGGGTTTATCTTTAGCCCAGTAAGATATTATTGGATAAATTATTGGTCTCTCTGTATTTCAGTTTACTATAACTTTAGGATAATAATAGTTCCTGTTGCATAGGACTGTTGTGGGAAATAATTGAATTTATGTTTTAAAATTATTTTGTTCCTGGGGGCTCCTATTGTAACTTTACAGTGATGTTGCTTATTAAAAAGTAAACGCCATCATGTTTTAAGAAGAAAAAATAACAGAATTGCAAATATTGTGAATTAGTCGAAGACAGTGGTTTAGGTGTTATTGGATACTCATCTTTAGGTTCATTGTGGAAGACACTGACTGGATTAAAAAGGAGTTAATTTTGTGAGCTAGAATTAATTTAGGGAAAAGAAAGGAAAATGAGAGGAGGCCCGGAAGTGATTCCCACTGGTTTGGGAAAGACTTCTTGCCCGGTAGCCTGGGCGCTGCCGTCCTTTTCTAGAAGACTACACAGGTTAAGCTCTCCCAAACGCTGCCATCTTATCTGGCTTAATGGCACTTTGTGAAAGGAAACTAACTCAGTGCCAATGACCTTACACACATATCCGTGTTCACAGATTCGCTGAATTCAGCAGAACTTGGCATACATGGGACACAGTCTACTCTCTTAAAGAATAAAACACATTAAGATCAAATGTTTGCAATTTGAGCGACAGTGTGGTATAATAGAATATAGGGATGTGGAGGGTGGAGGTCACACACAAACCATAATTTAAGTGTGTGATTCCAGGCAAGTTATTCAACCTTTCTGACATCCTTTTATTCATCAGTAAAATAGTAATTATTTCAGAAGATCACAGTGAGGATTAATGAAACAATGTGCCTCACATGACAATCATGGTATCTGGTAGGCAGTTAAGTAATAATCATAGTGTGTTAGAGGTAGCCTGTGCCAGCTCTCAAGAACTGATTGATAAATTACCAGAAATTTTGAGAGCTAATTGTTAAATACAGTCATCATTAACTTACAACTAAATAAATTATATTTAAAACAACTGTAATGTATACTCAAAGCATATCACTTTCTAATCATTTTATTATATGTTATTATTATCTGTTTATGCTCTGAGGCTATTTCCATCTATTGTAACTGTCGGATGGAAATAATATAGAACAGTGTTCCACTGCATGGCTCTTCCCAGCTCGGCATTCGATGGCTACTTGGTGCTAAGTTGAAATCATGGTGGGAGTATTTGTACCACAGATATTGGTAAATGCTACACATCGGGGCTCCCCCCTCCCCGCCCTCCTGAAGAGAGCATGTAGAGCATCTGGCAGAGTGCATGCATGGCATACAGAACAAGCTGCTGAAACATGAGTCCTCATTGCTCTTGAATGGGTTCATTAATTAGACTTTTAGAAGTGGAAGGAATCTGAGACATAATCTCATTCAAGTCCTGAGGCCATTGGGTAACAGGGACTTAGGAGCCCTAGCCTGACATTTGGGGTTCAGCCAGAATCCCACTTGGGCCTTGTCCAGCTCTGCCCTCCTGAGGTCCAAGTCTGGTGACTCATCTGGGGTCTCACTCTCTTCCTCAAGTACTTGGCAACGCTACCAAGGGGCACTCCCTCGCTGCCTCTGCCAGTGTTCCTGTTTTGGGACCCTGAGCCCCTTGGGTTAGGACTTTGCCTTGTCCTTGTTAGGCCGACCTTCCACTGCCTGGAGCAGACCCTGGCTACCTGCGGCCACCTGGCATGAGTGAGTCTCAGGACTTCACTTGCACCTGGATTCACTGCCATCAGAGCCCTTCGTCACGGTTAGCCTCAGTGTCCCAGACCAGGCGTGCCAGGACCCATGGTCATAATAGTGCCACACTCACGCTAGCTCCCACGTATGGCCTGGTGCACAGAGCTTCCTCCTCCCAGCCCCTGTCCCTGTGGGCAAGTTGGCCTCTGGGTCATGTATCCTGCTAGGCTTCCCTGTCTTCCTGTGGTTGGTTGAGGCCAGGGAGATCCTGTGACGAAATATGAAAAAAGAGTCAAACTGCAAAGAGAAAGCAGCTCTACCAGACATTAAAATATACTATAAAGCCTATCTAACTAAGAGAGCTTGACGCTGGCTCCTTGGACAAGGAGGTCATCCCAGAACTGGGGCAGGGAAAATAGAGGACAGACCTGCAAAGTCTTACGATCTTATTTAATGGGGGAAACACCAGAGTTTTTTCCACTGAGATTGGGCACAGGGGCATTTCTACCAAACTTTCAAAGACCATGTGGTTCACATGCTCTATAAATTATTCCTGATCAGATGTCAATAAACCAAGGCCCACAGATCAAACCTGGCTCACTGCCACCTATTTTTATATATGAAGTTCAACTGGATGGTCACACATGGTCACAGCCACTTCTTTCCTTATTGCCTGTGGCTGCTTTGGGGAAAGCTGAAGAGTTGCAACAGAGATCGTGTGGACCTCAAAGCCTAAAATATTTACTGTCATTTCCTGTCAACCTATTATGGAAAGATGTGCTGGCACCTGTTCTAAAACACTGAAGAGGGAGGAGAATTCTCTAATTCCTCTTATGAAACAAGTTTAACATTTAACACTGGTACATAAGCCAGATCAGGACAGTACAAAGAAAGAGAATAACATACCTATATCACTCCTGAATATTGGCGCATAGATACTAACTAAAATATCCCAGAAGAAATGTTTTTCTGAAACCTCTGTGACATTGGTTTTTGTTTTTATTTTATTTTGTTTTTTCTTAAATAGTTTATCATCAAGTTGGTTTCCATATAACATCCAGTGCTCATCCCCACAAGTGCCCTCCTCCATGTGATGTTTTGAGGAGAAATTTATTAGCACTTTTGTTCAGGGCCACACACATCTGCGTTGTCACCAGTGGTGGTGGTTTTGGATTTTCGGGGTCCCTGTGCTTAGTGTTGGGGATATGAATGCAAATAGATTATAAATGATGCCGTCAGTGCACTTACTATCCATGATAGGGGGGATATAGACACTGAAAATATTTTGCTCAGAAGTGATGATGTGGGGGCGCCTGGGTGGCTCAGGTGGTGAAACATCACCTCTTGATTTTGGCTCAGGTCATGATCTCAGAGTTAATGGGATTGAGCCCCACTATCAGTGCGGAGCCTGCTTTGGATTCTCTCTCTCCCTGCCCCTACTCTGCTTTCTCTGTCTTTCTCTCTCAAAATAAATAAACTTAAAAAAAGTGACAATGTTTATCAGGGTATAAATGGGATGTATAAAAGCAATTACCATGTCAAGGGGTTCAAGGAAGGGAGGTCCTTGAGGGTAGGCACACTGCATTGGACATTACCTTGTTCATTTGCCCATACTGAACCTGGCACACATCTACTATGAGTAGGAAGCTTCACCTGTGTACTGCTACGTTCCTTGTGACCAGCACAGAGCTTGGACTCTGTGGGTTTTGTTTTTTTCCCTTTGGGTTTTGTTGTTGTTGTTGTTTGTTTGTTTGGCAATCACTGGCCAATGGGTCACGGAGACACATTTCTGGCACCCAACTGCATGCCCTCTGCTTACTGTTGGGAACCACATTTGGGACCTTGGTTCCATTCGCAATAGAATGTGCATCTTTGCAATGAGATAAGCAAGGCCCACGTAGCTTTCTTGGAGATTGCTGTTATGCTCAAGAATAAATAGAACAACAACAACAAAATTAGCAAAACAAGAGGCAACTGACTTTACCTGGCTCTGACTTTCACATTCCCCACCCCCCGCCCCCCACCGCCCCCACCCCCGCTCTGCGTAGAAAGAGATTTTTGTTATTTCATGGTTTTCTGATGAAAGATGTTCATGGGTGGGAACATCTTCAGCACTTCTGAAAGTGTCAGAAACTTTCAAAGAGGAGGGAGAACATGCTTTGAAAGCTGAGCTAAAACCCTTCTCTCTTCTGAATGCACTTCACAGCCCCAGGTCTGGTCTTTTCAGTTTGGCTTTTGAAGTTCTGTTATCTTTCAAGCTTAATTCCTCTTGGAGTGTGACCAACTTACTAGAGAAGTTACGTTTTTCAAAAGGAATATTGAAAGCAGAGCATTTCCGTCGGATTATGGCTAGCGTTCCTGCACTTCCACTCCCGTTAGCATTTGCTGTTCAAAAGTGCAGTCCCACGTGCACCTGTGGGTCCTACACTGTTTCCCAAACTGACAAGGACAAGCAACGTGAGTCTGCTAAACAGATACCCCCTCCATCCTGCCAATCCTGGTGTGAGCGAGTTTAGGTCCAGATGCATGAGACTATTGCCTCCTAGACATCATGGGACCCACCACCATTTTCTGAGGTGTGAGTGTATTAGAAAATGAAGTATGTCAAAATACGTGATATGTCCCAGAGTTTTTCAGGATTGGCAGTCTAATGTCATTTGGAGGTAATGCCACTAGTCCACTTTGACCTCTTTGCCAGTGTGAGGCTTGGAGCCAAGCCTGATGCCAAGTGATGAGCCCTACATGAAATGTGTGTATCCAAGAGCATCTGTAGTTGGTGGTCCCTGGGTGGCATTGGGCATCAGAAGCTACTTTTCAGCAAACAGTGATCTTTTGAGATTCTTGATATTATTTAAATAGTTAAATACTTTCATTCACAATTTTTAAAAAAATCATTTACTGTGGTGTAAGGAAGGAATCTTGGGCTTGCATGGGTTGGGGAGGTATAGATGACATAATACTTGCCCTAAAGATACTTGTGATACAGAAGAAATGTCACATAAAGACACCATTCTCTTAATTATGCTTCATTTATTATGATAATAAAACCAACAAGTACCTTTTAGAATAGAGAATAGTGGCTCTTCACCTGGGCTGCCTATCTGTAATTCGAGGGATAGGAACTGACAGGCACATTTCTTTTGAGTCTCTCCAGAACTCCTGGTGAAGTACTGAAATACACAGCCCGGTGGGTATGTGTTGGCTGTGTTATCCATCGTGCCCTAACAGGTGTGATTCTGTTGACTTCGAGGGATATTCAAGTCAAGATTTTTCATCTATTTGCTGCTTCTGCTTCTTCATTTAGTGAATTTTCCCAAATCATTCATTCACCAAAATATATTCCTACAAGTTTTGCCTGTGTCTGTGTGATGTAACCAATCAACTGAGATGCAATTTCAACTTGCAAATATTTCTACCATTAGTAGAAATGGGTCATCTATGGTTTGGTTGTTTTACTTATACATAGAAGCCTTAGTCAAATAATTAGTTCAATTAATGTAATTCTTTAGTTATTATCTATTAATGATTTTCTAAACATGTCAAGCAAGTGAAAGTGGATGTTTCTCCTACTCTATGATGTGGAAGTTATTGTGTATATGTAGATCTGTTATTCTCCAGTATTCTGGTGGCTTGTGAATGGTTGGTCTCCTTCTCTTTGAGTCCATCATATTGTGTCCACACTTACCCAGGCTAAAATGCATGAACATGCAAAAAGATAGAAGTCAAATGTAGTTAAAAACACCAACAAGAAGCTCTACTTCTCTACCATCAGTGAACTAGATGCTCACCTTTACTATTATAATACCCTAAGCAATGATAGTCAGAGCATGGTTTGCTATGATGTACATGCCAATTAGTTTATTGCTTTTGTAGTTCACAATTTTAATTCATGCTTAATGAAATGTAAAACTTAACAGTGTAATAGAGAAAATTTAGAGATCCACATTTATTGAGGAGCTAGGTCTCTTACATAAATAAAATTTAATATTTACTGCCTCTCTATTTGTTAGGAGGGCATAAAGAAGTGAAATGACTTCATCTGTCACACTGCTACCTGGCATTTGAAAGCAGAGAGCCGAGGTTGAAGATAGCCCTTGGTTCTTAGCATTTATATCTTATAATTTATTTAAAGGATAATGGGCATTTGGGCTCTGCACTGCAATATGGAGCCTACTTGGAATTCTCTCTCACTCTCTCTCTGCCCCTACCCCACTTATGCTCTCTCTCTCTCTCTTGCTCTATCAAAATAAATAAGCTTAAAAAGAAGCACTGAAAAATAAAATAAAAGTATAATGGGCACTTGGGGGCCCAGCAAAAGGCTGTACTATGTCCACTGCTGGGGGACAGGTCTGGTTGTTTGGTGGGTTGACCAGCAGAGGTCTATTTGCATAGAGGACCTTAGACCCTCCTGGCAGAGAACCCACTCTACAGGATGAAAAAGCCAGGTAAACAAATGTTAAGCCAGCAGTGAGGCCTCTATCATCATAATGAAAGAGGATTTATTCACTTAATTTACAAATCCAAAGCATAAAAATGTTTATTCAACACTATCATGAGATTCTAAGTTTAACATGGCATCTATTACCTAGATTTGTCCTCTGTTCTTGCCTGAACTTTGGAGAGGGTCAATTCTGAACATAGGGGTGGAGAGAACTGCTTTGTTGATATCTCCATAGGAAGGTTTTGGTATTTTTTAAAAGGGTGTATAACAATAAGCATAGAAGGATTCCCCCTCACACACATTCATACATTGGCATAGTCTTTGGGGGTGGGAGGCTGTGGCAATGGCCACTGGTGAAGCCACACTGCCTGGCCACATTGGCTGTGGTACCGAGAGAAGCCATACCCAACAGGTGCACTGTGACTCTGGCTGGTGTGTGTGTCAGCAGAGCTAAGGGGGTCCTGAGGACTCCTGGGAAGGCTTTGTGAGCATGTTGCAGAGGCTGGGACCCACATGGGGCACGAGCCAGCCAAAGAGATTGGAAAATAATTAATTTCACGTAAAGAATTTTTAAGTTATTTCTCCAAATATTTCAAAGACATTGTTTAGGGAGAATTTCAAAGGTTTAAAGTGACTTCTTTGAAGATGATCCCCTGGTAGCTGATAATTTGACCAATTTAACAGACTGTTTAAAACAAGGGTGGGTGTGGCTGAATTCAGCTGGGAGGTCTGGGTCTATAAACACAGATAACACCCAGTGGTGTCTACTCCCTATTCAGTCTTTGCCCTGTGGGGGCTGGGTTGAAAAGCCAGACATTGAGCCTATTCTGTCCTTCGGATTCAGACCATTCACCTCAAACGCCTTTTGTTTTTAGTGATGTTTACATCTTAGCACAGAGTTCCCAAAGACATTTCAGGATCCCAGAGGGAGTTATCAATTCCATGTTCTCAGAGCTTGAGGCCTGGGCCTGTGCACCTACTAATGTCACTAATTTTTTACATCAGTGCCTCAAGCACACCAGATACAGATAATAATGCCAAGTAAACATGTTTTCTTAAATTTATCTTTAAATTTAATTGTGCTTTCCGAGAAACTTGATACAATTCCAAGGTGAAAAACTCGTGGTGGTGGTCAAGTCAAAGTAATGTAATAATCACATGGGGATGGAACCCTGTTACAGAATTGCTGAAATTCACACATGCACATGTGTCCACATGCACACGGTGGCATGTATAATACTTCCTGTGTGAGCACTGTCAGTATCCTTGAATTAGCAAGACCTATGTCTTTTTACCATTGCAGCCTCTTATACTAGATGTAGTGACACTTTAATTAGTCAAGTTTTATTCTTTCATCAAAGTATTTGTTTCCAGATAAGTTGATGTGCTTTTGAAATATGAACTTATTGAGTGTTTCTCTTCTTTATATATTCACTTTGTTTGGCTGGACTGTGCCAACTTTGGAATGTAATTTTAAAAAGGCAGCTATGCAAATTTGACAGGTAATCGTTAACAAAAGAATAGTTTTGATTAGTCCCATAATGAACCATTATCATTAGCTTCTTTCAGCAGGCTTACAAATACAAATATGCCCATACATATTACATGTGTACTAAATGTATGTACCTTTTAATTTTAATGCTAATTCCTATTTTTATACAGACTCAATACACGTTACTATTCAAGGTTGATTAAGTACAAAGGGTTGAAATGCAGCCAATAAAACATGATTAGAAAGAGATTAGAAAAAAGTGTTTAATTAAAAAATTGCCTCTGCAAATCCTTTTAGGAAGTAGGCAGACATAAATAATAAATAGAGCCATTTAGAGATTTCTTGACAAGCAGCCCTGGGCTGGAATTCTGGAGGGCTGTATTCTGGTCACACCTCTAATACTGGCTTTTTCTAGTGACCTTTAGTAATTGTTTACTGGATCTTTCACATATTAGGTGATCAATAAGTGCCTCTGAATTTCACTAATCCCAGGAGAAAGAATCTCAGGTCTTTGTTTTCCTTGCAGGATAATTTTTGAGGCCATTTGGAGGAGATCCTGGGACCAGTTTGAAAAAGAGCCAGATCCTGCTCTGATCTTTGGAGACTTCAGATATTCTAGATCAAGTCTAGAGTCTATGAACTTGTAAGAAGCCCAGAAATATTTTCTTTTTTCTGTGTAAAAACCTTAATGTTAAAGATATTAAAAAATGTCACATAATTCATACATTGTCATAAACTTATCCACAAGTTACCATTAATTTTTTTTTTTAACCCTCGGAGCTTCAGTGGCGGTGTCCCTGAAGAAATGAAACTTGCTCTCGTTTTAATCACCAGGAAATTGTCTCCTTGAGGGTCATTCTGCCCGCATTTGGCTTTGGGAACTTGCAAGGGGACACATGTCCTTCAGGACTTCTGCTTGCTTTGTTGGGAAGTGCCCTTGGTGACTGATGGTTGCTGCCCCATCACCCTGTGAGGATGAAAGGGCATAACCTGATTAAAAATGCCAGCACTTGGTAAGCACTCCATTTCTCCTTTCTTCTTTTATTTTTAAGTTTATTTACTTATTTTGGGACAGAGAGAGAGAGGCAGCATGAGCACGAGAGGGGTAGAGAGAGAGAGAGACAGAGAGAGACAGAGAAGGAGAGAAAGAATCCCAAGCAGGCTTTGCGCTGTCAGCTCAGTGCCCAATGTGGCGCTTGATCTCATGAACTGTGAGATCACAACCTGAGCTAAGATCAAGAGCCAGATACTTAACCAACTGAGCCACCCAGGCTCCCCCTCCTTATTTCTTATGATTGTTTTCTGTGGCTGCTGTTCCAAATTACTGCAAAGTTAATGGCTTAAAAACACAGACCTACTTTCACATTTCTGGGTTTAGAAATCCAAGGCAAGTTTCATTAGGCTACAATTAAGGTGTTAGCACCTTCTGGCAGTTCTAGGGGAAACCCATTTCTTTGCCTTTTACAGCTTCTAGAGACTGTCACATTTCTTGGCTTGTGGTTCCCTCCCTCCATCTTCAAAGCCAACAATGTTGCATCTGTCTGAAAAGGACAGGGAAGGCAGATATCTGTGCATTCAGAAATGTTGGAGGTGAGCTGCCTCTTTGTAAAGTTAGCAGTCTACTGGGCACCACTCATCCTTGTGGTGGACTGCATTATTTTTTTAAGTTTATTTATTTTGAGATAGAGAGCATGCACAGGGGAGGGAGAGAGAGAGAGAGAGAATGGGAGGGAGAGAGAGAAAATCCCAAGAAGGCTCTGCATTGTCAGAATGGAGCCCAACACAGGGTGCAAACTCACGAACTGTGAGATCATGACCCGAGCCCAAACCAAGAGCCGGCCCCTTAACTGACTGAGCCACCCAGGCACCGTGGTCGACTTCTTTCAAAGGGGGATGATGTATGTGTTTAGAAACAGCTCTTTCACCAGCATCTCCCGAGATCTCATAGACAGACGTGGTTCACAGACTGAGAAGTGACAGAAGTAGGCCTAGAAGGTACCAAGCATGCCACTGTCTACATGATATCACTGAAAGGGTCTTTCTTCTCTATGAGCTGCATTTAAATAATAGACACTTGTTCTTGGAATATCAGTCAAGTGCTTTCTATGGGAATGCATGTTGCTATCAGTTCAGTTCTGCCTCTTCAATTCCCCAGTCCATTTAGAATCATTAAGAAGTAGCACTCTTATTCCTAAAAGTTACCATAAGGTGTAATTGGAAAGAAATCTTTGTAAGTGTAAAATATAAAAACAAAACAAAACTGTTTTCGTAGGATGTATAGTAAGGCACCCTTTATTAGAAACTTACCAAATAATCCTATTTTGTCCTAAACTTCATCCTTAGTCTAGCTATAAAGGAAGGGTTTGCTATGAAAATTGATAAACAGATGCTTGGAGGCCTGTGAAACCTACTTAAGAGAACAGACTGTTTTGAAATACTTGAGTAACACCGATTTGGAAAAAAATGCCAATTAAGAGGCTTTTATTTAGTAAAGCAGATGCAATTAGATATTTTTCACTATGTTAGTATAGTTTTGCACCTTATCCATTTGGGAATCATTGCAATGCATTTGCCTGAAAATATTGTATACTTTCACCCTGTTAGCCCGAGTTGCTAAGCTTTTGCTATATTTAGTCATTTTTAGGGGAAATGTTTTTGGTGAACTTTTCTTGTTTGCTTATACTGTAGACTATTCTCCTGAGTAGAAAATGGCTGCTGAATGTGCGAAAAATACCAAAGTCTTCAGCAGGAAGACACTATTTACGATCATTTGAAATCCTCCATCCCCGGAAATTTCTCAAATTAGGCTCATGAAAGCAATCCAACCTAGCTCACTGCTAATCGGAGAAAGCACAAGCTTATTGGCAGGGCTGGAATCTGGATTTCCCTAATCCTTGGTTCCCACCTTTGCTTCGCAGCAACATGCCTCCAGGGTCCCAGGTAATGCTCCTCAAAGGGCCTTGGGGCCCAGTAGGGCCCTTGTACCAGGTATGGCACCACGAACTGTGCTCTCTCGAGGCCCTGTTGGCCTTGGTGGCAATTAGCGACTGTTCTTGCTGGTCCTTCAACATAAAAGGTGCCAAGTCTCAGATCAGATGTGATTATGCTGGTTTATAAGCCTTTGCTTTATCTTCCATGAGTCCGGGCCCTCATGTCCCAGAGGTTTCCTACACGACAGTGCCGTTGGTAGGAAAAGTGCTTCTGTGAGGTGACTTCAGGTGAGGAGGTGGTGGGCTTGAACCGAAAAAGAGTGTTTAGGGGGTGGTAGGTCTCTTTTTCTCTCTGCTCGCTCAGGATTCTAGTTCCTGTTCGTATACTCGTAATTGGAATTCCTTAGCTTCCAAAGCAGTGTTATTTCATCTTTGGGTCCAGCACAAACTTCACCATTGCTTAAGGTTTTTTTTGTTTCTCTTTGCAGCTAGAGCTGTTTCACAAAGCTGTGTGGTGCCGCCAGCCTCCGGGAGGAATGCAAAGATTTCGTGGTGTAAAAGGAGCAACTTATTAAAGAGAACCCTGGTGGAGCTAACATAATGAGCTGTGGATTTCTCTAGAGGTTTGCTGCCTGTTTGAGGACAACAGGAAACACTTTTTAAACAAGAAGGTTAAAAACCTCCAGTGGAAGGATGCTGTGAAGTTATGGTAGTTTTACTTCTCTCTATGGTGCTCGGTCAGCAGTGGCTGTGGCTGGTTTTTCTTTTCAGGGAAATGAAACCTACCTCCAAAACATCTTCCCAGGCCAGGCCTTCTGCTTTAGGTCTCTGTGGGGAGAGGCTCCAAGGTCTAAAACAATTCTCAAAGTTACTTAGAAAGCAGAACAATTGGAAATCACGGAGCTTTTTTCTTTTTTTGTGTGCTGAGCATGATGAAGAAATACTGGCTTATGGAGCCAAAAATAACAAATTAGAAAAGTCAGTATAAGTCAAAGAGAATCTTAGGATAAACTCTGATGTATCATATTGGTAGCATTCGCAAAAATGAAGAAAAACTTGGGAAACTCCTGGGTGGCTCAGTTAAGCGGCCGACTTCAGCTCAGGTCATGATCTCACTGCTCTGGAGTTCGAGCCCCCCATCGGGTTCTGTGCTGACAGCTCAGAGCCTGGAGTCTGCTTCAGATTCTATGTCTCCCTCTCTCTCTGCCCCTACCTGCTCGCACACTGTCTTTCTCTCCCTCACAAATAAATACACATTAAAAAATTTTTAATAAAAAAAAATTTATCACTGATACATTTCTCTTCATTATTTTAAAAAATGTCCTCTGTTTAGGAAAAAAAAATCAGTTTGTCTCTTAACTTCTTTTTTAAGTTTATTTATTTATGCTCAAATCCACAAACTGTGAAATTGTGACCTGAGCCAAAACCAAGAGTCAGATGCTTAACAAACCGAGCCACTCAGGTACCCCAAGATTGCCATTTTTCAATTTTATTGGTGGAATACCTAGGCTAAGATTTAGAAACATCACCATTCCAATGGGGTATAATTTGATGGTTACTGGTATATTATGGTATTAGCTGCACACTATTCTAGGAAGAGTTACAACAGAATTAATGATAACGTGATTATGACCTTGAAGGTAGCATTCGCAGTTTACTCTGATGGCCAGTTGAGAGCTGAGGCACAAGGAATCTAATTGATTTCATTCATGGCTTAAGGGAGAAGAGATTGGCACTGAGACCCAGACAGTCTCCAGAGTCGCTGCACAGTGAGTGAGAAGCCGGCCTGTCAGCGTGTGCTGGTGGCATTCTGTTCCACACTGAGAGACCAGCATCATTGCTAATTGAAACAGGAGAGATGATTACTAAGGCTGTAGCTTGAGAAGCAATATATACCAACACCAAAGGGGAAAGGGCTATTTATTTAGGAAAGTTCACCATCAAATCACTGGACAGAGTAAACAACTCATGGAGAAAATCAACACATTACAATCAAAAAGGAACCCACGGTAATTTGCTGATTTCTCTAGCACTCTCAACATGATGTCGAGTAAAACGCCCCTAAACATTTTCTACTGGATAAGCAGCTCTGATTATGAAAAATCCCTCTTTTTGTTCTTGTGGTTGATACCTCTTCCCACTGTTTTCTGCATTGTATTTAAACAGGGTATCTGATGTTAGCAAGCACCCAATTTAGCATTAATTTCTCTGGCTGGAGATATGAGCCATATGTTTATGTTAGTAAGAGCAACACTATGCATTTGATCATTTCTAAGCAGACTGATAACATTTTCATCTCAAAGAGGGAGTTCTGAGAGTTTTTATTTTACTTATTTATTTTTTTGGGAGTTTATTCATTTTTGAAGCATCAGCAGCTTTCAGTACAGAGGCCACACATGTTTTCTGATCTTATTTTATTTAATTTCTCTACTGGTCTGACTCTGATTAGAAGTTCAAATAAAACTGTGATTCTTCTAGGCCTTGATTCTGTTAAAGTATTTCCTGTCTCTCTCCCCGCACAGCAGTAAAATTGCAGGTAGATTAATTGTTACAAAGTTGCAGTGGGAGAAGCAGCTAGTATTCTTTGAGGTGGCTGTATTACTAGATTTCCAGATGGTTGAGTTGTTTAATATACTCAACCTCACTCCATAAAAACATTTTCACAAGGGTGCAGAAATGTAACGGAGAAGCGCATCTTTCCAAGCGCTCTCACATACACACAAACATCTTCGATTCGGGAAGCCAGCAGGGAGCATGTAAAACAAAATGAGGGGGGGAATAAAGGTTGCACATAGAGCAATTTTAATCCATTCCATTTTTAAATACCACAATAAATTTAATTTCCACAATAAATTAAATAGCCATATTCAGTTTACAAAATAGAATTACTTAGTGTGAAACCAGTATTTACAACAATATACATTATGTACATGACATTTCTCTTTGTTGATGTGGGACACGGAAGTAAAAGGACTTAACTTTCCAATGGCTGATTGACATGCTACATGTGACACCATGGTCTCTATGAGAAAACAATAGTGCAAAATCACCACAGGAACTTTGGAAAGGTGTCAATTTTATGAGATAAGACATTCTTTCA
The DNA here is from genome assembly GCA_017311185.1 of Proteles cristata cristata. Classification (NCBI taxonomy): domain Eukaryota; kingdom Metazoa; phylum Chordata; class Mammalia; order Carnivora; family Hyaenidae; genus Proteles; species Proteles cristata. Next base: position 2,366,129 of record JAESUZ010005128.1, on the reverse strand, counting down.
AATAATAAGAAAATAGTATTTTCTGTTTTCGTGGCACCAATTCAGTATCTGAATTAAAGAGCCAGCTTTCCCTTAGAGAAGAATGCATAACTGAATCCTCTACTTCCTGAAGCTTCACGGCCATTGATACATTTTCACACATAATCTTTTGGCTTAAATCTATGAAAATGGCGGGCAACAAATTCTGACTCAAAGGAAGACTAACTCTTTGAGAACAGCTGAAGTAACTTTCCCCCAGTACCACCACCGTTTCTTATCGCAGATAGCTTAAAAGATGCAACTACTCAGACAGCAAACTGTTTTTTTTTTTTTTTTTGTAAATTTTCAATAGAAAAAGAACTGATCTTATATTTGGTCACACACTGTGTTATATACAAGTATACATGGAAAAACGACTTGGATAGTTGTGTCTAAGAAAAGTGCATATTTTTAATCTAGGGGAGACATTGTGAGTCTCCAGCCACAACACATAGTGTTATATGACTTATTATTTTAGGGCCAGTTCAATGTCCTCCCAGTGATCTGGTAAAACTTTTGATTGAAAGGGTGAAAAAATTTGCGCAATTTGGTAATGACAGAGGGGTCCACCTCTGGATGAATGCGTCCCTTGCTGCCCGCCAGGCACTTATTAAAGATAATGTTAAATCGCAAGCAGTAAAACCCTCTGGTAGCATTGAAATATAAATTGTATTGACTTATCCTCGGGGGAAGATTTAGGAACTTCTCCACAAGCTGAAGTTCCGGCAGAGGCTCTGTGATGAGGCGATCTCCATCGACAATGTGAAATTGCTCAATTGGAAAGTATTTCAACCACCTTTCCAGATGTTTGGTGTAGATGCTGGTTCTTACCGCCTTGTATTTGGTGTTCACCTCGCAGGTATTCGGGTCTATTGCCAGCTTCTCAAACTTGTAGTATGTTTTGTTCTTCCTCTCCTTCCCCTCTAGCACCTGAGTGTAATCAGAAATAGCTCTTGTGGTTGGCTCCCTGACAATGATCAACAACTTGATGGATGAGTTCATTTTGTAAATCCTTTCCGGAACCTCCTCTGTGATAAAATATGCTGGGCTCTTTTCAATTGTGATTTGCTGCGGGTAGGAAAAAGGCATCTTTTTCCTATACCACTCAATTCCCTTGGCATAATTCTCATCATTGTCAAAGAAGTGGATTTCTTGAGAGGCCTTGACCACTGCTGGATGGAGGTTCAGCATCTCAAGCAGGGCCCTGGTACCTCCTTTCCTCACCCCAATGATAATGGCCTTGGGGAGCTGCTGGACCAGGTCATGAAGGCGAACCTGCTCCTTGGAAGTATTGCCCTTCTGGAACTCGTGCAGCAGGCCCCGCTTAAACTGCAGGGCACGGAGAGGGAATTCGGCCTGGCTGCGTGCTCCAAATCGTCCTTCGATGGGGCAAATGGGTTGTAGCCTGAAAGCAACAGAAAGAGGCTCTTAGAAGTTCATTGCAACTGACTTGTCCTTTTTCTGCTTCCCTAGTCAGAGGAAGACTTTAAACGCATAAATAAAACTACTGGCTCCCAGCCCACTGCAATCCATAATGAACATATGTTTGGGAAATTTTATTTTAAGCAACCCTGTATTAAATGGAGCACACATAATTGATGGGATTATTTTTATTAGTGCTCCTTAAAATTTTTATTCACCAAGCACTTAATTGACTAAAGCATGTACTTATGTTCACAGTACAGGACAGACAAGCCACACTGGCCATACTAATAGCCTTTTAACAGCCCACCAGTTAGCGTCGTTTAGAAAACATGAGAGGCAGAAGATTATAACCTTCAGCTGGGAGGCTGAAGGGTGGCTAGGAGGCCATGTCTTTTGGGTTTCATGTGGTAGTATTTTCTGGCAGCTCTCAGCAAAAGTCATGTGGCTCTTAAAAATCCCTGAGATAGAATCTGAATAGAGGTCCCAGGCTCTGCCCATGGCTATTGGTATCATCAACCTGCAAAAATCCAATCTTGGCACTTGCTGAGCTTTTCATTCTAGGAGAATTTCTGCCCTTGGCCTTAGGGACAGTTAGATAAGCACTCTATTTCTTCTGCTTCTCTTTGTCTTTCTATCTAAAGGGGTCAAGATTCTGTTTCTCCTTTGCTGAATGTAGGAACATGCCATCAGCAAGTGCTGTCTATCACCTACCACCCCTGGGACCAGAAATCAACAAGCCTTTGGCAGGGCCAGAAGCCTCAGGTCCTTGCTGCCAAGCCCATGTAAATTAGGCACTCAGGCTCATGAAGGAAGGAATGCAATGGATGGAGGCAGAAAGGAGGGTGTCCACTTTACCATTGCCCTAAATCATGAACAACCACCTAAATCATGAACAACCCTAAAGGCTCTTTTCAGAGAGAAAGCTGTGGTGACAATCATAATGGTATTAGACTAGGCTCACTGCTTGATTTGGCATGGCCAATAAATATGAATGGCAAGTTGAGCTTGCTTTTCGGTAACAGTCTGGAATCTAGCTGAAACTCCTTATAACATCTCTAAGTTTATCTGAGAAGGCATTTTAGCCCTAAAGGGTGTAGAATTAGTCAAAACAGCTGTTAAACCAATCCTCTAACTGAAGCTTCTAGTTACCCTAATTATTTGGAGTCTATGTTCCCCTCTCTGTGGCAATGAGGCTGTCTCTTGCTTTTCCCAATGGACCCTATTATACCATTCTTAGCTCCTGTGATGTTTATAATTAAAGGGAAAAGAGAAAAACTTTGCTAAGGCATTCTGGAGAACTGAGGGGAAGGGCTTGTTTAAACATCTATCTGTCATAATGTATATGGAAAATTGCATTCATATATTATTTGTGGTGTTTGTTTTTTAATGATTTTAGAAACAACTCATACTCATTGTGGAAAACATGAAAATATGGACTACTTTAAAAAATGGGGCTTACTATGTTTAATATTTTAGAGAAACATGAATTTTGTTTTTATAAATTTGTTAACAGGATTAATATGCTAGAGTTCTAAATGGAAGATATAAAAGTAGCAATACATATGTAGTCAAAGATATTTTTAATTGTCACATTGATTGGGATATCAAAAATTCATCTTTTAGCTCTTCTTGGGTTCTGATTCAAATTTAAGCCCTAATTCCCTAAGGCAGCCATCAAATGTAAAGGATGGACTTCTCTGTGCGTCCAGAATGAGGCTAGTGCTATCCTTGGGAGAACTGAAGAAGTAGTCAATCAAATCCTTTTTTGTAAAGACTTCATTCTCATGCAGAACTCTGACTGAGAGGCTGAAATGGGCTCTGGCCTGTTAGAACTGGAAAAGAATTCCCCCACCTCTAGAAAGGGCCATTTTCCTTCTTTTCCTTCCTCTTTCTACCTTCTACCTTGGGAGCTCGTAGCCTGCAGAACAGTTGCTTTTTTTCACTTCCTGACTCACAATAGGAGAAAATATATTATTTCCATTTTCTGAAGAGTAGATTCTCTGCCTGGGCCTCAGACATGGGAAAAACATGGAATCTTGGGCCCAGGAAGAGCCGGAGAACTAACGGAGCTCAGCCTCCTCCCAAAGAGCAGGGTCTTCTGTTACTGAAGAATAGGCTAAGTCAGTGTGTGCCAATTTTAGACATGATCTGTTCCAACTCTCGAATGAGAGGTTTTGGGAAAGCCTACCAAGCAATTCAATTCCTTATCAAAGCTACCCCAGGGGCGCCTGGGTGGCTCACTCAGTCGGTTAAATGTCCGACTTTGGCTCAGGTCATGATCTCGCAGTTCATGGGTTCGAGCCCCGTGTCGGGCTCTGTGCTGGCAGCTCAGAGCCTGGAGCCTGCTTTGGATTCTGTGTCTCCCTCTCTCTCTGACCCTCCCTTGCTCATGCTCACTCTCTCTCAGAAATAAATAAAACATTTAAAAAAAAGCTACCCCATTAGAGACTGGAGGCCAAGTTAAAAATGAATAGAATCATCAACTAAATGACTAATATGTTAATGGTCATTGGATCAATTACTCAATAAAAAGAAAATGATCGGAAGCTAACTAAGGGTATTGGGAAGACCTTGATGTGAAAATTCCATTAGGGACATAGGACAGTGGTGCCCACCTCAAAACTTTTCACTAATAACTAAGTACTACTTTAAAAAACTACTTGAAGTCAGTAATAGGCCTGGTAATACTATTTCCTATAGTTAGCAAATCAGTGAGTGGGAAGTTTACTTAGGAATTTTGAATTGAAAAGCAAATGAGGGGCTCACATTACCAAAACTGACACTGGCTGAAGGAAAATAAAACCACTGCAATATTATCTGGTAAATAGCTAATTGATAAGACTTAGAGATTAGAAAAGGATAACTATAAGGAAGATAGTTTAAAGTATGGCCGCATTTTCATGGAAAATGGGAACTGAATTCATAGACAACGTGCCTCAGTCTTTCCAGTGCAAGAATTAATTTTAAAGGGCAAAAAAGGAAGCTTTGCATTTCAGAAATTAATGTCTCTGTCCTTTCCAATCATACCAAATGTGGGACAGTCCAGAGGTACTCAATGTGAAGCCAGCTGATATTGCTGGGTCTTTTGTAAGTCAGTATCATCTCTCAACTGTATGCTTATTTAGAGCCAAGTGCTAGCTCTGTAAATTTCCTTTCCATGGATTTTCCATTGTTTTCTGGGCAATTACTTTGAGCAGCAGCCTCCTCATCGGATAGTTTCAGCTCCTGGAAACCAGACCTAATTAACATGGTTAAAACTCCCAAAGCCTGCAGCCACCTTTCCAAGGCAATGGCTTCCAAACTTGATGAGCTACTTTACAGGCTCATACAAAATCTTAGCTCTTGTAGTAGCATATTAATTGTTCACTCATAAATTTCAAAATGAAGATAAATAAATATAACGTCACCATTTTGCTATGGCTAGAGGTCAACAACCAGATGCACACACACGGCACTGAGCTCTCGTAAATGACATTTTTGCTGCTTTATCCCTTCTCTGAAAACAAATGTCAACGCATACAGAATACAAATGGATCTTGACGAACACCTTGGTTTGAGCAACTTGGATCTATCTCTCTCTTTTTTTAAGGCTTAATAAATCAAAATCAATACTGCAGAAAAGCATGTTTCTTGGGAATTTTGAGAGAGGAAAACAAATGGATGGGTTTAAGATTATGTCCTGGGGAAGTTTAAATCAAGAGACACTTGAAGTCAAATGGGCATAAGTATGTGTTCAATTACCTACCTATCCAAGCTCCCAACTCTGGCGACTAGATACAGGAGACTCCCAACGGCAAGACTTCCCAGAACCAGGAGCTTCTGTCTCAGCCACGCCTGCTGTTTGAATAGCATGGCCCTCCATCAACCTTCAGGACTTCTGCAGCCTGAGAGACAAGGGATAGAAGGGCACTCATCAACTGTGATCTCTAATAGGCTCTGTGCATTGTCACAGAGCCTCGGGAGGGTGGGAGTACAGGCTGTACAGGAAGTGATGCTTCATTAAGAAAAGATCCCATACCAACCTTGAATATGTTCATGATATAACAGGTATTTACCAAAACGTGTCTTCCTTTTCATGGCCCATGTTATAAGAGCAAATACTAAACTACTGGGAAGAGGGGCGCCTGGGTGGCTCCATCAGTTAAGCATCCGATTTAGGCTCAGGTCATGATCTCATGGTTTGTGCATTCAACCCCCCGCATCAGGCTCTGTGCTGACAGGGCAGAGCTGGAGGCTGCTTCAGATTCTGTGTCTCCCTCACTTTACCCCTCCCTTACTCATGCTCTGTCTCTGTCTCTCCCTCTCTCCAAAGTGAATAAACAATAAAAAAAGTTTTTTTTTTTTAAACAAGGGGGAAGACTAACTAGACAGAACCTGTTAGCTAACTGTCAACGTAAATTAAAATGCATATATTATAACATATGTTTTGCTTTTGTTTTCACAGTGGAATGAGTGACACACAAAACTTAGTCATGTTTTTACTTTTTTTCTCTTCAGCTACCAAGTTTCATAAACTTTTCCCTTAATTTCTTTTTGCTTTGCCTTTTGAGGCACATGATGCCTCCCTTATTTCTTAACATTAGGGGATCTTCTCCTTGTGCATTTCCTATGGCCCGTATAGTTTGATGATTCTTCCACACCCAAGTTCTTCTGTCTCTCACCTGTTTTTGGTTATTCGCCGATCAAGTCCAACCTCTTGAAAGCGTGGGCCCTTCCTTCCGAGGTCCCAGGTTGGAGAGTTAGCTCCTGTCCTTATTATTACTCCCCAGCACCAGCCAATGTGCCCCTCAGGCCAGCCTCTTTACTACCTCTCACACCTCTTCGCTCTCATCTATGTGCTTTTGTCAGCTTCTTCACTGGCTTTCTGGCATTTCCTCCACGACTCTCAGATCCCGTGAATGCCTTCCTGGGGAGGGTGATCCTGGTGGATGTGGATTTTGGGGGGGCGGGGAATCCCAATACCTTGCCCATTGGTGAGTAGGAGTGGGTCAGGTCCATCGTGTAGACAATTACAGGAACAGAGGGTAAGCACTAGCCTTAGGGCTAATACTGGAGAGACACTTGCATGTGGGGGGGGGGGGGTGAGGCTGTAAAGTTACCTCATGGCCGCACTCTGCTCATGGTTGGCAGGCAGGAAAGAAAAGGACTGAGGATACGAAGGCTGCAGTGGAATTAGCCCAAGATTTAGGAGAATGCCACAAGGAAACTCTCGAGCCCTCTACTGCAGTGCACGTGTCATCTGGTAAATGGTAGGTTATAAATCCTGACTGAATAGGAGGCTACTATTTTTTCTACCACCGCTGAGGATCTTTCATTCTCAAAGGCTCCAATACTCCACCTACAGACCGTCCTTTTATGAGAAGTCCAGGTGTTACTATGGAGGTTTTGCTCTGTGGGATAAGCTGCTCCTGCCAGTCCAGCTTATGTCTGAGATGCCTTAACTATACCCCCTGGGGGCTTCTTTCTTTGGGAAACCTCATTCTTCAAACATTTGTTTACACTGCCTCCTCAGCCCATTACACAGCTTACTAAGGTGCTGAGGAGAACTACAATTTTTATTCGAGAGCTCAGCTAACTTGAATGAGTCGTCCATGATGGAGTGCAAAGACCACTGGATTAGGAGCCAAAGATGTTGAGTAACATGTTGGCTTAGTTCTATGACTGAAACTCTGAATTTTGGTATCCTCATCTGTACAATGAAGATAATGATGTCTATCTCACAGGGTTGTTATGACAAGAGCCTTCAGTAAGATAATGTGGGATAGAACTTCATGAATATCTGGGCACTTTACAAAAATGAAGCATAACAAATATCCTCAGGAAATTGATGTATTTGTTCTTACAATGCTTTTTAAAGAGGAAGAGAATATAATAAATGTAGTTCTCATTAATAGTATAATTGGATTGTGGAAAATGTAAGCCTATTTTGAAGATAAATAACTTTTAATGGAAATTACTGTGAAATAGGAGTATGGTAACACTATATTCTCTCCTCAAAGCAAGATGGCAAAATAGAGAATTGCCAAAAAGAGGGACAAAAAATTAACACTTATTGTGTTCAGCTGAAATCTCTTGGAATTTTTGAGAAATGCGGAAGCCAAATTAGTAGTTTCTAAAGTCTCCAGGACACAGGAAGTGAAATCTCGTTTTGTTCTGTAATCAGTCTCAGACTGTATACTAGGAGACCGTACCCTCACAGCCCCTGAATCAATTCTGCTCAGGGAGCCAAAGGTATTTGGTGAATTTAACATTCAAGGTGTCTCTTTGGTTTCCCATACCATCATGAAGTGCTTGAGGGCCTGCTGGGGTGGGGTCTTAAAAGCTGGGAGTTGTTGCTCTTGGGCCTGAAGATACAAGCCAAAGAGAAACCACACCATCTGATTTTTACCAAAAACAGCATTAAACTGGGGAGAAGGTTAAATGCTCCAAAGTTCCTTCCTTTTGGCTATGCCAATTTTAATGAATATTTTATTTTATTGTTATTCTTTTAATGTTTATTTACTTTTGAGAGGGAGAGACAGAGAGCTTGAGCAGGGGAGGGACAGAGAAAGAGGGAGACACAGAATCCGAAGCAGGCTCCAGGCTCTGAGCTGTCAGCACAGAGCCTGACGCAGGACTCGAACTCATGAACCATGAGATTGTGGCCTGAGTTGAAGTCAGCCGCTTAACCGACTGAGCCACCCAGGCACCCCTTAATGGATATTTTAATAATCTCATATCACGGCAGTCATACTGGTAATAGACAATGTATATAAAATTTTTAAAGATTCCAAAAATTTATTATTTCTTTTTATGTATAGAGAAAGGTTAAAGACCTACAGTGACATTTAAGGCCCCCTTCATCTCCAGTTTTTAATCTCTCAGTGTTTCTCATTTGGTGTGCCAAGAATAGCACAATTAGAATTTCTCCAGACTACTAAAGCTTTAATAGACATGGTATCTTAGCTGAACAAAGCATAGTATCTAAATAACAGAGTACGTGTCCAGAAACGACAAATTGTATAGACATCTGGCTGTTTCTTCAAAGCAGCACTAAGCAAAGAAATGATTCCCAGGCTGAAACAAAGAAATAAGGGAACTCAGAAATAATAATAATAAAGATATGTTCAAGTGCTGCTCAAAAGCTTGTAGACATGGCTCCCATAAGCCCCTTGGAGCAGTAAAAGCAATAAGAGAAACAATAGCAGCCAAGTTCATTAAAAACAACCAAACTCACATAGCAGAATTATTCCAAGGAATCACAACTGTCTTTTGAGTATTAGCTCATTTAGTAGTAGCAGCCTTATGAAGTGGATAGGAACTACGTGTATTGAGCATACTCTCTCTGTTACTTTCTTCCACATTTATCATCTCATGTTATACACTGGAACTGTGAAGTATTATCTATTTTATTTTTTCTGATGGAAGCCGAAGAGCAGAGAGATGAGCAGATTATTTACTCAAGGGCACATGGCTGGTAAATGCAGAAGGAGAATTTGAATTCAGAATTATCTGACCCCAAAGAATGTGGCCCCTTGATTGCCATGCCACTCACAGAACTCTGGACGCTTATCCGGGAGACTCTTAATAAACACTTGCTCATTGATTGATGAGAGCAGACAAAACCACTTAACTCTACCCAAATTACCTGCCATTGAACCTTGAAGTGGAAGATGGGGAGGTGAAAAAAGTAAAAAAGAAAAAGAGTTTCCTTGCAGGGGCAGGCAACAGGGGCATTTGGGATGGTTTAGACCTGATATAACGAAGGAAAAGTATTAGTAAGCGATGATAACGATGTTGAAAAATGAAAGGTGCTGTTCTTCCAGAAAAGTAATGTTTTTAATACTTTACAAAGTGGTTCTCATATTCACCATATCATTTCTTTTCTTTTCTTTCTATTTTTTTTTGGTTGCTATGTTACCTACAACTTTTTATTATTCTCTTATAGTCCTTTTAGGTTTTTATCTTGCAGAGATGGAGAAGTGAGTTCACTTCTAGCATATAATGTCATTCACTGATTATTTATTTTAAAATATGTATGTATGTATGCATTCCCAGTATAATTAACATACGGTGTTATATTAGTTACAGGTGTACAATATAAGTGATGCAACGATTCCATACATTTCTCGGTGCTCATCCCGATAAGTATACTCTTAATCCCCATTACCTATTTCATCCACTCCCCCTAGCCTACTTCTCCTCTGGTAACCATCAGTTTGTTCTCTATATTTAAGAATCTGTTTTTTTTTGCTTGACTCTTTGTTTCTTTGTTTTGTTTCTTAAATCCCTCATATGAGTGAACTCATATGGTATTTATCTTTCTCTGATTGATTTAGCATTATACTCTCTAGACCCATCCATGTTGCACATGGTAAGATTTCATTCTTTTTTTTAATGGATAATATTCCATTGCATATCTATACCACATCTTTTTAAAATGTTTTTTAAATTTATTTTTGAGACAAGTTGGAAACCAACTTGACAATAAGCTATTAAAAAATAAATGTATTTTTGAGAGAGAGAGAGACAGACAGACAGACAGAACATGGGTGGAGGAGGGGCAGAGAGAGAGAAGGAGACACAGAATCTGAAATCTGAAGCTGGGTCCAGGCTCTGAGCTGTCAGCACAGAGCCCAATGTGGGGCTTGAACTCTGGAACCACAAGATCATGACCTGATCTGAAGTTGGATGCTTAACCAACTGAGCCACCCAGGCATCCCTATACCATTTCTTCTTATTATTTTTAAATATTTATTTATATTGAGAGAGAGAGAGAGAGAGAGAGAGAGAGAGCATGTACACAAGCAGGGGAGGGGCAAAAAGAGAGGAAGAGAGAGAAAACCCATGCAAGCTGCATGCACAGTGTGGAGCCCAAATTGGGGCTTGATCTCACAACTGTGAGATCATGACCTGAGCCAAAACCAAGAGTTGGAGGTTTAACCAGCTGAGCCACCCAGGTCCCCCCAAACCCAGGAAGTAGAAACTAACCTGCTATGCACCTGCTTTGTGGTCATGGGTAAATCATTTAATCTCCCAGATCTTTTTTTTTCCCCCACCCAGGAAACAAAGGGCTTTCAAAGGATGAGTTCAGCAATCCCTTCTGGGTCTAAAGTTCTCTCATTCTAAGGGATTCTACCAGCAGAGCATTAAATGCATGTTCTTATGATGACAGGTTAATGTATAAGGAAGTAAAGACAATTGCAATGTGGGGAAGTTAATGCCTGAAGTAAATCTCAATTTTTCTTATTATCCCCAGTTTTAAACAGTTGGACCCCTTTCAAGATGGCTATGCCATATTACATTGCCGATCACCATGAAAACAGTCCTCTCATTCTAAGACATGAAATTTCTTTGAAAAGGTACTGACACTATAAAAGATCCTACTGATTAGCTTTCAATTTTCCCAGCTGTCAGAGAACCCATAGGAATCACATTTTGAAAAAATTAACCAAGGGCAGCTGAGGAAGATTGTCATAAAGAATTCGCTTTTCTCCTATTATAGTGATCACATAAGAGAGCTGTAATGAGAAAGAAACAAATGAAGAGGGGCACAAGAACAAGGGCATGGAAAGCAGTGTTCTGCATGTGTCAAGTCCAATGTGGAGATAGGGTGTAGATTAAGAGGAAAATGGACACCATTTGTTAGTAGATTAGGCAGAAAATATATCAGTCAGGATGCTCATAATTGCTCTATCAAATGGCTGAGGAAGCTATTTAGCTCTTTGTTTCTTCAGCTAACCATGAAGGGTCAATGTTAGAAATGAAAAGGAAAAAAGTTGATAAATGATACCGAACTGTAGAGTTTATTACTGCACTATGCTCAGTGCTTATGCTCTTGGGAAATACTGCAGGAGCAGCTTTGAGCAAATTCCAAATTTTCAAATGGGTTCTCCATTTCTTCCCTCCATTCAGCTTTTGATATCATGCATACATAATTTATCACACACAGCTACCATTATTGTGTTAGCTTGAGTAGTCCTCTGGCTCTCTGTCTGCAGGAAGATACTCATTTTGCATTTGTAATTATCGAACTTAAAAAGAGCCAGTTAATTCTGCTTCTGTTCAGGGGTCTCATTTAGTAGAATGATATCATAAGGAAGGAGATGGGAACTGACTTTTATTTTGGCATAGAATTCCAATGACTCTTATTTTCAGTATCTCCTTGCTGTATGTAACTAATGTTTATAGAAGAAGGGTGTCTTCCCCCTAAAGTTTTTTTTTTTTTGATTCATTAAATAGTTGTTGCGAGTTTAGTAAACTGTCCTGTTGGTGAGTTTAGAAGTAGAATCTTTCCTTCTCTAATCTTCTATTTATATAGAAAAGTGTGAGTTGGAGAGGCGACAAGTATACTGGTATTTGAGTTAGTATACATTGTCCAGGCGGGTCATTCCAGCACTTCGGGCTCATGCTGTTAAAAAGGTCAAGTTAAATGGATAAGCCCTGCCTTGTATAGTAAGAGTCAATTTTATAGTAATATTAGTTCTACTTGTCACACCCAGTAAAATCAAGTGTAATATTCAGTACCTGACAGAAAGTCAATTTCTAAATCTTACTTCCTTTCTCACAAATGTTTTGTTTTTGGTAAGGATCAAAGAAATAATGTATATAAAATGTCCTTTAGTGCCATAACTAAATTAAGAATATGGTGGGATTTTTTGCATTAATTTTTATTTGACTGGAATGCTGATTATCTTTTCTCTGCAGTGACTTTTCCTCTCTTTTAATGTCCATAATACTAAGCTATATATTTCTTTTGTAATGACTGAAAATGATGCCAATTTAACATTAAACATTTTAAGTGAAGAATTAAACCATTAGTAGACTGATTACACATAAATATGAATGTACATGTTTAAGTAATGAAGTTAGACCCAGAAAATTCAACATGTTCATTTAAATTTAAGGAAATTTGAATGGGCACCTCTTTAAGCCTTTACAGAAAGATTTTCTATTCTCCACTTAAACATCATAAAAGCACAATTCGTAACACTACTATCCATTTGTGTGGCATTTTATAGTTTTTAAAGTTCAAGCTTAAACATTATTTTACTGGATTTTCACAAGAAAGACATGAAGGACACAATGCCTGCTTTATTCTCCATTCTATAGATGAGAAAGCCAATGTCTGGCTCAGGTGGTGCCCAGGTCCACGTAGCTAATGAATGGCAGAATTCAAAATAAAATATAGCTGTCTCAAACCTCAGTACTTGTGCTAGAAAAATTCATCCTCTTCCTGTGAAGATCTGGCATTAATTTTATTATCAGGAATAGATGCTCACTCATTAGTGCAAATCTAATCCTGGATGCCACAAGTTTTGAAAGAGTGCTAAAGTAATTTTTGTTAAAGGATACGACTTGGAAAAAAGGAAAGAGCTATAAAGTAATTTGGAATGAACAAGCATTTATATTCTTTCTGTGTCTCTCTGATTGGATCATCAGCAGTGCCTGTCAGAAAAATATCCTGGTGGGGCGCCTGGGTGGCTTAGTCGGTTAAGCGTCCGACTTTCGCTTGGGTCATGATCTCGCAGTTCGTGGGTTCGAGCCCCGCGTCGGGCTCTGTGCTGACTGCCAGCTCAGAGCCTGGAGCCTGTTTCAGAGTCTGTGACTCCCTCTCTCTTTGACCCTCCCCTGCTCATGCTGTCTCTCTGTCTCTCTCTCCTAGAAATAAATAAAAATATTAAAAAAAAAAAAAAAGAAAAATATCCTGGTAAGTTAAGGGTTATGATAGATTCATCAAGAATAGGAAAAAGGGAAATAAATCAGTTAACCGAATAATTCCTTAGCATAACAATCATCATGTCACTTGCGAATTTAGAATATTAACTCCAATCACCTTCTCCCAACCCACATGTATTATTTTTGGTCAGGATTTTCATTCTAGCCTGATTCCCCAACACCTTTTAGAGCACACAATATTTTTATTATTACTCTTTGGCACAGTTATTGTTGGTTTAGGTTTATCTACATTCATTAATATCATCAGACACTAATCTTTTTTATTGGTGCCCATTTTATCGAAACGTAATTCACATACCATGCAATCCACCCATTTAAAAGTATAAATCCAATGGATTTTGGTATACTCTGAGTTGTACAATCACCACTACTACCAAATGAAGAACATGTCTCCCACCCTGGAAAGAAACACCACCGTGGAGCGCCCCCCACCACCTCTGTATCCCCATCTCCCCCGCAGTCCTAGTCTACCACTGATCCACTTTTTGCCTCACTCTGCCTTCTTGCATCTCATTTTCCTTTTGCCGGAAGTACACTTTCCTCCAATTCAGAAAACACAAGTTGTGACATTTCGTATCAAAGGCAGAAATAGTTCCCTCAATTTTTTTCTCCCCAAAGGGAAAAACAGGTCCTACTTCTTTCTTTCTTTTAGCAGTTTTGTCCATTAGGATGATCTAATTTCTGAAGCATTTGTTAGCTGTTGAGACTAGTAGTGAGTTGAAACTCAGTTTAAAATAAATAATTACTGAAATGTTCTCTTCCAAATTTAATTTTTTTAAAAAACATGTTTTAAGATGTTTAGTGTTCAGTAAAGAGCTCTTGGGCTAGTAATCACCTCCAGAACATAAAGGAAATAGGAAGCGGTAAAGCAGTCAGCACTGGGATGCACGAGGGCCATGTGCTGAGATGTCATAATAAAGCTCTTGTCTACAGAGTGGTGTTAAAGAACAACCGACACTAGCTAATGGTGGTAAAGACAGATTTTATTCGATACTATTATTGCAGCCACGGGAGAGACCTCAGTATAGAAATGAGCTCAATTCTGATTGGTCGAGGTGATTGGGAGTTTTAAAGGGAGGATGAGAGTGGGGATGGAAGAGAGAGGGGGCTCTAGCAGAGAGAGGAAAGTGAAAAATTACAGAGCAGGAAGCGGTTGCTTACTGTGATTAAGCCATCTGGGCTTGTTAATTGGTGCTTCTTGGGAGGAGAAACAAGCTTCTTATATCTTCAGGACAGGAGATGGTTTTTGCAAATTAGAACAAGGCACCCAACTTCCTCTACCCAGAGACTGGGAAACACAAGAGTGAGAGCTACCTCCCTGGAGGTTTGCATTTCTGGGTCCTTAAGGAGACAGTTCTGGGTGGTAGATTTATATCTCAAAGGGTGAAGAGAAAGGCTTTGTAAGTTCTCTAAAGTAACTGCTTTAAGAGGAAGTTCATGGGCATATGGCAGGTTTGGGCTGGAATAAACAGTAAATTCTATTGACAGCCCTGGGCTGTTGCAGGCAGGCAATTTAAGGAGGGCACCTTAGGCACATGGCCTTAGGCTTTCAGAAGCTGTGCTAGAGTTCGTGCAAGTCTTTTAGTGTGTGTGTGTGTGTGTGTGTGTGTGTGTGTGTGTGTGTGTGTGTGTGTGTGTGGTGGAGGGGATGGGAAGGGAAGGTGGACCAAGTCACTAGGGCTGTGTGTCTGCAATTCTTAGAGACTATGGTTGAGGCTTTAGTGACACGAGGGGTCCGAGGAAGCTGACTGGAGTTTAGTCAAGGAGAGAGCGTTAGCCAGTGACTTCCATGTGATAGGTAATGAATGGGTCATGCCCTGAGCACTTGTATGAATCCTACGGATATTTTGACTTTTGGAATCCAAAGTTCCAAAATTTTCTCGGATAATCATTAAGAGTAATAGTGGTGGATTTTACTTACTGGGCACTTAGTATAGCCAGTTGCACTAAGTTAATATTTGAGGATTAAGTACTCAACATCCATGATCCCTTTTAATGGCTCTGCGAAGTTGGTTATTGTCATACTCATTTGTTATACTCATTTGCCATTTAAAAAAACTTGCCCAAGTGGCAAAGAATCAAGTGGGAAAGAGTCAAGAATCTTATTAATTCTAAGCCTGGGCTCAAAAAAATATTGTTTTAGTTTTAGTCTGGTTATCATCATAGCATGCATCTTCCCCTTACTAATTAGAGACACTTTTACTATTGTTATTGTTTATGCAATAAACATTTGGATTATTACCTTTCATTTGAAATAGAACTGCCTTTAGGAAAAGTCTTTAGGTGAAAATGAACTGGCTTTGTGTTTAAATATGAACATCTATTTTCACGCTTATTTTTACAAGGAAGTCTGGGTATAGAATTCAAGGGAAGTGATTATTCTCTTGAAGCACATTCTATTAAATATATTATACTGCTGTCTTCAGCTTCCACTGGTGCTGATTTAAATTGACAATCAAGCTGTTGGTTCTTTTTGTTTAAATTTTTAAAAAATGGTTTTATTTATTTTTTAGAGAGAGAGAGAGAAAGAGAGACAGCATCAGCAGGGGAAGGGGCAGGTAGAGAGAGGGAGACACAGAATCTGAAGCAGGCTTCAGGCTCTGAGCTGTCAGCACAGAGCCCGACATGGGGCTCGAACTCATGACTGTGGGATCATGACCTAAGCTAAAGTCAGACAATTAACAAACTGAGCCACCCAGGTGGCTTTTAAGATCTTCTCTTTCACTTTGGTGATCTGTAGCTTTACTATAGGTCTTGCTGTAGAAGAAACCTTTTTATTTATCCTAATTGGAATTTACTAGGTTCCCTGGTTCTCAGAATTCATATATATGATTTCAATAACTTTGGGAAAATATAGGAATAATTATCATACTGGGTACTCCTCTTTTATGTTATTTCTACTACGTTCTGAAACTCTGATGAGATTTATGTTAAACCTTCTCATTCTGGTCTCTAAAACTCTTAACTTACGTTTTATATTTTCTGTTCTGCTTGAACAGAATTCTAGTTCATTTCTTTTTCTTTTTTCTTTTTTTTTCCTAGTTCATTTCTTAAGATATATCTTCTAGTTCACTATCTTCACTGTATCTAATCTTTTAGATAGTATATTCATTGCACTTTACATCTCAATGATTGTATATTACTTTCTAGAATCTAATATTGTTCAAATAGGGTTGGTTATTTTTTTTATATAAAATTTTTTTTAATGTTTTATTTATTTCTAGGAGAGACAGAGAGAGACAGCGTGAGCAGGGGAGGGTCAGAGAGAGAGGGAGACACAGACTCTGAAATAGGCTCCAGGCTCTGAGCTGGCAGTCAGCACACAGCCTTACGCGGGGCTCGAACCCACGAACCGCGAGATCATGACCTAAGCGAAAGTCGGACGCTTAACCGACTAAGCCACCCAGGCGCCCCAGGGTTGGTTATTTTTTATGGTCTCATGTTCCCTGCTTGCATTTCCAAGCTTTTGGTAGATTTCATTAACCATAGCTATGGTATAGTCTGTGTCGAAAATCTCATTATCTGAGACCTTTGGGTTTGCTGTTTTACTCATAATGTCTTATTTCCTTGTTTGTTCTGTGATTCTCATTCTGGGCTGTTCATTTTCCCAAGAATTTTATTTTTATGTATTCTTTGAAGCCTGGTTTGAGGTTGAGTTTTCCAAAGGAGTTACAAATTTGTTTCTGCAATTGCCTGAGTCCTCCGGGACCATGCTTGGGGTTTTTTGGACAACACAGGCAGGATGAATTAGAACCCCATGCTCAAGAGAGGACCAGTTTGTGATTATCAATCTTCAGGGGGTTTTGTCCTTTTACACTGTGCCAAAATTGATTTCTTTGTGGAATATTAGGGTTTACTTCTAATTCATTCTTACAACAGCAGTACAATCCTCTAGAATACTATTTTTTTTTTAATATATATTTTTTTTATTTCTAGGAGAGAGAGAGAGACAGCGCGAGCAGGGGAGGGTCAGAGAGAGAGGGAGACACAGAATCCGAAACAGGCTCCAGGCTCTGAGCTGGCAGTCAGCACAGAGCCCGACGCGGGGCTCGAACCCACGAACCGTGAGATCATGACCTACGCGAAAGTCGGACGCTTAACCGACTAAGCCACCCAGGCGCCCCATCTAGAATACTATTTTTTTTTTAATGTTTTTTATTTTATTTCTAGGAGAGAGAGAGAGAGACAGCGTGAGCAGGGGAGGGTCAGAGAGAGAGGAGTCACAGACTGAAACAGGCTCCAGGCTCTGAGCTGGCAGTCAGCACAGAGCCCGACGTGGGGCTCGAACCCACAAACGCGAGATCATGACCTAAGCGAAAGTCAGACGCTCAACCGACTAAGCCACCCAGGCGCCCCTAGAATACTATTTTTATGAGTGTCTCAGTTTAGATTCCTTGCACTGATCAGTTCCTATGCTTTTTCTCGTGGTGGAGCCTGAAAAACCATCAAAGTGGAAGAAAAAGGATTCTAGAGTTTGGCAGAAATTCTCAGAGTAATCCTCACTTTGGAACTCACTTGCCGATCATGTTTCCCGATTTTATTTCATTCTGAGGCTCTGTTCCTTCCTTCCTTTCAAATAGCCACATAGATATAATTAGATACTTACAGGGTAGACATACTGTGTAGCTATTTCACCACACATTTTAGTTATTTCAGTAGCAAGGTTGACACAGAGTAACCGACCATCCTGTCAGAAATGAAAGTGTTTTTTATTTCATTTCTTTCCCCTTAAACTCACATAAATTTCTAGCCCACCTACTTGAATCACTCAGCCTGTCCCACCATAGGCATTCAAAGAAATTCTGTTTGTTTCATCATGTAAAGTGGTTCAAACAGCTTCTTTGGATTTACAAAGAGAAGTAAATGGATCCATCTGAAATGTACTCTGATGGTAAAGGGCGCTGTAGGTGGAAAGGACTTTTCATGTCTGCCTGTGACCTTTTGCCCCGATGTTATTCCTGCAACTATGTCTTGCAGACTGCAATTAAGGTTGCTAATCAGTTGACCATAGGATAAGGAAATCATTTAGGTGGGGCTAATTCAATTAGATGAGTTCTTGAAAAGCGGAAGGCTCTTTTCAGCTAGTAGTGTAGAGTCCCAGCAAGCCGAGGATTCAACTTGCTGCTGCAGGCTGGGAGGTGCAAGGGCTCTGAGAGTAGCCTCGAGGAACTGAGGGTGACTTCTGGCCGCAGCCGGGAAGAACAGGTGACCTCATTCCTACGACTACAAGGAACTATATTTTGCCTACCCCAACAATGAACTTGGAAGCAGAGTCCTCCCCACAGTCTCCAGATAAGAGCCCAGTCAGGCTGACAGCTCGATTTCAGCCTTGTGAGAGGCTCCACAGACCATCCAGCTGAACCACCTGGACTTCTGACCTACAGAACTGTGAGCTAATAAATCGGTGCTGTTTTATGTTACCATGTTTGTGGTGATTTGTTACGAGGCATTAGAAAACTAAGGCAGGCATAGTTCTCTGTCATCGGTAGCTTTAAGAAAAAAAAAAGCAATGGTGATTTTCTTTTTCCCCCCTGAAGCTTCCTTCTCACCAAGCACTGGGTGCCAAACAGCAAAAGCTCACCTTCAAGAGCTATATTGTACCCCTAACAATGCTGGCTCGGATGCTCAAACTTTCAATGGGGACGATAATGCAATTGTGTTTGCTATTGGCGAGAAAAGGCCAATTTAGTAAAATGTCGAATACTTTTCAGTGAAAAGGCAGATCATTATATCTGACACCAAGTCAGTACTCTGAGTTATAACGTGCAAGCTGCTGTCTCCATATCACTCTCTTAGAAGCTGACCCCTTCGCATCTTTTTCTCAAGCTAAAGCCATGTTCCCTGACATACCTGTGGGCTCTGGAAGTGACTTCTCTCCCTGAAGATGCTCCAGGTCTCTGCAGCACAATGAACACTTTAGCTAGAGGTTGACCTTTCCCTACCCCCAATTTCTCTTTCACCTTTCCAGCTTCATTCCTTCTTTTTAAAACTTATTTATTTATTTAAGTATTTACTTATTTTGAAAGAGAGAGAGAGGGAGCATGCATGTGCATACCAGCAGGGAAGGGACCAGGAGAGAGGGAGAGAAAATCCCAAGTAAGCTCCATGCTCAGTGCAGAGCCTGATGCAGGGGTTGATCCCATTAACCAAGAGATCATGACCTGAGCTGAAATCAAGAGTTCAGTGCTCAACCGACTAAGCCACCCAGAAGCCCTTCCAGGTTCATCTCCTGTGATATGCCCACACAGACCCTAACTTTGGCAGATACTTTCCTAATTTTCCTTATGTTCTTCCTTTCACTCTTCTATTTCTACTTGCAGACACTGTACTTCTCTTCCAATATTCAACTCAGGTGTCACTTCCCCCAAGAATCTTTTCTGAGATTCTTCCAGACAGAATTGTGTATTCCCTCATTTGGGAATGTTCCCAAAGCATTCAAAAACAGTTTTTGTGCTCTGCTGTGTACATGTCCACTCTTCCCATATTATGGTCTTAACAACTGTCCATATAACTATAAAACCCCAGAGCTGGCACAGTTCATTATTAGATGTTTGATCCACATCTATAAAATTAAGGATCGAGTCTAATGACAGAAGCAAGATGATTGGGAATATTTCTGCTTTTCCCTTAAATGTGTGAATTGGCCTGTTGCTCGTTACTTTCTCCCTCCATTGGACTGTGTGGACTTGATGTTGCTCTCAAACTTGTGTCATCTGTGAGTTGACCACCACAATCACTTCAGACCCAGATAATTTCAATAAGATCAATCTCTCTGTCTTCTATACACATGCATACATACTCCCTCCATTCCTACATACTAAAACTTTATTCAGCTGCCAAAAAAAATTTGGGGCGCCTGAGTGGCTCAGTCAATTAAGCGTCTGACTTTGGCTCAGGTCGTGATCTCACGGTTTGTGGGTTCGGGCCCCACATGGGGCTCTCTGATGACAGCTCAGAGCCTGGAGCCTGCTTCTAATTCTGTGTCTCCCTCTCTCTCTGACCCTCCCTTGCTTGTGCTGTCTCTCTCTTTCTCAGAAATAAAAACATAAAAATTTAAAAAAAAATTTTGCCTTAATGGAGCCAGTCTCCATCTCAAATCCCACAGGTAACTCTCTATAGCCTGGAGCTGTGCTGCACAGTAGGACAGTCACTAGTCAGTGGCCATAAACACAACTTGAGATGTGATGAAAGGGTTAAATATCAATGGGTTTCAAAGGCATAGTAGAAGAAGAATACAAAATATCTCAATATAAACATTTTATTTTGTGTATCTGTTAAGAAGATATTTTGCTTGTATTGGGTGAAAGGAAATGTGTCACTAAAATTAATTTTACCTGTTTTTTTTAAAACCTTTTTTAATGAGGCCACTAAAGTTTTAAAATTATACATATGGCTTGCATTATACTCTTTTAGGCAGTACTAGCATAATGCTCTAGCACCTGAACTTGGCACTGTGATTCACATATGGCCTCAATATCCCCTAAGGACTTCATCTCTCTTGTCTCACTCATGAAAAGTCCATCATAGCTAGTATTTTGTTAGAAACCCTACCCTTATTCTTTTTCTATGCCCATACCTTTCTTATTTTCTTTCATTTTGCTTATCAAAATCCTATTCCTTCTTCCAGGTTCCTATTAGCTCCACTGTCTATAAGAAACCTTGTCTGGTCCTATTAAAATAAAGATTTTTTTTTCCATCTAAAGGTAGGATTCTGGTATGTTATAATCTGTGAATATATTTTGTCTCTTCTTTACATTGTAAGTATTTAGAGGACAGGGGCTGTTTAACATGCCTATCTGTGTATATACGTCCACAAATAGCATAGTGTCTTTCCTCAATGACTCTCAAAAAATGTGTGGTTGGGGCGCCTGGGTGGCTTAGTCGGTTAAGCGTCTGGCTTTCACTTAGGTCATGATCTCGCGGTTCGTGGGTTCGAGCCTCGCATTGGGCTCTGTGCTGACTGCCAGCTCAGAGCCTGGAGCCTGTTTCAGTCGGTGACTCTCTCTCTCTCTGACCCTCCCCTGCTCACGCTGTCTCTCTCTCTCTCCTAGAAATAAATAAAAACATTAAAAAAAAATGTGTGGTGCATACATTGAATGGAGGAAATTTGTTTAGGAAATAAATTATAGTCTATATACATATATATGTGTATATATGTATTGACATGCCTGTGTGTGGCTGTGTATTTACTGACATGTTTATGTGTATGTGTGTGTGTGTGTGTGTATACTCACAAATATTTCATAATTTAATGAAGAGGGAAAGATCACCATGAAGACTCTGAGTCTTTGGAGAAGAATAAAGAATGAAAATCCACAGAGAGAAAAAACACTCAGAACATGAGAGCTGGAAGAGACTGTAGAGAGAAAGTTGCCCATTTTCTCGTGTCACAGGTGACAGAGTTCCAGTTGGAGAAGTTGAGAAACCTCCATGTGCAAGGTAGACTGTTATGTCTCCATGCTCAGTGCAGGCCCTGACACTTAGGAGTCAATAAACAATGGTCCAACGAATGAATGAACGAACAACACAAGGTAAGTGCGCCTAGTGAACTGAAACTAGACTATACATCCGATTCAGAGTAGTGAGACTTCCACTCTACCACACAGAGAGAGGAAGGCAAGTTGGGAAGCAATAGGGAGACTGCTGAAAACATTTTTCTTAGCCAACCATTAAATTAGACACTTAACAGGTTTTCTGACCAGCATCTAGGCATATGCAGATTTACAAGAGTAAATGATATCTTTCCTTCCTGTTCAGATGACCCTTCCAAGTTGGTGGTGTTCATCTTGCTGCTTGTCATCTGGGCAGAAGAGAGTGTGTGCTTTCAGTGATTTTCAAAATAACAGTGGTGGATTTTCATTGATTTCCCTCATTCTTTCTTGTCCTGTTCCCTTTTGTGCATTTGTTGCTTGGTATTTTACAGAGCACTCCTCTCACATAGATCATATCCTAAAATTCTCAAAGCAACTTACCAGGTGCCATTAGCACCCACACTTTGAAATGTGGAACTCAGAGAAGTCAATTGAACCTGATCAAACATCACACAGCTGCGATGTGATGGAGCGGTATGTGTCTTCTATATTGTTTCCAAATATTCTGATTGCTTCTCCTATTATTTTCCATTATTACTTATGAATAAGAACAACTGTCCATTATAGCCGGGGCAAGAGGTAGTATTTGAGGTGTGAACAGAAAGAAGCAAGTAGTTAACATCATGACCTTAGCTTTACCAGTTAATTTCTTATTCTTCAGAATATTCTCTTTAAAGCACATTTGGGATTTAAAATGAATGGAGAGAAAATAACCTTTCTCTTAATCATTTTATCTAACATAACAACCAGAACAACCGCCAAATTCACTCCCCGAACTTTCTACTGGGGGGTCCTCCTGCTAGATTTCTGAAACTCCAGTGATGGGGAGATAGTTATTGACATTTTTTGGGAACCCTGTACTCGTAGAATTTCCCTTCTGCTAAAGATTAGGAGACTTGTGAGCGCTTGAAGCTTTTGAAATGTGAGGTTTAGGTTTTAATGATTTTTCTTTTTCAAAAAAGAAGGTGAAAAGAATGTGGGCTCTGATTTCAAACAGAATAGATAAGTAGGACAAAATTAATCAATAGATCTTAGTTGAGGTTGTTTACACAGGAGATCTGTGCATCTTGCACATTTTCCATCTGTGTACAGTAATTTGCTTGTTGTTGTTTAGATGTGATTGACACAATCTGACAATCTGGCTTATTAGCCTATTTTGTAAGTAATTATATGTAAAACAGCAACAACATTTTCCCCACCTAGATCATAGCAAGGGGACTTATTCTAAAGCTATAAATGAATGGCCCTAGGTTCCTCCTCCTCTCTGCTCTCCATCTCTCCTCCTTTTTCTTCCTTTTCTATTCTTACCTTGAACCTACTCATGAACACAAAATTTAGAATATCATACATTATGGGAAACTTGTACTCCTGCATATTCCCATAGGTAGGCTGTGTTCTACCATTTTGTTTGGGAAACTGGAGTAAATGTCGACTGTCCCCTTATGGTGCAGCCCTGCTCTTCTCATCCCCCCACTTCCCTTTTGGGGATGATAGAAAGATGAAAATAAGTGCCAACGAAGTAAAATAAAGCAGTTCCAAAATACGAGGACTTACACTACAAAAGCCTTAGTGTCTTGTAATAGGACGATGCTACTGAATGAACAAGAAGTAAATAATGAGTCACCTGGACATGACGAATATTGCTGTACCTGAGACTCTGCTTCTCTGTGGAGTTCTGTTGAATCATAATCTGCTATTTCCCTGGTGTCCACATGTCTTGCTGTTTCAAGAATGTTTGTGTCAAATTTTTGTTACAACTGCTAACACTGAGTTATTTGGGGGACACAAGTCACAAATACTTTCCATGTGGGAGAAAGTAAGTATTGCTTTCATTTCTGAGGGCCTAATTATAGCACCACTTTCTATTTTAGTCCTTATTTATTTTCCAATTCTTCAGGGATTGGGTAGTATTTAAGAATGAAATAAGCAGAGCTCCAATGTCTAATTAAGATTTTCTTGTAGGATTAATAAGTCATGTCTCATTAGCTCCGCTGCACGCAAGGTGTTAGTCTTCACCTTGGCATTCTAATCTTGAAATAAGTTTGTGGATCAAGTATTGAAGTATTGAAAGGAGTTGAACAAACAGTTTGATTAAGGTCACCAAACCTTCTGATGCTAGTCCCATATTATTGATTCAAGTGCATCTCTCTACATAAATGCTTAATGTCTTTTCAAATGTAAAAGCAATGGTCTAGATTGGCCATTGGAGGAAGCCACCATCTTGGCCTTCCCCAGCAAAGAACGTAGTAAATATCTTTGCATGTTTCTGGAATCGTCTCTGTTTCTATGATGGATTTTTTTTTTTCTGCACATGGGACCAAAGGCAAAGAAGCCAGAGCACAGCTGCTCTAAAGAGCTTTTGTTGGTTTTCTGGTAGAGCTTGTGCAGGCTATGCTGCCGATGATACCATGCACAGTTGCTGGCCATGTTCTGAGAAGAGTGGGCTCACTGACACAGAGACATGTTAGACATGAGCCCAGCGACATGGCAGACAGCAAGACAATTTACCCACAAACTCTAAGTCTCTTAAAAACATCCTCGAGTTTTCTCTTTATTTTTCACAATTGCAATGATTTAATAGGCAAAGAAGTGGTTAATGGAGAAGAAATTAAAAGCCAGGTGTACTCTCTTGATCCTCAAGTATACCTTTGTAAAATCAGAGAGTTGGGCTAGACCATCTTGTAGGTCCTTCCATGTTTAAGATTTATGGTTCTCTTACTTTGGTGATGTAATCCATGCCTCACCCCAGGAAGCCAAGCCTTTATTCTTAGTAGTGAATCACACACAGTGCATCACGCATAGTGGGTGCTCAATAAATAGTTACTGAATTAATGAATAAATGAAGTGGGGCCTTGAGATGCATTGTAAAAGCAACTGCTGTCTGAGTCTTTATAATGAGCTTAGCAGTGGGAAGCTTCTCCTCAAGGAATTCATAATATCATTGGGGAAATTAGCTTAAATAATTGAAACTTAGCAAACCCACAGAGCATTCTGTGACAAATGGCACAATGTGCGGAGCTGACTGAAAGGACTGCAAGAGCTTAGAGAAGGTCTTGCAGATCTCTGATACAACTTAGTACCCATTTTGGTTTTGGCAGAGGGCAAATAAAAATAAACGATAAAAATGAATCAGTCTACACTTGCTAGGTGTCAGGTTATTTCATATATATGTATATTTCATTTATATGTTTAATCCTTATAACACCATAAGATTGGTATGACCATCTACATTTTGCAGTTAAGTGAACTAAGGCCGGAGGAAGCTGCATAACTAGTCCAAAGTCACACAGTAACAAATGATGGAAGAGGAATTTGAATCCAGGACTGACTGGCTTTAATGACCATGGTCCTCCACATGCATCTAGTGGTCTGGATCGGAAGTCCACTGGGCCATGGGAGAACCTGGATCTTATGTAGGATCCTGCATCTTGTATCAAGCTATTGTCTTATCAAGTAGGTGACTATGCATCTGGCTACCCTCTTTGCTTACCCCATCCCTACAGAGCCCAAGAAAATCCTTACATGTGAGCTGTTGACCTCTGGGATTTTGTTTTCTTGGATACTTTTTGTCTGCCTCTTTCTACTTGTCTTGACTCTTGATATTTATATTTGTCCAGGCTAATCAACCTGGTTTTGTTTTGGGGATTGGTTTTGACTTCTTGGAAGTGATAATATCATTGCTCATTATACCTAGCTTTTTCTAACCTTCTGGCTCTGCCTTGTCCACTACCTTTTGAGTTATGTGATACATTTATTTTGTCTTTCTTTTTCTATCATATACATCTGGTTTTTCCCTCATTCTTTACCTGGGCTCCCCATCGTTCAATGTCTATTCATTGTCCTTAGGGCATGCATGGTGACAGGGTTTGAACAATCCAAGCTGGGGGTATAATAAAAGCAGTGATAAGGAAATAGGAACAAGCGTGCCTTGTGTAGTGAGCAGGAGGGCATTATTTGGAGGGGTAAAGATGGTCTGTACTGAAGAGTGGAAGTAAGATTGAATGGAAGGTATACTAGATGACAGATCTTTTAAAAGCCAGATATGAGTGTATATAGGTGGTAGTGTAGGAAACAGAGCAGTGGCACAGATGATTGAAAAAAAGCTTCTTGTTACAAGTTGTTCATACAGAAGACAAATCCAGTCTGGAAAGTACTGTTTGAGAGGGGAAGAAATATTTGATTAAGGACACCAGAAAGGAGGCTGATGCTGATTTATCCAGATATGATGCACTAATAGCTCCCCCCAGATAGAGGTGTGAATGAAGAAAAAGGGGTGAGTAGAGCAGGTACTTTGAAGAAAAGGTAATTAGAAGCTGGAAGAAGACTGGATATAATATAAGGCATTTAGGATTGTCTCATTTTCAAAATATTTTGGTTTTTTGAGAAGTTTAAGAAGTGCCCCTCAAAAGGATTTAGAGTCATTTCTAATGCTTCCCTAAATATTCATGTCAGTCAAACTTCAGCGTGGACAGGAAGCAACTAGCAACAACCCTATTAAATGTCATTCAGTAGGAAGTGTTCTTGGATTTTGCTCGTTTATAGTTTCCAAACCATGAACTGAGGTTTCTCAGAGGCATATGAAGACCAAGTTTTTATTAGATGTACAATATAGCACCTTCTGAATGGATGCTGAGGATCAGAAAGAATAGAGTTATACATCCCTCCCTTTCTATTGCACGTACATTCAGGACTTATATTCTTATTCTCATAATCCTAAACCATTGTAATAATGGCCAAAGTTATCATATAATGGACTTTCCTTGAATTGACAGTTGAAAGTAAAAGACACCCAGAAGTTTCCCTTTCTTAAACTTTATAAAAGGCTCATGTGATGGACTTACTGGGGTGAGTCCCAAGGTCCCTGGTGCCTGATATTCATGCCATTGTATAATCCCTTCCCCTTGAGTATGGGTGGGACCTAGAACTTGCTTCTAATCACAAGAGTACAGGAAGAAGATGATGGGATATCATTCCTGTGACTTGTTACATTAATAAGTAAGACTCTGTCTTGCTATCAGGCTTGCTCTAAGTGTCTGTTTCTGGCTTTGAAGGAAGAAGTTTCCACAAACCATTAGTAACAAGAAACTGAATCCTGGCCACAGCCACACTGGCTAGGAAGCAAACACTTTCTTACATGAGTCTACAGAAGAGAGGCAAGTCTTGCTGGCACCTTGATTGCAGCCTTGTGAGACCTGGAAACAGAGAGCCCACCCAAGCTGTGCTCCTGCCCCAAAGGAATGATGAGATAATATATATGTGTTGTTTTGAGCTGCTAAATTTGTGGCAATTTGTTACACAGCCTAGAAGACTGATAGAGTTCACTTTTGCTCTTTTTCTCTTCCTGGCTCTACAAACCAGTGAGTAGAGTTTCCATCTTGCCAGTCACCCCACCGGAGGCCAAAGAGTCATTCTGGGCTTCTTTTCATCTTGTATGCCTAACATGTAACATCTAACCATTAGGCACAATCTATGATCCTATCTCTTCCTTAGTTCTTTTCCATGCCTCGCACTCTCCAAAGTTGTACCATATCAACTATACAACCCATGTCTATTTTAGGGCTGAAGGCAATGAGATGCTCACTTGAGCTCATTCTCAGATAACAGGATGCAGTTATTGCCAAGGGCAAGGGGTGAATAACCAAAGACAAAACTGATGGGGTGCCGAGCTGAGGCAGGGAGGTGCCAGGGCCTTAGCTCAGATCCCAGTTAATTCCACTGTTGCCGGGGGCATCAGTGGCCCAGAAAATGACTTCACGTTATTGCAGAAGCACTTTTACAACTTATAGTACCAGCTCTCATTTCCTGCCTGGACCAAATATTCACTCTGACTTAGATCTTATTCCTTCTCAAATTTATCCTCTGCTCTCTTCCTAGACTCCTTTCCTAAAACAAATCTGACAATCTCACAACATTTTCCACTGTGTTCAGGATAAATTTCAACTTTTCAGTGTAGCCCCCAAACCTTTTCATAATCTGGCTGGCCCTGCTCCATCTCTGGATATGTCCCCTATGATCCCACCTCTCACTCTGTGTTTCAATGATCTTGATCATTTATATACAGTTTCCAGGGCAAATGCATGCTATTTTCATCTCTATATTCCTGTTGAAGTTGTCCTCACTGTGAGGAATGCTCTGTATAATTCTGAGGGTAATTTCACCTTATCCTTTAAGATTCTGTGGAAATATAACCCCCAAGAAGCCTTCACTTGCCTATCAAGAAGGATCAGGCTAGGCTAGGCTAGAGGCTTTGTGGAGATGTAGTTGGAAAGATATCAGAACCATTGTAAATTACTCTTTTGATCCAAGAGGACATCACTCTTCAGCCCATCACCAAGTGTTTACCATAATTAATAATAATATCAGAAAGCTCTAAATATGTTATATGGCTGCCCCAGTGATAATTCAATCTAGGTATCATTTTGTATACCTTTTTCTTTGGCTAGATGAAAGTATTATGAAGATATACCTCTGTACTACCATAATATTAAAACACACATCTATTTGGGGGCATGTGTGTGTTTTTGTCATTTAGTATAGGAATTTTATTCCTATATGAAAATGTTTTTCATCTTGAATCTCTAAATGGCTTCTGAGATGACTGGAAAGGTTACAAGATGAGAAAAAATGAGAAAAGATTTTAGCAGTTGCGCATTTGAATAACTGGAGATGAGAATTATTATGATTACATTTTTGATGCCAGAAATGTACACAACATATGTAGGACATAAAAAGTAATCCACTTGGGTTTAAAAGCTGGGAAAAAAAAGTCAGCAAAATATGTGTAGCTACCAGAACTGGTCCAAGTAGTTAGTAAAGCAAAGAACTAACTTTTTTTATTCTTTAGTTTTAGAAATTTATTGGGAATACAGGTACCACTAGGGGGCCCCCTAATATTCCAAACTGTTGGGAGATCTGCCTATCCCAGCAGGGGCAAGAGAATAATGAATAAAAATGCTCTGTAATTTAAAGTATATTCCTTAGTAACATTAGCATTTGCATGTTTGTATAAGGCCTGAAAATGGAACTTTATGACTTTGAGGTTTGCTAGAGTTAAAAATGTATTTATGGTAAATAATTTAGCAATACAAATATAAATATGCACCTGATAGAGAAAGGCGTAATGTGCTTCACTGAACTCAATTTCTTTGGTGTAATAAAAGGGGGGCAAAAGAACTTCATCTAGCTTCCTGATTACTTTTCTGAGTAATACAGAATAAAAAGATTAAAATTTTTATCACCTGAATTAGTCTACCATATTAATAGATCACTATTCACTGATATGAAATAAATATCTGTCTGTAGATATAAATATATATGTAACTGGGTATTAGATTGTTGAACTCTATTTAACAGAATATGCAGAATAAAAATGTTAAATTATGTATGCTGCTATATTACCAGTTAAATGAATCTAGGAAAGGCTTGATCCTATCTATGCAGATGTACTTAAGAGAATTATTAGGATATACTTGATTTCCTGCTCTAAGGCATGTAAAATGCAAAACTCATGTAAAACTTTTTCCCAGTAATATTAAATCATATTTATGACACAGAGCATTACTACTAGGAAAGGAAATATTGGATAGTTACCATCCCTTATATATTGTGATTCATGTTTGTTTCCACAGACTTTCAGATGTGTTCCGATTATGAATACTGCATTACATATTGTTTGTTTCGATTGTCAAATGGTATGGCATGAATATCTGAAAATTCCAAATAGAATTCTATTTGGAGTGTATTTTGTGTTTTGGCAAATATGTACCCTTTGAATTGAAGTTATCAGAAATACTTTGGGGGAGGTAGACGCCGGGGATGAGACCGAGAAAGCAAACGTCCCTAGCTTTCTTCCCTTGTTTTCTTTTTATCAGAATACAGTATACAGTCTCATTCTCTTCTGTTTGTTGTCTCAGACTTTTTAGTTCCCCACCAAAAATTTGAATTCAGATTTGTAAGCTAACTCTATCCCCATGGCCAAAAAAAGACCAAAGACAAAATTTTGTGGGCTGACAGATAAGTCATTATTAGTTTTAGGTTTATGTATGTGGACTTTTTGCTATTTATTTTCTACAAACAAAAAACAAATGCATGACATCTGTGTAGAATTTACTTGTCTGCCTCCTTCACTAGGACTTGAAAAATCAAAGACAGTCTCTGAAAGGAAAGCATAGAAATTAGATATTAACATATGCTTTCCAACTCTGATTTTTTTTTTTTTTGAAATGAAGAACATTCAAGGTAGTGAAGTTATGATATTCGTTTAACCTGGAAGTTTTTGGCTGTGGCAATTTTTTTCATAAAATTTAAAAACCAACCAAACAAAACCCTTCAATTTAGTAACTGAAGTCAAAATCAGAAGATCAATTAGTTTGTTACATGCACACTTTTAAACAACATATTTGAAAATATTGAGTGGCCAGCATTTTCTGGAAGCAGGCAAACATATAATAAATGATTTATTGATATTATATCACATATAGATAATAAATATTATCTGTTTCCAGACTTTATAGCCATTCTCAAATCATTTTACCTCTTTGTCTCAAGTATATATATTTGAAAATGATACTTATATGCCTGAGCATGAGAGAAAGGCAACTAGGAATTACTTGGTGAAAGTGTATATTAAGCAGCTGTATAAACCTCAAGAAAGGAAACCCATTTTTCATTCTGAATAACATTTTCTGAGTTGATGTGAGCTCATCCTAGAATGAATAACTGTGTAAAGCCATTGGTATGTATATAACTTTTTTATTTCTGCATAACTATTGGCTAGGTAATTTAACTCAGAGGGATGGCTAGCTCATCTTGCAATTAAATATATACATTTTTAAATAAATGTATGCATAGATATGCACATGTGTCTGTATATATACGTATGTGTGTATATTTGTAGATTTTTGCCTTGAGAAGTTATGAAGTTATGCACTGCTGGTAATACAATGAACTATAATGCATGATCTCTGTCTTTTTTGAGCTACTACTATGCTGTCAGAGATTCTTAGTAAACACATACCCAAAGTTATGCCGAGGAATGGCAGGGGCCAGAACGGTCAAGAGCTGGTCCAGAACCATCACAGGCAAAGGTCTCTGGGTCTGCACTGCTTTTCCTAGTTGCAGGAAGGACTGATCTTTTAGCCTCTTTGGGGAACACTCTGGAGGATTAAATTGAAGCCTCAGTTTGTTAATCAAACTCTAGGTGTAGCAAGCCACACTTGTTTTAAGAGCTGTAGATTAATGTTACCTGTTTTAAGACAGTGGTCCTAAATAGAAAAGTTCCATCTACTTTGATCATTTCTTATGAGCAAAGTAACTGTCTTCTGAAAATTTCTGCTACACATTCCTAAGTTTTAATGCAGGACATTCAGTACAGAATGATCTCACTCTAATAATTTCCATTTTCTTAAGGTCTATTTCAGATTATTGTTTTTCCTTTATTCTCAAAGGCAAGGTATATAGATCACAAAATCTGGAATATTTCAAAGGTCACTGAGTAATCAACAAAAGTTAAGCAATTTGCAATGTGGAGTTTTTATCACATGTCTGTGCCTAAGGCCAGTGAATCAGACTAAGTGGATTTAGCTCTTTAAGCTACCGTGGAGAGAATGGCCTTTCCCTTATCAGTTTATTAGGGTTTTCTCTAATCCCAATAGTGGATTCCAAATAATCCACATATATTGGCAGATGATGACCTCTCTCCTCTTCCGTACTAATTTTCCATTTTAATTGCCCAATATTAGAGTCTATGCCTTACCCCAGCTGAATCATGAAGTGCAGCCTTAGCTAGGCAGCTGAAACCCCCACAGATCTGACCCAAAGCTGCAGGATTATTATGACTCTTGGCCTTTTCTTATATTGTTCATCAATATTTACAAGCACCGTGGTCTATGAATAAAGCACAGCTCAGGAAGTTATTCCTACACGGGGGAAATGTGGCTGGTTTTCCTATAAGCTGGAGGAGAAGAAAACCTGAACTTCGTGTTCCCATATCCCAGTAGATTTCAGTTCCTACCCTGTATTATGGTTATCTTTGAATACAATTTTCTAAAAAAATAAACATATCCTTTGAAATGATTTCTTTTGGGACACACGGGGTGAAAATTCCTAGCTTAAGCATATCTGTGTGTTATGAGCCATATACAAACAGGCCAGTTGGTAGGCAGATGTGCATGGATCCCCAATTTTGCCACAAACACATACCTCTTTAACTTTATATTCTCTTTCTTATTTTATTTCTAAATATAGGGACTCTGGGCTATTTTTTTCCAAGCAGAGATTTCGGACGGTAGACTAGCATCCTACCCTACCTCAGTTAAAGAGGAAAATTTGATGTCTGGACATGTGTAGTCTTGTGGAAAGGAACCTTATTTCACTCATAGACAAGAGCAGTAGTATGGCTAGCAGTATTTCCCCAGAGATGGTCTGATTTAAAAAAGAAATCGATATCAACTCTTGACACATTTTCATTTACATCAGCGCATGGCTTTCAGTCGGGGCACAAATCAATAGGCAGCTTTTAACACTGCCCAACTATTTCTTACTATTGGGCTTCGGGCAGGCCATTTGCTGTTAACATACCATGTTTCTTGGGGAGGAAGTTTAACTGTTTTTCCTGTGACTAATCACAACAGCCTAAACTGTAGCATTAATCACACGACATTTTCTTCATCACCACTTACAGCCAATTGACTTTTTACTTAGTGAAAGTGTTTGAAGGAGGCGACAGTTGTTCTAAGGGGGTCAAGAGTCAATTGGAAGAAGAAATATTTAGTTCCAAAACATATACAGTATATGGCAGCTAAAGTTGACACCATGCCAGACACTCATTATGGGCCTTATCAGTTGGTAGGTAGGGTCTTGTAGGTAGACAGGACGGAGAATAAGATTTGTTTAAAATTAAAGTGCTAGCTAAGAGTCTTAGCATTGGGATTGAAAACAATTAGTCTGTGCCTTTCCATAAACTAAAAGTCACATCCAGGGTCACTTGCAATTGGCAAAGTGTTTTCTCTAACTTTTGAGTGTGAATCCTCTTTTTTTTGTTAAGCCAGGATGAAAATTCAGCTAGGTCTGATGCCACGGGAGATTGGCAGTCTCTGCAGTTTGGCAGACTCGATTAAATGTAATATCTACTTCATTACTGCAGCTACTCAGATTTCTAAATAATGAATCAAATTCTTACATTATTCAGAAGCCACAAAGAAAGAGGTTATTAAGCTGAATAAGCAGAGGCTCACAAAGGTTTACGATATATTTATCTAGCTCAGTTCCAAGGCACGAATGTAACAGGTTTTAAGAAGATATGGAAAGGTAACCTCCAATATTACATTGCGTTATTTTTATATTATCCCCAAATAGCAGTGATATCTTTTTAGAGCAGTACTCCCTTGGGACGTTAGTCTCCTCAGATACTCCCTAAAAAAGAACCGTGTTGTGAAATCAGTTTGCGGAACGATGCATATGGAGTCCCCATCTTGGTGATTTATAGTGACTAATGGTAGATCTCAGGCTCCAGAAATACCTTCAGTAGAAAAGATGGTGTATTTATGGTAGCATTTCGTCCGTTGCCGAACCATCCCGGTATCTATTACTGAACTCCCAGCGTAGGAATGGTGGCACATAACCCATTCTATCTCAGGACATCAGGGATTCTTGGCACATACGCTGGTTCTGGAACCTCTACATTTGGTGCTGAAATGGGAGCAGATCTGGAGATCTGGAGGCCCTGCTGCTATTTCTCCCTGCCCCGCCCCCACAGAGCATGACGACTGATGTTCCAGACATTTTGGACACGGTGGGGGTGGGCGCCGTAGGCCTTAAGTACCTAGCTAGGAAGAGCTTGTAGTGATGGAGGAGGGTGCAGACCTGGGTAACCTGAAAGGTGGTAACAAAGCTTGATGGCAATAATTGTATTTTAGGAAGGAAGAGGAGTTAGACACTCTGGCCTGAATGGATTTACAAGGTCTTTGTTTCCCCTTTCATTTTATTTGATTGAAGGCTTGTGCCAAACAGTCACATAGTATAGCCTATTTCAAATTCTGTCTCTAAAATTACATCACGATGTCAGTGTGTTGAACTACAGCTACGGCTTTGTGAAGAAGTTTAAAATCTGGCTTCGTAAGCATGCATTTTAGAGAAGCCCACCCTTCTGAAAGGTGGAATGTGACAGTGCGCCCTTCTGGTGAACAGAAGTTGCTGGACCAAGACAGAATTTTAAAACCCCAAATAAAAGTTTTTCTTGGAAGTCTACATTTCCAGATGACTTAGTGATTGTAAAGACATTTCAAAATAAAATTCCAACTCACGGCAAGTTAAAAATCAATACTGCACTTTTTAGGAGAGTGATTGTATTCGAAAAAGGATCAAATAACAATCGCCAAAACCTTTGATAGCTTCCATTTTTTTACTTTGTACAGTCTCAACCTCTGGCCGGAATTGTAAGGCCTTTTTCTCTAGCAATGTTTATTAAAGCATGATATAGAGAACTTAACTTTTTTTTTTTTTAGTGAGTATGCATTCATTTTAATATGTATTGCAATTATATAAGAAGCACACCAATCTCTGACTTTATGAATATTATTTTTAGGGTGAGACTTAAGTAAGCACCAAAGAAACAGAAAAGTTATTTGATTTACGGGAATCCTATCAAGTAGATAATAGGATAGGTGGTTGAAGAATATAAAACAGCTCATGGAAACAGACTGCAAATGGCATCCGTCCGTGTTCGAGAACAGTAATTCCGCATTCAGCAGTACCGAGCTGGCTTCAGGAAACAGTCAGCAGCTCACTACTGGTTGGTTGACTATGTTCTTAGCATCTTACCTAGTGCTCTAATTTCCCAAGCACTCCTACATATTATATCCTTTTTGATATTTAAAATAATCCTGAGATCCACAGGAGAGAAGCATTTGACTTGCATTTTATAAATGCTTAAAACCACAGAGATTTTTAGAAGTTCTAAAAATCCTATGACAAGCAAGGGACAAAGCCTGGAATTGCGCTCAGTTCTTCTGATACCCAGTCTGTGTGGTATATTTGGAGAACACATTAGTAGCTATAAAACTATGTGCATTCAGGTTTCCAGACAAAAAGACTTGGCTTTTACCTCTGTTGACTAATTATAGGTTGAAGTTATGTCTTGCAAGCTGCAAGTTCACGCTCATCGTCTCCTTTTCTGAGCATCAGATAAGTGTTTAAATCTGTGGTGCTGGGTCTGTCCAAGTTCTCTATAGCCATTTTCTTTGTATTTTCTCTAATTTATTCAGTTTGGGGGTTTTCCAGCATTGGTCCAAGTTTCCTAGTCTCCCTTGGACCCTGTAGAATTCTACACTTCACTTCCTCTCAAAAGCCACTCTTGGCACCACTTAGAGGTGATTTTATCCCAATGCTTTGCTTGATTTTGTTCAGCTCTCTGTTAGGTATGAATTATGCAGGTGATGGTCTTGAAAAGTTAATAGAGCTCTCCCAAAGGCTGACCCAACTAATTTACCCTTCCTTAAAAAGTTCTGAAGAACTAGGATGTGGGACCAATGTAAGGAAGAAGCAGAATAGCTTTGGTCCAGATTACCCAAGGAATAAGGGTACATCACAAGTCATTTTTGCAGCTTTGAATATCCTCCTTCATTCAGACCTAATTAAAACCTCAGCTTTTGGCACTCTTTATCCATTCACTTAAAACTCTGACAGATTTTGGAGCCAGTACTTATGCCCTGGGATACTTCTCACCTTCTTAGTTCCTAAGAGAACTTTCAAAGCTCCAAAAACCTCCGTAGGAAAAGCATAAAAAGTTTGTGCTTCAGACCTGGTGAATTTTTTTATGGCCTTCCAGAGAAGTGGGAACTACTCTTCTGGTTGTCAACAGGAGCTACGTTATATTGAGGTGATTTTATGTCAATAAAATAATTGTGAATGAAAAATTTTGCTTATGGAGGAAAAAATATGTTAGGGAAAAGAAGGCAGCCACTCAAATGTCTATGGATAGCTTTAGGAGAGTTGAAAAACCACACAATGCCTCAAAATCTTCCTGGGGGACCTGGGTGGCTCAGTTGGTTAAGCATCTGACTTCAGCTCAGGTCATGATCTCATAGCTTGTGGGTTCGAGCCCCACATCAGTCTCTGTGCTGACAGCTCAGAGGCTGGAGCCTGTTTCGGATTCTGTGTCTCCCTCTCTCTGCTCCTCCTCCATTCATGCTCTGTCTCTGTATCTCAAAAATAAATTAAAAAAAAAAAGTTAAAAAAATTAAGAGAAAAAGTTCCTCCTAAATTCTAAGTCAAAGAAGTTTTAGTAAGATTTTAACTAAAGTATTGTATTAGCTGGCATGCTACATTAATGGACCACATAGTAGAGTGGTTTTGTTTGGTACTGTGAGGTCTGACTGTCATCATCCATGAGGAATTATAAAGAGTACGTCTGTTTCATCTTATCCAAAGGGAAGCAGATTTTACTATTTTACCTGATCAAAGTTTCTATTTGTTGTGTCTTTGCTATTGTGATACAATATTGATTATATTTTTTATTTGCATTCATTTGATCAGGAAATGTAACCAGAATAACATTTTCCCCTTGAAGAACTATTATTGTCAGCTTAGAAATAATTTTCAAGAATTAAATTGGATGAAAAGTGTGCACTCTGTCCTTCTGATCACTGTCACCCTATTTTCCTTAGGATGAACATACAAATCTGCTGTTTTAACTAGCTGATAGAGTTTTATATTCATAAATAGCTCAGGCAGTTTTCCATGTAACAGATATTTCTACACAGTCCTGTACACGTCTGCTTCCTTATATGGAAAAATTTCATGTTATACAACTAGAATATTTTGAGAAAATATGCCTATTTGTCTTACCAAACTACCTGAGTGAGATCAAATTAACACTGCATAGATGACACAGATTCATGAAACAGGTTACACACGTATTCATTTACAAATGGACTTGACGCCTTATGGTATTAGCAACATTTACCTTGACTAACCAGTAAGCTGTAATGTTTTTGACGTGAAGAAATCAGTTTTACTTAACACTCTTAAGTTTTCTTGATTTTGGGGTATTTAGGGTAACTAGCTTTTATATTGCCTGTGGGAAAACACTACACTTGTAATTAAGCTAAGGAGGTAATTTCATGAAAAGAAGAAGAAAATAGGGCAAAGTTTTAAGGATAATGGGATTTCCAGAAAGGCAAGGACTGTCCCTACTGGAATGAAATAAATTACATTATCATCCATCATATGACTAATCTAAGAGCAGCCATCTCACTGTTAAAATAGGCCTATTGAATGAAATGATAAAATACCATCATTTAGGAGAAGGATAACAAATTAAGAAATACTATTAACAAAAGAACCCTGTGTGGAGTTGGCATTCCCTAAATGTTTCTTGAATTGAATAAACAAAAAAGATTTGCATAAAAGACACTTATCCTTCTCCATCTGTAATATGTTCTGTCTGTATTTCTCCATTAATAAAAGCACAGAGACAAAACTACATATAATGGACATATATCTGCATTTTAAAAATGTTTATTTTTGAGAGAGAGTAAGAGAGAGAGAGAGAGAGAGAGAGAGAAGGACAGAGAGAGGGAGACAGAGGATCCAAAGCAGGCTCCACACTGACAGCAAAGAGCTGGAGGTGGGGCTTGAACTCATGAACTGTGAGATCATGACCTGAGCCAAAGTCAGATGCTTAACTGACTGAGCCACCCAAGCCACCCAAGCCACCCAAATCCTGACATATGTCTGCATTTTAAACATTATAACTACCTCTTTTATTCAATGCAAAAAAATGTCCTGATACTATATGACAACTATAGGTCAAATGAGTCCCCAGAAGTGGTGCCCAAATAGTATGGGAGAATATTTAGAATGAAATTGAAACTTTTTACAAAAATTCTTTGCTACTTTAGAGCCGAAGTGTATACCTGAATATAGCTGAAGCTTATACAAGAATTCACTTGTTCATGATAATTATGAAATGTCACATACATTGTAAAAGTTGAAAATGAAGATGAGGTTTGGAGAAAGTATACAATCATCAATTCTTAGAAAATAACATAGGAAAATGACTTAAAACATTATTTCTGTTGTAGAGAAGTTACAAGTAAGATACAAATCCTATAAGGTTGTTACATATTTTACCAAATCTTTCTTTCTGTTACTGGTGCTAAAATTAGAAGACAAGCAGATGGCGTATTAAAAATAATTCCATTAAGCACATCTCAGATTTGCACAAAAAGACTTGTGTTTGAAATCATATTGAGAAGTAATTGGCAGCAAACATAAATTACAGTCTTCCCCAATTCCCAAATTACTGACTAAAGTTGAGTAAGGAATTAAAAAGAAAACATCATATTTTCCAGGCTGTTTTTGTTTTTCTTCTCATGAGTTTCAATTCCTGTCTTTTTGAGAAAAAAAACCAGCAAAATATTAAAAAATTACATTATGACCAAGTGGGGTTTATCCTAAGAATGAAAAACCTTGAACGTCTGAAAATCAAATCATGTAACTCCTCATGGTATTAGATTAAAAAAGAAAAAACTGTTCGCCTCCATATGTACTATAAAAGCATTTGACAAAATCCAACATCCATTCCCGATGAAAACTCTCAGTAAATGAGGAATTTCAGGGGTTCTTCCCAACCCGATAAAGCTCACCTATGAAAACCCCACAGCTAACATCATACTTAATGATGAAAGATTTAATGCTTTCCCCCTAAAATCAAGAACAAGGCAAGGATGTTGGGTTTCACCCTTCCTGTTCATTACTGTTTTGAAAGTTTTAGTCAGGAAAATAGAGGAAGAAAAAGAAAAGGTAAAAGTGTCTGTATTTGCAGACATGATTATAGAGACTTATGGAATCTATAAAACTGCTACTAGAATAAGTGAATTTGCTAAGGTTGCAGAATATAAGTTTCATATATAAAAATCCATTATACTTCTATATATTAGCAATGATCAATGTGAAATGAGATGTCATTATAATAGCATACAAATATGGATTATTTAGTAAATAAATGTGATAAAATATATGCAACCCTGTAAATCAAAAATTATAAAACATTGCTGAGAGAATTTAAAGAAGACCCAATAATATATGGAGATATATACCTCGTTCATGGGTTGGAAAACCCAATATCGTCAAGCTGCCAACTCTCCTTTTTTTTTTTTTTTAAATGTTTTATTTATTTCTAGGAGAGAGAGAGACAGCGTGAGCAGGGGAGGGTCAGAGAGAGAGAGAGACACACAGAATCGGAAACAGGCTCCAGGCTCTGAGCTGGCAGTCAGCACAGAGCCCGACGCAGGGCTCGAACCCACGAACCGCGAGATCATGACCTAAGCGAAAGTCGAACGCTTAACCGACTAAGCCACCCAGGCGCCCCACTGCCAACTCTCCTTAAATTGATTTATAAATTCAACATAATCCTAATCAAAATTTCAGTTTTTTGGTTTGTTTGTTTGTTTGTTTGTTTTTTTTGCCAAGAAGATTCTACAGTTCATATGGAAACCCATTGGCTTAAAATAACCAAAGCACATTTAAAAAGTAAGAATGGAGTTGGAGGGCTAACACTACCTGATTTCAAGACTTACTATAAGAGTATATTAACTAATACAGTGTGGCATTGGTATAAGGATGGGCATATAGATCAATGGAACAGAGAGAGTCCAGAAATAAACCCACACGGATATGGATGGCTACTTTTTGACAAAGATACAAAGGTGATCTAGTGGAGAAATGATCATCTTTTCAGTAAGTGGTTCTGGAACAGCTGGATGTCAATATACAAAAAAAAAAAAAAAAAACCCTTGGACCATCTCTTGCACCATCCATAGACTTAATGAATGACCTAAAATTATAAACCTTAGAAGCAAAAACATAGAAAATTTTGGGGTTCCATTTATACAAAACTCTAGAAAATGAACTGTGATCTATAGCATCAGTGTTTGCTTGAAGAAGAGCAACAGAAATGGACGGTTAGGAGATTATATAGATACATAGATGCATAGTAGGGTAAATAGATAATAGATAGATAGATAGACAGACAGACAGTCAGTTAGTCCAGTTCCGGTCAGGAGAGGGATATGACACAGTAGGTCAAACAGAGAAAGTTTAATACACTGCATTATTAAGTACACCAGGAGCCTGGAGTGACCAGAGATGGCTAGTAAGAGGTAAAGAGAACTCTCTAGGAACAGCAGATATAAGGAGCAATTATCACCCTGTATGGCTAAGATGGAGTATCTGCGGAAA
Source organism: Proteles cristata cristata (assembly GCA_017311185.1). Taxonomy (NCBI): domain Eukaryota; kingdom Metazoa; phylum Chordata; class Mammalia; order Carnivora; family Hyaenidae; genus Proteles; species Proteles cristata. The sequence goes on along the minus strand of JAESUZ010005128.1, from coordinate 2,326,137 downwards.
ACCCCAGCCACCTCCCATCCGCCCAAAGCTGAGATCTATTTGGCTCACTGGATAACAACGAAAGCGGCTGGGGTGTAGCACTGATGCAACTTGACTACGATCTATCTTCTGGGGTGCCTGGGGAGCTGTTCATGGGAAGTGCCTTACTGGAGGCACTCAACTAAGATACCCAAGGGAGTGCGGGGGTCGGGGCGGGGGGGAGCTTCTGGTGCCGCAGGCACTGCAGGAGCCTGGCTTGAAGCGCAGAACAGAATCCAGAAGCAAACCCCTTTCCTCCTGTGATAGCTCTCCAGCGCCCTCTACTGACAAAGCTAAACATGGTGCTGGCTGCAACAAAATGGCCCAGGTTCATTTTCATGGAGCAGGCAAAAAAGATGCATTTGGAGCTGAGAGTTAAATCAATAATGGCCAAAGGGATTGCAAAGAAGCATGAGGAAATTTTTCTTGCGGGGGGAGGTGATAGGTATATTCATTATCTTGATTGCAGTGATGGTTTCACAGGTACAAACATGTGTAATCAAATTGTACATGACACTATGTGCAGTTCGTTGTGTGTCAATTATACATCAATAAAGCTATTACAAAAATGTATACAGCATTTCTCTATTTCTCTCCCAATAGAACATTTGTATCTATCAGAAGTTTAAGTGGAAGGTGTTTGTATGTATGTATGTATGTATTTTTTTTCATACCAAAAGACAGAATTGCTGACTATTAAGGGCCCCCTGTTTCACTCAGAGTGAAATTCTCTAGAGTCTTTACCTGTGGATCCACTCTGACTTGAGTTCAGGAGCCAATTTTGACAGAAAACTCACCTCCACTTGCCTATCCAGTGGGGCCAGGGATTTAATAATCTCTTTTGCCAAAATTCAGGGCCAGCCTGATTTGGTTCTCAGGAGCACCTAGTGTCTGGCTATAGCACAGCCTCTGTCCCCAATCCCTCCTCAGCCAGGTCTCACTTCCTGGTTTGAATGGATGTCCTTGGACCCATGGAGTCCCCCCTCTCTTGGAGGATGGTGTCCATGGCTGTTGCTTATTCAAAGATTTAGACAGCAGACTGAGTTACATACAATCTTAGAAAGTATTGATGCCCTTCCCCTCACTCCCTATTTCCTGTATGTTAAAAGGCAATTTTGCATTGACTTAGTTTTATTTAGTGACTACTATATGCGGGTATTGTGTTTGTTATTAAGGCTAAAACAATGAACAATACAGACATAGTCTTCGGCGTGATGGACCTTATATATTAGTAGCAACTGTAGAAAGCATTAGCAGAAATCGCTCTCTCGACTTGCTATGCCATTCCTCAAGCTGGGGATTATTGTAAGCTTCTTAAAGGCAGAGACTCAGAAATGATGAGTGATGACATTTACATATATACCACCCACATACAGAATATTCAACTTTTTGGATGGCCACTTGCTAGATGACTGCTAGATTACTGGGGAGGCAGGTTGTTTTCTCCTTAGTCTCTACCTTAAATTAACCTGTCTAAAAGTAATTAAAATTGTTTGAAATAGACAACTGTGGCCTAGGGTCTATACACTGTTTTATTTCCCTGCCAGTACAACCATGGCCATCATTAAACGAATCTCAAGTTAGTGGCTGGGGTAGGCTAAGGTTCAGAGGGGAGTTGAGTTATGCACTGAATCAAAAAATAAAACATGCTTTTGAGCATGACACTGTGCCCGGGGCTGGGATGGTCTGATTTGTCCTTATAGACATTACATTACTAAATGTTAGAGCGTCAACAGAGACTGGAGAACAGGGGTACCAACCCCAGCCCCAAAGCAAGTCTGAGAGGAGCGGTGTGTGGGTCTTACAGTCAAAGAAGTCTCGCTGGAAAAGCTGGGCTCTGCAAGATGTTCAGAAAATTAAAAATTTGAAGAAGGTAGGATGGATATGAGAGTGTGGACAAATGTGTGATGTGGGATGAGACATGTGAGTCTATTAGAAGTGTCATGGAAATAATCAGATGAATTTTTTAACACTGCAAGCTCTATTTGCATATTCCATAATGTAGTGGCATTTATTATTTTAGTAACATAGTTAAAAGATGTAGTTTCTAGTGAAAGCAGCCATTTGTTTCTAAACCCTCTTCAAAAGGCATAAGGCAAATCCTTACTTTGCAGTAATATTGTTGTAATCATTATATTTAATAAGTATTGACCTTGGAACACATCGTTTGCCATTCCATTTTTCTCTAATTTTATTCAGTAGCTTTTCCACCCAACTCATATTCGCCTCCAAATTACAGAAAACATACAGATCTGGCCTCTTGTATTCAGCAAGCTGTCATTCTGTGCTGCCTTGGGAAAAAAAAAGGTATATGCACAAACCTGGAAGAAATTAATGGTATTTTAATAATGTGACATGGAAACCATGCACTCCACAGACAATTTCGAACTGGTTTCAATAGAGCAGAACTAATTCAGTGCTTTCCGGGCATAGGATACGAGAGAGAAATCTTTCAATCAAGACTGCAACGAGATGACCCATATTTGTATTGCAAAATAAAGCATGAAATAGTTTTAAGTTCAAAATAGAAACATCCTTAGCAATTGAGATACAAAATGTTCCCTAGGTACCACCGAAGGCATCCTGAATAACTCTGCCACACTTTAGCAGAAGCAGTTACACATAATTTTCTAAGCCATTTACTAGTCCCTGAGTAGAATGGGTAGCCTCCTCACACAGAGCATCAGCCTTCTACATAGCCGTTCTGGTCTCTGCTTCCCTGGGTGACAAATCCCCCTCTGTAGGCATGGCTTGCCCTGCCCCCGCCCCACTGAGCCTGGAAGAGGGGCTTTCTCCTGACAGGTCCCGGGGCCAGGGACAGAGTGTGAAACAGGGTTTATTTTTCAAAATGGATAAATGGCAATTATTCTTAAAAAAAAAAAAAAAAAGCACCCTGGAACCATGCTGTCTCCCTGGGTCAGTATTAGGAACTTGACTTACTTAGAGGAAAATGACTCGTGATTAGTTTGTTTGGGGCCTTCAGCTTCAAAACTCATAAACTTTGCCATTTCCAATAACATGAAGTCTCTGAAACCCCATTTTTAAATCTGCTGCCCTCCAACCATCACTTCCTGTTCTTCCACCTTACTGATTTTAGTACTCTTCTCCAGAAAGTTCCTGATCTCACTGAGATCCATCATTTCTGGATATTAACAGTTTGTCCCCTTCTAATTAAAGTTTTAAATATTTATTTATTTTTGGGAGAGAGAGAGAAAGAGAGTGAGAGAGAGAAAGACAATGACTGAGCATGAGCAGGGGAGGGGCAGAGAGAGAGGGAGACACAGAATCCAAAGCAGGCTCCAGGCTCTGAGCTGTCAGGACAGAGCCTGATGTGAGGCTGAAACTCACAAGCTGTGAGATCATGACCTGAGCCTTTTGAATGCCCCACTACTCTCCACTTATGGCTTGGGTTTGATGGTTCAGCTCTATAACCACTCCTTGAAAACACTCTTGAGTTTCTCACTCGCTTTCCTTCTCTTTGTCATACATCACCTGGTAAAACTCCAACCAATGTGTATGCTATGGACCGAATTGTGTTCCCTTCAAAATTTGTTGAAATCTTAACCTCCAAGGCAACTGTATTTGGAGACGGAGCCTATAAGGAGGCAACTAAGGTTAAATGAGGGCACAAAGGTGGGGCCCTGATCCCATACAGTTAGTGTCATTCTTTTTTTTTTTTTAATTTTTTTTTTAAATTTATTTCTAGGAGAGAGAGAGAGACAGCGTGAGCAGGGGAGGTCAGAGAGAGAGGGAGTCACAGACTGAAACAGGCTCCAGGCTCTGAGCTGGCAGTCAGCACAGAGCCTGACGCGGGGCTCGAACCCACGAACCGCGAGATCATGACCTAAGCGAAAGTCGGACGCTTAACTGACTAAGCCACCCAGGCGCCCCCAGTTAGTGTCATTCTAAGAACAGACACAGAGATCACTACCCCCAATCCCCACCATATTAGGACATTGCAAGAAGACAGCTGTCTAGAAAGAGACAAGAGAGAGAAGCCAGAGAGTTCTCACGAGAAACTGTCCATGCTGGCACCCTGATCTCAGACTTCCAGCTTCCAGAACTATAAGAAAATAAACTGCTGTTGTTTAAGACACCTAGTTTATGGTACTTTGCAGTCAGAGCAGACAGATACAGTGTTAGGCAGAATCATGGTTCCAAAAAAACATCTACAGTGTAATCCCTAAAAGCGTGAAAATGCTAGGTCACAGGGCAAAGGGGAACTAAAGTTGCAGACATAATTAATGTTGCTAATTCCTGAGCCTTGAGATGGAAGGATTAACTTGCATCATCCGGGTGGGCCCCAGGTAATCGCGCTGAAGGTGAAAGAAGGAGAAGTAGGGGGCTGGGAGCATGAGAAGAACAGCCACCTCTCACTGGCTCCGAAGACTGAAGGGGCCATAGGACCGGAAATGTGCATGGGAAGCTAGAAAAGGCAAAGAGGTGGACTTTTCCCTAGGATCTCCAGACGAAATGTAGCCCTACTGACAGTTTGAATTCCGCCAATGAGACTCACTTTCAAATTCTGACCTCTGGCAACTTTGTGTTGTTTAAAGCTGCTAAGTTTGTGGTATGTTTTAGCAGCAATAGAAAACCAATACTCATGGTTATGTCCAACTATCTACTTACTCTCTGCCGGCACCCACAGAGCTGATCATTGGAAAGATTACAGAACCATGCTAACTGGTCTCACTTCAAGTATGACTACATATCAAAAGTGACCTCTTGACATTTCCAGACAATCTGATCACACTTTTCTATAAATTCACTTTCTCTCCAATATGGTTATTTCACACACCCTTTCTTTCCTCACATCTCCAACACTGTCTTTCCTCAACTTACTACTCTGTTTGTGCTTTTTCTTCATAGAAAAAAGAATTATAAATAGTTGAGAAATAGAGCATCTTCCCACCATCTCCTTAATCTGCTTCCATTGCTACGTATATGCTCTGTCTTCCACATGTTGTGGTGGATGAAGTGGATTGTCCAGGAGCCAATCGAAAGCCAGTCTCTTCCACTGAGTCCTGAATTCCAACACTCTTAACTTCTCAGGGGGCTCTCTACTGGCAGTTAACACTCAACAGCTCAGGCCAAACTTGTAGAAGTCTTAATTCTACTTTCCCCCTCACAGACCACATCCAGATGTATAAGTAATTTCTGTATGCCCTGAGCCCCGTGACTTCTCACATCCCTACTGTGGGGGCCTAGTCTAGATCCCCTCCCCCTCTCACCTGGACAGATGCAATAACCTCCTTGTCTTTCCTTCCCACGGCTCTACAGACATAGCAATTCTTTTAAAGACTAAATTGAACTTTTCCCCTCTTTGTAATCCTCAAAAGTCTCTCCACTGCACCCAGTAAAAAATCCAGACTCTCCCTTGGGCTACAAAAATCAACATCATCAGATACCGGTTGACTTTCCCATCTCGTCTTTTACAACTCTTCTCTTCAATTACTCCAGTCATGCAGACATTCTTTCTTCCTTCTTCTGTCCCTCAGTGAAAACAAGCTTATTCTCACCTCAAGGCTCTTGCATTTGCTGTTTCTTCCGGTTGGAATAATCCTCTAGTTCAATGGAAGCCACCTTCTCTTCACTGATGTCTCAATTCAAAGGTCACCCTGTTCAGGAAGGTTTCATTGGCCCTATCCAAACAAACCTGACATCGTTCTGCTAAATGATACATAAGAAAACTTCTGCATAGCATCTATTAGTACCCAAACTCCCATTCATTTATTCATTCTTTTATTCATTTATTGTGTGCTCGCATCAGAATGCATGCATGGCATATATTCTTTCAGTGAATGTTGGTGACTCTTAATGTACTAAATTCTACTCCAGAGTTAACTTGGTTGAAGCAAAATTGGGGCAGGTCAATGTGTTTGTCATGTGATCATTTTCTTGTCCTTAGAAATAGTATGAACATAGTTTTCCTGTAACTCCCTCCAGTTTTGGCCAAAGTTGGCATCACTAGCCATCAGGCTGGCAGCTGCAGGACTCGCTGTCGTCTTGTTTCTCTGCTGATTCTGTGACAGGATTATTGTCGAGTATTTCAAATGAAAGTTTATACCTAACTAAGAGCATCTGCATTTTAATTTTTGTTCTGCCATCGCAGTGATTAAGTACTGGGCTGTCTCTGCTTTTGTTGCTTGTGCATTGATTTGGCTTCTCAGATTACAATAGAATAATCTTGAGGGTAGAATCAATTTACAGTTCCTTAAATCACTACAGAACCAAGTAGGGACCAGGTTCTTTACCAATAGTTTGATTCATTGGTGGGTTTTCAATGGAGTCGGGAATACTGCTTGCCTTCCTGGGGCTTTTGTGTCTTCCACACCTAACAACAAATTCATATTTCATTTTATTCATCATACTCCTATTCTTTTTTTTTAATGTTTTATTTATTTCTAGGAGAGAGAGAGAGAGAGAGAGAGAGAGAGACAGCGTGAGCAGGGGAGGGTCAGAGAGAGAGGGAGTCAAAGACTCTGAAACAGGCTCCAGGCTCTGAGCTGGCAGTCAGCACAGCACCCGACGTGGGGCTCGAACCCACGAACTGCGAGATCATGACCTGAGCGAAAGTCGGACGCTTAACCGACTAAGCCACCCAGGCGCCCCTTCATCATACTCCTATTCTTAAGTATTAGTCATGAGCCTGGGAGTAATCATGCCCATTTGTGATTTATGGAAAAGAATGTTACTGACATTTATTTGATGGTAATGACATAAACTCTTAACAGCCTTTCAACAAAGGCTTAGCTATTGAAAATTGAATGAGACCATGGAAAGGCTTAGCTCCTGAAGACCCAATGGGCCTCCATAATAAGGTGACATGCCACAGAATGGGATACAAAAGCAGGAATGCTGTGTGGAATGTCATTGTGTCTTTGGCATTATATAAAGTCACATATTTTCACACTTAGAAAACTTTAAATCTTTTGAAATCTGACTATATCCAGGTAGTAAGATCATTTTGTCATTATACATGAGTTTTTCTGATTGGTACAATGTTCATGCTTTGATTTTTGTTTTTCTTGGCTAAATTAATCATACATAAAGAATATAAAAGAATGATAAATATTATTAAGTAGATGACAAAAAGCTTTAAAGGAAAAGTGGAAGTTAAAAGTAGAAGAGACAGTTTTTTTTTTTTAATCTATTGACTAGTTGTTTTGTTGTAACTTAGACTCAGCTGTAGGAAAAAATAGCCTTTTTGTGTTAAAATGAACACATACAACAAAAACAAAAAAAATAGAAATGGACTCATAAATAAAGAAGACAAACTAGTGGTTGCCAGTTGGAGGAGGGGTGTCGATGGAGGGGAGAGGAAAAAATAGGTGAAGGGGATTAGGAGGTACAAACTTTCAGTTATAAAGCAAATAAGTGATGTGATGAAAAGTACGGCATAGGGAATATAGTCACTAATATTATAATAATATTGTATGGTGACAGATGGTAAATAGACTTCCTGTAGTCAGCATTTCATGATGTATAAAATTGTTGAATCACTATATACAATATTGTATACCTAAAAGTAAATATGTGTCACCCATACTTCAATTAAAAAGAACAGGTTATGTGAAGGCAAAGGCCATTTATTCATTCAGCAAATCATCTTTGCTATTATCCTTGTAAGCTTTATAAATGCAAGGACATTGTCTATCTGGTTCAGTATTGTTTCTCTAGTTAGCCACAGTACCTGTCCCAAATTCAAATGCATAAATGCTAGATATAATATGAAATCTCACTCATTACCCATTGACAAACTATGAAGTTCGACCATCTATATGAGGATACACTTCAATTTTATGTTTTCCCAAATATTTCTCTGTCACATGAAAAATTTATGAAAATAACACATGAATACTAGAGTGGTTCAAGAGTGTATTTATTTCCCTGCAGATAATTTGAATAATAATTTTATTTGAAATCCTGATATTCCAAACAGAATGGAAAAGTCCTTTATTGACACATTCAGAACAAGGAACAATGACATTTATTTGAAGATGGGGATGAAGTGTGTGCAGCAAGTATGTGTAACGTGAATCTGGCAATCTTAGAACTGCTTGGCTGAATCACACTATTCTCTTAAAAAGCTTAACGAAGCCTTAATAGCTGGGTCTAGTTCTGCTATTAAGAAAAGAGTAATGTCATATATCCGTTCTATCATTAGAGCAATGATATGGCATTAACCTCTTATGGAAGATGTAATCTGCCTACTCTTAAAACCCTATTCTTTCCCTTATACCACAATCCCTCTACAAATGCAAAAAGCATTGTATAGCTAGCTGTGATCTTTCCCCACATTATTTCCAAGTTCCAAGAGATGCTAAATAAAATCAGAAGTTGAGCTATTTGAAGGAAGTTGTCTCTCCTTTTGTTTTGTGTTGGAAATTTTGTTCAGCATTGAAGCAGGCTTCTGTGATTGAAGGTAGTAAATGATAGATAGGGTTCAACAGAGCTCTGTGGTGAAGGGTAAGTATTATAGTGTGCCCATGACCTGATCCAAAGGCTATTTCTAGCAGTTTGTCATCTAGTACAGAGAAGGTTAGTGAGGTCACGTTGACATATGATCTTTTATGCTCTGAACTTATCACTGCAGTTGAGCTGGTCCTATAATTCTCCCTAACACTGAGCAGTTATCTTTTGATACTAAAGAATAAAATAAAACAATTGCTTTGCTTTGTCCTCAAACTGTAATATAAAGAAAAGTCAAAGCTTAAAGTTTAAATTATTTAATTACAAAAATTTAGAGAACCTTTATTTTTACTCATAGAAGTAAATATAGCTTTGGCATTCTCAGAAGAAAACCAAAGATCACATGGATGGGTTTGCTGGTGTGAAGTGTCTGAATGTTATCATGACCATGATAAATATTTAGTTCTAGCAGAGCATGGGATTACCTTAAAAATGTTCTAGCATCTTTAAATACATTCCAAAAGGGAAAGAGTTCTCTAAAGACAGAAAATGCCCAAGAGATGGGAAGGCACTGTGGGATGAGAGAAAAACTGCCAGCCGAGGAATTAGAAAAGTTGAGTTCTAGGTTCTGATTTTCCCAGGTATGAGGTAGATGGCATGCAGTAAAGACCATAACCTCTTTTCATCTGGTCATTTCTTGCTTGAATTTCATGAATCGCCTCCTTGAATGTTTCTGAGTCAGCTGACAGACATACGACCAGGTCCCCAAATCCATCTGCCTCACAGATCTAATTTGGTTAGATTCATCAGTGGCTGCAACAGCATTAAGAATAAAGTTAAAAAAAAATCTTAGCAGGCTATACCAGGTCTTTTAAGGTCCAACCTTTGCTTACCTCTTTAGCCCACCTCCCTCCACTTCCCAACTCCTTCCTGTCCTCTCACAATGCAGAGCCATTTGAGTTTCTGCTCTTATAGCTAGAGCTCCATTTCCCCTACCCAGTAACTTGTACTTCAAGAGATTAAGTAATGGCTTAATTCACCTTAATGGCTTGCATTTCTAAGAAGTTTTCTTGACCTTTCCTTCTGGGTTTGTTGCCATCCTTTGTTATATTATAGCACTTACTGTATTATAAGCATCCATTTACTTATCTGTTCTCCCCCTCCCTTCTCCTGTTAGACTAAAACTTCTTGGCAAATGGTAGTAAATAAATGCATAATGAATGAATAAAAATCAACTCTCCTTATTGCTATTATTTTTGGAGGGGGGAACTGGGGAATGGAGTTGAGTCGTTGGCTGATGCTATCATTAAGAAATCAAGTCATCATTCTTACTGGGGATTAAAAATGTCTCTCCCTCCCCATTCTGGCTGAATGATCTGGTGAAGAAAAATTTATTAGTTAACTAAATTAATTTGATCTCATTAGAATACTAACTTTAGTCTTGAAGAAATGCTTAGTTCCTTTCACTTCCTAAGCAAAAGGATGCTAAATTTGGATACGAATGCTTAGCTCCTTTCTATTTGTTTCTTTATTCCATTCCCTCCTTGCCTATCATTGGTTCCAGCTGATCATGGTTTAGCTGGATTATCACCTGTCTCTGCCAGAAAACACAGAGGCAGCCGAGAACAACTGAACAAAAAATCAGACTCAGAATCATGAAATCTAATACTGAATTTGTCATTTCTTAGCGTGCAAGCTTTGGCAACACACTGAATCCTTTACACCCCTCTCTCCTCTCTGTAAATTAGGATGATACCCAACTTACAGAGTAACTAACACTTAATTCTCCAATAAGATTATATCTGCTGTGAATGCACTTTGCAAACACTTAAAAACAAATATATCATTACTCTCACCCAAAGCATCAGTATTATTTATAACCAGCTTTCCAATCCAGCTCTTTCCTAGAGTTACTATACCAGGCCAAAAAAAAAAAAAAAAATGGTAGGGGCACTAATTTGAACTTTATCTCTTCTGCCAAGCGGTTAGGATAGAAACCAGAAAAATGCCTCAAGAAAGGAGAAAGATCAGTATATCAAACAGCCCAGATATAATCCACAACACAGATAAATGACTCTGCCTATTTGGGAATTCAGAACAGACATCTCTGCCCTATAGAAATACCCGTTGCTTCAGATGTTTCTCTCTCTCTGGCCAGACATTCTGCTCGAGGAGGGGCACTGTAGAGAATCCAGAGTGCGTCACATGTCTACAGTGTCTCATATTCTGAAAATGCCTTTGCTATCAATTCTATGTATGATGCCTCAGAAGGACCTAGAGAAGTATGTTAATATTATCCTTGGACCAGAAAAGGTAGACAGCTAGCAACTAAGTGATTTGCCTCAGGTTACAGAGGGAATGGAAGCTGATATATCAACATTCACAGGGCCTTCTCTCTGTGGCAAGGGGGATTCCTTTATTCTTGTAGTTGTGGGTTTTTGGTACTGTGATCAGATTTACCAGTCTTTAAGTGTGTAATTTTGAGGTACCAGTATGGGTTTGATGGAGAAAGTATGCAATTCGTATTGGCTTAGCCATTCCCACATGTAGGAGGCAGGCACAATTTTCAGTGGAAAAATGATGTACAGAAAGAAGTTGATCTACAGTTAGGCAGGAAATACAAGGAAGAAAAGGACAGCAACTCTGTTTTGTCTTAAGTGTTTGATGTTCTCTCTTAGAGATTCGTGATTCTCAAACTTGATTCTTAAGGAGGAGAATTAATTATATTAAAAACAATCTGTATATAATAAAACAATTACATGGGGGCTATTACCATTATTTACCATTGTCTTGACTACTGGTTTCCATTTTTTCTATCCAAAGAAAAATTTCTGTTCTGATGAATAAACTAAGTGAACTTGAGATTTTAAAATGTGGAAGTAAATGTGAGCTCCCCTGGGTGGAACAGGACTCAGAATTAGAATGAATTGATACAAAGTTGTATGTCTCAGGCATTAATCTCTTCACCAGTCATTTCTGGTTTTTCTTTTAGACAGGTAGTAGGAGGGGACTGCCCCATCTGATTTTAGGACAGGCATGGTGAAGGGCTCGCTCAGGCTATTGAAATATGACCATAAATGACACATGAAAGTTTAAGGGCTTGTTTGATATACGCCATAGGTCTTTTCCCTTCTGCCATAGTGTGTAGTGTTTGACTATGTTCCAGATAATAGCTGGTCTGTTTGCCTGTTACTGAACTGAGGCCAAATGGAACAGAAGAACACCCAACCCAGGTTTCTGGGTCATTGGTAATCAAAGGATAATATGTACTGTCATAACTGATACAATTCACCTTATTCAAAAGGAGTGGACATCCTAAAGGGAATAAGAGGTTAGCAAAGCATATGAAAAGGTATACCACGGATGGATACTTGCAAACCTAAGGGGAAAGGGAGAATGCAAAGTCTCTGAGAGAAGATAAATGGCGAAGCAGAGAAGTGACTGCATAGGGATGGTATCAGCCAAATGCCTTGCGAACCCAGACAGTGAAACTGGGATGGTGGTCAGACCACCACTGGGAGACTTTACCCACTTGATCTATGTCAGAGCCGTTGTTCTGATAAAAAGGCAGAATCTGATAGATTCTTGACTTACGCAGAAAATAAAGTGGTCGTTCAAAAGCAACATGGTGGGATTTTCAAAAGCTGAGGAGGCAGTCAGGGGAATTGCAAATTGGAATTAAATTGGCTCAGTAAGGAGCTGCTTAATGTTAAGGAAGTAATGAAAACCATGAGAAACCCAAATACATTGGACATAAAAATGAACTCCAGCTTATAGAGAAGTAAGTCCAAAAGATTTAGAAAAAAGACATTTATGATACTAAAATCATAACATTGAAAAGGGGTTGGATATCTCACAAGATCTAGTAGATTATATTACGATAAGGTCACAAATAATCCTACTGAGGATTCCTCAGTCCTTGAAGGATGCTGTATTGCTCCATTAACTTAGTCAACAACACTTATTGAGCAATTACTAGGAGTTAGAAATTGTGCTAAAATGTTGTGGGTCCAAAGAGGATATAGTCCCTGCCCTCCAGAAGCTTACAGTAGAGTCAGATAAGCAGAAAGTAAACCAACAAGCCCTCAGCTAGTATTGATTAAATACCTAGTATTTGTTAGTGAGCATGGCATGGCTTTTACATAACTTTCCCCCCTAAGTTCTACAGGCTTTCTGGATAGGGGAAGCTCTCGTTGAAGCTCAGAGAGATGAAGTAATTGAACCTTATTATTCATACAAAAATAGGCTAACCTGGGACTTGAAATCAATTCTCTGCGATTTCAATATCTGTATTCTTTCAAACATACTCTGATGCCTTCCATATCTAACTTTAAGATTTTGTGATTTGGGGGGGGGCATGTGGGTGGCACAGTCAGTTAAGCATCTGACTTTGCTCAGGTCACGATCTCACTGCTTGTGAGTTCAAGCCCCGTGTCAGGCTCTGTGCTGAGAGCTCAGAGCCTGGAGCCTGCTTTGGATTCTGTGTCTTCCTCTCTCTCTGCCCCTCCTTTGCTTGTGCTCTCTCTCTCAAAAATAAATAAACATTTAAAAACATTTTTTAAAGATTACGTGATTTTTTAAAATATTTTTTGAAACATTGGTGTACCTGTGTGCAGATGCATGCTTTAAACAGACAATGAGTTTATCAAAAAGAAAAAAAACAAACAATTATATTTTTATGTAATTACACTTTGGTCATTTATTTATTTTTTTCAGTTCAACTGGAAGATTGTTTTAGAAACTCCAGGGACAGAGGTGCCTGGGTGGCTTAGTTGGTTAGGCATCTGGCTCTTGATTTTGGCTCAGGTTGTGATCTCATAGTTCATGAGTTTGAGACCCACATGGGGCTCTGCGTTGACAGCCTGCTTGAGATCATCTCCCTTCTCTCTTTCTCTGCCCCTATCCTGCTTGCTCTCTCTCTCTCCCCCTCTCTCTCAAAATAAGTGAATGTAAAAAAACAAAAACAAAAACAACTTAAGAAAAGTCCAGAGACATTATTGATTTATAAGCTATATTTTGAGAATCTTTCTAGTCAGTCACATGCAAAATGCTAAGTTGTTTTTCAGCAAAGAGTCTAGAAATCATATTTAATACAGAAAAAAAGGATAGTCTTAGAAAAACTAATAAAATCTTCCCCCAAAAGATAAGTAGTGATTAAACTGTTTTTACAAATTTATACCAGGTGGTCGTAATTTTCCTCTATGAACAATTAGCTCTTTTTCTTTGGGAGTGAATCCTAAGAATTAAAAAGGGTGGCCTTAAGATATTTTTTTTTCAGAAGTCCCAGTAATGTACACCTATCATTGGAGGAAAATTGGGCATCAGAGACTACTCACCGTTTAGTACAAGCCAAACAGCTAAATTGATTTTAGCATTCTGGAAGAAAAATTGCACCTTTGGTGCTGAATTGCTTCCCTATGAGTGTTGAGCCAAATATTAATGTATATTTGAAAGGAAACAAAAAGCGTTCAAACTCTAATGTACCTCAGGCTTATAAATTGGAATTCAGTCACTTTAAATTAAGTTGGATTTCTTGAAGCAAAACTACTCTTATTACTTTTGTATTACCGCTCTGACCAACAGTTTATATAGCACATAACAATGTTCTATGTTCTTCAGATATAATGGAAATGGAAACATTTATGCTGGAGGCTTCTGTGGTAACACTCACTCCAGAGAACACAGACACGCACACTAGAGTGTGAGCCCATTTCTGAGGACTTGTAAAGACATATGACATTCTACTCAGATGCCTTTCTGTAATCAAGGGCAAATTTACTGCTTGTTAAGTCTTTGTTTTTAATTTTGTTGCTCTTTAAAAAAATTTTAAGTAACATATGTTCATTGTATAAAAATTAAGAACTACGGATAAACAAATGTAATACAGTTACTGAACAAACACCACTAGAAATACTTTGTCTTCTGTTTTTCTAAACTCTTTGCTTTGTAAATGAATATTTTTAATAAAAAATATAATACTAGTTATTTACTACCTTATTTTTTTATTTAAATGTTTACTTATTTATTTTTGAGAGAGAGAGAGCACACACGCAGGGAGAGGCAAAGAGCGCGAGAGAGCACGAGCCTGCATGAGCATGAGAGGGGGTGGGGGCGAACAGAGAATTCTAAGCTGACTCTGCTGTCAGTAGAAAGCCTGACAAAAGGTTCAAACTCACAAACTGTAAGATCATGACGTGAGCTGAAATCAAGAGTTAGACACTTAATCGACTGAGCCACCCAGGTGTCCCACCTCATTTTTTCATTTAATAACATGATAAAATAATCCATAAATCATTTTAAATAGTTTCATAGTATTAGTGAATGATTATCCATTGTTTTCTTGAACCCACCCCTGTATCTGAATACTGAACTTGTCTCCGGTACTGAGTTACCTTTTTTTTTTTTTTTCGGTATCGAGTTATTATACTATCATTCCTTAAAGATGCTTGTCACAGTCTTTGGAAATAAATTGAATATTTATTTTTTTAAGTTGTTATTATTTATGAATCTGTACATTTGCTTATGTTTAGCATATGTTAAAAACAACACTTTAGAGTTGGGAATAAGGTTATGGGTGATGACCTATGGGTGATAAGTTAGTGTCAGACCTTAGCTCCAACAATTTCTTCTAACTTCTTCCTACTGGAAGCCCTGTCCCAGGCCCAGCCTGGGAGCTAGATGCCAGGGCTTGCTTCCTTTTCTGACCTTGCTTCCCCCTCTTAATGAGACTGGCATCTTCCCTGGTCCGGCCCAGAAACCAATCCCTGTTTCTGGGGATAAACATGGTTTGAGTAATGTTTGAAAAGTCCAGCTGGGATCCTCTGCTTAGCCAGCCTTGCTACCAACCATTCCGGAATATCTGACGAGCTTGTAGAGTTGTGCCTTGATGGTCTGGGTACCTCAGGAGTGACCTTGGCAGGATGCAAGACATCCATTGAGGCTGTGCTTAAACATTTCACCATTTCACATTAACGTTCTTTCTTTCATCCATCACACAATTTAGTGAGTCCCTACTTTTTGGAAGATTGCTAGGCCTGGGAATAGTCTTCATGGAGTGGGTCTGTGTTTCAAAAGTTCTGGGGAATTATGAGAAGAGAGGGAGACAGACAGAGAGACAGAGAGATAGACAGAGAGCAAGCATGTTAACTGCACCCAGTTGGAAAATCTCTGTAGGGTGGTGGATTATGTTTAGTTTGGAACAATTGTGACATCAGATATTTCTAGTATCTTTAGCCCTATTTGCTTTATTTCTATGGTTTTCCCTTTTAAACTCATGACAATCCTTGTTAACATAAGTTTGGGAGAAAATAAATCATGGAGGATATTTAAACCACACATCTGTTAACATATGTTACAAATATATTACCCTCACATACAGCCAACCGGGCCTCCACCACCTACATACCCCCCACCTTTGGAGGAGTGTGTGGCGAACAGTAAAGTGTGGGGCACAGAAGCAGAGAAACAGGGATGACTCATGGGTCATATTATCATCATTTACATGAGATTATAACATTTGGTCCATCCAACTCCCAATCTACAGGTATTTATTTTTAGAAATTAAATCATTAAGTAGGCAAAAACAACTTTTTCCTGTTTCAGCATCAAGTGTATGCAGCATTTTAAAAAACACTGTCTAGACTCACAACTGTGAATCGAAAGAGATTCAGAAATATATTAGCCCAAGGCAGTCATCGTGGAAATGAGGAAACTCAGCCAAGGTTAAATGGCTTGAGCTTCCCTCATTTCAGAGTTTGAATATCCAACAGCAATTAAAAGTTTGTCTTTAAAAAGTGAAGAGAGCAAGATCTATACCCAAGAGAAAAACTCTTCAAAAAGTGTCAAGGAAATGAAAATAAAGATTAATTAATAGTTGTCCAATTAAATTAAATCCAAATTCCTTAGCTTGACAGTCAAGGTCCATTTCCTGTTTCTAACTAACACGGGTTCTTCTCTCCAGCCAAATCAATTTTTTTAACACAATTAACATTTTACCACAAGTACGTACATACATTATGGCATTTAGCGTGTACATACATTATGGCATTCAGCGTGCTAATTCATGACCTTGACCTTCTTCATACCTAGCTTAGAAATCCAGCCCTCATTTTCTCTAGACAAATGGGTCTTTCTTTGGCTGTGGATTCTTGCCTCACACGTACTCTGTAAGGGACACATTTACTTGCAAGCACAGAATGTTACTTAAGAAATGTAATAGCTCTTTGCATATGTTGACATTTGATTTCTCTAAATGCTTGGTCCCCTCCCCCTCCAAATTTTTTTACAACTTGCTAGAAAGCACCAGGGAGAATGTGTTGCCGTGCTTTTGATTTCTTTTTCAGGAATTACACAAGGATACCAGCTGCCTCCCTTCTTCTCCTTACAAGGTCACCATCACATCCACTCTTTAAGGTAGAGGTCAAAACTGGCCTTAAGAGCTCCCTCCCACCAAGAGGAGGCTTGCCACATATAGCTTCCTCCCCTGGCTTCAAGTCACCTCCGGAAGGCTTTCTGAAGTCCCTAGCTTTGATTTTCAAAGGCTGTCTGTCCCTGCTTTTTTGGCCAGTAATCCCTTTCGCTGAAATGGACCTAGACTTCAGACTCTTGTTCCTGTTGGTTTGCACAGTGGTTTTAGGGCTACCATCCCTTTTTGAATTGATCAGAACAGGACAGGACCACCTCCAGCCCGGAGGAACAAGGAACCTGGGAATGCAGTAACTCCAAAAATGCATGTTGGGCCAGGCTGTCAGCCTTGGGGTTGAGTCAACAATTTCTTACTGTGCTTTTTCTATAAGTGTTTCAACTAACCTTACCCACTTCCTGTGCCCACACATGAGGCTAAAAAATGAGTTAGTTGTTTTTTTTTTATCCGATATGAGACTGATATTTTCATTAAAAAAGTTTCGAAAATGTTTTGGTTCATACTTTTCCACTCCTAGGGCTCAGTTGTTGGGTAAGCAAATCTGCCCAGGATTGGACTTTTTAAAGAAAATCTAATGGTACTGGCTGATGAAAAATAAACCCTGATAATGGCAAAAAAAACCCCACCAAAACCCAACAACAACAACAACAACCCCCACAACAACAACACAAAGAACTTAATTTTATCATCCTTTCTTGGTACATTTCAAACAGTGTAATTGAAATGCCTCTCTTTCAGAAAACAAAGGAACCATATTATTAATAATCAACTATCGATTTTCAGATTTACATTGTTTTGGGTCATTCAGTATATTTCTCTCCAGAAACTTGCTCGATGGTGGCAAGGAAAACGTTCTATAAAACAAGCAAGTAAGACGCAATATTTCAAAGCCTGGTCCATGGGGTGATTCCAGCTGTGAGGTGTAAGCAATTTGATGGGGTGGCTGATTTTGCTAGAAATTCCTTAAGAGAGGCAGCCAAGATACAGGTTTATTTATCTCAGATTGGCATTAAAGTCAGTCTGGGGAAAGTAAATAAAAGGTAACTGATTTTTCTCTGGAAGATACGATATTCTACTGAAATATGTAAAGTGGAATATGGCCAATAAATTAAATGATTTTATTTTTCTCTTTTAAAAGCAAAACCCTCCTGAAGTTGAAATATCTTTAGAGAGAATTAGTATTTTAGCTTTTCCAGGATCATATATCAAGAGCAATCTAACATGTCCCTTTCAATTAAGAATAATACATACCCTTTGGACACTCACGTTTTTCAGAAGAAATTCCTTTACCAATGCCTACAATTTTAAAGGTGCATTCTAAAGGTCATTTAAAAATTTTGAGTATTCTGAGAAAACTAGCTCTAAGACTCAGGGCAATCTTATAAAAAAGTTTTAAATATGTAAAACTTGATTTTACTTCACCAAAAAAGAGTCATTAGATTCTAGAAAGCCAGTTTTCTATCATTTCATGAAAGTGGTTCAATATTGAGCAAGAGCAGAATACACTCTATTTCTGGCATCATCCATATCGGATTTGATTCTCAAGAAATCGGTAAATTAGGTAGAATTTTATTTCAATAATGGAGCCTCATATCACATACTCCTATTAGAGGGACTAGTGCAATACACGGCATACGTGGGACGGAAAGAGAACTCCTCCCTATTAATCGATTCCCACGGTACACAGAGAGTAGTTAGTGGAAGCCAAGCCGGAATGACTTCACAGCATCTCAAATACATCAACTTGATGATTAGCTGACTTGCCTTTCCTGCTGACTTCTTGTCAACACATGATAGCCTAGTTGGTATTATTTGACTGGCTCTAAAATGCAGAAATAGGCAAATTACCCAGGCTCTCCTTTGAAGTAAAACACATGCGGCATGGAAACTGACAGGCGCTGCCAGGAGGAACCAGGAAACAAAATCCTCAGAGACCTCTCAGAAAAATACCTATAGGAGGCCATTAAAACAACACAACTCTGGGGCGCCCGGGTGGCTTAGTCGGTTAAGCGTCCGACTTTCGCTTAGGTCATGATCTCGCGGTTCGTGGTTTCGAGCCCCGCGTCGGGCTCTGTGCTGACTGCCAGCTTGGAGCCTGGAGCCTCTTTCAGTCTGTGACTCCCTCTCTCTCTGACCCTCCCCCGTTCACGCTGTCTCTCTCTCTCCTAGAAATAAATAAAACATTAAAAAAAAAAAAACCACACAACTCTGAGGTACAATTCTATCTAAGAAGTTTTAATCAAAGAGCAGCATGAATCTTATATTCTTGTTCTTTCTTCATCACGATTAATATCATCGGTTCCTTAGGACACTCAGTAAGAGAGAACATTTCAAAAACACTCCCTGGATACATCAAGAAAAAAGTGTCAAAAACACATTCTGCACAAGCAAAGAATTTAGTGTGTAGGGAGATGTTAAAAAAAGAGCAACAAGAAAAGAAAACAAAGGGGCCTTTATAAGTTTTTCATAGCAAAGCATTCATAAGTAGTAATTCAAGCCAGCCCTAGAAAAACTTAGGCAAGACGTTCATCTCGACTCCTTTTTTCAGCCCCTTGACTCCAGGACTCCTGTGTTGCATCCCAGCTGGTTTGGGCCTCTTTAGATGAGGGGCTTGGAAGAGGCAGTGAACTCTAATGATTAAAAGCACTATCTACATAGCCATGCAGTCTTGGGATTAAAAGGTTCTTCTAGTTACCTGCTGTGTAACAGTTTGTTCATCTGTAATATGGGGGTAAGACTATCTATCAACCTCCCCGAGTTATTCTGAGAATGAAGTGAGGTGTCCGGTGAACACAGGATCCTAGCACAGAGCCAGGGAGGTGGTCCAGGTTCAATCAATGGCAGTTACTTTTATTATTGTGAACTGATTCTTACTGGGTGAACGTGATGTAAATGCAGCTCATCCCAGGGCAATCCACTTGCAAAGGCATTTCTAGAGGATTGCAGAACTCTAGGGACTCAAAGATGCCATTTATTTGAGGAATTTCTGGCACCCTGATAGGCTGATGGCTGACATCATTTTTGTCACAGAGCCTGCCTTGTGCCCCTCAACTAAATGCTCAGGCAGCTGTGAACACTGAACTTAGATGGGAAGAATTAGGTTCGGATGATAGTTCTGCCGCTTGCCAGTTGTGTGACTTTGGACACGTTGTTACCTTATCTTTCATGGCATTGGCTTTCTCTTTGCTAAGGTGGGGATCATGATACATCACAGGATTATTAAGAGGATTTCATGACACAAGGCATGAAAATAAGTGCTGTCAATGGTCAGTGCTAAACAACTGTAAATTCTACCCAGTCCGGTCCATGCCTTTGCCCTGGGACATGCACTGGGAGTGATAGAAGTTTCCTACTGTTGAGACATGTAATAATCTGACTGGCTAAAGAAAAAAGATATCGACATGTTCTAGCATTCATTTGATTAGCAGAATTTGAGAACTATCAAAATTACCTGGGGAAACAACTACAGATAAAAGCAAATGCAAATGCATGAATCTCAAAGCATTATGGTAAATGAAAGAAGCCAGGCACACAAGAGTACCTCAGTGGAATAGCAAACTGTGATTTATACATGCAGTGGAATGTCATTTGCCTTACAAAGAAGGAAATTGACACAGGCTGCAGCATGGATGAAACTTGAAGACATGGTAGGTGAGATAAGCCAGCCACAAAAGGACAAATATCGTAGAATTCCACTTATATGAAGTACCTAGGGTAGTCAAATTCATAGAGACAGAAGGAAAATGGTGGTTGCTAGGGACTAGAGAGAGGGGAAAATGGGGAGTTAGTGTTTAATGGGTACAGAGTTTCAGCTGGGGAAGAGGAAGACGTTCTGGAGATGACAGCAGTGTCAATGTACTTCATGCTACAAACTGTACACTTAACAGCAGTGAACATGGCAAATTTCTGTTACATGTATTTTACAACAACAAAAATAGAAAAGAAGCCAGGCACAAACAGTACATACTACAGGGCTCAATTTATGGAAAATTCTAGAACAGACCAACTTAACCCATCATGATAGAAATCAGATGGTTGAAGAGGGCTAAGAGAGAACTTCCTAGAGTGAAGGAAATGTCCTATATCTTCATTCCGGTGGCGGATATAGGGAATATACACATTTTCAAAACTCATCTAACTGTATACTTAACATGGATGTTTTTTATTATATGCAAGTTTTACTTCATTGTGATGGCTAATCTTATGTACGATGTTGACTGGGCTACAGTTCCCAGCTGTTTGCTCAATGTTAACAAATGTTAAGATGTTGCTGTGAAGGTATTTTATAGACGTGATTAACATTTAAGTCAGTAGACTCTGAGTAAAGCAGATTACCCAATACTATGGGTGGGCCTCATGCAATCAGTTGAAGGCCTTGAGAGAAAAGACTGAGGCCCTCAGGAGAGGAATTCTGCCTCCAGACCTAACTTCTGCCTGGAGACAGCAACAGTAACTCTTGCTGGAATTTCCAGCCTGCAGGCCACTATCGCAGGTTTGGACATGCCAGGCCCCATGGTTAGGTAAGCCAATTCCTTAACATATATCTTTCTCTGTATACCTTTCAGTGGTTCTGTTTCTCTGGAGAAACCTCCCTGATGCACTCATAAAGATATTCTTAAAAGAAAAAAAAAAACAATTACCTAGGATTATCTATAAAGATAAAAATTCTCAAATTCCACCCTGGATTTACTTTATCAGAATCTCTATGGGTAAGACCTTTGCCTGTGTATGGAGTTTTCACAAGCTCTTCCAGGTAATTCTGATACACACCTCTGGTTAGGTGTTGGAGATGTTCTGTAATTGCATCTTAATCTAGCTTAATAATTAACATTTTAAGAATTTTTAAACCCACCAAATGTTATGTGCAAGTCTTTTTATTACGTTTCTGAGAATTTTATATAAATAATAAAACATTTTTTAAAGGAGGCAAAAATTGCCACCCTTCCCCCACCCCCACCTCAAATTGGGTAGAGGAACATTGCACAGCTAGATGAATACTTTGAACGTTGGGCATCATTCATCTCACAGATAGGGGTCGAGGACCTGTTGTACGTCAGGCACTATTGTAGGGACTGCAGATCTATGCAGAGATGGAGGAGCCAGACCAAATCCCTGCCCTCCTGGAACTTAAACTACAGCAGGGGGAGCCTTGGGGAGAAGTCAATTACACCCTGCATACAGGTCTTCGTTAAAAAAAAAATAAAAGCTTCTCTGGGGCGCCCAGGTGGCTCAGTCGGTTAAGTGTCCGACTTCTGCTCCAGTCATGATCTCACAGTTCGTGGGTTGGAGCCCTATGTCGGGCTCTGTGCTGATAGCTCAGAGCCTGGAGCCTGCTTCAGATTCTGTGTTTCTCTCTCTCCCTGCTTCTCTCCCACTCATGCTCTGTCTCTCTCTCTCAAAAATAAATAAACATTAAAAAAATTAGAAAAAAGTTAAAAATAAAAACTTTAATAGGCAACACATTGGGCTGACAGTAGAGTAAAAAATAAGAAAAAGAAAAGAAACCTGTCGATTTTACAACTTGCATTGTCATCATTTAGTTAAGAGTGCTGAACCAAGATTAGCAGTGCCCTGGAGTCATGAGGATAACTTGCTAAGAGTAAGAAGTACTAGAAAATAGAGTCAGCAATTAGCTCCCATGCAGTGTGAATGCCAACGAGTGAATCGGGCTCTTTACAGCTCACCAGCATTGCTCTTTCAACTCTTAGCTGCTACAAATGTTAGGTAGTCACATATGCTTTGCAGTGAAAAAAAATTGCTGCTAAAGCCTTGTCATTGCAGAAAAGGCTGCTGACAAATTCTTTTTTTCTTTTTTTTTTTCTGTAATGGGCAGGGGCAAACTCCAGGAAAAGGAAAAGCCAAGTTTCTGGCTTGTTTCTATGTCCGTTCATCACACATTGATTAAAGAGAGAGTGTAGGAGTATGTCCCTCGTAGATTTTGTGAAGGCAAATGAGAATATAAATCCTGTAGCACGATGTCTGGTCGTAGCAAGGTCTCAGTAAATGTTAACTATCATCACTGGTATATTGCTCTTATTATTGGCCAGGCACCCCTCCAGGAGCTGGCGATGCAAGACAATTGAGACACGCCCCTACAACAAAAACCTTACATCTATCAGAGGGAGGGATGCCAAACAAATGAAGCGTTCCAATTGCTATCCTAGAGTTCAATGGTGTCGCTGAAAAGCAGTTCTCTGCAGGGGAGGGAAGGGAGGAGGGAGAATCAGGTGAGTCTTGCTGGAAGAGGTCTGGCCAGTGCTGGCTTTGGATATAACAGGCCATTGTTCCAAGGCTGTTTCCAGAAAAAAAAAAAAAAAAACAAAAAAAACAAAAAAAAACTTTATGCCATTTGTGTGAAAAGTGGTGATAACATTGATCATCAAAGTTTTGTATGAAAGTCGTGTGTCAGGTCGTCCTCATCAATGCTGTTAAAGGCTCTTAATATTATGTTTGATGTTAAGGCTGTGATAAAATTAAAGCCGGGTGTAAAGGGGCTTTATAGAGAGGAGAGTCAGACAAGTTTGAACTGCAGAGGACATGAGCAATCACGGAGTCTATGCTCTCACTATACTAAAGAGAAAATCGAGGTGCACACAGGCTAAAATGAAAACACAGACACAGGTTTGGTCTCAGTGGAACAAGGTATATATATAGCAACAATCCATACCTGTTTGTTCCAGGCTGTGCAAGGTACTGTGCCACCAGCCACATGTGGCTCCTTAAATTTAAAATAGTGACAACCAAATAAAATTAAACATTCAGTCACTCCGTTGAACTAAGGACATTTCAAGTGTCCGATGTGACGAGTCAGCTCTCATATCAAACAACATATATAAAGAATATTTTCATCATCCTAAAACATTCTGTTAGACATCACTGTGGTAGTTTCCGGCAGTGAGAGAGAAAAGCAACTTTTTAGTCACTATTAAAAGCATTCCATGACGGATAAAGAGTTTAACATCACGACCAAATTTTCCAAATGCATTTCTAAAATCACTGATGTAATTTCTAGCCTATAGACAAACCTACCCCAGCACACAGATATTTCACAGGAAAAAACTGGGCGGGCACCGTCACAGAATGCACTGACTTTCAGATGCGTCAAAGTTGCACACGCAATTTTGGAAATGGGGTGGAAACCGCTTTAATGTTCCAATTGTCATCCATTTCAGGAGCAATCTAATGCAAATATCTACTGCACAGATGATCAAAAGGAAGAGAAGGAGGAGGTAAATGAAACTTAAGTAGACCGTATTTGAAGAGATGATTTCTTAAATAGGAAACAAAGTGGCAAATATTCCTTTTGTTCTTAAAATGTTGCAAAAGTAAACACTGAAAAGGTTAGTGACTTTTCCTATGCATTTGGAAGTAAAAAAAAAAAAAAAAGGGAAAGCATTTTCTGTCTTTTGGCAATAATTTTCCAAGTATAAAAATACATACGATATTAGCTCTTAAGAGACGTGGTTTATAAGAGTATGTTGAATGGGGAGAAAACGTCCTTAGAGTACTTAGGGAACATAATTTTTATATGATGATTGGAAATAGAGGGGGGATAATTTGAGATTAAAAGTGACTGGTGTGGCTTGCATTTGGAAATTTCTCTCATTACCATTACTCCCATTACTGAGTGTGTTTTTCTGTTCAGCTTCATTTTTCTTTTGTATCTTATAAATATTTTGGGTCTTTCTCTTATTTGTGCACTATCTTTTGAATTTCCTGACGCACACTCACGAGTCACTTCTTTTCAATATTCTCCCATAGTTTACGTCCCAATGGGAAGGTTCTCAGATGTCAGTCCCCTAACTGATGCCAAAAGGAAATGAGAAAAATAAAGACTGTGCAATGACAGTATGCATCCCATATATGCATATGGGATGGTATAGACACTTGACCTGTAAACAGCAGACTTGCGTGAACCTTATGAATTCCTCTCAAAACTTTACAAAAATGTCCTTCGTTTTATTGCTTCCTCCTACATTGGATTAAAATGTATTGGTGAATGTGATTTTGTTTTCAGACACTCAACACATCAATTTTTGATGCAGATTCATACATAGTGTTTGCTGTTAAGTTTGCTCTTTTATTGTGGCATATAAATGCTGGAAATGAATAAAGATCACGCTCTTGTTCTCATAGGAGCAGGCCAGCCAAGGTAGTTAGAGAGTGAGCGATTCAAAATTCAGCCAAATACCAGGCATTTTCAAAGAATGTGCTGGTGGTCACAGACAGCATTTTCCAAGCTGACCACCTATAATATAAGAGCCACAGGAAACAGAGCAGTGTTATGGCCTGAAGTAATGAAGACAGCCTGGCCCAATTTAAAAAAGAGTTTTGGCCAGGTCCAAGGACGAAAGGCGGATTTGTAAATGGTTACAGGCTCTGTAAATATTAAATAAGGTCTGCACCAAAGTATACCTGTGTACCTAGTGTGAACCAAGGCTAGCTTTGGTAGTTCTGAAAGACAGGCTAAATGTTGGACTTTTGGGCCCCTGCCCCATCCAGGGCTCAGGCTGAAGGCCAGGCTCCCTTTCAGGCCAGCCAGCTTTCAGAGGACTTGAGTTTTGACTTTGTTCTTAGAGATTTTCAAAGCTAAGAAGACTGTGCCTTAAATGGTGTCTTCTCTGTTCTGTCCTCCTCGTTTTTGCTTTCGTCACCTTAATCTCCTGCCTGTCCTCCGGTCCTGTCTCTCCCCACCAAGCCCTTTCGTTGTGTTTGCTCCTGACAGTCTCCTCCTCCTACTCACCTCTATTTTTTACTCTCCCTCCCCCCATTTCTCACCCTCTTCTCCAATTTCTTCTAGAGCCTGCATCCAGACCTACCCTTCCTGGATTATTCTTCCCACATAGATTCCATCATTTCCTGTCCTGTCTTCCACCCACCAGGGCATGACAATGGGGTGGCTTCCCACTGGCCCGTCCATTTCTCCAACTCCCTCAGGGTCGGCTCCTCTGAGCCGCCCCAAGATCTAAGCCTAGACTCTTGGGGTTCTAAGTACGGAGGGAACCTGAGAGCTTCTCCAGCCCATGAGCCTTTTGTTCATCTGAGGACACTGAGGCACAGGGACGGCACGAGGCTGCCTGCAGAGGCTAGTCCTTGCTCCTCTGTGGCATTGCGTGCATGTATGTGCACATGAAGGTGTAAGCACAGGTGCATTTTAACAGATTTCTATTCATATAGTTGGTGGTTGCTGTTGTTGTTGTTGTTGAACCCAATACATGATTCCAATGGTAGAGATTTCAGGCTGGAAAGAGGTGACTAGGTGTCTTAATAAGGCCGTTGGAAAACATATTTTAGAGTACTCATGCAGGCAATGCTTATGGAGTACTTGTATACTGGCCACTGTTTTAAGCACCAAAAAGACGAGGTAAATAAAATACTTTGAAGAAATCAGTTCTAGTGGGGGCAGGAAATACGTACATAATTACAATGCACTTCGGTAAATGCAGAGTTGGAGACATGTAGGGACGTTTCAGTAGCACAGAGGAGAGGACTCCGTTTTTGCTGGAAGAACAGGGAGAGAGGCCAGGCCAGGCGGAGGCAATAGACTGGGATGTGTATGTTGTAAATGCCCGTGCACGTGTGTGCATGGGTGGGAGGGAAGGCGAGAGAAAAAGAGAAGAAAAGAGAGAAATGTAAAAATTCAAGTTCAAAGATGCAACGAGTCACGAAGCTGGAGGGCTGGCTAGAGACTTGCATGGGCCAGGTCAAGACATGCAAGGAAGACAGCAAATAGTGGCCAGCTGCTGTGTGCCAGGGGCTGTGTGAGGATCTTTACTGACATCTATGAAAACATGGAACCATCCCAACCTCCTAAGGTGGGTATTATTATCATCATGTATTTATAAGCAAAGGAACCAAGATGAGGGAGGTTCAGTAACTTGCCCAAGGGAGGGCACGCTGCTGGTCTGGATGCAAGTTCTGCCCCAAGGGTCTTACACAAACACTCTATCACTTAGCCATCTGTTTACCTCCCTAGTGTTGTCTGGGTGGAGCCCAGTTTGGGAGGCTCATGCACCAAAGGGAGGCCCAAGAGGAAGTCTTTCCCAGGCAGTTTCTTTGCACACAGCTGCCTGGAAGGCTAGATCTGCAGTGCGAAGAAGGTCTTTGCTGCAGCTCCGATTCTAGCTCAGTGGTCCTCAGCCCCAGTTGCACAGGGGAATCGTCAAGGAAATAGCTGCCTGGGCCTCACCCCAGGGATTCTCATTTAATGGGAACTCAGTATCTGTTTCCGAAAGGTCCTCACGTGATTCTAATGTGCAGCCAGGGTTGCTGAAAACCACAGCTTGGATGCAGGCTCTGTCAGGGCTCAGGGTTGGTCTCCTTACATAAGCCCGATACGCATTCCTCTGTCCACCCGGCCTCTGCCAATCTCTTTTTTCTCCTCTGGCATCCTGAATTTCCATGTACATTCAGGTCCCCTTCAAGATGATTTGAAGTCCACACCACTCCAACATGTGTGGTTACTTTCATCCAGGTGAACCACCCGGCTGTTAACAGCACAAGAGCTGTACCAGAGGAGAAAGCTCAGAGACCCCAGGCAGCGGGGGTCACATCCACGTCTGAATGCAGTGACATACTAGTTTTCTGTTTAAGTGACTGCTAGATTGGGGGTGGGGAGCAGGCTGGGTGGGGCGTGAGAGATCAGAGCTCAAGGCGAGAGAACACCATGAGCTCTTGCTCCAGAGCCACCGCAGAAACCTGGGGGTGTGGTGGCCCTGCTCTTCCCAGATGCTCTTCCTACAGAGTGGCTGCAAATGTCCCCTGTCCCCTCCTATTCCTTCTCTCATTCAGAGCGCTACAGATTCTAGATTAGACCACAACACAGATGCTAATCTGAGAGGAAACTTATTTCATTCAATTTTTTTCTTTAGATGTCAGAAAAGTCAAGTCAGGTGAGAAAACAGATGGATGATCTGGAGGGAGACATGTGCCCCAGAGTCAGGGGAAGCATGACCACAGCACTCCCCAGGCAGGGAAAAACCAAGAAATGGATAGGATGCCAAGGGTGATGAGAAGCAGCAGGGTGCTATTTATGAGGAAATGAACACCAGTAATCCATGGACCCCGAGCTGGGACAGACGGGTCAGATACCAGAAAACGTGACCTGCTTACACATTCAACCACTATGCCTTGATCATGCTGAGCTCTCTGCGTGTCCACCTTCCTCCCATACCCTTTACTTTGCCCTTGTTCTCCTCTGCCTGGAATGATCTTCCCCAGATACCCTGGAGGTTCACTCTACCTCCTCCATGCCTTCAAATGCCATCTTCTTATTTATCATTGAAACCAGCATTATATCCCTTCTCTACTTTCTTTTTCTCCACATCAGTCATGATTATTCCAGCATTATGATAGGGTAAAATCTCGTATCATGTGGGCAGAGACATGCGTCTCTGCTTTATCTACAGCATCTACAATAGAGACTGACATGTAGTCCGTGTCTAATGACCACTGGCTGAATGAATGATTGAATCCTGCCTTGCACTATGATTGCAGGAGTAGCCGTCTGTCTATAAATCTCTAAGAGGAGAACTTCTCAGTATGCCCCTCACACCTCTCACAATACCTCACACACAAAAGTTCACCTGGTCTGTTGTGCTGAATTGAAATGACCAAATGACCATTAACCTGAAATCCTTCAGCTCCTCCTTAAAGGGCCAGTTTGTTTTGTTGTTGGCTACTATGATGCGCGGTCCTTATTATATGGTTTTGGCACCGAGTCACTCACTCACTTGAAAATACAATCGAAGGAATTTATGGCAATTTAAAAGCCTCCTTTAGTTCAAGAGGAGGTCACTGTAGAAAACTCATTTCATTTGCATAATCCAAGTACTTAGAATCACTCTGGACATTTTCATGGAGTAAGACATGGGGGCAATTTTTATATTGAGCTCCACTTGTTTCTGGCCTCATTTTGGTGCTTTTCATGATAGCAGTCACAAAATTGGTATTTATGGAGTTCCCGAAGTCCTGGTCTTTTTATGAAGAATTACTTTTGGAGAGAATATCATTCTTTAATATTCTGCCTTCTCAATCTTATTATTCAGAAGACATAGTAGATTCTGCTGCAGATTGTTACCCAAGTATTTTCCCTCCTAACTGGATATGTGGATATGACAATACAATGCGTCATAGTGATCTGATTTCAGGAACTTTCTGGATAATGGCTATATCCAAAGTAGAAACTGGAGAATGATCTTTTCTTCATAGGCTATCCAGAAAAGATATTTTCTCCCTTACTGAAAATCATTCCCATTTTTTCCTTTCTTCTCACATATCCCATTTATAATTTCAAAGTACCAAAGTACCAGCATGCTGGCTTTAACTCTGGGAGATGAGAAAATTATCACTGCATATGAGAAAGCCACTTATTAAAGTGATAAGAGATACACACACCTATGGATGTCTCAGAGATAAGACTGTCTGTAGGCCTAGGTTAAAAATCTTGAGTATCTCATTGCTGGAGTGCCATCCACTAGGTTTTGCACTCTGTAGTGCTCCATAAATATCCGCTACATTGATGTGCCAAACAAATATTAAGTTGGTCATACCAAAGAGGGAAACACAAAAGGGTGGCAAGAAATAAGACCTTTTCCAGCAGACCATTCAAAATAACATCCCCAAGTTCTGAGTCTCCCATAGTCTGAGCGGATGTCTAAGGAAAGGAGAAGTGAGAGACGTAAGTCCCTCTGTCCCAAGTGCTAACGAGGCAAACACTGTTGGGTGGTCACTCTGTTCCTCCTCTTGACTTCCTTTCCTTGTTAGCCTTTTATATTCGATGCTTCTATTCCTGTGACACCTCTCCTACTTTTCTCACTTCCTGTTGCTTATGATGCCTTTGACATCCAACACTGGGTCCTATTGGTGGCACTGACTAAAAAGATAGTTGAATCTTTCAGGGAAAAGGCATTTTTAGACTTGCTTAAAGTTCCCAAATAATAAACACACAGCACAGATGCACTTAGCTGCCATTTATTATGTTCTTCTGGACCAGGTATTGTCATAGACGCTCTATGCA
Source organism: Proteles cristata cristata (assembly GCA_017311185.1). Classification (NCBI taxonomy): domain Eukaryota; kingdom Metazoa; phylum Chordata; class Mammalia; order Carnivora; family Hyaenidae; genus Proteles; species Proteles cristata. Next base: position 2,296,267 of record JAESUZ010005128.1, on the reverse strand, counting down.
CTTTATACCTAATCTTCAAAGTACCACAGATAGTTTATAGATGAGAGAATGGAGGCTCAGGGAGCTGGGTATCTTGCCTAGAGTCACACCAGTAGTAAATGGCAGTAAAAGAAAGGCAAACATCCACTTTTGATTCCCAAGCTCATTATATGTCTAAATGTACATTCTTTCATTTGACAAGTACCTATCGAGCACCTATTATAATCCAGAGCAGATTCTATGTATTGGGGACAGGACAGTCATTGACTTCATGAAATGAAGGGCATATACCCTTTAGCTACCAAATTGAACTTAAAAAATTATTCTCCTTACAAATTCACTTTTTAGATTTCCTTTGTTCTCCAAAAAGGGGACTTATACAGTAGCAGCAGTTAGAAGCAGAAGGTATTTATTTGGGTTAGTTGGATCTTGTCTGTAATTGCTGTTAGAGTAATTGCTGCTTAAAATGATAGAATGTTAGAGAGGGCCAAATGTCTTGACATTGGGAGAGGTCAGATGAACTTAAAAACAGAAGGGAGGGTTAGGAGATACTGGGTTGATGCTGGTCAGAGTGGCTAAAATGAACAAATCAGGAGACTCTAGATGCTGGTGAGGATGTGGAGAAACGGGCACCCTCCTACACTGTTGGTGGGAATGTAAACTGGTGCAGCTCCTCTGGAAAACAGTGTGGAGGTTCCTCAAAAAATTAACAATAGAACTCCCCTATGATGCAGCAGTAGCACTGATAGGAATTTACCCAAGGGATACAGGAGTGCTGATGCATAGGGGCACATGTACCCCAATGTTCATAGCAGCACTCTCAACAATAGCCAAAACATGGAAAGAGCCTAAGTGTCCATCAACGGATGAATGGATCAAGAAGATGTGGTTTATCTATACAATGCAATACTACATGGCAATGAGAAAGAATGAAATCTGGCCATGTGTAGCAACATGGATGGAACTTGAGGGTGTTATGCTGAGTGAAATAAGTCAGGAAGAAAAAGACAGATACCATATGTTTTCACTTATAAGTGGAACAGGAGAAATTTAACAGAGGACCATGTGGGAGAAGAGGAGACAGTAGTTGGGGAGACGGAAGGAGGCAAACCATGAGAGACTCTTGAATACTGAGAACAAACTGAGGGCTAATGGGGGTGGGGGCGAGGGGAAGGGGGTTGATGGGCATGGAGGAGGGCACTTGTTGGGATGAGCATTGGGTGTTATATGGAAACCAACTTGACAATAAACTATAAAACATAAAAAAAATTGAAAGGAAAATGTATATGGAAGGGAAAAAAAAGGAGATACTGGATTGGAATAAGCAAGTGACCATTTAGGGACATCCTGTACACACTCAAATTTCTTTCCTAGCATTCCCCCCACCCCACCCCTCTACCTCCCGCATGCATACGAGGTCGAATGGCTGAAAATAACACAATTCACAGTCCCTCCATGATCCATCTATGTGGATCTTCTGGTAAACATTCAGAGTAGGAATTTAAAGGAAACCTTCCTGCAGGCTCCACACTTGGGATGTAGAGCCAGGCTGTGCAGGCCACCAAAGATGGCGGTGGGAAGAAGATTCTCCCAGGAGCAATTCCAGCCATCCCAACAGAAACATTTTTGCTCCACTGCCTGTATCTTCTCCCACTCTTCTCTCAAAAGCCCTCCTTTTGTCTTTGCTGCAGTGACTGAAACTTTTAGTTTCCAATTACCTCTGAGCTTTAGTGCTGAACGAGGCCATCTTGAATTAATTAACATAACAGCTTATGGTGACCACTCTTGGGCAAATGTGGGTCAGGAGGCTGAAGAAGGTAGGAAAAGCATTTAGAAAAGTGGGTGAAGAGCTTAGGATTTAAAACTCTTCCCAATGGCATGGGGCACAGAGGGGAAAAAAAAGGGCGAGGAAGGCAGAGTAGGCTTCTGTAGGCCATTTCATTATTTTGGGTAGCTCAGCACGAGTAATCCCATTCATGTTTAATTCCGATCTATATGTGTAAATATAGAAGATTCCCAATAAATTGAAGTTGCATTTGATTGTTGAATTCAGAATGAAGGATACAAGATTCCTATCCACGTAAAGATTCAAATACTATTGCTTATTTAATATACCTTAGATTCTCAACACCATGCTAGGTTTTCCTTTGCAGAACTTGGATCCATTGCAGAGTCTACATCCAGCTCCTTTAGCTTTATGTGTCTTTATAACTTTTTAGAACTTTATTTGTATGTCATCTTCAACCTGTAAGGCAGTATGTAGCTCTAACAAGAACACTGTTGGGAGTCAAGAGACCAACTAGGTTTTTGATCATACTGGTAATAAGTGACAGGATTAGAATCCACATTTGATTATGAGGTCCAAATGTGTCCAAATAGCTCATCCATTGTTCACTGACATCGACTAATGCCAGGTACCAGATATGTGAGCATGGAAAATCATTTCCACTTTCTGTATCTTAGTTTCTTTTTTGGTAAAATGTGAGGAATAGACAAGACCGGAGTTTTCCAAGTAGTGAATACAAGCTACTGGTTATGCTAGAGATGACTGTAAGTAATGCACAGACAGAGCCTTAAGTAACACCGAACTACCTGAAGAAAGAGTTATTTCCTTCTAAATCCTTTTCTTTCATTCTCCTATGTATTCAAAGAGAGGAGTCTCAGCATGATGCTACACTGTCTTTAGTATCTCTCAACCTGGTTCTAATACATACCAGAAGAAAGACCTGGCTACTAATTTCAGACTTTGGGCAACACGAGGCTGGAATTTAATGATGTTACTTTGTTTTGTCTGTATATTTATGATTAACTTTAACTTGTGGAATTAAAATAACCAGTGATACTGGTTTTCCATTTATAATAGTGATGTAAAAATTCTTTTACAGAAAATACATTTAAGGTAAAAAAAAAAAGTTTATTTAAATGGTGTGTTATGAAAGTGGTGGGCCAGTCTGGCTGGTCATGAAGGTAGTATATGACTAACTGACATCTGAGTTACATTAGACATTTGAGTAGAATTAGAAAGGCTTTAAGGTCTGCCTACTCTTGCCTGTTATAATGGTCTAAAATTCCTGTGGAAAACAAATGCAGATTTAGAAAGCACTGGACATTGCTGATTCGATTGCATTCTCACCTTGACTATGGACCTAACGTAGGCTACAGCGAACACATTCACATCTGCTCTGAGGACATATGGAAGAGCACCGTGGGTAGGGGAGAACAAGAGTGAAGTTTGACTCTTCTGTGAAAAATGGCAAGCTTGCTATTTCCCAAACGGGAAACTGTACAGGGCAGGGGTGAAGGCACTGGGTGGAGAGCCTGGTAGCTCTTTTTTTTTTTTTTTTTTTTAATGAGAGAGACAGCATGAGCACGGGAGGGTCAGAGAGAGAGAGAGAGGGAGGCACACAGTTTGAAACAGGCTCCAGGCTCTGAGCTAGCTGTCAGCACAGAGCCTGACAAGGGGCTTGAACTCACAAACTGCGAGATCATGACCTGAGCCGAAGTCGGACGCTTAACCGACTGAGCCACCCAGGCGCCCCTGGCCTGGTAGCTTTTTGCCTTTATTAACTGTAGGAATTTTAGCAAGTTACTTAGTGTCTCTACTTTAATTTTCTCATCTGTAAAATGGAAAAAAATGCCCACAAGGTGGGTATAAGGATTAAGTAAGACAGAGTGAGCAACAAGGTCTGAAATGGATCAAATAAAAAATGGTAGCTATTTTTATTCATACGGGAACCAAAATGGGATTCTGAAAATACATGATGTACATGATTCTAACATCAGAAGGACAGGGAATTGGGCATCAGGCTTTACTACTTCATTACGATGTACTCACCTACTTCACCACTGGAAGCCCGTGTCTCTTCCTGCCTCCTCAAACTCTGAGAATTTTCATTTACCCGCGAACCAAGGACAGAAACCTGGGATCATTCCCAACGGATTCTTTTTTCTCCCTTTTCACTCAAGGATTGAAATGTAATCATAGCACTGCCATGGATGGCTAAAAACAGCCCGTGTATTAACTGGAAATTTTTGTCATGTAAATATAGATACTAAACTTGTTCTGCAGCATATCAGTAAATCAGCGATGGAGAAGTTATTTTTCAGATCTCAAAATTCCATGTAATATTTATAGCCTCTGAATATATTTAAAGCTAAGCATACCCAGGATAAGAAGAAGTTCCATAAGGGGAGAAATAAATATGCTAAATGTGTGCAGTATATCTGTCCTACGAGGCCCGAGCGCGCTTTATGCAGTGCTGAGAGTCTGTGAGTGAGGGCTAAGCCACATCTCCCTGGTTGTCCTTTTTAACTATAAAGGAAGGTGATAAATTATAAATGTGCACCAGCCACCCAAGGATGACAGTTTTAATTTTCATTTTAACAATATGTACAATACCAGATGCATGAAACTCAGTTGGAATGTACCAAGGAAGCAGAGGATACTGGGAAGGAGAAGCTGAGAAGGTGAGCTTGACCTTCCTGCCCACTATTAGCTCCTGTCCCGTAGCCACTGGTTAGAGGCTGCGGGGGCTCCTAGAGCCGGGCCACGCCCCTTTGCCACCTCTGTGTTCTCCCAGAGATGAGCCTTCATGTGTCACTGTGTACGCAGGCTTGTCATGCTAATGACTGCTAGAATATTCTGTTGGCTCTCAGGTCCTTACATTATCTGAATAAAACGAATACATGCCTGCTTCATTTTTTATTCCACATTTTTAATCTTCATTATCTACAGCCAGTTGCCTGAAATGTTCATGACATTTCTGGGTTTCCATGTTGTCTCCCCTTTCCCTCTCACAATGTAATGCCCTCTCCTTTCATGTTTCAAGCCCTGCACTGCCTTCCTTCAACACCCTGATTTCTTAAGCTTTCCTACTTGAGCACCACTGCCTGGTTATTTCAAGGGTGACAAACCTCCCACCTCTACGGGATCCTCAAAGAGGATGTGAGGAACATGCCACTTACAGACACTGTGCAGTTGCAACTAGGAATTAAAAACCCGAAGAAGTCCTAGTCAGATAAGGTCTAAAGTTTGGGACTGGCAAGCCCATGAAAGGAATTGGTCAACTGGAATAACACCAGAAAGAAATGCCATTGACCTTTCTCTAGAGCCTGTGCCATGCGGAAACACGGGATGTGGGTGATCGTGTGGGAGCACACGTGTCATGGGAGCTGGCAGCGGGGAGCAGAGGGGGGCGGTAACTGCCAGGGGGTGAGGAAAATGCAAACCTTGGGAGGCAAACAGAATTGCAATGTGGCCATTTCTGAAAAACATTTGTCAGGATGAATAATTATGTCGCCGAGAATTCTGATCCATTTTTTTTTGCCCTCACAGGTGAAACTGCATCATAGTAAATGCCATTACAGAGAAGTCTTCTGTATAATAAAATTATTTCAGAGTTTCATATGAGGGGCTAACATAACAGCACTAAGTGATCTAATCTTATGAACTAGAATCATCCCAAGTCAAGTCTTTCCTAGATGTGTATCCATTTATTGGAGACTAGGAAGGGGGAGGGAAGAGGGCTGCACAGAACGGTATCATTTCCTCTGGATTGTTTTTAGATAAAAGTTATTCTCTCACCTCACTGATCATTTCCCGCCTCATTATCACAGATTCCTCCCCTAAATATATTCTCAGAGAAGACCTCTTGGCCTTTTGGAATCAGAAGGGAAGCAGGAGGTGGACGGTGGACCTTGGGAGCCATGCAGGGACTTAAACAGTGCAGGCCACAGGTATGAGGTTACCAAGATCGCTCTTCTCCCTGTATTAATTCTTTTTTAAAATATTTTTTCATGTTTGTTTAACTGATAGAGAGAGAGAGTCCCAAGCAGGCTCCGCACTGTCAGCGCAGAGTCTGATGTCGGGCTCAGTCACACAAATCGTGAGATCATGACCTGAGCCGGGGTCAAGAGTCAGATGCTCAACTGATGGAGCCACCCAGGCGCCCCCTCCCTGTACTAATTCTAGAGTAGCTGTCAGTCAGTACACCCTTCTCATCATCGGTTCCTTTATAAAAGGGGCATCATTTTAGTAGCTGCTGAAAAGTGGCTAAAAAGTCAAAGCGAGGTTATGTGGTCTCAGGCAAGTTGCTTAGCAGCTCTATGCCTTAGTTTCCTCTTCCTTAACGGTGGCATAATAACAGGACCTACTTCATAAGCCTGTTATAACCACTAAAGGAGTTAATATTCATAAAGTGCACAGAACTATACCCGGCAGGTAATAATCCGTACATAAATGTCTGATGGAATAATCATGATTATCATTGTTACAGCACATACATTGTTTTCAGTGGGAGGTCACTGTGGATAGTCATTGCCTCGTTCCTCTTCTAGATTTGTGTTTCTCTTGGGAACTGTTTCCATGTTCAAGGCAGAAATAGGAGGAGATTCAGTATATAGTGTCATTGCTGTTCCAATGTTTGGCAGGCGATGCGAATGCACTCGAGGTGTTCCTGGGGGCAGTGTGTTCACTACCCTCTGCTCTGTAGTCTGAGCTGACTTGCACGTAACTGCCCCTGACAAATTGTATGATTCGAATGTCAGGAAAACTGCTGTCCTATATTTTGGGGCTGAAAGGCATTCATTCTGTTCTGGCCTATAGGAAGACGCTGGCAGGGTACAAGTGCGGACCTCTCGTCACTTTTGGATGACCTAAGCCCAGTACATTTAATGGAGTGACTCCATTATTAACGTGATTCCCCACCACTCACTGATCAAAGACTGAAAATGCACAAACAAAATTAGAGCCCGACAAAGGCCTTCTTTCTTACATAACAAAGAAAGAAATCTGTTTCAGCTTTGGGACTATTTTTGATAAAATCAGAATGGCACAAGCACTGAATGTTGAACTCTCTGAAAAGTTCCTACAGTCTGACCAAACATGACCATTTAATGAAAAGAAAAATTCCTGAGCAGAAGATAGCTGTTGCTTCAGTTCACCTACATACATAAGTGGGGAAATGGAAACTGAATGTGGCAGGCCCAGAATGTCTACGGAACACTTTAAACATGTTCTAATCTCTGCTAGAGGGAAAATGTAAAGCCTTTGGCATCAGGTAGATTTGGGTACTAATCTCAGCTTGGGCTTTTACCAGCTGGGTGATCCGACCCACATTTCAGTGTGGTGTCAAAAGAATCAAAAAAATTCAAAAGAATCAAATGAGCAACCTTTGCGTATCTTCTATGACAGTGCCTGACACACAATAGCTGTCCAGTAAATATGAGTCTCCCTGGCTCATCGCCCCGTTGTTAGTCAAGACCTCTAGCAGGTAAAACCTCACTTGGGCTCATATAGTCTGTCCCTTCAAATGTGCTCAACCAATGCTCATGGACATTACTCTCCATGCTCACCTCTTCCCCACCCCAACTCCTCTACTCTCTAGTAGTTTTTGTTGCCAACTCACCCTTCACTTTTTGGCATCCCTCATTTTTTACCCTGAAAATCTTGGCTTTGAAACTGGTCTCATACCTTTCATACAAACTATGTTCTAGTTCTGATATTCTATCCATGTTCCTTCAAGTTCTAGACCCAGAGTCTGGCTTTGTACTTCTAGGGTGTTCCTGATAGCACATTCCAGTCCTGGTTCCCACACGGCCTAAAGACTGACTCACTCAAACAAAACAAAACAATACAAAACAAAACACTTCATATGGACGGAACTTTTACCATCTTTTCAGGAATAGAGTTTGTTGATAATGGAAGATTCTTTCTCAAAATGGCTTAGTGTGCTTCTGGTTTCATCTCCAGTATTATTTATGGTGGTCCCAGCAGTAGGCCTAGGCTACGTGGACCCTGGCTGAAAGCAAGGCTGAGATGAAATGACAATATTAGGTGTGGAAAGGCATGTTCCCAAATCAGAGAATAGGAAAGATGGTAATGCTCACTTGGAGATCCAGAGCCTGCTTGATTAGAGGAGGGAAACTGGAGAGTGGCCAGGGTGGTTTATATGAATAGGAAACCACCACTGCCCAAACAGCAGAAGGTGAATTGGAGGGGCCAAGTATATGTAGCCAGCAGGGTCAAGGACACCAGAGCAAACAATGACAGCAGATGCAGAAGTGAGAGGTCAGTTTCGTGCTGCCTTGGAAATTGCCTCTACGAGGGAGTGCTCATCTGGGGTACCATGGGAGGGCCCTGGTCTTCTGCAGTAGGAACAGGGTTTTTGCCTCCAAGTCACAGCCCTCTGCTCTGGGCTGACCATTTCTGACAATAGCGTTGTACTTACCGTAGCTGAATTTAAAGAGCTTGTAGAAAGTGACCTTAATTGAGTTGGGACCATTATGCCTTATCACCTTTAAACCAGTTGGCAGTTGAAAGGTGGGTACATCTTCCTAAGGTTGTACTGAAGTAAATTGTTGTTAGAGACTGGCTAACAAAATGGGTCTAAAGTTTTGTTTTCAGATTGCCTACAGAAATTTCATTAGAATTAACAAAATAACAAATAACAAAAATAGCCTTATCCAGTTGCTTCTGCATAGAACTCTTCTTTTAAAACCATAATTCTACAAAAAGCATTCTTTGATAGTAGAGCCTTATCCTCATGACCAACTACACAGACAGCTAAGTAGAATATCTGAGATAGCAAATTGTGAGCACTGTGAAAGCGTAACTGCTCCCGATTTTTTATTAAAATTTTTTTAAATGTTTACTTATTTTTGAGAGAGAGAGAGAGAGAGAAAGAGAGAAAGAGAGCCCAGAGTGTGAGCGGGGGAAAGGCAAAGAGAGAGGGAGACACAAGATCTGAAATAGGCTCCAGACTCTGAGCTGTCAGTACACCACCCAATATAGGGCTCAAACCCACAAGCTGTGAAGTCATGACCTGAGCTGAAGTCAGACACTTAGCCAACTGAGCCACCCAGGTGACCCAAGTAACTGCTCTTTAAAACAAAACAAAACAAAACAAAACAAAAAACAAAAGCAAAGCAAAGCAGTAACCAACTTTGTCCCTCTCTTATGTCAGAGACTGGCCTGACTTGACTACATTTTGAGAGAATCTTATAAAACACTGGGGTCATTTGATCCCTAAACTAGATCTCAAAGAAGGTATACTATTTCAACTCAGAGGTGGCTGAGGAGAATAATGGACAAGGAAGTACCTCCTAGAGGGAAACGCCAGAGGCCACGGAGGTTGATGATCAAGTGAGCCCTCCAGGGTCTACCCAAAGGGACAAAGTCTAGTAGGGAGTCTCTGGAGTTTCTGCCTCAGCTGTGCAGCCCTAGTGTGGACCAGGGATGGCTTATTTCTTTTCCGAGTGGGAGATTTCACTCCCATTCCTACATCAACATTATACACAGAGGGTCTGTGAATAGAGCTAGGTAAGTTGACGGTGTATAGGTCACCAGAAAATGGGAGATATCTGTGGTCTTAATGGAAGAAGTCATGCATAACTTTGCTGGATGCAAAGACTGGGTGAGACTTTGAAAATACATGGAGATTTGGCAAACTGGGGCATAAACTTGGGTGGGGACTCATGGTCTATATTTTCCAGCCTTCTTTGCCAGGAAACATGGCCATATGACTGATACCCCGACAGATTGTGAGTGGAAGTGATAGGTGCCACTTCCAAATTGTGTGCCTAAAAGAAAGTTGCTTACCCTTCATTTCTACTCCTCCATGGGCGGGAGCACTAGTATCTTCAGTCATGAAGATGAAGATAGTCGAAAACAACATGGAAGGAGCCTGGGTGCTGGGATAATGTACTGGAGCAGAGTCACCCTACCAATCTGGACTGCTCACTCCAAATTGTTAGGATGGTGAGAAATAAACCTCTTAGTATATCTAAGCTTCTGTTGCTTGGGGTCTCTTTGTCATAGCAAAGATATGCTCCTTTGTCCCAGTGTAGGACGTCATAATTTCAGAAATGTTTGAGGTAAGAGCAAATATAAGCATCGCCTCTAGAGTAATTTGAATTTTTGGTTCTAGATACCATAAAGCCATTTTTCTAGACGTCATAAATTCTCAAGTAGGCAGGAGGTTAGTATCTGGGGTCTATCACCACCCTGAAATTACATGTAAAAAAGTACAATACACACAAAAAAAGTTCAGATTTTTTTTTTTAATCAACTACTCAGAGGTAGTCCCAAGTGAGTTAAAGCATTCTTCAAAATCCTGGTTCTTTGACACTCTCCAGTATCAAACAGAGACAGGCTTAAAATATAGTTCCCCTTTGCTGGTTAGAGGGACAGGTGGCTAAAACTGGAGACTTCTCAGGCCAGGAGTATGTTTTAGCCCTGCTGGGTCTCACTGAATTTGGAATAATCTGGTACTGTCTAGGTTACTTTTGGAGACTAACTAGAATTCATATTCTATGGGGAGTAGGCAATGGCTAATTACGGATTTTTTGTTTTGTTTTGTTTTGTTTTTGGGGTTTTTTTTTTTTTTTGGATGCCATCAAGCACTCTTGTTCAAAACCAGCTTTCTGCTCATTATTGTTAGCCAAATAGAATTAATTTAACAATAATCCCAATACAATGAGCTGCTATGCATGTCCACACACACCACACCACAGGGTTCTCACAGATCTAGATGTCATACAGCCGATGTCCGCACAGTTAACATAAAAACACCATTCAGCTTCATTAGGCTCCAGGTGCCCAATGTACAGTATGGCTATCGTTCCCTGTTTACCTTCTAAAAGTTTTCTAAGATAGGCAATCTCATAAGCAAATGTACAGAGACCTAGGTGCCTTTTGATGACTGAATACATCAAAATAAGTATTTACATCTTATATAAGAAATTGTACAGGGGCCTTTACAGAGTAGAGAACCTGGGCTGTGGCCTGTATGGAAGGTTGGAGCAGAAAGTCCACTTCATATTGACTCAGGAAGGGTTTTAGAAAGAAGATGGGGGTTTACTACCTTGGAGGTTTGGCAGGAGAAGGTGAGAGGGCTTGCATTCTACAGTGTACAGTGCACTCCAAAAAAAAAAAAAAAACCCACAGGAGGAGGTAATACCTGAGTATAGATGTATTCAGTAATTACATTAAAACTCTGGAAGAAAACACTGTCATTTGTGGTCGTATTTATTTATTCATTATATGCATAAAGAAAAAAAAAAAACCCAGGGGCACCTGGGTGGCTCAATCAGTTAAGTGGCTGACTTTAGCTCAGGTCATGATCTCATGGTTTGTGAGTTCCAGCTCCGCATCAGGCTCTGTGCTGATGGCTCAGAGCCTGGAGCCTGCTTCAGATTCTGTGTCTCTCCTCTCTCTGCTCCTCCCATGCTCATGCTATGTCTCTCAATAATAAATAAAAATGTTAAAACAATTAAAAAAACAAAAACAAAACATAACAAAAAAAACCAAAAGAAAGAAAAAACCCCAGAAGGGACAATCAAGGTGTCTTCTGTGAATGACACTGGAAAACTTGTGTTTGGGATATTTTCAAACCTCCAAGTATTTTCCTTGGTGTTGAAAGTGGAGATTCTAGTGCAACTGGGAAGCTAAGCATCCTTAATAGGCTTTCATCTTGCATTTTTTACTGCTTTTTTTTTTAAACAGAAAACACATATTCACTTGCCCCTGTCAATTTTAAATGACTATTTTTCAAGTCATTTAAATGAAGGCTGAGGCAGATAGCTAGGAGCTACTAAAAATCTTGATGATGAGGTATAGCCCTTACAAATTAACCATGTCAAAGCAGGATTTTTTGGTATTGTTTATTTTGGGGACTATAATGTGACCCCCCGGATAGCTATCTGAAACTGTGTAATCAAAACCCTTTCCAAAATGGGGTTCCACTGTATTGGTTTTAAGATCAGATGTCAGTGTTCTTTGATCTTCGTTGCTCAGATGTTCTCATTACATGCAGTAGAATTCAGCAGGTGTTTGGTTGTTTATCCAGGAGAGGGGAAGGTGAGCTGGGATTAAATTGTTATGACATAGCTTTGTTTTAGCCCTGCTGAGTCTCAGTGAATTTGGAATAATCGTGTTGCTGCAATAGCAATTCCGCTAAGTACAACAGGACACGGCAAAGCTTGGCTCACAAACTAATGGACTGCAGCTACCATCTGTGGGATTGAAACGAAATGACTCTAAAAGAAATACTCATGAATGTAACTGGCCATCTTGTTGATTAGCTTTCTGGTGGACAGGATTCCAGTCGCCTAAATGAACCAGCACAAGCTTTCTCTGGAAGCCACTAAGTAGATGAATACCCATTCGCTCCTGAATATGCATTTGCCCAATAAATCCCAATATACTCAAAGCCCCTTTAAAAGAAGACTCTTATAATCAAATTATGTAAAATGTAGAAAATTATACCAACACTTCGCAAACTGTAAATTAAAACAGAAAAACATAAGTTCTTGTGCCAGTGTTTATAAGGTCATTCGTTTCCAATTCGACACATTCCGCTCTACTTTTATAGCCTACTGTCTGTGGCTGGGTTAAATGTAAGCTGACAAGTTCAGATTTATGTTCCTTAATTTATTCAGAAGAAAACTTCAGTCTCACTGTCAATATTAGCACACAAGTTTCCATTTTTAAAGAAAAAGAATCAGTCTCTGCAAGGGCCCCATTGTGTTTCTCTCAGTGTACGTATCTGCGTGGCACATATTACTCTAAGACTTCATGAACTCTTAATAGCACACCTAATGTCTTTATTTTTTTACTTGGAAGTCCAGAATTTTAAGTTGTTTGAAATTTTTTTTAAATTTATAGTTTTTTTTTTTTTTTTTGAGAGGAGAGAGCCAGAAAGCGGGGGTGGGTGGGAAGAGAGAGGGGGACAGAGGATCCAAAGCAGGGTCCACACTGGCAGCAGTGAGCCTGACATGGGGCGTAAACTTACAAAACGTGAGATCATGACCTGAGCTGAAGTCAGATGCTTAACCAACTGAGCCACCCAGGCGCCCCCAGAATTTTAAATTTTAAAGGACATCATTCTTCACTGAGGTTCAGTTAAGGTCGAAATTTTAGATACTGAAAAATAATTCTGTAACTACATGAGCTAAGGAAAAACTGATTTTTAAAAAGAAGGTAGCACTTGGAACTCCCAAACAACTTACAGATTTACTTTCCTCAACTTTCTTCTCAGAATTTCCTTCTTGCAGCCCAAGGAAATCCAGAAGCTAAAATGGATTTTTCTGAGACTTGGTTGGGTGAGAAGGGTTAACACTAGCTCACTTCTCCACCTCTATACACTTTCTTCCTGTGGATCACCTCCCAAATGCAGGTGCTATCCCCAGTGGCTTGTCCCTTGGTCACTGAGTCTTCATCTCAGCCAGGAGGCTCATCTCAGAATGAGATGATGATTCTCATCTCAGAATCATTTGCCCTCTGCTGATAAATGCTTTGGCCTGTGTTTTGGATTGTGATTTCAAAGCTTCTGCCTTGTTTAGATGTATTGGATCTCAGTGTCATTACCCGAATCTACAGGGGAAACTGCCTAAAATGTCCATGCTCTTTGGTTTGCCCCATGTTAGTTCAGAGGCTCCCCTATCCTCTCCTGTTCCATTTTACAAAGAGTAGAAGCCTTGCCTTTGACTCCCAGCCAATGGTTGAGGTACTATGCATTTGCCTGAATATTTCCAGTTGCTCTATTTAACTTATCCATCAAAACATATCTTATTGCCCAGTGTCTATGGTAGGGGTAACATGGTGACAGCTATCATTTAAAAACTGTGTTTGGGGGGCGCCTGGGTGACTCAGTTGGTTAAGCATCTGACTTTGGTTCAGGTCATGATCTCACAGTTCATGGGTTCGAGCCCCATGTCAGGCTCTGTGCTGACAGCTCAGAGCCTGGAGCCTGCTTCGGATTCCGTGTCTCCCTCTCTCTCTGACTCTTCCCTGCTCACGCTGTTCCTCTCTCTCTCTCTCTTAGAAATAAGTAAAACATCAAAAAAACAAAAAACAAAAAACAAAACTGTGCTTGGGCTCCTAGTCTAGACTTCCTCGGGGCGCCTAGGTGGCTCAGTCGGTTAAACTTCTGACTTCAGATCAGGTCATGATCTCGTGGTTTGTGGGTGTGAGCCCCACATTGGGTTCTGTGCTGACAGCTCAGAGCCTGGAGCCTGCTTCAGATTCTATGGCACCCCCTCTCGCTGCCCCTCCCCAACTCATGCTCTGTCTCTCTCTGTCTCTCAATAATAAATAAATGTTGAAAAATTTTTAGACTTCCTAAGAGTACTTACAGCTGATATGTACCCTCTTGTATGTTCCCTGGTGATGGTGGAGTGCCAGGCCCTGGCCCCCAAGTCTGCCCTGCTTCCTGTAGCTAACTGAATAATGTTCAATAACTTCCCATTAAGTGATGATAGATTGGAATACCTATGTATTCTATTGGAATTCTGCTGCACTTCCTAATTTTCTAAATGTTGCCTATCTCTATATTTTCATTGATATACTCATCCTTCCTACCCACCAGATGAAAACTCTGTCCTCTCTTGATGGCAGGAATTATCTGATGTTCATCTTCACATTCATGTTCTTAACTGGGCCGACTCCCATGACATCATGTTGATGGAGACCTCAAGCTTTTGTCCTGGATGATATATTCTGTCTTATTTCATTCTAGGTAATTCTTCTGTGCTCAGCCAAATTTGATAGAAATGGCAGTATGGTAAAACCACAAGGCCAGTACAAAATGTACGTCATTTTTACCTCTGTTCCTTCTTCTCCCTCTCCCTTTTCTCCTCCTCTTTCTTTTTTTAAAGTTTATTTATTTTGAAAGAGAGAAGAGTGAGAGTAGGAGAGGGGCACAGAGAGGAGAGAGAGAGAATCCCAGGCAGTCTCCATTGTCAGTGCAGAGCCTGATTTGGGGCTTAAACTCAGCAACTGTGAAATCATGACCCGAGGAAAATTATAAGAGTCGGACACTTAACTGATTGAGCCACTCAGGCGCTCCTCACCTGTTTCTTCTATTTCAGGTTTCCCTTTTTCTTCTATCAGATCAAGGACTCAACTAGAATCAGCCATGATCACTTTATTAAGAGCTGCTACTTCATACAACAATTCTGCAGCCTGGGCAAGATGAGACATTTTGCAAGTGAGGAAGCTAAGACCTAGAAAGGCCAAGATTATTTTGCCTTCAGCTGTCTGCTGTTCTGTTACCAAGTGAGCAACAGTGAGCAGTGAGGAACTACCTAGGGGACCGAAGGGGACAGAGTGCACAAAGGGTCCGGGGATGTTCAGTGTGGAGTAGAGAAGATCACAGGGCATTTTAGTCTCTGGGTCAGGCAACAGGACTGAAGCAAAGGCAAGTCAGCTGCTGGAGGCCTGGATCTTGGACCTTAATCTATTAAGGAAGCAGGGTGAGGCGAAGGGCAGGGATGGAGACATATGCATATTAAAGGCTATATCTGGAATGGCTCAGCTCTTGGCTGACTCTGACCTTTTGCAGAGGACTAGAGAACTCTATGATCAGTTATTGCTTCCTGCCCTGAGGGAGGAAAAGGGAGTGGCAGTCTGCTTATTTTCTGATCTGCTCTTTTTGGATTCAGGACAAATCATCCAATTGGAACTACTTATAACTAAAAAGAAAAAACAAAAGAAGAACAAACTGGTAAAATCTGGATCAGGTGTATTATAGCAATATGACTTGTAAATGTGACTTGCTTACTACATTTGACTGAAGTGGCTTACAGGGCTCCAGAAAATAGACCACTCTGCTCTATTACTTGGCCCATGTGATTTAGTAGCTTGCCGTGCTCATTCCCTGTGGCCTACTCTATTCCAAGCTATGCTGGTCTCCTTGTTGGGGGAAGCCAGGGGTAAGGACATACAAGCACTTATTTAAGAGAGTTCTTGTCTCAGGTATTTACTAGTCAGATTTTCCTCTCCATAAGATGCCCTTCATCTATCTGTGGGCAGGGTTTGCTCCCTGTGGCCTCTGTCAAGCATCATCTCACGTGAAAAGTCTCCCCTAAATGTGTGCCTAAGAACACACCCTCTTTCTCCCATCCCCTCGGCACCCCTACCCACTGAAATTTGCTTTCTCTCACTGAAGTCAAACACATATGCCCTTGTTACATATGTATTTACTGCCCGCCTCCATCACCCCTCACCCCCACCTGGAATGACAGCTTCAGGAGGGCAGGCCATCTGTTTTGTTCACTGCTGTTGACCCAGCACAGAGGAGACCCTCTAGTGAGCAGTAGGTGCTTAAGAAGTATTTGTTGAATGAATTTATGCTAATTATTTCATGGAATAACAGCTCTCTTGCTTAACACTAATAGATTTGACTTGATTTATTGTGCTTTATTTTATTATGATACTAAATTTTAATAATGCTTCATCTTGTGACTTAATAAAGTACCTCCTTCATCATCCTCTTTTCAATTTTAAGTGGCCCACTGAGATATAAATAGGATATAAATATAAATAAGGGATAAAGAAAAAAGAAGAATAGGATTGTGAAGTGAAATTTGTGGTAGCATTAGAAGACAAAATAATTAGTCTTCTGTTAATCAAGCCAGTGTACTCTCTTCAGCAATTTGAAAAAAAATACATAAAGCAAAATACCTAAATATATCTATATCTACCTATACCTATACCTATATCTATATCCAAATCTAAATTAACATACTATTCTTGTGTTCCATTAGGTCATTGTGATAAAGTCTGTGTTTGAATCCAGCTCTTATTACTTAGTGGTCATGTACTGAGGCAAATTACATAATTTCTCAGGTTCTGACTTTCCTCTCTGTAAAATGGACACCATTCTAGTGTTACCTCACCGTGTTGGCTCTGCAGGCAAATACGCGGGAACAGAGTGTACTGAGGTCTCAGTCTAGTCCCAGCTCCACGTGCTCAGTCCTGAGAGGGGTCATTCACCTGGGATGAGGGACACAGGGTGAGAGGTGCCCTTTACCGCCTGGCCACTCACCAGGCCAACGGCTCCACATGGCAGCCGGCTCCTCAGCTCTACCTTCGGAGCGATAGAGCCACTGTGAGAAGACGTCGTGTCCATGAAAGTGGCCATCATATCACACACCTAAGTGACCTTCTGTGTTTTTGAAAGGAAAATTCCCCAAACATTATCCTTTCCAAAGCTCTTTTCAACATGAATCTCAAGTACTAAACTAGGCTGGGGCTTGGTGCGAAATGTGAGGATGAATACACCCTACATGTATAAGATTGAATTGGAAATGGTGCTTCCACATAGAGGTCCTACAGTCCCCTAAACTAATTTGCTGTGCTTTATCCCGGTGCACCAATGGGAACTGCCTGTGTAAATGAATGAGAGGGGCTGGGTGGACACTACTGTAAATAACAGCCATCCGGGAAAAAAAATCCTGGGGAAAATTAATTTTCAACAGTGGAACAGAGCAGGGAGAACAGAACTGTGCTTTTCCTGCTTGTGATTTATAGCAGGTCCCCTCTTAACTCACAATAATGAATCACTGGCTTTTTCCTCTAGGAGTTTATCCTCTCTCCGAGTTTGACTCTACATATATGCACATGCAAGGGCAGGAACTGTTTTTCCATATGGAATTCCTCTATGGTATGCTTTCATTTCCTATTCTTTCCAACATTAACAAAAAGCATTCAAAAGGAGCTTAACCAAAGAAAATTTCCTCCTTTCTCCATTCATTCCTGGTTCTTCAGAATTCACAGCTGAGTTTCATTATGAGGCAAATTTCTAACAATTCAATTAGGGCATAAAATTCATATTCTTTTACAGAACATTTCTATAATTCAAAGGTAAATGTTAAACCAGTGATGCAACCCATTAAGAAAAAAGAAAAACATGATCAAAAGTGGTATATATTTTGTAGTCCTGGTATTTAAGTTTTAAAATCTGTATTTACCAGGTCTTGGTGCAACCGTCTTACTAATATAGTCATGTAACGTCCTATTTAGTAATATGCTCATCTGGAATGCCATCACCTCTTAGTTATGTTTCCATTTATTATTTGCACCCTAACTTGCTCAGAGCCAACCTCTTCTCAGCAAAGTTTCCACAGCTCTTGTTGCTAAATCTGGTGGTTATATTCCTCAATACCCTGCTTATTTCACACTTCTGCAGCATCTGACACAATTGCCCATTCATTCCCTTCTCCTAGAAACATTTTGGTCATCATGATACCCACACTTTTCACGTTTTCCTACCACCTCTGTGGCTGTTCTTTCTCAGTGTCCCTTGAGGTTCTTCTTCTCCCATCTGCATTTTATACATGGCTTTTTCTCAGGTCTCTGGGCTAAACCACTCTCTTCTCTTTACAAACTTTTGCTTCAGCCACCTACCCTATGTCCATGGCTGCTGCAATTACCATGTTAGTTATATCTTCATTTAAGATTTCTCTCCTGAACTCAAAGCTCTTTATTCAACACTTACTGGCCTTTGGTATTTAGACAACATAGGGACGTTCATCTTAACGTGCCCCATTGGAACGCACCTGTCTTCCATCTCCACCTTCTCCATTGTTTCTTTTGCTCACTACCATGACTATCCATCTTGCTGTCCAAGCAAGGATTATGGGTACCATTCTACATTTCCACGTGTGATACTATGTATCTATCCTCTTCTCCCTCTTCCCACTGCGGATACCTGCAGAGCATCGTTAACCTCTACCTTGTTCACTGTCTTAACCTCCTAACTGGTCTTCCTGCCCCTTGTCCTGTGCCCATCCACTCCATTCTTCACCATGCACCAACAATGGTCTTTCCTATATACAAATCTGATCTTGATACTCAAATTGAAAATCTGATCTGACATTCAAAACCTCAACAGCTTCTCATTACCTTCAGGCTAAACTCCAAAGTCCAAAGACCAGTTCATATGGCCTTAATGGACTGGTCCCTCTTGCCTTTTTAACCTTACCTCTTTCTTGCTGACACTTTTCCTTTCTTTTTCCCCATACTTAGTCTTCAATCTTTCTGAAAGTCTTTCAGTCCTCTGCCTGGTATGCTCTTGTCCCCATATGTTTATTACTCCTCCCTCACCTGGTCAGCTCCTGTGCATCTGTCAGCTGTCAGTGCAGTGTCACTTCCTCCAGGACACCTTCATGGATCGAAGTGTCCTGCTGTCTAATCTGTACTGTGTGAACCTCCTCTTTATGCCACATCCTACTGCCCTTTAACTGCCTGAGGACTTGCAAGCCATGTCAGCTTTGTGCGCCCAGGGGCAGTGTCTGACCTGCATGTGTGTACAACGCCTGTGTTCATAGTAGGTACTCAAAAACATTTGTGGAAACATTAATAAAAGAGGGAATAAAATCCAGTTGTCAAGTTCTAATAGATTTTATAGCATGTCTGCCTACCAGAAAGTATGAACAACAGAATCTTTGTTATCTTTAGACAGAAGTTGGAAGAATACCCACTTTATAATTAAAACAACAATACCCAATAGTTCCTGGGTTATCTATTATGCACAGTACTGTGAAAAGTGCTTCACATGTGTAGTCTTTTCATTATCACAGTGATCTGTGAGGTAGGAACTATTATCTTCTCCACATTAGAGATGAAGAAAATAAGTTGAAGAGGGAGAAACCATTTGGCCAAAGTCAGTTGGCAGAGCCAAGATTATACGAAACCCCCAAGGCCATCCCCCCACCAAAAAAAACCTCATCCTACAAAACAGACAAATGTGTTCATAAAAATGTACTGAATACCTGTTTTGTGTAAAATACCACAAGGGATGTATCCACACTACCCCTGCACCTCTTACTCCAGTGAAAATAACCAGGAACATTGAAGAGAGGTACTGTTTTGCATTTGGTTAGCTATTACCATCAGCCTGGCAAGAAATATTCTATATTACATGAAAGAATATGACTGGGTACACCAGAAAACTTTCCAGCTCTTCTGTACCAGATACAGTAATTTCATTATTTGGCATAAAATGTGAATGCTTAGCTTCATTAACAGTCAAATCCAGATGCAAATGCAAATCAAGAAATATAATGGAAAACCAAATAGCAGATTCTCATTATCTGTCTTTTGTTAAAATCAATGCCAAAGCTCTCCTCTGTAAACAAGTACTGAATTACCGTATCTTAGGCCTGACAGAAACCTAGACATTATTTACTCCAATTCTCTACAATTATTTTTAAGTTTAAGGTCTAAAGGAAAAGAACTAGTGAGTATAAGAGAGTACCAGGACTCAAGAAAACTGGTCGGCAGTATCTACAAAAGCTGAACCTATACCTGTCCTGAGACCCAGCTCTTCTACCCGGAGAAATATACTCAACAGAAGTGCTTTTATTTGTCACCAAATGATACATATGATAATGTTAACAAAAGCAGTTGTTTGTTTGTTTGCAAGAGGCCCAACTGGAATCCATCCAGTGGTCATCAGAGACTGGGCAATTAAATCTGGTATATTTAAGCAGTGGAATATATCCCGTAGCGGTGAAACAAACCAAAGTACCACTATATACCACCATACAGATGGATCACAAAAATATAATGAGGAAAAGAAGTCATCATTTTATCATGATTTTATTTACACAAATTTCAAAAAGCAGTCTAACCTAATCAGAAGTAAGAAGAATGGTTACTTAGAGGACACAGGGGTGTTTGTTGATTTCTGTTTCTCGTGTTGAATGCTGATTACACAGGTATGCTCACTCTGGGACAACCCACTGAGCTGTTTATTTATGTGAATCCTTTTCTGTATATATGTTATATACTTCAATAAAAATCACACAGCATTACCCCCCAAAGAAGAAACTTTGGCACTCTCTGTTATCCATCTCCTCCATTAGGAAGAAATTCTCAGGCACAGTGGGAAGAGCTCACGAATGTTGTGAATCTTAATTCTGCTAAAACTAACATTTGCTTCAGTCATGTCAACAACAATAAATACTTCAATATTGAAAACGTTTGCTACAGAAACAAATGTGTTTGATGAGAAAACAAAAAACAGTATTTCCTTTGGTAAACATTTGTCGAATTGGAGGTAGTAAATGTAAAACTTCCAAGTTGTTACAGAATTTGCTTAGATGCTCAGTGTACTCAAGATTCAGAATTTTCATGGAGTTGTATTTTTTAAAAACCTTAGGGATAAGAATAATTGTAGCAGAAATAAAAAAGGCTGAATTTCTAAAATCTTGCTCTGGCTTTGTCCCAACTATACGCAGTTGTGTAATGCCTGGCAAATAATAAGCATTTGAAAAATATTTGCTGTAAGAATAAAAATATAATACAACGGGCACTCTTTAGATACTTCTCCTCAATATTTGTCACATAGAGATACAATGGGTATTTTTTAAAAATATCTGGTAAAAAGGAAATGACCTATACTTCTTTACTATTTCAGCAAGCAGAGGGGCGCCTGGGTGGCTCAGTCGGTTAAGTGTCTGACTTCGGCTCAGGTCATGATCTCATGGTTTGCGGGTTCGAGCCCCGTGATGGGCTCTGTGCTGACAGCCAGCTCAGAGCCTGGAGCCTGTTTCAGATTCTGTATCTCCCTCTCTCCCTGAACCTCCCCTGCTCACGCTGTCTCTCTCTCTCTCTCTCTCTCTCAGAAATAAATAAAACATTAAAAAAAAAAACCTATTTAAGCAAGCATATAATAGAGAATAATGGCTGAAAAAATAAATATCATAGTGCTAATTATAATATCATAGTACTATTTTAATGTTATTTATAAAACACCTGTAAATGATAAACATTAAATGATTCATAGCTTCATAAATCATTTTTCTTAAATGATTTCGAACATAAAGATGCTTTATTAAAGAAAAACCTGAAAGTCATGAAAACCTTAGAAAAATGAACAAAAAAGCAAAATGTCTCCTCCCACTAACTGCATTTTAGAGAAAAAAGTGGAGTAGTATCACTCCCCCTGGAAGTAATCATATATTAAATTAGTGTCAAAAAAAACCTTAGAAAATATTAGCTTTCAGGAAAAAACACTTACAATTTATATTTTCTACTTTTAAGTAATATATTCTTACTATGACTCTAAAATCTGTCCAAACCCCCGTTAACATTTTAAAAGAAAGTTCTCCAGTTCTTACCAAACAGAAATAAATAACACCTGACAACAGCATTAGGGAGCATAAACATAAAATTACCTGTTATTAAAAACTGAGCACATTTTTTTCTCAAAGAAATATATTACTCAGTTGTAAAATAGTATGTTTGCCATTCACACTAATGTTTCAACATTATGCTTCAATCTTCTAAAAAGCTGACACGGAAAATAATGGTGTAATAAACCAATTCATCATAATGTGCAAAAGAAACCACTGGAATAAATTGTAATAACCTTTCAAAAACTAGCAGCTTTTAAAAGTATTAATTTCTACTCCAGATAATTGGAAAGGACACCTGGGTGGGTAGGCAATATTTTTTATGGGATTGCTCTGTCAGGAGCTCAGATTGTCTCTGGACTCAGCAATGATCATTTAGCACTAAATGACAGTGAATCTTGCAAATAGGTCTTCCTAGACGGTGTTTGCCATAAATTACCAAACTCAACTCCCCTCAAGGTCAGCCATATGAGAGGGCAGGTATCAAACGGCCTTCGTGGAGACCCAGAGTGGTCCTCGGGTTTCTCATAAATGGACAATAGTTGTGTTGGCTGCCATAAAATCAACTTAATGGACTGACAACATAAATTACCATCAAACTCTGACGACATTTGTCCCTAGAAGACAGCTGAAGAATGCTTTTATATCAAAGCTGAAGAAAATGGATAACAATATGCTTTGCTCTATACAAGATCATAAATATTTTTAACAATTCTAAGTGGGGAATGAATTAATATTAGAAGCAACGATATGTTTTACTTGAGGCATTAAAAACAGCATCTAAGTTTAATATTAAAATGACACTTGCTTTTTGAAGTAACTAATATATGTCACCGTAACGCAATGGAGAGTGTGTGTGTGTGTGTGTGTGTGTGTGTGTGTGTGTGTATGTGTTCTAGGTAAGAAGGTTACATTTACCTGGCACTGGGTATGTCCTTAAATCTAATAACTACAAAGAGTATTGATGGCTTTCTAGTTTTATTTTATCTCTGTAGCCCACTAGACCCACAGAAAGATAGATTCTTTAGTTCTCATGCTATCTTGGATAAATCATTAATTCACTTTCTGTATGGCTCAGTTTTCCCATTTGTAAAGTAAAACCATTATTATACAAGGACATTTTGAAGACAATGGAATTAATCCTGGCAGGAAGGCACTCCAAACTACTAGAGAATCATATCAATATATTTGTGAAAATAATGCACTTTAGACAATCAATTAACAGCTTTTAAAAGTCAACTTGGTAAAAAAAAAATGTAAATACAGCTGAACAAAGAAATTGGAATTTTGGGGGTACATTAAACATCACTGGCTGAATTTTCATTACTCATCTAATTATGCTTTCATCTTATAACTGTGGTTATTATTGTTAATAGTAGTAGTAGTAGTAGTAGTAGTAGTAGTAGTAGTTAGAAGTAGGAGTAGTATAATATAAAGCTACAATTATTCCCCCAGGCATTTTTATAATAGCATTTATTTTCTCTTGGAAATCAGGACTTCAGTGTAGGTTTGCTGAAAGAAATGCTACAGTAAATAAAAACAAGATGTTCCTGAACCCAATGGCTCCATGAATATTATGTATAATGTCAAGGAGCTCTATATACTTTGTAAACTATAAAAGTTCCCAAATAGAATGTGGAGTTAGTAGATTTTGTGTCTTTGTCTCCCACATCTGGTCATCACCTCTCCCATGCCTTTCTTTGCACTATCTCTTGCATTATTCTTCCTTCTAGCCCACCGTCACTTGTGTCTAGAACCTCATCACTTTAGAACTGAATTATTGCAGTAGTTTCTCTGCTTCTGTTCTCTTTCTACCAATCCATTCTGCCTACTCCTGCCAAATTAATCTTTTTTAAAGCACTATTTTAATTATGTCATTTCTCTGCTCAAAACCATCAAGGAGTCCCCCATCCCCTAGGGGCCAAAGGCCAGTCTTCAGCTAGAATCAAAGCTTTTGGCTCTCTGGTCTCACCTGCTTTTCTAATCTTGTCTTTTCCAGTCCTCCTGCACAAGCCTTCAGGATAATAAATGTGTCTGCTGCTTGGTTACTTCCACCATAGGGCCTGCCTGGTGGATACCATCCATCGTCTCTGCCTAGCCAGTTGCCTTCCATCTGTGAGGCCTTTTTCACTACTTCAACCCGTAGTCAGCACCTCTAGCCAGGAAACTGGAGCGCGCTCTCTCTCTTTTTGTATTAAAATGATTTATTTCACTGTTGCAATATGGCTTAACTTCAGTTTTCATTGCTTAACGGTGTCCATGTCTTTTCTCCCTAATTAATTTGTAAAGCTCTTTAAGGGTAGGGATGCTTGGGTTCTTATTATCCGCCAATCTCCCTACCACGAAGTTTATGAAAATAGTTAGCAATCAGTAGACGCTTGTTTAATGAATGAACACAAAATGCTGCTCTAGGCCTCTTGCAAGATTAGGATGAAAGCTATTCAGTTGTGTTTGTAACTTGTGCCATTCCACAGCAGTACTTTATGCATGCGAGGCAGTTTTTCTGAACCTAATAAATCTGTTTTAATTTTTAGGTTCTTAGTGAAATTCTGGATTATGAAATATAAGCAGAGCACATGAGATTTATAATGTTAAAATCTGACTTTAATGTAAACTTGGGCACCATTAGGATAAACACAAAGTAGTGTATATTCACTGAATTAATAATAATTTTCTGAAAGCTCCTTACAAACAGAAAGCTCAGTAATTTCTAAACAAAACTAAAATCATCCTAAGAATAAACTTAGAGGAAAGAAAAGATAAATATGCAGCAGTCCACAGTCTTTATGAATCAGAAATATACTTTAGCTTATATATTCTGCAGAAAGAATAAGGATTTTGGAAATCCTCAGGATGGTTCTGCCATTAACAGGGTGTGCCATCTTGGGTCAGTAACTCAATGCCTTTGAACTTTAAAGTTCTCATAAGGTAAGTGAAAATATTAATATCCAATTTACTTGAAAAACCTGAGATGAATGAACCCCTTTGGAGCTGTTAATTAGGTTAATGAATTAAAGGGCACCCTGCAGCACCTACCTCAGTACCTGGCACATTAATAAATGGTAGCTACTATTAATGTTTTTGTTTTGAGAGTTTTTCTTTTTTACATCTTCCTTCCTATCGTTTATGGAGAAAATGGGTTCCCTAATAGTTAAGAAGCATGAGTATAGGAGTCTAAAACATCTGGGTTTAAATTGTGTACCACCATTGACTAATTTACCAGTCTGTTTATTAATGGATCTGAGCCCAAACTGTGTAAGAGGATCTATGAAGAAAACAAAATCTTGCAGGGACATTCTGAAGACTAAAAAAATGATCTATTTTAACATGTCTAGCTTAAAACAGTCACTCTATAACAGTAGGCATTGTAATTTTTATGAATCTTCTCTCAGGTACCATCCCATTCTGTATTAAAGAACCCATGTTCGGGGCACCTGGGTGGCTCAGTTGGTTAAGTGTCCAACTTCAGCACAGGTCATGATCTCACAGTTTGTGGGTTTGAGCCCTGTTTCGGGCTCTGTGCTGACAGCTAGCTCAGAGCCTGAAGCCTATTTCAGATTCTGTGTCTCCCTCTCTCTCTGACCCTCCCCTGCTCATGCTGTCTCTCTCTCAGAAATAAATAAAACATTAAAAAAATAAAAAAAAGAACCTATGTTCAAGAATATTTTTTAAGTAAAGGTAGTAGGAAAATTTCCCTCTATTATATTTCACTGCTTTGCAGAAAAACATAATTAGGTATTATAAAAATTATTCTTATAAATAATATTTGTGTAGTGATTTATAGTTTCCAAAATAACTTTATAACTTAGGACTATGTTCCAAAAATATTCCCCAATTTAGCCACTCACTGCTGTATTACTCCAATCGTTATTCCGGCAATCCATTCTAACATCAAGATGTTTAATAATGAACAATAATGATATACTTCAAATATTAAGAAAGCTACTTAAAAAGTAAGTTAAATGTGTTATTGACATAGGTCTATATCTTTAGAAATAGGTGACGGTTGAAACTGGTCAGATGAAATTGAGCAACTGATCACAGATTCTCCATCTCAGCAGTAGAGATGTCCTCTCGGTAGGTTTTAACAAAAGACACTTACAGAAGTAGTTGCAGGCTCTGTGCTATCAGTGCAGAGGCCGACGTGGGGCTCAAACCCACAAACTGAGATCGTGACCTCAGCCACGATCAAGAGTCGGACACTTAATGGACTGAGCCACTCAGGAGCCCCTGTGTGGTTTTTAAATATATTGGTTAAACCCTGAAGTTTAGCTTCCTTGTTGATAAGTGGGGGGACAATAAGACCTATTTCACAGGGTTATTTTGATGATGAAATGAAATGGTTTATGTAAAAAGTAAAAAACTTAGAATAAGGGAAGTGTGTTCAAAAAAGTTAGTTCTTCCAATTCCACCTCTTGGGGAGTCTTCACCTAAAGGTAGTTCCTTCAGGTCTGCAGAGGACCTCTGAAGTTATTCTGTAATTCAGTGGTGGGCCAGGAGAGCAGATTATATTTAATGTATCAGTAAGGGGACAGCATTGCATTGAACCAAGGATTTATCCATCATCTACTATATCCCAGCACTAACTGCTACAGATGCACAAATGGAGTAGCAGCAGCCAAGGAATTCTGGCAGCAACAAGGACCAGACTTCATTTCCTAGAAAATAAAGATATTCTAAGAGGGGGTGGTCTGCCAAATTTAACAGGGCTTTTTGAAAATTCTCCCGAATAATTTCAAATAGAATACAATGATTTATAAACTTATATATATATATATTTTACTTTACTTTTATGGCAACATTCAGCCAAACCCCAACATATGATTTTTGTAGAGAGTGGTACTGTGTCCAAATCATATTATGACATGGGGTGAGGAAGGAAGTGTGGAAGAGACGATCTCAAGGGGACCTAGGAATCTAAGTTTTAAAACTGTGTGAGGTGTTTCCACTTTGTTTCCATTACTCGAGTCACATAGGTTAAATATCCTAGGGCAAAACTACCCATTTGGTATTTTCTCTATCCTTCTGCAGTGCCTGGGAACAGAAATACTTGTTGAGCTGAATTTTAGCCTCTAAGTCAAACCAGACAAATGAACAACAACAAAAAAAAGGCAATTACGATCCCACCGCATTTGGATTAGCCCATATGAAAAGTATTTACAGTCAACTGAAACATTTCACATTGAGACGATTTTTCAAGGTCACATCTAGTGAAATCACAGCATAATTTGGTTTAAACTATACGTTTCATTGTTAGCAACAATAACTAGGGTGTGAGGCAACACACAGTGTGTGAGACAACATGAAGAGTGAAATAGTCCAGGATTTAAGGTCATACATGTTGGTTCTCATTCTGCCTCTTGTGATTTTAGGAAATGACTTGACCTCTCAGGGCCACGGACTTCCTCTTTTTAGAATCAGAATGATGCGTTCTATCTTATAGCATTGTTGAAAAAGTTCACTGAGATGTACTCTTCCATGTATACACAGTAATACACAGGTTAACAATTTTTGAGTGTTCAATATGGATTGAACATCATCAAATACTATTCTAAGTACATTTATTTAACTGATTTCAACTTTACCATAACTCAAGGGCATGGATGTATTATTATTCCCATTTTACAGATAAGGACATTAAGGCACAGAAATCTTGCCATGATTGGGGTGCCTGATGGCTCAGTCATGATAAGTTCAGCTCAGGATCTCATGGTGCATGAGTTTAAGCCCCACATCAGGCTCTCTGCTGTCAGCATGGAGCTTGCTTCGAATCCTCTCTCTGCCTCTCCCCCACTCGCTCACTCTCTCTTTCTCTGTCAAAAATAAACATTAAAAACACAGAACCCTTCCCGTGGTCAGTTATGAGCTGGCGGAGCAGAAACTCAAACTCAGACTCTGGCAGTCAAACTCCAGAGTCTGTACTTAACCATCTCGCTTTGTGGCCTTACTTGTCATGGCAGCTCATGACATGCCCACTTCTCACCCCGGGTTCTGGTAGAAAAAATGCAACAGATCCCACCTGTCCAGAAATAAGTAGTCACACTGAGGACACAGGGCACGTGCATCAGAAGAGACAAAGTAATACACAGTACAAGCAGTCAAGTGTCAGAGAGGGGGGGCTAACCACAGGTTCTAGGGCAGTTTGGAAGGAAGGACATAATTGGGATGGGAAATGAGCATAATTTCTTAATGTAGGTGAAGGCCGACTTAGGTCTTGAAGGAAAATCAGAACTAAAGCCAGCAAGGGGGATTTGGGAAAGGTGTTTCAGATAGGAAGGAAGGACAAAGGCTTTCTGTGTTTGGGAAATGAGGCTCGGTGTTAGTGAGGAAGGCTTCTCCGCGGGAATTTTGAGACTGGGGAACAGTATAAAGTCATTTTGTGGAGCGTTTGAAAAGCCGGGAGAGGAGGGAGGATCTCCTGTGGGAGAGCCACCAAGGGTTTCTAAGAGGCAGTGTGTCTGTGTGCACGTGCACTGTGTCATTCCAAGTAGTGCTTTCAAAAGGCTGATGAGATGGTAGATGTAGAACATGTGGGGTGGGGTACGGGGCATTCGGTAACGGATAGCAAGGAAGTCTTTGGTACACATACCTACATTCAGACACTTCTCAATGATCCAGCGATGATTATCTGGTTGGTGGACATTCCATGGCCTCTTCTCACCTACTGCCTGTCCTTTTGGCTTGTTCCCTGCTTGTTAGCACCTGGGGGTGGGGACAGAGACAAGCGATTTCCCAGTCAGTCTTTTACCTTGTTTTAATTGTCGTCGTCGTCGTCGTCATATCATCATCATCATCATCATTATTTATTTATTTATTTATTTATTTAGCTGCTTCTTAGTGGCTGTGGTTAAAACTCTGTTATGGTAAGAAGAAGAGGTATATCTTGGATGATCAGAACATTTCTTTTTTCAAAAATGATACTTTTAGTTCCTTTATTAAACAATTTGCTGACGAATAGCAGCAGAGCTCATATTTCAGCTGAACCCTGGAAGATGTAATTGTTAATTCCCTTTGATTAGAGATGGTCTTATAAATTGGGGGCTACCCACATGCATTTTCAGGTAATGTTCTTGCAGCAGAACGTTGCTTCTGATCCGGCTGCAGAACTTTTTAGGTGGGAGGTGAAGTGTACTCTCCTGAAAACTGCTACACATTGTGTATCTGCAGACTGCCTTTTATAGCCAATATGATGATGATCCATATCAATCACTTTTACCTGTGCAACTACTTGAATACATTAAGCAATTGCTGCTTCTTACTAAGTTGAATAGAGAATACCAGGAGACGTGAGTAATTCTCTATCTGTAGAGTACACATTTGTCTCTAAAACCAAAGTGCTGTATTGGAGAGATTTTAAAAAAAAGTAAAGAAAGAGATGAGAAAATAAAATTTGCAATGAAACAGGTTTGCAGTGTCAAACTCTTTTTTTTTCCAAGTAATATTTCATTGTTTTCTCAGGCTATTATAAGAGTGTATATGAATCTAAATAGATTGTAGGAGCCCAGTCCCAATATGTCATTATAACTAATACAAATTTGCAAATAGTAGACATGAAGATTATTCTTACCCAAAATGGCTAGAATATTCGTCTTTACCTGGGTCCCTTGTATGCAAATGTATTTAGGGTGCAACACACACACACACACACACACATTTTCCAAGGAAAAGAAAAGACCTTAAAATTGGATACACTTGGCTAATAGGCAGCTACTGAATCTCTTGTATTCTCTTCTCTGATTAACCCACTTTCAGACATTTTTTTCTAGCTCTTCTGCTTGAATCCTTGTCCACTCTTCACCTCACCATCCCATTATTGCCCAAACAGTCCTAGAGAAACCAGAAAGTTGGTAGAAAAAGGTACATTCAGTTATTTCAGGACATGGCACGCATCAAGCGTCCACTTAAAGCCAGACAACTGGATTCCATTGCTTCTGAGAAATTCTCACATGCCCCTAGGCCTGCTGACCTTGACATAAGACCAAGCACAACCAAGCCTCAACCACTCTGCTTCTCAATCTGTTTGAGAAATTGGAATTATTTCCAAAGTTCGCAAATAAACAGAAATCACTATAATTATGAATAATTAAAATGCTAAACTCAAGACGGCACTCAACATTCATTACACTGCAGAACTCATCCCCTAAGGGTGGTGCCTTCATTGAGCTCAGTTTCTGCAACAGAAGAAAAATGTGACAATCAGTAATTGCAGGTATTTAGCACAAGGAACAAAACAAGGTAATTCACCTTTAAATCAGTCTTTTTCAGACAGCAGAGGCACTGCTCTCTTTTGGATTCTTCATGTCTATACTAATTCCAGAATACAGAAAGCAATAGATCGCAGGCTACCAGAAAAGCATCCCACTCTCAGAGGGCTAAATGGATGCACTTCAACTTTCTTTGCTATTTGGAGCATGTAGAAGGTACGACATAACAATAAATAGCTTTTAATTTTTCTAATGTTTATTTTTGAGAGAAAGAGAGAGAGAGGCAGAGTGCGAGTTGAGGAGGGGCAGAGACAGAGGGAGACAGAATCCAAAGCAGGCTTTAGTCTCTGAGCTGTCAGCACAGAGCCCACTGTGGGGCTCGAACTCACTAGTGTGATATCATGACCTGAGCTGAATTTGGACACTCAACTGACTGAGCCACCCAGGCGCCCTAGTCAATAGTTTTTAAAAGAGAACCTTTTAAAAGATATTTTATAAAATGTATCGATATATTTACACAATCTAAAAATGTTTATTAAGATCTACCAGGTGTCAGGGTTTATGCTAAGTGATAATGACATTGCACTATAAAAACTAGCCATTGTTTTTTTTAAACATATGCAAATTACCATAGACAAATTTGAACATAGCAAGATATTTTTATATTCTTACAAATATAAAGTTTGAAGGATATAGCTACTATATATAAAATGGAACTATTCAAAGCACTATTCTTCATTATTCTTGAAGTTGTAATAACTATTATTTTCATTAAAAAATTAAATCACAAATTATTCAGATTATTCTTCCTCTACTAAAACTATAGTTTTTTTTCTGGGGTGCCTGGGTGGCTCAGTTGGTTAAGCGTCTGACTTCGGCTCAGGTCATGATCTCACAGTTTGTGGGTTTGGGCCCGCATCAGGCTCTGTGCTGACAGCTAGCTCAGAGCCTGGAGCCTGTTTCAGATTTTGTGTCTCCCTCTTTCTGCTCCCCCTCCCCCCTCCTGCTAATACTCTGTCTCTCAAAAATTAATAATAAATGTTAAAAAAATTTTAAGTACAATTTTTTTCTTATAAAATATATCTATTTTTTTTTTTGCAGTAACAAATGCTGTTACAAATGTTATGGCTTTTCTTATATGTTTATAGAACTAGAATATAAGTCAAGTTGAAAATGGTTTAGCAAATAGTAACTACAGTTTTGGATCTAAGAGACTGTAGCAAAGTAATTTTTTTGTTGTTGTTGTTCGGATTCCATTTCAATTTGACAATGACTCAAGAAAGGGTTAATTTTCACTAGCTGCCACTTTGGGGAGATGTATTTTGTCTTTCATTTAAGTAGAGGAAAGAATTCACTAGAAAAGTGGTGGTGCAAGTAGTTTCAGAATGATAAATCTCAAGTTGCCAATTCCACTTTTAATGATTAGTTGACTGAGTCTTGTATTTAATTAAAATGGTTATTTTAAATGCTTATATTTAATTTACACATAATTAGCTAAACCTTAGTGTTACTGCTTTACCCATTTTGAAATTAATTTATAAAATAGCTCAAAAAGTACTGTAAAAATTTAATATTAAGATAAATCAGGATTCGTTTGCATCTTTTGTTGGTTTTGGTTATAACTTCCAGTGAGCCATTTATATTAGGGTGTAGAGGCTGGCTACTATGTAGAAGAATCCACTATTGATAAGCCACTGGCGTTACCTTTGTACATATGATATATACTTTAACCTCTTAGGTAATAATAGCCTATAGTCAAGGATGTGAGAGTCTTAATTTTAAAGGGATCTAAATTTTATAAATTAATTTGGCTTTAATACATTTAGGAGAAACCACTGTTTTTAGCAAATGATTCATAAGTGTGTAATGATCTGTGTAAAAAAACAAACCCAAAACCTTCTTTGAGTCAGTATGATATTGTAACCAGAAAGTGTTTTCAAGGAAATGTTCTGATTTTAACTTCTGTTTAAACACACAACATGATTTATATACCTAGGAACCAAGAGAGAGCAGGTGGTAACGTAGAACAGTTTTTCCTGGCTTACAGAATATGAGGGAATTTTAACCACTCACAGTAACCATTGAGATGGGTTTCCTGGTGCAGTGAAAAACTACATCCATGAATATCCTCCTCCAGGGTGTGCTTGGTGGAAAAACTTCTAAGCTGTGCAAACCTATTGATGATACTGCTACTGTTTATCAGTAACTAAACATGTGTGGGCACTGGCTTAGCTCAAATGCCTCATGAGGTAGTATCATCATGGCCATTTTACAGGTGAACAAAGTGAGGCTTGGGGAGTCTAAGGCACTGCCAAGGGCAATGTGGTCAGCAGTGATGGAGGCAGAATGCAAAACTTCACTCTATAGCTCTGCCCCTCACTGTCCGCCCTTCCTTGCCCTCTCAGAGCTCTAAGGAAGGCATTTTCAGCTGTGAGATGCTTACAACCACCACCACGACTACATCAAAACACCTCTCCCTTGCAATAATAGTGTTACTTAATGAAAAGATGAAGGCAACACATTTGGCTCGATCTATTGATCCCAATATTAGTATTCTCTCCTAACAGCATACACTGGATTTTCTAGTATTTTATTAAAGCCTGGGCCTCCTTCTCTCCAGTGAACCTTGTAGTGGGGGAATCTGTTCCTACCATTCTCTGATACTAGCTCAAATCTTTTGCATCCCCTCTCACCCTTGAGGAATTGCCATTCTGAGCAGGCTCAGCTTACAGGTGAAATGAAGTTGCGCAGAATATGTCTCTTCTCTTCACGCTAGTACTATTATGTGGCATTCCAGGATGCCTTTAAGCTATACCGTATCTCAATTACCTCAACTGCCATCTGCTTCTATTTCTTTCAGCCCTTCTCCCCTTCTCCTTGGTACCCTAAACAATGAACGATATTCCCACTCAAGAGCTAGACTTAGTGTATTCTCTACCAAGGACTTGCATAACCTATATAGCTAACCCTCCTATTTAGATAAGATGATATGAGGTTGTGATCAAAGCCAATTATCTATTGATTTTCAGTTTAACATTCCAACTATCAACGATTATCTTAATTGTGGAAATCCTCAGGAGATCCAAAGCATTGGATCCATCACCAATTAATCATAACAGGAAAGAACTCTTTGAGAAATGAGTAAGGGGTAAACGTACAGCAGCATCTGCTCGGTTAATCTTGCTAAGGCCTTTATATACCATCTGTTTTCCATTCTTTCCTGGCTACCATCTTTCCCTAGGTTAAAAGATTTTAAAATGACTGGGGAAAAAAACCCTTGAAAAGTAGTGTGAGATTTTAATTCTGTATTTCATCTGCCAAACAGTGAACTACAGTTAGCCTCAGCAAGTGTTCCTAATAGATAAGGGAATTGTTGCTTCACATATAATTACATTGAGTCTAACGGTAGACATAGCCAACCATATCATCTTCATACCACTAGAAGTGCTAGGAAGTCTGAAAAGAATCCATTTTGAGGAGGGTCTAAGCTACTTTTATTTTACTTCAAACCAGGGTTATCATGGAATAGAACTGATAATTCTTTGGAGGAACAATTTTTGGAATATAAAAAAAAGTATGAAAGGGTAAATGAAACTGACGGCTGTGACTGGCAGTAGGTTCAGGCATTTTGTGTTCTTTTGTGTTTGCTTTGGAATGTTAAACAGGCCGGGTTCTTTTCAAAAGAAAACATTTTATTCACAACATTCTCCCATGAAAGCCCTCTTTGACAAAGTGTCATTTTTTGATATATTAGTACATGTCTCCCCACATTTTATATTCAAAAAAGGCAAGTAATGTTTTAACAACTTTTGACAAGCGCAGGGAATTAAGCTTGCACAGAACTGACTCTCGGTGTAATACTGTAGCCTTTATATTTTCGATTTTCTACTTCTTCATGTCAGACCACAACATTTTTAAACATATCAATTTCTGGTTGAAAAAAATGTGGAGAAATTAAAGATGTGTAATTAGAACAGGAAACATTTAATTCATCAATAAAATGTTTTAAGCACAGAACTCTAAAATGTGTTGAGGAAAAGAGCTACAGAAACAGTATTCGGTGAATTATAAATATGTAACAGGAACTAACTCAAAGAATTTTCTAGAAAACTAGCCAAGGAATCCCAAGAAATTTAGCTACCTCTTAATTGTACTTATAAGTTCCCTACTAAGTCATAAATTTCAAAATCAACCATCCTTCAGTTTTTGGCAATGCAGACTCTGCCTACTGAAAACCTTACTTGGATACCCAAGGTTACCTTGAGGCAATAAACTGCCCTTCATCCGGTATCCCTCTGACAGTGACCCTGCATGACTGCTCTCTAGCTCTCCTGTCTCTACTCTGCCCTGCCCTTGCTTCTTCATTCGTCTAAAGCTTCTTCCAATTCCCTGAACAGGTCAGATTCTTGCTCTTCTGCCTAGATCACTATCCCAGTCAGCTCAGCTAATTTCTCTTCTTTTAAATCTCAGCTGAGATATCACCTGCCTCCAGATTTCTCTGACAGTTTGCTCTCTAGGAATCCTTTCTCTAGATCCTATAGAACCTTGTTCTCTCCAGTCTAAGTCCCTGTGCTACAAGTGGTGTGTGTCACTGCCTCCTTTCTTGCCGGTATCGTCAACAGATTGTACGTTCCATGAAGGCTAATAAGACCATGTCGGTCTTGTTTACTGTTCAATCTCTACTGCGTAGACACGTGCTTGGAATATTCTAGATGCTCTCAAACCCTTTGTTAAACAGATTAATGATTTGACTGAAAATTTCCTGTTACCAATACATTTTTTTCCTTTTGGTGATAACACACAGGGTTAAATATAATTGCTTTAAAACATACTGGGGCGCCTGGGCGGCTCAGTCGGCAAAGCGGCCAACTGGATCAGGTCATGATCTCACAGTTCGTGAGTTCAAGCCCCGCGCCAGGATCTGTTGGCACCTGCTTCAGATTCTGTGTCTCCTTCTGTCTCTGCCCTTCCTCTGCCCACACTCTGTCTCTCAAAAATAAATAAACGTTAAAAAACTTTAAGAAAATATTGTTATTTGAGTTGGTATGTGTTACCACTAATGTTCCCATTTTATTATTTCATCTAGCTGGAACAACAAGTTTCACGTTTTGGTTCAAGGGCTTTCTCATACCATTTCTCTCTACACAGAAAGTCCAAGGTGGGTCATAGGAGCCATTGAAGAATGGTAAGCTGTGGAATGCCATGCTTGGATTTGAGTTTAAGATACAGAACTCCAATGGCAACCATAAGGGTAGATTGAAAGGGGAGAGAAGGGATTTATGGAGAATAATGTACAACCTTTGAAAGAACTGAAGGTCTTGCTTTATATCGCTGTGTCATTACGATCTGGTACCTTCTCGGGGGATGCTGTGACTGGAAAAGGAGAATGGTTGAAGCCAGTACCTACTAGTGAGTCAGGGGAATGGAGCTGGAGAAGAGGGCATCTTATGAATACTGTTATTAGATAATCGAGAGCTGTAATAATCAATATTCTCTTGAAAGGACCTTAAATCTAATGAAGCAGCTGTGGATAACTAAATTATGATTATGACAAATTCAGGGAATTGGTTCAGGGTTCTTTGCATCCAAAATTCAAATAAGTAATCAAAGTGAAATTGCATTAGCTGACCTCCTCAAACCACCTCTGAAATACAGGAGGCATTTATTAAGAATACCCCAACCAAATAACAGCACGACGTAGTGCCTCCATATTTCACAAATGCCTTTGGCTCTGGGGGAGGGTGGATGGAGTTGGCGGTGGGAGGGCGGGTATGAGGGGAAGGACACAGAAGGAAGAGAAGGAGTTCTTGTAAAGAGATAAGTGGAACTCTTGTTTTTAAAACGGCCATAGCAATACTTTTCTTAAGTCAAGATTAAAAACAGGATGAACTTATGGAATGTTACCTTCCATAGCACAAGTTACATAACACAATTTTTATTCCCACGTAAACTGCTTAACACAGGTGCCGCTGTTTCACAGATGAACGTTGGCACCTATGGGCCATCATATATAAAAGAGATTTTTTTCTCTGTACTTTTTAGCATTTAGCTTTCAGTATTTCTTTGTCTCTTTAGTAAATTCTTATTTCTTATTTTGAAACATATTGAGATAGTTCACCAGGAGCACACGTGGAATTGTTTCCCCTGGCTCTCTGCTGGGCTTCCTGGGGCCATCATGTGGACGGTAGCAGAAAACAATTTCAAGGACAATAGCAGTGATGAATAAATTAAAGTACAGTGTACATAGTCCCCATAAAAGAAATAAATTTGTTTTACTGAATTGGCATTTTCATCTCAAGGACTGTTCCCCCCACCTTCACCTCTTTCCAAAATGCTTCTTTACAGCAATTCTCATTTCAAAAGGGTGCTTCAAATTGATTCTGAGGAATTTAAGTTCTCCACACTCTTTTCCGGCAGTATGCTTTTTATCTGATCAGCAAAAACAATGCGAAAACACCTGTCACAGTAATTTCAAATGTCTATCATCTACCAAATTATCCATAAATGATCTATGTTTGCAATGTGGTCCTTGAATGAAGGACTTTTCCCAGAAAGACAGACCAACGCTGTTGAAAATATAAATGGGTACATTGCAAGATATAAACACTTGTAGCATTTGTGGAAACTTACAGCTTTTATTTTTATCTTTAATCAGAAGCAAGAGAACATTTCTGAAAGGACTAATGTTGCTTCTCCTTCACACAGAGCATTATACACATGCACACCAATTCCAGGTACAGGCATCATTCAGCTAAACTCCATAGGGCTGTGGCTGGAAATGGAGTCAGATTGGCAACAAAACATTTTCTGAGTGCCTACCTGGGGTAAATGATAAAAAATCTACACCACCTCCCCACCCCCAGGAAAGCAAAGAAAGGTATAATTGTTGAATATGTACACGCTTTTAAAAAAGCACAGAGAAAG
The DNA here is from genome assembly GCA_017311185.1 of Proteles cristata cristata. Lineage (NCBI taxonomy): Eukaryota > Metazoa > Chordata > Mammalia > Carnivora > Hyaenidae > Proteles > Proteles cristata. The sequence goes on along the minus strand of JAESUZ010005128.1, from coordinate 2,259,239 downwards.
GCTCTGGGTTATAAATCTATATTTACTTCTACATACCCATTCTTTACCGACATGGTATCCCCTCTCAAGAACTGGTGTGCTTCAAGATGATTCTACTGTGCAGCCTAGAGGTGATGATCCTGCTTGCATGCCCTCTGCTCGACAATTTGGTGACAAGCCCCCTTCCCATTTTTCATTCCAGTCATCCGTGCATATCGGCATTTCCCTCACAACCAAGGAGGCCCTACACCAGGGCCTGAAGCTTCTATCTTCCTTTCCCATCCTGCCTTCTGTGCTCAGAACCATAATGCAAACCACACTAGTTTAAATGTGAAGTATTCCACATTTTAACATCCAGACTTAAAAAAACAAGTATGGATCAAAAGAGTGTTTACATTTATTATGTAAAAAAAAAGAGAAGCACTTGAAATAGCTGAGTCTATTGAAATGGGGTTGCCATTTTATGGGAAATAATATGGTATGAAAGGCAATGGAAAAACATATCCTTTTAGATTTTTAGATTCAGTATGTTTCAGACTTAAGCCAATGGGAACATAATGACGGTGTATTATAATCATCCCAATATACCTGAAGGCCTGAAATTTTTCAGGTGGGGCTCAAATGAATGTAACCATTCCACTGCTGTTTTCTAAAGTGGTAGCATGGCTAAGTGCAGCAGTAAAGAACACTCTTAAATGTGCCTTATTTCTAACTAAGGAGACACATTATAGTACTCTTTGTCAGTACTTTATTGCTTTCACAAGAATAAAAACAAATACTGAGGTCTTTACTCTGATAACCACTTCTAGAATGTATCTTACTAACAAAGGACATAGTCCTGTGAAAGGTGTTCTAGTTATAAAATAATTCTCTTTGTGAGAGTTTATTTGCTATTTGAAAGGCTGTCTTTATCTGGCATAATTGATTTGTAACTTAAAAGCAACAGACTCTAAAATCATGGTCTATGGGATAAACCAGAAGAAGGAGACTTACTGAAATAGCAATACTTTTCTACAGTGGGCATAACTGTACCTGTATGTTTTTACACAGGAAGAAAATAAATCCCAAACTTTGTTTAAACATGAAAAGAATCTTGGACCAAGTCCAATTATTTTCAGCAATGTTTCTGGTGGTTATTTATTTACTACAATTGTGTATTCATTGAAGTTTTGCAAAAACACTTGTACTTTTCCCTTTCTTTTATTTAGGCAGAAGATGATAAGCAGCTGATCCCAGTACTTCCCTAAGCTGTTTTGATTTTGGCTTGTATATACTTGAACTTGGGTTGCTGCAAAATAATAAAGGAGAATAAGGCACATTTCCAAAGCAACAAAAGAACAATTTGTTTTCCTACACTGTTACTGCAGAGAAGTGTCTTGGAGAATGGGTTTTTATTTATTTACTTACTTTTTATTTATTCATTTTGAGAGAGAAAGAGAGAGAGAGAGAGAGAGAGAGAGGGAAAATCCCAAACAGGCTCTGAGCTGTCAGTGTGGAATCCAACTCAGGGCCTGAACTTATGAACCGGGAGATCGTGACTTGAGCGAAAATCAAGAATCAGATGCTTAACCAATGGAGGCACCTAGGCACCCTGAGAATGAGTCTTTAGATGTGAAAAATGGTAACCAAATCCATTTTCTGATTAGCTCTGCATATGGATGACAAAAGAGTGAAAACCCCACAAATAAATGGTAAATACCAAGTAAAACAAAATCTACTCTGCAAGTATTTATGCAGCAAAGTCTACACGTTTTAAGTTGCTTTACAAATTAAGAGGGAAAGATGAATGGAAAAGGTAGATCACATATATACCCCAACACTAGGAGGTCCCCCAAACTGTCTTATACAGACTTCCACGAACATCAGGAAAGAGAGCTGTTAGCATGAAGCGGCCCCTTTCAGAAGGTATCACTGTGAAGCTTTAATTTCCCAAATTGTTTTAAAATCCATTTTCCTTTTGCCAAGCTAAAATTTTTTCAGAAATGAGATTCAGGAAAGCAAATAAAACATTATGGGACAATGGATAGATCCAAGGATACTTCTTTCTGACACAAGAACACTCTCTTTATATAAGCAAGCCTGTCTTTCTCGAGGGAAGAGAAGGAGAAGAAAAGCTTTTAGAGAATGAGGGTGATGATAGCTCTTTACAAGATGCCATGTCAAACAAGAGTCCTTCATGCATTTTTGACAAAGAAAGGAGCAATATTTATCACACATGTGACCAGCTATTTGGCAGCAGACATTTTCTTTGTCTCTTTTTACATATATCAAGTCATTCCCAGGTGTGAGTTGCCCAGAATCAGACCTTCTGTCTGTGGGACATGGCTGGGGACACAGGAGCCTGTCAACTTCAGGTTCTTGCCATTAGACTCATTAACTCTGTAGAATGTAAGCTCCATGAAAGTAGATTTTTTTCCCTCATGGCTCTATCTCTGGCACCTATGATCTTGCCTGGAAGATAGTATGTATGTAGTAAATATCTGGAATATGAACAAATAAATACAGACCAGTTTCAACCCCCAAATTCTCAGACTTTGGCTACTATATGTGGTTACCAATTCATAGAGATGTTAGCCTGTGCCAGACACTGTGTAAATGCTAACCATCTAATTCTCACAATGGCTATGTGATAAAGGCATTATTATCCCTGCTGTAGGATTAGCAATGAAGTTCCAGAATGAGAATGAGGTAGTTACATAACTTACTTAAAGTCTTGCAACTTGTGGATAGGAGAGGAAAAAAGGTTAGCCTAGTTAAGTTCAAATCCCAAGCTTTGAGCCCAAAGTTCAAGCTCTTGTTTACTATGCCCAATCCTGGTTCGGTGCTTCTTAGTCGAAGACTCTGCCCCAAGCACAGTCTCCGGCTTCTCTTTATTCTGATCCCTGGTCTTCTCTAAACTCCGCTCTGATTCTGGTCTTGGGATCCTGTACTGCACTTGAGGCAGGCTTTGCTTCAACATTCCAATCTCCCTGGTACACTTCTGTGGTGTTGTGTTAGTCAGCTCAGGCTGCCACAACACAGTCTCATCGACTGAGTGGCTTAACAAGTTGTCTCCCAGTTCTAGATGCTGCAAGTCTGAGGTCATAGTGTCGGCCCAGCCAGGTTCTGGGGAGACGCCTCTTCCCAGCTTGCAGATGGCTGCCTTCTTACTGGGTACTTGCCTGGTTTCCAGGGTGTGTGCATGTGGAGAGAGAGATCTTTCTTTCTCTTCTTGTAAGGCTACCAATTCTATTGGATTAGGACCCTAATCCTTATGACCTCATTGAACTTACCTCCTGAAAGTTCTCTCTGCAGATAGGATCACACTGGGGGTAAATTACGAATTTGTAGGGGATACAATCCAGTCCCTAGCGAGTGCCCTGAGCTAAACTGTCTGGGACGGTGACAAACCGATACATTCCATTTACTTATTTGTAATCACAGGATTCATTCTTCCACTTACAGAAATAACTTTTCTGTCACCTTTTCTGTTCTTGCTATGTTTGCCTCAGTAATCTAGAGATTAAGTATGCATATCTCAGTCAAATATGTATTGGATTTGAAGAACTGTTGAAATTCAAGTTATTCTGCTGATGCATTCTTCCAACAATAATCCTTCGGGGGAATCCTTGAACTTTCCAGAGCCTTGTAGAGCATTACAGAGGAAAACAGAGATGAGGGATCATACACCTGAGTGCTAACCATCCTTCTAGATAACTGATAGAGAGAATATGGTAAAATTCTCAAAAAAATATATATATATATATATTTTAAAATTATTGACTAAGTCTACCCAATCATAGATACTTCCTGATTCCCAAAGGAAAATTTCATAGATATCATGTGGCCTCATTCCTAATGGTCATCACATTGATGTGCTATTTCCCTACACATCCCTGAGAATCTTTGTTCTGAGTGGACAGTGATCACAGGGTCAATACAACCCTAAATTATTCTTGGAATATCCTGAGTATTTCTTGGAATTTTCCAATCAGATCTTAGAATCAGAAATCATATCCTGACCTAATTATTACAAAGCTTCCTTATTACAGGAAAGAAAAAAATGAAGCCTACAACAGTCTATGGTAACAGCAGTGTTGTTCTCTGAACTGGTAGGAACTCCTGGGGGGAGGGGACACTGAATCCTGTATGAGGACAAGTACGTGACATCATGACCCCACCAAGATTTCAAAATGCTGTTGTAGATTTGACTAGTGTGGACATGGCTAAAATGTCAGAGTTCTGGTGCAGCCATGTGAACATTTTAAAAAAGAGCTTTCTTCTTTTGGTGAAAATGGATCTCCTGACTCTGATCATTCTTTTTTCATAACTCAGGAGTCTGACTTTGTGTGTGTGTGTGTGTGTGTGTGTGTGTGTGATGTGTACACGCTGTCTTGAATTATAAGTTTCGTCTGGAGGGAAGATACTTCTTTATATATGTCATTAGCATAATTACAATTTAAGATACAATAGTATGTTTTCTACATATGATTAGCCACAGTAAATGCAAAGCCATTATTTAAAACCGAATGAGAATGTGTGCAAGTCTTATATATTGCAGTTTTTATACGCATTTCTTGGAAATATTGTAACAAGTTATTGCCATTTGATTTTCACCTCATTACTGATGAATATAAAGTTTATATTTTGTATTTTCTAAGGAAGAGATTGATCATCCCTATAAGGCTATCAGGTACTAAATTTAGACAATAATGCAAAATTCAAAGAGAAAAAGTAATTATTTTTTGTAATGTTTTCTTTCATTACTGAACAAAGAAAATGAAGTTTTCTGTTATTGGGCAACACTATGATAATTAGTTTAATCTAATTTCAGCTTCAGGTGAAGCTATATATTTTTCTATAATTGGAGAGAAGGGTTCTAGATAAGGTACTTGGAGATCTGAATTCTTGCTTTGGTTCTGGCATTAAGTGGTTTTGAGACCTGGGGCAGACTGCTAAACCTTCTGGAGCCCGAGTTTTCCCGGCTGCAAAAGGAGAGGATAAGGTGGGAAGAAATGAGCTCTGAGACCCTAACAGGTCCCCAGATTGGTGACTCCAGGTGATTATTTCTGTTACTAGGGCCCTAAAGTTAACCTCCATGGACAGAGAAAATAGGGAAGGTTATTCTGGGAGAACATGATCCTTCACATGGTCACAGCGGCTAACCTCGCCATTATTAAATAGAACACTCCAGGCAGCACCTCCCAGTTAGTTACCCCAGCCCAACAGATGCCACATTTGGTAGTTCCTTACTCTTCTTTGAAGTTCATTACTCATAATGATCTTTCACCAACTACTGAGGTTGGCACATACCTCATTAAGAATGGTCACCTTCTCATTCTTTTAAGGTTCATACAAGATTAAACAAGACATTTCAGTCATAGCATTTAGCACAATTGGGAGTTAGCGTTACATACCTATGTAATTGTATCACATCCCTCTTTAGGGTGTAAACTCCAAGAAAACGAGATGGCTATTTTTTTTGTTTTGTTTTTTTTCTTTTTAATTTGCTCTTTATTTTTTCAGGGTAACAATGAATGTATCTTAAAGAGGCCACTTTATGGGGCTTGTTAGGGAAAACGGCTGCTCCTTGCCCACTCCAATGCCATTTTCATCTCCTCTGGAACAACTACTTTCAATTCTTCCAGCTGAATATTTTGGCATTTTTGGACTATTTTTGTAAATATCATGCTCATATTACTTTTACTTGAACTTTTAGTTTTAGACATTGAATACTGAGTTCTCTCTTGGAAGAAAAGCTCCCCTGATAGCTACACTTAATACACAGACTCTTAACACACAAAGTCTGTCGGTGAGCCCATTCTCCCAACACAGGTCAACAGTGATTGTTATGAACATTATCAATGAATCATTATTATGTATTATTAGATATTCTCAGCTGAGTCATGGAGTATCTAATTTTTGTGCCCCTCCCCCCATTTGCACAAATCCTCACTCCGTCTGAGTTAATAATTATTTTGTGACAGATGTTATCCTGGGATTTCAAAAGCTCTCTTTTGGATTACAGCTTACATTTTCTGATTCTCTAAATCTTTTGTATCTTACTTTCTTTGTCTCTCTCTTTTTTTGTGAAGTACATTCTCCATAGGTTTATTGCGAAAGGGTATGTGTAAGCCAGAGTTTTCTGAATCTTGTGTATTTAAAAAGTATGATACTATGAGGTATCTATAGGGTAGTTAATATAGGCTGTCTCTATTAACAAATAATCAATAGGGCCACTTGGTATAGATTCTAGATTAGAAATGATTGTCCTTCTCATTTTTGAAGGCACTTACTCCCTTCTAACTATCCAGTATTGTGTTGAGAGAGGTCTGATACTATTCAGGTTCATTATCCAATCTACAAAATTTGTATTTTTGCTACAGAATTTCTTAGGATTTTTCTTTGTCTCCAGTGTTGTAAATGTCCCAATGAGTATGGTTTATTTTTATTCACCGTGCTGGGCATTCCATGACCCTCTCAGTGGGGAAACTCATGTTAATTCTGAGAATATTCTTTTGATGATTTTTCTCCCTTCATTTAATTTTTTTTCTCATACTGAGGAATTCTTGTTATTCAAAAGTATAATCCTTAGACTATTTTTTACAAGTCTTCTCTTCTATTATCCATCTCTAATCTTTTCGCTGTATTTGCTGGGAAAATGCCTCAATGTTATCTTCCAATCTTTTATTTTAGTTTATCATTTCTGCTATTATAATTTTAACTTCCAGGCATACTTTTTGTTGTTCTCTGAATGTGCCTGTTTTATAAGCACATTCTCTTCAATACAATGAAACAAAATCTTGTCTTTCTCTTAGTCTCTGCTTCCTGCCAGGTATTACCATCTGGTTTTGGTCTGTATGTTAAAGCAGAAACCTTCCATAAAACATGCATTGATCCACTTTGTCTGCTCACAGGTATGAGTAAAGAGCTTGTGAGCATACAGAAATTGGTCAAATATGCTCATTATTCTAGAGTGACCCAGCTAGGCTGTTCCCTTCAGGAATCCCTGATCCTTAATCTTTTTATCCTCTGGTTTTTCATTTCTGGACAGACCAAATTCCCCAAATACTCTTCAAATATGTTTCCTGGAAAAATCTCATTGCCAGGATTCTCTTAGTCCAGTGAGGAAGAAGGCTGTGGATCTCAGCATTCCATATGTGAACTCTCAATTAAATTGATTATTTTTAGTGTGGTACCACTGTTCTCTCTTCCCCCTGACGGTCCCAAGTCCACTGACTTTCTGTTTTGCCCTAATCATGGAATAAAACTTCAGGGTTGCAAATGCATGGAGAAATGAGGGAATCCTGACAGTGTCCAGGGTTTCTCTTTAATCAATCTCCCTATGGTTATGCTCATGTTCGCTTCCCAGTTCCAGAGAGAGATACACACAGAAGCCATTTCCTGAGCCTTTTGGGAGTGCCTTGGTGGCAACTGCATTGCTTCTGGACTTTGCCCACTGCTGGTTTTAGAATCCAGCAATTTTGGGGCTTGCTTAATCAATGTCTACATCTACATCCCCTTTCCAGCTTAATCATTTGTTGCTATTGTCCAATATCCCATGCTTTTGTCCTTATACATGTGTGTCTTTAAGAGAATTCTTTTCCAGTTGTTTCATTAGGGTTTGGAAGGTAGTTAATACACTATAACTACTTTGATCACCATGGCCTCCTCATCAGAGAGTACAGTGCTTGACGCTTAGAAAGTCCTTTATAAATATCATCACCAGGTATAATTGTGAAAGAATCATCACCAGGTATAATTCTTTTCATCCTCCTCATATAAGTAAGGCTCTACCAATCAATCCAATTTTCTATATTTGTCCTCTGCAGATGTCTCCAACTATTGTGAGATATTAAATATTCTTTGCTATTCTAATGGAAAACCATGCATGGAGCTCTTTGGTTTCCTAGAACATTGATATGGTGAAGAGATCTGTTTTGGACCTAAGCACCATCTAGACTAGAACTGAATACCAGTCTCCAAAAATGACAAAGAATTCTGGGGCTGATATTGCCATCTGTCCTGGTTTCCACTTAACATGTATATTAGTTGTTTGAATAGATTCTTGGATGGTGAAGGTCACTTTATTGCTGCCCTTTGAATATGGGGTCATCATGAATGACTTCAAACTGCAGCTGTGGCCAAAGAGAAAATGACTTCAACTGTTGACAAATGCTCTTGGTCCAGACTTAATGGTGGCCTAATAACATTAAATATAGGAAATATGAGACAAAGGAAAACACGGACTTAACAAAAGGATCCCACTGCATACATCCTGATATGTTTTTTAGACCCCTGAAAAGAACTTCTTCAAAATGTATATTCATATATTTGGGTGTTCTTTTTTAGCCCCCCTCCCTGTGTTATTTTTGGTTACAAAGTCACCATTATTATAAAATGAAAATATACTTACAATGGATCATTATTGTCATTCAATCCTGCCTTATTGTTTGTTAACACACATACTATACATATGAAAGTGAGTTCTTTGTTTTTGTTAGAGTGGTGCTTAAACAGGCAGCCTCAAGCTGCATTTATTTATGCTGAAATAAATGTCAGATGAAGGGCAGAGAAAGAGATGAGAATCAAGTTCTATGAGGATCAGTTCTGAGGCTGGTAGCTGCCTGGCTGTGAAAAGAAAACAATAGATGTTGGTTAATAGCACAGGCTTTATTGCCATTTTCACGCCAGCACCAGGTTGTGTGTGGGGAAGCCTCAGGATACAGCCCTGCACCATCAAACACCCACTTGCTCAGTGCCTTGCCTCGTCAACGGCGGGGGCTTCACAGTTACTCTGGGATGTGTGTAGAAGGGACTATTTTTCTGAGGAAAAGCTCGGCCCCGTCTTCTGTGGTCCCCTCGCCCACCTCCACTCTCGGTTCCAGCGGCCATCTTTGAGGCATGCTTTCTGAATAGACTCCTTAATTTCTGTAGGCAAAATGTCCCTCCATCTTCACTGGGTTATCATAAGAGCAGATGTACCTTGGCAACACAGGCACTTACATTTATTTATTTATTTATTTATTTATTTATTTATTAATATTTTATTTATTTCTAGGAGAGAGAGAGAGACAGCGCGAGCAGGGGAGGGTCAGAGACAGAGGGAGACACAGACTCTGAAATAGGCTTCAGGCTCTGAGCTGGCAGTCAGCACAGAGCCCGACGCGGGGCTGGAACCCACGAACCGCGAGATCATGACCTAAGCGAAAGTCGGACGCTTAACCGACTAAGCCACCCAGGCGCCCCCAGGCACTTACATTTAAACCTTGGATTCTGTTGGCGAATTTTTCACCACATCAAAGGGGGGCATATAATTGCAACATTGTAGAGAAACAGCTGACTGTTCCTCAAGAGGAAAAAATATTTGTCTGGTACTAAATTCAAAACTGTAGTTTGTCATGTAGTCCTTATATTAGAAATGACATAATGAATATTAAATAACGTCATGGACATTATTTTGGACAAGGAGTTTCAAACTTAGAGAAATGTTTTTCACGGGTATTTTGTTATCACCATCAGTAAGTGTGGGGCACAGTATTGTAGCATATTGTGAAGGAATTTTTGTTGAGATCTAATGTATATACATAGATTTCTCAATGGCTCAATGATGATGACCACAAATAGTTCCAAGGTATGTACCACGTGTGAGACACTGTTCTAAGGACTTTATATACACGAACTCATTAATTTTCTGAATAAGCTTAAGAGATACGTACCTATTATGACCCATCCCACACATGAAGGAACCATCTCACAGAGAGGTGAACGTCTTGCTCAATATCACACTGTTCAGTGGCAAGAACACAGGCTAAAACCTGTCTGTCTAACACAAATTCCACTTCTTTTGGCCCACACTTTAAAAATATATATATCACTTCTTTCAGCTAGGATTTTTTTTTGGAAGAAGTTGAATAGTGAAAATTTCAAAATTACACTCCAAGGCCAGAGCCTACTGTCCTGTAATTCAAAAGTGTCAATTAAAAGCACAATATCCAGGAGCAAGGGTGACATTCTATTTCTGAAAATTTAGGAGACAGCCTGTAGTCTCAGGGGGAAGGCCACAGGCTATTTGGCTAGAAACTTCAGAGTTATATAATTTGGGTGAAATTGGGCATAGGGGTGTAGCTTTTACCCTAGGGTTATAAGGAGAAATAAATCACTATGATGTCAATAAAATATATAAGCTACCACAGTTTCTCATTAAAAAGTTGTATCATGAGGGGCATCAGGGTGGCTCAGTTGGTTAAGTGTCTGACTTTGGCTCAAGTCATGATATCACAGTTCATGAGTTTGAGTCCCGCGTCGGGCCCTGTGACAGCTCAGAGCCTGGAGCCTGCTTCAGATTCTGTGTCTCCCTCTCTCTCTCTGCCCCTCCTCAGCTCATGCTCTGTCTTTCTCTCTCAAAAATAAACATTAAGAAAAATAAAAAGTCATGTCATGAGCTTCTATGTCACAGAATATGATTTGATTATTTTGTATTCAATGGCTAAATCCATAGTTTCCACAGAAGATTATTATACTCAAAATTGTTGTTTCTTCCTTTTTTAAAAAATTTAACCTGATAGAATGGATGTCTGTTTTTTTCTTTTCTTTTCTTCTTTTCAGACTCTATTTGCTAGTTGCACAGCAGTATTAATGGAACCTGGACTAAGTGGCTAATGCGCTGTTTGCCCATTCATGAAATGCATTAAATTAGCAAGCTCCTATTAATCACTAATGTGTGGGACAGTGGAGATCAAAGCTACTCGCTTCCTGATTTAATCAGCTGTGTTGGAAGAGCAGACATGTAAACAAATGATGCTTGTTTAATATGGCACAGGCTAAAAGAGAAATATACATATCTGGGGTGGGGGGAGGGAGAGTACATGTGTGTGTGCATGTGTGTCATAGAAGTTCAGATAAGGAAGGAAAACTACTCTCCTTGGAAAAGTCAGGGAAGCTCTCATAGATGGGGTGATATCCAAATCATATATTTTTTTTTTAATTTTTTTTTTTTACAATGTTTTATTTATTTCTAGGAGAGAGAGAGAGAGCATGAGCAGGGGAGGGTCAGAGAGAGAGGGAGTCACAGACTGAAACAGGCTCCAGGCTCTGAACTGGCAGTCAGCACAGAGCCCGACGCGGGGCTCGAACCCACGAACCGCGAGATCATGACCTAAGCGAAAGTCGGACGCTTAACCGACTAAGCCACCCAGGCGCCCCCCAAATCATATTTTAAGGAATAAATAGTAAGTCACAATGGGGTGCCTGGGTGGCTCAGTTAGTTAATTGTCAACTTCAGCTCAGGTCATGATCTCATGGTTCCTGGGTTAGAGCCCCTCATCAGGCTCCTTTGCTGACAGCTGGGAGCCTGGAGCCTGCTTCAGATTCTGTGTCTCCCTCTCTCTCTCTCCTCCTTCTCCTCTACTCGTGCTCTGTCTCTCTGTGTCTCTCAAAAATATATGAATTTTTAAAAAATGTAAATAGTAAGTCACAAGATGGACATGGTGAGCAAAGGTATTATCGACAAAGGGAAAACTTCAACGAAGCCAAGAGCTCGGTGTTTGGGGAAACTGTCATGGCTGGGGAATAAGCATGTACGTGAGGTCATGTTGCATGGAGGTAAGAAGGCAGACTCTGGCATCATTCTACTGCATGTGAACCCCGGTGCTGACCTTGGGCAAGTTCCTTATTAACTTCTCTATGCCATAATTTCCTTATCTAGATAATAGGAAAAATAATAATACCTAAACAATAGAGTTTGGGGGGGGAGGGTTAAATGGAATAGTATTGTTAACCTCTTAGTATGTGCCTGACATATAATAAGCACTCATTAAATGTTGATTATTATTATTACCACCCCAAAGAACAACTAATTCTTAAGCAATCAATATCACTGTTAAGGGTAAAATTTCCTCCATATGTGTGTGCACACGAACAATAAGCAGTATTAGATTATGCTTATAGATTCCTCTCTTCTATAAATTAGAAGGCTATTCCTGGAAGGCAGCTTCCCACCTCAGGATTCTGAGTGGGAATTAATAGCTATGTCATAGCTCACCTAGGCATTCTGATCTCCTTAATTATGACGTCACATGACAAATGAGCACAAAAAAATAAGTGCAAGAAACTCAAACTGTCCCTAAATACCTCATGTATATACTTTAGAAAGAGAAATGTGTTGTTGAGAAATAGAAGGTTTACTTTTGGGGGGAGATAAGTCATACTGAGAAGAACAAGTTCTCATTAGAGCCAGATAACTCAGAAATCATTTCTCTGATTTTCATTGAATTAGATTTAGACATCTTACCCTCACATTGACTAAATCTGGGCATTTGAATGGAAGAAAGACTTGACCAAATTTATTATCTAAAAGTTGGCTCCTTCTATCCAAATAATATTAAATGATTATGATCACTTCAATAGACACCATTGAGAGACACAAGAAAAGTTAGCGGGACACATAACATTTACATTTAGATTTATATCTCATTGCTTTACATGTGAGAGTTTTAAGTCATATGAGTCTCGAAAGCCACTAGGGAATGGCTGTTTGGATGACCTCAACAAGTTTAAACAGACCTATTCCTCCAGGGCCCAAATTGAGCAGAACAAAGTTCCAAAGTTAGGAGACTGTTTTCTAGTTTCCTAGATCAGGCCAGTGTTTTGTTAGGATCTCCTATGTTTAGCCTGTGAGTTGGGGTTAAGGTGGGGTGAACAAAGAAATAGAAGTATCTTTCCCCCATCTGTCCTTCCACTGAATGGGGCTTTTGTGACAGAATAAGACTTTACATCCTTTAAGTAACTTTTTCTTTAGTGTGTTCTTTCTTTGTATTTACTTTTTACTCTAAAATGGCAAATAGAAAAATGTTCTGCCCAAATTCTAGTGACAAAGCCAAAGAATTAGGGGGTGGTCCTTTTGAAAAACTCACTTCCTGGCCTACAACCGAAATACCAGCATCTTTCCTGGTACATTTTAGCCAGGCTGAGGCACCACAAAAAAATCCCAAATTCCATGGAACTGAGTAACAGTTTATTAAGTGGCAGTCACTAAATATGGATTTTAGTACATGTGATGATAATACACTACTATGTATTTTTTGAAGTTGCTTGTTTGTTTAATGGTGGTTTGAAAGATATATCTTTCAATGGGGGGTTGTTATTATTAGAAAGGAGAGAGTAATGTCCTGGCAACTTTGTAAATGAAAAGGAGCATTTAACAAGAGGTAAGAGAGGACTAACTGAGGAAGGGCAATTAGAATTAGTTATCTTGAAGGGCAAAGAAGTGAAGAAGGTAAAGTTTTTCTTTCTTTCTTTTTTTTTTTTTTTTTTTTTTTTTTTTTTTTTTTGGCTGTTGCCTTGAAAAGACAAGATAATTTTAGCTGCAGGAGACAGAAGGGAAGCCCCAGGGCTCCAACCAGCTGGCCAAGAACCAGCCGTTTGTGGATGAAATGAGTCAGGACTTCTCTATTCTATGGAACAATCAGAGTTAATGGAGAAAGGTAGGAGGTGAGTTTAAGGGGCAATTAGCACCTTCTTTCCCACACACCAGCAGGGCTAATATAGCCCATGATTGGTCAGGTTGTAAGAAGAAATCTGGGGATAGCCCTGAAAGCACACAAAATTCAATGCACAATTAAGTAAATTAAAGAAACACCTGAGTTTACTTGGAAGCACTCTATATTTATTGTGGACTTTGCTTTGCAAATCATGTGGATTTAGAAGGAAGTTTAGTAGAAATTAGAAATTAATGAAAATTGCTGCTAATTAGTACAAGTTCATGTTTTAAAAAATAAATGCATACATGAGATAATTATGGGTTGTATGGCTAACTCTCAGGGTGGCCTGTGCCTGACGATACCCTAACACCTGTCTATCCACACCTGTGTCTCCATTCTCCAGAAGCAGTCAGTCCTCTAGTGTTCTCAGGCTGTAAACTGGCCTTTAAAGGGTTGTGTTCAGAATAACAAATATTTTATGGACTTAGAACATCACAAATGATTTTAAATAGATATCTAGGTGCTTCGAAGATAAAAGCCATTTCCCAGAACTAGATTTGAGGAAGTAGTGCTAGGGTAAAAAAAACATTAAAATAAAAAAATATTAATGCCATTATCACCAGAGTGATAAAATGGGAATATTGAATGTCCATATTTTAGCCAAACGCATAAATAGGGACATAAAAATAGCGTAGCATGCACCGAAATAAGGGAAAAGAGTAACATACTACGGACCAAAATAAGGAGTGGGAAAAAGCAATACATTAAAAAACTCAAGTGCAAAACGACTTAAGTTTGGCAACTATGGCCATGAAGGATGCAGGCATGGACAAGATATTAGAACAAAATAAATGCACCCACTCTTTAGGGAATTGGTCACATTATATTAGGTCAGCATGGCATTTTCTAGTGTGTTAATTTGAGGAATATTGATTCTATGAGATAGGAGATAGGACCACCATAAAAAAAAAAAAAAAAAAAGTTCTGGGGCACCTGGGTAGCTCAGTTGGTTAAACGTTCAACATCGGCTCAGGTCATAATCTCATGGGTTGTAAGTTCGAGTCCCGCATTGGGATTCCTGCTGTCAGTGTGGAGCCCACTTCGGATCCTCTGTCTCCACCACCCCCTCTCAAAAATAAATAATCAATTTAAAACATTTGACCATTTCTACGGTCAAATATATTTGAAAAATAATGCAAAACATTCCCTTGGAATTTTATAATGCATACAAGCAAATTAAAAGCACTGTGAAGTGCTATAGTAAAGAAATGTTGATCTTCATTTTACACCTAGAGCTTACCATTATAAGCACAAATATAAATTAAAAATGAGAGATTTAATTCTCTCTGTTGAAAATTAGCCAAGAGACTCTCTCCCATTCTTCTTCTCTTCTTCTTCTTCTTCTTTAAGAATATTTACTTTAGAAGAGAAACTTAACAGAAGTCCATGGGGGAAGGGAAGGGGAAAAACAGTTTCAAGCGGAGAGGAGGTAAACCATAAGAGACTCTTAAATACAGAGAACAAACTAAGGGTTGATGGGTGGGGGCAGGGGAGATGGTAAAATGGGTGATGGGCACTGAGGAGGGCACTTGTTGGGATGAGCACAGGGTGTTGTATGGAAGCAATGAATCATGGGAATCTACCCCAAAACCAAGAGCACACTGTATACATTGTATGTTAGCCAGCTTGACAATAAATTATATTTTTAAAAAAAGAAAATCTGTAATTATAAGCACTTTCTTTTCTCTTTAAACTGTATATATGTCCCCTTGAAAACTAGATGGGCCTTTTATCAGCATTATGACCCAGGAAGCTGGCAGTCATCTTTTTGAAAAGTAAAGATGAAAAATAAAAAAGCACCCTTATCTCCCAGTTTTTGTGGGAGGGCGGAACATAACTTCAGTGAATGACTTGCTCCAATTTTGTAAATTTGCACAGCTACCTTCTGTCGTAAGAGCCAAGGTATGTTTTTCCCAAGGATAAAGTCAATAAACTACCTCAGATGGTCACTCCCAATTGCTAACGTTAAGATAAACTATATGTGAAAAATGGTGCTGTCAGGTCCTCTGATTTGAGGACCACTTATCATTTATCTTGAAAACGTGAATGTAAGAGGTTGCATCTGCCTGTCTACATAAGGGGTATGATTCCTCTCTGTCTTTGCAATCTCTCAATGGATTACCCATGATGCACGTCAGTTTGGTTTAAGGTTTACTCAGTAAGGAACACGTTTTCTTCTTCCACTCCCCTTGGGGAGAAGATTTCTGGGTTGAAAGAAGATCTTGTTTTAATTAATTTTCTTCAATACCATATATATCTGGATTATCACTCCTCTCACACACTTTTTTATGAACACCAGTTAAAACTGGACATTTTTAGAAACTTTGGTTGATAATATTACATTTAAGGTTTTATAAAATGACTCGAAATATCTCAAGATCCCAATCACTTTAAGAATGAGAATTAAGATAGGGTGCCTGGGTGGCTCAATTGGTTAAACATCTGACTTTGGCTCAAGTCATGATCTCATGGCACATGAGTTCCCATCTCATGTCGGGCTCTGTACTGACGGCCTGGAGCCTGCTTCCGATTCTGTCTGCATCTCTCTCTGCCCATACCCGGCTCACACTCTATCTCTGTCTCTTTCTTATATATAAATGAACATTTTAAAAAAAGAATGAGAATTAAGAAAATTTTCTGAAAAAGAAACAAAGAACTTAAGTTTCTTCAGGTACCCCAAGCAGCCTTTCTCAACTGGGCTTTCTCATCTGAGCCACAGAAACGCAAATGATTTCTCAATTCTTTCAAGGATGCTACTTAGCCAGTACCATTCTAGATATGCAGGAGAGAATTTATCTACATACAAGGGAACTTTGATGCATGAAGGCTTACTTCTCTTGTGAAACTCTAGTTGAGAAAGACTGGCTCCTCTTCACCTTCTCTAAAAGCAGAGCAATTTATATGCTGATGACTCTTCTTCCAAGCTTTATATCCATAAAGGCAATTCCGGACTAGACGTTTCTACCTAGAGTCTAATAAACATCTCAACTCAGTATGTCCAGTACTAAATTGTATCTTTTTTTTTTAAAGTTTACTTATTTATTTTGGGGGGAGGTAAGAGAGAGAAAGAGCGAGCAGGGGAGGGGCACAGAGTTGGACACAGAGCTCAAACCTACAAACCATGAGATCATGACCTGAGCCGAAAACAAGAGTTGGACACTTAACTGACTGAGCCACCCAAGTGCCCCCTAAATTGTATCTTTCATCCTAACCCTGCTCCTCAAAAATAGCTCCTCTGTCTCAGTTGATGGCAACTTCATTCTTCCTGTTGTCAGGTCGAAAAAACCATGGAGTCTCCTTGAGCCCTCTCTTCCACTTATGCTAAGGGAATCCTGTTGGTTTTACCTTCTAAATATGTCCAGAACTGGCCACTCCTCACTGTCTCCACTGCATCACTTAGGAGTGAGAAACCATCATCTGTTGCCTGGTTATTCTAATAGCCTTTACTAGTCTCTCTGTTTTGACCACTGGCATCTTCGCTGTCCAGTTATTTACAGCATGGCAGATGGACTTATCTTTTTAACAGTTATCTCTCTGAACTCCCCCAGTCACTTTCTTCCTTACTATTCAAACATGCTGAGTACCTCCCACCTGAAAGTCTCTGCAATGACTGTTCCCTTTCCCAGCAAGGTCACATCCCTCACGTTCTTCAAGTCATTATTCAATGAATCTACCTTGACCACTCCAATCCATTCCCCAATTTGTGGTGCTCCTGATCCCCCATATCCTGCTGTTTCTCAGCCCATCCCCAGACCCATAGTACTTATTTTCTTTTAATATACTAGGTAATTTCCTTCTCCTTTATGACTATTGATATTTTCTGACTCTCCTCTCCCAGCTCTCATATAGAAGAAGTACCACAAGGTAGGGGTCTCTGTATCCCAAGTACCTGCAAAATTCCTGGCACACTGGAGGCAGTCAGTGAGTATTTGAACAAATTAAAAAAAAAAAATAGAGTCTGAAGCCAGCAGTAGGTGAGATTAAGACTGGATGCACAGAATAAAAGAAATCTCAATAGGCTGGTTGTCAGGTTCATTTATAGGTTAATGAACAAAATCACAAAATCATCTCCTAGGAAATCATATGTCTAGAGTACATTTCTAAACAGTCTAGCATGATGATGGGAAGTTGGCCTGGAGGCAGGGTAATGAGGCTGACTTTGGTGGATTCAGACAGCTCTCCTATTTTATAAATTATTTTAGGGAGGGGAAGGGAAGGAAAAAACTTGAGGGCGATGCTTTTCTTTCAAAGTCAATCTGAGAGTAATCTACTGACTAGGAGGTTATTAAATCTCCCTAAATGAAAACCAGGGTCATAAATCCCTACTGAGAAAGTGATGTTGCAAATAATTTAAATTTTGACATTGCCGTCTAGGTTCACAGGTGGTAACTTCAATTTCTTAACCAAAAACAGGAAGGAAGAGTGGACTTAAGAAGGTGAGGTATGCTCAATTCCCTCATTTTAGAATCAAAACCAATGGTTGGTAGATTAATTGGAATAAATGTCTAAGGTGGGAATTTGACAATTAATACACGCATTATACATTTCATTTTAACTTACAACACATAAATCATCTTTTGAAGGAGAATAAAAGCCTTTTGAATGTGGATCTGATGATAAGTGTTCTTTATTTTCTTCCTTGCTAGTCACAACCCAGATTCTGTCTACAAATTCATTTCATTTCTTTAGAGTCAAAGGGTAAAGACACTTGTGAGGAATTTTGAGTGGAGACTTTAAATTTTTTCAATTTAGTTTTTATATTACAATTTGTATTTACACAATTAGTATTTAAAAAGTGATTCTATAAGTATATTCTGAAGTGATTTCTTGGGTAATTTTATACTCTAGGAATGGATACATTTTATTTTTAATCTTTTTAGATTTTAATTTTTTCATGAGTATTTTGGGGTTGTCTTGTCCATGCCCACTTTGATAGAATTTTCTGCAGCTTATCTTTATTGAATCTTTCCAAAGAGGTGAACTAAGTTTTCACAGAAATTCCTTTGAATTTCCCATCTGTATTTCTAAGATTACTAAATACTCAATTAAAGTACATATCTACACAGAATACTATTAGCACAAACAGTTTGGGGGCAAACAATACCAGTTAATGATAAGTACACAGCACAAAAGGTGGAAACAAAAACGCCAAGGGATCCTGAGTGTACCACACTGGCCACAGATACTCTGCGTGTCTGAGGCACACTGGCATTTTGTACAGGCCGTGGTGAGCAGTGGTGTTTGCTTTTTGCAGACAATAATCAGTTCTCCAATTCTCTGACACCAAGTAGGTTTCCTACAATTCAATTCAATTTTGACATTACCCAGAATTAGCACCGACTCCTCTCTCATGACTCAAACTCATGAACCGTGAGATCGGGACCTGAGCAAAGTAGAAAGCTTACCTGACAGAGCCACCCAGGTGCCCCCAAAGTACTTGTAACTTTAAAGCATTAGTCAAATAAAAGAAATTAAAATGTTACTAAACATACAACATTAATACATATAGAAGACTGACTTTGAATAGTGCAAGAATATTAATGAAAAGACAGAAAAAAATGTTGGTTATGAAATCTACTTAATCCTGAAAGAGGCTGAGAATTCTGGAGTTGCGCACAGAGTTCAACTAACCTCCCGACTCACAAAGTTTGAGGAGGCTATGGCATAGGAGCAGAAAGGACATTGTTAAGTATATTAAAAATTATCTCATCTTCAATGCACTTTGGGTCTGAGCTCTAATCAATGGGAGATTTTCCTGCATAAAGGCTGGAGGATACAGTATATCACATTCAACTCTTTCCAATGAGGTTATTTATTGCTATTCAATTCACATTTCCCTCAGGTTTTGGCAAGATTATAGAATTTATTCTCCTACATGGTAGCCAGCCAAGTAAATCACATTGCATACTTCTATTGTCACACATTTTTCTTACCCAGCACTGGTGGCTTGTATATTTTTCTTTTCTTTTCTTTTTTTTTTGGGGGGGGGTCCTCAGAGTATCTTAAAATTTAGCCATACAAGCTTCCCTTTTATAATTCTGCAATTTAGTCTTATTTCTTCCTTCCTAATATTTTCTTAATAAAAAGTGTTAAAAAAAAAAAAACCTACTCAGGTAGTTTCCAACAACAAAACCAGAGACAAGGTGATAAATATTACAGATGAAACGTTCCCTTGTAGACAAAAGGTACCAGCTGATATTAAAACAAAAATCCTATTATCTCTGCTACAGGGTCTCAGAACACTTCATTAGAAACACCCGAGCACAAAGAGCTATATTAGAGCAGCCTTGCGGGCTCCCTTAAGGACAGTAATAGTGAAGATAACTCACAGCACCTGCTTGATGCCAACCACTCAGAGTAAGAAGTCCAAGCTCCTGAGATCTATGCAGCTTATGCTGCACCATTACTTAGGGACTCCCAATTTTTTTTTTAAAACAACTTTGATAGGCAGCCTTTTTGGTAGGAAAAAAGACCCTATCACTCATTTAGGTCACCTGTTTCCACTCTACAATGGAAAAGACACTCTTGGTGATAGCAATACTATATCATCCCATATTATATGGTACTATTATACTATACTGTACTATTCTACATTGGTATAATTATACTATATAGTAGATTATATTATCAGTATAGTATACAGTTTACCATTCTATACTCTCTATGCTCTGCTGTACTATACCACACTATGTAACTTCTGAAGAGGAGTTTGTCCAAATATCTACTTTGGCAATAGGTTTCAGGAATAACCCATCTTTGAACTGCAGCATATAGCACGCCCTAAGGTATAGTTACTGTAAACAGTAGGCCAAAAATACTATTCATAAAAGTAAGGATTGTCAAATGCTTCAGAGTTAACTAAGTACCTCATAATGGACAAAAGAGATAATGATGACTTGAAGCTACCAGGAGCATTTAATAAGAAAGAGCCACAATTGAAAACCTGACCAACTCTAAACTACATTGTCGAGGCACTGTAAACATAACATGTTCTTTCTGAAAAGTGAGGAAACTCCAACGTTGTATATGCATTTGCAGGAAGTTCTGAGTGTGGGCCAGTGGTCAGATTCTTGGTCAATTGATAAATTCTGATAATCATCAAAGTCAGGTTAGGAGGGACAAGTTTAAAACAAATATTAATAACTCAATATTGGTAACTAACTCCCAAGATGCTTTTCAGCAGGGGCATGCCCTGTTTAGGGTTGAAGATCTTCTCATTGTGGGTGTTGGTTTCTTTCCTAGACAATTATTATCCCTTGCTCCTCAAGACTAAATGCCAATGGCATCATTCAATCTTTGTGATTATCAAAAAGACCAAGGCCAGATGGTTTTCAGTGGAGGGAGGATGGCACTGAGAACCATACTGCTTATAAGAACTTAAGAAAGTTATCAGTGCAAGGGCCCAGCCTGTGTCCCACTAAGAGAATCCATCTACTCATTGCCTAGGTGACTACAAATCTGACCAGTCCACATTCTTTCATGTTTGTTTATTTGAGAGAGAGAGGGCATGAGCAAGGGAGGGGCAGAGAGAGAGGGAGAGAGAGAGAATCTCCAGCAGGCCCTGCACTGTCAGAGTAGAACCTGATGCTGGATTCAAACTCAGAAACTATGAGATCATGACCTGAGCTAAGATCAAGAGTTGGATGCTTAGTCAACTGAGCCAGACAGGTGCCCCGTACCAGTCCACACTCTAAGACAATATATAGTTGTATTTCTTTTTGTTTAATGTTTTTAAATGTTTATTTTTAAATGCTTATTTATCTATTTTGAGATGGGGGTGGGGAGAGGGGCAGAGAGAAAGAGAGGGAGAGTGAGAGTCCCAAGCAGGCTCCAATCTCAGCGCGGAGCTCAAACACAAGGCTCAATTTCATGAACCATGAGATAATGACCTGAGCTGAAATCAAGAGTCTGACGTGAAACCAACTGAGCTATCCAGGCGCCCCACTATAGATATGTTTCTTAGGTTTGCATCATAGGAAATAAACAGTGTGGCCCCCTTTACTTAATTAGTGACCTCAGGAAAGTTTTTTTTTGAACTTCTCTGAGATTTAGCCCTTTCAATTTTGAGAAGAGGATAATAATGCTTGTTTCAGCTACTTTATAAGATTTTATTCAAAGTGCTCTATAAATTGTAAATCATGATGCAAAAAGATATCATTAATTTTATCAGTTTGTCTTGGATTATAATACATTCAGTTCTCGTATATGGTGGTTACAGAACTACGCTAAGCTCGATAAATATTCCTGAGCAATGAATACATTAGATTTAGCTAAAGAAAAACAGGGACAATAGGGTTAAAACCCACAAAAGAGCACAGCAATTAGCCCAGTTTCGGTAAATTGGAATTGTAGGTGGAGGATCAGCCGGCTGTACAGATTTTCAGGAGTACTTCATTATTGCCAAATTGAAATGTGTATAATGCTCTTTCTTCCATTCTGTATTTTTGGTGAAACATACATTCTCTGCAATTGGTTCAATTTAGTTAAGCGGCATTTTATTAAACATATGCTAAATTTGGGCACTGTTTTGCTTTGAGAATTGTTAATTATATACTTTAAATCTTTAAAAAGATATTCATTCCTCGTTCCCTTTTTTATTATGGAAGGGAAAAAAACCCTCATCTCACTTCTCTTTCATAACTTTCTTTTATAAACATGTTCCCTGTGTATAATTCTCAAGCGTTTAATTCCTCTGACCCAATTTTCTCCTTTTTTATGTTTCCTCTTCCTGCAATTTTTCTTCCTGTATATGATCAGCTTTTCTACTGAGCATTGTCTTTCTTTTTACCAACTCTCTAAATGGTCCCAGAATAAACAATTTGGTATTCAAATTCTGGGTACTCATTTTAATAAAAAGCTGCTTAAGCAGAAGATGAAAAGTACTTGTTCCAGTTTTTATTTTGAAATCCTTTATGCTGGGAATTGGTGTGCAAGTTTAAATTTAAGTTGGTTAGAACTATCATGTGAAGGATATAACTTCAAATACTGATTGAGCATTAGGAGGGAAAAAGTAAAAGAAAGGGAAGAAGTGGGAGAAAGAAGGGATGAAGAGAGAATAGGAACAAAGATGAATGTGTGTTTTGGCAAGTAGTGGCATAAAGTTCAAGGTTTTTCCTCCTTTCAAGGTAATTCTCAAGTAATAGCATAAAGAGTATTTTCAACTTATCTTTAAAATCAGCATCCCTCCTCATCAGGGAAATACAAATCAAAACCACACTGAGATACCACCTCACACCAGTCAGAGTGGCTAAAATGAGCAAATCAGAGAACTCTAGATGCTGGCGAGGATGTGGAGAAACGGGCACCCTCCTACACTGTTGGTGGGAATGTAAACTGGTACAGCCCCTCTGGAAAACAGTGTGGAGGTTCCTCAGGAAACTAACAATAGAACTCCCCTATGACCCAGCAATAGCACTGCTAGGAATTTACCCAAGGGATACAGAAATGCTGAGGCATAGGAGCACATGTACCCCAATGTTCATAGCAGCACTCTCCACAATAGCTAAAACATGGAAAGAGCCTAAGTGTCCATCAACAGATGAATGGATCAAGAAGATGTGGTTTATCTATACCATGGACTACTACATGGCAATGAGAAACAATGAAATCTGGCCATGTGTAGCAACATGGATGGACCTTGAGGGTGTTATGCTGAGCGATATAAGTCAGGCAGAGAAGGACAAATATCATATGTTTGCACGTATAGGAGGATTAGGAGGAAGTTGACGGAGGAACAAGGGGGAGAAGAAGGGCGGAAATGGTGGGGGAAAGGGAGAGAGGCAAACCATGAGAGACTCTTGAATGCTGACAAAAACTGAGGATTGATGGATGTGGGGGGAGGGGGGATGGGCACGGAGGAGGGCACTTGTGGGGATGAGCACTGAGTGTTATGCGGAAACTAATTTGACAATAAACTATTTGTAAAAATAAATAAATAAATAAATAAAATCCATGGAACCTATCATTCGAACAGAATTTTGACATCGTGCCCAGGTTGTTCATGGTCTCTGATTTTTCTGTCAAAGACCAAGGTGGCAAAATTGACACATTATCCACGGCAAAAATGTCAAGATGGTATACTGTGAGGAGACCAGATGGAATAAAATGGAAAGGTTGCTAAAGCGCTTAGACAAAATACTCATTACTAGTAGTAATTACAAACTGGAATTAGAAAATAAAAGTTCCATGTGAACAGAAGTGATTTTGTAGCCCCATTCATCTGTGTGTCCCTCAAGGTATATTTCACATTTTCATTGCATTATTTGAAAGCAAAAGCCTATTGTAGTCTTGGACCTTCAATTAAATGAACAACAACAACAAAATGCATTAAAAAAAATCTGTGATCACAATTCATGTCATAAGGGATTTTAGCTTATTTTAGCCCCTTGGCAGCTGCTCTTACTACTGAGAAAATGATGGACGAGAAAACTATTAGCACTTCTCCAGCTTAAGCAATAGCAATATGAGCACCAACTACGACGACTAGAAGTGACTTAGGGGCTGTGTTCAACTGCTTATTGTAGAAAAACTGATGTTTCATTACATTTCCAGAAGGCCAATGGACCCTCTGGTATAGTCCTAAGAAGATGAACCATGCTCCGTTATGGCTTGGGCCACTTCTCAGATCTAGGTGGAAGAGGTACAAAAAACTGTGGCCCCTCAGAGAGACCAGGAGCCAAGATCACACAGGCCAAGTACATTTAGGTAGAGCTCCCTTAGCACTGGTTGTGAGTCAACGGGCTCTTGCCAGATCAGGGACAACTTATTGCCTGTGGGCACCTCAGCCGTAATTACTATAAAATTTTTGCCCATAAATTGAGCCACGATTTACATACTCATGTCATCTACTCTTTTCCCCTTGTTCTGTCATGGGCTTCTCCTCCATGTTCCCCATGGCAACCTGCCAATATTGAAGATGGTTTTCAGTCCTCTACTATATCTCACCATATCTTATTTCCTCCCAGCTAAACATTGTCATCCCTTCAGGGTCCTCCTTATTGGTCTTTTACAGTCATAGATGCCCTACTCTAAAACATATGTTGTCTCTGGTCCGGTTAGACTACACCGGTCAAAGCATCATGCAATCTTCCTGCATGGCTGTGGGTATGCTCAACCTAGAGTAGGAGAAACCATCATCCTCTCTGCTCTGGAAATGTTCTTACTACAAATCGAATCTAAGGTCCTATGAGATCCTTGGGGCAGTGACATCATCTCACTAACTCATACTGTTAATAATAAAATTAATGCTAGAATCTTTCATGTGTATTTCTTTCAGGTTTTTCCCAATGCACTTTTTTTTCCTTTTGACTGAAGGATGGAACTTTTCACTTATTCTCATTTCATTTTATTTCCCCAGATTTGGCTTAGTGTTGTAACCAACGCTGATCTGAGTGTTGATGCTAGCTTCCATTCTATGTGGTGTTCCTCAGATTTTCATAGCATCTGCAGATTTGATTTCCAGGATGCCTCTGGTTTCTAAGACCTATTCTAGAAGCAACTTTCACTATAATAAAATTAAAGATAACATTCTATAAACATTTTATATGATGCCCATGTAAGTAGCTTCTTTCTACTAACTTTAGGAATTTTTTTATGAGTCCATAAAAATTAATATTAATATTATGCCACATTCCATGAAAATAAAAACTTCATTTTCCAAGACAAGTGTTTAACTTTATATATGTCAGGAGGAAATGCATTGAAAACTAGCTTCACTTCTAGATTACCCAGAAGGACCAAAAAACGATTTCCATTTATGGCACTGTAGAGACAAAGAAAATACTTGGCATAAGAGACTAAGGTAGAAGAATCCAATAGAATCCGAAATTGACTTGGAGTCCTCAGAGGCTTTGGGATTGTTGAAAGATCATGTAAGGGGATTGCTGATGTCTAAAACATAATGAATGGGAGAAAAAAGCACCCTCGCGTGACATGTGCACAGGCTACATTCCCTCCGTCACTGTTTTGCAACCTTAAGGGAAATACGTTAGAAAGACATACTGCCACCCTCAGGAATGATTCGATGTGAGAACAGGCCACAGGAATTCGGTATTTCAGGCATGGCTCTGGGTATGGTCTGTAACTACCTCTCACTGTGCCCAGATCACACAGGTTTGCAGGGATGGAGGTTCTGCTTGCTAACAGGTAAGCCGTTTGCTTACCTGGGACTTTGTAGGTGCTAGACAGAGAGTTAGTAGGACTCTTCCCTCCAGGAACCACAGAGCTGCTTCCAGTGAGAGCAGGCCTGGCCTTCTGCAAAGTTGTATATCAGGGTGGATATGCCAAACTCCTGCTGGGTCTTCCCTGTGGGGAGCTCCTGGCATTGGGTTAGTATATGTGGGTGTACATGGTGATGTTGATGGTTTAGTGCTCTTTTCCCATTTATTGTACTGGAGCAATGAGCACGCCTCTAATCTACCACTCCTCCTCTTGAACCCTAACATCACAACACCAATATGTAAATGTTGTAAGTCCTGGTGGGAGAAACAAAAGTTGTGGTGGCACTTTGGGGTTTCCTATTAACAAGTACATTAACTGGATCTAAAATGCTTCTACATATAGTTTCCAATATGATTCAACATTTCAGTAGACTTCTAATTAACTTAGACATGTTTACTTTTGCAAGTCCATCAAAGAACTCTCACTCGACTTTATCCCTATCCAAGAATTTAAGCAACAGTTGTTAACTCTAAGTATATGGCCTTGTGTTTCTAACTCCTTTCAGTTGCCCACCGCAGTGGGTCATCCAGCCTTCACGTTAGTTGTTATGCCCTTTTAGCTCTTCTCTCAGGTGTTTGGCCTCTGGCTTGTAGGTTCAAGTTCTCTTGGCAGCTTCCTCCCTTTCCTTTGCAAAATTCCAACTTAAAATATTTCCTCTATGCACTTGTCCTCAGATATCTCAATATAAGACATGGTTCCACTCATAAAGTACTTACAGCCTCCTGGGTCACAAGCTAACACAAGCTAACACACGCCCAGGGCTACCTTGTGGCATAGGAGAGGCAGGTCAATGCCAAAATCTTTCCCAATTTTGCCTTGATGACCTCCCAATCCATCTCTGTCCCCCACTTAAAGCCTCAGTTCACATGTGGTGAACTCAAGCAAGTCAAGGTGCTTGCTAATCTTTTTCCATGTTCCAGGTACCTTCTTGCCTCTCTCTTTGCCTCTATGTCCCAAGCCTTCCTTGTGGGTTATAATGCTCTTCATTTTACTTATATTGTTTTTTTTTTCCCCAGAAGAGCCCTCTCTTTTCCTGTTTTCATGCCTTGACCCACCCTGTTTTCTCTCCCTAGAAATGTCCTTATCCTATCCTTGGATGCCCAGCTGCCCCTTCATGAACTTTTATCTTACGTATTCATTTGCACCTTTCCTATAGAATGTATCAATTTTTAAACTTTTAATTTGAAATGAATCTAAGCTTATAGAAAAGTTGCATCGAGTTCCCATTATATCCTTACATCAGATTCCCCTAACATTAATATCTCACGTAACCATATTGGCAAAATGAAGGAATTAACTTCGCTACGATACTTAAACTCTAGAGTTTATTTAGATGTCACCAGTTTTTCCAGTAGTGTCCTTTTTTCTAGTCCAGAATCCAATTCGGGATCCCCCACTGCATTGAGGTGTCATACTTCCTTAGCTTCTTCCAAACTGTGACTGTTCCTCAGCTTGTCTTTATCCTTCATAACCTTGACAGCTTTTTACCGTATAATATCATTACACTTGCACATGGGCATCTCCTCACTCTGACATTAGTTTTGTCAGTGGAACATGTTTTTATTCCCAGTAGCCCATGATAAGAACTCAATAATTACTACTTAACTGTATGTCAGAAACAATTAGAAAGAATAGTAACAATGTCTACATAACTAAATAGTGAACCGGGTGCTATGACAACTTTAAGTTATTACAAAAGGCAGAGGGCAAGACTGCAAAATTAGAAGAAGATACACACTGTATCTGAGCCCATTTTCTCCACCGCCCAAAGAGCAGAAATCATTGGTGCTAATCATGGGACATGTATACTTGGTGGCTGGCAGGACGGGCAGACACAGCCTCAGTCTCAGCATCCAGCATGACTGTTGTTGGATCTCAAAACAGACTTCATCTGTTCTACGCCGTGTGCATAGATCACTGAGCTAAAGTAATTACTCCATACCTCTCTTAACACCGGGGTTTCTGTCCCATAGCTTTCTGTTAAGAAACTCAGGACAGGGGCGCCTGAGTGGCTTAGTCGGTTAAGCGTCCAACTTTCGCTTAGGTCATGATCTCGCGGTTCGTGGGTTCGAGCCCCGTGTCGGGCTCTGTGCTGACTGCCAGCTCAGAGCCTGGAGCTTGTTTCAGTCTGTGACTCCCTCTCTCTCTGACCCTCCCCTGCTCACGCTCTCTCTCTCTCTCTCCTAGAAATAAATAAAACATTAAAAAAAAAATTAAAAAAAAAGAAACTCAGGACAGAGAAATCCAATCTTCTTGCCTGGAACCCTGAATCCCAGCTGGTGCCTTTTCTGGTTCTCCCTACAAGTGACTGATGGTATGTATGCCCTGATGCCTCATAGCATGATACCAGAACTCACCTGCTCTTTGGTATCTCCAGTTGCCTGGATTTCCCCCATGCTATACCCTATCTGGCTCCATTGAAACCACTTCTCCATGAAACCAAGATAATGCTCAGTTGATAGACCCATATCTTTTCTTTTTTTTTTTTTTTTTTCTTGCTGTCACACCCTCTGGTTGTCCTCCTTGGACCTAGCAGTAGGAGCTTCTTCTCTTTCCCACCAGCTCCTACTGCAAAAATCCTAGCATATTTTAGAGTTGTGTCCATTTCCCTTATGACTCAGATGTGCTTCATTATTTCACTTTGTTACTAATCTCAAATAATCATGGTATCTGCCTAAATCCGTAATTTCTCATTACTATTGTAGAGACAGAATCTGTACTTCCCCCTCCTGCTGAACTTGTTAGCTTTGGCCTGCTAAAGAGTCCGCTCATTTCCTGGGGCCACAGAAGCTTTGCTTTGACTTGAAGGGACTCTAATGACTGGCATCTCAGATAGGACATTCTTTAATTTCAGTTCTACCCTGGATTAGCTTCAGATCTTTCCCAAAGATTCAGAAATAGCATCTGATAGGTTCAAGAGAAATTGTACTGATAGCTGTTGGGTTTTAACTGGAGCACTGCTGCATAATTTTTCATTTTCTTTAGAAGGTCTTTTCCACAAAGGGAAAACATGCCTGGTAGGGTCCCACAGAGGTGTTTTGACATTAGGCTTAATAAAGCATGAAGAACTCATTAATAAATAATGTTCTGCTAGGTTAACAAATAGAGCTGAATGCATTGGCTGGACCCTGGAGTAAATGAAATCATGCATGCAGCCATGCAAGCGACTTGTTAACTTACAGTGGTCTCTTCACCACGTCTGGCAAAGCCCGATGCAGTGATGCACAAATAAAACCAGCATATTATAAACGCGTGCCCTTTCAGTTAGGATGCAGACTGTCAATTTTGTTTCACACTCTGTGGGTCCAAGATAGTAAACAAATCTTCGATGATGCAGATCGGGAGACATTCCACGGATACATTTAATCTTTGCTAAAAGGAAGATTCCCCTCATCAGCATGTCTACACAACACTAGACACAGGTATATCCCATCATCTCATATCCTTTGTCTCATTATCTACAAATAGATAGGGAACTAGAGAGCGAGCTAATGTGTGCAGGCAAGCCAGTCTGTTCAGCCACAATGGTTATTGATGAACTCTTTAGTCTGACCCAGAAAATCTTCAGGAGTGCCCAGACACAAAAAAGAATCATTCTCCCTTTAAAAAAAAGAAAGAGAAAGTGCAGTGCCCCTAAAGAACTCTTTCCTGGATTCAGAGAAGATCATGTTTCTAGCTGAGAGAGATTCCAAAGTCACTGGAAGGTCTGGGAGCGGGTGTGAGGGAAGCTTTGCTACTTCAGGCAGTTGCACTTTCTCTTTGCGTTCTCTGGTGCTGAAAGCAGCTGCTGCGTCTTGAAGCTTTCCTCCTGATTAAAAGCTGATGGACAGCTGTCAAATGTTAGTTAAGCATGACTCCCTCCAGCTGCTCCCCAATCTGGAGGGACAGAGTGTCCTGCCCTACTCTCTTCTGACTGCGCACACTCTCCATTCACTGACGGGTTTAACTGGAAAGCCAACCACCACGCCACAAAATGCAGACATTTCCAGGCCCTGTCTTGATGAAACAACTTGTGGGTGGGTTTGATTTCAACTCAGAGGGCTTGCCAACCATGCCCATATGCACAGATTTACACATCTTGCCAGACCTTTTATGTGGTTATGATGACAAAGCCATTAAGGTGCCATTTAAATTCTGTTCCAATAGCTGCAGATTTAAAGCAACCACTAGCCTGAGAACAACTATATTCTATTACACAATCTTACTTGAATCTTTTCACAAATCCTCTATGGTTATATATATATCTATCTACGTAATATATATACAGTTGTATAATTTCATAAAGTTATATATTTACAGTTTCTTCATTTCCAAGTTAATGGAAACAATGGAAGTGAAAGAATAGTCAGGGTTCAAAGCGTTACATGACAAGACTTCATTTTTGAGAAGACGAGAGAAGCCGTGAGGAATAGTAGAAATGTGAGTGGTTTCTATCTATTGAGCTCACAAAGTTCTTGACATAACTCATCTCCTTTAATCTCAAGAGTCCTCTGATGTTGGCAATATTACCATCTGGATTTTACGTATGAGGAAATTGAGACTTAGCAAGTTGAAGGTGTCCAAGGTCACCTAGATAGTAAGTAGCAGAACTGGGGATTTGAATTTAGGCAATCTGATTCCAGAGGTCACATTCTTAATTGCTGTTTTCCAACACCTTGTAGAGTATCAGGAAATCGATTCATGGATGGCTCTACCACTAACCAGGACAAAATGTGACTCCCCCCCACACTTCCCATTAAAATGAGATGGTTTTCTATGCCAAGGCTAAACAAAATAAAAAAGCATATTTTCATTTTGTTACCTGAATAACCAAGTAGTTCTAGTTTCAGTGACACATTTCCTTGACATTTACTCAACTATATATTGGTTTCAATAATTTTCTTTAGAAAATAAATAATACTGAAAACCTCAGTGTTGAAAATTTTGATTCTGTTGGAAAGGAGGAAAACTCGGTTGAAAGATATGGAGCCTTTCAGTAGGTATGAAGTTTTGAAAGAATAATGCCATTTCCTGATGAGCTGGGAGTGAGCTGGAATTCACACAGACCATGCTGAAGAAACAGGAAATGGGACGCCTTCATTAGGCCTAGCGTGAGATGGTATTGTTTGATTCCTGTTAAGAATCAACTACCGAACTTTCTTTAAAAAGTTTTTTTTTAATGTTCATTTATTTTTGAGAGAGAGAGAGAGAGCGTGATGGGGACGGGCAGAGAGAGAGACACACACACAGAATCTGAAGCAGGCTCCAGGCTCTGGGCTGTCTGTACAGAGCCCGATGCAGGGCTCAAATCCACAAGCCATGAGATCATGACCTGAGCTGAAGCTGGATGCCTAACCAACTGGGCCACCCAGGCGCCCCATGACTTTCTTATGTTGAGTCCAAATTATTAGGAAATGCACAGGAATACCACTTTTGGATTAAGCTTTTCTATGTATTCACTTTATTTACATATAAAATACAGAAAGAGAATTTATAATGGCCATGTCAATCCATATAGAATTCCTAATTGTTATTAACTCTGTGTAACCTGACTTCCTTCTTGTGCCTCTGTGCCTTACTTCCCCAAATAGATTGAAAGCGCTTTGCGGGAAGAAACGGGGTTTGGTATTTCTTTGTTACCCTTTTGAAAACAATTCTACTTTCTACAGTAAGTAATTTATTATGCAAGTCTGAGCTCTAGAC
This sequence comes from Proteles cristata cristata, assembly GCA_017311185.1. NCBI lineage: Eukaryota > Metazoa > Chordata > Mammalia > Carnivora > Hyaenidae > Proteles > Proteles cristata. The sequence continues at coordinate 2,227,839 of JAESUZ010005128.1, read as the reverse complement.
AAAAATGTGTAAATGCAAGTGCTCATTCACAATAAATGTGGTGCCTCAAGGCACTATTTCCAGCTTATAAGTATTTGGATATTATATTACATGATATTGTCTGTCAAACCATACTTTCAATCACATTACTTTATTCTTACCAATTTACATAATGTGTGAAAAGACAATGAAAGGCAAAGGTATATTCAATTTTATTCAGCTCAAGTGGCAAACTAAGACTCTGATCACCTAGGTTTACATAAAAGGAAGTCTGCCCCACTACTTCCCTTGGTTATCAGAGAGCAATTCACCTATGAAGTGATTAAAAATGGGGAAAAAATGTCCCTTTGGGAAAAGAATATGCAAAAAATGTGGTGCCTTCTAAATCACATAAATATTCATGGAAGGGGGGAGAGGAAAAAAGGGATAGAAATTTCGAAGGACACCACTAAGGGCTTCAGACAAAATGAATTCAGTTAATCAAACATAAGCATAAATCAGTTATTTTCAGTTTTCCTCCTCATTGGTAATCTGAAATATATCAGCCTTGTATTTTCTTAAACATCTTTTTTGTTATTGTTGAAAATAATAAACAATGAGCCTGAAATGCCTAATGTTAGAATGCTAATAATTAACCGTCACATTAATAAGAACCAGATGTAGTTTTAAATTATAATTTTCAATCAACTTTACTTATTACGGAAGACTTTAATTGAACTGTGTTTTGAATACTGGAACAGACAGAAGGTCCAGCTTTTAGTTCCTTACTCTTCTAGGATTTAAAGGTTCACAATAACAAGTAAAAATTGGGCAGACCGTACAGTGAACCTCACCATCAGACAAGACCATCAAAACCTTGGTAAGTTCACAAGTACTCATTAAGTCGACTGGACCCCAGGTATTTACAGCTGTTTTCCATAATTGTCATCATCAATCATTTAAAGCTACGTACCTAATGTTACACATACTTTTTTTTTAACTCACTTAAGATTTAAATTATATTGGCTTAATAAATAATATAATAATATGCTTGGAAATACATAAGAAAATTCTATTCTGTTCAAGGAGAAGGCCCAATTTTGTTATCATAAAGCCATAGCTATATTTTTCATTGCAAGCAAATTTAGAATCCATTTATAAGAACTGAATGTACAACATTTTAAGATGTATTGTAATGCTGAAACTAGAAGCTGTCTTAGAAAATTAATTGATACCGCTTTAATTATTCAATTTTTTTTTTGCATATAAAACTCTCTGGGCTTAGCAGTTTTTTACACTTTTCTTTTCGTCTTTTGAATATACTGCTTCTCTGCACTATTAAATCTACTAAAATTATTTTCCAATGAGTTACATAATTTTCCCTTCTGAGGATTCAGAGAGCTCTCACAGGAGTCTGTATCATTTCCTAAGGACGCCGAGGGACCCAGGGCCCAGATGTTACTTAAGCTGCTTTCTAAACTCAGCATTTTACTATTTATAACATTCTCCTTCCACAATTCCTTGAAAAATAATACAGTTGTATTTCCTCTGCACTCTATATATTGATTAACAGGTAAGTAATTTCATAAATAATCTCATTTATTTTTCAAAGAAAGAAATCTCAAAAGATCATTCTAATTTTTTTTTAAAGGTACTGCTGGTAGTGCTGAAGAGGTTATCTAATAAGCTAGGCCATTCTGGAAGCTCAGACACACTATTAGGATTACTTTGTGGAATTTAAATGTATCATCAAAATTCCTATTTTAAAAGAAACATTATTTTAATAGGAAGCAGTGGAAAGTCTCAGAGTGATATACTTGGAAACATAGTCCACCGGGATTTTAAAGAATGCATTCCTGTCCCAGTTTTACCACTAACTGGCCTCCTAGAACTGCACATACCGTCTAACCTGCACAAATTAAGTACCCTCTTTGGGACTCCGTTTTCACACCTGCAAAATAAAAGCAGTTGGAATCCAATTTCTGGGATCACTTCCAGCTCCAACAGGCTGTGGTGCTAGAGCTTTGGTGGTACATAATGATCAACATGAAAAGAATTCTTCTTTATTAATGCTTATTTATTTTTGAGAGAGAGAAAGACAGAGTGCCAGTTGGGGAGGGGCAGAGAAAGAGGGAGACAGAATTTGAAGCAGACACCAGACTCTGAGAGGTCAGCACAGAGCCTGACACGGGGCTCAAACCCACGGACCATGAGATCATGAACTGAGCCTAAGTCGGACACTTAACTGACTGAGCCACCCAGGTGTCCTGTGAAAATAACTCTTTAAGTGGCATCACTTTAGATGAATAAATTTAAAATGACTATAGGTTATTTTTTTAATGCATACTCAAATGTAGAGTTCAGTCCTCATTTTTCTGATAATCAAGTTAAGAATCTTATCTCAAGGGTCCTAACTAGATACTTTCAAATTCCAGATTAATTCCAAAAGTTAATATATTCTTATGGGATGCTTAGACCTTTTGGAACTAATTTGGCATTGCTTAACATCACTGACAAGGATTATGGTTATAGTCATACCATAATTTAAAGGGACTCCATAAATTATAAAGTCTCAGGACAAAAGAAAAAATTTAAATTTAAGATCATTTCAATAAAAATGATCTTAAATTTACTGTTTGACTCCTGTGGAAATTCCACAGCATTACTTGGAGACCACGTGTTAATTAGATCACCTATAATAAAACCAAGCAAAGAACTCTAAAGCTAAAACTTAGAAAACACATGAGGTTGATTGCTTTAATTTGGGTAAACTCTAAGGTAATTGTCTCAAGCATGAATATCAATGTATGGGAGCTTGTCATTAAAATAAGAACATTTGGAAAAGTCATGTAATAATGATTCCACGCTCCAAGTCCAATCCACATATTCTGATTTTAAGACAGCCAGACTGCACCTGGGTGGCTCAGTGGGTTAAGCATCTGACTTTGGCTCAAGTCATGATCTCACCGTTTGTGAGTTCAAGCCTGGCATGGGGTGAGCTCGAGCCCTGCTTTGGTAGAATGTGAGCCCCACTTCGGGTAAGCCCTGCTTCTCTCTCCTTCTCTTCCTCTCTACTCCTCACTCACTTGTGCCCCCTCCCCCCCATCTCAAAATAAAAGACAAGACAGCCAGACTGAACAGAGAAAAGCATCTGGCGGAGGAGCGGGTCCTGGTACAACAGTATCCGATCTGCTCCCAGTGCCCTGCATACTGTCATATCATTCCCTCCCTGCCTGTCTTAATTTGTCTTCTTTCTTTCATGCCTTCTTGTTGCCTATAGTATTACATAATTCATTTACTTGGTATGATTAATTTTTATTGCCTGGCATGTCCCCCTAAAATGGCCATGTTTTGTTCACGGAGATACCTCAAGGCCTAGAACAGCCTGGCACGTAGTAGCTATTACCCATTTACTTGCTGAATGAATGAAGAAATGAAGTTTGCTTTGGGTTATCACGTACCCAGGTATAGGTCTTAATCCTCAGCTGGAAATACAGTACTATGCATAAAAACCAAATACATTTCAAGCCAGTATAGTTTATAAATTTCATATTGGGCTCGGATGGACATTTACTTCCCTTGTTATACAAATCGATCCTTAAATCTGGCAGTGTTGACCAGGCATAACGAAAATGTAGCTGTCATGGCCTGGAATATATACCTTACTCATGAAAGAAAAGCAATGAATGGAAGAGAAAATGGAATTACCTGAGCATGCACATGAAGATAGAGCAATTGGAAAATTTTGGCTCAGACAGCCATCTCACCTACTTTATTTTACCTGACTTGTTGAAACTGCCATCTAGAATCCTCTTATTCAAAGGATAATACCAAAATCTTAGTAACCTATGGTAATGTGTAGTTTCTGTAGTCTACCTTGCATTTATTACAGACTTGGTTAGTCTACTATCAGCGGACCAAAGATGAGATTTGAACCATCTTTAACTTCCTGAAACAAAAGTAAGGAAATTCTGGCCCATGTGGTTGAGGCCTAGCAGGAGAGAAAGAAATTAACCTGGAGGAAATTTATGTAGATTAGAAAAACTGTGCAATCTAGGAATAAAATGCTCTTCTGAAATATAATAGCTTCATTTAAATTTTTTTTGCTGAAGTAATATAAAGGCCAATGTATTAAATTTTTATTTCTGAATATTTTTCTCTTTTTATTTTAATAGGAGTGTCACTCACTAGCATACATGACATTTCTCCACAATGTTAGGTCAGAAAAAAATAAGCTTTTTTCCCCTCATAATTTTTCATGCTCTACAAAGTTTGCCATCATAAACCACTTTGCATTTATTATAAATAGGCATTGCATTAGAATAGCAATTCAACTGTATTCCATTTCACTTGTGAGGCTAAGCGGCTTTGCATGATAACTAAATTGAGTTGACGTGACTATGCTGGAAGGGTGTGTTAACCTGGAACTCAGGTTACCTAGTTGTTCCTTACTGAACATAGGAGTCTGCAAAATGAGAGCAGGAGCCTGCAGCGCAGAGGCTGGGGAACCTAGTACAATCTATATTCCTAAACTGAATGAAAATTTTTGCTCAGCAGAAACCTCTTGACTGCAAAACTCTGAAATTATATCCTGCTGCTAAGAATACCTGTTGGGGTGGGGGCGCACCTGAGTGACTCAAGTCAGTTAAGCGTCCAACTTCAGTTCTGGTCATGAACTCAGGGTTCATGGTGAGTTCAAGCCCTGAATTGGGTTCTGTGCTGACAGTTTGGAGCCTGGGGTCTGCTTGGGATTCTGTGTCTCCTTCTGTCTCTGCCCTTTCCCCACTTTCTCTATCCCTCTCTCAAAATATAAACGTAAAAATATAAAAAGAGGGGCGCCTGGTGGCTCAGCAAGTTAAGCATCCAATTCTTGACTTTGGCTCAGGTCATGATCTCACGGTTTGTGAGTTTGAGCCCCGCATCAGGCTTTGCACTGACAGTGTGGAACCAGCTTAGGATTCTCTTCTCTCTCTCTCTCTGTCTGCTCTTGCACTTCTCCTGCTCTCTCTTTCTCTCTCTCTCCCCCCTTCCCCGCTGACACTGTCTCTCTCTCAAAATAAAAATAAATAAACTTAATAGATAAATAAATAAATAAACTTCAAAAAAAAAAAAGAACACCTGTCGAGGTGGGAGGGATCTGAACGATCCATTTTCCTTCAAATCAAATACGTTTAATGTATACATTTAGTGGAATCTATGGTTTGTGTTTTCTTCCTATGAGAAGCAACTAGTAACTCTTTTTTGCTGATAATGAAAAAACTTGTCCTCAGTCAAGTACTTAATTTTTGGTTAATAGGCAGTTGTGTTTTCATACAGAAATATTTTCTCTTGAAAATAAATGTCAATATAAGGGTTTTGCTTTATCACAGAGAATATTACTTTTTGGACTAAAATACATACTATTGCTATTTCTTGGGATGTTTTTAGAAGTTAGGTTTATTTGCTAAACTCCTATGGTAGCCCTTAAAGCTATTATTTATTTATGACTGTATACCTTCATTATATGAGCATTCATTCACTATAAAGTCCCTCTTTTGTCTTAATGCTTTTGGCCCTAAATTTCACCTTTAAAAAAAATTTTTTTTTAAAGATTTTTAAGGAATTTCTACAACCAACATGGGGCTCAAACCCATAACCCTGAGATCATGAGCTGCATGCTCCACCGACTGAGCTAGCCAGGTGCCCCTAGATTTTACCTTTTCTGATATTAAAATTCTAACTCCTAAAATATTTGGGCTGCATTTGCCTACCCTTTCATTTTTAAATTTTTGAATCATGTTGTTTTGGTCCCATCCTTGTATATAAGCTTATAATTTGATTCTGCACTGTGATCTAATTGAAAGGAATTACTTTTAGGGCACCTGGCTGGTTCAGCTGGTTGAGCATCTGACATTGGTTCAGGTCATGATCTCACACTTTGCGAGCTCAAGCCCCGCACAGGGCTCTCTGCTGTTCACACAGAGCCTCCTTTGGATCTTCTGTTCCCCTCTCTCTCTGTCCCTCCCCAGCTCCCATTCATGCTCTCTCTCTCTCAAAAATAAATAAAACATTTAAAAATGTTTCAAAAGGATTTCTTTTCAACAAAGTCCATTTCTTTATATTTATTAATATGAAAGATCTGACAGAGACATTTTTCCATAATATGTTGTTTTTTGTTAGAGGTTTTGAAAATATGTCATTATATGGTGTTTGCCTTCTTTAATATTTATATATAGCTTCTTAAGCCTATTTAATAGGGTGCACAGATTCTTCTAATTTATGACTTTGTAAGTTCATGTAATAACATGTATATGTGAAGTTTGTAACTTCATATAATAACTTTGATCTTCTATATCTTTAGACTATTGACCATTTCCCTATTGTGAGTACATAAAAAGCATGTTCCCCCTCTTTCTTCCCCCATTCTTTGTGACCTAATGTTGAACAACAGCATGACTTTGTTAGTGTCTTTTCCCCCCTACTCTTTAATACTTCTATAACTTGATTTGTCAGGTATAAATGATATCCACCAATCCCTAGAGATTAAGAATAAAGCAATCGGCCAATGCACCAACTTACTCCTGTCACGTCCTCCTAATCCTTGTTGGTGGCTTTAGTTCTACAGGGTGTTACATTGGTAGGATCTGTCTGTCGCCCTCATCTACATCCATATTTCAGATTTAGTTTTGGGGTTAAACAGGTCAATGTTCACAATTGGTTCTTTTGCAGTTGTTGCCATGGTCACTTCTAGGTTTGATGGAGTTTGTCCTCCAACAGTGGCCTCCAGGAGGGCTCACTGATAACAGCATTTCCTGAGTTCCTCCATGCTCACAATATTTGCTTTTAGCTCCTATACCATGAAAGGCAGTTGGCTGGTCATTTAACCTTTGGGACCCACTTTGTTTCCTATGATGACAGGGAATTCGTGATCTCCCAAGGCATCTCATCCCATTGTTAGATGTCTCAACTGTTACTAGATGAGTTTTATTTCCTCTTTTAACTTTTGCCAAAATTGGTCTCCTTGAATACTTCCAACGGAGCAGCCTATAGTCTCTTCCACATAACCCCCTAGTATAGGCTAAAGGTTCCAAGTCATTCACTGAAGGTGAATTCTTAAGGCCAAAATGTCTCCGAAGTACCTTTTAGTAGACTTAATGATTTGTTATTCAGTTGGCTCAACTCATTGCGTATTCCTTGCTCTCCTGTGCCTTCCCCATAGTGCTTTTTTCTTAAAGCAAGTTAGAGTTATCATTTCAGAGCTGGAAGGGACTACAGGATCATCAACTATAAAGGTTTTATTTTAGGATGAAGAAGCTGAAGCCCAAGGAGAGGTAATGAGAGTTCTCTAAGGTCATGCCACTATCAGGAAGCTAAGTCCGATCTTGAACCCCAAAGATCCCCAGGCGAAGGTTCTTTTCATTTCACTGAGTCCTTCAAAAACACACTGATCATTTTTTGTGTGTGGTGAGAACACTTAAGGTCTGCTCTCTTAATTACGTGAGCTGATGGACATGTTAACTAATCTTATTGTGGTAATAATCATTTTGCAAAATATGTGTATCAAATCATCATATTGTACACCTTAAATTTATATAATGTTGTATGTCAATTATATCTCAACAAAGCTGAAAGAAATACAATGATCAAAAGCATTTCATTGCATTTAAAGGACTCAACATGTGCCCCATGACAGAAGAGAATCTACCTAATGTCTGCCTGAAAATTATCATTTCATTTCTTATTCCAACTATGTACAGACGATTCATGGAGGATAGCTGTATTAGAGAATTTTCAGTGAGTTTGTTGTTCATTTACATAAATTGTCACTTTCACTTTCTGTTTCTTGAAACTGAGAAACTTCAGATAAATGTAGATTTCGTTTTCCTACCCGAAACTCTCTAAAGCATCATTTTGAAATCAAATTACACAGCTTATGCTTAAAACATAAGGGCCAGATTCTATCTTCAAATATACCACCCACTCTCTAACAGCAAAATTTGGCCCTAAAAACCCATTAACAAATATTGTCATTAAACTAAAGAGCTAATTACTTTGGATTCAGACAGAATGAACAAAAATCATAGGCCAGCCGCAGCTGGCAGTAATAATGGTGAGACTAACTGTATGTTACGCTGGAGATTTAAAGAACAAAGACATATTAACACTAATGTAACCAAACATATAAAATTATCCTCCAAATGGAGCAAACTATTATAGTTAGAAAATTCCTGAAAGCACATTGGAATTCTCTGATACAGAAATAAAGGATATTTCTAAGGAATTAACAGTCATAATCTGAAGTTATTAGTGTTTAATGAAGAGGGAACCTTGAAAATTTTAGTCTATTGCAATATCCACAAACAGTTATATCTAAAAATCATTTTGCTCTAATTGGAAGTAATATTGTCATATTTAAATCAGTTTAATACCAGAAGATCGAGAACCTTGCTTTAAGACTATTTTAAACAAATGTTATCAGGACTACCTTACAGATCTATAAAAGTAATTTTCACAGCCCTTGAAAAATATTTTTAAATTACATTAATAACCCATACTTAGAAAAGTTTTACATACCCTGAGAATCAATAAAAATCAACCATAATTTATTAGCTGAGCAAAAACCATTAATAATATTTTGATATATATCATTTTAATTTTCTTCCTATGCATCTGTTCTTGGTTTTTTTTTTTTTTTGTAAAAATGGAAACATATCATAATATGGTTTGTAACTTGTTCTTTTCATTTAGAGTACATTATGAGCATTTAGCCCACATCAATAATTATACTGTTAATACATAAATTTTAATGACTTTCCAACTTCTTAAATTCAGAATAATAAATACATTTTAATCTTTTTGGATATCTCACAAATATCATTATTATACTATCTCATACTAATGTTAACATTCTCCAGAGATTCTTACATAGCTAAATCTCTTTTCTCTATACTGAGTGGTCCCAGATGGCTCTACTATTCTAAGTTGTATATTACTTTGAGCTCTTTTTCTCCTTTAATATCAGATTTCCATATAAGGCTGACCAAACCCAAGGTAGACCTAAATTGGCTGTTTTCATTTTTAGATGAATGACACGAAAGATTATCTATGGACAACTAAAAGAATTAATGATTTTAAGTTCAATGACATAATATCACTTCTTCAACCTTCATCTTGGATGAAAATTTCCTTCTACCCTTCCTTACCCCAGAAATCATTATTGAAAAACACTTGCTTAGTTTGTATTAACCTTCTATACAGCAAGTTTGGAATTCCGAGAAAAAATGCTATTATATGAGGGGACCAGACCAGAAGGTCTTAATGGTCTATTTATGCTCTAAAACATAAATGTTTTATGTTTGTATGCTTTAATAAAGTTTCTATAATTTATTCTTTTGTTGTATATTTTACTTCCCGAGTATGGAAGGCTGTCCCACTCAGGTTCCCTGAAACTACACTGTAAGTTTTCTTTAGGGAGCCGCAACTTAAGACAGATATGCCAATGATAATGAATGTGACTCACTTGAGGACACAATCTCATTCTCTCTCCACCTGCTCCTCTGAGAAGGAAAAAAGAAAAACAAAACAAAACAAAAAGAGCAGAAGAGTAGTTTCTATGTTTCTCTGAAATAAAAATATTACAGAAGATTGGCACTAAAAGCTTTATTAAATCTTAGTTGAGAACTTCATTGAACTTGTGTAGTACATATTTGAGGATTTCACAATTTGGGTACTATAAATTTTAGGATTTTATCATCACAGATGGCAATGGGAGCATTGCTTATTGAGAATAGTATTGACAAAAAAAGCATGTAAAAATTCATGATTACAGTTATCTAATTTCTGTTGATAAAAGCGCTACCTTGTTTAACCATGTCTAGATTCATTTTCTTTGTGTAATACTAATAGCTAATATGTGTAGCTAATTGCCAATACAGGGATATACTTTTTTTGAATTAAGGGTTTATTTTTGCCACTTAATATTTTATTGACAAGAAAGTCTATACAAAATGAACATGTGCACACAAAGACTGATGGAATGAAAAAAAGTGTCTATAAACCTAAAATTCAATCAAAGTATCTTAATTAAAAACTTCACTCTTCACTGTGAAAATAATATCATGTTGTACCTCTAAGGAATCATCACCCTTTCTGTTCTGAATCACTTTTATCACCGGAGTAAGAAAAGTAAACTTTTCATAAACTTAAAATTGCACATAGTAGAGATAAAGTTGCTAAATGAGATCAAGAAATATAATAAAGTGATATTCAATAAATGTGCATATAACCTGTTATAAAGGTATCACATGACTTAGAAGGTATTATCTGCAAAGGAAAATGAGAAGCTAATGATGTGTTAAGCAAATCTGTTCTTTTGAAAAATCTAAGGCCGAGTTTCCCAAATTAAGAGGAAAAGAAAATAACCTTCAAAAATAAAGAAATGCTTAGCCAATTCTGGTAATAACTCATTATTCCTATCTTCTTGGATGGTTCTTAGAACTGATCTTCTAAGCATAAACATGTGAATAAACTAAAATATTATAGAGAAGAAAGAACCAGTTAAAGACAGCAAGGACAGCACACTTACTCTGAAAGTGAGATAGAGAGCCCTGGGACCTAGCCCATTATGCTGAACTTGAAAAAGGAGTATTAAAAGAGAACTAACAATTTAATTGGGGGGGAGGAGGCAAAAAAGGAACACTAATTTAGCACCTCTGTGCTAAATATGCCTTCCTTATTTATTCTTGTAGCCGAAGGAAACATAAAACCCCATTTAATATAAAGTTGGAAAATTAGAAGGATATTGGGTTTTTTTTATGTTCATTTTTGAGAGACAGAGCACGAGTGAAGGAGGGGCAGAGAGAGAGAGACAGAGAGACAGAGAGAGAGAGAGAGAGACAGAGACAGAGACAGAGAACTGGAAGCAGGTTCCAGGCTCTGAGCTGTCAGCACAGAGCCTGATGCGAGGCTCAAACCCGCAGATTGCGAGAACATGGCCTGAACCGAAGTTGGATGCTTAATGGGCTGAGCCACCCAGGTGCCCCAGAAGAATATTGCTTTGAATGCCAACTTCAGCATTTCACAAAGGCCTGAGACCCACATTCATCAGGATCATTTTGGGGGTAAGTAAAAATTCAGATTGCTGGGTCACATCTGAGACCCAGTGAATCTCTCTGTGAAATATACTCAGGAATCAAAATTTTACAGACCCTCTCCCCACTCCAAGTGACTCTCAAGCACATTACAATTTGAGAACCACTGTGGTTATCATGATGTTTTTGTGTGAAACTGATTATCAGTTGTCAAGATTACCACTGCACCTTGCTTGTATTTACAGTTACATGACATAGAACAACTTTTAAACTTTGCATCTGATTTTCCTTTTTTGCTGTGGAGTTGCACATAGATGGCCACTTCCCTCATATTCAATAACTGCTTTTACTTTTAGATATTTTGTTAAATATGTTAAAATTTCATTTTGCTGTAATTAAGCATTACACAACAATGTGAATGACTTCCAAAATTCACTTACCTTCAAATCCTTCTGCTTCTTCAGAAAATTCTGAGCATGTACAGTGAAATTTTTAAGAATATATGCAGTAGACTCTAATTTCCAAGTGTTTCAAGGCTGGCCAGGGAGACTCCGGAAGTGGACACCAGAAACGCCATTGAGAAGAGAAGACACCAATGCTGGAGCCTCTGAGTCCTTGATTATCTCTGAACAGAACAGAAGAACAAGTAGTTGGTCACCTGAAATTTATAGAGAATCTGCTATGGAGAAGGCTATTTGCAGTAAACTGGCAGTGTTACTAAATTTAAACTTGGCCTGGGTTTGCGGCTCCCTGATTTAGCACAGTTGTCATTTAAAATTTCATGTCATTGTGAAGTCAGGGTTGCATGATGCTGCTGCCTGCGGAGGATTCGGTGGCATTCATACTGCTTTCATTGACTGCTTCTTCTCAACATTGCATCAAGTGGGATTACTAATTTTATCTTTGATATGCAGATGCTAGATTTTCATGCTGGATTTCTTTCTAAGTTGAGGTTGATGAGTTCTGTTGGAAATGTATCCTTACATGAGACTCTATCACACCCCATAAAAGATAAAATGTGATACTTTTACAAAATCCCAATGGAATCATCTGGTCCTTCTGCTATATTTTCTTTCACGTGGGTAACGCTTGCCAGGATAACTAGACATAAACAAAAATAACATCCTTTCTAGTCAATCTGTGTTGCCTACTCAGGGAAACCAAAATCCTAGTATCTTTGCTGAGTATGTTAAGCAGACAATGGTAGCGGCTAATGGAAAAAGAGAATAAAACATCAATTCTTAAAACTGGTAATAGATCATGAAAATACTGCCCTCAAGGGTAGAGAAAGCAAGTCAAATACAAAGTCAAATACAAAATGACAAGAGTGTAATACGCATGTAAGCACAGAGTATACTGTAAAACAACAGTTTTTCATGGAAGATTCTAATACTTGGCCATCCAAAAACTATGCCCAACTTTCTTCTTCCTTTCTATGTCTCATACATAGAGAACAGAAAATCAAATGTTCACTTTCCCAGTCGCCCTACTGCTAAGAATGGTCATGTGATTCCATTCTGGCCCATTAGCTACAAGAAGTATGCTGGGCAGGAAATGCAGGCAAATTTTTGCTTTTTTGATGAATAGAAAGATTCCTGTCCTCTTCTCTACTGCACACAACTGCCTGCATTGAATGAGGATATGCTACTTGGAGGTGCAGGAGTCATCTTGTCACCATGATGTAAAAGAACGAAAATGTAGAAAAACACAAAGATATAGGTCCTGCTATTGATGAGCAGCTGAACCAACACTACCAACTGTTTCCTCTGGAATTCTACTCGTTTAACTCATTGGGTTTTCTGGAGCTTGCTAACAGAATCACTGCAGGTTGACAAAGTGTTCAAAAAACATTTGTTCAAAACTAAATGCCACTGCTGTAATTGTAGTGATAGATCTTTTTACATTATAATCTGCAAGTTCTTGTTCTGTGTTGTCAAACACAGTCCTCATTCTGGCGGACGGTAGAACTTGTCTTCTTTTTCACTTCTAGAAAAGCTGTGCATGTGGGGAATGATGGGTCACAGGATGATGGTAACTAATTAAAACAAAATGAAATGGAAAGCCTATTTTAGAGCTGGGTTTAGAAGAAGAGGGTGCATGGCTAAAAAAAGGGATCTCATCTTTGCCACAAGCCAAAGCTATTACATTAGTTAAAGTCTTGGTGGAAGAGTTTGAAATTCCATAGCAAAATTCATTCTTATTATCTTGTGAACTGCGGATTCTTTGAAATATTGTTCCATCTATCATTTCATTACTGTTTTCTTTATCAGCATTTCTCTTTTATAAATGTTTATCTATTTTTGAGAGTGAGTGAGAGAAAGAGAGAGAGAGAGAGAAATTGGAGAGCACATACCTGCCAGGAGGGGTAGAGAGAAAGAGAGAGAGAGAGAGAGAAGGATAGAAGATCTGAAGCACGCTCTGTGCTAACAAGCAAAGAGTCTTATGTGGGACTCAAATTCACCAACTGTGAGATCATGACTGGAGCTGAAGTTGGATGCTTAACCATCTGAGCCACCCGGGTGCCCTTTTACCAACATTTCTTACTCAATCACATTCTGGGCTCTCACAATCTCTTTTCTAGACTATTACTGTAGACTCTAACAGATTCTTGTTTTCTTTTTCTCTTAAACTTTTCAGTATGCCCTATAGTTGCTTTAAGACCTAACTTCTTCAAACATTTTATTAGATCCCTCTTCTGTTCAAAATATAAGAGCTCCCTTTGGTCTACTGGATTAAGTCCAAGGTTCTTAACTTGGCATTTCAATCTCCCTATATACATTCTTCTAGCCTATCATCTTTCCCCAATACTCTACATGGTTTGGTGGGAGGGTTTGTCTCCACTCCACAGGTGCACCTTAAGTAACTTAAGATAATCTATATATCCCAATCTTTGCCTACACTATTACGGATAAGCACATGCCCCTATGAGGTTACCGATCACCATTCTGGGGTTTTCCTTGACCTATTATGTGAAAGAACAACTTGTTTTTCTTGCTAGGATGAGCATGTGAACATGTAACATTTGGAACTACTGGAAACCATCCTGAGATCATGAGAGAACTTGCCAGAGCTTAAGTCAACACCAAGGAAATAGCTGAGAAATAGAAAAAAAAAGCTGGGTCCTGAACATGATATTTCACCCCTAGACAGAGTTTTGCTGGTAGGTGGAATACTCTGGACTTTTCAGTTATGTGTGAATTTACAGACTTTTTCTTAAATTAAGTCAGTCTGGGTGGTATCCTCTGTTATCTGCAACCAAAATGGACTTTGCAATTTATTTATGTTTTTGTGTGTTTGCCATTTCATTCATTTCTACTTCTCTCCTCTAACTTATAGTCTTTTTTTCAAAGAAATTTTTTAATATTTATCCTTGAGGACAGAGCATGAGCTAGGGAGGGACAGAGAGAGGAGACACACCATCTGAAACAGGCTCCAGGCTCTGAGCTGTTAGCACAGAGCCCGATGTGGGGCCCAAACCCACAAACCATGAGACCATGGCCTGAACTGAAGTCAGACACTTAGCCCCTGTACTCTTTTTTTTTTTTTTTAAAGATCAAGTCCCCTTCCCCCATGATACATTTTCAGGCTCTTCTAACTTATAGTGAAAGAACCTTAATTTAAACACTTTCTTTTTCATTGTACATACTAATAAAAGAGCTCACCAAGGTATATCATGCTATCATTTCATTATGACTCTCAAATCTTTAGTTTAACATTTTCCTCTCTCCAGACATTCATTTCTAACTGAATCATTGGTATCTCAACTTGGATGTCTTGAAGGCTCTGCAACCTGAGTTTGTTCATAACCAAACTCATAAAGACCTTCCTCCCAAACACAGCTTTCCTCTAATGTTCCTGATTTTTTTTTTTAAAACAGCACCATCAATATCAGTTGGAGAAGCCAGAAACAAAGATTCTCAACATTTTTAAAAGGAATCAGAGTAGATTTGATCCTTCTTTTCTCCTTCAGCTCCAGTATCTAATCATCAAATTGTTTAGATTTTATTTCTAAATAATTTTCAAATCTATCTACTTTGTCCATTTTCTCTCCATATTCTCCTTTTCCTTCTGCCCCACTGCCCTCATTGCCACCACTAAGACCTTGTCTGTTACTTGGCATGCTGCTTACATTTTTTTCTGTCTCCCATTTCACATTTTATTTTCCTCCAATATGTTCCTTATGGCATTTAAAATGATCTTTTAAAAATACACAATGGATCATGTCAATCTCTTGTTTAAAAACCTTCAATGCCTTCCCACTGTCCTAAGGGTAAAGAACAAGGCCTCACCCCACACAATCCCTGCCTAACTCTCCAGCCTCATCTCTCTGGAGGACAAAGATCATTTCTGTTCTTAAATACACTCATCTTTTAAAAACTCAGCATGCAGAAGAGTGCTTAGCACATAGTAGGCACTCAATAAATATCTGTTGAATGAATAATTGCCTTGCAATAACTCTTGAACCATGAGGCACATTGCATTATTATTTTTTTGTATATTTTATTTTCTGAGTTACTTATAAGTACACTGAAGATGAAGAAATGTCATATTTCTCAGTAACCTATAGCAGAATGCTATGTAAGTAGGAGGGGTTCAGAAGGTATTCATTTATATTACTATTGATATTTCTACTGTGATCTCTTTTTAAAAGGTTGAAGTTCATTCTCTCTCCACAGTGGATAGTTATCACTTGTCTAAAGGTTAAAATGAATAAAGGGAAATTTATTATGTGAAAATAATGGAAGTAAAAAAAATGAAAATTTGTTTCTGATCACAATTCTAGGGAATTTGCAGGTTAATTATACAAGAGCTGTTCATCTGCACGACATGGACAAACTTCAGATAAGCCCTGAATTATGTGGACAAACATGGAAACATCATGTTGGTAATGTTCATTGTCATTTTTGTCAAACATATTAAAGTTTTCTTTAGAAATCTTTACCTTCGAAACATATAAGTAAGAATTTGATGCTTTATATAATTAACAGCTACAGTCTTTTTGAGTAGAGACTGATTATTTTGGAAAATAGTTAACCCATGTACGAATTAACTCTTAGTTGTTGGATATTCAACTGAAAAGCGTAAAAAGAATTTCCGATATTCCAAGGTAGGTATGAGATTTTAGCCTATGCTATAAACTGATATCACCCAAAATGAGAGGAGTATTTCTTTTTTTTTATGTTTTTATTTATTTCTGAGAGAGAGAGAGAGAGAGAGAGAGAGAGACAGCACGAGCAGGGGAGGGTCAGAGAAAGAGACACACACAGAATCTGAAACAGGCTCCAGGCTCTGAGCTAGCTGTCAGCACAGAGCCCGACGTGGGGCTCGAACCCATGAACCGTGAGATCATGACCTGAGTCGAAGCCGGATGCTTAACCAACTGAGCCACCCAAGTGCCCCAAAAGAAACATTTCTTAGGGTAGTCTAAAATGAGAACACACATGAGCAGCCCAAAAGCAATGAAACGGTGGGCCTAGGGACATATTCTCTAAACAAGAGGACAAAGGAAGCATGCATCTCAAGGGCTTCTGACTGTTAGCTGTGGCCAGGTAATGTTTTCCAAGTCAGGGAATGGGAAACAAAATTAGGACTGAGGGAATCTAGAAGGAGGAGAGGCCAAGAAATACAAGAGTAGACAATGCAAATTTTCTGCCTGAACAAAATTCTTGAGCAGGCTTAACCTTCTGTTTCTTATATATTAGCTGAAGTTTGCCTAAGGGATATTTATACAAGAGATAATTGCCTTTGGGTTTCTATAGGCCTGTTGTTCAGTTATAAATATCTTCTATTTTTTTCAGGGTATTGGATCTATTAGGGAGTTTGTAAAAAATTAACAAAGAGGAAAGAAATAAAAAGAAAGAAACCTTTCTTCATGAAATGAATTCTGAGAATCACTACAAATAGTTGTCCTAAAAATCAGAGAGCAGGCTATTTTACAATTTTCTCCCAGGGTATTAAAAGATATTTTAGGAAACCAATGATTCATGATTTAATATTCAACTGCTTTTCAAGCAAAATAAGAAATTCTACCAGGGTATAGTCATGATTTCCTTTTTTTTCCCTTTAACTTCAGTTCCATGGGGTAGGCCTGTTTATTTTGATCCTCTTTATATAAATAAAAGATGAGCTTAACTACATGAAGGAAGGACAGATTCTTATGTTCCTCCTCTTTACATATGCTTCTTTCCTGTTTGAGGGAAAAGTACTCCTGCCTTATTTGTTAATTGCTTGATCTATTGATAAGATTCAGTTTGTCCTTTTGCATGAATATTAAATTCATACATGTTTTATAATTATAGGACAACCTTTTTGTATTTCTTTAAAAATTGATTCTTTTGTTAAGAGTATGAAGTTGCCAATGGATGTCATTGCCATTCTATAATGCTGTAGTACAGTTTTTAAAACCATGTGGAATAAAGATGTTTACAAGAGTGCTTAAAAAAAAGGAAATTGCCTGTTTATGTATGCCTTATGTAGATTTTCCTCTCAATCATGCATAAAAATGCAAAAGGTTTTATATACCTAGATCTAGCTCAAAGATTAGAACACCCTATAACAGCAGTGAAAATTAAACAAGTAAAAGCCAACTCGCATAACAAATGTAGGAGTATCCCAAGATGATCAACCTTCTGCGATGTTCTCAATAAAAGAATGTCTGAAGAGTTTGGGAACTCCCAATTCTCCATTAAGGAGATCTGGAAATAATGGCATTACTAAGACACAGGACTGGAATGTGATTAGGGGAGCTAAAATTGTATTACAATCTGGAGGGGATGGAGAGATGACAGCAGTGGTTACAATGTTGTTTTCTTTTTGAGAAGATCCATCTCCCAAAAGACAATTTTATAAAGCTCCCTAAAGTTCTGTGGGGTTTAGGCACCTCTAGCTTTGAGAGTGAAGGACAGAAAATTCAGGAATCAGAAGTTGCCAGTGTTGATCAAGATCTCACCTCCTGATCTCCTTGTAACTGTAGAAGTTGATTTAGAAGACTCTTCAGACTTCCCTTTGGTCTGGATTGCACATCCCTCATGCCACCTATGCTTAGTGGTCAGCATCCCCAGTGACTGCCAGGTCAGAAAGAGGCACTCTAGATGAAGATCACAAAGGACACTGATGCTTTGGACACAGTGGTGGAGTGGTCCTCATTCATTGACCACCTAATTCAGGTAGTTCAGTCCTTTCTAAGTCTGATCAGAATGATGTCATCTCCTTGAGTCTAACTCTCAGGCTGATAATGCAGAAATTCACATTCTCAGTAGTAGTCAATTCCACCAGTGCCTTATGGGGCTCATGACAGGCTGCCTTCTATCCTGTTCCTTCCAACGCACTTATCTTCTCTACTAGATGGTTCTGCCATGGGCAGTTTCTCAGGTCTTTTTAAAAAGTGGTCACTAAAATACCTGCTATTCATGAATTTGCACTACAGTGATAATTAGTACAAATCATAAACAATTCAGATAAGACACTTACAGACATAAATGTTCAGTCCAACTATCTAATTAGGTAAATACTGAACACTTACAATAGGTTGAAAATTGTGTGAATATACAGAGCTCTACTCATAATTCATAGGATATCTTTGTAGTTACAGGTTTTTTTCTTAGTTAAATGTTTATTCTTTACTTCTTCCCACTTTGAAGTATATTTGTTTATTTATTTGCTTTTGATTAATAAGAGTCGAGGGTACAGACTATGCCATCAACATTCCTCTGCCCATATAGTAGACTGTCTTGCTTACAGCAGATTCTTAGTGCCTGATGATGATCACTGCACACAAGATTTTTCAGGAGTGAAAAGGAGAAAAATGTTTCTAGCCTTTATCTACTATCATTTTCATTTATTTCTGAAACTGGCAAGACAGAAGATTTGCATTACTTTGGAGCACAGGCATGATGTATTTAGATATGCTTTTTCACCTCTCCACAAGATAAAATATATGCTCTATAACAACTGGTACTGCATTTTTATGCTGAATTGAAATATTTTAGACTTTGATGGGCTCAACAGATATATACAGACAGAAAGACAGATGTCAAAGAACAGGAAAATGTTTAACTCTCTCTATCTTAACACTGCTAACTATGAGCCAGGTTATCAGTGCTGTTTTCTTAGAATGTTTCTTAGGAAGTGAGTCACACATACTTCATACGATAAGTTGAAAAATGGGTCTACCTATGCTAAAATGATTTGAGATATCTTCTGGACTTGTACAAAATGAATGTTATAAATGTGTTTCAAAACTCTTTACAATAATCAAAGACTAACTTCTTTTTGAAAAAAAAATGTTTTCAATATTTATTCAGTTTTGACAGAGTGAGACAGAGTGTGAGTGGGGGACGGGCAGAGAGAGAGGAAGACACAGGATCCGAAATAGGCTCCAGGCTCTGAGCTGTCAGCACAGGGCCCGATGCGAGGCTCGAACCCATAAACCGCAAGAACATGACCTGAGCCAAAGTCAAGCGCTTAACCAACTGTGCCACCCAGGCACCCCAAAACTAATTTATTTTTGGTGGAAGTCAAGGTCAACGACACTGAGAAATGTAGGAAACTCTTGTGTTAATTTATACTATTGCACAGCATGGTGGGCTTTTGTCTCCAGTCAATTTGACCAAAAAAAAAAAAAAAAAAAATTTTAAGAACTTGACTCCTTTTGTAAATGTTCTCAAGGGAAAGTTCAAACAAGTCCAAACTAACAAAAGATATTAGTGCTGGATTGTTACAGAAATCACTCTAAAACTCAGCTAGGGAATGTGGCTTCTAATTCAGACTCCAATGGCCTGAGATACATAGTTCCCATGTTTTTATTTTGTCTACCCGTATGAAAAGAGATCTGCACAAACCAGAAATGTTTAAACACTGGATGCATAGTAGAATAGACATGGATTAAAAAAAATACTCCTGTCCAGGCCCCATCCTCAAAGATGCTGGTTCAATTGGTCTAAAGTGGGAAAATGGAATCTTGTGAGTTCCCCAGGTGACTGTAATATCCAACCTGAGTTGAGAATCACTGAATATATGTCTTCTAAGCATTTCCAGTGCCCCAAAGTCTATCATTCTGGAATTTCTGGAAAAGTCTTTTTTATATACACACAGGCATACACACACACTTGGAAATTTGTTCATTAATCTGGACTCCCATTTGTAGTCTGATGGTAGTTTTATATCAGTAAGTTCCAGATTTTCAACTAACACCCTGCATCCAAATCAGATCAAGTATTAATTAACAGGGAGGGTAGTTAAAGAGAAACAGAAAAACAAAATATAAGTCCTGTCAGAATACAAATGTTCTAAAATTGTACCTGCTTATCATAGAATAAATATGCATATAGAATTACATATAGACTTTTAGAATTCTAAGCATTTTTCAATTCTTCTACATTCAATATATCTTAGCAACTACAAAAAGATAATTCTGATAGAGGAAACAAAGTTCACTACTACAGATACATTGAGGAGTGGTTTAATTACAAAAGACAAATATATTTTAAGGAAGAGATGTTTGACGACTGTCTACTGAATGAGTAAAACTCTCCTGGTCCTAAATGTAGTCCTTATATCTATCCAATGATTGGAAAAGATCTTTCCTTGGAAAATGTTAATGCTTTGCTTTGCTAAAGGAAGATCCAGAATGTCTCTGAAACTAATCTTAAAACTGGCATGGAGTTTTCTTAGGGAGGGAGAGATATATAGTATAATTAATAAGGATAGCTGGATTAGACCTCCATTTCCTCTCTTTTGTACTTCTCTGTTTGGGCCACAGTTAAGAAACTGGAGTTATGGTTTGAAACCAGACGAGAACCGTGGTCCTATTTTGTCACCTACATTTAGCTCTGGCCTCTATTTCTGCATTTGATGAGACTCTTTCTGCTCGTTGAGAAATGGCACCAGGGACAGGGTACTAATGGTTGTATCTGAAAGACCGCCCAGTTCTTAGATACTCCTCTCTGTGCACAGGGGCTCAATATCTAGAAAAAAGTAAAACCATAGTCAATAAAATTTATGTAAGTAGGACATTCATTCATTTGTTCATGCAATAAGTAGTTATAGTGTGACTTCTTTGTTTTAAGCCATGGGGATATAAAGTTTCTTAGATAATTTGCAAGCATACAACTTATTAATTGACTTTATTAAACTGTTTCAAGTTAATTCTGAAGCTTTTATATTCACATGCGCGCGCGCACGCACACACACACACCCACCCACACACACACCCACACACACACACCTCCCTTGCTCCCCATTCCACCAGAAACTCTTTTCATTCTTTACTATAGTGATTTTAGGAGCTGTTGAGGAAAACCTTTTCCATTCTTTGTTGACTGAATTAATGATAATGTCTCTGATGCCAACCTTCCTAATCTTTCACTCTAATACAAACTCCTGTACGCTTCCTGACCCTAGGAGGAGAAGCTTTCCGCCTCATGATGTCCTTCCTATTGCAGCTGACTTTTTTTTTCATTCATAAACCACCAATTCATAGATCACTAATTTGCCATCAAAGTTTACTAAGATTGACTCTTTTCAATTCATTTTAAGTTCCCATCTGAAAATATCTCAATGAAAGGAAATGACTCAAAAGATTTCAATGTTAAAAGCAAGAATGTCAGATGTGGGTTGAGGGGTGGGTGGAGGGAGAGGTTATATATGGTGGACATTCATTGGTGGTAAAAAATGTTTCTTCAAATTTTTGAGACGATCCTTTGTCACTTTAACATAAGACAATGTTGTTCTAAATTAAATGCTTCATGAAAAACTGTAGTATATGCACAAATATGTTTTTGTAACTTAAAGCAGAAAAAAAGCCCACCATGTAATCTGGACTGCTTTTTTTATGTAGTTATCATCATTTTCTAAAGTGTCCAGCATGAAAACACAGACCATACTGTACTTTTCAGTACTATCTTGTGAGCTTAAAATCCAGTGTGCTGTTCTCTCCACTGCATCATCTCAAACTACCGAAGATGTTTGCTGTTTAGATGCAGTAACTGATGAAAGTCAAAAGTGCCCTGAGTTCCTCAATGGGGTTATTCCAAGTACCATCACTAGGACCTGCCATGTTGCTAGAGGAACAAAGGAGCATGAGGGCATTTGCCCAAAGTGGTTTCGCTATCAATGGGTTACACAATCAAGGCAATGAATCACCACTTCGAAGAGATGCAATACGCAGAACTGGATTAAAAAAGAGAATAGAAACCTGAGGTGATTAGTAGCATTTAAAAGAGACCTCTTTCAGCTCTTTAAGCTATGCCTAAATATTTAAAGAAACATCAGAGTTTTTTTAGACTACAAAGAAAATAGCTTATTTCTCTATCCTTGCCAGACCTTTTATCTGTAACTTCGAAAGACAATAATTGCTTTCTTAAAATTACCTTTTTTGATAAACCTTGCTTGGGCAGTTTAGTGTGGAAAAGTCAAAATGTTCTTATAGGCATTTATAAGCTTAATCAGGTCAAGAACAGATAAACATTGTCAATATTTCCTCTTTTTTTCTTCCCATTTTCTCCATTCTTTGTCTCTTATGTCTTGTGCTGCTTCTGAAGCAATATTTTCCTTTTGAATCTACTTTTATTCTACATACTCTCTACAACCATCCAGTTATTTTATTAATTTTTTTAAGAGCAGATAGCCACTGAGAAAGATAACTTTTCCATTCAACTTTTCTAACATGAAGGATTCTCTGCTCTTATCAGGGCAAGTCATAATGTGGAAATTTATCCACCCAGTAATAAGATCTCAGGTAATATCCCTTTACTATATTGATTTTGCAAAAAGCCATATCTTATTTTGTGCCAGACTTTGAAGCGCAGTGAGAGCTCTCCGTAAGAGATTTTGAAAAGGCATGTCGACACGTCTCCAACTAACATAGGCTAGAGAGATTGTACAGGGATGAGGAGTAGAGAACTATTAGAATAGGGAAAGAACTGCCACACAGTGGCATGACTGGATCTCAGGGGAATAAATATAGTAATTTTCCTCAAAAAGTCAAACATGAACTCCTCAGAAAGATATAAAGTGACCAGATCATTTAAATTAATTCTTTCTAGATTGTAAGATCCATAGGGCAGGTGTCTTGTAGTTTCAGCACCAAGTTCAATACTCTGTAACTTTACTAGTCACGTGTGGCTTTGTAGCACTTGAAATGTGACTGGTCCAAACTGAGCTGTGCCATAAGGGAAAAATACACACTGGATTTTGAAGACTTAGTGCAAAAAGAAAAGAATATAAAATATCTTAATAACTTCAATATTGATTACACATCAGAATATTCTTTTAGATATATTTGATTAAAATATATTATTAAAAATAATTTTGCCTGTTTATTCTTAACTCCTTTTTAAAATTTTTTTAAATGTTTATTTATTTTTGAGAGAGAGAGAGAGAGAAAGAGAGAGACAGAATGCGAGCAGGGGAGGATCAGAGACAGAGGGAGACACAGAATCTGAAGCAGGTTCCAAGCTCTGAGCTGTGAACACAGAGCTCGACATGGGGCTCAAACACATGAACCGTGAAATCATGACCTGAGCCGAAGTCAGCTGCCTAACTGACTGAGCCACCCAGGTACCCCTATTCTTACCTTCTTTAAATGTGGCTACTAGAAAATTGACTC
The DNA here is from genome assembly GCA_017311185.1 of Proteles cristata cristata. NCBI lineage: Eukaryota > Metazoa > Chordata > Mammalia > Carnivora > Hyaenidae > Proteles > Proteles cristata. The sequence goes on along the minus strand of JAESUZ010005128.1, from coordinate 2,204,205 downwards.
GCAATACATTTCTATTAAATAGCACTTGTCTAAAGAACTCAATATTGTGTGTTAAATGAATGATGAGTGAATGCAGACATGAGCGAATGAAAGATAGCTTCATCTGGTGCTAATGCTACCGGAATGAACAATATCTAACTGTTGATAGGAGGATATAACTGTAGGTAGACCTCGACAATGTCACCAATTCTTCACTTCTTCCAGCATCCATGGCTATTGCTACGTGTCTCTGTAATCTCTCCTGATAAGGAAGTAGGGTGTCGTTCCCTACCCTTTTTCTTTGGGTTTGGTCATGTGATTTGTTTCGGTCAATGAAACACCAGAGAGCATGATGTGACCTAAGGCTTGAACAATGCTTGCACTACTGAGTTTGCTCCCTAGTGCTTCTGATATTGTTGCAAAAACTTGCCCAGTCAGGAAGAAGATGGGAGACACACAGAACAGAAATCACCTGCCCAATAGAGCTCAGGCTAACCCCCAGATGATTCCCAGCCACCGGAGCAAACAGCTGAGATCATCACAGCTACCCAGCCCAGCCAACTCCAAGGGACACAGAGACCCATGAGCTAGGTACATGCTTAATTCTGTACACTGCCAAGATTTTCTGGCTATTACCGAGCCTCTTCTGAAATACCTAACTGATACAGAAATATAATTTTCACAACTGAGTTTCCATTTTTTAATGTGACAATTCACACTGGGAAACCTTAAGGTTGTACTTTAAAATCTCGCTCTCTCTAACCTCTCAGATAAAAACCATGATGACAAATATGAAGACTCTAGAAGATATTTTTAGCAGAAGCCAGACAAATTCATCCCAGAGGTATAACTTATTGGTTATCATGGAGAGTTTTAAGGCAAGCATCAGCAATAATGCTAAAACTTTAATGGAATGGAATAAGTAGAACAATATCATTCTTATTTTTCCAAGCAAGTGGTGGACTATTAAAAAGCTCCTTTCTATGATCGTTCTTAAGTTTATTTGTTGTTGGAGAAAAGCTGTTAATATGAGTACTTCTAGGGTGCCTGAGTGGCTCAATGGGTTGTGTACCTGACTCCTGATTTGGGCTCTGGTCATGATCCTATGGAGCCTGCTTAAGAGTCTCCCTTCTCCCTCTCCCTCTCTGCCCTTCTCCCCTGCTCGTACATACACTCTCTCTCTAAAATTAAAACAAATAATAATAAAATATGAGTACTCCCAGCTTTGTTTTATCTCACTGCTTACTGAAGTCACTCCATACCCTCTCCTCAACATGCTCCTGGGAAGGTCCTACTAGTGCCTATAGGTTCTTTGGGCTTCTGTGATGCTCAATAAGAATGTTGAGAATGAGACAGAACTGGAATTATGGGCAGAAAAGTAGAAGGGTAAGATGAGGAGAATAATGTCTTTTTTTTTCTAAAAACAAAAAGCTATAGAAGATCAGAGAGCAGAGAGTTTTGTGAAGAAGTTTTAAGTGAGAGGACTCAGAGCAAGTGAGTCTGTAGGGGACCACGGTTACAAAAAGAAAGGAGGTTTTAACAAATGTTCCTACAGGTGTTGTTGCTTAAATTCTCTTTACATGATTTGAAAATATAGGAAGAAAACTTGAGTTGCTTAATTAATTAATTACTTTTTAACAATAATACCGCTTCTCTGAGACTGGCTTCTGAGGATCACAGCTTCTGCCAGTGATGATCTCGTACAAAAAGTTTAACATGGAATGGAGTAATGATATGGGGTGGGGAGAGCAGAAGATCACATAAGACCTATAGCAGTATTCACTTCCAATATCACTTACTAGCTGTCTAACTGGATCGGTACTAAGCCATTCCAAAACTCATTTATTTGATTCATACCATAGAGAAAATAATATATTCCAAAGGTTGCCTTCAAGATTAAAGAAGACAGTGAATATTAAAGTGTCTATCATGTTGCTTAGACATAAATGTTAGCTGAAATGTTGGAGCACAGTATTTTCTTTGTGAAAATTTCAAGTTTGGACTGTAGGCACTGTAAAAGTTGACCTGTGTCTCCAAGCTTTGCTTCTAAGTCAGTAGCAACAGCTGACACCTTAACAGTTGCTAACTGACAAAGACACCTCTGTTTTCTTTACAGGTATTTTTATGGAAGGTCAAAGACACTATGCTTCTTACCCTCCATAACTGATGAGGGGCTTCCCAAAGTAGAGCAGACTCAAATGCTAGGAAGCTCAACAAATAACGTGAGCACTCATGGGGAGGTTTTAAATTAAATTTTTAAAGATCACCTGGAATGCTATGCCATGACTACCCTAAGTAACTTTGTGGAGAAGACAACAGAGGCGTGCTCTGTTTTCAGTGGTGAAATGTGAAAACCCTGGTGTTACCGAATGGCCACCGACTCTGGGTTGACAGAATTCTAGTTGTCGTTAGCAATACAACTGGGGAATGACCAGGTGGCATCTAGGTTTTAGATACTGTTCAGCGTGGAGCTCCATAGGGCTGTATAGAAAAAGCACTGGCAATCTGTGGTTTCAGGTTACGATACAAAATTAATAGCTGATGCTGGGTAGGCAGGCGTCTTGCCTAAGGTTGCAAGGAATAAATATAAGAATACAATTAGATTAAGAAAATAAATATGCTTTTCTGGAATTGGAAAACACTAAGCATCGTGCTTCTGAGTTTACAAAATGAGGGTTTGGAGAGAACAGAAGTAACAGAAGTAGCTGAACCCACAGCTGTGAGACAGGGATGGATTACAAAACTCCACCTGGTTCTTCTCACGGACTTGTGAATAATGCTGAACAGTCAACGGCAAATCGGGATCATCATCAACAATAATGTGTTGGTATGCGGCCAGCCTCCTAGCATAGACTGCCACGCCAGAGCCCCGCAGGTGAGAAGGACAGATGACAACAGGATTACTGAGCAGATGTGGTTTGGCGAGCTGCTGTGGGGACAGCCACAAGCTGTGAGGACAGATACAGTCTTGCAAGGACACTGAAGCACAATTTCAAGGTACACCGTGGAGAGCAGTGGACTGCTGGGAAGCAAGAGTGCCTGTTAGATGACTCTGGCACATAGCAATGAGGGCGAGTGGCCCCGTTTCCATGGCAAAATACCAAGCCAACCTGGAATGGAGGAAGACTCTCGGAACCCTAGGCTCTGCCCATGCCAGCGGAAGCCACAAACAAGAAATTGTTCACACATACTGTTGGAAAAGGAAAGCTGCATATGTGTGATGTCCAAAGCTGGCTAGTTATGCTAGAGCTAAGACTCCTGGAACGTACTCTGTGCTTTGTAGTGATACAAAGGTCAAAGCTTTGGGGAAAGGGCCCAGGAAAGATATATCCGGCAAGTCTCCTCCCCCCGCTCCCCCCCGAAGCTGTGGCTTGAATGACAGAACTGCAGGCTTTTTATGCAGGCAAACAGAATAAGGATTTTTCCAAACTGGCCTAGTCTGGGAATTCTCAGGGGCCATAACCAGCATGCAGCGGGCTACATGCATCATGCTCAATATAGGTGCTGTATTATTTTCTCTGTTAATACAATGTCTTAATATAAATTTGTAGGAATAGGGTTTGTTCAGCATTCAATTACTTCCATGATTACTGGCAAAGGGAAACATGTCACACAGCAATATTCCATGAACTAAATTACCAGGGGGAGTGGATTACTAAAACCCGGCGGGCACGGCCGAGCCGTGTGAATTTTGTAATTTGTCCGATACCATCTCTGCTCAGATCACGGTGTTTTCTGTGTGTGGATCGAAAGTGGTAATAGATACAGACATGATGTGTAATCCATTGAGCACTATACACACATATTGCAGGCCTTAAAGTGTAATCAAGAGGGCTTCAACAACAGTGTTCAAAGCAGACCTACTATAATTTGCTCTTCTACTCATTTCAGGTTTAACAGACAATAATATAGTTTGTGTGCCAGTCACTTCAGCTAAGAATAACGTGTGGCTTTAATGATAGCTGTAGCAGCATTTACACATCACGGCTCCTATTAAGAGAGAAAACAAACAAACTCTCCTCCTTGTGTTGTCTTAATAATTCTAGGAAAGCCATCTTCCCACTCAAAATCAAGTTTGCTTTTCTAAAATTTGTTTTAATGTTTATTTATTTTTGAGAGAGAGACAGCGTGCAACTGGGGGAGGGGCAGAGAGAGAGGGAGACACAGAATCTGAAGCAGGCTCCAGGCTCCGAGATGTCAACACAGAGCCCGATGCGGGGTTTGAACTCTCAAATCGTGAGATCATGACCTGAGCTGAGGCCGGACGCTTGACTGACTTAATCATCCAGGTGTCCCTCAATATCAAATTTTATATTGGGGTGTTTTTTTAGACTTTACACACACACTGAATGTAAGGCTCATGTTGTTGACCAATTTGTGGTCACTGAAAAGCACATAGGTTTTTAATTTTTTTGTATCCTTTGGATTAATTCCTAGTAGTGCAATTGCTGGGTTGTAGGGTAGTTCTATTTTTAATTTTTTTTAATGTTTTTATTTATTTCTAGGAGAGAGAGAGAGAGAGACAGCATGAGCAGGGGAGGGTCAGAAAGAGAGGAAGTCACAGACTCTGAAACAGGCTCCAGGCTCTGAGCTGGCAGTCAGCACAGAGCCCGACGTGGGGCTCGAACCCACGAACCGCGAGATCATGACCCAAGCGAAAGTCGGACGCTTAACCGACTAAGCCACCCAGGCGCCCCACTATTTTTAACTTTTTGAGGAACCTCCATACTATTTTCCAGAGTAGCTGTACCAGTTTGCCTGATTCAAAGGGGCACATGCACCCCAATATTTACAGCAGTGCTATCAACAATAGCCAAACTATGGAAAGAGCCCAAATGTCCATCGACTAATGAATGGATAAAGACGATGTGGTATATATAGACAATGGAATATTACTTTGGGATCAAAATGAATGAAATCTTGCCATTTACAACAACGTGGTTGAAACTAGAGGGGACTATGCAAAGTGAAATAAGTCAGTCAGAGAAAGACAGGTACCATATGATGTGACTCATATGTGGAATTTGAGAAACTCAACATATGAACATAGGGGAAGAGAAGCAAAAATAAGCTAAAAACAGAGAGGAAGGCAAACTATTAGAGACTCTTAAATACAGAGAACAAACTGAGGGTTGCTAGAGGTGAGGTCAGTGGGCAGATGGGTTAAATAGGTGATTGGCACTTTTTTGGGGGGGATGAGCACTGGGTGTTTGTAAGAGATGAATCACTGGGTTCTACTCCTGAAGCCAAGACTACACTGTATGGTAATTAACTTGAATTTGAATTTTTAAAAAACCACATTAGGCTAAATGAAAACCAGTCATAAAAGGCCATGGTTTTATTTTTATGGAATGTGTAGACTAGGAAAATCTATAGAGAATAAAAGTGGATTCATGGAGGAAAACAAAATGAGTACTAAAGGGTTCAGGGTTTCTTTTGAAACCCTGAAAATACTGTTAAATTGATTACAGTGATAGCACAACTCTGTTGATATACTAAAAACCATTTGTGCTCTTCACTTTAAATAAATGGCTTAGTTACATGGTAAAATAAAAAAAGAAAAGCACATAGGTTGTATTCTGTTCTAGTCATGTAACAGGAGCACCGTCAAAGAGAAAAGATTTCCTTTTTAGCCTGACTCTTTATTCACATAGACAAAAAACCCCAAAGAAAACAAAACCAAAACATCACCACCAATACTGACTGCATTAAAAAATAAACTCTAATCTTCTACTACAACTTGCTTTCATTTATTGTGGTAATGGGAATACGAATATTTTAGGAAAGATTCAACAACAATCTGTTTTCTAATTTTCTTTTTAACCAGAGTTCTTAACTAAAACCAAGTCATTTTCATATGTGTTCTTTTGTTTTGCTTCTTTTGCCTCCATTGTAGAAGTGATAATTCACAAAAAAAAAAAAAAAAAAAAAGAATTGATAATTCACACGACTGTGGATTGCTGCTCCTCATCTTTCCAAATGCCATCCTCTGGTTAACCCTCTACTATTGCCAGTCTTGTTGCTGACACAGTAGCTCCTCAGCGTTCATGGACTTAACACATGGGACCGTGGGGAGAGTGCCCTGTCATTTTATAATGGTGTCAATTTGAATTGAGAGTACCAGCCCCTCTGCCAATGAGAGTTACCCCAGTGGACACAAACAGATGAGGCTGTTTCCTAGTTGTCCCCTAGTGACTAAAACAAGAAAACTGAGTATCTTCATGAGTAAAGAGAGATAAACCAAGAATGAGGGATAAATTTAAGAAAAGTAGAAAATGAACTTGAGGGCTGTCTGAGAAACAGCGGTGACTGACAGAAGTGCAGTTTTGAAGAAAGTACTAAAGCTTCTACCATGTATAATACACAAATTTGGTGATTCCAAAATATCAGAACATATTTTGTAAAGAAATCACTGTCCCAGGTTTAAAGGTTTGATAGTTAGGGGAGTCTGGGTGGCTCATTTGGTGAAGAATTTGACTTTTGGTTTTGGCTCAGGTCATGATCTCATAGTTTGTGAGTCTGAGCTCCATTTTGGGTATAGAGTTTACTTAACAAAACTCAAAACAACCAAAAACAAAACTAAAAGCCTAAACTTGTTTCATTAAGAAGAAATAATATATGAAATAGTCATTATGGCTTTCACCAATTATATATTTATATAGATGGTGATCTTTTTTTGGGGAACCAGATCTATGGTGAATAGTCGAAAATGAAAGAGCAACTAATCTTTGATTAGAATACAACAGTATGAAAGATTGTTATAAAAACTCCATCTCTAAATAAGAAAGCAAGCACTAACAGTTTACTATAGAAAGTTCTGTTAGCTTTTCAAGATTCATCCAACAAATAATTCAGATATTTACCAGACAGTTTGAGAAAAGACTGTACAGTCACTAGATTGCTAAGCACCACTTCCTTTGGTTGATGGTTTATGCATTCATTAAATAATTATTGAATGCCTGCTATGGGGCCAGAAACTGTGTTAGGTTGTAGGGATAAAATATTAAGGAAAACTAGACAGTCTCTTCTCTCATGAAGCTAACGTCTAAGGATTCAGACAATTCAAAATATTTTGGGGCACCTGGCTGGCTTAGTTGGAAGAGAATGCAACTCTTGATCTTAGGGTTGTGGGTTCAAACCCCACACTGGATGTAGAGATGACTTAACTAAATACATAAACTTAAAAAAAGTTTTAAAAAGAGGCGTATCTGCAGGATAATTGTAATAACTGAAGTGAAAGTAATGACAGTCCTCACTTTCCATGATCCCAGTAGGCACAAATATCAGTGTATATGGACTGTGCAAAGCAAAGATTGCCTGTAGCATATTATCAGCTGTTTCAGTCCAAAAGCAAAATTTTTAAGCTGAAGATATTGTTTATTCAATCTTCTATCTACTCTGATTAGTTTTTTGTTTTTTGTGTATATGCTATGTGAGCACATCTGTGATACTTTTGGTGGTCTCTGCTGATATGAAGAGTGTTGCCCCGCTTGGCATCTGGTCAAGACTAAAAGCCTAAACTTGTTTCATTAACAAGCAATAATGTATGAAATATCATTATGGGTTTCACCAATTATATAGATGGTGATCTTTTTTGGAGTGTCTGGTCAAGACTAACCCATTTAATCAGTGAAATGCATGATATATTTTCCTTGTGATTTACTCTTTCTTCCTGCTTAAGAAATACCCAAAATGTCAGCTTCTAGAAAATCACTGCCTTGTATCTATGATTTTTTGTTAATATTCTTTTAGCCCATACATGCTAATCAATAATTAACCTTTTACACCCAAGCGAACCTCCCACAAGTTTTTCTTTTTCTATCTACCATCTATTACTTACAATTTCATTGTATCAACAAATGTCTTTTACTTTATCCAACCAGGTATTCAAAGTCACAATTTGAGTGGCAAATGAGGTATAAAACAGAAACAGAAGTCCTCCTTAAATACATTCTTATCATTCTCTCCCTTAAACCTCCTTTCTGGTGGTGAGAGTGGGGGCAATGTAAAGTGAATGCCCTCTTCAGAACAAAGGTACCCATTCCCCCAACTTCTAAGAGTGTTGAGTGCAGGCAGCTCACAGATGCAACTCCTCTCCTGGCTTTGCCCTTGGCTGAAGATGCAAATACCCTACCCAAGGTGGGCCTCCTCCCAGGGAGTTAGTGTATATCCAGTGGCTGGTCAACATGGGATGCCAGGATCCTTGCCTCAATTTAGGGCAATCTGAATTGGGACCCATCTAGCTTAAGAGCTCTCATGATAACCTGGGTTCTGTGTTGTAACCTTCTGTCTAATCCTGCTTCCCTCAATTCCATGTTGCTGTTGTTTCCTTACACTTCCCCAAACTCCATGTATACAAACTGCCTATGGAGTGTGTTTCCAGGAAATTCGAAGGAGGATATTGCACCGAATTAAAAACAAAGATAACTCATATAAAAACATATTGATATGAATCTGAAATATTTGTATGTCCTTACCTATTTTCATGACTCATTCCATTTCTATGGGAGGAAATAATATTTATATAAAAGCACCTTCCAGAAACACTTATGATATGAATATTGCTCACTGTGTAAGACCAAAATTTAGGAAATATTTTGAATTCCCTAAATGCTCCTCAGAAAATATATTTTAAGAATAATTTTTTTTTTATAATTCTAATACATCATTATGATGAAACGGGATGAAGTAAAGTAAATACAAATAAGTACAATGTTAAGATGTGAAGCCTTTTACGATGCTCAGCATCGCTTCTCATCAGGGAAATACAAATCAAAACCACACTGAGATACCACCTCACGCCAGTCAGAGGGGCTAAAATGAGCCAATCAGAGAACTCTAGATGCTGGCGAGGATGTGGAGAAACGGGCACCCTCCTACACTGTTGGTGGGAATGTAAACTGGCACAGCCCCTCTGGAAAACAGTGTGGAGGTTCCTAAGGAAACTAACAATAGAACTCCCCTATGACCCAGCAATAGCACTGCTAGGAATTTACCCAAGGGATACAGAAATGCTGAGGCATAGGAGCACATGTACCCCAATGTTCATAGCAGCACTCTCCACAATAGCTAAAACCATGGAAAGAGCCTAAGTGTCCATCAACAGATGAATGGATCAAGAAGATGTGGTTTATCTATACCATGGACTACTACATGGCAATGAGAAACAATGAAATCTGGCCATGTGTAGCAACATGGATGGACCTTGAGGGTGTTATGCTGAGCGAAATAAGTCAGGCAGAGAAAGACAAATATCGTATGTGTGCACGTATAGGAGGATTAGGAGGAGCTTAACAGAGGACCAAGGGGGAGAAGAAGGGCGGAAATGGTGGGGAAAGGGGGAGAGGCAAACCATGAGAGACTCTTGAATGCTGACAAAAACTGAGGACTGGTGGATGTGGGGGGGAGGAGGGGTGGGCATGGAGGAGGGCACTTGTGGGGATGAGCACTGGGTGTTATGTGGAAACTAATTTGACAATAAATTGTTTGTAAAAAAAAAATGTGAAGCCTTTTTTTTAAATCTTTTTTTTTAATGTTTATTTTTGAGAGAGAGACAGAGTGTGAGTGGGGGAGGGGCAGAGAGAGAGGGAGACAGAATCTGAAGCAGGCTCCAGGCTCTGAGCTCTCAGCACAGAGCCCGACACTGGGCTCGAACCCACAAACCATGAAATCGTGACCTGGGCTCGAACCCACAAACCATGAAATCGTGACCTGAGCTGAAGTCGGATGCTTAACCAACTGAGCCACCCAGGCACTATGATGTGAAGCCTTTCAAAGATAATTATGAATGTGATATATTTTCAAATTTTACATTTCACAGACTAGACTATGAAGGAGATAGTGATTTAGCAGAGAAAGGGAAGAATTTGCCAAGTACATGACCATAATAAATTTATTGTCAACTTTGTCATGAAGTTAAGGAGCATCTGTTTTCTCATGGATTAGTTTGGCTTGTTGTTACTTTAAGTGTTAATTTTCAAACTATAAGGTATAATAACTTCAATCTATGTAAAGAAGTGGATTATTGGAAGGACAGCCATATGATACTTGCTTTAGTGTCTACATTAGTGGAACTCATTGGCAGGTTCTCTCATCTGTTAAGAATTTCACTTACTTACTCATGACCTTAGAGTTGAGTGTTTAGAAGTGTTAGAGAGGTAGAAATCTTTCTCAAGTGTTTTGAGTGAGTAAATGGAACAGGGAATGGAAAGAATGTCTATGAAATGACTACTATCAGCAAAAATCAGAAGCATGAGATGAGAGGTTGTGAAATGGAATTTTCAGCATTAAGATCTAAGTTCCAAGAAATGCATTCATGACATTCTGATTCCATTCCATTAGCATTGGAAAAGAAATATGGCATAGGGCTAGGTTCTTGGATCAGAAAATGTAATGTAGAAAAAGTATAAAACGTAGATAACTTTGTCACTGCTGTAGTACTGATGTGGGAGAGTGTTTTTAAAACTGCATTTCATTGGGGCACCTGAGTGACTCAGTTGAGTGTCTGACTTCAGCTCGGGTCATGATTTCAACAGTTCGTGGGTTCAATGGCTGCACGGGGCTCTGTACTGACAGCTCAGAGCCTGAAGCCTGCTTCAGATTCTGTGTGTGTGTGTCTCTCTCTCTCTGTCCCTCCCCTGCTCGTGCCTGTCTCTTGAAAATAAATAATAGTTTAAAAAAATTAAAACTGCATTTCATAAGTAAAGCACTTTCTTCAAATCAAATCTTCTGTGTGAGCCCAATATATATAACAAGCAACAAGAGGATTGTAGCTCTGACTGAAGTCAGAGGAAAGGGGCTGGGGATGACAGTCAGAGGGAAGGGGCTGGGGATGAGAGAGGGAAGGGGCTGGGATAACAGTCAGAGGGAAGGGGCTGGGATAACAGTCAGAGGGAAGGCACTAGGGATGATTGTAATGCAGACTGCTTCACACCCTGAGATCCAACTAAAGAACTCCTAGGACTCCAGCAAGCAGAGTATACAAATCAACTGGGGTACTGGAAAGCTCTCAACTGTGATCCCTTGAGGGAACAGATTATTTAAATTTTTTGTTGCTTCCCTGCATTATTTTCCCATCTCCCCTTCCTAACAGTACCTCGAAATTCTCAGCATGTATTTTGGATGGATTTGACTCTGCTCTTGATTCGTGAGGTGGCTCCTATTTGGCCTAAGTCAGGTAGCATGTCCCATCTCCAGGTCACACTAAATGGTTCAGGGTTGAGTACACGGTCCAACTTGGGTAATCAGGGATGTGAGAATCAATTCCAAGTGGCTGGTCTTTAATTTTTGGTTGTTTTGTTTGTTAATCCTAAAAGCAAAGTGGACAAATATCATACGTTTGCACGTATAGGAGGATTAGGAGGAACTTAACTGAGGAACAAAGGGGAGATGGAGGGGGGAAATGGTGGGGGAAAGGGAGAGAGGCAAACCATGAGAGACTCTTGAATGCTGACAAAAACTGAGGACTGATGGATGTAGGGGGGAGGCGGGATGGGCATGGAGGAGGACACTTGTGGGGATGAGCACTGGGTGTTATGTGGAAACCAATTTGACAATAAACTATTCGTAAAAAAATTAAAATAAAAAAAAATAAAAGCAAAGTGGACTCTCTTTTGTGCTAGATTTGTATCTGAAAGCACCAATCCCAGAAAGTGCCAAATTATTATATTGTGACAATAATGGAAAAGACGCCCCAAATGGAGCAAACAATGAAGTGGCACTAAGAACTAGAGACAGTCATCCTAGTGCATTCATCTGAGCTACTGGGCAAGAGCCTGACTTCTCAATTACAGGAGAATAAACTTCCTTTATTCTTTTTTTTTTTTTTTTAAGATTTTACTTTTAAGTAATCCCTATACCCAATGTGGGCCTTGAACCAACAATCCCGAGATTAAGAGTCGCACGCTCTACTGACTGAGGCAGTGGGTGCCTTTCCATTATTCTTTAAACCAACTTTTGATGGAATTTTCTGTTATAATAGGAAAATGCTGTAACCGATCTCTGTTGTATCCCAGCACCTACAGGAGTACCTAGCAAGTAGTGAGCAGCTTGGCAAATATTTGTTGATTGAATGAGTTACGAGCCATGGGTTCTAATTCCAGTTTTGCCCCTAACTTATAATTCATTTGACTCCTCTGGATCTTACATCCTTTATTTGTAAAACAAAAGAGTTGCTCAGATAGTTCTTGAAAATCCATTCTTTCTCCAACACTATGAACCTCTCTGTGCCTTTGTGCAGATTATTTCTTATAGGTTTGCTTCTCCACCAACTTGCAGAGTTTTGAGAGTTAATGCATTGATTCAATTTTGTGCAAGTTTAGCCCTGAGGATTTTTCATTAGCTGTGGGTTAGGGTGGCCCTGTTCCTCCCTCAGCTGACCGCCTGAGTGTGAAATTATGGTGACCCACAGAAGGGAAGCTATACATCTGAGACCAGGAATGTAGAATTCAAGGGAGTCAAAGCTGGGTTATTACTATTTGCTTCAGAGTTTTTTGAACATCTGTGGAAGGGGGTGAGTATACATTCTAGATTATTGTAAGAGAAAACTGTATTATTTGAGGATAATTGCAGGGATAAGTAGAATCCTTGATCAAAATTTTAGAATGCTGTAAGTCTGTGAGTAGAATGTATTTAGAAATGGAAAGGGTGTTTCCTTTTAGAAAAAAAAGTAATATACCTATAAAGTCATTCCGACTTAAGGCTGACCCTGTTTGAAGCTATGTCTAAAAACACCATCACCTTTGGATTTTCAGTGGGTAAGACGGGAGGAGAATCTCTATCTTTTCTTTATATGCTTCCATATTTTAAGTTGTTCTCCAAAATGTCACAAACTAGAGCAATTCAATAGAAATATAATGCAAATGAGCCACATATGCAAATTTAAATTTTCCAATAGCCACATTAAAAACAAGTAAAAGGATGGGACACCTGGGTGGCCCCATCAGCTGAGCATCTGACTCTTGGCTCATATTTTGTATTTTTTGGTATTATATCTTGAGTATGAAATTAGACTACATTTGAATTCACACTACAGCATATTTCAAGTGCTTAATAGCCACATATGGTTGTATCAATCAACAAAGATCTAGAGAATAGTTGCTTCTTCCTGAGTTTTGTTTGGGGTGGTGGACTTTTTAAGTATTAACACAAACACTGTAGTTTAAACCTATGGTGCCCACATATCTCTTGTCACAAGCAATAGAAGTTTAATAGGGGCTGATGGTGAAGAGGAAGGGAGTGATGGGAAATGAAAGAGGAGAAGGCAGTGGGCTTGTGCTAACGTGTCCAAACTGGAAAGCCAGGTCTGTAAGTTGAGACAAAACACTCCACACAATTAGAACCGGACATGTTCACACAGGGTAATGGTATGATTGAATTGGTGTGTTAGGTTTTGCAGCCAGTGCACTTGGCTTCTGTATATTCAGTGTGTGGGGAGAGAATATTTCAGATCTTCATCCATTTTCTCTCCCTGTAGTTCTTTTCCCCTGTCTCCATTTAGGCAGACAGCAGACCTTGGCTCAAGGAAGGAATATGCAAGGTGAAAAACAGAAATGTTCTCTTTGTCTTTTCTGACCAAAAATTCCCTTGGGGTAATTAAGAGAGTGTGTCATGGGGGTGCCTGGGTGGCTCACTTGGTTAAGCATCAGACCTTGGCTCAGGTCGTGAACTCACGGTTTGTGAGTTTGAACCCCGCCTTGGGCTCTATGCTGATAGCTCAGAGCCTGGAGCCTCCTTTGGATGCTCTATCTCCCTCTCTCTGTTCCTCCCCTGCTCTCTCTCTCTCTCTCTCTCTCTCTCTCTGTCTCTCAAAAATAAATAAAGATTTGGGGCACCTGGGTGGCTTAGTCGGTTAAGCGTCCGACTTTCGCTTAGGTCATGATCTGGTGGTTCGTGGGTTCGAGCCCCGCGTCAGGCTCTGTGCTGACTGCCAGTTCAGAGCCCGGAGCCTGTTTCAGAGTCTGTGAGTCCCTCTCTCTCTGACCCTCCCCTGCTCACGCTGTCTCTCTCTCTCTCTCCTGGAAATAAATAAAACATTAAAAAAAAATTAAAATAAATAAATAAAGATTAAAAAGTTAAAAAAAAAAAGGGTGTGTGATATAGGTCACAGGAAGAGAATGCAGAGGCACAGGGAAAATGTTTTGGATAAAAATGTGAGGAAGGGCCATCCTGTGGGCAAGAAAGAGAGAGGCAAGAGAGAAGAAGGTGAACAGAAGACTGGCTTTGAGCTTCGCTTCATGGAAAACAGGTCCTCTTCACAAGGCTACCTAGGGAAGGGGCAGCAGCCCAGGAAGAGAACGTCTGCTTCAAGGAGGTGGATGGGCAAGACCAGCAGGCTGGTAAGATCTCTGCTCAGGTGGGGCAAGGATGAAGCAGAGCCTACTGGACAATGTGCGCCACCGTGGTGGATGCCTCATAGATGCCAGGATGGACCAAGGACACAATCCCTATTTGTCCCTGCCCTGCCAGATGGTATGACACTGTGCAAGGCTCTGAACCTCCCAAATGAGTGTTTCTATTTCTTACCACCCTGGCAGGTTCAATATGGCTTCAGAATAGTAATTAGATTAGGGTGGAAGATTGTGTAATCGTTACCGCACGCCTGAGTTTGTAGCTGAGGGAATAGAGCCCAGTGAGAAAGCCACTGCAAGACAAGGGATGTTGAATGGGGGAGTGGCTCTTCCAGAAAGAGAAGGAGACAGTGTCAGGTTCTGCTGAGGAGGTAACTGGCAGCGTTTGTTGAACAAAGGCAGTGGGCTGCGGAAAGACAGGAGTCAGGGCATATAACAGGTTTTTGACCCAGGAAAAGAGAGAAGTTTTGGGGGGAAACACTTTCACCAAATGCTAGGTACTTTTCTAAGTTCTTGGCAAATAACTCATTTACTCAATATAATATCCCTATAACATAGGTAGTATTAATGTTGTCTCTAGTTACATATGATGACCCAGAGTCTTAAAGAGGTTAAGTAACTTACCCAGAATCATAACTTGTAAAGGGCAGAGACAGGATCTGAACTCAGGCAGGCTGGGTTTATAGTCTGGCTCATACACCTCTTCTGTCAGGTAACAGGCTGCACAAAACTCAGGAATTGATTAAAACTAACAGGAAATTTATAGGAGTACCCTGGTTGAGGCAACCTAAGTCCCGGATATTAAGTAACTTGTGTCCACACTCTGGGCTGGTCTTTAATCCCTTTATTTGTACATGTCTTATATATGAATCTCTTTCTAATTAGTTTATTAAGGACTTCAAATCCAAACACAACGTTCTTGGGTCTGTCTCCCAATAAATTTAACAAATAAGCCATTAAATGCAGAGGCTCTCAACTGCCTTTCCTTAGTCGCACATAAAAGATGGTGTACCCTTCCCTTTAGAGAGTTGACTTGACCCTAGGGGGGAGTACATGAAGATTCCTCTCCTGATTCAGATCTTGAAGACTCAAGATTCCCTGGTGAAATCCTGGGTCCCAACCAGTTCTCACAAAGTACCAATCCCCACTATCATTAGCAGCATGGGACAAATACTAGCAGGGCAGCCCAGTGCTATACAAAGATTTTGAGGGGTGGCGGAGGTCAAAGCCAAGAAAGGAAAATGAGCAAGGTCCTGGAGCTGTGGCCATGGACATGGGAGTGAGGTACAGTGTTTTGTCCTCAAGCTTTGGCATCGTGGAGACATCTTGGGCAGGGAACCCTTTGGCGGGGTCCCCATGACTATAATTGAAGCCCCTAACCCAGTCTCCTTGCCCTGGCTCCCAATCCTTGCTGGCAGGCAATTTCCCCCAATTTGAAAACTGTTGGCTGTCCTGACCTTTTCCTATAGTCCTCTAACTGCCTGGAGTCCCCAGTTTTGATCTTCCTAGCTCTGATCTATTCTATCCCTGTTGATTTCTATTTGATAAGGCTCCAACTGAACTGCCAGGTCCTTATTATTTGAAATCATAGTGACAATAAAACTAATAAAGACTTAAGGTCTGCGGGCACCTGGGTGGCTCAGTCAGTTAAATGTCCTACTTCAGCTCAGGTCATAATCTCACAGTTCATGGATTCAAGGCCTGTGTTGGACTCTGTGCTGACAGCTCAGAGCCTAGAGCCTGCTTCAGATTCTATGTCTCCTTCTCTCTCTCCCCTTCCCTTGCTTGTACTCTGTCTCTCAAAAATAAATAAATGTTAAAAAGTTAAAAGAAAAATAAAGACATAAGGTTTGAAGGAGAGATGATATGGGAAACAAATATTTATAGTGAGGCTTTGAGCAAGAAACTTTATTATTTAATGGGTTACATTCTCATCTGGAGATAATAAAAGTACGTTCTCTTTGTATAATCCATGCATGGGCCACACCACAGTGTTTGGCCAGTAGTTAGGTTAATGTTAACTATTCATATTATTGTTGCTATTGTTATTATTGCTTTGAACCTTCAAATTAGCCTCTGTCTTCCCAGATTCTCCTCCATATCCTTCACAAATTAGCCACTACATGCTACTGACCAATTAGCAATCAGTTGTAGGTAACATGGGAACCATTTCCTACAGCCAGGAGAAACATGTGCAGTTAATCATTTCATGTAGCATTTTTGGGAAGATCTTTTTGTATCTGTAATTGACAACACGGTTGCTTTCCCATCAATCTCTACTTCTATATAGGAAATTTAATGACTGTTTATGTAATTTTTTTTAATACTCACGTGGCATCACTGTGATGCTGACTTTTTATGAATATGCATGTCTACCCGCACAGGCTGTAACTACACGAGGCAGAAGTGTATACCTTGGTGTTTTGTGCCCCTACAGATCATCCTGTTTTACACATGGTAGGAATTCAATTAAAATCTGTTGACTGACTGGTCCTTTCAAATGAGGGAGAAGACAAAGCTTCTCTCTCGCCTTCCCAGTGTCCTTAACCTTGTTCAAACCCTTCAAGAAAGTGTTTCTGCCTCTGCATGTATTCATTGGACCTGTAGCTAGAGAGAACCTCAATGTTGGCAGGATGTTAAAATGAGAAGACACTTTCTGTCCTCATAGAGCTCAGTATTACTGTATATTCTCTCCTCAGTAGTGCCTCTCCTCATACAATTTCTCTACTATAAATTTCTCTCTCTAGATAATGAATATTGCATTCAGTAATATTCCATTAAGTGAATATCATGCATTACTGATTCCTGTAAGAAAACAAAGCCTTAAAAATCACTGTTTGCACCATTGTATTTTGCATATTATTTCTAAGAATATTAGGCCACTGATAACCTACATAATCTTTCCATGAGATGTTAACTATCAATCAAACTACAGAACTCTTCTCTAGGACTCAATAACTCTGTCTCTTGTGTTTGGAGTAGTTTACTATTATGTCCTCTAAAAATATTTCATAACACATACTTTTAAAAAAAAATTTATCTATCTTGAGAGGGGGGTGGAGGGGCAGAGGGAGATGGGGGGAGAGAGTCCCAAGCAGTCTCTGCGCTGACAGTGTAGAGCCTCATATGGGACTCAATCTCACAAACCGTGAGATCATGGGGCCTGAGCCTAAGTGAAAAATCAGACCTTTAACCTACTGAGTTGCCCAGGCGCCCCCCATAAAACATACTTTTGTTTAAGTTGTACCAACATATTTCCTCTGACTTTTAAAATGAAATGGGATGGTATTTTAGTGTTGCAAATACGTTTAATCATTTCATAACGTTACAGATATATTCATCTTAAGAATGACTGAAATAGAAAAATAGCAGTTAACAATGAAGAAGAAAGGAATTCATGAAGATGAAAGGAATATAAAAACTCCATTACTTGGAGTGCATAGGAGACTGTGAAGTATTACATCTTCAGGTTTATTAATAGTGATTTAGGAATCTCTTTTTGTTGAATAAGTTTTCATTGGAGAAATGCTATCAAAAATACCTTTCTGCCTTGGAGATATACTAAATATAAATGAATCTTTCTTTGATAATTACAGATTTAGCTATGCTTATGAATATAGCCAGAATATTTTTTAGTAGAATGCTTGAAAATGTAGACAGCGTAGGAGATCAACTAAACATATACTGGTATCAGGTTATTGTTATTTCCAGTAAATGCTTTATGTAAGTTTTCTTTCTTTTAATTATCACCAGTGGAGGTCTGGAAATAATGGGTGAAAGAATGGATATCTTTGTTGGGTTCTAGGTGACTGAGGTTTTAAAAAAATATTCAAACATTTTTTTTCCTAGTAGATAAGCATTTAGCAATTATCTAAATTAGAATCCCTTTTTCACGGCTCTGGGCCTATTAGACACACTTTTTAGTAAAATACTTCAAGATCTTTATTAACCACTTTAATTCATACAATTACAATCTCCATCTTAATATTCCAAAACAGATAAAAAGACTCAGAAGGAAAAAGATTTTTAGTTTGCTTTGAACTGTTATATACTCTATTTTGTCATTAAATCTAGTTTCAAAAAAAACTCTTAGCTAGTTAACCAGTGAATTATCCAATTCTCCAGATAAGAAAAAAGCTATTTGAACTTCTAACATATCTCCTAATCTTCAATGCTTTGGATTTTGTTATTTTCAGGTAGCTTTCTGCCAACCTTGTTTCAGATGAAATCTCATTTCTTTTAAAGTTTCTATCTACCACTGATTTCTAACAGAAAAAGAAAAGCTAAAACAACTTGCTGATAACCAAAGCCTCAGAATGAAGTCATGTGTAATAGTGTTTTGTTTTGTTGAGTTTTTTCCCTAAAGTGTTTATGGGCCACAAGACTGATAGCAGCATGGCCATGTCCGGGAAGGACTAAAGGAGTGTGGGGCACAGCGACACGAGTCTTGCGAAGCTGGTCGTTGGAGAACATGCATAACGAAGACATATTCTCCCCTCCCACCCCAGAGTCGTCAAGTGTCAACAGTAATTAACTAAATGAAATAAGCCAGATGAGAAAGACAAAGACTTCACAGTGACACTTACATTTGGAATCTAAAAAATTAAAAAAAAAATCAAACCCATAGAGACAGAGAGAAGAAACGTGGTTGCCAGGGTCTGCAGGGTGGAGAAAATATGGAGAGGCTGGTAGAAGGGTGCAAACTTTCCTCAATAAGATAAATAGGGCCTGGGGATCTAATATAAAATGTGGCAACTACAGCTAATAACACTGTATTGCATAATTGAAATTTGCTAAGAGAGTAGAATTAAATGTCCCCACCTGTATATATATATGTAGTGATGGATGCATTAATTAAATAGATGGGGGAATTCTTTCATAATATATACACACAACAAATCACAATGATATACATTTTAAATATCTTATAATTTTGTATGTTAGTGATATCTCAATAAGGCTGAAATTTAAAAAACCAGTAATTAAGAACTGAAGGAGAACACCCATATTAATTTGCAAGAGACAGACTTTTATAATTAAGGAGGTAAAAGCTAATAACATGGCTATAGTTAGTAATTTCTAGAGGATAGAAAAAAATCTGAAATACATAAAGAAGAATACAGAGAGTTCTCTTAATAACACAACACAAATAGACTGTCAACCTTTGTTGGGTCTCTTTCCAGACTCTTCTAGAAATGTCTAAACAAATACTTTCTTTCAAAGAATCATCATATGAATATTATTTTGAAAACTGCTTTTTTACTTAATATAGTATTGCTCTTGTTCTAAAAATAAAAATAGACCAACATTATTATATGCATGATAACCTCATATATAGATAATACATAATTTATTTAACTCATTCTTTATTGATTGGCATTTATATTGCTTCCAGACCTCTGCTCTTATAAACTCTATGATGAAGAACACAGTCTGTACATCATGCATTTGTGGAATTATTTCAGGATGCATTTCTGGAAGTGGTTACATATTAAAAAACATGTATAATCTGCATTTAGATACATATTTATAAACTGTACTTCTAAATGTACCATATTATTCCCCACAAATCACATAAGAAAATGTCCATTTCATCAACATAACTTATTAGAATAACTATTCTAACTCACTCTCATTTGCCCAATGAAGATTAAGTTGTTTTTTTTTTTTTAATGTTTATTTATTTATTTTTGAGACAGAGACAGAGCATGAGTGGGAAAAGGGCAGAGAGAGACACACACACAGAATTGGAAGCAGGCTTCAGGCTCTGAGCTGTCAGCACAGAGCCCGACGTGGGGCTCGAACCCATGAGCCGTGAGATCATGACCTGAGTCGAGGTCACCCAGGCACCCCGAAGAGTAGTTTTAACTTGATTTTTACTACTTGAGAAGTTGATGAACATGTTTTCATGTGTGTCTTGGACATTTTAACTTTTTTTCTGTCTCTCAATTTCCTAATGTGGTAATTCTTTTTCTTCCTTCTTTTTACTATAGATCTGTAAGAGTTTTTCATTCCATTGAGTAGGTGTGTGTGTGTTATCAGATGTTTAGTGACAAGAATGGGCTGGTGATATAATCTGAGAGTTGCAGCCTATGGGAGGCATTTAAAGTTCAGTAGCAAATGTGAGCTAATATGGTAGAAAGAATGTCAAAAGAATGTGTTGTCACAGTAAGAGAAGATAATGTATCAAAATGGAGAAAATGGTTGATGATGTATAATTCTGTTGAGAGACCAAAAACGTGTCTGTAGGGTCTGGTTTTCTGAAGGTCACTGGTGACCTCAATTGAAGTAGTTCTTTCTAATGGAAAGTTCTTTCTAATGAGTGAACTGGATTCCAAACGGCAGATGTAGCACCTATGAACATATTTTTCAGGTAAGACTGTGGGAGTGGAACAGGGGAACTGGGCAGTTGATGGAGGGAGAGTCTGGGTCAAGTTTGGAGACATCACCTCCCTTTAATGGAGATGATCCAGTAAAGAAGAAGCTGAATTGCAGGAGGATAATGAGAGAGCCTAAGGAGGTAATTTTAAGCAAAAGGATTGATTCTTCTGAATATCACTGTTCAAGGTTCTCCAATGCCCTTCAGACCAAGTCTCATCGTACTGGACACAGTTAACACACTTGACCATTTATTCTCTCTGCTCCTCAACCTTCATGGCACCTGTTTCTCCTGGTTCTTATCTATTCATTCTGAGTGTATCTTCTAACTTCTTCCCTGCCACCTGTTTTTTGTGCATTTTAGGATTATACCTCTGGTTCACATTTCTCCTAATTTTACATGCTCTCGCTAGGTGATCTCTTTTATTCTCATGGGCAAACTATTATTTACAAATCAGTGGCACCTGCATTTCAGCCTAATTCTAAGCTTGGCAAATAGACTTTATATCCAGTCACTTGATGGATACCTTCACCTACATATCCCATGGGTACTTAAGATTCAAGGATCCCAATCTGAACTCAATCTACTTTACTTTAAGATTTGCTTTCTATCTTCTGTTCTTTCAGTTAATGACATTGTCAACTGCCAGCGGCCATATCCACATATCTTTGTAATACCCACTCTTTCCTCTCCCTCCCTACTCACATATAAGGCTTAACCATATTTAATTGTTGATTTGAAGGAATTATTACTGAGGAAAGAGTTGAAGATACTGACTTTTTTTTTGAAGGGAGAAGGAAGGTTGTCCACATAGTGATGAAAAACACGTTTGGGAGGTGATGGCTAGAGGTAAGTCAAGAAGACTGAAAAGAGAGCTGTGTAGGAAAATATAATAGAACTGACAATGTTGATATCATCTTGGGACCAATGAGTAAAGAGACTACTTATTGCTTTTATTGTGATATTAGTAACAAAATAAAAAAATGAATATTCTCATCTTGTAGTTTTGAATTTCACTGGAAACTTTCTGAGGATGGATTACGGATGAAACCAATTATAGTTTTTGGACCCTGCTTCATTGTGTAGGTTGTCAATCTCAAACGCAGAAGGCGAGCTCAGAGGTAGCATCAGTGCTTTCTACTGGAATGGCAAGTAGTTTAATTTCTCAGGTATCAGTGAGTTTACCTGCCTGAAATATCTCTTCTCTCATGTTTGTCGATGCCGTAAATTTGCTGGAAAGGAAAAATGTCTGAATTCAGAGATAAGGTTTACAAATTAGAAAGCTTTAGCAAGAATTTGAACTTACAAAAGTGTAAAAGTTGATTTTTGAAAATAAATTGAGTCAAATGTTTCCTAACTTTTAACTTGTTAAGCTAAATGGAGAAGCACTAGCAGAATGTATAAACATCAAGTCTGTTCATGAGGGAAGCAGGAAAAATGATTACTGATTGTCATTTTCACTTTATAAAGCAATGTGTGGGTTTCCTTTCCCAAAATTCTCAGAAGTGCATCAAGTTATGAGGAATAGAAAACAACATTAATACTTACCCTGAAGGTTTGAGAACAATAAAGAATATTGGGAACAATAAAGAATGTTGAGAATAATACTCATGTCAGTACTTTCTGTATCCCAGACATGTCACCAAGAAACTTTTGATAGATGACAAGTACCAGCTTTTTTTCAAAGAAAATGTTTGCTCCAATCTTTTTGATCAAAAGGTCTCAGAAGAATATACAAAGCATCTATATTTGAAATTGTTAAAGTATCTGGTCAAGCTAAGTCTTTTGTCTGTACTCAGTACTCAAATATTAGTTAAAAGTTCAAATATAACGGAGAAGATTTAGTTTCAATTGCAAAAAATCGTGTCTGTTGCCTACTAGTTGTCCTTTTTGCTACCTGTTGTTCTCATGCTTATAGAAAATAGTGCTTCCCATATTTTATTGCATCTTCATTGTCTTGCCTCTACATAAAAATGCCAGCTTGGGTCCAAAGCATAATCAGGTGTATCTTGACACAAAATCTCAAAACTGGCAAATGTGATGCAGGATGAAAAAAATTAAGTGACTGAAGATTTTTTTGGCGGATACTTTAATAATTATAAGAATGGAAGTAATAAAAATGAGTCCGTATGATGAAGTTATTCTTGCAATAATGATCCAGCCATCTACCTCAGTAAGAAAGGTACTGGCACTAACATTTATTTATTTATTTATTTATTTATTTATTTATTTATTTATATTTATCGTGCTATTTTTAGAGGGAACAAATTTTCACTTAAGCTGGAAGCTTTGTTAGGAAGTTTAAAAACTTCAGACAGGGTTGTCTGTACTTTTCCATGACAATAAGCACCAAAGAACAAGGGCTGATGTAGAAATAAGATGTATTTACCACCCACACTTTCCCACCGTTATGCAGCATATTGAGAATAGAGTGTCTGGAGTACAATGGGTTCAGGGAGGAGCTCTAGGCCTTGAGGTGAGGGAGGGTGAAGCAGATACCAGATTTCAAAGGACAGAGAGAGATTCAGCTCTACAGAAGACAAGGGACAGGCCTTCTTCCTCAAAACAGGGCAGTGGATGTAATTCTAGCTTCTGGAGCTGGGGTATTTACTGATTTATTTATTTTTTATAAGGCAGGCATTTGACCAAAGCAACAAATGGCTGAATCCAGGGGACAAACGGGACCAACCAAACAGCCAGTTAAGCTGAGCCACCATTAGACCCGAGAATTCCCAAGGACCTGGGTGACAGGGCGGTCAGAAACAGAAACAGGTAAAACAAGCAATTTCTTTTCCGGTCAGTGTCCATGCCACTGTATTCCTTCACGAGTTCCAGG
Source organism: Proteles cristata cristata (assembly GCA_017311185.1). Lineage (NCBI taxonomy): Eukaryota > Metazoa > Chordata > Mammalia > Carnivora > Hyaenidae > Proteles > Proteles cristata. The sequence goes on along the minus strand of JAESUZ010005128.1, from coordinate 2,180,663 downwards.
TCACTAGTTTCAGAAAATGTGGTTTCTTAAACATCTTTCCTGAAAATATGGGTATTCTCACCCTCCCCTTCTCTAACTTTCATGATCCAAGTCTCTACCAACACATTTATTTAATGAACAGAGAAAAAATATATATTTCTAAAAACTTCACGATCTCTCCTGTGTAGAGCATTGAGTTTGTATACCACATGTGGGTCCTGAGCTTCCGACCAGACAACCAGTCATGAATGTCCACTTTCCTCAATCAAAGTCACTGTTTTTGGAGCAGCAAACTCCCCTCTTCTGGTTCTTTGACACTGTGTGCTGTCTGTGGCGCAGATACTCATCCTACCTCTAAGTTCTCAGGTAGCCTTGTGTTAGTGTGCGCAGCTTTCACAATCCTTCCACAATCCTTCACAATCCAGATGTGTGGGCTCACTCAACTCTCTAGGCAAGTTTGACATAGAATGTATTCTTATTCTTAGAATGAGACATCCTCATAGAGAAAAAGATAAGAGGGAAGCCTACTCAGATCTGCTCAGATCTGCCCCAGCTTCTTTCTGCCCTTGCTGCTCTTCCTCAATGCTCAGGAGAATAGGAAATAAACAGGAAAGATGGAAGTAGTATACATTCCCTAACATTTTTTAAAAACATTAAAAAAATTTTTTCATTCTAACCCAACAAGAAGAAATAGGTCTGAAACAATATGAACTTTGCTCTGACCAATTATTTTCTTTTTCACAAAGTATAAACTAAGAGATGCCCACAGGTAGTTGTTTGTCAAGTGACAATTCAGAAATGAGGGATTGGGTCATTTCATGCAATTATGGTTTACCCTTGAACAATATGGATTTCAACTGCACAGATCTATTTACATGTGACTTTTTCAAAGCAGTACAGTACTGTAAATGTATTTCTCTTCCTTCTAATTTTCTTGATATTTTCTTTTCTCTAGCTTCCTTTATTGTAAGAACACAGTATATAATACATATAATATACAGAATATACTGTGAATCAACTGTAAAGGTTTTAGGTAAGGCTTCTGGTCATCAGCAGGCTACTAGTAGTTACATGTCTAGAAAGTTAAGAGTTATGAGTGGATTTTTGACTGCACAGGAGTGAAAGCCCTAAACCCCTGCATTGTTCAATGGTCAACGGTAGTCATTTCTTTGGGTAACAAATACTGAAGGCAGTGGTTAAAAAGTTATTAGTGTGGTAAGGATTGTTTTATTCTCCACTATTAACACTTTAGCTAATATAAGTTAAGGAGAGAGTAAGCATTGAGGGTGGAAACACAGGCCAATTGGGTTTTGATGAGTAAGAGTGATGAGGCTGGTGCTCAAGGCAGTTCTTGGTCTGGATGAAGCCTACACTGGACAAGAACTGACCACAGAAGGTCACTGAATATGTCAAAGAGGAGGTGTAGGTCTCTGAAGATGCCCTCACCCCCAGGCCTCATTCTAGTTCACCAGTATCTTGAGTTGCAGAATTTATGGTCTAAGTGTTAAGAATTTTATGGGTTATTAGATTGGTACCTTCCAACACTTAACATTATATGATTCTAGAACTTCACTAGGTGCCTTCTAAAACTTTTACTTAAATTATATAAACTATATATAGATATAATATATATTATATAAAACTATATACTTCAGAAAGGAAACAGGAGGGGCGCCTGTGTGGCTAAGTCAGTTGAAATTCCAACTTCGGCTCAGGTCATGATCTTACAGTTCGTGGGTCTGAGCCCCACTTCGGGCTCTGTGCTGACAGCTCAGAGCCTGGAGCCTGTCTTTGGATTCTGTGTCTCCCTCTTTCTCTGACCCTCCCCTGCTCACGCTGTCTTTCTTTCTCTCTCAAAAATAAATAAAACATTTAAAAATTTTTTAAGAAAAGAGAAAGGAAATAGGAAATAGGTTTGTTGAATGCTTATGTATCAAGCATGGTGTTAGGCAATGTTATTACTATCTTATATAACTCAAATCCTGTAAAGGAATTATCTTCCTATTTTATAGGTGAAATAGACTCACTGTGATTAACCATCCTACCTAAGATCTCACAGCTCTATATAACAAAGCATGGAGGTCTAATTCCCAAGCTCATGCTCTTCCTATCACATCATGATACTGCTCTAAAAAGCCCATTATTTATATATTACCCACCAAAACGGGGACATATCAAAGGAAACACAGATGGCTCTAGAGAGGTCCATGAGCTCTCTACGATTAGAGCAAAAGCTGAATGGTTATATGATTTCTTGGAATGGACAGTTTAGAATTTTTAGCAAATTCCCAAAGGTTAAGCCATAAAATCAGAAAAACCATTGCACTCCATGTATTGAGAAAGTAACAGCCATATTCCCCTTCAGTCCCACCATATGGCATCCTGAGCTTATTCCCAACATACTCAATTTTCTCCAGTGATTGGAGCAAGGCTGGAAACCTTAGAAAGAAGAAGATTAAATAATAATGAAATACATGAGAATCCATTTAGCTATGTGTGCTGTTTGGCAGCTCTCCATATAATTTCTGGTTATCAGTACACCCCGGGGGCTACTGTAGGTTCATTAATATAATTTGAGACTTGGAGATCCTTGGAGATCATAGAGTCCGAGTCCCGCAGTTTACAGATGACAAAACCAACACCCAGAGGGCTAGAGTGACTCATACATTGTCACATAACCTTTCATTGGCTTGATAATGAACTTAATATTTATTTACCTGGCCATCAGTCATTTTGGGCCATCATCTGTACCTCCATGGTCAGTCAAGGGAAGGAGAAAACGTTGGGCTCATGCTCAAATTGCCCCTTACAGTTCTAATATTTATCTAGCATAACCAAATACTATTTAGTTTTTTAGTTCTAATGAGATTTGCTGTGGTGGCACCACAGCTGTCTGGCACCAGTGTGGTCTGCAAATGATATCAGAAAAAAGTTGACGGGAGGCTGAAGATTCTTGTATTCTGAATTAGTAAACAAAAAACAAAAAAAAGAAAAAGAAAAAGAAGAAGAAGATGCACTTTTCAGATGCAACTTAATGAGGCAGACTGTGCCAATTTTGCTAATATAAGCCAAGTTGTAACGATAAAAATCAGTAATTTAATTAGTCTGTTGCAAATGAAAACATTTTATCTATACCATTATTTGAAAGCATTATGATTCTATTGATTACTTTCTCAGGAAAATGTAAGAAGAAACTTTTTTTAAGTCTATGTAAAAATCTTTAGACTTTGTGTTAAGAAGAAACTGCTGAAATAAATTGCATTTCTAGACTGCATTATACAGTTTCATTGTGGTTCAACTTGATGCATGTTCTTGGTCATTTAACATGATACATTACTGAAATAAATCAGATATTTGAAATAAACACATGCAGAAAATTCACTTAAGTTTTAAAAAAATTAGGCAAGAGACCACATGTACAGCAGACATAGGGTCCAAGAAAGTTCTACACAATATGAGCTTGGGCAAATCACTTAGCTTCCCTGTGTCTTAGTTTTTCTTCCTGCAAAATACTGAGGTCTGTGTGATTTTTAAGGCTAGTCCTTGCTCTCAGATTTTGTCTCTGATTCTGTCATAACATTTTTACCCTTAAATATTAAGTTCAGGAGCTTATGCTCATTATAGGGGAGAAAAAAAGAGTTAATCATGTAAATGACTTTTAAACTAGATAAACAGGAATGAGTTGTTAAGAATTAACAATGATCACAAAGAAAGTGAAGATTAGAAAAGTTAAATATATTTTAGTTGAGATCTTGCATCAAAGCACTCACGGTGCCTGAGTGGCTCAGTAGGTTAAGCGTCCAACTCTTGATTTAGGCTCAGGTCATGATCTCATGGTTGCATGAGTTCAAGCCCCACACTGGGCTCTGCACGGACTTGTGGAGCCTGCTTGGGATTCTCTCTCTCCCTCTCTCTCTGCCCTTCCCCCACTCACTCTCTCTTTCTATCCCAAAATAAATAAATAAACATTGAACAATTTTTTTAAAAAAATAAAGAAAAAAGTTCCAGGTAGCCTTCTTAAAACATTTTATCACAGAATCTTAGAATCAGAAGGGAATATCAAAGGTTATCACAATTCACAGTGGAAATTTCCTCTGTGCCTGTCATTTCCTAGTCCCCCTCTCCTATGATTTTTGGAGCTCTTGAAACAAAACAGGTGAGATGTATATAGAGAATAAATCAGTAAATTAGTAAAGAGCTCTAGAGTAGAAGCCAAACAGCTCGTAATATAATTTACATGGATGAACAGATAATCTAAATTATAAATATAACTAATTGAGGTCTTGGGGAGGTTTAACTTTAACATGCATCTAAAAAACCAATTATAACTTCAAATTAAAGCAAAACTCTAATTAACATATTGCTGATTCATTATCTCTTTTCCTACAGTTGTCTTTTAATTTTCTTTTCCAGTTTCACTAAATTTTGAACCCTCAGTGTCTGCAAATAATATTGTCCCCTATAAAAGGAGGCAATGTACACATTCAATACAAGGTCTCTATTAGTCTTCTTTCTGCCTTAAACTGAACACTTGAGATAAATCTTTCTTCATTTTTCTCCTTTTCTCCTACTTCAGAGGAAGAATTCTCTCCTCAGCCTTCCAAAGCAAATCCTACACTTTCCACTCACCATCTGATTCCCACCTGCCCACAGGAACTTAACCTTGCTCTGTTAAGTCCTCTCTCTTTTTTCAAATCTCCCACCTTTCCTCACAGCCTGCAAATGTGCCCTCAACCTGTTAAGCAGGAAAATGTCAGTGTGTTAGAAAGATCATGGATGATACTGGTGAGCCACCGAACTAATTATATTTGAAATGAATACTAATGCTACATTTCTCTGAATATATTTTTAATTTTTTTGAACATATTTATCATAGGTTCTTTACAGTCTTTATTCGCTACAGTCTACATCTAGGTCACCTAGGAGTTAGTTTCTATTGGCTCTCTTTTTCTCTGCCACAGGCCACATTTTCCTGTTTCTTTACACATGTAATAATTTTGGTTGAATACTAAATGTGGTATGTGATATGTGACAGAGGTTCTGAAGTCTGTTTTCTCCCCCCGAGGAGTGTTGATCTTGTTCTAGCAGGCAGTTCAGTTACTGGCTGGTCGCCTTGACAATGTGTGGGCTTGGTTTATGCTTTTAGAGCAGTGTAGAATGCTCAAGGTATTTCTCTATGTCCTCCAACCAGGCAAGACTTAACTCTGAAGTATCTTCCTTTTGAATCTCATCACATCTACTTTTAAGCTTTGAAGAACAGGGTATGATCTTAACTCCAAAGGCATGGCCTTTCTAGTCTCGCTTCAGAAGTTGAGGATGATAACAGGATGTGATGAAGGTGTTAACATGGCTAGAATGGAAAATCAGAGTCTCCACACTGCTGTCACGGTCTCAACCCCACAGTGGTCACTCACGGCTAAGCCTCAAGGGGGTCTCACCCTGAGCCCAGCTCTCAGTCAAGGATCCATGTGGGACTTTCATAGGGACCTCTGGAACTCCTTCTGGGAGCGTGCATAGGGTAGTGTAATTACTGAAATGACATCTGATCAATGAGATGAAAAAAGTGAAGGAGCAAGCCATGTAGATATCTATGGGAAGAACATTCTAGGTACAGGAAACAGGAAGTGCAAAAGCCTTAAAGTGTGAATTTTAGGACTCGTGATGTGATATGTACTAAGAGTTGGAGAAGATACAGAGACTTACCACGAGTTGGGGAGGGGTGAGAGCAGACTTGCAGGGCTCAGCAAGGATGTGATGTTTACTCTGAGCAAAATGGCCAGCTACTGGAGGATTTCGAGTGGAGGAGTGACATGGCCAAAGGAGTGACATGGCCAAATGTTTTAAAGGGCTGCTGTACTGAGATTAACTATAGTGTAATAAGGGCAAAGGAACGGAAACAGTAGGAAAGATATTGAAATAGTGTAGGTGAGAGAATATTGCGGCAAGTAAAAGGGTAGTAATGGCAGAGAAGGTGGGAAGTAGTTAAATGTACCTTGAAGATGGAGTCAACAGGTAATCCTGATGGATTACGTGTTGAATGTGAGAGAAGGAAACTTCTGTCCAGAGTAGTTGGAAGGACAATAACCACCGTCTACTAAAAAGGAAAAAATGCTGAACGAGAATTAAAAAGAAAATCAGGATTGGTTTTGGATCTTTAAATTTGGAATGCTTATTCAAGTCATTAGAGTCTACGTGATATAATCTTTTTATTTGTGACCCTAGCTCCAGGGCTGTGTCTGGGTGGGAATTACCTGCCTATTGATGGTATATAAAGCCATAAGACTGCAATAAATCAACAAGGAAGTGAGTAAAGACTCAAAGTCTGATGTCTAAGCACTTCAAATGAAGTGGCTGAAGACACAAAGGGGAATAAGCAAGAGTGAGAAAGAGTGGAAACCCAGGAAGGTATGGTCTCCAGAAAGTCAAGCACAAACAAAAAGTGTTTCAGAGAAAAATGGAATAATTAACTGTGTCAAATGCCAAAAGGTCAAATTGGATGAAGAATGAAAATTGTCCATGCACGTGCAACATGGAGTTACTGGCGACCCTGAAAGAGCAGTTTTAGGGGAGCGATGGGGCAAAGGCTTGATTGGAGGGGGTCCAAAATAGGAAAGAAGAGCTGGAGATAGAGTTCTGACAACTGTTTAGGGAAGTTTTGCTCTAAAGAGGAACAGAAACACTAGACTGTAGCCTGAGGGGAAAGTAGGGCAAAGAAAAAATGAACTCAATATGGGAGAAATAAGATGTTTACATGCTTTGGGAATGATCTAGTAGAGGACATTCTGATGGTGGTAGATAAGAAGGGGAGAAGTGGTAAAGCAGTGATCATGAGGAAGTACAAGGGAATGGGATCTAGCGACCAAAAAGTGGCCTCAGATAGGATCACTATCTGAGGGGTTCATCCAGAGTAATGGGGGAGACAGAGAAATGTGGGCAACAAGGCTGAGGCCAGATGGTTGTGTTGGTGGACTCTTTGCAAATCCTCTTCTGATTGCTACTATTTTTAATGAAATAGGAAGCAAGGAGAGCAGCTGAGAGACAATGTAGAGGCGATGTGGAGGTTTCAGAAGAGAAGGTGATGGATGGATAGAAAAATAAGACACAGCTGCTGGGCAGCACTAATGACCCCTTGAGGTTAATGATCATGCATTAAAAGTGAGACCAGTCAGCGTGGCTGTTTGTCTCTAGAAATACTGGGCTGCAAGGGGGCAGTCCCTACAAAGATGGAGAATTGGATTTAGTTACTGATGGAATTGAGGGTATAAGCAAGGGAATTATTTTAATGAAGCTTCTGGGAGGGAAGTAAGCTGTGATAAGGCGAGGTGTGGTGAGAAAGTAGTGGGATCAGTGGACTGTAGGTCCCTGTGAATTGTTGGAAATGGAGTAATGAAGGAGGCAAGATGGAAAGACAAGCCATAAGTGAAAATGCAATACTTGAAAATAGGATTATGAAGGAGGTACAGCAATTGGCAATGAGAAGGTTTAAACAATGGCCTTAGGTGTGGTTGTGGCAAGGCAAAGGACAAGGTCAGCTCAAATAGTTCCTTAAACGGATACCTTCCCTGACGTCATTTTTCCTCTCTTCTTGTCTTCTAAGTCTCCGAATTCTTTATCGGCAATCCTTTATGACTCTCTTCTATTTTCCATCTATTGTTACTTGATAGCCATGTTTTAGAGTGTAAGTTCCTGGAAAGTGTCGCATCTAGTGGTCCCCTGCCTACAGAACTACACATCATATATACACATACAATCTACATATCAATAATTATAGAAATAAATCAGAATAACAACAGTCGCAGCCTAAGCTGTCTCTTTGTGCGTAGGGTTCTCACGAATGCTTTATATAATGTTACTGAACTTTACATTAACACTCTCTTGCAGATACTTGATCCTTATAATAATAGGAACAGAAACTGTGATGAGAGAATAGTTTCACCGACTCACATGGAGGATAAGGTTTTAGTCAGCAGACGTGCAGGGGGAGCACATGACAACCAGGTAGGTCCCAATGGAAGCAGGGCCAGGGTATTTATAAAGTAGGGTAGGTGTCAGCAAACTTTTCTGTAAAAGGCCAGATGGTAAACGTTATATGTTTCTGTAGCCCTAGGGTCTCTGTAGCAACTAGTCACATCTGCCGTAGAGTACCATGAAAGTAGCCACAGCCGCTACAGCAACAAACAAGTATGGCCATGTTCTAATAAAACTTTACTTACGGACACTAGAATTTGAATTTCATAGAGTTTTCACATGTTATATTCTTTTTCTTTTGATTTTTTTTCTCAACCATTTTAAAGTGTAAATGGCGCCAGGTTATACAAAATCTGGTGCCAGGTCTTTGACCCAAAGGCTATAGTTTGCAGACTTGCGGGATAGAGGAGTCCTTGTGGATTTGGGTTAGATCTCAGTTTTTTACTTTAGTGGAAGCTCAGGTTGGGCATCTTTCTTGTTTTTATGGCCCTTGCTTTGGGGTCCATGTTACAATCCCAAAACCATCTGAAAAATATTTTCTGAGAATTATTTACTGACTAGTCAGAAACTCACAGGGTTAGGAAGGTAGATCACTGAAGAGAAACAAAACATAGCAAACAGAGTAGGCAACCTTGGCGGAAGAGGAGACCCTCTATTACGGTTACTTTAGTACTTTTATAAAAGCTGTAAAAGCAAAAATTAGAGAAATTAAGTGATTTTCCAAAGACTACACATCTCAAAAGTGACAGAGTTGGGATTAGAACTGTAGACCTACTGAGTCTTCATTTCCTTGCCAATCCTATGTGACACAAGTCATGATAAAAGTTAATGCTTTGCACACAGAGTGTTCTGTGTGTATTTATTAGCTGAATAAATTGACTAATATTCAAATATTGGCATGGTGACAAAGTAAGTATTCAGTACCATCTTAACCAATGGGTTTTAACACATGCTTTTTAGACAAGACAAGAGTACTTTTGTGACTAGGCACTAAAGAGCAAAAAGCACTCTTTCTGTGCTAGTACAAAAAAAACTCCATTTGGGTAAATGAGCTCATGATCTGCCACAGTTAAATCTCCAAAAGCTATGTGAGTAGAGAGGGGGGAAAAATCTCTCAGAGTGGTGAAAGTTTCCAGGTGAAATACATCAAATGACCTCAGCATTGCTTTTTTCAAGTTTCTTCTGTATAGCCCAAATTTCATAAAATATAGGGCAATTTCTACAGCTAAGATTGGGGTCTAATGGGCAAAAAAGACCTATTTTCTAAGCACATGCATTTGTTTCCTCCTTCTGACTTGATCCACTTAGTTCACTTTTGAGGAAGCACTTGTTCTTTCTGTATTCCTCTATTTATGTAAGGATGCAATGAAATAAATTGATGTCCAGTATGGGATTAGTGTAGATATTGTTGGAAGACATTATGAGCCTTTGACTGCATTAGGACAAATCTCACTTAAAGGAGCTACCCTATAAAAGGAAGTGTCCATTTGGCAAAGAATGAACATCACTGAGACCTATTTTAGCTTTACCTTTTCCCCAGTTTGATTTTCCTTTACATCAGGGGAAAGTATATAGTCAGAATGTTTTTGGTATTTTGCTTGTTTGAAGAGCAAGTGGAAAGATGTAAAGAAATCCACAAGATTGACAATTTTTCGATTAGAAGTTGCAAATACTCACAGAATCCCTCCCACCTCTAATAAGTATGATACCTTACTAACTGTTAATTCTTGATTTAAATCTTTTTAAAATTCTGTGACCAAGTAGCTTTCCGGTTAAAGCCAGCTGTTGGCTCAGTTGCTTAAGCATTCGACTCCTGATTTTGGCTCAGGTCATGATCTCACGGTTGTCAGACTGAGATGGAGCCTGGCGGTGAGCTCCATGCTCAGCATCAAGCCTGCTTGCAATTCTCTCCCCTTCCTCTTTCTGCCCCTCCCCTGCTTGCATACATGCACATGCTCTCTATCAAAAAAATCTTCAAAAAATAAAATATAAAAAAATAAAATTCTGCAACACGGGGGTGACTCTCCTCGTTTACAGTACCAATAGCTTATTGACCGATAAGTAATAAGCAGGACCAAGAAAAAGGGGAAATGAATCACATTTCTTTTGCTTCTTTCCAATAGGAAATACCCAGCTGCTTACACCAGCAGTTACACAAACTGTAACAGTAATTGTAACAATAATAAAACCCAATTTGTATAAATGCAAATCTTAGGGTTTTTTTTAAATCCCCATTTCCTTTTCGGTGTCGCAATTTTATAATTTCTATCTGCCGAATAAATGGATACATTCCTGGGTTATGATGTTTGCTGCACAAGATGTTTCAGAGGCAGGAAAAAGGGAACAATTCTTGATAAGCAAATTCATTCTAGACTGCTCCATGCTTGAGTCCATAGGTGGAAATCTTACTAACTTTAGGAAAAGCCATAGGCAGGTATTACTCAACGATGTTTTGTGTTTTTTTAAAATAATATATTTTCTATTTTTTTAGTGTTTTTTTTTTTTTTTTTTTTAAATTTCTAAGAGAGAGAGAGACAGCCTGAGCAGGGGAGAGACAGAGAGACAGGGAGACAGAATTCGAGACAGCCTCCAGGCTCCGAGCTAGCTGTCAGCACAGAGCCCGACGCTGGGCTCGAACCCACGAACCGTGAGATCATGACCTGAGCCGAAACTGGACGCTTAACCGACTGAGCCACCCAAGTGCCCAATCAAGGATATTTTAAAGGGGTTAGTTCCAGAAGTTTATTTTTATATCGTTCTTTGAGCAAAGATACTCTCATTAAAGGCTGTCTTGTCCAGGTAGCAGTTTTAATTACAAAGGAACAAAAGGATGACTTCTTTTTTAATTCTCCTGTTTGAAAATATATTTTTGAGTCCCCCAAACATAAAAAGGTCACCCTAATTATCAGTGATGAGAAAGCATCGTGGCTCTCATTTCTTACTTTTGGTGAAGGCCACCTGGGATGCGCTTCCAGGCAGGCAGGTTAGGAGGAAAAACAAAAGATGATCAAACACAGTCCCCTATGACTGACAGCTACTTCCCGATACTGGGGTTAAGTCATGAGGGAGAAGACCCAGAGGGGCAAAGGGGCAGGTCTACCCATGCTCGTCACTTATTCTTATGAGATTTATATAGCTCCATAAATGCACACCATGCTGTAATAAAAAAATACATCAAAATCAATAGCAATCCTTGCTGTTCAGTTCGACTTCTTGAATTTGAATGTAGGCGGTTTACAGCATTATTCTTTTTCTTGTCATTATTACTAATTTCTCTGCCTAAGGGTTGCATTTCTTTTATCATTTTGCTTACAAATTCAACAGTCTTACCAAGTTTAAGCCACAATGAACAGAAACATCTCTCCCCAGTAGACAGTAAAATAAAGCAAACTAAAATGAAAATTGAGGCGAACTTAGGAATTTGGAAGGAATGTGAGGCCTTTTTATATTCATTTTTAAAATAGTGATATTTCAGTCTTCTTCAAAAATCCCCCAGTGTGAGACCATAAACTCTTAAAACAAATGGCCAACGTTTTAAGTGTTCATCAGCTGTATTCAGATTCCTGAATACCAGTTTCCACTAGAAGGCTAAAGTCTGTTGGCAGTGAGGGCAGAAAAAACACACAGATGAGGTGGAGATGAAATGAACAGGGAGTGATAAGAACCTCTGAGCGAATCTACATTTTAAAGGATGAAGCCTAGAAAAACATACTTTTTCTCTTTGCATAAAATTTCATGCACACATGCAGATCTCAAAGGATTCCCTTTGAAAACCAGATGGAAATGAGTTCTCCACATCAAATGACAGAATGCAGCTAACAAGATCAGTGTATCAGTAATTCACCAGGAAAACCTCCAAAGCTTAATAAAGACTCGAGCCCCCCTCTTTTTATTGCTTCTACTTTACCACATCAATTCCATTTAGAGAACTAGACAGCGCATCTTAGGACTGCTAATCAATACTAGACAAATTCTAATGACAAGGAATCATCTATTTCTTTAGTTGCATAATTAGACAAAAAAATCTGGAGCTACGTAAGTACGTTAAAACTTCAGGATTATTCCAAGTCCATGTTTCTTTACAGGAAAAATCAGCACCTATGTCAATATTTAGAAGTGTGTGCTGCGTTTATCAGCGTTGAATTGGAAGTGGGAAAACGTACGCAATGATACTGAAATGTGCAAGTACCGCTTCCAGAAAAGCCTCGTAAGTCGTGCTTGTTCCTAACACGGAACATGAAGAATAAGCAGTGGCAAATTGAGCAATGAGGTTCTGCAACGGAAGCATAATTTCAACTGTAACTGTAACCTGTCCTTTCTATTTAAGGAAAAATAGGTGGCATCTGTGGTTGTGTGTTATACAAGTTTCTAAATGTAGACTGTGCGGTGATGGGAGTATAACAAAGCTGTCCCAGATTTTTGTTGCAATTGCAGTGAGATTTAAATGATAGAAACATCAAAAAGGCATGAGCTCCATTCTGGGAGACTTCCACGTTTCTATTAGCTCCTGAAGACTGTCCTCATCCATTGCTTTCTGAGAACCTCATTATGGTCAAGACATGGCCTTGTGTGGCAGAATTTACCTTGAGGGGATGGAATTTACCTTGAGAGTAGGACTCAGAAATGGGTAATATCTCCTGCGGTGGGGCAGTGGTCTGGTGGGAGGGGAGGGCCACCTTTCAGAAGTTGGGAGAGGGTTTGAACAAGCTGGCTACAAGCAGCTTGCTCAATTATTCACCAAATATTTACTGAGACGTTACTATGTGCCAGACCCTGGGGTAAGTAGGAACAGTGAATAAGCCTGGTCCTTAGCCTCTGATAGCTTAGGGAGTAGCTAGAGAAAAGTTCCCACACAGTACAAGAAAGGGCAAGAAACTATCATTGAGAATGATACATGGGACCAAAGCAGAAGTACATGGCCCCGAAACTAGAATAGGATATAGAAGGGCAACCAAACTGGTCTAGGAAAGCTTGTCAGAGAAATGATAACTACATGAGCCCTGAGGACAGTGGGAAATTTCTAGGGGAAAAAGTGTGTGTGTGTGTGTGTGTGTGTGTGTGTGTGTGTGTGTGTGTGAGAGAGAGAGAGAGAGAGAGAGAGAGAGAGAGAGAGAGAGAGAGAGAGAGGCAGACACAGACACAGAGGTAGAGAGAACTACAATGAGTTTTATAGTTGATTGTCATGGACTGTTGTGAATGTTAAATTTATTTCTGACTACCTTTTCGGTCTTCCACATAGTAAGTGGCGTATTTAATGTTTATTTCATTACAATTATTTTCAGAAGGTTCCAAAGTACGGTATTTTTGAAGTAAATATTACAATCCATCTCTTGCCTTTTGAATGAGCCTTCAGACCTCTGATTTCAACTTGTAGGTCTTTGAAGACAATCTGACCTGCTTACTCACAATTCAGCATTAAAACCAAAGTAAGGTACCTTCATCTGTAAAGAGAGTCTTTAGGAATCATAAAAGCTGGTAAGTAATAATATCAGAAAACCTCTAATCATCATCGGACTAACAATGCAATCTGTAAATGTGAGAGTTTCAGGTCAATGGGCTTGTGGTCACACAAGTCACCATTTCTGTTTCCTAAAGTAAGGCGGTAGCCTTACAAGGTTAGCAAAGTTCTTATTGGGAACCGACTTTCAGTATGAAACTGAGAGTTCAGATACCATTTAATTTGGAAATTCAGAATAAGGTATGTATTCTAAGATAAGACAGACCATTTTGCAAGTAACAAATCACATCTCTGTCTCAGTGGTTCCTTCCAATGCAACTAAGTGTTTCACTTACTTTTATCTTACCTCATCTTCAGTCAGTAGTAAAACCTATACTAATTGAGGGTAACATGGTCCCTTAATTAAAACATGAGTTATGCTTTACAAAGCATGCCAAAACAGCCCTACAGGGTTGGACCCAATTCTTGGAATGATAGTCCTGTCTAATGGAGTTTTATCGTGAAAGTTTTCAAAGTTGTCCTGAAAGTAATGAAGAGTTTCTCTGAAAGGCCACAGAAGCTTTCTGGCCAGCTTTCAAATTGCTTGATATAAATAAACTTCTTTTCTCCCTGGAGCAGTGGACTTCAGATTCCTTGCTTTTCATTTCTATTTTCCAATCCCCTGGGGCCACCTGGAAAACGGCTCACTGTTGTACTGACGTTCGGGATAGTGGGGGAGTGGGAAATCAAATGTGAAGAAAGAGGTAAGCGTTTAACTCTGCTGTCAGCAAAGGAAAGAGGAAATAGAAGATGTTGCTAGTCCCCTCTTTTTTTTTCCACCTTCTTTAGCAGAGATACGGTGTGAAGTCCCCAAGGGAATGCCACAATATGTTAGCTTTTCACAGTCTGGCAAGGCCTCCAGGAATACACTGAATTGTTTATTTCAGATAGGTCTTTTGCTGCATTCAACCCTCAGAAAATAAGCATGACAATTGGCCTCCTTTGCTGAAGACACTGGGAGATGACAGGAAATTACAAGTAGGAAGTGCACTAGAGGGGAAAAATAACCACCTTAAAAAAAAAAAAAACAAACAAACCCAAAACACAAACAAAAAACCCCTAAGGTGCTGATGAAGCATCTTGGCATTTGAATAAATTAAAACCAAGTGATGCTTTTGAAAGCTTTAAATGAGTAAGCTGAGGTGGAGGTTTAGATTTGTTCTGGAAAGGAATGTATATAATAGAAATAATCTTTATGTTTAAAACAATGTATTCAGAAACTGTAGGAGTGTGTGTGTATGTGTGTGTGTACAAAATACTTTGAAACCCTTAAGCACCTTATGTGAAGACATTACGTGGGGAAATACTCTTTCTAAAATGAATTGCATATTGATGTAAAAAGAAAATCCCATCTTCTTGTTCATTTTGAAAGCTAGCTTTCAAAAATGTAATATGCAGCCACTGGCATCTCTGAACTCACTATTCCTTTTCTCAAGGTCTCAAGAGTTGAATCCTGCATTCTTGCCATATGCCAAGGGTTAGGCCATTAATATGTAAAAGAAGCTGGTATCCAGAGAATTGACTTTATAATTGGAGAACACCAAAATAAACCTAACACTTCTCAAACAATGCCTGCACCACAGCAGCCCTCTTCTCTTAGGCTACTAGGCCATGTCCAATTTTCTCAGTCTGTCGGAAGATACAGCTGCCTCCATGTGCCGGGGCAGCTTTAATTATGGTGACTTTTCCTCCCACTGGAAAGCCTCTTCCTGTGGTTTGAAAGTTTGAATTATTCAAGCCCATGTTAATATACTGCGCTGAATGCTCCGTTTGGCCCATTGAGGCGCACCTGGAACTCTTCTCTTTTTTTTTCAGATTTGCTTTTTCTTTCCCTCTCTCCTCTCCTCCCACCTTTTCCTATCCTTTCTCATTCTCGTTGCTCCCACTGTTAAAGGCAAGAACCAGGGAGCGCTTAGCACTGAAAAACTCAGGGAATTTGGTACGACTAATCTCTTAACAGCCTACTCGTGTGAAGTTGCAAGAAAAGTAACTAAAAGATTCACAAGTATGAAGCTCCATTCTTTAACCTTTTTTTAAGAAAAAAAGTAATATAATTTATATAATTTGATAACCAGAATTCCAGAACCTTTTGATATATGTCTCCTCAATTTAAACTGTTAATTTGAGTTTACTCCTAACATAGAATCAGTGGGAAAATTCTTTTTTTTTAATTTTTAAAAAATGTCTTTATTTATTTTTGAGAGACAGAGAGAGAGACAGTGTGAGCAGGGGAGGGTCAGAGAGAGAGGGAGACACAGAGTCCGAAGCAGGCTCCAGGCTTCAAGCTGTCAGCACAGAGCCCAATGCTGGGCTTGAACCCTCGAGCTGTGAGATCATGACCTGAGCCTAAGTCGGAGGCTCAACCGACTGAGCCACGTAGGCGTCCCATTGTGGGAGAATTCTTGATCTTTCCCTTTGAAGCTACAAAGAGTTAATATACATGAGTGCTGGTTAGATACCAAATTCTAGATTTCAGTCTTCGATTACTTTTTAGGCTTTGCTTAAAATACCAACCCTACTTTTCCCCCATTTAAGGTTTTAGTCCAGTTTTGAGTGGTCACTGTGACTTCAGTGACTCTACAGCCAGAGTCAGCATCAAGATTATACACGGTATCCTCGGGTTAAGGGTTGCCATGATTTCCAGACTTGGTTCATCATTCACCATCTGCAAAGTCTCTTGGAGACTTAACTTTCTAATCTGTGAAATAGGGGTAGCAATATCAACACTACTGAGAGCTGCAAAAATCAAATAGGATTATATGCAGGAAAGTTTTTCCAAAACTATAAACCGATACAGAAATTCTTTGCTTTTATTCTTCCATGTCATAAAAGAAATACCATCTTTGGTTTATACTCCAATTCATTCAGTTAAATAAACATGTTCTAAAAGCCTTTCTCCTGGGTCTGTTTGCTCACAAAAAGAAGTTACGGAGTTTACAATGCAGGCAGTGAGATTCTTTTCCTTTCCCACACATTGAATCTGTTGTTTAAGGGGAAAAGAAATAAAAGGTATGAAAAAAATATATATTCCCTGAAAATTTCTAAAGAGGCTACACAAGTCTGCTAGTTAATGAGCCAGAGAATTTGTGAAAGTTCTTGCCTATACCAGGAAACACTTTCAAACACTGTTTTGGGATATCAAAAAAAATGATATCTCTTCACAAAGAACCCCCAGTTGTTTTTCAGCAGCAGGTGGAATATTTGGGCAGGAAATACAGACAGAAAGAACCTACTCAAAATAATACTGCGTGTGTTTCTGGGATTGGAAAAGCTGATGAAGGACTCAACCAATCCTGCCAGTTGGGGATGATCTCTATCTCTCAGCACGTCTAATCCCTGGATGTTAATTATGCCTGTCCTGTTATTGACTAGGAATCAGGTCTTAAAACACGCAATAGCTAGAAACACAAAACAAAAACTCTCAACTCTCCTTTAAAGGCAATAACAAAATGATTCTGTGCTCATACAACATTACCTAGAAAATGCTAGGTCCATCTAAAAAGACATTAGAACTCCTTAAAGAATTTTAAAGTTTAACACCAAATCTATATTGGCTCCATTTTTCACATTAACAATGAATTCTTCATTGATAAATCCATTCACGATGTATACTCCTGGAGACTTTATACAATGTTGAGCTATTACTTTATAAAGAAAGTCAGTATTTTCGGTCTTAATTGCAAAGTTGTTGCAAGTCATATATTTTTAATCTTTTTTTTTTTCCCTATAAGTGTGTCTTTTTTTTTTACGGTGAGAAATTAGTTGTGAAATCATTCATCATCAAAGCATTGTGCTAAGAGTTGAGAAGCTAGTCTGAGCCAAGAGATCTAGTCTTGGTGACAACTTAGCACCAGAAAATTCTGTGATCACTTTCTGTGAATCTCGACAACTCAAGGGGCATTGAATATTCCAGTTCCTAAAAGCTCTGACTACCAGAGCAAGAGAAAAGAAGATTTCAGCTTCCTTAATTGCAGTGTTGCAAAATTTCATAACATTTCCGTAAGTGGTAGAAAGCAAAATTACATATTAAGAGTGTACAGCCAGAATAAACTTATCATGTAAAAGTAAAAAAAACTAAATCTTCAACGTGTTTTTTTGAGACACACATACGGACACACACATATGAACAGAAGAATGGGAGGAAGAAACTACTAAATTTTATAAAATTAAACTTGGGGTAAGAGAGAGAAAATATCCATAAGACTAAAATTCAAATTGGTCTGCAGCTCAAGTTAATCTACATATGCTATCATAGGACTCACTCTCTTATGTGCTAGAATATTCTATTTGCACACCACATTCATACATTTGCCAGTTTAACAAAGTAAGAGATTGGCTAGTAAATCCCTAAAAGGCTATTAGTCAAGTATATTATATTGTATTGGGTAATTTATATAATAAAATGAGAAGAAAATAGGCATGTTAAATTCTACTGGGAAGAAGTTTGCTTCTCTTCCCAACTAAATGTCTAAGCTAAGTTGTTCATTTTCATCCTTCCCTTTTAGAAACGAACCTTGAATTTCAAAGAGTGACTTACTAAACCTTTCTTTCCCTCAAGCATACATTTGGCTTTTCACATTTTCTTGTGATTCACTTTCAATTAGAAAAAATAAATAACTTTAGAAAGAAACTTCAAAAGTTATAACAAATGACAAAAAGTCTGTCTTAATATTTATTACTATAAATGACATATTGAGAAGAAAAACTACTTACATTTTTGTCTGCTACCCTTATTTCTGCGGAGCTGTTAAGTTCTTAGTAACTTAGTAACATCCCAATTTTGATGCATTAAGAAGATAAAAATGAAATAACAACTAGACTGAAGCAGTAGGTTCTGTTTAGGTGTTGAAGATGCCTGGAGTCATGCTTACAGATTTCTAATATAAATTACAGTATTAGCCTTGTTTATTCTCTTTTAAATAACATATTTAACATTTATTCATGTACATTTTAGAAAATTTAGAGAATACAATTAAAATGAAGAAGCCAAAATTACTTCTCAGGGGTGCCTGGGTGGCTTAGTCAGTTGTGTATCTATCTGGCTAGCTCAGGTCGTGATTTCATGGCTCCTGAATTTGAGCCCCATGTGAGGTTCTGTGCTGACAGCTCAGAGCCTAGAGCCTGCTTCTGGTTCTGCTCTCTCTGCATCTCCCGCCTTGTGCTCTGTCTCTCTTTCTCTCAAAAGTAAATAAACATTAAAGATTTTAAAAAATTACATTTCAGCCCAATTATCTAGAGATGAGCACTATTAATACTATGCATTAATAATAATATAATTTTAATAATATTAAGCACTTACTCTGTATCAGTCTCATACATGTATCATGTGTTTTAAATAAAATACATAATTTAGAACAGATTATATATATAAAATCATATATACAGACACTCATTATCTCCGTTCTGCAAGTGCAGAAATTAAGGCACAGAGATGTTTAATAACTTGCTCAGGGTCAAAGGTCACATATTTAAAAAGTGGAGAAGCTGGGATTTGAAATTGGGTCCTTCTTCTGAACTATGCCAAAAACTGATCATAGCCATGTGTCTGGAACACAGGGCTTTTTTCTGTGTGTATGAAGAAGGACTGTTAATTTATATATACTGTTTTATCTGGTTTTTGTCCATGTAACATTGTATGAACCTCTTCTCACATCATTATGTAATCACCTACCATGATTGGAAAAGAAACACACTGACAAGTAAGAAATCTTGTAGTATAGCTGTTTCTAGCATGATATGATTCAAGAAGCCTGCATGGAGAATGTTCTCTGTTTTCTGACATGTATTCAAATCAAGCACACATCATCCTCCTTAGGCAAACAGAAATTACCATAGCAAAACTGACCAATGATCTGATCAGTCCAATATCCCATTTCTGAAAATGTCCAATGTTGGCTATTTTAGTAGGAGACATAAAATCCCCCATAAAGTACCTAATTGCGTGATACATGGCAGTAAGATGAAAATTTCCCCTTCTAATTTCTCATCTTCTCCCACCTAAAAGCCTTAGAGGGAATAGTCCTTGAAATTTTATCCCACTGAAGCTAGTCACGTGTGAAGATGTTATTTTAACACACACATAGAAGCTCACATATGCACTATAAATATGGAGAAATGAATTATTTTTGGGTAGCTTAAAAAATTCAGAAATTATTGTACCTATTTCTATAAATACATAATACACCAAGTGTACATACATAATTAACCCATTATAATTATGAGAAAATGTCTGCCAGGTAATGTACAACACTAGTGAGAACACAGGTAAGCAACATTCAACAAAATAATCCTTTGCTCCCTTAATGTATTGTGAAAATATTTCTTTAAGGGAGGTAAGCAGAAGGCAATTATTGAGTGACAAAATTCACTGGGTGTGTTTCTCCACAGTGCAAATCAGAAAATCAATGCAACCCAACATTTTATTTTGTTTTATATATACTGAAAGTCCCATTAACCACTGATAGATACTATATTATATTTGGAATTTAATGTAGTTCTAAAAATATCACCAAGTATATTGGCATGGTAGCGGGGCAGACAGGGACATTAAAGGGCTTGAGAAAAAAAGTCTTCTTTGAAATCTTGTCTTTCTCTAACGAAAAAGGACTTAAGAGACAAGTATCATCCACTCCCTGTCTTTTGAAACACTTGCTCTTTGAGCCTTGAGCTGCCATGGAGAGATAGGCAGACAGACAGACAGATATAAGGACATACAGACACAGATACAAAGACATACGACACAAGACTCAAGAGTTTTGTGAGTTCAAGGGAATAATTACCTTTGGCTGGACAGATGTCCATAAAGGTTTCATGGAGATGGTGTTTACATTATTTCTATTCCTGCGTCTCTTCAGAATCTTTCACTTGTCTCTTGTTACCATCCCCCCAAACAACCAAGATACTAGATGTAGTCTGTGCCCAAGGACTTGAATAAAAGAATTTTGTCCAATAGTGATGGGGACCATTGCCCCATAACCTTGGGGTTTTTCCTTGACCTAGTCAGCTACTAACTAATCATCCCTACTTCTCATAAGAGTACAGATCCTTAGTTCCCTAAGAACGCAGACAGTACTGTATGAACTTTATATTCCAGGTGTCTGGCATGGTTCCTCGGACAGAGAAGATGTGCAATACATCTTTACTGGAATAGTGCCTGACACACAGTAGGCCCTTGGTAAATGCTGGCTGGTGGAGCATTTGAATGGAGGGATGAATATGTTTAATCATTGATTGAATCTCTCCATTTAATGTTATCTTATATGTTTCGGTCTAGAATATACACATTTTAAAATCTATTTCATGGGAGGTATCATAATACAACATTGTAGTTTTTACATTAAAAATATACTCTCTGTATAAAGACAATTCAGTCAGCATTTCATGAAACAGCACACATTGAATACCCATCAGTGCTATTTATAAATTCTTCCTTGACTAGGAAAACAACACTGCAACTGCTTCCAAATCAGCACAGTATACAGCCAGCAAGTCCAAGAAGCACGAACATGTTATATGCCTGCAAGAACAACTGACGCTGGGTATTTATTTTAAAAACTGAAGACATAAAATTGAAAGACATCCAATCAATTATCTTCCTCTTACTATTTTTTTGAACTGTTATTTCTTTTTTAAAATTTTATATTTTAAGTACACTCAACATGGTGCTTGAACTTACAACCCTGAGATCAAGAACCACATCGGTAGTCCTCCAGGCACCACTTCCCCTTACTATTTTTAGGTGGCCCACTTAAGTACGCACCGATGGACTTAATTCACCAAAATTCTCCCCTGCTTGTGGCATCTTGTTCCCCCTTAGGTAAGTGGAAGAGAAACCCCTCCATGAGGTTAGTATCCTTATAGATCTGCAAATGATGAAAACTTGAGTCAATCATAACCTTGTTTCAGTTTGTTGGCTGAGGACATTGATATTTGTCTCGTATCTCATTCTCAGGAAGATCCTGGAGAGCAATCCTTTCTAGCACTTGCCCTGTTAAACTCCTTATACAAACATGTTCTACAAGTACACATTTTATACTTTGTATCATTACCTAAGCGATGGACAGAATTGAAATCAGAAAGAATAAACAATATCTACTTCTAATTTTCCAAACTTCCTTTTTCTATGAACTTGGAAATCAAAGTTAAACATCTTACATTCAAGTAACTCTTTTGACCACATTGTTAATTAAGCACAAAATGTCTAATGGGTAATAGGGTAGGGAGTACTGTATGTCAAATGAAAAACAAAAATGAAAGATTTCCATTATAATAATGATATATAAGCTCTGGAGAGCCAGAAAGACTACATTAACTTATTCTATAAGAATTCTCTGTTTTCAGGAGTCACTGAAAAGCAGCAGAATTACAGATGGCATTTTTCTGTAAGTTTCATACTTGTGTACTATTTGAAAATGATCAAATAAATATAGAGAATTTAAATTACATACAAGGTTGTTTTTTTAAAAATTTCATCTGTAATTACAGTCTTAGAATCTAACTAACGTGTCAATGCAATCTTTTGAAAGACACAAAAAACACCATGTGAGTGGCTTCTATAAGGGTGCCCTGTACTGAAGGAAATAACAATTGCTCTCAGTAACACAGGCTGAAGAAGTCAAATGGTTCAATCCATTGTTCTTTTTTGGCATTTCAGAATAACTGGTAGTCTATTAGATTTAAAGGGAGAATTCAAAGCGCTTTAAAGAGAGCATGGCAAAAAATAAAATAAAATAAAATAACTAGAAGAAGCTTCATTCTGAAATTTTTCCTATAAATTATGCCCTTCTGATCAAGATCAGACTAAAATTGGACTCCTGTCAGAGGAGATCACACAGAGAGAGGTAATGCCAAAAGGGATTTTGTTTTCTTCAAGGTTGTTCAATTCCACAGTCTCCCCTTCCTCAGCAGCCTTGTCCTCGGAGAATTCACACTACTATGAATAATTTTTTTCAAAGTGATTTGAATACCAGATGGTATATCAAACTCGATGCTAAATTTTTCTTTTGAAACACAGGCTCATCGGGAATGCGTTTTTTATTTCTAAAGTTACAACTACACAATTACTAGGTGCCATTTGTATTGGTACTGTCACATCTGCCTAAGAAAGTTAAAAAAAAAAGTAGTATTTTTTACAAGAGTTATGTGACTCATTTTTTTTTAAGAGAAGCCACTAACCTCTATGGGGGAAACTGTCAAGAATATGTTGTAAATAATCTATTATTTAAAAAATTCTTCCCACTGTTCCTCCTGACGGCACTATCAAGTGGCAAGTGGAAAACCAAACCAGTGACCTGGTGTTGTTTGGGAACCTAACAGTGCCCAGTTCTGGGAGTTGGCCCTATGCAGCTTCTTTCTACTTGCAATTCTTTCTGTCCTGTCAAACGTGCTCCCCTCAGACCTCTGAACAAGGCAAGGCTGACTGACACCCTTTTTCTCTGGAAATGAAAGAAGTCTCAGTAGAGCTGGGTTCAGCCCCACTGGCCCTGCCTCTAAGCACTTCATTGTAACTACTGGTCAGGAATGCATGCTTTTAGAGATCTCTTCTTCGGAGCAGGCAGCAGGCTGATTAAAACAGGTACGCAACTATGTACATTTCATGGGAGGGAGCCGTCCAATCTCTTAAGAAAGCTTTTGTTTCGTATTTATACTGCCAGTGGGTAGCACATCTAAGGACTTAAAAGGTAATTGCAGTAAGCATTTATGTAGCTGTTAAGTCATTAGTGGATGTAATGAAAAGAACAGGAAAGAAAGTCAAGTCAATCATTCATCTGACAGATATTTATGAGACCTGGTGTTAGGCCCATTTCGCCATTTGATGAAGGCACTGGATTTATAGATAAAGGCAGTGCCATGAGTAAGGTGGATGCTGACTTCTGCAAGGCATTTAGTGAGCCCTTTGTAATGTCCTTGTGGACAGAATGAAGAAAGGTGGGCTGCCTAATAGGGAGATTGATAGGAATGTCTGATAAATGTATGGTATCACCAGGAAGGAGATCTGTAATGTCAGCCTCGAGGCCTCAAAGTTCAGGTCTTTCTTACTCACCATTCGTTATCAGTGCTTTCAATGAAGACACGAAGAGCCTCTTGATCAGCTCAGTGTACAGTTTTTGGGCTCTAGGTTTGAAACTCTACTTTGACACAAGTCCAGGATTTAAATTCTACAAGCTTTTGTTTTCTTACATGGGAAAAGAGTAACAGTACTGACAGTATGTCTCAGAATTACTTTGAGAATAAAAGTAGATGCATGTTAGCACTAAGTACGTGCCTAATATTCCAAGATGTATTCTAAAGAACAAATCTGCACAGGTCATAGAAAGAATAGCTAATGTGGTTTATAGAAAAATCAAGACTTAAAATGATCATGACATATGGGAAGGGATGAATAAACAACCTGTAAAAGGAATAAAGAGGTTGTTTAGTAGTTTGTAAGTTTCACAAGGGCCTGTCCATTATTATCTTGCTTATCAGTATATTCCAAGTGCCTATTAAAGAGTTTGGTAGATTCAAAAAAATGGTCACAGAGTGACCGAATGAATAAGGCCCAAAAGTCAGTTTATAAAATGTTGGGAGTTACATATATAAGAGAAGTAACAAGTCATGAAGAGCCTCAGACACTAAACTAAGGGGTTTGAAAAGTACTCACGAGACAGAGTCCTTGAAGTCTTTTGCTTGGGATAATGATTGATTTTTGTTTCTGAAAGCTCCCTCTTGCCACAGTGAAGACATTCATTGGACACAAAGACCAATCAGGAGACTGACATGGTCAAACAAGCGGTAAATGAGAAGTTACAAAGTGAAAGTGATTCATAGGGCAACTGAATTGTAAAAGTTAGACGCAAGATCCAAATTGGTGACTATACTTCCGTGAACCTTCAAAATATGGACTATGACACCTAACAGCACACAGAACTGCTCGGTGAGCATGTGTACCACGTGAAGAGATGATGGATGCTACCTTGGAAAACAACTCCAACCCTTAAAAGGTGAACTCATGAAGGAGCTGAGGTGAAGCAGTCAGAACCAGGCAGAAATGGAGGAGGAAGTTTTAGGATGTCAAAAGGGGAAAGAGCTTCAAGGAATCAACAGGGCTAGACATTACAGAGAGGCTAACGTATTCAGGATTTGGTGCCCAGGAAGTCCTCAATAACCCAATGGAGGCACATTTCTGTAGAATTTAGGCCAAAGGAGAAACCAGGCTGTGGTGCTTTCTTGAGTGAATTAAAAGTGAGGAAGCAAGAACAAAGAGGGTAAATATCTCTTCTATGAGCTTGCCACAAAATCAATGGAGATGGAGAAATTTTTACTATGGAAAGAGTGGATGGGAGGGAATCTTCATCCAGGAAGGGGACCAGGCTGTCATTGTATCTCAATCATATGTCATAAAGAAATCACTGGAGAGGTAGCCGCAAGAAATTTGGAATTTGGAAGTGTGACAAATTTTGCCTGTGTCCAGGAGATAGCATTAGAAGAAAGAGAGCGGATACATAGAAGTGAAACTTTAGCTCCAAACAGAAAAATACCGCAGAATTAGAATTAGCCAACAATGCAATGCTTTTGCTTGTCTTTCAAGATTTCAAGCACAGCCTCGCTACGTTTGACCAGGATGTATAGAAACCATTCTACCTGTTGATAAAAAGTCAGACTGGACTGTTTTAGATATGTCTGTTTGAACTCCTAAAATTCATCTTACTAAGTGGAAGTTATAAAACTTTTCTACCACATCTAATCTATTTAAAGAGCTACATTTCTGATACCAAAAGAACTTTCTTCAGGACTCTGAAATAGTTTTAAGATTATGCAATATTAAGTCACTGATTATGTTCCAATAATACTGGCTGAAATATGTGCAAAAACCATTTGGAAACTCTTGGAAAGATCAAATGTCTAATTCTTCTATTTATCTTTTTCTTTTTTTTTTCTTAATTGAACTAATACCTGAAGGTGAGCATGTTTGTGTATTCAAGTATTACAGTTCTCTTATTGGATGGAGAAGCTTAATCTCACAGATAATTATTTACATAGCCACGATGGACATAGATAACTATCTCACAAATAATCATTTACATACTAATTAATAAGGCACTAGAAACTCTTTCTAAACCTAAGTGCCTGGAAACAGAACTAAATTACACTAAAACACAAGATTTTATTCTGAAAAAGTATGTACTCCCACTTCATCTCTCATTTCTTTTTTCTTGTTTTCACACACACATGTGCACACATACTTTAGAAAATAAGGAAATAAGGTAAAATGTATTAATAGAAGATAAATGGAAAATGGACATGAATCATAACTACCTTTTCTAAAATGCCCCTTAATCAAATATGATGTTTTTATTAATAAAAAATTTTATCCATAAGGTATTAATAAATAAGTTCCTAAGTGAGTAGCCATCTATCATAAACACAGTGGCAGGCACAGAAGAAATCCTCAAAAACTTAACTTCCCTTTTCCAATAACAGATTAAGTGCTTGACTGAGCACAAGGGGAATTTGGCCAAATGTGGAGAAAAACTGTATTGACTATTATAGTAGTTAACTTTGCTACAATTGTTGACATATTAGGTAAGTAAAACTTCTCCCAAAGTAGAAACATTTTTAAAAGATTAATGTTTTTATTTATATTGAGAGAGAGAGCAGAGGAGGGGAAGAGAGAGAGAGAGAATCCCAAGCATGCTTCATGGGTCAGGGCAGAGCCCGACACAGGACTCAAACTCACAAACTGAGATCATGAACTCAGCCAAAATCAAGACACTTAATCGGTTGAGCTACCCAGGTACCTCCCTGGAAGTAGAATCACTTGATTCAAGCCTGTATATAGAAAACTAGGCATGTCTAGCTACTGCTGCTTCAAACATCAAATTGTTATAGAATAAGGCCATTTTTGGCCAATGACCATAAATATACTAACACCTGAGATAACTAAGAGCATGAAATATATACAGAAGGGAAGGAACTACTCAGAACTCATGTATGAGCAATTATTTCCTTACTATTCTTAAGCACAGTGCTCCTTGATGTTCTATAAACTAGGTCTACTGTGACAGACGCTAAAATGATTGCTTGAGGACTGCCAGACCATATCCAAGTGGCTCCTTCACAGCTTGTACAATCTTTAGGCCTGCACCAAGTGGCAAATAAGATAGTCATAAGCAAAAGGGAGTTCAATTATTTGAACAGTCCCATGTGTATGTCCCACGGGTTTCTATTAGATTTGAAAGTTGCTTCTATTGTGAATCTATGCTCCAAGTAGCCAACCATGCAGAATGTTCTGAAATAGGCAGTAACAGTAGGCCAAATAGTCACATGTTTCTCCACATAATGTCTGCTGCTCTGCTCAGTATGGAAAAGAATACTCAAAATTTAGATTTCTTGTATATATTTTTTTTTAATTTTTTTTTAATGTTTTATTTATTTCCAGGAGAGAGAGACAGCGTGAGCAGGGGAGGGTCAGAGAGAGAGGGAGTCACAGACTGAAACAGGCTCCAGGCTCTGAGCTGGCAGTCAGCACAGAGCCCGACGCGGGGCTCGAACCCACAAACCGCGAGATCATGACCTAAGCGAAAGTCGGACGCTTAACCGACTAAGCCACCCAGGCGCCCCAATATATTTTTTTAGATCAAAACAAAAAGTAGTTCATCTCACCATTTATAAACTTCTCTGCTACATTAATGTTTTAACTCAGCAGAAGCCTGCTATGTTCCACTCAACAGTTAGGAACTATGGGTACATGTCAAATATACATCATTCTACTAAGCAGAGACATTTATAGAGTGTTACTTCTGCTAATCAGACATCCTGCAACAGATTCACTGAGGACTGTGCAAAGTTTTTATATTTGCTTTTGCCCTGCTGAAAAAAATAACCTTAGGGGATAACTAATTACATGAAATCATTATTGAAATTATTTTTAAAATAAAATTACTAATATTTCCACATGTTCTTATGTACAGACATTTGTACATAATACTGTTAAGGATCAAAATGTGTTTATACATCTCCGTAACCAGCACAGAAATAGTAGTATAATCCATGGGAAAAATATGTAACTAAATGCATGTCAAGTGAAGAACAGGGGACTTCTAAAATTCGTATTATCTATTCCTAAAGGTTATTGTTTTCACAGTAACATTATCATCACAGTGAGAATCCCCTTACATGGTGCTGTAAAAATATCCAGAGAGAAGATATAAATACATATTATCATTTCTGTTGAAGAACAGGGCAGAGTGAATGGCAAGGATTTGTAAGATTTGGAATCCATAAACGTTACCAGGTGGAAAAGAGCCAAAATGAAAAATACTCCAGAAAACAAACCAATATAAGTAAAAACTCCTTGTTACAAGTAAATGCAGGCTGAAGCGTGAGATTGTATATTTCTCTTGAACATCATGGAATCAACATTTTAGAACTGAAAGTGATCATACAGACCCCTTAGATCAGGGGTGGCAACTTCAAAATACCTCAGGGGCTAGTCAGATAGCATGAGCATGAGGGTGAAAGCTGAAATGCAATGGAGTTGTGGCCAAATAAGAGTGCATGCTTCTCTGGAACAAACGAACAAGAAGAGAAACAAAAATTAAAAAACTATTCTGGGTCATAATTAGCAAGAAGATCACCTGATTTCAAACTCTGATCAAATCCAACTACATCATTTTACAGGTGGATGCACTGAGACCTGGAGAGGCTACTGACTTTTCCAAGCCCACACCAGTTTGTGGCAGAGCCAGACACTGACATAATGCCTCCAATCGTTTGGCAAGTACCCGAGGAATTCTTCCGTACCAAGCACCATGGCATGCTGGATATGCATGAGGAATACAACGATCAGTGTAGGACAAACATGGCTTCCATCCTTCCGGGTGCTAGCCTGAAGGGGGAAACAGGCAATTAAACAAGCACTTACAAAACTGAGAATCTGTGCTACAATGAGGAAGTTCAAGGTCCTGTGGTGACATGCTGGAGGAGCACTCAACCCAAGTGTGTCCTCAGGCATCTGTGTGTGAGCAACACGAGCGAGAGAAGGAACCAAACTAAATCTGAAGAGGAAGGAATGGAAGGAGGGCTCATGGTGAAAAGTGTCTTCTAAGACTTTTATTGTTCCTTTCAGGTCAGAGTTAGCATATCTTTTTCAGATATTATAGTAATACCCTATACATTTATCCATTTAAAAATTTTTTTAATAATTATTTTTGAGAGAGAGAGAGACAGAGCATTAGTGGGGCAGAGGAAGAGAGAGAGAGGGAGACACAGAATCTGAAGCAGGCTCCAGGCTCCAAGCTGCCAGCACAGAGCCCGATGTGGGGCTAAAACTCAGGAGCTGTGAGATCATGACCTGAGCCAAAGTCAGATGCTCAGCCGACTGAGCCACCCAGGCATCCCTAAATTTATCGATTTTTAATAAAGGCCTTTATTTTGTAGTTTTAAAATTGTATGGTTCTATAGGAATCTACAGAATACTTCTATAAACAAAGCACCATGTTAGATACTAGGACTACGGAAGTCTGGCTACTACCTTCCTTCAAGGAATAGGAGACAAGGCATCTACCCCAGTATTTATATTAGAAGATAGTATGTTAATCTCATGTAATAGTGACAGTGTAATTGAAACTGCCAGAATGAGTAATAAAGATAATGAATACAAAAGGATCTGACACATTATTTTGGGAACAGCAACTGGAATGTGCTTTTATGAACCTTGACATTAATTTTTCTGTGAATTATCTTTCCTACAAAAGGAGTTAATACAATTGTTTTGAAAGGCTTTCCTCATATGTGACAGTGGTATCCCCCAGCCTCCTCCCGCAGCTGTGATTGCCATATATAAAGTATTAGTATATTTGCAGCAACTGAAAGTAGTGGAGAAATCTTTGATTGCCATATATAAAATATTAGTGTATTTTCAGCATTTGAAAGTAATTGAGAAATCTTTGATTAATTAATGAGCTATTTTAATGCTCAGAATTCAAACAAATTAAACAACAAAGATTGATGGAGGCAATTTCCTTACTATTAGAAGATATAATTTATTCTTGTAAGACAAAAAACTCTTAAAAAAACAGAAAACATATGAATGATCATCAGACTTTCTGTTTCAGATATGCATATCTAGTGCTGTTCATATTTTTGGGTTATATTTCATTTTGTCTGACATATTTCCACAGCAATACAGAAGATTCATCAGAATTCGTTTTGGTCCATTTTTCACAGATACACCAATTCTATAACATCATCACTGCCACTTAACACTAATAGGCACGTATTACGTGTCAGACACTGTTCTAATTGGTTTCTCTATATCTCATTTAGCCCTCACAACCCTACAAGGTAGATGTTATTGTCACTACCACTTTATGGATGGAATTCAAACACCAAGCTATAACTTGCCTGAACTCACATGGCTAATGAGTAAGAGTCAGGCTTCACCCTAGAAGAGTGACCTCAGAGCACACAGTCTTGTCCTCTACAAGATAACAGTATCCAGCAATCTGATGTGGGAGATAAGGCTGAATTTTCAGAGTGTCTGCAGAGGGTACCTGCATGGTTCAGTCGGTTAAGTGTCTGACTCTTGATCTATGCTCAGGTCTCGATCTCATGGTTGTGAGTTAGAGCCCTGCATTGGGCTCTGTACTGGATGTGAAGCCTACTTAAAAAAAATAAATCTATCAACAATAAGGGGGAACATATTCTACCTACTGAAATTTCTGAATTTCCTTTACAGATGGAAATACATGTTTTGTGCTTTTACCTGCTCTTTCTCAAGTTCAGTGCTAGTGACCACCAGGAAGTGACTGATCACTAAAAGATGCACTTCTTGTTTTTTTTGTTTTTTTTTTTTAAATGTTTTATTTATTTATTTCTAGGAGAGAGAGAGACAGCATGAACAGGGGAGGGTCAGAGAGAGAGGGAGTCACAGACTCTGAAACAGGCTCCAGGCTCTGAGCTGGCAGTCAGCACAAAGCCCGACGCGGGGCTTGAACCCACGAACCGCGAGATCATGACCTGAGCGAAAGTCGGATGCTTAACCGACTAAGCCACCCGGGTGCCCCAAAAAAAGATGCACTTCTTGAATACTGTTCCCTCTCTCCCAGAAAAATAATCCTTACCTGCTGGTAAAGATGGCCCAACCATGCAGCAAAATGTAAAATAGTGCAAGGCTAAAAAACTAAGGACTAAAATGTACAATGACTTAATATCTAAAAGCAACCAGTAACTTTAGGCGAAAGTTTCTGATTAATGACAGACACCAAAAGCACAAGTGACGAAAGAAAAAAAAAACATAAGTTGGACTTAATCAAAACTAAAAACTACTGTGGTTCAAAGAACATCAAGAAAGTAAAAAGATAATTCACAGAAGAAAAGTATTTGCAAACTATACCTCTGAAAAGGAACATGTATCAAGAATATTTGAAGAACATTTTCAAGTACAATAAAAGTACACAATATAGTACAATCAAAAATACTCCAATTTAAAAATGGTGTAAGGATTTGAATAGACATTTCTCCCAGAAGACATGTAAGTGACAAATGTGAAAAGATGCCCAGTATCAATAGTAATTAAAGAAATGCAACTCAAAACCATGACATATTACTTTATCACCAGTAGGATGGCTAAAGCCAAAAAGGCAGATGAAAACAAGTGTTTTCAAGGATGCGTAGAAAACAGTACCCTCATACCCTGCTGGTGGGATTATAAAATGGTACAGCTCCTTTGGAAAACAATTTAGAAATTCCCCAGTAGAAAATAAAAATAGAAATTCCCCAGTATATTATACAGAGTTATTTTGTGACCTAACAATTCCATTCCCAGATATATACCCAAGAGAATTAAAAACATATGACCATGCACAAACCTATTCATGAATATTCATAGAAGCATTATTCATGGTAGCCAGAAAGTGGTACCCTAATACCAATAAATTGACGAATGGATAAATAAAATGGTATATTTATACAATGGATGTTATTCAGCAATAAACACGAGTGAAATGCTGATGCGTGCTGCAACATCGATGAACTTTTTTTTCACATTTTCATTCATTTTTGAGAGAAAGAGACACCGCATGAGGATGGAAAGGGCAGAGAGAGAGGGAGACACAGGGTCTGAAGCAGACTCCAGGTTCCGAGCTGTCAGCACAGAGCCCAGTGTAGGGCTCAAACCCATGAACCCTGAGATCATGACCTGAGCCAAAGTTAGATGCTTAACTGACCAAGCCACCCAGGCACCCCTACAACATGGATGAACTTTGAAGCATTTCACTGAGCGAAAGAAGCTAATCACAAAAGACCACATATTACATATTTCCATTTGTATGAAATGTCTAGGAATAGACAAGTATATAGACAGAAAATAGATTAGTAGTTGCTTAGGGCTGATGGGTTAGGGAGAGAGGATGGGGATTGACTTTAACTGGCACAGAGCTCTGTGAATATACTAAAAATCACTTAACTATACATTTTACATGGATGGATTTTATGACAGAAGAATTATAGAGAACCCAGTAAAGCTGTTCTTAAAAAAATAATAAACAGGTTTCTTCAAAAGTTGATTCTGCAAAAAACAATGTATCTCTGTGTTAGTAAATACATTTTAGCACAATATATTTAAGTATAAACCATCCTGATAGCTTTGCTGTTTTTCCATGAAAAATTGACGGATTTCTAAAGGTCTTGCACAGCACATGCTAGCATCCCCTGGGAAGTTAAAGTTTTGTCCTGGATGAAAGATGTCCTTGTTTTCTCGGTCACGGAGCTACTGTCAAAAACTTGTAGCCCTAGCTCACTTGAGTCAATGCTGAACACGGCATGTATAATTTGAGACACTCCATTCCCAGCAGTAAGGTCTAGATTCAGCCTTGGCGTCCCAAATATGAGAGTACATTTCAGGGATCTATATCCAAATAAGCCATAATTTTCTCCATGTTCTATCAGCACCATGGCTCTACAACCCACACACTTTCTTAAATATGATAAATCTTTGGTTTCCTAAGAAACCTTTACCTTAGCCTTTACTAAAATGTACATCAAGAAACCTGAAGGTATTTCTTTCCCTGTGACTGGATGCTTGACCTTAACTCTATTTCAGGGACACTGATCATCTCCTTAGCTCTTATCATCCTTCCCCTGAACCTGGACATGTGGCTCAGCTCTTAGCCACTTCACAAGTTTCTCTTCAGAAAAGGATTGGTCTCCCAGGACCATGACACAGCCCTGCTTTGCGCCACTATCTGTTTATCATCACCACTTAAATGTGCCTGCCAAGCTTAGAAGGATGGAAGGGCAAGCAAGGGCTTAAAAGGGCTTTTTAAGGAAAAAATAACCTTTTGGATAATTGACCGTTGATTTCCAATGTTAAAACCGCAGCATGTATTCATTAGATCTTTGTTGGCTTTGAACATCATTGATGACTCACTACATTTGCTCTCCAAGCTGCAAATCATACTGTCTGCTGCTCTCCTCTCCAAGATTTGCAAATATTTCAAATTACTCAGAAAGATGTTGAGTTATTCTTGCCAAGGTGGCAGCCTCCAAATTGTAGGTGTGAAGGAGGGATGCATTAATTTTATGTGTGATGACCCTGGATACCCCTACATATATATGTTAGGATCCACCAGCCATGGCAAAGACAGAAAAATTACTTATTTCACTCAATATAACTTTCAAAAAGTGGAATCAAGGTAACAATAATCTAGACTTGCTGAAAGTCACAGAGAATTATTTCATGATTGCTGGCACATAGTAGCACATGTGAAATACTAAGGGGAGATCATGTTTAAGCTTATTAATGACAGAATTTACCTAGTTTTATTTCCTTACCATAGCTATATCCAAGCATACAAACAAAATTAAACTATCAATCATCTGCTACTTAATAAAACCAATGGCAATAATTTAGATATAGAGATATGAAGTTCAAAGAAGTTAAGGCATCTGGAAAGTTATGTACAACAATGAAAATTCCTTATAAAAATTTTAGGGAGCAGAGATTTAGGGTATATTTATCTTGAAAGAAAAAAAAAGTATTTCATTTTCTAGGTAAGGTTCAACTATCAACACCTGCCCAGAATTACTGAACAAAAGTAATTTTCTACTCCTCTCTCATCTTTTTCATTCTCATGGAATCCTTAGGGGGCATCTTTGATCCTACAATCCTTTATCTCCTAGTGTTATCATTTATGTCTTCATTATTCACAGTTTAAATATATTATGCCGATTCCTTCTCAACAAAGAGTGAATACGGATTAACAACTTTAATGTTACTATTTAGGTTTGCCTATATTTAAAATGCTCTTATCTTACTTTATATAACTTAAACTTGTATAGTCTATTCTTGATTAATTCTTGAGACCAATTTAGTTCCTGGGAACAGTGTGCTCTAAATAACTCAAAAAAAGTTTAATTTGTTAAAACCAAGATTTACTGGGTCGCCTGGGTGGCTCAGTCGGTTGGGCGTCCAACCTCAGGTTGGGTCATGATCTCATGGTTCGTGGGCTTGAGCCCCGCATTGGGCTCTGTGCTGACAGCTCAGAGCCTGGAGCCTGTTTCAGATTCTGTATCTCCCTCTCTCTCTGACCCTCCCCTGCTCTCTCTCTCTCTCTCTCAGAAATAAATAAAACATTAAAAAAATAAAAAAATAAAATAGAACTAAGATTTACTTAGAATGGCTTTTCTAAAGACGTCACTTTCTTAAACCGGTGAAAAAATCTCATGAGTGGACCTTCTGCACTGGGCAGTTACCAGGTGTCACTGCTTCTGTCCTCGATTCTACCAGAACTTTCAGCTCCAGCTTTTATAACATTTTTAATGGACATGAATTACGAAGCCTTTACTAAAACTATTTCAGGATACCTAACGATATTTTTAGTGATTCTAAGATAAATAAAATAATTAATATGTATTAGTCTCAGATATTTATCCTCTCCCTCATCCCCAAGCAAACAAAACCTATCACATTGTATCTTCACTGAT
This sequence comes from Proteles cristata cristata, assembly GCA_017311185.1. Lineage (NCBI taxonomy): Eukaryota > Metazoa > Chordata > Mammalia > Carnivora > Hyaenidae > Proteles > Proteles cristata. The sequence goes on along the minus strand of JAESUZ010005128.1, from coordinate 2,146,252 downwards.
TTTCTATTGATTTAAACAAGGATTTTTAACCTGGGTTTCTTGTGAACTTCAGGAGATCTAAAAACCTTCAACATTATGTGCAAAGATTAGCATATTGTGATCACATATTTTTCTGGGCAGAGGTATCATAGCTTTAACCTGATTTTAAAGTTTTTTTCTTTCTATTTTTTTTTAAATTTCAATATATTAAGAACCACTGGTTAGAAGGAACACAAGATGTTCTGTAGGGAGAAAAAAGTACTCGATAAAAATAAGTTTCCAAAAAATAAATAAATAAAATAAGTTTCCTCACCTTTGTCCTTGTCAGGGTACATTATATCTTATCAGAAAAACAGAATCCTAAGTAATTTGAACAGCATAGCTGCTACAAACGTGGATATACTTAACTTCGTTTTACTGTACCATTGACTGCTGAAGACTGTCCATGAAATACAAGTAATAGTGTATGCAATTATTTCTAAAATACCTACAAAAGTAATCTAGCAGCTTTTTTTTTCACTGCATCTGTACCCATCTCTTAAGAATTAGGATATGGTTGGGGCGCCTGGGTGGCTTAGTTGGTTAAGCGTCCGACTTTCGCTTGGGTCATGATCTCGCGGTTCGTGGGTTCGAGCCCCGCATTGGGCTCTGTGCTGACTGCCAGCTCAGAGCCTGGAGACTGTTTCAGTCTGTGACTCCCTCTCTCTCTGACCCTCCCCTGCTCACACTGTCTCTGTCTCTCCTAGAATAAATAAAAAAAATAAAAAAAAAGAATTAGGATATGGTTCTCTGTATCGAGGCTTAAGGAAGACAATGAAAAATAATAAATATTGTTATAAAAATAGATGTTGCTGAGGGAGAGTTCATAACATCACAGGAATGACTGCTGTGATTCTCCGTGAACCCCAGAGAAGAAATAAGTCGAAATAACTAAGAAATTAGTCATCACTTCCATATGCACAGTCATTTCCCTGATACACAGTCATTTGTAGCTGATACAAATGTCTCTGGGAGAAATGCAATGTCAGAAGTACTTCTGACTGACCTACACCCAACTGGCAAATACTCAAAGGTCAATGAGAAGAAAGAACCATAGCAACTCTTGCTATTTATAAGGAATTAGTTAGAAAGAGGGGAAAAAAATTAATGACTTCTAACCACATGGCATCATATACTAAGACTTCATGATGTTTTCTTAAATGTCTACTTGAATGTAAACATAATTTTCTTATGCATATCAGGTGTAGATAAACTTATGGCTATAGAAAAAAAAATCCTTCCATTTTTGTTTAAGGGATATTGTAGAAATAAATCACAGATCCTGGGGGGTTCTCAAAAAGTTCTGTGTTGTATATATTAAGTGCTGCAATTCTAGAATCTTTGCATCTATTTTTCATGTACATTCTTAATGCCTACACACTATACATTTCTATAAAATAAAAGCTCCCTCTAGTGGCTAAAGTGACTACTTTAGTTCTCTTTTAGATTTGAATAGCTACCCCCAAACCAGCCTTCTGCTTTACATTAACAATTCCCAAACTTTGTGGTCTCAGAAACTCTTGTTTATGTATACTCTATCTATCAGTATTTACTATATTAGGAATCAAAACTGAGATTTAAGAAAATATTAGTTCATTTAAAAATAACAATAAACCCATTACATATTAACATAAACAACATTTATATTGAAAAAAAACTTTACATTCAAAGAAACTATAAGAAGAGATATACCGTTTTATATTTTTACAACTCTCATTAATGTCTGGCATCACACAGCTGGATTTCCATAAATGCCTCTGCATTAAATCTGCTGTAGTATGTCATTTTGGTTAAGATATATGTATAATTAAATTACCCTTTCCTATTCCAACTACATTATCTGTAAGGCGCCACATAGATATATAGTTGGAATAAGAAGGAGTAACTTCATAGCCTTTTCAGGCTATTGTGGGTATTTTTAATACTACACCAAAACTTGACAAGTAATAGTTTCTTAAAGGTAATCGCACCATGGAATCTGAAATCATATCAATGAACTTTTGTACTCTACTACAAAAAATAGGTCTATATTTCACTTTGAATTTTCTGGGCCTTTTTGCCAAGCATAAATTTCTTGTATCACACACTGGTCTTTGGGAAAATATTGCGCTGAATTCTGTCTATCTTCCAAATGTTGACAGACCTCATTATCAAAAAATCACCACCCATTTCTTCAGAAACATCTTTATCAACTGGGAAGCTGTCACACTAATAGCATACACAAGCTTTCCAGTACTTTCATTTGAAAGCTTGAATTTTATCATTGGCAATAAGTATTATTAACTATTTTCCTTGAAGTGGCAGACTAATCTGATCTTGTTAGTTTTTGATAAAATACCCAGATAGGAATAACTATAGTTTGTCTGCCAAAGGTAAACTTGGCGTTCCATGAAAAGGGTGGCTAGTTAGCGGATCAAACAATCCACCTGAGGTTTTCCTCAACACAACCTCTGTACTTTGATGTGCAGCAGAGTGCTTTATGCATCCTTCCCACTTCGTCATGCAATCTATTAAAAAGACCATACTCAAGGCCTGATATTTAGTACAATTAATAATTTTTACTGCTTCAAAGTCATTCTTTTTTTTTTTTTTTTGACAGAGACAGAGGGTGCAAGAGAGCAAGGGGCAGAGACAGAGAGAGAAAGAGAGAGAGAGAGAGAGAGAGAGAGAGAGAGAGAAGCGGGGTCACCCAAAGCAGAGCTCCTGTGTACTCATGTGGGGCTTAAGCTCACCCTGATTTGTGCCTCACGAACCGTGAGATCATGACCTGAGATGAAGTCAGATGCTTAATGACTTAGCCACCCAGGTCCCTTCCAAGGGCTTTTTTTTTTTTTTTTTAAATACAAACCACAGGCGACTCTTAATGATAAGAGATCAAACTGCAGGCAGATGGAGGGACGTGGGTGGGAGATGGACTAGATGGGTGGTGGGTACTAAGGAAGGCACTTGTGATGAGCACTGGGTGATGTATATAAGTGATAAATCACTGAATTCTAATCCTGAAACCAATACTGCACTGTATGTTAACTAAAATTTAAATAATTATACACACACACACACACACACACATATACACATACATACATATACATATATATGAAAAGGACATTCCTAAGTAAAGCTGCTTCCCCCTCCTCCTCTTCCCTCTTCTGCTCTCAGTGTACATGTATGGCAGTGAAGAATACAGTCAGTATTCTTCATCAACACATATGTCAACCTGGGGAAAAGCACAAGGAAAGAGCACCAATAGTATTATAGAAAGTTTTGGCCTCAGAGACTCCCTGATAGTGACTCAAGGATCCCAAGTGTCCACCGATCACAGCTTGAGAACCAAGGTTTCTGTGATACATTGAACTATAATGCTGGATGGAGAGACCGGCTGGCTGGCTTGTTGAATTAACAGAAATAAACATTGAAGCTTAGGAAGTCAGTGACTCAAGGCTACACAGTTCCTATGCAATTCCCACTATACTTTGTCTCTAAGAAAGTACTTTAAATTCTGAGATTCTTAGTCTAAATACATTTCCTAAACAATTATGACTATTAAAAAATATTCAACACACCCCTCCATTTTCCTTAAGAATCAAAATTTTACTTTGGCAATTTTTTTGCTTTTGGTTCATTCGGGGACTATTTAAGGCAAAACTTCTGTCATGAATAATATATGGATTTTACAGAAGCAAAGACTTTTATCATGAGATTACAAATAATGAATAGTTTTGACCTAGGATAAATCTCAGGGCCAAGTTTGTATGACATTATGGAAATATATTGGTGTTTTAGTGCCTGACATGATGTTTATAATAATTTTTCAACAGACTGTTCTGTTTCTACATTTTAGCTGTGAGTTGTTATCTATCAGTATGATTATAGACTAAAAACATTCAACATTTCACAGCGTAGGGAAAAAAAAAAGGAGACACATAGAGTGCGCCATTAGACACAGGTGTAGTTGCTATAAAAACAGCTGTATTTGACAAATGTAACTTGAATACCCACGTTAAACTAGTGGAAGAGCATTAAGTGCTTTCTAATCCAGGAATCCAATGAGTTTAATAAACTGAAGTGAGAAATGTAGGAAATCCTACCTATTCCTGATTTAGCGAAGACTCCCAATCACCAAGAGAAACTCCAAATGCTAAATACCCTATTTAAGGTACATTCATTAGAACATGTGATTGCTTCTTTGGGTCTATTTCCATCTCAGTGTGTCTTTTATTCCCCTTGAAAGTCCATTGTGACCACCCCACTACTGGTGGTAGCAGCAACTGGTGGAGGCTCACAGGGGTAAATTCGTAGAACTGCATTAACAAGAGGGGCATGGGCAACTCATTATATTCATCAAGCAGGAACTCCCACATCATTAATAGGAAATGTGTGGATTGGACTTCCTTTATGGTTGATACAGAAAGTCCATAGGCTTTTGTTGTCAAACTGCAGTTTCCAGACTTTGTGAGCATGGAGAGGAAATTCCAGATTTTAATTCCTCAACTCTATTATACTACGGTCCATGAGATTGCCCAGGGTAGGTGTGCTAGAACATCCTCTGGGTCATTACTCATTAAACCAGTGCCAGTGGAATAATATAAAAAACATTTCATTTTTCCTTGTGAAAACAACACAGAGTGCCACATTTGAACTATGTCTATCGCAAGTACCCTCATGTTTCTTGCACACAGTAAACTATTGAAAATTACATAGGCATTTCTAAGAACTATCATAAAACTTCTTATAAATGTCTAAGAATTCTACTGTATTAAAATGTTATGTAGAAACTAAGATAAAAATTGGATTCATTGATGTTGGTCTAAAATAAGTTTTTGGAGAATAGTGATAAAAATAATTTTGATAGTGGAGTCTGGGTAAGTAATGCATAACATATGCAATTTCTACTTTGACTTATCTCAATGTAGAGGTAAGAGGTGGAAATAATTTGCATTTAAATTTAAAAAACAGATGAATTGGCATTTACTAGTGAGATGTGATTTGCTTTCCTTTAATAGGTAATAAAATATTGATAGCAACGTAGCCAAGAAAATTTGAAATACTACTATTTGAATTAACACCAATGTGAAGTGAATTCAAATTTATTTTCAAAGATATTCTTATTTACCAATTTCATATTGGTTTTCATTGAAATGGTTTGAGAGTTCTAGGTCAGTACATATCATATTACTCTAATTTATAAGACAGTTCTTACTCAATGTGTAATATTAAGACTGATGTCAAAAATTCAGTGAGTTGAGTCATATAATGAACTTAGAAATGGTTGCTTTAGAAAGCAGATACATTAATTTGGAAAGAAAATTTTTATACACTGACATTGTTCACAAGGAGGAAATAATTGGCAAAATATTCTATATTCCAAGAATAATGGAGAAAAAATGATCATAGTAGATGCCTACTACAAATTTTAAGTTGAAATTTTATATACTAATGAACATTGGTATTTATGAGTATACTGAATTTTTAAAAATTTTCTTTAAAGCATGAGTCTCTTTGTATTCTCATCCTTGTTTGACCCACTTGCATAGCAGGAAATAATCTAGTTTAACACTTACTGAACATTTAAGTACAAGTACAGGAGATTATAGCTCTTTGACTAGAGCTATAGCTTTCTGAAATGCCTCAGAGTCTCCAAACTGCCCCAGAACACGGTCCCTGGCAGGCAAGACCCAGTAAGGAGACGTGAGTGAACAAAACAGTTGGTGAGGTGATTCTCTGACAGCTCCCCACATACAACATAACCCTGAACTGTACAGACATATCCCTGTTCCCCAATAGCTGAGACACACCTGCCTGCCCTTGATAACCAGGTGTTCTCAGAGCCAGGAAGGTATGAAGCCAGATTCCTCCAGACTCAGAATCAGGTTAACAGATCCCCAGGAGGCAGGAGTGAGAACAAAGCATTGTTCTTTAAAGTGCGGTTGATGTCACACTCACCTGGGATGTGGCTAACATTACAGAAGTCAGAGTCCCACACCCAGAGATTCAGATTTAGGAAAGGCAAAAACCAAGGAAGCTGGTCTTTTATAAGAAACCTAGGGGATGCTGTTGAAGATGGTTTCTTTGACCGCACTAAAGAAACCCTTTCACAGAGTATACATAAGACCAGGGGCCACGAAATCCCTAGAAGCGTGGTATGCTAAAAATAACTGAAACTTGTAATAAAGTACAGTTATCCAAGACCTAGATTTAAGCAGTAATAGGGGGAAACCTCGTACTATTTGGGTGACTTGCCAATAAAACACATCGGTATACTTTTCCTAATATACCACCCAATGCAATGAATTACATAGTAACCTCAGGTTAAAAACATTGAAAGAGCCTTTTGCATTAAACATTGTCATTTTTTATATGAGGACTAAAACACTGAAAAATAAAGTACTACATCTGTCTTTGAGTCAAGATTGTTTTACATTATGAGCAGAGAATTATGTTTGCACTAAACATTGCCTGCCAGGGTTTTTTTTTTTTTCCAATTTCTATTTCATAAACTTAAAGCATATCTAAAGAAAAAGATCTTCTCTATACTTATTTATACTTTTGAACACGCCTTTCATCAAGGTCTTAACGGTAATGTGCAGAGAACAAGACCTATGAGTCCGTGGAAGACTGCAGTGAACTTGCTTCCTCTCACATACCACAGCAGACAAGAAAACAGCAAACCCATAATGGAGTGGCAGGAGAAAATATTAAAGTCATAGTCTCTACAGAAGACTTAGATTTAAATCCAAGCTAACATTCTTATATCTAAAATACCTTTCAAGTTTTAAATTCCCAGGCAGGTGTCAAAGCTCCTCAGTACAACATCTATTATATTATAACTACTCAATAAATGAATGAAATATCTGCCTTCACTATGTACTAACGCTCAGTGAGAGGTAGTTGTAGAATAAAAATCATGAAGAAAAAGTGTGGGACTCTACATTTTTTTTCCCAGGGAGCTAAGAAATCAAATAATTAAGCTTCAAGTTACTTAAGGACCCTAGAGTAAGGAACTCTTCCAAATATGTTATTTTAAACTGTCAAATTCAGTTATATTATAAGAGACAGAAACTTTAAAAATGTCTTTATGGAAAAGACCATTTTATTTACTCACTAAAGTATTTTTCTCCCCTTAGGGGCCCAGGAAATCTTTTTTTCCCCTTTTTTTTAGCTCACTTCCACCTAAACAAGGTCTTGTATACAATAAATAGTGGCTACATATATATTTGTTTAATATTATATTCCTACAATTTTCATTGACAAGATTGCTTGATGAATTTTTCATGTGAGGCCTCAAAATCCCCATGAAAAAATAAATACAGTTTGGCAACTTTCTGGTTTTAGTTCCAGTTGTAAATATTCCAGGAGGTTGAATATGCTGATATCATGGAGGTCATCAAGATTAAATGTTCCGGCTCAAGAATAAATACATTCAACAAACAAACAGAAAAACCAATTTTATTCACTGAAAAAAGCACTGCCTTTTAAAACAATCAGACAAGAATGCAAAATTCTACACACCAGGCTGCTTATAATACACAGCAGTTTATGACAAAAATCAAAAACATTTATAATGAAATAGTTAACAAAGATATATAACTTTCAAATAATAAAATCCTATACAATTCTAATCTTCATTTACTGAGACATAAAGGGATCTACAATGTCTTAAGGAAAACAATGATAGCTAGGCTGTTTCCATTCTGATCTTTGTGGTTCTACATTTGCAAGAACATACATCAGTCTGTTAAGATCAGTTATTTCTGAGGTGCCTGGGTGGCCCGGTTGGCTGGGTGTCCGACTTCGGCTCAGGTCATGATCTCATGGCTTGTGAGTTCGAGGCCCATGTCAGACTCTGTGCTGACAGCTGAGAGCCAGGAGCCTGCTTTGGATTATGTCTCCCTCTCTCTTTGCCCTCCCCTGCTCTCTCTCAAAATAAATAAACATTAAAAAAAATTGAATAGAAAATAGAAGATTGGTTACTTCTGACTGGAAGAACTATGGTTTATGTGAATCACTCTTTATGTTTTTCTACATTTTTAATAAATAAACTTATGTTTCTATTATAATATTTAAAAAACAAAGCTATTTTAAAATTGCTACCACTTGAATTAAAACCTTAAGTAAAACATTTTGCTATGGTCTGTGCTGACAGGCCGGAGCCTGGAGCCTTCTTCAGATTCTGTGTCTCTTTCTCAGTGCCCTTCCCCCACATGTTCTCTCTCCCTCTCAATTAAATAAATAAACATTTTAAAAAATAGACATTTGTCTTTGTCTCAAGTTTCAACAAATGTGTTAGAGCAACCAGATAGCTGAATTGGGGGGAAAAGAAAACAACCTTGATCTGTACCTCACACCATACACAAAAGACATTTAGGAATTAGGTCTAAATTTAAAATGTACAATATTTATAAATATAAAAGCTAAAATAATGAAATATCTGCAATAAAACACAGGATGAGATCCTTGAGATAGACAAAGTTTTCTTAGACTAGACATGATACACATAAAATTTTAAAAATAGAATTGATATATTGGACTTTGTCAAAATTAGAACTTTTGGTCTTCAAAAATTATCATTAAGAAAATAAGAAGGCAAACCACAGACCAGAAGAAAATATTTCTAATACATGTAACAACAACTGGCCTGTATCTAGAAGCAAAAAAAATGAAAAGAAAAAAGAAAAAAAATCTTTTCTTTAATGTTTTTTTAAATACTTTATTTATTTTTGAGACAGAACATGAGCAGTGGAGGGGCAGAGAGAGAGAGGGAGACACAGAATCCAAAACAGGCTCCAGTCTCCGAGCTGCCAGCACAGAGCCCAACATGGGACTCAAACCCATGAACCACGAAATCATGACCAGAGCCAAAGTCGGACACTCAACTGACTGAGCCACCTAGGCGCCTCAAGAAAAAAAATCTTAAAGCTAAATAATAAGGAAAAAAATTAACCCACTTAAAAATGGCCAAAAGAATTCATTTCACCAAATTAGATACACTCATTGCCAATAAACAACATGAAAAGATGCTCAACATTAGTCATCAGGAAAATGAAATTTAAAAACATGCAAGAGACCACTTTACAGTCATTAGCAGGGCAAACATTAAAAAAAAAAAGTAAAAAAGCTGGCAATACTAACTACTGATGAAGATACAATAGTACAACTGAAACTGTCTTATGTTTCTGATGAGAGTGCAACCACACTGGAAAACAGTTTGGCAGTTATAAAATTAACCATACAATGACCATGGAATCTAGCAATTCCATTTCTAGGTATTATTTGCCCATGATAAATAAAAATATGTCCACAGAGTTGTAAAAATGTTTATAATATCTTTATTCATAATAACTCTAAACTGGAAACAATCCAAATATCTAACAATGGATGAACGGAAAAATAACCGTGGTATATCCACACAACAAACAGAATACTATTTGGGGCACCTGGGTGGCTCAGTCGGCTGAGTATCTGACTCTCGATGTCAGCTCAGGTCATGACATCATGGTTGTGAGATCAAGCCCTACACTGGGCTCTGTAATGAACATGGAGCCTACTTAGGATTCTCTTTCTCTTCCTCTCTCTTCACCTTTGCCCCTCTCCCCCACACTCTCTCTAAAATAAAAAAAAATTCAAAATTCATTTTTTTAACTTTAAAAAACTACTCAGCAAAAAAAAAAAAAAAAAGAGCTGATGTACACAGCAACTCAGATAAACTTCTTTCTAATTATGTAGAACAAATACAGATTGTATGATTTCATTTATGTGAAGTTCTAGAACAGGCAACACTTACCCATAGTTGTAAAAATCATATCGACAGTTTGCTTCCAGGAAGCTGACAGGGATTACCTGTAAAGGCATATGGCGTAACTTGCCAGGAGATGGAAAGAAATGTTCAACACCTTCCTTGCAGTGGGGGTTAAATGGTACATAGATTTGTCAAAACTCACCACCTGTATGCTTAAAATGCAGGCATTATATTATATGTAAATTACATATCAATCAAGTAATTTAAAATAGATGCTTAGCCATGGGGATTCGAAATAAGGGAATTCTTTAGACTAGTGGTCTGTACACTTTAGCTTCCATCAGAACTATCTGGAAGGTAATTGCTGGATCCTACCCCAAGTTTCTGACTCAGGATGTCAAGGGTGAGGCCCAGGAACATGCATTTCTAACAAGGTCTCCAAGTGGGGCGGGGGAGGAGATGGTGACACTGCTCCTCCAGGGAGCACAGTTGAAGAATTAGTGCCTTAGAGGTAGACAAAAATGATCCCTAAATTGAATCAATTAGATAGGTCAGTCTCAGCAAGATGGCCTTGGCTGCAGTTGGACGCAGAGCAGTTTTACGAGGTGAAGTCCTAATGTATGCATCTCAATGTAATGGGAATAAAATTTAGTATTTTGAGTAATTTCCTGGAAAACTGAAGTAAGCTTTTTAATTCCTTTCATGGGTCCCAGAAGTCTCTGGAAATTCATAGAGGGAGCTGGCAAATCCTCTGAAATTCAACACAAATTTTTTGTGCAAACTTTTTTTTCCCTCTGGAGAGAAGGCCAAGTTTTCATCAAATTTTCAAGTTTAAGGCACACTACAGTAACTCTGTGAGTATCCTTTCCATTTTTAATTTTCATACACATGAGTTTTCTTCAAAGATAAACAGTAAGTGAACATGAAAGCTTACAACTTCATTTTTTTTTATTTGCACTAAGCACTCCAAAGTTTTAGACTGAAGATTTGGCACAGATATTATGTAGGTCACTAGCAGTGAAGAGGAATGAATAAGCGGTCACCATTGAAAAGTAATGAGCAGAGAGGCTTCTAAGAGCGACAAGACATTCTAGAAGTATAATTTTTTTCAAGATTAAATTAAAAATTTTCAAGATCAAAATTAAGATATTCTTAATTTTGTGCTATTTGTACTTTCACCGTTCCCCACTTTCTGGTCTCACGGTAATTAAAATAACAAAACATTATGTAAAATTAATAACTATGCTATATGAGTCGGACAATATAGGAATAGATCATTTGTAGCTATAAGAACATTTTTACTTGTGAGTATAAATTTTCATGGGTGGAATATGCAGACATGGTTAGGATTATTTCCTGCCTATTTTGCATTCTGTAGACATTAATGGAACCTCCACAAATAATATTATAATATGCCACATCTGTCTATTCATTGTCCACTATTACCTCCCTTTATTCCCTACAAATACGAAAGAGATGTATTTTCAGTCTTCCACTTTATCTGGTCTCTATCCTGGACACGCATTTAGGGGGTTGATTTAGTTTCTCAACAAGCTATTAGCAACCTTGTTGTATTCAATTATTTTCATAAAATAGAAACAACTGCAAATAATCATTGAGCTTAGCCATGAACAGATTTAGTAAACTTATTTAGTATTCATATTTCCTAATAAATATGTCAAATAGCCTCTACAAGCATGTGGTCCACTGACATATTCTGTGACTTAGAAGTGCACAGAAAACAATCTGATTATAAAGCATTATGGCCACTGCTAATTCTTTCATGTTCTGTTTTATGAAAATGTCTGACTTATTTTTCTGCAAGCTTTTCAACAGGTTAGATATATATGTCCACAGTCTCGATAACATATGGACATGAAGCTCTTTAGGAGACAAAAAACAAACTTACTCTTATTTGAACTTTGTTTTCTCCCTCATTTTTAAATCTCCGCATAAAATCACCTTGCAGGATGGTATTATTTTCTCCCTTTTCTTGTCTGAGCTGTTGCTAACAGCTTTTAATTTGGGAAGTCTATCTCTGAGTTTTCTGCGCCTCACTGGTTTCAGCTCGATTGTTTCTCTAGCCAGCAGAGCATTTCATTTCTCCTGAAGGTCACTGCAGGCTGCCAAGGCTTTGAAAACATACCATCTTTTCATTCATGCTGCAATCTAACCCTGCAGTGCCATCGAGAGAAATGGAAACAGGCATGTGACTTTTTCTACCAACAATTATCGAATTTATTGTTATATAAAGTGGATTCGGCTATCAGTGAGCAAGGCCCTTCCAGAACTCCACCTTTCTTCAAGGCAACAGAAATTATTTTTTGTATTTTAATGGTTTGCCTGTGTACAGATAATTATTTGTATCAATTACACCATAATGTCATCTGCTTTTGGAAGTAACTCTTCCAACCATATTGCTACCAGTTGCAATAAACCAATGATGCAGGAAGCAGCCCCGATCTAAGGGCACTCATAAAACGCACACTGCATTGGCCATCTGCTGGAGGATGGATGGCATTAAATGTAATGTGGGCCTGGAACACATCCAGTATTGTTCATTCTGTCACATATCAGATGAGCACTGAAATCGAATTGATGATTTTTTAATTCCAAGGGGACAAGGAATGGAGAGCGGAAGAGGGAGAGGATTCCAGATACATCCAAAAGTATTCAAGTGACAACTTGATTCAAAAAGAAAAAAATAATACTAAAAATAGATGATCTCAGGAAGAGGAATCCACCTTATGCATGCCAAATATTTCTATTTTTTGGCTAAAAGAAATTCAGCGTAAGTATTATGTACGTGTTCTGTAGTTAACGCCACTAGAAAAAAATAAAGCTCTCCTTGATGAACAAGTTCACTAATCATCAGCACGAATTTTTCAGCTTTTAAAGGCAGGAATCTTTTTATGTTTTAGAGAAGATAAAAATGTTTTATTTCATATGCTAATATTTTAGATTACCTTATAAGAAAAAGATGATACTACCCATCATGAGTTGCTGGGGGGGGGGAGGTGTTGTTTGTTTGTTTAGTTCTAGGGCAATAAAATTGTGACAGAGCCATTACACAGCTAGCTCGAGGAATAAAATGAATGTTTTCTTGTAAAAGCAAGTTATTCCAGTGTGTTTCAATGGGAAACTCACTGAAGTTTGATTCAAAGATCTGATTTAGTATCTCAGATTTTCCAATTATAAGTGAGGTGACTTTGTGCAAGTAATTTAATTTCCCTGAAGTTTCTTTAAAAGGTAGAAATAACAAGTGGGGATTTTATAGCCAATATCTCTGCATTTTAGGAATGTAAATAATTTTATTTTCACTTTAGTAAAACATATAAGTCAATCTTAGAGGAATTCTCTTAGGATCTGTCTTGCTCTTACATAGAAGTGACCTCTTCTCCAAGTAATCTCTTCGACTTGCATTCCTCACAAGGGTAACCTTTAACACACTTAAACTGAAGCATGGCGTTCTAGTTGCTGATCTCCCTTCAGAATGAAAGTGATGACGGAAATGCAAAGGAATTCTTTAATAGTCTTAATATACAATTAGAAAAATACTGTTACTTCGGGGTTTGGGGTAACATCAATGGATATGATATTTGAATAGTATATGATGACATTTTTGATTACCCCAGGTTCAGTGGATAAGACATTTTGGATATTCAGTAAGTACCTACAGGGGTATATTATGCATATACCTAGCTGGGAACAAAAGTGACATGGTGTCTGTCCTCAAGAGCTTGTTTTAATTGGGGAATGGACACCAACCTAGGTAACCAAAACATTCCCAAGTTGTCCAAAGGCTATGAAGGAACCATAATGGTGGCTCTGGGTGGGCTGGAGGGTGCGGAAACGTCACAGAGAAAAGTGGCTTACTTTAGATAGAGTGGTTAGTGATCCGACTGTCACACCATCAAAGTGTATTAAAACACACACACCAACAAGACATTTTCAGAAAACAGGATGTCCTCATTCACATCACTGGTAAGGCAAATGCTGAAATGAGAATACCATCTTAGATGCAGTAAGTTTTTCCCTACTTGAAAGTCTGAGTGATCAGCCCTTACACATATAACTGGAGAGAGCTAAACCCACTGCCGGGAAAGCAGATGCCACCCAAGCTCCCCTACACTGACCTGCCAAGGCTCATTAATCTCCACCATTTAACACCTCACTATTCACAGCTCCCCATCCTGGAGAGTGGACTACATTCTGTCCACTTCATGGCTGGCCCATAATATAAGGTGACCGATTAGGGGAAAAAATGCAAAATCTATACTCATCAAGAGCACTGTGCATATTTTCTTCAAAAACTCTTAGCAGTGCTTTAACTCAACTTCAGTCTCTTCATTGATTTCAGAATCCATGTGTATTACTTTCATAATTTATCTATCTATGCAGCATTGTATTCATTGTTCAAATTTCCAGTTTTTCCCCCCTCAGTCACTCATTCTCAGGAATCTAATCTCAGACTCTTGAAGCAGCTTAAAAAATAACTGTCTGGCAATAAATAACTGCCCTAGGCAAAATTTTAATAGTAAAATATAGGTCACTGAATTTGTCCATCAAGTCTGCACATCATCATTTCCTGCTTCTATACCCAAATCTAGTCCCTTGAATGGCTTTTCCTATAGCTTTATATAACTGACTAAATCCTACCCCATCTCCCTTTTGGAGGTTACGCCTGAAGCCTAGAACATTGAGCATCTTAGTTACAAATAAGGGCTCTAGTGTCAGCCGACCCAGGTTCAATTGCCCACTTGACCTCTTATTACCTGTGGGATGTTGGGCAAGTAAATGAACCACTTGGGGAAACAGAAGTACTTACCCCATCAAGTTGTTATCAGGACTTAACTAATATGTAAATCACTCAGGATCATGCTTGGACCCAGCAAGTGCCCAATATCTCTTAGCTATCATAATTCCATAATCTTTTACGAAGAATGACTAAAACATCACTATTATCAGCTCCTATCAACCCAAGGAGAAACAGGATTTAGGCATTTCCTATTATCTTGACATGTCTTTTGTTTTACTCTGTTATACATGCTTGCAAAAAAAAAAAAAAATCCCTAAATCAGTGACCATCCACAGTATATATTTCAAATATGCACTTAATTTTGTGTATGCAGCTTCTATTAAATATGATACATGTATACTTGTAGGTCTCTGAAGATGTTATATATTCCAAGCTCTCAGAGGAAGGGAGAACTCAATCTGTTCAATTTTCTTAAACGTATTACATTTCTTTTGGATTACTCAATTTGCACACGCCATTATGCAACACTGAAGAGCTAGACCAACTCCTCTCCTTTGAGTTCAAAGATATTAACTGCAGGGAGTGATTCCATGGACAAATAATACTTAAGAGAACGATCTGAACCTTCAAGCTTTTTGTAAACTTGACTCATATACACTATAGCCTCTGGTTACCATCTGTCACTGCTATTTTCAAAGTCTATGCATGGTTATGACCATGTCGATGTTCTGTGAAGGCCAGTTCAAAAGCCTTAGTTAAAAAAATCTCATTTACTCATTTTTTATTCTATTTTATTTAATTCATTTTTTTCCTCTTTTTCAGTAACCTAAATGTAAATCTCATGTGGGAAACCTTAATGTTATTCTTCCAGAGAGTATACATCCTCCTTTTATACTTAAAAACTATGTTGCAAATCATTACACGTTTTTATTTAAATTTCTATCTTTTTTTCTTTTAGTTGAATAGTCTTCTATTGTATGAATATAGCTTAATTTATCTTATCAGTCCTTATTGATGGAAATTTAGGTTTTTCCAGTCTTTTGCTACTACAAACACTATTGCCATATTTATTTATTTATTTTGAAAAAGAGAGAGAGCACGCACACAAGTGGGCAAGGGGCAGAGAGAGGGAGAGAGAATGTTAAGTAGGCTCCACTCATCAGCATACAGCCCTACGCAGAGCCTGATCCCATGAAACTTTGAAATTATGACCTGAGCCAAAACCAAGAATCTGACACTTAACTGTCTGAGTCACCCAGGTGCCCCAGCATCCAATCTTGTACTAGAGAGGAAAAAATGGTGGTGGTGGTGGTAATAACAACAATAATCAAGAAAGCTTGTTTTAACCCCACAAAAGAAAATCTTATAAAAATTGATGATGACGGGGGGCACCTGTATGGCTCCACTGGTTAAGCGTCTGACTTCCTCTCGGGTCATGATCCACAGTTCATGAGTTCGAGCCCTGCATGGGCTCTGTGCTGACAGCTTGGAGCCTGAAGCTTGCTTTGGATTCGGTGTCTCCCTCTCTGTCTGCCCATCTCCTGCTCACACTCTGTCTCTCTCACTCTCTGTCAAAGATAAATAAACATTTAAAAATATCTTTAAAAAACTGGTAGGACTGGGGAGGCAGTTTGTAGGCAACTGCACTTTTCTTGGGACTTTACATGCATTATTTTTAATTTTCACAGTTAGATAGGTTTTATTATAGACATAATAAAATTTTCCGATGAGAAACACTGAGGCTCAGGTCAAATTAGGAATGTGACTGAGTTACAAAGTACTGAGGCCAGCCTATGTGCCTGGATTCTCTTAATTCCTAAACCTACACTCTGCCCTCAATATATGTCTCGGTAATAATGCATGATATCAGTCTTTACATGCTGATTCATTACAACTCTAAATCCTTCTGAATCTACTCGGTGTCCACCGCTATCTCACTAGCTCAGGCAAACTATTAAATAGCCTCCTATGGGGGCTTCTTGCCTTAAGTTACTTCCCTCAAACTTATCCTGCTCACCACTTGCCAATACCTTCATTCCAATACTAATTCAATTACATCATAAGATTACTCTTTCAGCCCAGCACGTATGCTTCCTCAGCATCTGGACCCACTTCCCTTGTCCCTCCCTGTTACCTCTCCTGTTGCAGCAGCAATCTCAGGGTGCGGGGACTTTGTAAGCAGGTACATGCACTGTGAGGGAAGAGACAGGGGAGGCACTGATCCAGCAGGGCTCCCAGGCCCTTATCCTCACCTTCAACAGAGGAGCTTTATTTTCATCTGCTTTATGTGGAGGAGAATACAGTCATGTAATATTTTATTTGGAAAGAAAAAAAAAAAAACACCACAACATTCCGACAGTAAAAACAAAATAGAAAACAGTGAATGTTGTGGAAATACCAGCTCCGTTAGGACAGGCAAGTTTTTCTCTTGTGCACTGAAGTATTCTTAGGGCCTAGAATAGGGCCTAGAAAGCACTCAGTAAGTATTTGTTGAAGGAATGAATAGATGTATGGATTTAATTAACTTTGGCTCCACGGATGTATGAACAGAAACTTTGGGCAAGTTACCCAACTGCTATAAGCCCTCTTCCCCTCCCGTGGAACCCCCACTCCCACCCAGCAGCACTGTGAAGACTGAAAACATTAAGTATCTAGCCCAGGGACTCTAACAGCCCAACCTGCATGTTTATTGCTCTCTCTAGGTCAAAATCTACTTGTGGTTTCATAAGTACACCCGGAATTTCCTATTTTCTTTTCCTTTAAAATTTTTCTTCAACACAGCCACTGAAGGCTTTTCTAAGACTCTTTCTCAATTTACCCAGCATCTTAGTATTTACTTGATTTCTTTTTTCTTTTTCTTCCTTCCTTCCTTCCTTCTTCTTTCTTTCTTTCTCTTTCTTTTTCTTTCTTTCTTTCTTTCTTTCTTTCTTTCTTTCTTTCTTTCTTTCTTTCTTTCTTTCCTTCCTTCCTTCCTTCCTTCCTTCTTTCTTTCTTTCTTTCTCTTTCTTTCTTTCTTTCTTTCTTTCTCTCTCTCTCTCTCTCTCTTTCTTTCTTTTTGCATTTATCTATTTCCTGCAGTGATGGGAGGTGGAGTAGAGCAAGGCTGGTCTGGTACTTGTTGGTCACTGGATCATTTAATAAGTTTATTACTTGATAGAACAATCTTTTAGCTTAATTATTAAAATTAGACTTAGAACAAATGAAAAAGGTACTTTTTTCATGCAGTCACTATTGAATTTACTTTTATTTACGCCACTTAGATTTATGGAATATAACTAACTTTTTTCATTTATCCAGTGCTACTCTCTCTTATTCTTATTAGTAGTTTGATTCTTAGTAATAGTATTAACTACAAGTAACAGAACTGTCAGTCATTTCAAAATCTCTGTCACCAAAGTCAGAGGAGGAAAGCTTTCCATATCACATGTATTTCCTATGCAACTGAAAAATAATTGTGGTTTTATTTTTATTATTTAAAAATTTTTTTTAATGTTTATTTATTTTTGAGAGAGAGACAGAGTGCGAGCAGGGGAAAAACGGAGACAGAGGGAGACACAGAATTTGAAGCAGGCTCTAGGCTCTGAGCTGTCAGCACAAAGCCCGATTCAGGGCTTGAACCCACAAACCATGAGATCATGACCTGAGCCCAAGTCAGATGCTCAACCGTATGAGCCACCCAGGTGCCCCTAAATGTAGTTTTAAAGTAGCAACATAATGTGTCTTTGGGAATGTGTTTATTTTTTTCAATTTGTTGATCCTAACCCTCAAAATGAATAAATCTATTGTAGTCAATTGGCTTCAAAGCAACTTAACCTTAATTTTAAAACCATACCAAAAGTATTGTCTGCGCAACCTTCCCTAATCAAGTTTGGAAAAGACAGATGGGCCTGCCTTTTCCTTGCACTGTGTTTATAGTTACAATCCACATTTGCTCATATAACACATTAAAAAAATCAGCTGAAGAACTGACATCAGAGAACATGATTCCAAATTCTAAATATATGTTCTAAATTCAAAAGGCAATGGTGAAGCATATAAATTCCCTGTCGATAATGACTCAAATCCATTTTAGCAGAAGTAATCAAGGTGAAGATATCTATTTGTGAAAGGACAGGAACCCTGGAGGCCATTTCTGTAGAAGTCGCCTTTGAGAAAATACCTTGCTGACGTTTTTCGTCTTGCCTTCTGTACTTCTCTCCCTCTCTGAAGTTTTATTTGACTTACCACTGAAAAGATTAGAAAAATCGTACTTTTAGGAAATGCCCAGCATTTGTATCTAACCCCATAGACAGTACTAAACTTCCCAAATTTTTGGTCCTCCCTGGGGGTGAGCTGTATTTCTTTGCTTCATCGATGTCAGAGTTGGCCATAAGAATCAATTCGGCTAATGACATGAATACAGGTAACCTGTGTCCCTTCCAAGGGAATCCTTTTAGAGCCAGCCTGTCCTCCATGGTGATCTCTTTTCCCTGTACCAAAAGATCAGCCAAGAGTCTCCATGGATGGTGCTCCAACAGCCGGGGTCCCAGAGAGCAGACACCTTGAGAAGAGCCCTCCAGCCTGGAATGGAAATTTGTGGTGGGAGAGAGAAATGAATGTTTGTGATGTGCAATCATTGAGGTCAGGTCATTTGTTACCTCAGCACAACCTAACCTATTCCTTAGTAACATCTGTGATAAGAAGTCATACACCAGAATGAAGGGAAGCTGTTTTACCTAGAAGGTGAAAGGAAAAAAAACAAAAAACAAAAACCGTAAAGCAGGATTGTTGTTGGAAGAGAAAAATAACATATTTAATGACGTAGAATTATAAGGGGTTAAGGACTTTTATTTGGATGATTATTAAGTGTGTACAGGGGGGATACAGGTAAAATCATTAAATTGTTAGTAAAGACCAATAGTGCAGTAATACTTCAATGTTATCTTCAGAAATCAAAGCATTTGTCATTGTAACCTGTAGTGGGTAATATCACCCGTGGGCAGGGTCATGAATTTATGAGATCAGACGGAGAACAGTTCAATCCTATTTCCACCTCTTCCCAGCTGCTCAACTTTGAACAATTTAATTGAGGGTGCAATTGCTATTCTATAAAAGTGGAATATGGAAGCTAGCTTGTCGGGTTTTTCTGAAGGTAACAGAGAATGCACGTTAAGAGTCAAATATAAGGATGTGGCACATAATGGCTGCTTGATCGACACAAATCTTGTTACTTCTCTATATTTAGCTTACACTTTTCCTCTCAATGAATAGAAAACTAACACATCCAAAATTATCCAGGGTCTAAAGCTATGGGTGAGCCTAGGGTGAATGTGAATTAAGCAGAACTGGGTTTCAAGCTTTGGAGAAGCCTTGGAACAGAGGATACTTGCAAAGGTTCTCAGAAGAACAAGACAATTTTAACTCTAGAACCAATGAGATCTAGAAGGCTGTTTTGAAGGGATGGTGAGTCAGGAGGCAAGGCTTAAAAAAGACATCCAAACAGGACTGCAGCAAGAGCACTGGGGGGCAGAGATTTCTTCCTGTCCTTTTGTAGCTCCTGAGAGTGTGAGACTCAAATTGAGGAAGAAAAAGGAGTGTGAAGGAGATAAACCCAACCTAACAGAAGAGTTACTGTGCATTGCTATAGCTGTTATTACACTGAAAATGTACCTGCTTGAAAATGCCTTCCCATTCTGGTCCCCCTTAGGCAAGAGCTGCCAGGTATCACTGACGCCCAATATAATTCCCAGATGCGAAAAATCAAAAAGTTTTCAAGATTCTGAATCAGGTGAAGAGAGGGATACTTGTGTTCCCTGGAATATCTTTTCTGAAAACTTTCATTTCTAACTTAGCCCCGGAGGGGCAAGTAGTTCTTGACATGGGTGCATTTCTGGTTTCAGCTCATGACTTTTATTCATCATTTACACATGGCTTTTGACATTCAATCACAGAACAAGAGAACAAAATCCTTGGACCTAAAACATTTTGATGCAACATTAGTTTGATGGCTCTGACTCCAAGTTTTAAAAAATGAACACCCTTCCCCCCAAATTACTTAATCATTATGTAGGCTCAGATTTATTCTCCTGAGTTTCTTATAGATATTTGCCCATCAAAATGAATTCCGTTAAAAAAATAACCAGGGTATTTCACAGCAAACTGTATCTCTTTGTGCACTTTAGGTTTTACTTGTCAGTTATTGACTTATTTTTATGTCCTTTGCCTTCTCCAGCCAAAACATAGTCCAAGTTTTGAGATAACTGGACACGCAAAGTCTATCAATAGTCTCTCATATGGTGATGCTCTGAAAGGAGACTTTTGACCAACATATTCAAGCACATTCAGATGGACCAGATCAGGGCTGTTCACTTGAGCAAACCCCTCTTATAGCCTCCTTTCACTTACACCAGTCTGTGGGACCACCACTCTTATGTTTTCTAGTGATTCCAATTTTTGATAACACATCTTCCCAACTGAAGGGATGTTACAGCATAGTACAACTTTAGTCGTGAAGCCATAGTCATGACCTGTGGCTAGTCAATGAAGTACTGTCAAACTAGGAAATGACTGTCATACATTCAGAAAATGTCTACACTGGGTTCCAGGCTAACAGTCTGGAGAAAGGAACATTTAAACAAAGATTTCAAAAAACCCAACCTTTTGTGTTGCCTTGCAGCAGGAAATGAACCTTGAACGCATCAGCCTAATCCCAACTTTCTGAATGAATGGTTTGCTAAATGTAGCATCTGCAGATGATTGATGTATACAGTGTAGTAGATCTAGCTTGGAGCAGAAAGGATTCTACAAGTCAGCTTGATGGGGTTAGTTATCTAGGCACAATTCACCACGGGGTTAAAATAAGAACGTATTGAAGGCACAAAGTAATGTAGGCTTTGTAACAAAGGCTGTTCCAGTTTCAAAATACGTACTCTAGACCGATTTTGACAGAAATCAGGGGACCGATTCAACAATACGGTGGGACAGAAACATGATAGAAGTGTTCTCTCTCTGTTAAGATGGGCTGGTTTGGAGGATGATTTCATTAGGCATTAGCGCAGAAGGAAGATAGCTTTTGGATACAGCCGTAGTGCAAGTGAAACACGCAGAGATGGAGAGAAGTGTCTCAAGAAGGTTTGCTGCATCCCAAGATTCAAACTGCTTGTTTACTATTTTAGGCTGTCAAAGTAGTATTTCTTTGACTCAACCTTAGGCATGTTTCAAGACAAACACACACACACCAAAACAAAAAACACAATAAAAATCAAGTGAAAAGAAAAAAAGCCCCACATAGCTTTAAGCAAGTATAAAAAGCCCCTGTAAGCTTTACTCAAATTATTTTCCATTTAGAGCTTCTAGATTGAGTTTAAGGTTTACCACCTCCTGGAAAGTCTCTTCCTTATTCCCTACCCTCCTTCTTTAATACCTTCTCTAACAATGACTCCATTCAACCAGTATTTATGAGCACTTGCAATGTGCCAGGTAATATTCTGGCACACTGAGGGCACACTGGTGAGCAAAATTCTTGTTCTCAGTGTAGTTTACATTCTAGTCGGTAGGAGGGAAAAAAGGACACTGAATTAGTCCCTATTTAATTACAATGTAATAGTTTACTTTCTCATGTGACTCCAAGAAGCCAGAGGACCATGTTTGGTTCATCTCTGCAGCACACAGTAGGCCCTCAATGAGTATCTGCCTCATGACTGAACATGGAATTCTGAGTATGACAATACTAAAAATCAAAGATGTTCTTAGAATATTTGGGCCTTTATTCCTCAGTACTAATTTACGAACTAGCACAGTAATTACAGCAGATGTGTAGTAGAGTTTCCAATTTTATAGATCTAATTTTGGAAAGTTTTATAGTTGAAGCATTGAGTTGTCAAACATATCCAATTTCGACGATCACAATACTTCTTTTCAGTCAATGTCCTTGAATCCTATAAACTGTTTTCAGTGAATAATCTTCTATTCTTGGTTGGTTTCTAAAGCACAAAATAAAAATAAGCCTCCATTCTTAATAGGATTTAAATGCCAATACATTACAAGATTCAGCAGGGCTTTAAATTTAGGATGTTAGCAAAGTTTTGCACTTTGATAATCAAAATAACTCTTAATAGGTCTTACCTAAATGCTCACTTGGATATTTATATTTAGTATCCATACAAATGTTATTTCTTAGAATTTTGTTTGCAAAATCTCCTTGAAACAGAGATACGCTCCTGAATTTTTTCCTTTTAAATACCTTTGTTGGAGCGAGCAGCTTTAGTGAACAAAGAAGGTACAGTGCCCAGTCTGGGGTTGTGAATACAGTCTGTGGTCACAGTGTACCTGTAGATATTGAGAAGCATCAAACTAGAGTGTTGGCCACATTCTTTGAGGAAATCTCCACTGTATACGCTGCTGCATACTGTCTTGGGCAGCCCCCTTGTTCTTTACCTATGTCCACTAGAGAGTGAGTGAGAGAGAGGAGGAAAAAAAGAAAGGTTAAGTTGGGGAAATCTGCTGACCAGTTTGAGGCTGGAAATTTTTTTGAGGATCAATTCAGATTCCTTGATTCATATTCATTTTGTCTCTTATTGCCATGGATACATAAGTTTTTATGAATATAGCATTTATAATGGCAAGTTACAAGATGGCAGTATATTACATGAAGTCTATTTTTACAACCTAAAAAATAAATGCCGTCCAGATAACTTAGAGCAGCATTGTGGAAACATACTAGGCTATCTCGGTAGAAGCACCTTCTAGACATTTAACATCATACTTTTGACCTCTAGTAACTGCTTCAGAATTGGGTTCCATGAACGTGAGAAAACACACTAAGTTCTAGGACTGGGTCTACTGATTCATGCCACGACAAGCTGACCTGTTGCCATGTCCTGAAGGATGCATTTAAATAACGAAAACAGCAAAAGTCATGTAAGTCAAGGAGCACTAGTTTTGGTGCTCTCCAAGTCATTAAAGCTAGCAGCAGCCAGCTGTGCACTGAGAACTGATGGGGGGTGGGGGGGTGGGGAAGGTCATATTGCACAAGATGCTGACCACCTGTTGTGCTGTTTGTTCTCAGACCATTCTAAGTTCTCAGTAAGAATTCCAGAGGAGACCAAGACAGGGCAATGACAATGGAAAAACGGGTAGTAAAAGATAGGATAAGCTCATATGATCAGAACGAATGGATGGAAATGACAATCAACTTTAAACTCCAGAGCGTATATAAAATCTGAAATTTCACTGCAATGTATCTTTTTGTTTTGTTTTGCTTTGGTGGGGAGAGAGATAGAAAGACAGACAGAGAGAGAGAGAGAGAGAATGAAAGAGTGAGAATC
The DNA here is from genome assembly GCA_017311185.1 of Proteles cristata cristata. Classification (NCBI taxonomy): domain Eukaryota; kingdom Metazoa; phylum Chordata; class Mammalia; order Carnivora; family Hyaenidae; genus Proteles; species Proteles cristata. The sequence goes on along the minus strand of JAESUZ010005128.1, from coordinate 2,122,434 downwards.
TTAAGCAGGCTCCACACTCAACAGGGACTCCCATGCGCTGCTTGATCCCACAACCCTGGGATCATGACCTGAGCCAAAATCAAGAGAGTCAGATGCTCAACAGACTGAGCAACCCAGGAGCCCCCATATACTTTTCAAATACTCTGTAAGCTAGAGTTGTGCATAGGGGAAAGAAGAAAAGAAAAACAATAGTTTCTTTGTATAATCAGAAATAGCTAATTTACATGGGCTAATTACATTTCTATCTCTGACATCCAAACTCTTTCACACACTCCTCCCCCTCCCCCCGGGACAAACTTATACACACAGACACAGACACAAAAACAATGACACACGATTCCAGACTGGGAGCCAATGGTTGGCACTGGACTTTTATTCCTTGTACAATCTGCCTGGTTCTTGTTGTTATTTTTTAAACCACTTTTACAGTTACTGTTTTTCTTTCTTTTTGTAGCCATAGACACTCCCACATAACATAAGCTCAATTCCAGGCAAACTGTGTGTGCATATTTTTAAATAAAGAAAACAGGTCTTCTAGTTCTGTGTTAGCAAAGTCACCTCTTTTACTGTGAGTGCTAATGCTAAACATGTAATAATACTTTATTGTCATGAGCAGGAATCTGCTTTGCTAATTAAATGCAGCTGTCAGTAATTAACTACTTGTCAGTGTAATCTATTTTAGGGAGCTCTACTTTAAATGATAAAAGATGGGCCTGATATTGAAAGGGTGGGATAAGCAAGGTGACTGCTCACTTCCTCACTTCAGAAACTCACTCCTTTTTATGATGAATGAGTAACTTTACTGGGAAGATACCTTAAGTGGGCTATCCTGTATTTCTTTAGTATGTGAGTAATAAAGTTTGCAATTAAATAGTTCTTTTCATATCTGAAATCTAAATGTCACCCTCTGTAATACCAACAAGTACTATGCCTTTCTGAGTTAAAAATACATCATGATGGTAATCTGTAAGAAAAGCATCAATAGTGAAGTCGCTTATTATCTCTACCATCAAGCGGAGTTCAGTACAAACGAGCCTTCTAATTCTCATAAATGGATTAGACAGAGGAATATCACTTTGCTAGGTGAAAGGGGGTAGTAACTATTTCTTCTATACCTTGTATTACTGATACTCAACCAGGTTTTCTCTGAGAAAACGTTTGACTTCCGTTCAGGTCTTTGAAATTTGCAAATGAAAAAATTTCACGGCATTTGCTTGTAATATTAATTTATCTTAGTTGCTTCTGAAGAAAGCATAAAACTCTTTAAAGCTCTAAATCTATCTGACTACAAGCAATGTCGGGATGAAGGTACTGGCAGCCCATTCCCCTACACAGAATAGGTACAGGAGCTGCGGCAGATGCTGGCATTGTGTCCAGGGTCTAAGGGGAGCAGACCTGCGCCTCCCCTCCCCGGACTTCCCCTGACATTTAAAATGAATGTGGCAACAGTGGGAAGGGGAAGCCGGAGTCTCAGTGAGTGAAGCGTTTGGGTGGGGAAAAACACAGCAGGGAGGACCCAGGGGCTTGGTGCACAAGTGTCTTTACCCCTTGACGACCCCCCCAACAACCCTTCAGGCTCAAAGACTTATCACACCCCTCACAGCATCCTGATTGCCTCATCCTTCTTCCCCCACCATCTGCTTTATATCCAACACTCCAATAGTCCTCGTGTTCCTGGATAATTAATTATCTTGTTATAGGTCCCAACAATTTGGCAGCTACTCTTCTGCATACAGCACAGTATTTAAATACGATTAATAATTTGGTGGTTCATCCCAGACAGGGGAAAAAAAAAAAAAAAGCTTTCCTGATGGGAAATAATGAAAAAAAGGCAGAACTATGTAAGAGTATTTTTGAAATACAGTAGGCAAAAGACATTAACTTATATTCTTTCTGCTGGGACTCCTCCATTGGCTAAGGGATGCAAGGTCCAGGGGGTGTCAATTCTCCCTTTTCCACAGTGTAAATTCTCACCTCTTTTACTGAGAGTACATGGGTCATTCCAGATATTTCGAAACAACCGAAATGTTAAAACTTTCAAGTGATCAGCATCTCAACTGAAGGAAGAACACACTGAGTAGCTACTGAGCTCCTTACAGAGTAGGGCTTATTCAAAGGGAGAAGCCAGTAAGACAAACACGGACTGTGGACCTCTGAGATGCGTTGGCTTTTTGGGTTCCTAAGACAATTTCACTGCATTCTTAAATAGTTGTCATATGCCAAACTCAGGTTTTGAATCAGCGGAAACCACTCCTGGAATATAGTACGTGCTCACGAGTGCATGAGTGACGATTTTGAGCTATTGTCATGGTATTGTTACTTGTTCCCATTCCAGCTGGCTGAAGCCAGGAAGTGAAATTTGGTGGTGACGGTGTAGACAGCAGAGCCAGCGGTGTGCATCCCAGCTGCGGTCTGGTGCTGACGGAGTGGGGACCTTTAGGGCCTTGTTTCATTGCACGAGTGTCCGTAGGTTCCCCAGAGCAATGCAAACATCTTTCCTTTCTCTGCACTACACCCCCTCCTACATCAGGCTCCCTTTTGCTAACCTGGGGAGGTAAGACCCACTTGATTGCATTCTGGAACAAGAAAAAAGTCCTCCTCCTCAAGCCTACTTTTAGTACCATAGAGTCCAAGCACAAACTGTAACACATGTCGTCAGACTGTCTGCCCCAGCCTTATGCTGGGTGAGGGATGAAGGTGTGTGCCCAGTCTTCTACAGCTGGTCTCCCCACTGAAGGATCGCTGGACACAGGAAGGCAGCACCACAGTAACCACGTTTAAGGATTTAGAATGGTTTTTTTCTCTCAGCATAATGATTAATAGACCTCCTTTTGCTTTCAAAGCATCCCAGCTTGGATGGTAAATTCTATGGGAATCCACTTAAAAGAAACACAAGTCTCTTGTTCAGTTTTCTGACAGTTTATCTTCAAGTAGATTTTGGAACATGTAATGTATATAGGGAACCACATACAAAAATGGCTGACTGTAATTGTGATGGAATTAGGTCACAGAGAGCTTCATGCTTGTAAGAGAGTAAAACTATCCCTTCATCAAGGCTACAGAATTATTTGGTAATCAAGAAGCTTCTAAAGGTATAGAAAGAATTATATATATGTATGTACATATACACATACATATGTACATATATATATGATTTAATATTATTATAGTATACATAATAAAATATGCATATATACATCCCTATAATACATATCATCCCTAACTAAGGTACTTTTTAAAACAGAATTTAGTTAAATTCTCACACCAGCATAAAAAGTTCCAAGTAAATTTATAACTGAAAGCAACGGATTAACTTGGTTCTACTTTTATATGGCTGCTGGTTTTCTCTCAGCCTTAAGGCATACAGTGGGAATGTAATGTTTGTACAACTAGGAAATATTAGTTAATGTTTTTAAGTACCTTAGAGGAAGCAAATAATATAATATGTAATACTGGTTTTGTTTTTAATTTTAGAAATAATACAATAAAAGAAGTCAGTTAAAATAGTCACAGCTTAGATACCATACTACATGCATCAATATTTTTAAAGAATAGTGCATTATAGTTTTTATGTTATACTTTTGAAAGCAATATTATATTTTTACTTTTGAAGGGAATTTCTTATTTTATTTTTTTTTAATGTTTTATTTATTCTGAGAGAAAGAGAGAGAGACAGCATGAATAGGGGAGGGTCAGAGAGAGAGGGAGGCAAAGAATCTGAAACAGGCTCCAGGCTCTGAGCTAGCTGTCAGCGCAGAGCCCGACGTGGGGCTCGAACCCATGAACCATGAGATCATGACCTGAGCCGAAGTCAGAAGCTTAACCAACTGAGCCACCCAGGTGCCCCTTTCTTATTTTATTTGTATATTTGGTTACTCACCAGGGAATGGCCACACATATCTAAAAATATTTCCTATTAAATACATCAATCAACAAGCCATTCTATTTCTTTAGAACTAGATAAGATGTTAATGTGATTATCATAGGTTATTAGTTAATCTTTTGCTTTTATGGAGTTTTCTGTTTTGGCCATAGTGAAGGAATTTAATTTCATGTTTATTTCAAATCTTTGAAATTTTTATCTCACATTAAGTAAATACCCTAATTGGTTAAATATAAGTGTCTTGATTTAGGGGAAAATCATAAAAAAATATTTTATTATTAGATATATTTAAAAGAATTTGAATAGAAGAAAAACTAAAAAATGAGCTTATGGACTATTATAGAACTTTCTTTTTTCAAGTTTATTCATACATTTTGAGAGAGAGAGAGTGAGTGTGTTCATGCACACGAGCAGGGGAGGGGCAGAGAAAGAGGGAAAGAGAATCCCAGGCAGGCTCTGTGCTGTCAGCATGGAACCCAAGATGGGGCTCAAAACCATGAACCCACAAACCTTGAGATCATGACCTGAGCTGAAGCCAAAGTCAGACACTTAACTAACTGAGCCACTCAGGCGCCCCTATTATGGAACTTTCTGAAGCTTTCTTAAGTCTTGAATATAGAATATAAAAATTAAAACTGCCTAGTTCTCTACAGACCATTATTAGAGAAAGGGAGACCTCAATCTACTCTTAAAAAAATCCATCTAGTCTTGCTGAATGGACACCTCCTGTGGACACTGAGAAAATCGGAGAAGAGGGGAAACGGACTGGGGGATGGGGAGCAAGTTTTCCCTAATCTCAGGCAGAATGGGACCTTCTTCCTCATCCTGTGTCCTCACCGCATCTTCTCTCCCTCATGTAACACACCAAATACCTCCTATTCATTTACCAGCTGAATTTATTCTTGGGCTGGCAAATTCCTTGAAAGCAAGGAGTGTGTCACTGACATCCTCAGCACCCAACCCACTGCCCGTCACACAGTAAGTGCTCAATAAATGTGTACTAAAATAAATTAAGCAAGTCAGCGAGCAAGAAAAAGGCGGGAAAAAGTAAGACAGAGGGAATGATATCATGATTACTTCTCCAATAAAAATGTATTTAGTGCTTCTTATATTCCAGACATTATGACAGGCACTGGAGATATGGGTATTGGCTGAGGTGGAGTGACTGTGTGTGATATGAATATCGGGAGGCCACTAACAAATAAACCAATAATTCAGGAATACAATCTATATAGAGTATATACCAGAGAAGAACAGAAAGCCGGCCCATCCAGGCTTGGGTGGGGTGGAGAGGCTGCAAGAAGGAAAGGGATAAGGGGCGCCCGGGTGGCTTAGTCGGTTAAGCGTCCGACTTTCGCTTGGGTCATGATCTCGTGTTCGTGGGTTCGAGCCCCGCGTCGGGCTCTGTGCTGACTGCCAGCTCAGAGCCTGGAGCCTGTTTCAGTCTGTGACTCCCTCTCTCTCTGACCCTCCCCTGCTCATGCTGTCTCTCTCTCTCCCTAGAAATAAATAAAACATTAAAAAAAAAAAAAAAGAAGGAAAGGGATAAGGAAACAAAGAGGAGTGGTGGGGAAGAGGAAGAGAAGTCAGACAAGCTGAGAGCACGCTAGGCAGATCGACAGCATGTACAAAGGCATGCTGTGTGGAAAGAGCACGCTCTTTTCCTTGCCTAGAAATGAGGGAGCTCATTTTGGAGTAAACAGGAGATAAGTCCTAGGCGGGGGCTTTGGAACTATCAAATCCTGGAATGCCGAACAAGTCTGAACTTTACCCTAAAAGCAAAGATGCTGCAGGTTATTAAGCAGGGGAATTACATGATCAGGTTTGCATTTGGAAACCAAACAACAAAACAAAACAAAACAACAACCCTGCAGAAGCACTGACAAGAATAGATACTTGAAGCGAGTAAGGTGGCTGGTGTGATTCAGGAGAGAAGTACTCACTGAACTAAAGCAGGTGCACTGAGGCTGATGGGATAGGTAGGAGTTCAGGAGGCTGGGGTGTCATGTCTTGGTGACAGACCAGAGGAGAAATGCAAGAGGATCCCAAGGTACCTACCTGTATTCCTACTACGATCCTTATAACTAACTATTCTTCTTGGTTTCTCACTTTTCTTGAGTGTCTTGATAGATGATGTTGCTAATACAGAAGAGCAAAATAACAGGAAGTATTTCATAAGAAGTAACATTAAGAAAGTAACGGTGCACCCAAAATTCCAAGCCCTTGATCTCACTGTTGTTAAGTACAAACTTGGGGTTTCCTTATTCAAAGGATGTTAGTATTTATAGAATTCAACAACTCCAAAATAAATGCTGCTATAGTATCTGTTGACTGCCCAGTTGCCTATTGCAGAGTAGACAGGGTATGAGAATAACCTAAACACCTGACTGAAAAAGACAGAGCTTTGACTGTGGAACTAATTTGAGCTTTACCCTAATGTTCTGTAGAAAATTGGGCAATGATTATAGCTAATATTTATTAAGATTTTCTGGTGTGCCAGAAACCACAGTCATGACAACTGGCCATAATGTGCTTCACGATGAAGAGTCAGATATCAGGATGAAGTGGACCCTGCACATCCGGTCTAGATGGGGGGAGAAACCATATAGCCATATCTGAATAAAAAACTAAACAGAAACAAGTACTCTCACTCGCTACCAATCCACCTTCTGGCCCATCATTCCCTCAGGCACGTCCATATCTGTCCCATTTTCTGTCTCTGCCTCTCTCCTGTGTACCCCCCACCCCAACCTGCACCCCTCAGCTCTCTGTTTCCCAGGTTCTGAACCAAAGAAAGAAGCCCCGTGTGTGCCCCATTATGCCATGTGCCAAATACCACGGAAATAAATAAAGGTAACCCAGCATAGTCCCTGCCTTTCAGAATCACTTAGTCAGGTGGACAACAGTAGGGTCTTTGGACCTTTTCTGACTTCTTAAGAGGAGGGAACCCTAGACATCTGCGGGAACCCTGTAGCTCCCTAGTGGCGAGCCTCTCCACTCCTCTGCAGAGTCCCTGGGAAGAAAGCCCCTTTCTGATGCCCTAGATCCTATACTATTTCATTCAGCTCACAGAAAGTGAGACAATTAGCAAGCTCAGCCACAGGCAGCTAGCTCACTAGATGAAGAAATTCCACTAGCATCGAGTGGCAGTTCCCTCCCCGTGCATACAGAGTACGGATGCAACTATTTAGCAGGATCCTGGCAGATTTAAGTTCCAACAGTTTACTAAAAATTAATATAGTCTCATTCTTTAGCTTTAGCGGCTGTTGCATATACATTGGAAAATAGTGTGATACGACGAAGCCAAGAAATCGAACCTTATTAAAAATAAATCCCTCTTTTGCTGCAGTAGAGACACAGGGAAATAGAGAGGCGTGAGTTTCAAGGCCCAGATATCCAGGGATGGTGTTCCGGGGCTAAACGCTGCTGAGAAGTCTGTTGGTGTGGGCACGTGTGAGCTCTCAGCTAGACAGCAGGGGTCTGGATCATGGCTCCACCCCTCTAGGGATAGGGCTTCTCTGGGCCTCAGTTTCTTCACCTGTGAAATGGAAACACTAATGACATGTCCCACTGAATGTTTTGCGGGAATGAAATGTGTTATGACCTGTACAATGCTCGGTACCTACTAAGTATTGATTAAATGCTATCTATTATCATTGATTATTTTTCCAGATATTAAGAGGTAAGTAGGTATATTCATTAGGACAAAATAAACATGACGGAACATTAGTTCCTAGGCTTTATAAATCTGTAAAGTGAGGATAGCCAGATATCTACCTAAATTAAATAGGTAATAGGGAGCAACAATAAAAAATAAAATCTAAGAATAAAGTTAAATTTAACCTTTGAAATTTTGGTACTCAAGTTTAATGACCAGAGTTAGCAAATAGCCTTTTACTTTATACCATGAACTCTATATGGTATAAAAATATTTTAAAAAAATAAATATATATATATATATAAAAGAGAAAAAATTTCTATATATCCTAATACTTCAACTCATATTGGATATAGATAAACATAAATATTTCAATGCTTTTCAATGCCTTTTGTTCTTCCCCATTAACTATATCTATAGAAGGATTTATCTTCCAAAGAACTGTGTGAACACATACAGCGGGCCCTACAAGGACAAACAGTGAGGTAGCTTTCCCAAAGCCTCCTCTTAATCTCTATGCTTGACACAGGCCTTTAAAACCAGTCTGAAACACAGATTTCTTCTCTTTCTACTTTTCCCTCAACAGTAAAAGAATTCATAGTACCTATGTTTTACAATGGAGAACCAATTCAAATATACATATACACACACATACATAATAAATAGATAAATAAAGAATAATGTGCCCCGTTGTGTTTAACTATCTGTGAGGACGTTATGCTGATGTTAAAGGTGATGAAGATTACACCGATATCAATTACTATTTCCTAAACCTTTACCATGTGTGATGCTGTCTGCTAGTCATTTTACATATATTATCATATGGAAATCTAGAACTGGTATTTCCACAACCATATAAAAGATAATGTTACTAAGAAATAGAAAGGTTAAGTAATTTGCCCAAGATCCCACAGCTAATAAACCGTGAAGCAGGGCTTCTAATTCAGCCAGCCTTCTCCAACCCCAGTACTTCTACTATAATAAATACTTTATTTATACTGAGACACATTCAGAAACATTGTGATTTTTTTCCTTGACTTGAGTTAGCAGTGGCAAAGAGATTACAGTGACACTGTAATATGTTCATAAATAGTTTCCCAAATGATACATTTAATAAGATGATTAATATGACAGGACAGGTAGGCTACCTCATTAGCAGTGTAAAGATCCTGGTACTTGATGTTCATTTGTCTTTTTTTTTTTTTTTTACAAATAGTTTATTGTCAAATTAGTTTCCACATAACACCCAGTGCTCATCCCCACAAGTGCCCTCCTCCATGCTCATCCCCCCTCCCCCCCACATCCATCAGTCCTCAGTTTTTGTCAGCATTCAAGAGTCTCTCATGGTTTGCCTCTCTCCCTTTCCCCCACCATTTCCGCCCTTCTTCTCCCCCTTGGTCCTCTGTTAAGTTCCTCCTAATCCTCCTATACGTGCAAACATATGATATTTGTCCTTCTCTGCCTGACTTATTTCGCTCAGCATAACCCCTCAAGGTCCATCCATGTTGCTACACATGGCCAGATTTCATTGTTTCTCATTGCCATGTAGTAGTCCATGGTAGAGATAAACCACATCTTCTTGATCCATTCATCTGTTGATGGACACTTAGGCTCTTTCCATGTTTTAGCTATTGTGGAGAGTGCTGCTATGAACATTGGGGTACATGTGCTCCTATGCCTCAGCATTTCTGTATCCCTTGGGTAAATTCCTAGCAGTGCTATTGCTGGGTCTAGGGGAGTTCTATTGTTAGTTTCCTGAGGAACCTCCACACTGTTTTCCAGAGGGGCTGTACCAGTTTACATTCCCACCAACAGTGTAGGAGGGTGCCCGTTTCTCCATATCCTCGCCAGCATCTAGAGTTCTCTGATTGGCTCATTTTAGCCACTCTGGCTGGTGTGAGGTGGTATCTCAGTGTGGTTTTGATTTGTATTTCCCTGATGAGGAGGGATGCTGGATGTTCATTTGTCTTATATGTTTGTTTGTTTTTTTTAATAAAAGGTACAGTTATGGGTGGTTTTCCTTTCATCCGCTTCTCAATTTAAACATTTTAGTCAGTTTAGTATTTCACCTTCCTGTGCCCTCCTCCTCCTATCTCAGGCCACTCAGTCTCATCAAGATTATTATTCCACAGGGTTTCATAGACTGTAATGTCCTGAGATCATGACCAAGGAAAAAGTCCACTCAATATTAAATCACAACCTTGCAACTATGCCCTACAAAGACTTGAACATTTTTTTTTTTTTTTTTAACTTCTGGTCTGGCAACTTGTAGAATACCCTGTATCACTTCATGCAGTAAACATTAATTGACTGCCTACTGTATGTCCTGTGCATCAGAACATATTGAGTCTCATTCACACCTTCATAAAAAAAAACAAAACAAAAACCCAACTTGGATTCCTTTGGCAAGTACCATATAGGAGCATGTAACACTGACCTCTACACAAGGAGTTCACATTATAAGGACATTACGGGAAGCATAAAACATTCAGTAACAGAGCCTCTGAGCTATTAAAACTACTTCAATATGGCATCAGTTCTTAAGTTACCTAATTTAAAAGTGGCTGAACCTAAGAAAATTATTGAATCCATTAAATGTTACATTAAGTGACAGCACTCCTCTGCCACTGCTTGCGTTCAAGTTCCGTCAGCACTTTGTGACAATTGCCTTCTTTATGAATTCCTTAAGAATGCACTCCAAGTTGAACACTGTCATAAGTCGCAGTTGCTAGAATGTTTTTGTTTGACAAAGTAACTTGCTCCCCACTTGGCCCCTTATTCCAGTAAGCTTTAAAAGAGTATCTCTTCAAGAGCAGCGGCATGGCACGGTCAACAGCCTGGGCTCCAACACCAGCTCTGCCATTTAGTAGCCCTGGAGCCGGAGCCATATATTTAGGCCTCATTTTTTCCTCTTCCCCTAAATAGGGATAATAATAACATCCACCTTACCTACTTATTTTCCCTCTGAAACAGGGGGAGAAGAGGGTGGCGACCAGAATTAAGTGAGTTAATAATAGGAGAGTTCTTTGGACAGTGCACAGGCACATCTTAAAGGTTATGATAAATGCTTCTTAAACCAATTGTTCCAAAAAGCTGAATATGCTCCAATTTTTGACATCAAAGCATTTGACTCTTTATAAATGCCATGCTTTATGATGATGCTGACTTCACAAAACATATGCCACAAAGGAGATTCTCTTCCTATTATTCAAAGTTATTAAACAAAACATAGATATATAAAGATATACTCCATATGCACACATGAGTATATGTGCATATATGTATATGTGTGTATATATGTATACCACCTCCCACGCACAATGTAGGTAAAGTGGGCTAAAGGCAATGCAACTCTTCAACTATTTCTTCAACTCATATGCCCCAAAAAAAAAAAAAAATCATGACATAGTTTTCTTTCATAACACTTTTCAAGAAAATGGGAAATAATCCATTGGACCAAATGTTAAAGAAGACAAGATAATGGAACTTGCATATGAGATCTATAGAGGTTCATTTATCCTGCCTATACACTATGTGGATCTCCAGATATAATCTTTTGCTTCTACTTTTGTTAATGTTAGCTGCTCTGAAATGTTTCTGACTTAGATCAGTGATTTTTAAATGCAGTTATTAATGTCTTGCTTTAATTGTACTTCTGCTGTAAAGGTCAGGATAACATCATGACTCTCAGAAACAAACACTGATTCTAGAGTGAGCAAAATATACCAACAATTAAATTAGATTCTGAGTTAGGGGTGGTGGTAAGTTACTCTTTTGCTGGTTTTAAAGAATTCATATTAAATTTGCAGAAAATTAAAATGTAGGGTTTTTCTAAACAGTAGCAATTTAGGTTGTAACAAAGTTCAACTAGCTACTTTGGTTTCGAAGCTCCCCTCCCTACCAAAAAAGGACAAACTTTGAATCAAGATAAATCTGTCCTTTGAATAATTAGTCCCTTAACTTGGTCTGTTCTCTTCTTTCAAACCATTTATCTTTTCTGAAAACAAACTGTAATTCTGTTACCAAATAAGAGCTCCTCACTTAATTGTACTAATTGCAGAATATGAAACTATTTGAATAAAGTACTGCAAAAAGAGGCATCCATATAAAGACCAATAAAAGATACAAGTATTCACATAATTTCAGTGGCACAAACCTAGTGTTACTGCTCACACTCTATTTCCAGGGTTGTTAGCATCGTTTTTCGCAAGCATTCTCTCCTCTGCCAGCTCCCTTTACTAGGAAGTTATGTTGAGAGTTATTTCATTCATGAATGAACGTCCTTAAAATAAAAGACCATCCTGCCAGACATGTCCAGAGAGCCAAACAAAATTCTCCTCGACTAAAATTTCCATAAGATGTTTCCCTTTCTCTAAACAATCTTAAATAGCCTTTTTTTCTTATAGACCTCCTTGACATGTTACTGCCTTTTTAAGAGCTGTTACTGTTTCTGAGATCACAAAAACAAAGAGGAGAGAAAAGGAGCAAATTGTTTGCTGTGCTGTAGGGATTTGAGTTCACTTTTTCAGTGCAACAGAACATTTGCATCCCCTCATAAATGACTACTAATGACATATGCAGGTCTGGTACTGCTCTACAGAAATCATACACGGAAAGCTAGAGCAGTGCAGGGAGAGTTACATTTCTCCAAAGTATTCAGACAAAGAGGGAGAAGATTCAAGTCAGCACCAATTCTCCGAAGTTGAGTCATATCTAAATGATGTGGTGGGTTAAGAATAATGGTAGAATTTATGGTGAAAGCAAGTTGGCTGGTTAACATCTTGTATGCGTTTTGAGTCAACAACTCTTTATTGACCACCTACTTTGGGCAAGATGCCGCTTCCCCAAGTAAGCCGCTGCTCTGCACTTGTTTTTACAGAGTGTGGGAGTAAGCATCCTGCTTCTGCCGAAAATCCTTCCTTAGTATTTAAAATAACACCCAGCTCAGCTTTGCCTATGTGTGTGTGTGCTCCTGTGCTCAATAAATGCTTTTTGAATGAGTGGAAATTCAGTGAGTAAGAAGGTTATTCATTCAAAAACATCTGTGTCTGCCTGCAAGATGGTAAGGATAACGATGAAAGCATAATCAAAACACTGTAAGGAGTACCTTCTCAGAAAGATGTCAAAAAGGGAGTAACTGCCAGTATTAAAATCTAAGCATGAGGTCCGGTTTAACCTAGAAATCATGATCCTTGCACTTCTGTGAAACCCCATTATGTGCTATGTTCATAATTTCCCATGTAACCTGATTTAGGTATCTATTTGAAAATATTGTTTTACATTATTAATAATGTTTCTATGCATTTTAGTAACCGAAAAAAGAATACTTGAAAGCACTCGGGAGTAATCTGGAAGGGGTGAGAGCAGTTTTCAATTGCACTGTTCAGACTCTGAGAGGCAGTTAAATTTAAACAACAGTTTCCGTTCATCATTATGTTGTGCGCAATATCTTCCTAAGTCTAGTCCTCTGGTGACTGACTTCACACTCCTAATGAATCCCACCGTCTACTCCTCCAGTCATGTCAAGCAAGGACCATTTGTAAACAAACAAAGGGAGGAAGGTTTGTAGTATTGTTTTTATGTCTCCTGTTAAGAGCTTCCCTGGGAGAAACCACTAAGGTAACTTTTAAAAATCTGCCACAACATAATTGAGATCAATAAAAACGTTTTTAAAAATAGCTCTGATATCCAAATTTGTCATCTCTTTTCTTACCTTCGCTGCAGCTTTTTCTTGGAATGGGAATGGAATAAATTTGAAATAAATTGTAATGTGGAAACATTTGTCCAAAGCTTTCAAATATGTCAAAACTACTGAGCAAAAGCTTTCAGAAGAACCACGCTCACAGCACTTCCAGCAAATCTGTTTAGGAAAAGGGCACCTTTACGGAAAGGACCCCCACCCACTCTCGCTCACGCCCAACTTGACCCTGCATGCTATTGATCAGACTAAGTTTACATAAATCAGAGAAGAGTTACAGTGCAATTAAATGTACCCACGAAGTAATATGATATAAAGCACTTTGCAAATATTAAACCTCCCCTTAAGGGATCAATGTTTTCCATGAAGAAGGTGGTATGGGGAGGAGGGAGGGAAAGGAGGAGAGATGGAGAGGGAGAGACCGCCCCACCGGGTGAGGACTGGGGAAACCACGGATGGATCTGGGCGGCAGCCCCTTTGGGCAGGCACCCTGAAGCACGCCAAGAGGGCAGCTCGAGAACGGAGCCCGCCAAGGCGAAGTGACTCCGGAGTCGAAGCGGAGACTTGCTCGCTGTGCACCTGGAACCGCCAGGTAGGGGCGTCCACAAGAGTCTGGGTGCTCCTCCGGGCGCTCCTTCCCCGCGTCCCTAAACCAAGGCGATCACTCAAGTCCCAGGAGCAGGAGTCTCTGCGCTCCAGTCAGAAGCCACAGCGACCTCGCGCACCTCTGAATAATATGACCGCCCCCTCGATTGCATCCATCTCGTGTGTGTGTGTGTGTGTGTGTGTGTGTGTGTGTGTGTGTGTGCATGCGCGCGTGTGTATTGGTGGTGCGTGAGTGGGATGGGATGCAGGGTCTGGGGCTGCCGGGGACCCATCACCTCTGAGGGATGGGGGCCGGCCGGGGCGGAGATCGCACCCGGCCCAAGTTAACTGAGCCTCTCTGTCTGCCCTCCGCTCCGGCCTCAGTCCCCCAGTCCCCCAAAGCCGTCTCTCGCTCCAAGCGACAGCCCGCAGCCACCCGGGGAAGTGGCTGGGTGCGACCCCCAAACTCTGCAGCGCGCAGTTTACGCGTGTTTCCTCGCTCGCCGCCTCCAAGAGAGCGAGCGCGCTGTGCCCCGCGCGGGCTGAGGCGGACCCACCGACACCTACGACTCTCTAAATTGACCCCGGGAATCGCCCCGCCGCTTCCCACCTCGCGTTAGTTTAACCCCGAACCCCAGCGAACGTCTCACAAGTCTACCCCAGCCAGTACCCAGGAGAACCGCGCCCCCCAAAGTGGTTTCGGCTGGCACCGCACGGACGTCTCCCGTGGGCGATTCCCCTCTCGAGCGTCCATTCCTCCCAAATCCAGGAGCTTCCAGCCCGCCGCGCCCGAGCCCCTCCCCGACGCGAGGCTGGCCGCGCGCCCTACTCACCTCCGTCCCGGGCGCGGCGGCGGGGGCCCAGGTCGCGGGCGCCGAAGACGGGTCGCGCCGGGCCACGGGTCGCTCCCGCAGTCCCCGCGGCAGTTGGCCCAGTAGTTTCGGAAGCCGGGGCTCGGGCTCCGCGGAGAGCGTGTCGGCGTGAATGGGAGCGAGCGACCGCGCAGTGCGTGCGCGCGGGAGAGTAAGAGGCGGGCGGGCCCCACACGCGGGCGGCGGCGGCGGCGGCCGGGTGCCGGGTGCCGGGCGGGGAGCCGGAAGGGGGAGGAAGCGGGCGAGAAGTAGTGGAGTTTAGGGCGCGTTTCCTGCACTTCCCCGGGAGGCCGGAGCCAGGTGCGGCAGGGCGCGCTCCCGCGGCGCAGGCACGGCACGGGCAGCCGCCGGAGCCCGAGTCCACGCAGCGCCCGGGCCCGCAGCCGCGCTGCGGGAGGAGGTGCGCATCCTCCTCGCCCCACGCGGGCTCTGGCGCGGCCCCGGACTCCGAGCGCCAAGGGAGAGCCTCGGGTGTCCTCGGTGACAGCTCCTCGGGCAGCCTGCTCCCTCCCGATCTGCCCTAAAGAGCAACAGTCGGTGCGGCTGGGATCTTCCCTTCCGGGGTCTCGGAGCCGCGGTGCCAAGCGGTGCCGGCGCCCGGCTCCCGGCGGCTGGCGCTGTCACGGCCGCCGCCCGGCCCCCGGCGCGCCCGAGCCGGCAGCTGCCTCCCGGAGACGTGCCCAGCTGTGTGCGCGTGTGTGTGTGTCTAAGCGAATCTCTTCCCCTCCATCACTCGGCGCGCGGGAGGGACCGGGTCCCCGGCGACCAGCTGCAGAGTGGCTGCCGGTCCACACCCTCCCGCTCTCTCCCCACCCACCCCGCCCCTACTCCTCGCCCTCCGCCTCCTCCCCCTGCTCCTCCTCCAGCAGGCGCTCCCGAGCTCCCAAAGGCGGTGAGAAACCGCAGCGAAAGGGGCGGAGAAGGGTGGGGAAGGAAGCGCAGGTGTCTTCAGCCGAGAGAGGGGCTCTTACGCCGGAGCGGTTTGCTGAAGGAGGAGGGCAGGGCTTAGGCGGAGAAGGGGGAGGAGAGGATTTACCCTGAGGCCGGGGTCCTGCGGCCGAGCCGCCGCCCATCCCACCCGGGCGCGGGAGCGGCTGGCCAGCCGGGCGGTGGGGAGACGCGGGAGCGCAGGACTCCCCCGCAGACGGAGGTGGAAGCTTGGGGAACCCGTATAAGTCACCAGCGTGGCAGAACCTGGGAACTTAGGAGTCGGAAGGACCCAATGTTTGAGGAGCTGAGACTGATCTCTCTAGGGAGAGGGTCCTAGACGCGGAGCTTGGGGCACACAGGTGTCCGGGGAGCTCGCGTGTGGCCCTCGGTTGCCTATCAGGAGAGCTGGAGGCTGGGAGAGGGGTCGGGCGGCGCCAGCGGCGGTGCTCAGACTGCTGTGTGCCTCCGGAGTCGCAGGGGGCGATCACCGCCCAGCTGGGAAGCAGAGATCACCGCTCAGCCTTTTATTTCGAGTCCAAAGCCCTAGAGGCACACTCGCCTTCTCAATTCAGGCTGTCCCTCCTACCCTTTGCTCCCGGCTGCACAGAGGGCCGGGGAACTCTCTAGGTGCTATTTACTGGGCTCTTTGCTAGACCAAAAGGATCCCACCTGATCTGAGACTGGTATGTTGCTGCTTCTCTCAACTCTAGTCCCCTCCCTTAGTATTTATGGCCACCCAACCAAAATTTCTTGAAAAACTAATGCGTTTCTTAAAACAAAGTTTTTTTTTTTCCTCTCTCTGGAGTTTCCTTTAAAAACTATATAATAATAAATAAACACCCCTCCCCCCTTTGGCTGCTGAGGCATTTGGTCTCCTGCTAATTCCATAGTACAATTGCAACATGCAAAAAAGTCTGAGTTGAGAATCACGCAGTATTGCTTCTTACGGCGCCTGTTTTCAAATGACAGTCACCGAATGCAAAGTTGAGTCAACCTGGGGGTCGGTGGAGAGGATTGTCCATTTAATGAGAGGTCTGTGAGAATGACCACTGGCAACAACACTAGAAGGTACAGAGGTGCTTTCTCCGGTATCCCTTTCTTTTTATTATGGTAATTTCACTCTGTTAATTCAGGCAATCTGAAAATGAAAGGTCGGATGCAATTGACAGGACACATTATTTCTAAATTCTCATCCAGCAGCCAGCCCACCCCCTTTCCTACCCTTCCTCTTTGCCCTCACTTTTAAAGCTCAGGGGCTCAGATCTCAAAGTGCACTTTATTTAAATTTCAGGAGGCTGCCTGAAGGACAAAGCTGCTGAGTTCTAGAAAGAGATAATTTAAATGTAAGTAAACTTATTTACCAACTACCCAGAATCATAAGCTCAGCAGCAACAACAGAATGTATACTGTTTAATATATTGAGCAGGAGGAAAAATGGCTGTTTGCCAGATATGTGATCCATTAACCTCTTTAGCTCATTGTTGGCAACAATAGCATACAATCACATTCTTATGTTTGAAAGACAAGGGATTGTTTTTTCCTCCATCTCAGAATCACAATGCCACATTATAGCCTAAAAGAAACCTCAAACAATAAAAGTAATAAGAAAGAAAGCAACACAATTGGCTTTTTTTTTTCTGAACAAACGTTGCTGTTCTGTTTTTCTTGAGGGAAAAAAATGCTGATAGGCAATAAAGTCCACAAAGGCATGACAACAGATTTTGAAGAATGCCTCACTCCCTCTATCAGTCCATTCAATTAGTAAACTTTATTTAAAATATTTATGTTATCTTTTTATTGGTATTCATTCTTTTGTGCCAGGAAGATTACTGAGAAGGATGATGGGTTTGAGATGGATCTGGTTTCTCAGAATTCGGTCTTGCTTCAGGTTTACGTCTGGTAGGAGAGAAACATTCAGCAGCCTGTGCTGCTCAGCAATCCTACTTCTCCTCAGAGGATCCTTGGCTGGGTAGCTGATGGACTGCAAGATTGTCCAGTGATGCTGCCTAGCTCGTGCAAGATCTCAACTGGGCTTGACAGCAGGTACAGACCCAGAAACAGAGAAGCAAAGCTCTGGAAAACCTTGCCTGTGGTCGGAGGATTAGATCTGGGTGTTTGCACTTTTTTTGCATGCTGGTCTTCAGGTCCCACGGATATGCTGGCCTTCCCACTTGCTAGGTGAAGTGCAGAGGTGGGTGGTTGGGGTCTATCATATTTCGTAGTAGCATTCTGGTGCCGTGTTAAATTAAAACTAAACACTGGGCAAAGTGGCATCCAAAAGATCTTTTTAAAATGTGGTATTCAAAATAGTCACATTGGGGCGCCTGGGTGGCTTAGTCGGTTAAGCGTCCGACTTTCGCTTAGGTCATGATCTCGCGGTTCGTGGGTTCGAGCCCCGCGTCGGGCTCTGTGCTGACTGCCAGCTCAGAGCCTGGAGCCTGTTTCAGAGTCTGATTCCCTCTCTCTCTGACCCTCCCCTGCTCACGCTGTCTCTCTCTCTCTCTCTCCTAGAAATAAATAAAAACATTAAAAAAAAAATAGTCACAGGTTCTGGTCTGGTTTCATTGCCAAAGCCAAATAAAGTGCACAGTAATGAAAACATCTGGTTAATTAGAGTGCTCATTTGGTAAAGAACTTTTTTTTTTTGAGCATCATCACACTCTCTTGTATCATAAAGGTGTAACTGTTAAATATTGTTCAGCTTATAGTTTAAATGGAGGCAGATCCTCTCAGTTAAAGCATGAAAGTGTTTGTCATTATTAAGAAGGAGGGGATGGCTGACTTATTTTCCAACATCCCTTTTATTTTCTTGTTAACTAGCCAGTCACTGACATCTAGATTCACTCAGATTAGCAAATATTCATTCAAAGGACCCCTCTATGTACCACCAGCCAGAAACCAAAAGATGAATAAAAGGTGACCCTCGAGGGGCAAACTCAGTAATCACTAGAGTTATCAGAGACAGATCTAGTGGACCTGAGGCCCTTCCCTTGTATGGAAATAAGCCCCTCTACCCACATCTCCACACTCTATCACTGTATTTGAATATCTCTTCTATGAAAGTTTTGGTTTTTGTATTATGTTATGTTCAAGTGGTTGGGAGCCTGAACTTATAAGGCCACATGTGATTGTAAGGGAAGCATTTCGTATTGAAGAAGTGGTCCACAGTACAGGTGCAAAACCTATGAAGATGATACAGAGGATTTAACCTCTCTCAAGGTTTACACCTGTGCTGGCCTAGAGAAGTGTGATACAAGGCAGCATTGGGGGCTATAGATGCAATTTCAAATATACTATAGTTTAAAAGGTAAAAAGTGGGGCACCTGGGTGGCTTAGTCGGTTAAGCGTCCGACTTTCGCTTAGGTCATGATCTCGCGGTTTGTGGGTTCGGGCCCCGCGTCGGGCTCTGTGCTGACTACCGGCTCTGAGCCTGGAGCCTATTTCAGAGTCTCTATCTCCCTCTCTCTCTGACCCTCCCCTGCTCACGCTGTCTCTCTCTCCTAGAAATAAATAAAACATTAAAAAATAAATAAATAAATAAATAAAAAGTAAAAAGAAACAGGTGAAATTAATTTCAATAATGTGTTTTATTGAAACTTGAATATATTTTAGATATTTCAATATGTGAGAAATATATAAAGTATTAATGAAATCCCCCCCCCTTTTAAAAATTATGATAGGCAGAATAGCTCCCATATCCTAATCCCTGGAATCTATGAATATGTTCATTACCATGGCAAATTTGACTTTGCAGAGGTAATTAAGCTTATAGACCTTAAAATAGGCAGATTATCCAGGATTGTCAGGCTGGACCCAGACTAATCACACGAGTTCTTTAAAAACAGACAGCGGCAAAAAAAGAAGTCAGAGAAATTTAAATCATGGGAAGGATTCAACATGCTGTGGCTGGTTTAAGGATGGAAGGGCCAATGTGACAAGGAATGCAGGTGGCCTTCCGGATCTGAAAGAGGCTTGTGTCTGATAGCCAGGAAAGAAATGAGATCTGCTCCACAACCGTAAGGAACTGAATTTGGCCAAAAACATGAATGATTCTGGAAGCAGATTCATCTCCAGAGCTCCAGAGAAGAATACAGGCCAACTAATACTTTGATCTTGGCCTTCTGAGACTCCAGGCGGAGGGATCAGCTGAGCCATGCTGTACAACTTTGGCAGTCCATCGCCTTAACCACTTGGCCACCTCGTCCCACAGCACAACTTTGGGACTACAGAAGTGTGACATAATAAGTGGGTGTTTTATAAGCCACTTAGTTTATGGTGATTTTTTACAGCAGCAATGGAAAACTCAATCTTGAAATCTGGTATGTATTTTACATTTACAGCCCATCCCAATTTGGGTTGGCCGCATCTCAAGTATTCAATAGCCAGTGTGGTGAATGGTTACCATATTGGACAGTACAGCCATATTGGACAGTCTAGACCAAGAGAAGTCAAGATATCTAAGAAGTGCTAGGTTTGTCATCTAAATACCATATCACTATGTGGAGAAAGAAAAGGAGCAAGGAAGGGAGGAACTTAGCAAGATCTCTCTTGATTCCCCATCCTTGTCCCATATGAATGAGGTGTTCTTGGTCTTAGAGAAAACAGGCTACATTTTACAAGGCAGATGATCAAAATTCACTGTACTCAGATAAATTTGCTTTCTTAGTGGAAGCTATTAATAAAATCTTTTTTGGATGTTTAATCTTTGTCTCAGTTAAGTTTTGGAGCAATTAAGATGAGTTGTTGCTTCCATTTGAATTTATGCTTAAGGCAGAGCATTAATCATTTAATTCTAGTAGTATTGCGGGGGGGAATGGCAGGCCAGAGTAACTGTAAAAGATCTCCAAGAGAATTATCTGGATTGATTTAGCATGCCTAGGAAGGTTGTTCCTGCCTACTGAGAAATTGCTTTTCAATATCAAACTTCTGAGGGTCTACATGTTGTTTTTATTAAGAAGGGCAGCATGTTTTCCAATTCTAATTACATTCCACGTTTAGTTTTCTAAAAGCATCTTTGACCACCTTCACTAATAGGTCAGCATGTAAAAAGTAGAGCAGAAACTCTACTGTAAAATCTAGAGCAGCAACTAACCAATGTGATCTGGGACCATTTTAGAAAGGTTTTACTAAGGAGTTATAGACCTGGACTAGGTTTAAAGAAAAAAAAATGGAACCTAGACCAGAAGGAAGAAGAGGGAGGGCTTGCTGGGCTGTGAGGAGCAATGGGCTGCATGGACAGGAAAGTGAATGGGTGGATGGGTGGAAAATGTCCTTCGACTACAGCAAAAAGCAAGGAGATGGCAAAGTGAATAAGGTCTCCATCTACACTGTTCAGTATGGTAGCCATTAGCCACATGTGGCTCTGAAGCACTTGAAATGTCACTGGACTGATTGGAGCCATGCTATAAGTATAAAATACACATTGGATTTGAAAAACTTGGGGGAAAAAAGCCCTGTAAAATAGTCCACTGAAAATGTTATAGTAACTGCTGAGATGATCATATTTTGGATACTTTGGGTTACATAAACATACTCTTAAAATTATCTTTACCTTTTTAAAAGCTTTTTTTCAAGCATTTAAAAAACCAATCAATAGCGAGATGAAGAAATCCACAATATGAAGTCCCAAACAAAGGAGCCGCTGTCCCAGTGGAGTTTGGAGCCTGGTAGGGTCGTGCATTCTGGTTCTCTAACCTGAAAGCTCTCTGAACGCCTTCCTTTGGGTTTTTATGATGGCTTTATTACGTATGCATGTATGTGATTGATGAAATCTTTGGCCAGTGGTGACTGGCCAAAGTCCCTCTCCCTTCCCTACAAATCATCCCATGGGACTGAAAGTTCTGCAACCAAATTCCACTCATAGGTATTTTCCAAAGTCATCTCCTGAACATAAACATAGCTGGGCTGGCAAGGAGCTTATTATGAATAAGACACCCATTTCAGCCTTATGGTTCTGGAGGGATTTGGGGGAACTGAGGACAAGAGACCAAGTGTTATAACAAAAGATGCTCCCAAGAAATTCCAACGGTTTTGGGAGCTGTAAGCCAGGAACTGTGTATCTTGGCCATTTGAATGACCAAATACGTATTTCTTATAAATCACAGTATCTCAGGTTTATGTTTCTATTGGCCATTCCTGCTCTAGACCAAGTGCTTCTCGTATTCTAATGCATATATGAATCCTCTGGAAATCTTGTTAAAATGCAAATTCTGAAGCTCCCAGGTGAACTGCTGCTGCTGCTGTTTGAACCACACTTTGACTATCACAAAGATAACTCACAACCTTGCCTGTAACATAGAATCATTTAGGAACTTTTAAAAAGCACAATGACCAGATTGCTGTACCCCAAGTCATTTAAATAAGAATATCTGAAGTTGTAACTTGAGTATAAGTATTTGTTACAGTGTTCTAGGTGATTTAAAAATACTGCAAATGTGAGAACCATTGCTTTAGAACATCTTAAACAGAGGTGAACAAATTTAAAGTTTATTACAGAAAACTAAATACTTTACATATCAAGTGCAATTAAAGAGTCATTAGCAAATATTCATGTATTTCCAATGTTGCAGGATTTATTTTTTACCTCAATACCCAAGGTTTATTGTCTCGCTGCTTCAAAGAATGAAGAGGTGGACACTAAAATGAGCAGCAAGGAAGTTTATTAAAGATCAGAAAATAAGAATAGTATGAAAGCTCTCTTTACAGAGAGGGTCATTCAAAAGTGAATGCCTGCCAGCTATAGGCCCGGTGGGACCTTTGCTTGGTACTGCCTTCCCCCTGGATCCCTCTCAGGTTCTACCCTTATTGACTAGGTAACTCTAAATGCCTAGTCATTCCTTTTATATTGGCTCATTTCTGTTGGTGGGCTATGGCCACACCTGTTCCTTGTGGGTAATATGTTTTTATAGTCTACTTATTTTTAGTTGGGTCTTTTGTTTGTCAGATTCCTGAGGGAAATCTGAGGGGTAGTAGGTGGTGTCTGTCATTCTCAAGAGGAATTTTATGCCTGAGGGGAGTTGGCTAGAGGTCAGATGTTCCCAGAAGAAATGTTTTTAAAATGTGTTTTTCCCCCCACCCAGGGACTTTGGGTCCTAACCTTTCCCTCTCTGCCTACTGAATCCTATCTTTCCCTATCATACTAAGTCAGCTATTAACCTTATGTAAGTCATTGTGACTTATATCCTACCTTCTAGAAGCTTAGAAACTAGTAGAAATAAGGTACCTGTTGGGGTACCTGGGTGGCTCAGTCGGTTGAGAGACCAACTCTTGGTTTCAGTTCAGGTCATAATCTCATAGTTGGGATTAGAGTTCAAGCCCTGTGTCAGGCTCTGTACTGGCAGCACAGAGTCTGTTTGGGATTCTCTCTCTCTGTCCCTCTGTCCCTGCCCCTTCCCCCCTCATGCTGTCTGTGTCTCTCTCAAAATAAATAAACAAACTTAAAAAAAAAAAAAAGAGGAAGGAGGTACCTGCTTAAATAACAGCAAATCAACACAGCATAGGTTCACCATATAGACATTGAGGGTTATAAAACTCTCAAAAAGGAAGAGTTAATCTTGGGTAGGATACGAATTAAATTTTCCTGGGACAGCTGATAAATAAGAAAGACCTGATGCAGTGGTTGCCAAACTTTAGAATACATTCGAGTCATCTGGGGTGACTAGGCCAGGGCCACTCGTCAAGGAATACTGCCAATATCAGCCTTGCTACGCTATGAGTGAGTTGTAACCATTCATATTTTTCTATTCTGATAACTCAAGGTTCAGAGTGTCCAGTGGGAGGCTAACTGGCAGAGTCCAGACGACATGCTCAAGCCTAGACTGCCAGGAGCCATTGGCAATGCATAATGTCTCACCAACACTGCACAAAAAGGAACTTTCTCCAAAAGTAGGAATAAAGCTGCAAGGCCACTCAACCTGCTCTAAAACCTCTACCCCAACCCTTGCCAAAACCAAAACAAACCAAAACAAACCAAAACAAAGAAACCACTAACAAAAGAAATAAAATATCTTGTACAGGCAGTATTACTCCCAAGACTGACATGCATGAGGAGAGACTTGATTTGGGACAACAAAGCAAATTTAAACTTTAGGTAATTAAGTTCAGGATCATGAAGTTTGAGATAATGATGTTCTATTCAAGTAAAGATGCCCATTTAATTTGTGCGGGGAACGAGGTAAAGGTTGTCATCTCCTTAGAGAACAAATGTGGGGATCAGGAGGCTGAATGTAGAGGGAGGAGCTACGGGTAGAGAATTTACAACATCTTCATATTTCTGGGACAAATGAAGCAGTGTAAAAGGGATGTTATATCAGCTATTAGGCAGGTATTAACCCTAGAACCAGTTCAGATTAGAAGAGTTAAACAGGAATTTCTGTTGTACTTCTTAGAGCTTTTAATATGCTAATGTGCATTGTGAGGCTCTAATTATGCTGCACTTGCAAATATTATTTGACTGTGGCACTTTCTTGAAGAACTAGTGACATATTGGAGACATTTGGGGGAAACAATGGGCTAGAATATTCTGGAACCAGAAAAAGATAGAAAGAGACTTAGACAAATATCCAGTGGGAGAAACAACAGTCCCAGAATTCAGATAATTCAGACTTCTATTACTCCACTGTAATAGAAGATGGGTTTAATAGTATGAGGACTAATAGTATTGAATTCTATTTTGTCTCTGTGTCCCCCAAATGCATAGTGCTTGGTACATGGAGTCACAACACAACTAAGCGAATAAATAATAGTGACAAAAGTCCTTTTTCAATATGAAGTCACTGGTAACCTCTACAAGCACAGTTTCAAAACAGTTGTGAGGTGGGCTAAGGAAACACCTACCTGCCAAGGACTTCTCAAGTGATTCCTCAAAATGTTCTAGCAGATACTGAATTGTCTACCCCGTCATCTGTTTTTCTTCTTTTTCTTGGTAATATAACAAGGTGACCATATAATTTATCGTCCAAACAAGGACACTTGAGAGAGAAAAAGGGGGAGCTATTAATAATTATGCCAGGACAACACACACAAAACAGACTTTCTGGCTAACTAGGACACATGATCATCCTAAAAATAACTCCTGAGTTTTAGCTGTATACTTATTGTTAGGAATAAAGACTGTGTTGTCCAGCTTCCTTCGTATTTGTGGGTGACCTCTTGACTAAAATGGTACCCAATCCCAGTGATGAGTTTTCCCCCAAAGTTTAACAAGAATGCCCATATCTTGACCAATGTGGGTTCTCACTTATCAGGGTAAATGACAGAAAATGGTTTTAGAAAGCTGCACATATGGGGCGCCTGGGTGGCTTAGTCGGTTAAGCGTCCGACTTTCACTTAGGTCTTGATCTCGCGGTTCGTGGGTTCGAGCCCCGTGTCGGGCTCTGTGCTGACTGCCAGCTCAGAGCCTGGAGCCTGTTGCAGCCTGTGACTCCCTCTCTGTCTGACCCTCCCCTGTTCACGCTGTCTCTCTCTCTCCTAGAAATAAATAAAAATATTAAAAAAAAAAAATAAGAAAGTTGCACATAGAAGGTGTCTTTCTACTGGGTTCCTTTCTCTTCCTGCTAGCTGGAATGTGGTTATTCTGGTTAGAGCTCTAGCTGCCATCTTGGACCATGAGGCAGCATGCTTCTCAGACTGTAACAGAGGACGAAAGGAAGCCAAGTCTCTGATAAATATGGAGTGGCCCTCCCAGTCTTGTCTACCTCTGGTCTATTGTGTAAGGAATCAATACACATTTGTCTTGAGTAATCCCATGTTATTTTGGAGTTTTCTGTTACTTGCGGTTCAATCTAATCCCAGTAGATAAAACCTTATACAAATGCTGCCTAAAAACAATGTAACGTGAGCCACATATGTAAGCCATATACATAATTTAAAAATTTTTTAGCCATTTTAAAACGTAAAAAGACACAGGTGAAATTTAGTATTAATGATGCATTTTATTTAAATTGATGTTTCTAAAATATTATCTTTTCAATATGTAACCAATGCAAAAAATATTAATGTGATAGTTTGCATGCTTTTTGTTTCCTGCCGAATCCTCAAAATCCCATGTGTATTTTACACTTTCAGCATATCTCAATTTAGAATAACCACATTTTAAGTGCTCAATAGCCACATGTGGCTAGTGGCTACCGTATTGGACAAGAAAATCTTATACCATAAATAACCTCCTCTTACCAATATATTTTCTATCCCTCCCTCTTCTCTTGCTTCTCTTCAATAGGTAAACATAGGTAAATAAAACCTTGTATCTTATGTAACAGCCACCACAACAAAATCACAACAGTAGAAACTGTCTCATTCTTACTTCCCTGAAGCTATTTATTTCTCTATCATTTTTCTTTCCTTCATAATTCTATTAATTAAATTCGCACTATCAGGTAACTCTGGTCTTGGAATAATAATACAATAATGTCCATCAGGATATCACTTGATGAACTGGATCTCTGAGTGATGATAAACCATCGGCAATCTTATTTTTAAGATGATTCTTCAGCAAATTGAGCTATCAGGATTTGTTTAAATATTAGGACTAAAGCCCACTATGTTTTGCCATAAGTAATTTAGCAAATGATTTAAGAGGATCACTTTTAGTAGAATCAAGATTACTCCTCTAATGGGACAATCTCCCTTCCTTTGAGTCATATGTTAAAGAGAGGGAGAAAAAGGGAATTGTTAGAGAAGGCCACTTGGAAGTTGAGCCTAAACTGGCCACCCCTAGGGTAGGCTTATGAATGCAGACATTGACTATCATGTGTGGAACACTGGAAAAGTGTCTGCAGCCTAACCTCACTTATCCAGATCCTATTGTTCAAGCACCAGGAATGGTGTCAGGTACAAAAGGAAAAAAATAGAACTTGTATCTTAGAAGAGAAGTAACTCTGAGTTTTGTGTATTTTGAATGTAGTTAGGAAGAGCCA
The DNA here is from genome assembly GCA_017311185.1 of Proteles cristata cristata. NCBI lineage: Eukaryota > Metazoa > Chordata > Mammalia > Carnivora > Hyaenidae > Proteles > Proteles cristata. The sequence continues at coordinate 2,095,892 of JAESUZ010005128.1, read as the reverse complement.
AAGACATGAAGGTTATAGTGGATAAGCTGTATTGATTAATTCTCCAACAGGATGGAAGAAATCTTGTGGCTTGATGGTGATGTATATAAAAGGTCAGTCTTTTCATGTAGAAACCAAGAAGCTCAGATGACATGACAGGGATCCAACTAGGTAAGAAATAAGAGAGGCAGAGAGAAAGGGAAAGCATGCATGGGAGATCGTATATGGAGCAGTAGTGGTAACAAAGGCAGAAATGGTAGCAAAAGAGGCCAAGAAATACCATCAGCTCTTGTAGACAGTGGAGAAGAATGATACAGTGGTGAAGTTCAGAGTTAATATTGGTGGTCCAATGGGTGTCAGGGTGCCATGTATAATTAAATCCTCACATACTTAATATTCCTGGAAAAATATCTCTTGTGCTAACTGTAATCATTTGTTTCTTTGTTAATGTACTTACTTGTGGTTGTCTAATCTATACAAGGGGTTTGCACTTTTTTAGCCTTATGTGCTCTCCATGACTTAGATAAAGTGAGTGGGTGCTGTGAATGGTGGTGCCTCGCTGAAGACCTAAACCAAAGAGCATGGGCCAAGAAAAATAGAATAAGGGGAGAGAGAAAGAAAAAGACCATTGTAGACACTTTAGTTGTCCAGAAGTCATTTATCTAGCTTCCTTAGCAATATATATTCCTGCTAAGAACAAAGGAGTAAGCAAAAGTAAATCTGAAAATATAGAGAGATGATGCCAAGACCACACAGTAACCTCCATGCAATTTACTCATTGACAAGTCCCCAGGCCCCAGAAGTGTGGCACCACTTTCCCTTCCCTTAACTATGCCAGACATCACTACTCCCTGTGGGTCCTCAGTCCTGCAGAGCCTGGATATTACTTCAACCGGGCACTCCAGGCAACTGCTACTGCTCTGTTGGGGTCAGGCGTACAGCTCTAATACCATTTGTCATCCTTTCCTTATGTTGTTACTGAGAAGGTTTTATTCTTATTTCTAAATAAGTCTAACAAATATGCTTAGTATTTTCTAGGTTGATCACAGACCAGAACAGCAAAATACCAAATGGGAGACGGTATGTAATAAATGATAGCCAAAGAGGTCACAAGTGACTTTGAGGGAGGGGAAGAAAAATTGTAAAAGCCTATGACTCATCTCAAACCAAAAAGCAGGTGGGCCTTTTCAGTGTCAGAGTATGTGCATCCTGGTGTGGCAGAAGAGGATGGACTTCAGTTTGAAACAGGTTCAGATTCAAGTTACAGGACTTCTGCCAGTAGCTGTGTGATATTGGGCAGATTTTTGAGTTATCTGAGCCCCACTTTTCTCATTTCCAAAATGGAGATATTAATACTATATTCTTTATCCAGTTGTTGTGAAGTTTAAACATATGTGATACAACACATTTGTGAGAAGTCCCCTTCCTTTCCTCCTGGAAATGAATAGGCTCATTGGTTATCAATGAATTTTATAAAAACAGATAGTGTTTATGAAACTCATACTACATTATGGCTTGAATAATCCATACTGCTAGGAATTGTGACATGGTGTTACATGAAAACCAGCCCATGCCATCGAGGGACTAAGAGTTCTTTGGGAAGGAAGGCTATAAAACGTAAGTTAGATGGTGGGTGAAGGGACATGAGTAGATACAGATACAAGCAATTGAGATGGTACTCGTGGTAGCGTGGGGTGGGTGGCAGTTTCTTGGGGGTAGGCATCATGTATCTATAGTGATAATAGTCCTGAATCATCAAGGAAATAAAAACTATATTTAATAAACTATGTTTAAATACAGGATATGAATAATCGTGTTCTAAAAATGTTCCATTTAAAATGATAAAAGCTAACAAAATAAATTTCCATGGTTTAGTTTGGTGGAAAACTCATTGATTTCTAGTGGAATACCTTATTTATTGGTGTGTCAAGTAAATGAGGCATTGCTGAAATGGCAGGTGAGAAAGGCAAAAAAGTAGAAGGAGGTGGAGAGGGGGTCGAGAAAGGGCCAGAAATATTCTGCTGCCAGAACTACCTCATGAGCATCAGTCCTGGTAAGTGTATTCTTCCTGCTGTTTCATTTAATCTTTATAGACACCCTGTCCAGTTGGTGAAATAGGTATTGTTCTCTGTTGATGGACGACCAAGTTGAAAATGTAACGAGCTATTACTTGTCTAAGGTCACACATTTAGTAAGTCACACATCTAGAAAGTTGAACCTGTATTCTCTGCTGGAGGCTCGCAAAATGTAAAGAAAAGAAACCTGCCCACGTGAGAAGGTACAGTTCTGAAACAATTTCATTTAAAACTATGAAACTTAAAAACCAGGAGGCAAACATCCAGGAAGTGATATAAGCACAAAAATATTCTATGTGTAAAATCAATACTGAATGTGATTGCTTTGTCACACTTTGCCTCTTCTTTCTCTCTTCTTTCCTCTACTCCTTCCTCCTCCAAACAGGTGAGGGAACACGTGAGAAATACAAGAAGGGAACAGAGGAGAAGAAAAAGAAAATAGGAAGTGATGAGAAGAGAGAACAGGAGATCAATGTGTAGGAAAATCTTAGTCATGAACATAAAATATGTCTCTGGTAAATTTAAACTTTGGAAATAGGAACAGATTAAAAATTTTGTTTTAAGATTTCTCCTGAAACAAACAAACAAACAAACAAAAACACCACCACCACAACAAAAAACCCAAAACCTGAGATAAGGGAAGTGGTAAACGGGCCACGGCGTTTAGATGATGTCTTTGCTTCCAGCTTTGCTTCCAGTAAACGAACAGACTGTTTGGACAGAACTGGAAGCTTTCCCTGTGGCCCTGGGGCTGCTGGCATCAGCTCCAAGGTCTGTCTGTCTGTCTGTCTGTCTGTCTCTCTCTTTCTCTCTCTCTCTCTATTATTCAGGGCTATCCACTGGCCAGGCACTCGTCCTCTCCACCAAGTTACTCTAAATATCACCGAGGGCCTGCTGCTGCTGCTGGAGGGATGTGAATAAAGACTGAACGCTGATTATTTGGCTCCTACAGAGCTCATCTGTAGAGGAAAGTGATCAAGAGCGTGGGCAAGGTGTCCACACTAGTGTTATCCCCTAGCTCGTACCCTCTTGGGTGCCAGTGTCTCCCCAGATGGGGCACATCTCAGGAGTTCTTGTGAAGTTAGACGCAATAATTCATGTAAAGTACTTAATATAGGGATTTCTCATAGTAAGTTCTCAATAAACATTAGCTTCTACTACAGACTGACTTCTATCCTCTCAAAAGTTAATGCTATTTGTCCTGCGTCAAGTTTCTGTCAGTTCTAGGACCTCTATTTATCATTTTTTAAAAAGTGAAAAGTAGGCCTCAGTCAAAACCAGCTATTCATCATTTCCTATTGTTCAACATGGAAATTTCCCTCCTAAAAATAAGTGACAAAAATCTAGTGGTGTTTAAAATGGCTATAATTAAAAATCTTATGTGGCTATGGGCATTTGTCGGCTTCTTCCATCAATTTGAGAAGAATTGCTCCATGAATCAAGAACTGTACATTCATATCATTTACATTTTTATTTCTGTAAACAGTCTCCACAAAATTAAAAAGGACATAATTTTGAAAGTTGGTGTTTATTATTATTTTTATATGCAGTCCCATAAATGTGAACAGTTTAAAACCTCATTCATTGGCAGTAATGGAAGGAAAATAGTAAGAAATCTGCCCGAGAAAATATTTGAGAAGAAATGGACTTTTAGTAATCTCAAGGAAAGTTAATATTTTAAGCTAAGATATAAATGGATATTAACAAGTAATAAGATTAAGTTCATAAAAACCGTGCTTTATGGAAGGCCCTGATTGTTTTACACTGCATCGTAAGTATAAAATACTTTGGTAACAAATTTAATTACAAGCATCAGAAATAAATGACTCTTGGGGTGTGTGGCTGGCTCAGGCGGTAGAGCCTGCAACTCTTGACTTTGAGATTATAAATTTGAGCCCTACATTGGATGTAGAGATCACTTAAAAATAAAAAAAAGAAATGACTCTTAAAAAAACCCTGGATTTTTCTAGCTTACAAATAAGACTCTAAAGAATTCTTAGAAGAAAAAGTAGTATTTATTAATATTAATTACATGTAGTTTAGTTGACTAATGATACAGTGATCTTTCCTTATATCATAGCTTTCGAACACCTAGGGCTTTGGGATTGTTTATCTTCAATTGTATGTGGACAGAATTCTATCAAGGGAATGCCTGGAGCATGAAGTTGTTACCTCTTTCCACTGAGGCTGGAGGTCACAGAAGTGTTTTGCATGGAAAGTGCTGGGCTCTGGACTCAGACTTCACTTCAAACCCTGCTTCTCCTTGCAGGCTCTGTGACAATGAGGAAGTTACTGCAGGTCCCGACTTTGTGAAATGAGCATGAGTATGGAATTCATGTCACAGGGCTACTGAAAAATTCCCACTTTAAGCAGTGCCTGGTACACAGAGAGCTCGCAATATATTCCACTATCACTATAGCTGACCTCATATTGAAGGAGACTGGCCCACCTTAAACCTCAGGGCAACAAGTTAATCAAGTCCTAACACAGATTATCTATTAAAGTTCAGTTATGCTATTCTTAGTATTTCAATTCAGAGGTGGCTTTTCTGACACTAGAGTAAGTGTTGAATGGCTTTCATGGACTTATTCAGACTTCCAACTTCTTTTTGTTGTTGTGCAAGTTTTATGGCAGTTAAAATATCACCAGGAGAGCTCTTGAATTTGCCCTCTCTCAGACTGTTCTTTGTAAGGCATCACCCTTATTCGATCCCCAAAGCCTTACTTTCTCCTTGGTTCCTTTTTTGGCCTCATATGTCATATCTACTATATCACAAGAACTGAAGACACTGCTTCTAAAACCTGTCTTGAGGGGTGCCTGGGTGGCTCAGTCAGTTAAGTGGCCGACTTTGACTCAGGTCATGATTTCGCAGTTCATGAGTTCGAACCCTGCATCGGGCTCTGTGCTGACAGCTGAGAGCCTGGACCCTGCAATGGATTCTGTGTCTCCCTCTCTCTCTGACCCTCCCCTGCTCATGTTCTGTTCCTCTATGTCTCAATAATAAAATAAAACAAAAATTTTTTAAAAAATAAAACCTGTCTTGATTCTGTTTCTCTCACTCTGTGCAGTTATCACCGTTCTTCCAAACTATATCCACCCATCCTCTTGCCTAAACTATAGAAGTAGCCTCCTAAATAATGTGTTTGCTTTCATTCCTTTCCCTATAAGATTCATTCTTCACTAAAAGCCTAGGCTGATCCTGGGGAAACGATATCTAACCATGATGTCGCTCTTACTTAAAACCTGTTCTCCATCAAGAGCCCAGATGGATCCTGGTGAAACATACACTTAATCCTGATACTACTCTGACTTAAAAAGTTCCAGGGGCACCTGGGTAAGCTCAGTGGATTGAACATCCAACTGTTGATTTCAGCTCACACTGAGCGTGGAGCCTGCTTAGGGTTGTCTTCCTCTCCCTCTGCCCCTCTCAACTATTTACACTCTCTCTAATAACAAAAACAAACAGATAGCTTCCAGTGCCTTCTTATCATTCTTAGAATAAAACCCAAACTTCTGACTCTGCAATACAAAGCTTTCTGTGTGATGACTGCTCCTATCTTTTTGTCTTCATGTCCCAACTCCATGGACATCACCCACTGTGCCTCAGTCACACTGGCCTTCTTCTTGTTTCTTGAACATGTCAAGGTTTTATCTTAGGACCTATGTACTAGCTGTGAACTTTGCCAGGAATACCCTTTCCCCCAGACTCTTCATGGCTGGCTCTTTCTTGTCCTTCACATTTCAGCCTAGACGTCACTTTGGGGGAGATGCTCTCCTCTCCCATTCAACTGAAAGCATCTGCTCAGTCACTTGCTCTCACTTCACCTTTTCAATGTCTTGCATGGTATTTATCATGATCTGATGTTTTCTTATTCATTCATTTACTCCTCACTTGTCTACTTGTTTATTATCCACCTTGCTCTCACTAGAACATCAATTACAACTGAGCAGGGACAACTTTCTCTGTCTCTCTTACATCTCTGCTTGTTTTCCTTTCTGTTTGGCAGAGTAAATACTCAACAAATTTGGAAGAATTCTCGGTTTGCCCAAGGGAAGAAGCCCCCTGTATCCTGACTCTCAGCTGTCAGCACAGAGCCCGAACTGTGAGATCATGACCTGAGCCAAAGTCACACACCTAACTGACTGAGCCACCCAGGTGTCCTGACATCTCCTCGGTTCTTAATTTTCACTTAGGATCATTCCATTCCATGGCCCAGAAATGTGTAATGACTTGAATTCCTCATCAGGAAAGTGGTATAATTGACCATTTCTTTAGGACTGTTTTATATAACTATGATTTCTATACTACCATCCATTTAATCTCTTTTTTCTCAAGGTTTTTTTTTTTCCTTGCCTCATATTAACATCTTCAGCAAAATCACTTAACAATCTAACTGTTTTCTGGGAGATGGGCATGGAGGAGGGCACTTGTGGGGATGAGCACTGGATGTTATATGGAAACCAATTTGACAATAAACTATTTGTAAAAATAAAAAAAAAAAACAATCTATTTTCTAAGTGAGAAAATTGAGGCTCAAAGAGGTCACACATCTCCTAAATGACAGATTAGAGATTTGAATCTGGGTCTGTGTAATTCTAAAGACCATGGATATTGCCTTGTCTGGAGACAGTATCCCATAAATTATTGTGGTCTCAGATTTCCCACAATAGCCATTAGTGAGTTGATCAAACAGCTATCAAGTATGGCTGCCCTCATAGAATCATTTAGGGGTTCCTGAGTCCCCTTGGATTTACAGAATAAAAATCTGGATTAGGGCTTAAGAATCTGCATTTTTAAGGACCTCTCCAGATGTAGGTGCCACTGAGTTAGCTAACAAAACTCAGGTTAGGGAATGTTAAATTTACATTATTGCCAAGAAGGCCTTTGAAATATCAGCTGAGATGACTTATCTGATGAGGTTAGTGATCCAGTGAGCCTTAGAAACTGAGCCACTGAAAGACAGGGATCAGAAACTCTCCAGCCCCTAGCTACTGAGGAGGGACAGCATGTGTTATTTTTTAGGAAAAGAGCCATAAAGCATGAGATGAGGCCTGGGATTGGGCATGGAGGGCGACCCAAAGGAAGTGCTGAATGCAGAAGAGCATTCTTTCAATGGTTGGAGACCCTCTAGTAAAACCCAGTGAGATATTCGAACTATTCCAACCATTTCTATGTTTCTTGAAGTCTTTGACTAAGTCATGTAACAGGTTTTTGAGTCATTAAAAAAAGTCTACACAGAGAAGGTGAAAGGAGCATCGTATAGGAGTGTAAGATAAGTTAGGCTATCAGAAATGGCTTTATAAACATCTCCGTATGATTCCCAAAACACCGGGAGGCTGTTTTATGACATAATCATGTTGTAATGAAAAGAAATAGCACACCTGGAGTGCTTTTCCAATTGGAGAACATACAATTTTGTCAAACCCACATGCCCTAATAAAGTGCTGCTCCACCGCACTTCTTGTTAGCATTGAGTCCTATCTAATACAAGAGATAAATGGCCTCCTGAGGCTTAGAAACCATGGACAGTCACATCTGGTAGCTTGCACCTGGCTGACCTATTCGTAGAAAAGGTCAGTTTAGTGCAAAAGGGGATTTTTAAAAAACCCAGCTCTGCTGGAGAGAATTGAGCAGCTGTTAGGGGAGAAGGGTTTAATCCTTTCTCATCACTCCATTCTTGGAGCCCATTGCTTTAACTGTAGCTGGGAGGGCCATGGCTCTGCATGTTCATAACATTATTGCAGGCTAATCTTGTCTCCTTTTGTTACTAGAGCAGAATTAGAAATGCAAGTATTCCTATGTTTTCTATATTGATTCAATACCCACATAAAGATTCAGAGCATGTCATTTCATTACAACAGGAAGTAGTGCTTTAGGACTGGGTTCTACTGTTTTTTATGAATATTCTAATATTATCTTTTATTTTTCAAGTCAATTTGATTTTTTAGGTTGAGCTTCATTCAACTTTTGGTCTGAGTGTGTCACAAAAAAACATCTTTTTGCTGTTCCCATGTTTCAGTCAATAGATAGTGCCAAAGAAACTTACTTGAAGGAGAAGCATGTTGGGGTCAGGTTAGATGGGATACCATAGTGATCTCACTTCAGTGAGCCTCCACACTGTTCACAAATAGCTTTCCTAAAATGAAGGGAAGTGAGGGATTGTCTTTTATAATGTTTAGAAGTTTTATAATGTTTAGAAGCCACCTGAGGGCTCAGTTGGTTAAGTGTTCAACTTCAACTCAGGTTATGATCTTGCAGTCTGTGAGTTTGAGCCCCACGTTGGGCTCTGTGCTGACATCTCAGAGCCTGGAGCCTGCTTCTGATTCTGTGTCTCCCTTTTTCTCTGTTCCTCCCCCTCTCACACTCTGTCTCTATCTCATAAAAAATGAAAAAAAAAAAGTTTCAACATGCCAGCTCTAATCTAGTCAGAAGGACTTGTCTGACTAGATTGGAAGACTCTCTCTTGGCTAGGTCCAGGAAGTTGCCGCTCAGAGTTGGTTCCTATGCTCTACTGGTCAATGGACAGTTACATATGCTAAACTAAGGTTTAATATTGCAACTCTTCTCTCCTGGTCATCAATTTCAGATGTCGATAGCATCTGAAAAATTATTTTTAATTATTTAAAAACACTCTCCTTTTGAAAAACTCACTACTTTATTATTATTTTTATCATTGTCCTATTTCTCTATTCAATTTTAAATGGCCTGAAAAGAAAGGCAGATTTGCCCTCCGGTATTTTTGTCTCCAAATCCTTTGTCACTGATGAACCAAATTTCTAGCCTACTTGATAAATGCGGACCTATCACCTCACCTCTTCCTACGGAGATAAATTCATACAGAAATAATTTTCTCTTCATTGAAAGCAAAATAGCAATACCCCTAAAATAGTCCACCCTAACAAAAAAGATAAGTCAGGAGTCTTTGAGACTGTTATGTATAATTATTTAATGTTTAGCCAAGATGTTTTGTAAAAGTCTTCAAATACATACTTTAGGTTTTTAATAAAGGTTTTGGATAGAGTTTAAATATTTAGTTTACCATATTTAAGCTTCCATGATTCATGTCAAAACAAAATTACACATTAGCCTGATGCCAAACAGGTTTGACATGGAGATAAATCAGATCTGGGCCACTGGGGCTCCAGACTGCAAAGTGCCGCTAAGTATTCCAGAATTATGCACACTGTTTCCTTACTGAGCACCCTATCTCAGCCTTCAGACCTTGAGGCTTAAGGGGAGTCATAGTAGAAAGATGGAAAATACTCCATTTCTGTTAATTCATCATGGCTGAATTAGCACAATGAATGGTGACAAATAGGCCTTTTTTATCCACACAACAGTTACCAGTACATTTTCAATGGTTTCTGCTTGAGTGTCAAGAGAAGCAAGTTTAATTACACAAAAGCTGGTGGAGGCATGTGCTGTGAATGTAATGCCAGGAAGAGGGGAGTAACTATTGGACATGAACTTCAACCTTGTATCAGACGAGAGAAGCGATATAAAAATATACATGGAACAAGATATTGAAGATTACCAAAGTCATAAGAAAATTTACTTCTACAGGTCAATGTTACATTTATCTAGCAAATTTGATGAATTGAAAGTGAACACAGCTGCTAAATACGATTCCTTGATTTCTTTCTGTCTCAAGAGTTGACTGTCACACAAAAATTCTAGCTACGTGTGAAATGTGAATTCCGGAAAACATCTTCAGCCTAACTTCAAGAATTGCTCAGGCTTTGATCATGGTATTTAATAAACTGTTGTTAGTTACAAGAGAAAAACCCTTTATAACATTATTGGTTGGATAGTAAAATTCTTATGTAAAGAATCAACTTGATAAAGTGTGGCCCCAAAATGTAACTAACATCACTAGACAACCATTTAGAGTTATTTGATATCTATTATATATCAATAAATCTAAATGGAGGTGGATCACAAGCATATTTTCCTTCATAGCCCACACTTAATATATTTTTCTTATCTTATTTGATTGATTATGACATAATTGTCTGTATAGTTTTACCTCTAGGAAATAAAGAAAATAATATTGTTACATAAAATAAGCCATCTTGCCAAGTGGTTCAATATTGAGAAAATGAAATTTGTTGTGTCTAAATATTAATGGCATGCCTTATTTCAAGCATATATTGATTTTTTCTTATATAACTATAAAATTAATTTTTATAAGAATATAATAACATTTAGAAATATGTTCACTGATGCCTTATCTCAATATTTTTAAGGATACAAGAATTTAATGACTATATGGCAGAACTAAGTCAGGTGTAAGGTAAAACAATTAGCTATTGGGGCGCTTGAGTGGCTCAGTCAGTTAAGTGTCTGACTCTTGATTTCAGCTCAGGTCATGATCTCCTGATTCATGAGATCGATTCCCATGCAAGGGTCCACACTGACAGCATAGAGCTTGCTTGAGATTCTCTCTCTGCCCCTTTCCTGACTGCGCTTTCTCCTTCTCTCAAATAAATAAGTAAAATAAAATGATTAGCTGTCACAAATATTGTTTAACAACCAACTAGATGAATGTGTAAAACTGCACATTAGAGAATCATGCCAAGAAACACAAATTCTGATATTTTGCTATTCATTTGTCCTCTACAGTTGCTGAGTCGTGTTTTTTAAATTGGAGGAGAAGGAAAGCCGGGTACACTCATGCCTGTCCCAGAAGTTTTGATGATCCTTTATGGGTTTTTTTAGTGGGAAACCATATGGAATAGATCACTTTCCCTTCTAGACCTAAACTGTATTCTTGCTATCTGCTGACTGAAACTCAAACATCATTTTTAGGTTCTAGATAAATGACATAAATCATTCTTCAGGTGTATTTTGGACTATTATACCTCTATTCAACTGTTATAACTGGATAGATAATTGTTATAACTATACTTAAAATACAGTTAAGTATAAACATATTTAATACGTGCTATGTACCAGGCACTGCGTAGAAGCTGGGAATATGAAGAGGCATACTTGGTGGTGGATTTCCTGGTGCAGGTAGAAAGACACCATGTCCTTAGGGAGTTGACAGTAGTACTGGGGAGGCAAGAAAACAATTGGAAATGTGATCATGTATAAGCAACCAGGTACATTGTTCAGGATAGACTGTAAGGATAGGTGAAGGTGAAAGGTAGTGGCCAGTGTATGCTCCAACATGAAGGAAAGCAGTGGTGAGGGTAATGACTGTTTACTCCAGCATCAATATATGTCTGAATGCTACCATTCTGAAAATGCTTTGGTTTGTGGCATTCTAATATGAACAAAGAGTCAACGAAATACTAAGAGTTTGGATTCTATTGCAAATCAAACCTGTAATTAACCCCTCTTAAATTGTTACTTTCATAGAGATCCTAGGAGAGAGAACCTTCCCCCACCACCTCCACCATATCCTTCTTTGCCTTTTTCCCACTGGCATGGCACATCCACACTTCCTTCCACACCTAGCTTAAACCTCCTTTTTTTTTATCTGAAACATTTTAGAAAGAGTCAGTTTGGAAAAATTAAGGAAAACCTTAATTTTGAAAGGAAAAAGTATTGATATCACATATATATTAATATCATATGTATATAAATTCTTAAATAATAGTTAAATAGTGAGCTAGGAACAAAAGTAAACTTAAGAAATTTTGATTAGATCAGAGATATTTGTTATTTTGTATGTGTATATGTGAAGGGTAATTCCAAGGCTGTGATCTCTCCCTTACCTCTACAAGGTGGTTAGACAAAAAATATTCTGGAAAGGGATGGTAATGATTAGTGATCACTAAAGTAGCACTACACTTGCTGAGGAAAATACAGTTCTTTTAATTAGAATGGAAGACTCCAACTCAATATGTTTCCTCTCACAAAATTACAATTATGGCAATAACTTTTGGATATTTTTATGTTAAACTCTTACATTCCCCTTAAAATTTTTCTCAACTTCTGTATGATTCAATTAAATTTTTTTTACTCAAAATTAAACGGACTCAATGTTTTTTTATGGAAGCATACACTCTTGACCCCAAGATGGAAAGTTATTTGCTTTAATATTCATGATTCAGCAGGGCATTTTATGACTAGCAAGAGTTGCAGCTTACGTGCATATCTTCTGTACATACAGAGGTCAGAAATAATTTGCTTCATGATATAGAAATTAAAATCAATACTCTTACTTCCTTAAAAAAACAAACATAACATAATGTAAATGAGAAATTAGTAAATTATTAATAGATGGGCTTATCTAAAATATAATACAAGCTAAGCAAGGTCAACCCAGAGAAGTGAGTTGTAAAAATGCACTGCGTGTTACAGGAACCATGAGGAAGTTAGATAGACCCCCACAGCTTTCTCTTACAAAACTGTTTTCCTTTGAGGTTTTTAAAAAAATTTTTTAATTTTTTTAATTTATTTTTGAGAGTCAGAGAGTGACAGCATGAGCAAAGGAGGGTCAGAGAGAGAGGGAGACACAGAATCCGAAGACAGGCTCCAGGCTCTGAGCTATCTGTCAGCACAGAGCCTGATGCGGGGCTCGAACCCACTAACTGTGAGATCATGACCTGAGTCGAAGTTGGACACTTAACCGACTGAGCAACCCACAGCATCCCTCCTTTGAGGGCTTTAAAGACATACTGCAAACACCCTGTTAACTGGCCATGTGAGTAAGTGCCTGGTATGATGATACTCAGCTTGAGGATGAGGAAATGGAGAGCAGAGAAGTCTTTCTGGCCCAGGTCTTGGACATTTACTTGGGGGCCTCTTGAACTTTCGCATTAACACAACAGCCATCAAGCTAGAGGGAGTCCCACTGGATGCTGTTCTCCAGGGTGGTCAGGCTTCATGATTTTCACTTCCTATGTCTTTGTATTTGTTCTCTGTTCTGTTCCAGATTTACACAAATCCCATACTCCAAGATTATCTCTTCTTTTCTCTTGCTGCTTGCAGTTTCCACCTCTTGAAAAATATGATGAGTCAAAGCTGGCTGGGTTAGTCAGAGAGGACCTTTTCTCCTACTTTATTAGAGAACAGAGTTTATCAGCTACTGTCTTTCTGGGTCCTGCTACCACCTTTCTACACAAGGTCTGGTTTTTACTCCTTATTTCCCAAGCCAAGAATAGGCATTTCCATGCATCCAGAAATATATTTCCCTTGAGTAGAAGGGAAGTATCACAAGAGGCTGGCCCCCCTAAAAGATGGACAGATATAAATCAACCAGCAAAATCAGAATCAGATTGGATTCTGGCTTTCTTACTTTCTGTGCATGTTATTTGTATCTGTAAGATCCTTTCTTCTACTGTCGAATCATTGCTTCCATAGCAATTCATTCATTTACTGAAACAAACAAATTTGGAACTTTGGTGTAGATATTGGGTCTATAAATACATACGAAGCGTTCCCTTACCTTAAAGCATGTCTAGTTTCATAGGAGGCACTTCCGCAGGTGAATAAATCAAAACAAAATAATGTGTAATGAAAATATGCCTAAAGTACTGTGGAGACACTGAGGAGGATATGATTATTACTAACCAGTGGGAGGCAATGCTAGATGCCTAATTTTGTCAGTGGAGGGTTAACCGTGTGTTGCCTCCTTTTCAGCCTTCTCATGATACCTTAATGCTAAGGTGATTTTTTTTTTTTTTTTTTAGTGGACAAATAGGCAATTCTTTAGATGGGAGTAAATAGGTACTGAGTAATTATATGGTCCCTGAGGTCTCCATTTGCTTTCAGCTGGGCATAACACTTTTAAAAAGCCTCTGCTGGTGGACCAGTGAAGATAAAGTTAAAGCTAATTAGCAGAAAGAAACTGGGAGCTATGTGGGCAGGGTCACTGAGGGTAGGAGCATGGACTTTTTCATCTTTCATGCTCGACCCCTACCATGGAAGATGGTTGTTGAATTTACGTCTATGTACACATACATATTCACTTTTCTGATGAATACTTCATAAAACATGAGGTCATTTGTAATAATATCTTTCAAGCAGACCTTTCAGGAGAAATTTCACTGCTCTTTGACTGTCGCAAATCAAATAAATCTCTCACAGGGACCTCAGAGCCTCACTTACAGACTAGAGTCAAAGTTCAGAACAGAGGGTCGGTTGAATCTAGGGCATTAGGGAAGGAGATAAAAACACTCTAAAAAGGAAAGCCTTGTTCAGAGACCTCATGTGGGCACAAAAGGTGGGAGATTATTTATTATAATGATTTATTCAACCACAAGGGAAAACATGAGTTAGAATGACATTATTTTCATCACATCTTTTCCCTGAGGAGTTCAAGAGACTTATGTAACAGACAGCAATCTCTTTAAATTATTTTGCTTTGTTCCTAACCCTTAGCAGATATTAGTAATAAGGAATTCCTTAAGATGACCAACTTACTCTCTTCTCACAAATGACCCTCCCACCGATCATCTGAACTCATGAATACTTAAGGAGCAGTTTATATAATTTGTTCCTCACCATCATAGTTCTCTACTCATTTCTCATTAGGCTAGTCTCCTTATTTAACCTCTTAATGGTCCTATCATTTTTGTGGAAGAAACCCTTCTTTCCTTCCTCATTACTTTCTCAACTTGAAAGAATCATTAAGCACAATACAAAGAATCTGGTGTGACAGGAAGGGGCAGAATTCTTGCTCTGCTTTTGTTACCAGCTGAGAGCATGAACTTGGAATATTGTTTTACCTCCTGGATTTCAGTTTCCTTGTTTACCAGTAACAAAGGAAACACCAAATAACATGTAATATTTAAGGCATGTTTTTGTTAAAACAAAAATATGATATTATTGTCATTATTAACATGAGTGGCACCAAATTCCAACGTGTTGTGTGAAAGACACTACAAAGTTGTGAAGGAGGCAACCTTCTCATACCTGTAAGATCTCTTATATGTGTCAGCATTTATACACACACATATATTTAATAATATGTATTCATTGTGCACATGTATATAAATGTGCCTATTTTTCTAACAGTGGTTTTTTTTGGTTTATTTATTTATTTGTTTTGAGAGAGAGAGGGAAAGAGAACAACCTGAGGGAGGCTTGGAGAGAGAGGGAGGGAGAGAATCTAAAGCAGGCTCTGAGGTGTCAGCACATAGCCCAACACTGGTGTCCATTTGGGAACCATGAGATCATGACCTGAGCTGAAATCAAGTCGGATGCTTAACCAACTGAGTCACCCAGGTGTCCCAAGTGTGCCTATTTGTTTTAAACATATCAGTAACAGCATGCTTTCAGTGTATATTATTATTGTTCTAACATTCTAGATTATACTATTTCTTTTTTTTTAATGTTTATTATTTATTTTGAGATGAGAGAGAGGGAGAGCAGGGGAGGGGCAGAGAGAGAGGGAGACACAGAATCCCAAACAGGCTCCAGGCCCTGAGCTGTCAGGGCTTAACCCCCGAACCACAAGATCATGACCTGAGTTGAAATCAGATGCTCAACCAAATGATGTCACCCAGGCACCCCTATACTACTTCTTGTAAACAACAGAGGAGTGGAATAAATATAAGGAGACCTGCATTAAATGTTCCTGCATTTGTGATTTTGGACATGTCATACAGACTCAGTGGGCCTTAGTTTCATCTCCAAAAAGAAGAAATTAGGGGGAAAAATCCCAGTGAGGTCTATAATTATATAATGTTCACATTAATGAAGATGGGAAAGATGTTACTGTAGCATCACAAATTAAACCCCAAATCATGTGGCTTAAACTAACAAAAGTTTGTCCCATGAAAAGCCTGATTGCAAGCTGGGAGGCTGTTAATGATGACTGTCCCCCATATGGTGTTCCAGACAACCAAACTGTTTGGAACTTGTCTCTCTACTATCTTGACATGAGGACCCCACTTTCACCAGGGCAGGGGGGCCCTATCTCAGGCCTCGTTGCCTCTGCTGCTCACAGCTCCTTGTCCAGAATGAGAATCATGGCCTTATCTAACTGAAACGTAGCTAGCCAGATAGGGAGCTATTATCACACCCTCGAAAGATAAGTAGAAAATGGAATTTGGTGGACCCATAATGTCATCTGTGCCATGGTGCTAAATCAGAATAGAGCAGGGGGTGCATCTAGTTCAACAGTTTCTCCTGTCTCGTCTTTAACATCATGGCATTCAGAACATGATTGTCCCTTAGTACCTTCTGAAAGAGCAGGAGATTGTTCTTCTTTACCAAATGGCCTTTGACATTGAGGGGTGACTCTTAGAGTTCTCTTGGTCTTTTAACAATTTCCCAACTTCACGTGTCTCAAGTTGAATGATAAGAAATTTGCACTCCTTCTACTGAGTACTTTTCTGGTTGGAAGGACCAACGTGAACTTACATGATACATGTGCTGAAACCTGGAGGGCTCTTGGGATATCCTCTGGAATGAGAAATACAGATGGAAATGCAGAGAAAGAGCTAAAAGAGATTAGTCTTTTTTTTTTTTTTTCCTAACAAGAACTCTCAGGTTGGTTCAGAAGGGTTTGGTGTCATATGACTTTCTCTGTTTTGGGGAGTTTTTTGGAGGGAGGCAAGTAAAAAGTCTTAGAGAGGTGAGAGACAGAAGAAAATTATGAAAAATCAGACATGAGAGCGTAGAAATCAATTCAGACAGAGCTTGGGGGTTGTACTCAATAGGCAATATCAGCTTTTTCATTTGCTCTTTCTCTTTATCAAAGTAAGAAGAATTTTGCCTTGATTGAATGATTTACACAGAGGTGCTTGGGTGTTTTACGCTGTAGAGTAGATGATGACAGATAACACTCTCAGGTCAAGGCCTTTGGGATGGCAATATGCATAGAAGAATTTTTCCAGGGAGATTTGCTTCTGCCCAATAATTGTGGTCGTATAATTTATGGCTCTGGGAATATCATGGCTACTAGTATGTGTCTCAGTGCTGCAAGAGGCAGTGTTTGTGTCTGATTCAGTGAAAGCTGTAGTTGTGTGGACTTCCCAGACAGCTTCTGAAGCTACTATTGATAAAATCACTAATGACATTAATTTACACATTCAATCATGTGTTTCCTTGCCTTGACCTGCATAATCTGTTTACAGTTGCCACTGTTGACAATCTCTACTCTCTAAAAGTCTCTTTAATTTTTAGGCCCTACTTTTTACATTTATCCTTTTATCTGGCTACTACTTTTCCTTGGCATCATCAGTAAACACTTCTTCTGCCAACTCTTTAAATATTAAACATTATCTGAAATTTTATCCCTGGTCCTTCTTGCTTCTCATTCAACATGCAATCCTTAAGGAGATCTTATCTACAGTAATGGGCTTCAGCCACCACCTTGAAGATAAACTCTGGGTTAATTCAACCACCCAGGACTGCATTCACTAGAGAAAATAACAAAAAGAAGCAGTTAGTGCTACTCGACATTGATGGTCTCCAGACTGACCCAGGCTCTCAACACTGCCTGCCTGCCTATTTCTGTCGACACTGCCCTCTCTTAATCTCCACCAGAGCAATCTTAGATCTTCTTTATCTGTTGACGGATGACCTCACAGCTTACTTCGCAGATTTGGAATAGAAACCATTGGCCAGAATGATTATCAAGAAGAAGAGGCTGGTCAATGATATTAAATGTTGCAGAGAGGACGGTAAGGTAAGGAGGAAGTCAACTGTGGGTTTAGAAATAAAGCTATTGTTGGCTATTAGGACTTTCCACAGAGAAGTTAGGAAAAATGACATTGCAGAGGCACCCAGGGTGGCTCAGTCGGTTGACTGTCTAGCTTCGGCTCAGGCCATGATCTCCTGGTTTGTGAATTTGAGCTCCACATTGGGCTCAGGCTCGCTGCTGTCAGCCTGTCAGTGCAGAGCTGCATGGGATCCTCTGTCCCCCTCTCTGTGCCCCTTCCCCACTTACACTCTCCCCAGAATAAAATTTTTTAAAGAGCAATCACATTGCAGTGGGTTATCAAACCTGACAGGGATCATGGAAGGGGCCATGATGTTCCCCCAATCTTTTTAACTAAAATCTTACCATGAAGTGAAAGGAGAGGGAAATATTTGAGGAGGGGGGAGGTCATATGGAATTGAGAGAAGATATTTAAGAGATTGAGAAAATTGGCATGTTTTAATCCTGATAGGAAAAGGGGCAGTAGAGACAAGAGTTTGAAAACTCTAGAAAGCTTCTCTTGGTTTTTCTTCTGCTTGTCTGCCTGTGTATTCTTGGTCAGGGACATATGCCCTCATTACCAGCTGAGGTGACTGGTTGTATAATAGCACTGTTCACTGAATTGCAGCAGTCAGTGTTTTTCAGACTCTGTGGTAAAGGATTCGTGTTTTAAAACATTTTTTTATTCATTGTATACTTTTTAAAATACAGTAAAAATGAATTACTAGAAGCAGGCTCATGTGGTTTGATATTGCAGCATTGTCAGGTTGCTGTGAAAGTTTCCAAATGCTTGCTTTCAGTTTCTGTACTTGCTTCATGGACCAGTTCAAATAATCCCCAGACCATCACTGGTCCATGACCCATACTTTCAGTAGTGCTGACCTACAGAACATATATCCCTACAGGGATTAGCAATGTGGAGGATGGTGATAAATTTCATTTTGGACATGGTAATTGGGCAGAGCACAAGATAGATGCTTTAGAGAAAAGTTAAAGAACCCATAAAATAACATGTTGTCCATCAGTTGTGGAATGGAAAACGAAAATGTGGTATATCTGTATCATGGTAAACTCTTCAGGAGCGAAGACAGAGAGCAATAAAGCTAAGTGTCCCAATATTGACGGAGCTCTGAGACATGTTATTAAGTCACGAAAAAATAAGGCATAATATGACTCAAAATTACATAAAATTATAAGATACGTTGAAAAACTCTAGGAGGATATATATCTGTGAACAGTAGTTATTTTTAGGGAAGATGATAGGGTTAATGGGGAGTACAACAGGTTAGATCCACATGTTACTTTTTAAAGTTAACTGCTGTATTGTTTTTTCATAGATTTTTAAAATAGTATTCATGTGTTATTTAGGTAGTTTAAAATGGTAATTATGGAGTTTTTATATATAATGCAATGCATTGTTTTTTTTAAAAAATGGAAATTTTGGTTTGTAGTGATTATTTAATTGAAGGAGGCAATTTCACATAGCCAGGTGGTCTTGAGCACATAATCTGTCTGAACTCACTGTGCTTATCTGTAAAATGGAGCTGATATCCCTTCCCTCCTGAGACTGCTATAAAGGTTGACAGATAAAATATATAGAAAGGTTCTTGCAAAACAGATGCCCTATAAATATGGGTTCTTGTTCCCTTCGCTGGAAAAAAGTGGGCATTTAAAAAAACTCAGTGTTTAAAAATTTTACTTTCTGGAAATCTTCAGTGTTGAATGAACAAGACATCCAGATATACTTATATTTTTTTTTTCCTCAGAATTCTGGGACATCCTTTGAGAGTACTCACACCAGGTAATCAATTAGGCAAATATTTTTATCCCTTCCCCCCAACTTGTTCAATTAGAAATACACTGAAATATTTTCTCCTTGACCTGTGGTATTGAGAAGAGAAAGAACTTGACAGAAAGACGGAGTTTTTTAAAGTTCTTTCTGAATGATAATGGGAGAAATATATGGTGTGTGGAGAGGCAGGGAGCATCCCACATAATGTATCATATGCAGAACGTGCAACAGAGAATTCAATACTGTGCTTCTAAAACCTCAATAGTGCTTCCTGTAAGTGATATTTTTGTGGCCTTTTCTTTGCCCAGATATTTGTCATTCCGGAGTTGATTTAGAAAGAGATTCATGGAAAGTCATAATTATTTAAAGAAGGGAACAGGCAAAGTGTTCTTTTGCCATGTCTATAAATCTTTCCTTATGCCCTGCTGAGAACTCTGCTCTAGCTGTCTGATTTAACCGTGTAACTGGAGTATATCATAATGTCGCGAGTTGTCAGACCCCCAGAACTCTTCATAATGTGAGATCACAAGCAGAGACAATTTCATTGTAACATTTCTGACTACAAAGTATAAATACCATTCTGTTGGCACATTGACATCACATCAGCGATTTTTTTTCTTCCTTCTACTTTAAGTTTGTTGAGGTATTTACATCTATAAAGTTAGACAAAGCTAGGATAAGAAAATTAAAATTAATAATCAAATGGCAATGTCAGGATAAAAATACATACTTTGAAGGGAAACATAAAAAAGAGAATTTAAAATAAAGATTACAAAGATACTGGAAAAAATGGCGTCTATCCTGTCAGTTATGCGTTCGTTAGTTTTCTCCAGAGCACAAAAACATTGCTCAGAACAATTTAAAAATAGTAGATATTTAAATAATCACTCAAACATGAGATTTAAAAATCTCATTGTGAGCCTTGAGAGAACATTTCTTTCACCTGATGAAGTTACCAACTGAGTATGTCACAGATTCTTCCCGTGTGTTCATTTGCCTTACTGGGTAGTGCAAGGGCTCCCTGAACAGCCACTGATTTAAAATGGAAAAAAAATTTTAATGCTTGCATAAACTCTGATATGAAAAATGAGTTTACAGATATCTCATTTTTTAGTGTGATTATGAATTTCTAGTACATTTTTTTTGCTATGTAAAAACCATTATACTTCCAGGTTGACCTTAACTTCTTTTTCAGTGATTCACAAACAACATCCTACTTTTCCCCTTCAGAATTAATATTACCTGATTGTCACTAAGGAGGGAGATTGTTAGGAGATATGTACATGAATATACATGTTGTGCTCAGAAAGGAGATACTATTCTCTTGTTCTGTTACATTGGGAACTTTCTTTCCTCCCTGGAAACCAAACATGCTTCCTAAACTCTACAGTGCAGTCTCTCCTGCCCATGGTGTGTTGGAAGTTTGAACTCCATGTCTGTGGTTCATGCCTGGACAATTCATTTGGGCCCCCAAATGTCAAAACAAATCTCATTTTTTAAATTATTATTATTATTTTAGTTTTACATTTTATTTATTTATAAGTATTTTATTATTTGTTTCTTTGTTTTTGAGAGGGAGAGAGAGAGCATGAGCAGGGAGGGGCAGAGAGAGAGGGAGAGAAAGAGAGTCCAAACCAGGCTCTTCAGAGCCTGACTCAGGGCTTGAAACTTCAAACTGTGAGATCATGATCTGAGCAGTACTTAACGGACTGAGCCAAACAGGCACCCTTATGTTTTATTTTTAAGTAATCTCTGGACCTACAGTGTGGGGCTTGAACATATAACCTTGAGATCAATAGTCACATGCTTTACCACTGAGCCAACCAGATGCCCCTATTTTTTATTTACATATTTAATTCCAGCATAGTTAGTATACAATGTTATATTAGTTTCCTATGTTCAGTGATTCAACAATTCTATACATTAATAAGTGATCATCATGATAAGTGTACTCCATATACCCATTTCCCCAACCCCTTCTCCTCTGGTAACCATTGGTTTGTTCTCTATAGTTAAGAGTCTGGTTTTGTTTTGTTTTTGTTTTGTTTTTGGTTTTCTCTTTTTTCTTTGTTCATTTGTTTTTTTTTCCCTTAAATTCTACATATGAGTGAAATCATATGTGATTTGTCTTTCTCTGACTGATTTATTTTACTTAGCATTATACACTCCATATCCATTCATGGTGTTGCAAATGGCAAGATTTCATTCTTTTTAATGGCTGGGTAATAAGCCATTTTATCAATATACCATATATTCTTTATCCATTTATCTATGAATAGATACTTGGGCTGCTTCCATAATTTGGCTACTGTAAATAATGCAATAAGCATAGGGGTGCTTGTATCTTTTAGAATTAGTATTTTCATATTATTTGGGTAAATATCCAGTGGTGGAATTACCAGATCATATGATAGCTCTATTTTTAATTTTTTGAGGAACTACCATTTGTTTTCCACGGCGGCTTCACCAGTTTGCATTCCCACCAACAGTGCACAAGGGTTCCTTTTTCTCCACACCCTCATCAACATCCTCTTGTTTCTTGTGTTTTTGAATTTAGCCATCTGACAGGAGTGAGGTAATATCTCATAGTGGTTTTCATTTGTATTTCTCTGTTGCTAAGTGATGTTGAGCATCTTTCCTTGTGTCTGGTGGCCATCTGGATGTCTTCTTTGGAGAAATGTCTGTTCATGTCTTTGGCCCATTTTTTAATCAGGTTATGGGGGGGGGGTTGATATTGAGTTGTAGAAGTTCTTTATATATTCTGGATACTAACACTTTATCTCACATGTCATTTGCAAATATCTCCCATTCAGTAGATTGTCTTTTAGTTTTGTTGATTGTTTTCTTTGCTGTGCAGGAGCTTTTCGGTTAGTTTTGCTTTTGTTTCCCCTACTGTAGGAGACATATCCAGAAAAATGTTGCTATGGCCAATGCCAGAGAAATTACTGCCTATTCTCTCTTTTAGGACTTTTAGGGTATCAGGTCTCACATTTAAAAATTTTTTTTTTAATGTTTTATTTATTTCTAGGAGAGAGAGAGAGACAGCATGAGCAGGGGAGGATCAGAGAGAGAGGGAGCCACAGACCGAAACAGGCTCCAGGCTCCGAGCTGGCAGTCAGCACAGAGCCCGACGCGGGGCTCGAACCCACGAACCGCGAGATCATGACCTAAGCGAAAGTCGGACGCTTAACCGACTAAGCCACCCAGGCGCCCCTCAGGTCTCACATTTAGGTCTTTAATCCATTTTGAGTTTACTTTTGTGGGTGGTGTAAGAAAGGGCCCAGGTTGATTCTTTGGTATCTGGCTGTCCAATTTTTCCAAGACCGTGTATTAAAGAAACTTCCTTTTCCCCATTGCATATTCTTGCTTCCTTTGTTGAAGATTAATTGGCCGTATAATTGTGGATTTATTTCTGGCTTCTCTAATTGGCTCCATTGAAGTATGTGTCTATTTCTGTGCCAGTACCATACTGTTTTGATTACTACAGCTTTGAGTATATCTTGATATGTAGGATTGTGATGCCTCCTGTTTTATACTCCTTTTTTTAATATTGCTTTGGCTATTTGGGATCTTTTGTGGTTCCATACACATTTTAAGATTCTTTCTTCTAGTTCGATGAAAAATGCTGTTGGTATTTTGATGGGGATTGTATTAAATCTGTAGGTTGCTTTGGGTAGTATGGACATTTTAACAATATTTATTCCTCCAATCCATGAGTATGGAATATTTTTCAATTTATTTCTGTTGTCTTCAATTTCTATCATCAATGTTTTATAGTTTTCAGAGTATAGGATTTTCACCTCCTTGGTTAAGTTTATTTAGGTCTTTTATTATTTTTGATGCAACTGTAGTAACTGTAAATGAGATTGTTTTCATTCTTTTTTTTTTTTTAGTTTATTTATTTATTTTGAGATAGAGTACATGTGGAGGAGGTACAGAGAGAAGGAGAGAGAGAATCCTAAGCGGGCTCTGTACGACCAACATGGAGCCCAACATAAGGCTCAATATCACAAAGTGTGAGATCATGACCTGGGTCGAAACCAAGAGTCAGACACTTAATCAAATGAGCCAATCAGGCACCCCAATGGGATTGTTTTCTTAATTTTTCTTTCTTCTAAGCAAATCTTGCTTTAAATGTTTGGAGAGGAATACATTTTCAATAGACATAGGACAAGAACTTTGGTTGGTAAATGAAAACATCCTTTAGTAAGGTGAAAATCAGACCTTAATATATATTTTTGATGATTTGACTTTTTACATAGTTTATTTAGGGCAGAGTCCACCATAATCTGTCTTGTTCTTGATATGTTTCCCCAACTTTTGAAGTGATGATATTGGGGTATTCTGCTCTGTTTATTTGTTTTCTATTTTTCTGATAGTATCTTTTTAGATTAGGGCAAAGTCTGGTCAGAGCAAGGAGAGCATGGCACACTTATCCCTCTTCATCAGACTTATTGAACTCTCATCCTAAGATCTCTTCTTTTCTCCCTTTATCCACTTTTTCCAGGAAATATCACCCCAGCGTGTGGCTTCGATTACCATCTCCATGCCTAACATGCCTTGTCTATTTTTATCTTCAGCCCAGAGCTCTCCTTGAAGCTCCAGGCCGGTCTGTTCAGTCGCCTACTTGGTATCTCCACATGGCTATCTTAAAGTCATTTTAAATTCTACTCATCCGTAACTGAACTTCTTATCATTATCACCTTCCCATCACAAACCAAACAGAAGAAGACCTTTTGTTAGCATTGCTGTTTTAAAGGAAACCAACTTGACAATAAACTAAGGAAACAACAACAACAACAACAAGGAAACCAACTTGACAATAAACTATTTAAGAAAATAACACCAGCAACAAAATCAAAGGTAAGCAAGCTGGAAACCCGAGCCATTCTCCACGGCGTGCTTTCTTCATTTGCCATGTCCAGTCGATCCATCTCTAGACCCTGCTGGCTTTGCTTTCTAAATAACTCTCAAGCCAACAACTTCTCTCTGTTTTCATGGCTGCCACCCTCACTAGAGCTACCATATCTTCACCTGGAGAAGTGAAGCCTCTCAAAATCTTCTGCTTTATTACTTTCAAATCTGGCTGCATTACAGCGCATGCTCTATGCCACCACTGGAATGCTCTTTTTCTTTCTTTCTGTCTTTCTGTCTTCCTTTCTTCCTTTTTTTTTTTTTTTTATAAAATGTAATTTCCCATGCCAGTCCCTCATTCAAACAACTACACGGCTTCTCATTAATTTTACAATGAAGACCCAAATATTTAACATGGCCTTTTCAGCTCTGCCGGTCTTCCCCTGCCTTCCTCCCCAATGCCATCTATCACTGTGCATCCTTCCTCAGGGATTTTCAATCCCATCCCTTCTTCACCAACACCCTCTCCCCACCACCAACATATGCATCTTCCTGGTAACTCGTAGTCTTTATTCAGGTCTCAGCAAACTCCTTACTTCCTCAAGAATGTCCTGCAGCATCTTTTTAGGTCAAGCCCCCCATTACAAGCTCTCAGAGCACTGTTGCACTTCCCCTTCCTAGGAAGGGTTTGCATTTACATGAATATTTCATGGTCATGTTCCACATTGGATGATAAGCCGTATGAGCAGGCACTGTGTCTGTGTTTACTAAATACTGCATCCCCAATACTCAGTACAGTGATGGCACTTAGACTGGCTCTGCGGGTGATTCAGACTTTTGCTTCTTTATGCTAAAGTCCAAAGGCTCCTGTCTTAACTGGTGATGCTGGTTTTCGGCTTCTGCTATTTTAGCATCCTTCATCCTTCTCTGTCTCTTTTGCATTTGTACCCATCTGTGGATTGTCCTGCTGAATGAGAAGTGTGTTCTTTATGTGGATAGGAAGTGCAATAATAATAATAATAGTTATTATTATTATTTTATCATTTCGATGCTGTCTTTTGGACCCAGATCAATATTTTAGAGCAACACTAATGAATAGGCTACAGTCGTCTTTGTTCCCTTCATGTGTTCATTTTGCATCTGGTTCTCAAGGCTGTACTTTGTCATCAGCCACCTGCTTCTTGAGAAAGGTCTCCATGTACTCTAACGATCTCAGCTCCATCTGTTAAAACTTCCAGAGTATTTTGTTCATTGTCGATCCAACCAAATGAGTCTCATGCACATCTCTGGCCTGATTCTGATGACTACAGCCTCCTGATAATCTTTGACTCTCAGGTTTCACTATTTACACAAATCTGCTAATCTCCCTCAAGGTCTCAAGGGTGCCCTTTTGTCTCTGGTTTCCAACCCACAAGGGAGGTGTTTAGCTTGGCTCCAGGATTTCAGGAAGAACAGATAGAGAGAGTTTGGAGCAAGGGTCACTAAAAGTACTGAACCTAATTGGGGCGCCTGGGTGGTGCAGTCGGTTAAGCGTCTGCCTCTTGATTTCAACTCGGGTCATGATCTCATGGTTCATGAGTTTAAGCCCCACATGGGACTCTGCACTAACAGTGTGGAGCCTGATTGGGATTCTCTGTCTTCCTCTCTCTGCCCCTCCCCTGCTTGTTCTCTCTCTAAAAAACCCAACAAAACAAAATACTGAACCCAATGAAATAACACATGTTATTTTGTATTTTGTTTGGTCATTTGCTGTTGTCCTTTAAAAAATTTTAAACTCTTTGTTTTTCAATCACAACAACTGGAAAGGGGCAAAATGACAATCTTAAATATCTATAAACTGTAGCTTAAAATTAAATGCTGTTATTCTAACAGGAAGTCCTTTTAACTCTTTTGGCATGTCGTGCCCACTATGTGTGGATTGCATAAGCATTAAATGGTTGCTCTAAGGCTCCTGAGTGGCTCAGTTGGTTAAACATCTAACCATATTGATTTCATTTCAGAGCATGATCTCATCATGAGATTGAGCCCTACATTGGGCTCAGCACCAAGTGTGGATCCTGTTTGGGATTCTCTCTCTGTCTCTCTCTCTCTCAAAAAAGAGGTTGTCCATTTGTGATGCAATAGGTCAGATGGCTCATGCAAGTCTTTGCTGGTATTGATTAAAACAAGATTTTCAAGTGGATATCTCTTTCTCATTAGTACAAAGAAATGTCTGTATGAAGAAAATGAAAAATACAATGATTGTTTTAACAATTAGAATCTTCTGAGAAAATAGCTTATAATTTGCTTCTGGTACTTTCATCAGGTAGTTGAAAGAACCTACTATGTGCCGTGCACCATCCCAATGCTATAAAAGCTTAGCTTAAGGATTTATAAGAGTCCCTATTCAGTAGCATGTTCCAAGCAGAGTGTGGAAATGTGGTGAATGTTCAGTAAAGTAATATCAAGTTAATTACATACACAAAAAGTTTTGAACTCAAAAATACTATGATAATCTACTCTAAATTCTTCATTTAAACGTTTTTAATGTTTATTTATTTTTGAGAGAGAGAGAGAGAGAGCGCACACAGGAAAGAGGCAGAGAGAGAGGGAGACACAGAATCTGAAGCTGGCTCCAGGCTCCCAGCTGGCAGCACAGAGGCCGAGGAGGGGCTGGAATCTATGAACTGTGTGATCGTGACCTGAGCAGAAGTTGGATGCTCAACTGACTGAGCCACCCAGGTACCCCTGAATTCTTCATATCAAAAAGGAAGAAAAGTGGACACAAAGAAGTCATGGGGCTTGTTCAGACTTCTTCAGATCTAGCTTTGGAGCCCTCTTGCTGCCCTTTTCCATTTGCTTCATCTTATATGCTCTAGTGGGAAGTTTCTGCTCTCTTATCCATTGCTACTCTTTCTAAGAGCCCCTTTTGCAACACCAGAATATTTCCTTGAATGAAAATTGGCACTAGTGACTGATGTAAATTTAAAAAAATAGGAGCACCTGTGTGGCCCAGTCAATTGAACGCCTGGCTCCTGAATTTGGCTCAGGTCATGATCTCATAGGCTCATGAGTTGGAGCCCCACATCAGGAGCTGCGCTGACAGTACAGAGCCTGCCTCCCTCTCTCTCTGCCCCTCCCCTGTTCACTCCCTATTTCTCTCTCTCCATGTAAATAAATAAACACTAAAAAAAAAAAAAATAGATTGGAAGCCAGCTCTCCTCAGAGCATCCTCTGTGGATAGCATGAGCATCACCTGGAAGAAGCCTGTTAGAAATGCAGGCTGTCAGGCTCTACCTAGATCTCTTGAATTACAATCTGCATTTTAACATTTATGCATTTTAATATTTGAAAAGCGTATCTCTGGAATCCTTGATCTAGAGCAGTGCCTCTCAAACCTTAACATGTATCACAATCATCTGGAGGACTCGTTAAAGCAAGATTGCTTTGTTAAAGCACAGATTTCCTCAACTGGTCTGTGAGTCCAGAGACCTTCCAAGTTCCCAGATGATGCTAATGTGGGTGGAGGGGAGGCTGTGCTCTGACACCCACCGGCCACAAGAGTGATTCTTTTCTTTGGTCACATATCAACTTCTCCTGGATAGCTTTTTACAAATACCAAGGTCAAGTCCTCATTCTCTGCTAATTGATTTTGCAAGAAGCCCTGTTATTCCTCACAATTCTACTATGTGGTTGGGATGAGGAACCGCTCTCTAGAAGATGGGAAGATCCTCTGTGATCTCTATGATCAGCCTGAGATTGCCTTCCAGCCGCTCCAGCAGTGTCTCTGTTCACACAGACCTCTGGATGCATCTGGGCCAGTGTTGTGCAGTGGTCAAGAATCCATCAGAACCGGGGTCCAAGGTCAGATCTGCTACTTCCTGGCTATGTGGCCTTGGGCAGATTTTAGTACAGTATCTGTGTATGGAAATAGTAATTTTAATCATGTGGCCTATTGTTGGAAATGTTCAATAAAATATCAAATTGACTGATCATATTAGGAACTTACTAGTGATAGTTTATAATACGTGATTTTATTTTCTATATGAGAGATGAGTATACCATATCACTTAAGTCACACCATTAATTTTCCTTAACCTGAGAGATTTTGAAAGAATTCCTGCATTAAAGTCATATCGAATGAGTGAAATCCAGTGTCAGAAATAAGTCCTAAAGAGGTTCAAACAGGAAGTTTTGCTTTTACTATGTACTCTACTGCTTTCACCATCATTATTTGAAGTCTGTTTAACATGCATGATGTCTATTCAGCACCCCAAGGCAGTCATGTCTTTAGTAAATGATTTATTTTATGGTGATATAGATGGTTTACTACTGGTAACTCCTAAGGATTGTAAGTCTCTCCCAACACTCATGTGGCCAAGGTCAATGGCAGATGTGTGAAGCAACCAACCATTTCCCTGCTTAGTTAAAGCATACATTAAATGTTTTGTATGGAAAACTCTATAACTTCTTCTAGTACTGCATATTCAGGTGTGCAGTAAATGTTTTAATAAAATGCTCTGGCAGCCCATTTAAAAGTAAACAATAAGGGTTCATCAATCCCATTCCTATGCAAATCTAAGTGTATGTTCCTATAATATGAGAGCTTGGGGGACACTAGTCCAGCACCCACATTTCACAAATAAGGAAATAGGGTGACTTGACCAAGGTGAATGACTTAGATTTTCTTCAAAACAAATGAGGAGCCGTTTTCTCCTACACATGTATTTTTTAATTTATTCCTTTTATTACATTGTGATGTTGGCACATACCTGAGTTGGCCAAGCTTCTGTCATTTTTGTAAGATGCTATTTTTCAATATGGTGACAAGACGATTTTGTAATAAAGAGGTAATTTCAGTAGATTTAAGAGGACCAATAATGAATACAAGGAACACACTTCAAATTACAGTTCTCATTCCTTTTTTTTATTAAGTTTTATTTATTTATTATGTGAGAGAGAGGGAGGGGTAGAGAGAGGGAGAAAGAATCCGAAGCAGGCTCTGTGCTCTCAGCGCAGAGCTTGACAGGAGGCTCAAACTCATGAACTGTGAAATCATGACCCGAGCTGAGATAAAGGATCAGATGCTCAACTGACTGAGGCACCCAGGTGCCCCTACTGTTCTCATTCCTATAGTTACTTTGGGTATCTAGTAATTCTTGTGTGCGTGTGCCCATGTGACTCTGTACGCATTTCTCTGAGTCTGTTTTTCATATATTTGTGTCTGTAAGAATGTCTGGGTATGTGTATCTCTGAGTGTGTGGCTGAGTCTGTGCGTTTTGGAGTATATGTACAGATGTGACATATATGTGTCTGAGAATGTCTGAGCATGTGTGTGCATGTGAGTGGGCATGTAAGTATATACAAGTGAGAGAAGGAAGCATCGTTATTCCATTTTCCCTCCGGTGTGGCTTGCGCTCCTCAGCAAAGAGCTGTAGCCTTACCAACTGTTCATCCCACTGCCTGGGCTAATAGTCTGTCACATTTAGGACTGCACACTGTTCAAATTGAAAAATTTCCCCCTTTACCTAGAGTATTTTTGGTATCAAAGACTCTTTAGTCACTTGTAGACTTAGCATTCTTTAAAAATAAACCCTTTATTTCTTTTCTGAGGGCTGCAGTGTAGTCTCTTTTGGTGCTAAATGAAAAACTGAGTTTGGAAGAAAGATGTACCAAAAAGAGAAATGTTATGATACTCACAGGATGACTTACTGAAGCTGTTTTAAATTGCATTAGATACTATTTTATTCTGCTCCAAGTGTGAAAATTTAGAAGCTCATGTTTACTCATTTAGGAATAAGAATCACAAGAGCTAAATGTGGAAAGGACCTGTGGAGCACCCCCTTATCTCCCTGCATCTCAGTTCCTTCTTTTCTTTTCTAAAATAAAAAGGTCGAGGTTATTTTTCAGATGTCATCCCTCTTATTTGCTATCCCCAATCACAATATAGGATTTATGGTTTTGTGGTGTTATTTTTTTCTTTCATTTTGCCCAGCCCAAATAGTCACAGCTGTCTGACATGAAATGTGCTTCCTGGTCTGGATCTTAAAATATCTAGAATGCCATTCAACTTTCTTGAAACATAATTATAAACTCACTGTTATGATATAATTTAGAAAGGTAAATTCCAGCATACACGACACTCCAGAAAGGCATTTACTTATCTAGGTACTAAAATATTGCTCATTTAAAGTAGAGTCATACAACAGGACCATGGAAAAGGTCGTTTTTATAGACAGAAGAATTGTTCTTTCGTAAAATATGACCACTTGGAAGCTTTCTCAAAACTTCATGTCTGGGGCATCAATAACAAACTTACCAACATGATCAGATAAAATATGCATGTCAAAAAACTCTGAGTGAACCAAATGAACACACATCTAAGTTGATAACTTGAGCCAGTTATTCACATGTTTTCATTTTGTACATATTTAATACCCATGTCCACATCCAGTGCTCAGCCAAGGGGAAAATCCACCATCTTTCTTTTCTTTAAAATGCATTTCATATTTATATTATTCATTTATTTTAAATATAATTTGTGTGTATTCAATTATGTCAGCATCAGGAACAACATTGTTTGAATTTATGAAGGGAACAGATGATAACATCACAGTCTCCACTTGTCCACAAATAGGTGAAATCTGTGTTGTATTTATATTCTCTAGAAACATGATATTTCTGTCTGGAGAAAAAAAAAAGCCTATTGAAGAAATGGAGAAAAACAGAGAGCTGGAGTGACAAGAAAAAGATAACAAAATAAATGCAGGTGGGGAAATAAACCAAAGCATTTCCTGGAAACACCTTTCTCACACTCATTTGCACACTTGTATTATTTGAGGGTAGCAATTTCTGACTCCAGCGATCATGGTTGTCATAGAAAATGACAAGCCATTAAGAAACATAAAAAGCATTTTTAGCTTGTGGCCCATACAAAACAGGTGGTAGGCTGGATTCATCTTTCATTAGGGAATTAGAATTTCAAAAGTCTATCCTATATCAGTTATACAGTTGATATTCTATAAAAATTAAATAGGTTAAAACAGACCTCTTAAAAGTTGAAATATTTTTTTTCCCTCTCAACACCATTGCTACTTTCCATTAAAGGCACTGCCTTTAAATAAGAAAAGGACACTCAGCCTTAAACTTCAGGAAATTGTTCCCACAGGAAATTTCCATTGTTTTAACTCAGTCAGTGAAAAATAAATTTAAAAAAAGAATGAACACTGAGCTAATAACAGCAACAAGGATGGTAGAGCATGATCAAAGAATTGGATTCAATGTCAATACTTTTTTTTAATGTCCATTTATTTTTGAGAGAGGGTGTGGGAGGGGCAGAGAGAGAGGGAGACAGAGGATCTGAAGTGGGCTTCTCAGAGAGCCGGATGCTGGGCTCTAACTCATGAATCCATGAGACCATGACCTGAGTCAAAGTTAGACGCTGAACCACCTAGGGGCTCCTCAATGTTGATACTTTAAAATTTGATCCTCTGATATGAGATTTCTTCAATGTTATATTAAAAACTGATATAATTTTTAAAGTTTAAGAAGAGATAACAATCATTTAACATTCAGTGTTCTAAAACTGCATGGAAACCTTTTCTAGAGGTTGAGATTTGTGCTTTTGGAGGAGAATGATAAGTTTGCACCCCAAAATTCTTTGTGCACCACATTAACTGGGGCGAAGAAGTACATTCTCTTCAAGATTGGAACATATGGGAAGCAAAGACAATCTTGGCCCATCTTTTCCCATGTTTTTATCTTAGAAGGAACAAAACTTAACAATATTTTTCTCCATTGGCATTTATGGAATTATGTAGTTTGTCCTAATTAAGGAAATGAAAAGGAACTCGATATTTTTGTGTGAATCCATGTAGGTGGTAAAATATACAAACAAGACAGGAAAAGATGATATAAAAGAAAAACACAGCTTTTTCAAACAAACTGGAAGCAATAAAACATCATATGTCATAATTTTTTGGTGGGATGTGATGTGCCAAATTACTTAGATTTTTTAAAAGTCAACCATCAACTCATTAACCAGTGTCTGCAAGCAGATGTTGGCTGAAGCTTTGGTGCTGTTCAGTGTGGTCAGGGAAGTGGAGACTGATAGGAACATTTCAAACAGAAAGTAGCTCTCTAATATAAAAATGATTTCTTTCCTCAAATCTTACTTGTCATATTATGTCACATTAGATGATGAAACAGAACGTTAACCGGGTAATGAGACAGGGATACTAAAACATAAAGGAGAACATACTTTTCAGCTTAGATATATGCCATCATGTTAGCTGGGGGTAGCCATTCTGAACGGATGGTGGGATTCTTTTACTCTGGATTCTGAACTGATGGCAGGATTCTTTTAATGCAAATCAGCTTCTTGTGAGTGAGAAGAATGTGGGAGTTAAACAAGTTTGAAAACTTTTCAACTCCTCCCACCCCCAAAATCTCCCAAATGATATTTTGCTATTTATTTTTAATTTTTTTAATGTTTATTTATTTAGAGAGAGAGAGAGAGAGAGAATATGTGGGGTATGGGCAGAGAGAGAGGGACACATAGAATCTGAATCAGGCTCCAGGCTCTGAGCTGTCAGCACACAGCCCTACATGGGGCTCAAACTCACTAACCACAAGATCATGACCTTAGCCTAAGTTGGAAGTCCCAATACTTTGCTATTTTGACCATAGATGAGAGGCTGTTGATAATACACAACAGCTCTGTGCTTGGAGCTTTTTGTCACCTTTAATATCCAGGGCCCCCTTGTTGATGTGAGCACTCACATTTTTAGGTTGCTGATGCTTTTAAATACTGTATGCAGTTCTTTTGAAACTGGTGCATATACATGAGTTTCTAGACCTTCATTAAAGTCATTGTAATTTATTTCTCAAGAAGTAATATAATACAGATATTTTACAGAGAGAATAGGTGACATATTTTATTTGTTTTGGGGAGAATTACTATCTGCATTATTTCAAGGTGAGAATAATTAACAAAAAAAAATAACAATGGAAAAATAAAAGAATGTTGGAAATATACAGAGTTGGATCATTGGTGAAATCAGTTCATATTTTTAATAGGATTTGTACTTTGTGCTGTTGAATCATTTTTATATATACACTCTTTGATTAAAAAAAATTTTTAATGTTTATTTTTGAGGGCAAGAGAGACAGAGCACGAGCAGAGAAGGGGCAGACAGAGAGAGGGAGACACAGAATCTGAAGCAGGCTCCAAGCTCTGAGCTGTCAGCACAGAGCCTGATGTGGGGCATGAACCCATGAACCGTGAGATCATGAACTGAACCGAAGTCGGAAGTTAAACCGACTGAGCCACCCAAGCACCCCACACTCTTTGATTTTTTAAAAACCTATTTCTGCACACTCCATAATGAAATTATCGACATCAGTTAATCTAAAAAATTTCAGGCTGGCTTAAACCTAAATGATTCCAGAAAGATAGTCACTTATTTTATTCTTTTAAAACTTGTTTCAAGATTGACAATCATGGAAGGAAAGAGAAGGGAGGAAAGGGAGAAGGAGAAGAGAGAGGAGAGGGAAGTGGGTAGGGAGTAGGAGTGAAGAGAGGGAAGGGAGGGAGGTAGAGAGGAGAAGAAACAGGGAAATAGCAGGATTGGGCAGAGACAAATTGGAGCAATGGTAGTGTCTCTATAATAGAGTTATCCCATGCTTTGGCAAGGCTGCTGGATCTTTATACCATTCTCAATGCTATACAGTATGATAATAGTTTATATTATAAACTATATACTATGCCTTATATTCCATGCTATATTTTATTTTAATTCCATATATTATAATAATATATTATATTATTACATATGCTATATACTGTATATTATTCTATTCTATATACTATTTTATTATATGCTATAGTATATATATTACATGCACTATATGTAAGTATAATATATATATATATATATTCTGTCATATACTATTAGTTTATACAGTACAGTTATATGTACTTTATGTTATCTATTATACTTTATAACTTATACCAGTCATTGGAGACTGTTATCTCAGGAAACAGGCTGCAGTTGGGTGAGACAGCACTCTAGTCTAGGGCATTTTCTATAAGGCAGTTTCTAGAGAAGACTGACAGCTAAGGTCAACTCTTCTAGCAGCTGGGATCATAAATCCTGAGGTTCTGAAGGGGAATACAGCCACTCATCATGATATCCATTAAAGCTTTAAAACGAGGAAGTTTAAGTTCTAACCCAATCTACCCCTACTAAAACAGTTTATATTTTTAAATACATTTTTTAAGTTTTATTATTTATTTATTGGGGGGGAGGGCAGAGAGAGAGGGAGAGAGTGAGAATCCCAAGCAGGCTCTGCACTGTCAATGCAGAACCCAATGGGAAACTGTAACCCAAAAACCTGAGATTATGACCTGAGCCAAAGTCAAGAATTGGCACTTAAGTGACCGAGCCACCTAGGAGCCCCAAAATAGTTTATATTTTTAAATGTGGGAGTACTGAGTAACTACTTTTCATTACACAGACTACATATTTCAGTCATGAAGCAGAATGAGTTTACTAATATTATTGAAAGCCAGGTAAACAATCCCAGTGTACTCTTTTTTCTAAGGTTTGAAAGCCTTTCTTTTGTGTTTCTTTGAATACATTGATTACATCTGGAAGGAAATGTATTGATTTTGTACACCATTGTTACAGATATGATACCAAGAGGACACACTACATAACAATGCTTGGAAGACACTTAAAATTTTAACTATCTGGAGAAGGCTAGCTATTAAGGAGCACAATATTTTTCATTTCATAGTGGACTGTGGACAAAAAAAATATGTAAGCACATTTTGGGAGCATTAAGTAGGATCCCAGGTTATATACTTAAATAGAAAAGACAGTTACTACACATTTAGGGAAGAATAGAAGAATTAGTTTATTTTACTTAAATAAAGAAAATCAATTGGCTATGTAAGAAGTGATGAGATGAGCAGGTCCATCGGTTCTCTATGGGATTATGCAAGCTCAGTGACCTCCTTCAAGACACTTCATAAGAGTCCAACGAAGCAGGGGTATTTTGTTGACACCTCCATTCATGAGACTGTTGAGAAATCACTGCTTCAGCCTCAGATTGCTTTCCCCAAACTACAATGTGATTCCCGTAGTAAGGATTTCCGGTCAATTTTGTGATGGAGTCATAGTTTCCTTTTTGTGTGTGTGAAAAGGGTAACTAATTTGATAGGCCCATCGGGGTTTATAGGAGTTCGAATTAAATAAAGTCTAAAAAAATAGTTAATTCTGATAATTTGAGAAATATTTCAGATTTTAGGATACCTTAGATATAATGGGATACATATGACCTTCAAACTCTGCTTACATGAGAAATAGTAAGCTTTTCACTTTTGAGGGACCCAGGAAAGTTTTTCCTGATCCGTATTTTCAATCAATGTATAAAGAACTACCCTGTGTGTTGTAAGTTCATGACACCAACCATTCCTTAGAAGGCTGGTGCTTTTAGGGAACCTTCCCGTAGCAGAGATGGGTAAACTAGAATTATAAAAAGTGATTCATCAAGTTATGGGAAGTTTTATTGCAAATAAATAAAAGAGAGTCTAAATCTCGTTAGATGAATAAATGCCATTTAAAAGTGATACCTTCAAAAGGACTAGACAGCAGGTAATGGCTTAAAGGTACAACAGGAGTATAGTTTGCTGCTCATTGAACTTGCTCTGTGATTTATTATTTTTTTTCCAGTGTGAGATAAGAAAAAGAGGCTTTGGTAAGGACTTGTAGAGGTTATGCTTACGCTCTGCTGCCTCTGTAGCAGTCTGATAAGCAGTATTTGGGTAAGACCTTCTCTCATTCTCTAGGCAGAAGCTGAACTTTTATAGAAAGATCGCCCTCTAAATAATACTTCCAGCCAAGATTGCAAGTTCCATAAATCTTGCGCAAAAGTGTAAGGTGCTCCTTTCCCAGCTGCTGGATTTACCTATGCCCAGGAGTGGGAAGTGTTTTTAATCCAATGTTTTTTGCATCTTTGTCTTTAATTATTTTATTTCTTTTAAAAACATAAACTATGGTCCAAGTGGAAGAAATACAACTACTCTTTAAAGATGTTTTGTGCCACAATGGCTAATAAACAGTATTACTTCTGAGATTATAAGTGAATACTAAAACTATTAATTGGTCTATTAATATGCCTCTGGACCCACATACTATGGAACTTACAGAATCTTTCTTCCTATCTTTATATTTCTGTGTAAATAAGCAGCACACTTAAAAGTTCTGGGATAAAAATTGAAATTTCTCTTTCTCCTTTATTGTCTAGGCTTTGACTAATTTCTTTGACTATTGTCTAGACTTAGACCCTGAGAAGGTGGAATGAATTATTAGGTTTTTAGTTGACCTGGACGGAAGAAACAACCTAATTTTACATTTTTTTGCAAGATTTTAAATAAATAACATCTGCTGTCTTAGGCATAGATGATTTAATTTTTAGCACGTGCTTCCAACCTTTAATTTTCTGCAAAGCAGCCACATCAATTATTAATTCACCCATATTTCCTCAAAGCAAGTCAGACTTAAGATCCTTCATAAATATTTAAGAATACTGCCGCAAAATAAATAAAAACTTTTACTTAACTTTTAATTGTAAGTTTGAGGACCAAGTGATTGCAAAAAACAACAAAAAGCAAGACAAACATGATAAAGAATCCAGTGAAGTAAAAAGAAAGAAAGGAAGGAAGGAAGGAAGGAAGGAAGGAAGGAAGGAAGGAAGGAAGGAAAGGAAGGAAAGGAAGGAAGGAAGGAAGGAAGGAAGGAAGGAAGGAAGGAAGGAAGGAAAGAAAGAAAGAAAGAAAGAAAGAAAGAAAGAAAGAAAGAAAGAAAGAAAGAAAGAAAGAAAGAAAGAAAGAGAAAAACAGACTCTAAAAGAACAAAGAGGCCAGACCTCGGCTGTAACCCTCATTGCTCAGTTTTACAATCTGAATCTCATTTACTGCATATTTAACTAATGGGATAAATGAATGTGGCCAAATTTAATCCAGGCCTGACTCATGATAACACTTAATTTCTGAGAGTTCACTTCTTCTACTTTCTCTTTCCCTTTCATTTATACATTGCCATACATGCTACACATTTTTTACCCTTCATACAGATCCAGTTACTGAAAGAGTAAATACATGAGCACTGGGTTTTGTAGGTAGGCCAATTCTACAATAAATTATATTAAAAAATAAATAAAATAAAAAGCTACCTCAAGTCATGAAAAAAATAAAATAAAATCTTTGAAGATGAAAAAAAAAGAAAAAATACATGAACATATAAAAATAGACTTCATGTAATTAAAATAATAGTAGCTCTAATGTTCCTTTCTCATCATCATTAACAAAACTTTTGAGGTAGATGCTGTTATGGGTTGGATTGTGTCTTCCTAGTCCCGAAAAATACGTTGAAGTCCCAGTCCCTGGAGGTAGCTGTGAATGTGTCATGCTTTGAAAATAGAGTTTTTGCAGATGTAACATGTTATGATGAGATCATACTGAATTAGGGTGGCCTTAAATGCAACATGACCAGTTTCCTTATAGGAAGAGGCGAAGAGCCACAAGAAGAAGCATAGAGAGAGAATCCCACGTGACGATGGGGGCAGAGATCGGAGTGATGCACATTTAAGCCATGGATTGTGGACAACCACAGAAGCTAAGGAAGGGCATGGAATAGATTCTTTCCTAGAACTTTGGAGAAAGTGTGTCCCTGCTGACACCTTGATTTTAGACTTCCAGCCTCCAGAATGGTGAGGAAATTTGTATCATTTCAAGCCACTCAGTTCATGTCACTTTGATACTGCACCCCTAGGAATTCATCTAGATACTATTAGCACATTGATTTTTTCTTTTTTTTAATTTAATTTAATTTATTTATTTTCTTTTTTTTAAATGTTTTATTTATCTTTGAGAGAGAGAGAGAGAGAGAGACAGCATGAGCAGGGGAGGGTCAGAGAGAGAGACACACACAGAATCCAAAGACAGGCTCCAGGCTCCGAGATGTCAGCACAGAGCCCAATGCCGGGCTTGAACTCACAAACCATGAGATCATGACCTGAGCCAAAGCTGGATGCTCAACTGCCTGAGCCACCCAGGCACCCTGATTTTTTCTTTTTAAAAAACATTGTGAAATAAAATGTAGGTACCAAGC
The DNA here is from genome assembly GCA_017311185.1 of Proteles cristata cristata. Lineage (NCBI taxonomy): Eukaryota > Metazoa > Chordata > Mammalia > Carnivora > Hyaenidae > Proteles > Proteles cristata. The sequence continues at coordinate 2,057,434 of JAESUZ010005128.1, read as the reverse complement.
ATAGGATATATGTACAGTTTAACAAGTAATTATAAAGCAAACATCCATCTGACCACTATCTGGATCAGCACACAAGATAATGCTGCATTCCAAAAAGGCTCTATAGACCCTTTTTCCCATAGAATACTCCCATCTCCCAGGATCACTACCGTCTGACAGTCCTTTATTCCATCATCCATATAATCATATTGTAAAAAAATATGGTTTCATGCTTATTTATTTGATAAATCTTTAGATAAGGAAATATTTAGATGAACCAACCTAATTAAAATGAATTTAAGAGCTCTGCTTAGGTAAATTCAGAAGCTACTAACTGATAAATATAAATTGAAACCAACACTCTGTAAAATCATATTTTAAATAGCCATACTCATTATTGAATCATTCATCAGGCACTTACTGGGGACATATAGAGTGAACTTTGTTTTTTAAGAATTTTCTAGAATAGAGATTAAAAATGATGTCAGTAACTGTGCTTTAACAAAGTGCATAATTTAAAGTACAATTAACTTCTTTTATGGTCCTACTTAAATGTCATACACATATACATGCTTAACTGACTGAGCCACCCAGGCACCCCTGGCATGTACTAAATTTTTTAATGACAGCAAATATACTGAAATAATATTTATCTCTCTATACAAATTGTTATTATTATTATTATCTTGGCACCAATTTTTAATTGGTCTTGGAAAGTTTTGGAAAGTTATTGGAAGGTCAACAATGTCTTTGATTATTCATTGACAGAGAACATAACTGATGAATATGATTTGGTTGACTTGCTCCCTATCACGGGTATCACAGACTCCTCCATTTATAGTGACTTCCATTATTTCAAGCCTGGCAGTATTTTAAAATATTTTGGTATTATATTTAGTTTCTATAGTTTTGTTGCCAAGAGCTGGGAAAGGGAAGAAAAGAGAAGGTGTGTTTAAGTTGTAAATTGTTAGAACTAGAATTGGATTATTTTGGGTGGGATGATCCAGTTTGGGGATGGTGATGTCAGAGAAGACTTTAGAGAGTAAAGAATCAAGATCAGTGTCAAAGAATGATGGTAGAAGAATGAGGGTAGATGTGATTTTCCTCGAAAGAGAGGAGAATTCGGGAGCAAGGCAAAAGGAAGAGCTTTGCCGGTATGTGGATATGTATGAACCCGTAGAGAAAGAGATGTCCTTGAGTGAGATAGAGGGAGCAGTCAGAGAGAGGAGTAAGAGACTCAGGAAACTGGCCTCACCAAAATCGCAGGAGGAAAAAGTGTCAAGTAAAACTGGTGCATTTAAGAGTGGTAAGGATCATAACTGAGAAAAATTCATTGGATTGGGCACCCATCTTATCCTAAAAACCTTGGAGGCTGCCTTGACTTAGGCTCTGTCTGACAAGATAGACATCCAGTTCATCAGGACATTCTATTGGCTTGGCTTTCAAAATATATCTGTACTTGGGCTCTGTCTTACCATTGCTCTATTTTAAATGTATACCATGTATCTCCTACCCCACCTATTCCCAAGAATTCCAATGTTAGCTGCCCTGCTTTATTATTTTTCCATAATAGTGGTTACCTCCAGCAGACTAGATAGTTTCCTCATTTATCAGTAATTGCTTATGTCATCTCCTCTCAACATGAATTGAGGGCTGGGGTTCTCTGCCCTCAAGCCCTTGGAGCACATCAGTGCCTGGCTCATGGGGACTCAATAAATGTTGAATGAACACATTATAGTTTTGTTGTATATTTAACTAAAATTTGGTTTGACTTTATGGTTGGCGCTGTATGTGTTAGACATGTAAACCAAATTCAATTCTAGTATGAATTCAAGTAATATTTTAGTAAAAACAATCTGTTGTGTGATAATAGTTCTGTGCTTGAGAATTCTTGCCTGCACCACATCCCAGAAATTAGAGTCCACACATGACTGCCCCAGGAGCAGTTTTTATCTTGTCCTCTAATTGAAGACTTTAACCAAATTTTTAAATTATGACATTAAGAATATTTCTGAAACTCGACTTGGAGAGGGAGGCAAGATGGCGGAGAAGTAAGGAGCTCCGTACTTGCACTCGCGCCCATACATCACACAGAAAAGATTTGAAGCCATTGGAAACCATACAAAACCTGAGAGACTGGGAGAAAAAAGGACGCAGAATCCACTGAGAAAGCCTTCTAACGTGAGTGCGAACCGGGGAAGGTAAAATCAGCCCGGGATCGGAGCCTCCAGGGTGGGAGGCGATCCCCCTCTACCCTCTACGGGGAGTGAGAGGGGAAAAGGAGAGAGTCCGAGACAGAAAAATCTCCGCTCGGTGCATAGAAAGACCGTACTTGCCAAATATCTGCACACCAGGTCCCCTCGCGACAACTGGTCCTGGGGGAGGCTGAGCACACAAACTGCTTCTTTGTGCCGCTCCTGGAGGTGGGGTTTTAAAGCGGAGCGGGTGCGCCTGCCGCCATTGTAGCTCCAGGGCAGCTGGGATCCCTGAAAGAGACGCGCAGACACCGGGCATCCGCGCTCCTGGCTGGCTGGAACTCGAGAGGGAAGGCAAAAAGCTAAAAACTGGAAATTTGCCTGTGAGTTCGTGTTTCGGGTGACGAGCCATAGAGAGACCCGGTTTTCCTCACTCCAGCGGCGGCGCGCCTGCCGCCATTGTAGCTCCAGGGCGGCTGGGACCCCTGAAGGAGAAGCGCAGACACCGGGCGTCCGCGCTCCTGGCTGGCTGGAACTCGAGAGGGAAGGCAAAAAGCTAAAAACTGGGAAATTTGCCTGTGAGTTCGTGTTTCGGGTGACGAGCCATAGAGAGACCCGGTTTTCCTCACTCCAGTGGGCTCAGGCTACGCGGACGCTGCAGGCAAGCCCCCGCGCATGCGCACCAGAGCCGACCAGAGAAGAAAGCAGCGATCCTGACTCCGCCCCCAGAGCTCAGCAGGGAGCCTGGAATAGCCCGAGGGGGTTGTCTGGGAAGCTGTGTCTAAGGCAACTTCAGCGGGGCGCGGGCTGGGATTTGGAGATTGGAACTGGCCTGGGTTGAAGAGTGCAACCAACTTCGGCTGCGTCCCCGGAACGGGGAGTTGACACGCCAAAAAAAAAAAAAAAAAAGCGAGCTGCAGCGCGGGGTTCAAGAAGGGACTGGAGCACCGTCACTCTCCTTCCCACAATCGCCAAGGCAGAACCCCCGCCTGAGGCATCGGATCACGCCACGCCCATCCCTGCCTGAGAGGTGCCCTCCTCCCTTTTTTTTTTCTTTTTCCTTTTTTTTTCTTCTTTCTTTTTTTTTCCCCTTTCTTTTCTCTTTTTTTCTTCTTTTTTCTCTTTTCTCGCTTTTTTCCCCAAAACACTGACCTGATTAACTCTGGTCGCCAGCTTGCTTAAACAATCACAAGTCCATTCTGTAAATGTAAATTCTACACCTACCGACTTTTTCAGCTATTTCTCTCAGGAGTAATTAGACTATATAGTTTCTCTGGATAATTCCAGCATCCTTCTCTCACCTATCCAACCACATTCTACCCTTTACCTCTTTGAAAAAAGTTTCTTATCCCTTCTGCCTGTTCATTCTATTTCCAAATCTGCCTTGTCTCACCCTGCCTTCTCTCTTTTTCTCTATGCTCTTCAACCAGCACTGCATACACACGGCTATTTAACTGTAGCTGGGAAATCCAGGTATATGCTTTAAACCGTTCTTTGTCCATCGGTTTTCTTCTTTTTTCCTTTTCTTTTCCCCCTTTTGACCCTTTTATGTATTTTATGCTCCCTATTCGCCCTCCCTCCTCCGTCTTTTCTATTAACTTTTTCGTTTTCCCTCTCACTTTGCATGTTAGTTGAATCAGCCTGTGCGTTTGTGTGCTCCTGCTCCCTGTGTGTTTGTCTGTCTGTTTTCTTTTCCAGGGCTACCTCAAGAAACAAGCTAGAGTACACAAGGTGAAGAGTCCCAAATATCACTACGAATAGGAAAATAAAATAACTAAGGTCCCAACAAGAGTGACCGAGGGATACCATTCAAAAAACAATCTCTGAAAGGATAGGCCCTGGAAAGTCAAAGAGTTTCTTGGATATAGCAGTGCTCATAGAAACAGAGAGCATAACAGGTCTTTAAAACCAACAAGAGCCGGAAAGCTAACTAAAATGACGAAACGAAAGAGCTCTCCTCCAAAGAAACTCCAAGAAGAAATGACAGCTAATGAACTGCTCAAAACAGATATCAGCAGCATAAGTGAACAAGATTTTAGAATAATAATGGTGAAATTAATAGCAGGGCTTGAAAAAAACATAGGCGACATCAAAGAAACTATGGCTACAGACAGAATGGAAAATAAAAATAGGCATGAAGAATTAAAAATGCGATAAATGAGATACATAATAAATTAGAGGCCTCCAATGCACGGATTGAAGAGGCAGAAAGGAGAATAAGTGATTTAGAAGACACCATTATAGAAAAACAAGAAGCTGACAAAAAAAGAGACAAACTGATCCAGGAACAGGAAAGAAGAATTCGAGAGCTCAGCGACACAGTCAAACGCAACAATATCCGTATCATAGGAATCCCAGAAGAGGAAGAGAGAGGGAAAGGTGCTGAAGGAGTCCTGGAACAAATTATAGCAGAGAACTTCCCCGACCTGGGGAAGGAAGTCAATGTGGAAATACAAGAGGCTCAGAGGACTCCTCTCAGACGTAACTTGAATCGATCTTCTGCACGACATATCATCGTAAAAATGGCAAAATACAAGGACAAGAGAGAATTTTGAAAGCAGCTAGGGAGAAAAGGGCCCTCACATACAAAGGGAAACCCATCAGAGTGGTGACAGACCTATCTACTGAAACGTGGCAGGCCAGAAAGGAATGGCAAGAGATCTTCAATGTGATGAACAGTAAAAATATGCAGCCAAGAATCCTCTATCCAGCAAGCCTGTCATTCAAAATAGAAGGAGAGATAAAAACCTTTCCAAACAAACAGAAATTGAAAGAATTTGTCACCACGAAGCCAGCCCTACAAGAAATCCTGAGGGGGATGCTCTGAAGGAAAGGTTGCAAGGAACAAAGATTCCAGAGACACCACCACAAACATGAACCCTACAAAAGATACAAAGACTCTAAACCCACATATTTCAATAATAACACTGAATGTAAATGGGCTGAATGCTCCAATCAAAAGACATAGGGTAGCAGAATGGATTAAAAAACAAAATCCATCTATATGCTGTCTACAAGAAACTCATTTTAGACGGGAAGATACCTTCAGATTAAAAGTAAGGGGATGGAGAAATATATATCATGCTACAGGAAATCAAAAGAAAGCCGGAGTAGCGATACTTATATCAGACAAACTGGACTTTAAATTAAAGACAATCACAAGAGATGAAGAAGGGCACTACATAATAATTACAGGGTCCATCCATCAGGAAGAACTAACAATCATAAATGTCTACGCACCGAATATGGGAGCACCTAAATATCTAAAACAATTAATCACAAACAGAAACAAGCTTATAGATAAGAATGTGCTAATAGCAGGGGACTTTAATACTCCGCTTACAGCAATGGATAGGTCAACCAGACAGAAAATCACTAAAGAAATAATGGACTTGAAAGACACATTGGACCAGATGGACCTGACGGATATATTTAGAACTTTACATCCTGAGGCCAGGGAATTTACTTTCTTCTCAAGTGCGCATGGCACATTCTCCAAGATAGATCACATACTGGGACATAAAGCAGCCCTCAATAAATATAAAAGAATAGAGATCATACCATGCACACTGTCAGATCACAATGCTTTGAAACTTGAAATCAATTACAGGAAGAAGTCTGGAAAACTTCCAAAAACATGGAGGTTAAAGAACACCCTTCTAAAGAATGAATGGGCCAATCAGGCAATTAGAGATGAAATTAAAAAATATATGGAAACAAATGAAAATGAAAACACAACAATTCAAAATCTATGGGATGCGGCAAAGGCAGTCCTAAGAGGAAAGTACATTGCTCTCCAGGCCTATTTCAAGAGATTAGAAAAAGCGCAAGTCCAAAATCTAACAGCTCACCTAAAGGAACTAGAGGCAGAGCAACAAGAACGCCCTAAACCCAGTAGAAGAAGAGAAATAGTAAAAATTAGAGCAGAAATAAACAACATCGAGACCAAAGAAACAATTGAACAGATCAATGAAACCAAGAGTTGGTTTTTTGAAAAAGTAAACAAAATTGACAAACCTCTAGCCAGACTTATCCAAAAGAAAAGAGAGAGCACCCAAATAGACAAAATTATGAATGAAAATGGACTTATTACAACCAACCCCTCAGAAATACAAGCAATTATCAGGGAATACTATGAAAAATTATATGCCAATAAATTGGACAACTTAGAAGAAATGGACAAATTCCTAAACACACACTCACTACCAAAATTCACACGGGAAGAAATAGAAAACCTGAACAGACCCATAACAAGTGAAGAAATTGAATCAGTGATCAAAAATCTCCCAACAAATAAGAGCCCTGGACCTGATGGCTTCCCTGGGGAATTCTACCAGACATTTAAAACAGAATTAATCCCAATTCTTCTCAAGTTATTCCAAAAAATAGAAAGCGAAGGAAAACTCCCGGACTCATTTTATGAAGCCAGCATCACACTGATTCCCAAGCCAGACAGAGATCCAGCAAAAAAAGAGAACTACAGGCCAATATCCTTGATGAATACGGATGCAAAAATTCTCAACAAGATCCTTGCAAATCGAATCCAGCAGCATATAAAAAGAATCATCCACCAAGATCAAGTGGGATTCATTCCTGGGTTACAGGGCTGGTTCAACATTCGCAAATGAATCAATGTGATACATCACATCAGCAAAAGAAAAGATAAAAATCATATGATCCTGTCGATAGATGCAGAAAAAGCATTTGACAAAAATACAGCATCCCTTCTTAATAAAGACCCTCGAGAAAGTCTGAATAGAAGGAACTTACTTAAACATCATAAAAGTCATCTATGAGAAGCCCTCACCTAACATCATCCTTAATGGGGAAAAACTGAGAGCTTTCCCCTGAGATCAGGAACACGACAGGGATGCCCACTCTCACCACTGCTGTTTAACATAGTGCTGGAAGTCCTAGCATCAGCCATCAGACACAAAAGGAAATCAAAGGCATCAGAATTGGCAAAGAGGAAGTCAAACTTTCACTCTTCACAGATGACATGATACTCTACATCGAAAACCTGACAGACTCCACCAGAAGCCTCCTAGAACTGATCCAAGAATTCAGCCAAGTTGCAGGGTACAAAATCAACGTACAGAAATCGGTTACATTTTTATACACCTACAATGAAGCAACAGAAAGAGAAATCAAGAAACTGATCCCATTCACAATTGCACAAAAACCATAAAATACCTCGGAATAAACCTAACCAAGGATACAAGAGATCTGTATGATGAAAACTATAGAAAACTTATGAAGAAAATTGAACAAGACACAAAGAAATGGAAAAACATTCCATGCTCATGGATAGGAAGAATAAATATAGTTAAGATGTCATTACTACCCAAAGCTATCTACACATTCAATGCAATTCCAATCAAAAATTGCACCAGCATACTTCTCAAAACTAGAACAAACTATCCAAAAATTTGTATGGAACCACAAAAGACCCCGAATAGCCAAAGTAATCCTGAAAAATAAAACCAAAACGGGAGGATCACCATCCCAGACTTTAGCCTCTACTACAAAGCTGTCATCATCAAGACAGTATGGTATTGGCACAAAAACAGACACATAGACCAATGGAACAGAATTGAGAACTCAGAAGTGGACCCAAAGTATACAGCCAACTAATCTTTGACAAAGCAGGAAAGAATATCCAATGGAAAAAAGACAGCCTTTTTAGCAGATGGTGTTGGGAGAACTGGACAACAACATGCAGAAGAATGAAACTAGATCATTTTCTCACACCATGCACAAAAATAAACTCAAAATGGATAAAGGACCTGAACGTGAGACAGGAAACTATCAACACCCTAGAAGAGAAAGCAGGAAACAACCTCCTTGACCTCCACCGCAGCAACTTCTTACTTGACACATCCCAAAAGCAAGGGAATCAAGAGCAAAAATAAACTGTTGGGACCTCATCAAGATTAAAAGCTTCTGCACAGCCAAGGAAACAACCCAGAAAATTAATAGGCAACCAACGGAATGGGAAAGATAGTTGCAAATGACATATCAGATAAAGGGTTGATATCCAGAATCTACAAGGAACTCACCAAACTACACGCCCGAAAAACAAACAACCCAGTGAAGAAATGGGCAGAAGAGATGAACAGACACTTCTCCAAAGAGGACATCCAGATGGCCAACAGACACATGAAACGATGCTCAGCATCGCTCCTCCTCAGGGAAATACAAATCAAAACCACACTGAGATACCACCTCACTCCAGTCAGAGTGGCTCAAATGAGCCAATCAGAGAACTCTAGATGCTGGCGAGGATGTGGAGAAACGGGCACCCTCCTACACTGTTGGTGGGAATGTAAACTGGTACAGCCCCTCTGGAAAACAGTGTGGGGGTTCCTAAGGAAACTAACAATAGAACTCCCCTATGACCCAACAATAGCACTGCTAGGAATTTACCCAAGGGATACAGAAATGTTGATGCATGGGAGCACATGTACCCCAATGTTCATAGCAGCACTCTCCACAATAGCTAAAACCTGGAAAGAGCCTAAGTGTCCATCAACAGATGAATGGATCAAGAAGATATGGTTTATCTATACCATGGAATACTACATGGCAATGAGAAACAATGAAATCTGGCCATGTGTAGCAACATGGATGGACCTTGAGGGTGTTATGCTGAGCGAAATAAGTCAGGCAGAGAAGGACAAATATCATATGTGTACATGTATAGGAGGATTAGGAGGAACTTAACAGAGGACCAAGGGGGAGAAGAAGGGCGGAAATGGTGGTGGAAAGGGAGAGAGGCAAACCATGAAAGACTCTTGAATGCTGACAAAAACTGAGGACTGGTGGATGTGGGGGGGAGGAGGGGGGGCATGGAGGATGGCACTTGTGGGGATGAGCACTGGGTGTTATGTGGAAACTAATTTGACAATAAACTATTTGTATTAAAAAAAAAAAAAAAAAAAGAATATTTCTGAAACTCATACTTCTTTCAGTCCTACTTGTGTACAAAGTGCTTACTCAGGAGACAAAGAATTTTTGGACTACAAAAAAATAGTGCATATATTTTGTCGTTTCCGGTTTTCATTTTAATTTATTTTCTTATTTATTTATTTATGTTTATTGTTTCACTTTTGATTTTTTTAGTATGATTTATTGTCAAGTTATCTAACATACAGTGAGCATAATTGTGCTTTTGGTTTCGAGGGTAGATTCCCATAATTCATCACTTACATACAACACCCAGTGCTCATCCCAACAAATGCCCCCTAAAAGCCTATCATCACCCTTTTCCCCCTCACCCTGGGACCCCCCATCAACCCTCAGTTTGTACTCTGTTTTGTCTCCCTCTCTGACTGAAACTGTTTTTTTCCATTTACTTTCCCCCATGGTCTTCTGTTAAGTTTCTCAAGTTCCACATATGAGTGAAAACATATGATATCTGTCTTTCTTTGACCGACTTATTTCACTTAGCATACCTTCCAGTTCCATCCATGTTGCTGCAAATGGCAAGATTTCATTCTTTCTCATTTCCAAGTAGTATTCCATTGCATATATATATTTTTATCCATTCATCATTTGATGGACATTTGGGCTCTTTCCATAATCTGGGAATTATTGAAAATGCTGCTATAAATAAATATTGGGGTACAAGTGACCCTATAAATCAGCACTCCTGTGTCTTTTGGATAAATTCCTAGTAGTGCTATTGTTGGGTCGAGAGTGCATATATTTCAGAGACTCACAATATGTTCATTGGGCAAGCTCATTCAACACACTTTCTCATAAGTATGTAGGTATTTAAATTATAAGGTTGTGACATGAATACACAATTTTTCACTGATGTAAAATGCAAATCTATTCCATTATATCAGCAATTCATACAGATTCTCTTGTCACAAGATATTTAAAATATTCTTTTTTTGTCTGAAAAAGTCTAATAAGAGGTTTTAGACTTTTTATGAGTTAAGAAATTGACCTCACGCTTTCTTCCTTCTTTTCCTCTCTCTCTCCCTCCATCCATCACTTCTTTTTCTTTATTTTTTATCGTACCCCTCCACCCCTAACCTTTATTCCATTCCATAAAGAGTCAACGCCTACTTTAGAAATGAGCAAATGAAATGACAATGAACTAGTATGCTCAACTTGTCCTGCAGAGCTCACTGCATGTTTTGGTTCATCATTACTTTCTGCATAGAAATTGTGTTTCTTCATTGACTATAATTGCGATGACCTCCTACTGAGCAGCATAATTCTCAACTCTCACACCTCTGTTTGGTACACATCTGGAAATTGTGCTCATATTCATTCTCTAATCATCAGAGCGGACATCCATTTGTTGTTCCCTCATCATTTAAATCATGTGTCTCTTGGGCTCTGGGGTCCATTTATTTTCTCTTGCTTGGTCACTTGAAACTTCAATAATAGAGACCTCAGAAGGCTGTGAGCTGTGGCTTTTCCTACAGTTTACATGTGCTGAGTTTGCCGGGTGTATTAACATCACACCTGGGAGGCACAAACAAATGAAAACAAGATTCAGAACTCCAAGGACATTACTGTTGATGCAGACTAATAGAGAGTGGAAAATCAACCCAGCTGGGCAGCACTTGGTTTTCGCTCACTTAGGTATTGAATCAAAAAAGATTGAAGCTTAGTTCCCTCCCTTCTCTTCCCTTCCTTTCCTTTCCCTCTCTTTCTCTTCCTTTCCTTTCCCTCTCTTTCTCTTCCTTCTTCCCCTTCTTCCTTCCTTCCTTCTTTTCTTTCTTTCTTCCTTCCTTCCTTCTTTTCTTTCTTCCTTCCTTCTTTTCTTTCTTTCTTTCTTTCTTTCTTTCTTTCTTTCTTTCTTTCTTTCTTTCTTTCTTTCTTTCTTTCTTCTTTCTTTCTTTCTACAACTTTTTCCATCTTTTTAAAGTTCCGCAACCCAACCTTGATACATTGATCTTCAAATTAAAAAAAAAAGGAAGGAAAATATTTTCTGTCTTTTTTCAAAGTTTATTTCTTATGAGAGAAAGAAAGAGAGAGAGTATATGAGAGAGAGGCAGAGAGATGGAGAGAGAGAGAATCCCAAGCAGGCTTTGTCCCATCAGCACGGAGTCTAATGTGGGGCTCAACCCTACAAACTGTGAGATCATGAACTGAGCTGAAACCAAGAGTCAGATGCTTATACAACTGAACCACCTAGATGCCCCACCTTCACTTTAAAAGAAAAAAAAATTATTTATTTGTTTTGAGAGAGAGAGCACAAGCAGGAGAGGAACAGAGAGAGGTGGGGGGGGGTTGGGAGGGGAGAGAATCTCAAGCAGGCTCTTCACTGCCAGTGCAGAGCCCAACACAGGGCTTGAACTCACAAACCTTGAGATCATTACCTGACCTGAAATCAAAAGCCAGACACTTAACCAACTGAGCCACTCAGGCACCCGGTCTTCAAATTTTTAAAGAAAAATACTGGATCCTTTTCTAGCTAGAAGCAAACCAAGTAATTGAGTTTGAAAATGACATTTTCTTCCTTTTTCCTTCTACTTTTTCCCTCTCCTCACTCCTTTATCCCTTTCTCCCCCATTCCTTTTTCCATGTCTTTTCCATTTTTCAATTTTCCCCCCTCAAAAGGAAAGACTTCTGTGATTGAAACAAACTCTATTCCCTTTTGACAATTTGGCATTTTGTATTTTTTAATTTCATCTTTTCTCCATGAAAACTTAAGAGTGAATTTGGTTTGCAAATAAAGGTGAAATTGTCCCACTTTCTTGTAATATGGTGAAGGTTAGCAAAATAAGCATATTTATAAAATTTTCAGCTGCTTTTAATGTAATATGGTTACAGTGATAAACAAAGGTGCTAAAACCTATAGACAACATAGTACCAAACACAAAAGCAAAGCAAAGCAAAACAACAGACCTTTGAATTACATAGTCAACAGAAGTACATAAAAATACCTTTCAAACAACATTTTCAAAATATAAATATAGAGAACACTAATGAAATGTAATATAATTCTATGATAGCTCCTGGAATTTTGTGTGGAGATTATGTTGTGGGAAACTGATAACTTGATTAATGATTGCCAAATTCTCTTATTTAATGAAGCCAGAATAATGCTAACAATTATTTTTTGTTGTTGTGTACTTTTTTCATAACTTAAAATGGTTATCTTTCTGCCAAACAACTAAAAAGCCCAGTCTAAGGGGCCCCTAGGTGACTCAATTGGTTAAGCGATTGACTCTTGATTTCAGCTCTGGTCATGATTCCAGGGTCATTAGACTGAGCCCCGCAATGGGATCCATGCTGGATGTGGAGCCTGCTTAAAATTCTCTCTCTCTCTCTCTCTCTCTCTTTCTCTCTCTCTCTGTGTATGTGTGTGTGTGTGTGTATGTGTGTGTGTCTCTCTCCCCTCTGACCCTCTCCCCAACTCATATGTGCTCTTTCACTGTCTAAAACAAAAAAATAAAAATAAATAAAAAGCCCAGTGTAAGAATATTAGAGTCATTATGAAAATGAGAAGATAAACGTTTTTTATTCTCCATAACCTTTCTTTCAATCTTGTGAAATAGTGAAATAGAGATGAAGCTGAAAAAAATGTAACTTTTGGAAATCTGTATTATTTTTAAAGTCAAATTAATGAACATAAGTTATTTTAGATCATATGAGAATTTCACCAGTCCCCCAAGAAATTACTTCTTAACCTAGAATAGGTCCTTTGTATGAGATAATAGTCATAAACCTACATTCTCTAGGTACTCGTTTGGACTTCCTTTCTTTTTGTCATATAAGACTTATATGTAAAAGAGTGGGAAAAGTAGCATGATGAGGTCACCAGTCCTAACTTCAGTATCTATGTAAATCTATTAAATACAATGTGTTAATCCTTAAGCAGTTTCTAATTTAGCCATCTGTATTATTTATCCTTTTTATTGTTATAATATCTACATCTCTTACAATATTTAGTTATTGAAAACAACAAATCTTAAGTTACACTTAGAAGCTGTAGATGGGAAGTAAAAGCACAAATCTCAGAAATAGAAAATATCTCTTGGGGAAGATATGGATAAAAAAGGTATACAAAGTACTATATTTTTTCATACTTAAAAAAATCTTATTGCTTTAGTGTAGTTTCTGTGTTTACATTTTTTGTTGTGACTTTATAAAAAAATAAACAGCTAATGTGTTTTCCATTTTCCCATTTAATTGTCCCTTTAGGCTTTGCTACAAAAAGAATAATCTTAGAGAAGCAAAACCTCGGGTTTGTCTAATTTCTTTTTATTCTCCCTCTGTGCAAATCTAAGTCACAACCCAGCAAATACAAGTACAAAATGACTTTTTTTCTGAACTTCATTATGACACATTCACTAAACAGTATGTGTAATGTCTCCTTATTATTTGCACACTATATTTTGTTAATCAAAGATTTCACTGATTCTATTTCCCAATCGAAACTTTATTTGTTTAGCTTGCAAAACTCGAATCCAGATGTTGCATTTGAAGATGGTAATCACGACTAGGGATATATAGTGCATTTGCTAGGCTGCTTGGAGAGGAGTCAAGTGTAGCAGGTTTGACTGCCTGTATATCTCAGGTTTTGAAACTTTCAACACTTCTTTAAAATCAACTTTCTTCTTGGAATAAGAAGCCAATGTGAGAATTTGAATCCACTGTTCACGTTCTGTTCTTTAATCAGCAGAACCAATCAGTTTTAAAAAATGTAGATGTTAATATAACTATAATAGTACTTTGTCATCTTGAGCAAGGGCAATTTGTGTAACCAAAAGCATAATTTATCCAAGCATACAGTTGGCCTTTTATTGAGAGCCCTGTAATGTGGACAGGAAATCTAGTAAGGCAGGAGATCTCCCTCCAAGGGACCCTGGTCTAGCAGAGATCTAAGAGGTACATGAACTACTATCAAACAGCCAAATAAGTCGTATCAGTGATGGAAAAGTATACCAGCTCTGGGGCAACCGTGCTGCCTGTTTGGGTGGTACATGTCAGAGGAAATTGCATAAAGACTGTAACATTTCAGGATCCATGTGAAGATGGGGAAGGAGATGGCTACTGGAAAAGGGTTGAGGAGAGACAACCAATCTCAAAAAGTGGAGTCCACTTGGAGTTTACCGCAAAGTGATGGAAGCTAAAGTTTGTGTGACTCCTGGGCTGGCATGGGCACCTTCCAAGGCTTTGGAGCTCAGGTTGCATTGGTAACTTTGTGTTTGTTAAACACATCCCTTCCAAATTGTCGAAAGTTCATCTTTCACAAAATTTGGATCTACCATTGAGAATGTGGGTTGGGTTGAAGTAAGAAAAGTCTTGGCACAGGGCCTCCACCCCCAGTCGTGAGTGGGGAGAAGAGGCTGGGAGCTCACATCCCTAACTGAATAAAAAATCCCCAAGCTCACTCTGCATTGGCCCCAGAGCAAATGCTGGAATTGCTTTCTTCAATTCTCATTGCTCACTATGGCCTGCTGAGAGATCCCAATGGCAAGGCTCGCAAAGTTCACTAAGAAGAAGGAGCAAGTTTAGGCCGTTTCCAATCTTTCTTCAGTAGGAGAGCAGTTAAATGTTTAGATTTAGGTATTATTTATCTACTGTTATCATTTAGAATATCTAAATATATCATTTAGAATATCTAAATATATCATTTAGAATATCTAAATGATTTCAACCTCTCACAAACTTTATTTATATTCATCTATCCATTCATTATGCTTCTAATACTTACTGAATGCCTATTAAATTCACTCCCATTTTCTTATTATACCTACAGTCCTTCAAGCTCCTTTGTTTTATTCATGTTTCTGAGTATTTGCAGAGGGTGTAAGTTAAGGGGAAAAGCCCCACAAGCTGTATTTTACTTTTTAAGATTTTATTTAACTTATTTACTTACTTTATTCTTTAGAGAGAGAGAGAGCATAAGATGGGGAGAGGGGCAGACAGAGAGAGAATCTTACAGGCTTCATGCTCAGTGCAGAACTGGATGTGGGTCTGGATCCATGACCCTGGGATCATGACCTGAGCTGAAATCAAGAGTTGGATTTCCTAAGCCACTTAGGAACCCTATTTCACTTTCTTAGAGGATGCATACCCTGCTTGCTTTAGCTTGTTTCTTACATGACAATAATCCTTTCTCCCTGCACAGAACTTTATGAAGTCTTTGAAGCTTGGGCTACACCTTGGGATCTCAGCGTCTAGGAGTGCACAAAGGTTGAGGTTATCAGAGTGAAAACTTCAGATAACATTCTTCCCCGCCCCCCCCAAACAAGAACATCAGAGGAGGTGGCACAGCGGAGCAAGAGACCAGTGAGCGACATAAAAGAGCTTGAATCAGATCTTAGGTAAATCATTTAATCTCTCTATGCCTCGATTTTACCATCTTTATTATGGTCTCTATCACATTAACTTCAAGAATCTAGCTGGAAAATGTCAGCAGTATTCAGCTGCTAAGTTGAATTTTTAGGGCTGCCTGACTACTGTGATTCATTTCTGTCCTCCACCTTCTTCACCTTACCCTTAACGGCCAGGTTACCTCACTGCTCATGGCCATTCCTCCTCTGAAAGAGCAAAATCGTCTGTGATTGCAAGAGCTTTATCCCTGAATTACTTATAGAACTGTTTCATCTTAACCAGGATGCACCAGATGCTTACCTATTAAAAAATATACTTTTTGCTCTTGTTTCTTTTGAATTGGCAGAGGCATTAGTAAGAGCCTTGTCCCTCAAAGTCCTTCTTCTCACAACAATTCTGGAGCTTTCCACTCCTTTGTCTTTTGGAAAATGTGGTTTTAAATACAGAAACAACAGAAAAATTGTCCTTAAATGGTTCATAGGAAGTCCGTAGAAAAAGTTGCCTCTTGAAAGGAAACCAGAAGAAATAATATTAATCAAAGCACATTTCATCCACTAATTTAATAATAAACAGTTATTATTATTATTATGTAACAAGAGAGGAGGTTTCATTGAAAATTCCTTTAGTTCTTGCTTTTGTATTAAGGGTACCTTTTCTGAATATACTGTTCATTTACAGTCAGCTCACAGAAAACATGAGAGAGAGATTTTAAAAGATGAATACTTATGGGTAGCTTGGTGGTGAGAAGGGAGGGTATGTACGAAGGCAAAACAGATAATCCGATAATCTGTTAATGTACTGCTTTGATACAACTTGCAATCCTATTATTTTTGACCATGTGTGAATCCATTACAAAGAGTTTTACCCCAGTCTCAAGGTTGGCTGTAGGACACATGCTTTGAGCTACTGTCACACAGGAGATCAGTGATTTCTTACTGTGGTTCCCCAGCAGGCATCCAGCAGGAAGCTTGCTGACTACTCCACTGCAGAGAGGATTGGTTTATCATTAAAAACATGGCCTAACAAGGGAAGCATGGGTGGATCAGTGGTTAAGTGTCTGACTTCAGCTCAGGTCATGGTCTGCCAGTTTGTGGGTTCAAGCCCTGCATCAGGCTCTGTGCCAACAGCTCAGAGCCTTAAGCTGCTTCGTATTCTGTGTCTCCCCCCTCTCTGCCTGTCCCATGCTCATGCTCTCTCTCTGTTTCTCAGTAATAAATAAATGTTAAAAAAACAACAACAACAACAACAACACAAAACTTGGCCTAACAGAGAGCCTGTATTCTGCTTTATGCCATCAAATACTAGAAAGTTCCACATTTAACAGGTGGGATCTCTGAAGAATGGAATCAACATCTAGATACAGAAATAGAAATTAAAATGGATTTCAGCTTAGGTCATAACATAATGAGATAACTTTCCTTCCAACATTTTGCAACTGAATGCAGTTATTTTAAGTATGTTGAAGAGGAGGAGAAAAATTGCATCTGGGCTTTTATGCTGGTTTTTGTTCTGGAAAAATTGAAAATAGCTGATTTACCATTTTCTTTCTTTTTTTTAATATAAAAGAAAAAAGGGTAATATAAAAGAAAAAAAGGCCTTCATAGTTGAAGTACTGGCGACCTTTCCCAGGAATTATGCAGGCAGCTAGACGGGGCTGTTTTAATGGTCATGATGTGGTACAATCAGTTTTACTTGGAGAAGAGCTTTCTGTGCTGCAGGGTAACTAGCTTAATAGCTTTTCGAGAGGACAGATCTGACACACGTTCTTCAGAGGCATGTTAGGTATTTAAGTACAAAGTAGGCAGGTTGGGGAGCTCCTGTGGATGCACAGAAGTGGATGAAGAGCACATTGCAAATACAGGTGGCTACAACCAGTCACTCTCCTCCCTGCTCGGAGATGGTCCTGCTCGCTAGCCAGTGGGGTTTGTGACAACCAGCAGTTTTTTTCCTCAACACCCCCAAGTCCCAGACTCTCTGTGTGAAACTACTTGCCTTTGTTTTACATTCTGATCTTTTTCACCTTTTGCCCACTTAACTTGTTGAAATACCCTGAAACACCACCATTAGACTATGAGGGACAAACTCCATCTGGAGCTTGGAGAGCTTGTTCCTATCAGCCATTATTTCCATTGGTAGGAGACAGGAGGAAATCGTCTGAAATGTGCTCTGACTGAGGCACTAGTTCAAAATTATTCCCAGTCTCAGTGTAAGATGTTGGTTTGTGCATGTAAATGTGAAGGGTTATTATAGTGCATAAGGGCCCTGTCTGTCGTTAAGTCAAAATCACCTGATGTGCCGTGCCATCTCTACCTCTTCTTTGCAGCTCCATTTAACCTCTTCAGGCTCCAGTGGTCATATCTGGAACTTAGGAACCCAAATGATATTTACCTCATACTGTTGTGATGTTTAAGTTAAATATTCCAAGTAAAAGCACAGAGCCTGATATACAGTAAGTTCTCAATATATGATGGTTATTTTTTTTTTACAAGATGTTTTCCATTTCTCAATCATTCTATTAGGCAACTGCATTATTGAACTTAATTGTCTTTTTGTTTTTAATGTCAAGAGGAGCATTGTTTCTATTCATTGGTACGAACTTAGATTTATTACAAAATAGAACAAAAAATGTTTGACTTCTGGCATAGTGGAAGTGGAGAGAGTGAAGCTGCAGGACCCCGTAAAGGGTCCTGGAAAATTCAGAAGTTGCCTAGTCTTGGACTAGAACACTTTAAAGGAAAGAGCCCACATCAAAAGCCACAAACAGAGCTCAGTATTGGAGGAGAGCTCTCAGTAAGGTGTGACAAGCAGGAAAGGAAGAAAACTTCCAAACCCAAAGGTAAATGTCAGACAGCCATTATACTTATCAAAAGTACTATTTTTCCCCCTCCAGAACACAGGGCAAGTATAATAGTTATTCACTCATTCAGCAAACACGTAGCAAGCGTTATTAAACACATACAAAGTTCTATTGTAGATCCTATGCCTGACTTTGTGCTACATGTGACAGATACAAGGGCAAGTTATGGTGTTTGCCCATAAGGACGGCAAGGACGGCATAACTTCATTAGTTATAGATTCATACAGTTCTAAATAAATTCCTAATTTTGATGGTGGGTGGAAAGGAAGTATTGAGATTATGATTCTACTATAATAGTAAGAATAACCAGAGAAGATTGCTAAAAGTATTTTTTAAATGTTAATTAGATGGGTTTTGAATACTAGTTATCAAAGCACCTTATAGGGTTATAGTGATTCAAACAGTTTGGTTGGGTTGTGAGAACAAAGATCAACGGAACAGAAGAGACAGCAGATAGGATTGTCAGGAAGTCCTGGCTTTGATATCTGAGGAGGCTAGTATTGTGATATTGTGTCTGTGAGCAAGAGATTCTAAAACAACTACCTGGATGTAATTAAATAAATTTTTTTAATGTTTATTTATTTTTGAGAGAGAGAGAGTGCAAGGGGAGGGACAGAGAGAGAGGGAGACACAGAATCTGAAGCAGGCTCCAGGCTCCGAGCTGTCAGCACAGTGCCAGACACCGGGCTTAAACTCATGACCATGAGATCATGACCTGAGTCAAAGTCAGACAGTTAACTGACTTAGTCACCCAAGAACCCTGGATGTAATTTTTTCCAGCAAATCTTATTCCCCTCACCTGAAAACAGAGAGACACAAAACTGGAACTATGTATTCAGAAATCTCACCCTGATGTCAACCAGAGAATATTTTTAAGAAAAATTTAAAAGAAAGCCTTTGAGTGCTCGCTTCGACAGCACATATACTAAAATAAAGCCTTTGAGTCCTTAGAGATGTTTGCAACTTTTTCTTTAAATGTACTTTTTATTGAAGCAAAATAATCCATGGAACACTTTATCTAAACTGTCACTTGTTAACATAAATAAATCCCCAATAAGTTTAATTAGGAAAGTGGTTTTGCTTTGAAAGAAGACATTATGATGTCCATTAATTCTTTTTTATTTTGTCAGACATTTACCTTGTTTAGGAGAGGTCATTCACACAAATACCAATACTTCATATTTATAAGGTAAAGAGGAGTGAAATAAATACCTATTTAGGGACAAAGATTGTATTGCATTTTGTAGTGTCATACACGTATTACAGGGCTTGAGGAGGAGAAAATACCTTCTCCATGGACCTCTCTTTTTAGAGATGCAGAGATGGTCCAGAAATAGACCATAGCTCCTCACTGAGTGCCCTTGTCTGAAATGCTAAATGAGTGGTTCCCATTGTACTAGAACAAGCCGAAGTCTGGTTTAGCCTATTATTGTCTTCTGTCTTGAATTGATTGAGTAAATAATTAATTAAGTATCTGTTGAATTACGTACCAATTTCTGTGTCCCATGTCTGGGGTAGGGGCTGGGGGGATGAGGAGATGAAACACAGAACCTTTCTTCAAGGGGCTGAGGGGCATTTGATACACAAACAAAACCTGCTACCCTTCTACTTCCTGCAAAACAGGAAAAAAAAAAAGGCGATACAGTCTTTAAGAGGTCATGCTTTGCTAGTGATTGGTTTGTCACTAGTTGGATATATAGCTAAAGAAGGACCAGATAAGTTAAAAAAAAATTCTCAGTGTGAATCTTCCTGAGGCCTAGACTTAACTCATATCTTCTTTCTGGTTCCTAGATTATATTAAACAACCTTTTCTTTGCCTGTTGGATCTCACACAAGAGACTCCTTTAAATTGAAAGTGTAGTCTCCTAGGAGTTTGTTCTTTCTGGAGGACAATTTAGTTCAAACCGTTTTTTTTTTTCCGTCCTCTACAGACCAATACCACTGGAAAGAGCTGTATTTACCCCCACTTGTTGCAGGGATAGCAGTGAACATACACGGAGTTTTAATCTAGAGGCATACTGTGTCTATTTTAAAATAGGCATCATAAGTAGTAGGTTATTTTGTGGCAAAACTATAGACTCCGACACATTGTAAGATAAACAGTGTATAAAAGCCAAGCTTATGGATGACCTAGAGAGGATTATGTAGCATGATATATGGCCTATGGCCTATGGCCACACTTTGGGGGCTATTGTTAAGGAGAGACATTAAGAAGCTTTGGGGCACCTGGGTGGCTTAGTCGGTTGAGCGTCCGACTTTCGCTTAGGTCGTGATATCGCGGTTCGTGGGTTCCGGCCCCGCGTCGGGCTCTGTGCTGACGGCCAGCTCAGAGCCTGGAGCCTGCTTCAGTCTGTGACTCCCTCTTTCTCTGACCCTCCCCTGCTCACGCTGTCTCTCTCTCTCTCCTAGAAATAAAAAAAAAAAGAAAAGAAAAGAAAAGAAAAAAAGAAGCTTAGCCCATGGGTGTACCTGTTTTGGGATACAGCTAGCTTCTTCACTCAAAGAAGTTCAGTCATTACCTTAACATCCTACCCAGGTCTTTGGATAGCTTTGTTTAAAATTGCTCATCAAAAAAAAAAAAAAAAAAAAAAAAATTCCCCGTATTTTCTGTTTGACTTTAGAATCGCTTATGCAGAAATCATGATGAGTGGTTTATAAGGGGTGTATCTTTCCTCTGGAGAATGTTAAAAAAAAAAAAACTCTTAAATTTTTTCAAATCCTTAGACATGTTGAAATTCCAAAAGTACAAAATACTAAGAGCTCTTTATGCACTGAGCACCAATTCTCCTGGGAAAATCAGTCCAATAGACCCCTGCATTTCCAACGGAGAGCTGTTCGCCTCTACTCTCATTAGTAAGAGAACCTAAAGACAACTCCTGGGAACTAATAAGGTAAGTCTCCCCTTCCACTATGACACTCTCCCCCACGGAATAAGCTGCGGCCATTTGTTCAGGCTACCTGTCCCTTTCTGCCCTGACTCGACACCTGAGATCTGAGGACCGAGCCAGAGGGACCAGAGTTCTATAAATGAGGTTTCTGATCAAATCTGATGCCCGGTTTTAGACTCATACATGTCCTTGAGAGTCATCAGAAAAGTGGGACTTTAAATTGAGATGAAACAGGAGGGCACAGCAGCTATGGAATGTAGGCACTATGCCTTTGGACAGTACATAGAAAAGCAAGGCAAAAGTAACCCCAGTCTTCATTTACCATTACATAAATGTGGGAGGAAGCTTAACTTTGAGTAATAGGATAGATTTAGCCTATCGATAACACCATAGAGGGAGTTCAGGCTTCATAGTGACCAAGATAACTACTCAGTGCCTCTCGGAGACAGGAGGCCCTGATTTGTAGGGCTTTTCCATTTCTAATGTCTAGGTGGCTCTGGACTTATCACAGAAGAACTTAGGAAGCAGAACCCATGTGCTCAAATTTTACCTATTATTTCGGGCATGACAAACCCCAGGTTTTCCAGCCATTTTCATTCCCTCAAACTAGTAAAGTCTCAGTACCTGCTTCCTGATTTTCCTCAGATGAGAGTCTGATCATATCCTGAGGTCACACCATAAGATAAAAAGTACATTCTATCAAATGCTTATATTTAAAGAACAAAGAGCCTTGATTAATTATGAGCAACTTATCAATATCTTCCCTTCCCCTCACACTCTCTGTAGAATGAGTAGTTGTTACAAATTGGAAAATGTCAATGAACAATTTGGAGTAAAAAAAAAAAAGTGAGAGAACAGGTAAAACTTGGAAAGGAAAGATGATTCTATCACAATTTGAGTATTTTTCAAAGCCAGTATTTAAATTTTTATTTTTAAATTAGCATGCATTAAAATTAACATTTTTGGTGTATAGCTAAATTAATTTTGACACATGGGTTCATGTAGCCACCACCACAAGTAGGATGCAGAACTGTCAAACCCTGGCCCCACTCCTTACCCTGGTAACCACAGATCTGTTTCCATTCTTATGATCTTCCTTTTTCCAGAATGTCATCTAAATGAGCTCATTCAGTATGTTTCCTTTGGAAATTGGCTTTTTAAGCTCAGCATATAGGTTTTGAGATCTACCCATGCCATTGTGTCTATCACATCCTAATTCCTTTAGATTGCTGACTAATATTCTTTTCTATGAATGAACTACAATTTGTTTATCCACTCATCCACTGAAACATATGGTTGCTTCCATTTTAAGTGGTAATGAACAGAGCTGCTAGAAACATTCATTTCTGGGCTTTGCATGGACAGAAGCTTTTAGTTCTCTAGGTAAATACCCAGGAGTGGGTTTGCTGAGTCATATGTCTACATGTGTACCCTTAAATATAAAATGTTGCCTGCTTACAAGAGTGGCTGCCCGATGTGGGGCTCGAACTCATGAGCTGTGATCTCATGACTTGAGCCAAAGTCAGGTGCTCAATCCACTGAGACACCCAGGCGACCCCTAATTATGTTTTTAATTTGCAACCCTTGATGAGCAGGGATCCTGAGCATCTTTCCATGTTCTCACTGGTCACTCGTGAATTTCTTTGGCAAAGCATCTGTTCAATGTCTCTGCCCATTTTTCACCTGGGATATTTATTTTGCTGAATTTGGGGGGTTCTTTATGTTCTGGGTACAGCTCTTTGGTACGTAGGTAATTTGCAAATGTTCTGCCCATCTGTGTCTTGTCTTTTTATTCCCTTAACAGTGACTTTCACAGAGCCAGAGTTTGGGTATGTTTTAAATTCCCCATCTTTACTGCCTTTATCCTCTACCCTATATCTGAACATGCATCCTAAAGATGCACCCCAGAGACTTTTTATAAGTGTCTAGTGGAGTGAACCACACAATATAAACCATGACTCTAGGAATAGGCCCTCTTTATTCCTAATAGCAGGAGGAAGACATCTGTGGCCAGAAGAGCGGTGTTGCCAGCTGTCTCTGATTGGAAAATGTAGTTGCAGTACAGTGACCAACATTATGTAAGAGATGAAGAAAAAGTTTTAAGAGAAACTTTTCCATTCCTGAAATTTGTTCTCAGGAGGCCAACACATTAATCTTCAAATTGCTGTCACTTACTGAGACTATTTTATAAATGCAAAATTCATGTTTGTTAGCGTCCCTTTAGGTGGCTCTGGAGACTAAATGTAGGAGAAAAGAGCATTTTGTCAGGTCTTCACAGGCAAGGCTAAGTGGGAGAATTGAAGCAATTATCTGAATAATTCAATAAAACTTCCTCTTTTATTTAATTATTCAAATAAATCCTTATTTTTCTTTCTTTGCTCTGGCCATGGAGACTTCTTTGTCATCTAATTTACTTATAAAAAGTGACATGCTTTTTTATAACTAGTAAAGGCTTAAAACTTTTTAATGTTTAAGGTTATCAGACCTTTACAATAATTAGTAGAGACTCTAAAACTCCTCTCTGCAGAGCAGTGTCGAAGATGACTGGAAAAGACTGATATGATCTCATGTTTTCACACATTTAATTCTATCCCCTAAAGAAACTATAACTTGCTCCTAATTTCCAGCTGCCAACATCTGCAATTAGAAACTGGCAAAACAATCACCCTCACAGCTGCGAGAAACATATACTTTATAACAAAATGTCAAATGTGCTTTGGAATACTGAATTAAAAAGCATCGTTCTCATTTCAGTTATCATCTAAACTTTCTCTCAATTAATTAATCATTCCGTTGAATAGTTTCCCAAAGTGATCCCATTCTACTTAGCATTCACCACATTTATTTTCAGTGACGAGATAACGGGAATACAAGGAACATTCAACTGTAAACACAAGATTGAATTACTCAAAGCCTGATATCTAGATGACCTCGATGGTTCCCTCTAACACCCAGGCCCTGGGAGTAAAGTCAAAGGAAGGTTTTATCAGGTCAATACAAAAAAATTATCATCCTCAGCCCTTGGAGCTTTCAATTCTATTTAGCAAAGTTACAATGCTTCCAAATTCTCTCCTACTGTGGAACTTGTTCAAAGAGAATTATACACATTCAGTTCAGAAATGCATTTGTCAAGCATTTCTCCTAAAATATTTCTAAAAGCAGAGTCATGTGATCATATTGGTTAAAACAGATGTATCATTTCCCCATGAAACTGCAGATGAGGCAAAATGGCAATATTTTCTGTTAGTTGATTTGAGGTATGCAAATTAACAAAAAAAATCTCTGACATTCTTTTTTTTTTAAACATTTATTTATATTTGAAAAACAGAGAGAGACAAAGCACTAGTTGGCGCGGGGGGCAGAGAGAAAGAGAGACAGAGGAACACACAGAATCTGAAGCAGGCTCCAGGCTCTGAGCTAGCTGTCAGCACAGAACCCAAAGTGGGGCTCCAACCCACGAACCATGAGATCATGATCTGAGCTGAAATCAGATGCTTAACGACTGAGCCATCCAAGCTTCCCTCTGACATCCTTGCAGTAAGTGATTTGTTAATTTAGGAATTCTCTGTCTTAAAATATGATGCAGTGAAATGGGACTATAAATTTTATTTCTTAATTCATTAGTTTTCTAAATTCGTCTAACTGCCATTTTCCACAGCAGAAAATTGTTGTAATGGGAAGAATAATCCAATTGTTTGTCTCTTTTCAGATAATTATACTTTGTTTAAGGATACTCTGAATACATTTTTCTCTAACAGTGTATGAAATTTAAGCAGAATGAGTTATATGGAGTCAAATAGGGAGGACAGCAGGGAATATAAAATTATGAGTTGCTCAAAGATGAATCTCAACTCACTCCCCTAATAAACACACACATACACATGCCCACTTGGCCTGAGACAGCAAGTGGTCTCTTGAGCTTTCTTAACTTTATGAGAAATAAAACTTAACAAGCAAGTTTTACTGGTTTGAAATTTGTAAACTATAAAATAAATATGACAATGAAATTATACATATATATACACATATATATTTTAAAGTTACAAAATTGACCCATTTTAAATTGCTACATTTAGTACAGAATTATTTTAAAACATTGAGTTAGATATGCCATCACCATGACTAAGAGTAAGTATAGGTCATAAAGTCCATTTTATCTTCTTTCTTAATATATCTTCATTGACATGACATTATGCATTATTTTGTGACTTTAATTGGTTTTTTAAAGTAAAGCTTATGCTAATTTTCCAACTAAATCTAAATGTGTCAATTATAAAGTAATAAAATAATTGAAGGTTTAAATATACTCTCTGAAATTAGCATCACCTTTAATAAGGAAGTATTATTCTTCTGTATATACTGAATATATTACTTATTCTACTGTATATATTTTGACACCCATCAAAATGCATGGTGATTAAAGAGTTTGTGAAATATTTGTCCCAAATAGAATGACTACAAAGACACCTCATGTTTATCATACCCTGGTTGAGCTCTCCCTATAATTATCCAATAAAATAACCATAAGCATATAAAGAAAAAGATTCAAAGGTAAAATAACATATAAGATTTGGGCATATTACGGTAGTGGGAGTGGCTGACTACCAAGAGGAAACATGACGGGAGGAAGTTAGAGTGAAGAAAATGATTGGTATGGTCCTGGGGTGGTGGTTACATAACCCAATTTGTCAAAACCCACAGAATTGAACATAACAAAAAATGAAGTTTAGTTAATAAAGTTTTTATAAAACTAAAAAGGAAGCTATTCGAAAACACTGTATTCTAGCTGGCAAATTTCTTTCTTATGAAGGTGTGGATGAACAATTCTGAAACTGCTTTATAGGTATACTGAGGTTGAATAAAGAAAATGGATGTTGGGTGGTGAGGGAAACACTTTTCACTGTTCGTGAGTGAAAGTACAGGTAAACAAGAAAGGAAGTCTAGCATGAACCCTGCATGTCTTGATTAGAGTTTGAGACATCAGTGTATGCTCACGTTTAGCTTAATATAGATATTTCTGGATAAATATAGAAACAATGAAAGCTACACAGGTGACTATAAGTATATATCTTACATAACACCATCCTCTGAGAGGGCCTAGAAGCAATGACACCCCAGTAACAATGAGCACACCACACATCCAGATCTTGGTTTCTAAACATTGTTCTCCAATAAAAGCAACAGTCTCCTTGGAGGAATAACTCTTTCTAGAACAGTTCAGGGAAAATGCAAGATGAGTCTGGAGTATCTTTAAGAACCAGAAAGTAAGGAAGTACTCAAAAAGTAAGCGGTTGTTGGTGGCATGTCAAAGAGACATGGGAACTAACCTGAAAGAGCTCTCAATGTCTAGAGCTGGAATAATTTGAACAACAAAATAATGTAGTATAAATTGTAATCCAAGATATGGACATGAATCCATACTTACAAAAATAAATAACTTAATAAAGAAATAAATGGGGAAAAGAGACAAATATTTACTACAGAAAAATTCACATAGCATATGGAGATACTACTCACTGCAGGTGGAGCAGCTTAACTTCTTCCACTTCCCAGAATGTGCTAGAATTTGTGAACAATTTCCAAAGAATAGAGTAGGAAATGGGAAGCATGGTAGATTCTTGCCAGATGAAGAAACCTGGCAAATGTCACCTTAACCAAGTGATGAAAGTCAATATCACCAGCAATGTTATATGGATATTTTGTAATTCCTGATATGATGAGATGTACCTCCAGTGCATTCTTTCAAAACATTTATAATTCCAGTGTGAGGGTCAGTTTTATGTGTCTACTTGATAAGCAAGGGCATAGTTATTCAATCAAACACTAATCTAGGTGTTGCTGTGAAGGTATTTTAAAAATGTGATTGGCCTCTACAATCCATTGACTTTAAGCAAAGGAGACTGTTATCAATAATCCGAGGTGGGCCAGATCTGATTCAATCAATTAAACAGCTTTAAGAAAAGAAGTGAGGTTTCCTTGTGGACAAAGACTTTTTGGAATGCAACATCAACTCCTGCCTGAGACCTTCCAGTCTTCCCTTCTTATTGGTTTGCATGACAGATTTTGGACTTGTCTAGCTAGCCCCCATAATCACTAAGCCAATCCCTTGATCTATCTATCTATCTATCTATCTATCTATCTATCTATCTATCTATCCATCCATCCATCCCCCCATAGATTAATTTGTTCTACTTCTGTTTCTCTGGTGGATACAAATCCAGACTGGGGGACTTTCTACAGGAAACCTGGCCAGTCCTCCTCAAGACTTTCAGAGTCATTAAAAAAACCTCAAAGCACAAGGAAGTCAGAAACTGTCAAAGCTGTGTCTGTGCCATTCATATGTATGCTATAATATGTATAAACATATATACATACAAATGGGCACAGAAGGAAGTGCCAATTATTTGGAAGAAGTTGACAATAATTACTAGGCAAATTAAATTGCGTTGATATAAAATCTTCCCAGGTTTCAGGTCATTTCAAGCCTTGGTTTTATATCATAAAAGATATCAGCTAACAAAAATAAACTATGACATTATGCTCCCCTTTTCTCCCCTAGCTATCCTTTACCTGTAAACCCAAGGTGTGAACCAAACATAAGCCTGGGCCTCTCTTCCTCTCAGGTGATGCTTTGTGGCTCAGTTTTCCCATCCCAACCCAGGCAGATAATGAAAAATCCCAGAAAACAAGTGGGCAGAAAATGGAAGAGAGGACTGCATGACACAGAAGGTATGGTCTCTAGCATTCATTAGTGAAAGACAGGAGGTGAGAGTGATATAGGATGCTTCTGTTTTTTAAAAAAAAATTTTAATGTTATTTATTTTTGAAAAAGAGAGAGAGAGAGCTAGAGTGCATACAGTGGAAGGGCGCTCCAAGCTGTGAGCACAGAGCCAGACATGAGTCTTGAACTCATGAGCTGTAAGATCATGACGTGAGCTGAAGTTGGATGCTTAACCAACTGAGGCACCCAGGCACCCTGATATTGGATACTTCTTGATAGCAATGCAATCAAGAATATACTGCCCTGTATTCAATTGCTTCTGAGCACTTGCATATTTAGTTCAAGTCTGACAAAACTTGTGGTTTGGCTAGGGAATTGAATACATTAATATCTACCCTCAGGCCATAGATTTGTTAATTTGTGAAATATTTACTGAGCAACTATTTATGGGGGACAATATTTAAGGAACCAAGGATACAGAAATATAAACGACAGATAGGGTCCTTCCTGTCACTGAACTAATATCTCATGTAGGAATAGTAGAAATTAAACTAATAGAAAATAAATAAGAACAAAAATC
This sequence comes from Proteles cristata cristata, assembly GCA_017311185.1. Classification (NCBI taxonomy): domain Eukaryota; kingdom Metazoa; phylum Chordata; class Mammalia; order Carnivora; family Hyaenidae; genus Proteles; species Proteles cristata. Next base: position 2,028,906 of record JAESUZ010005128.1, on the reverse strand, counting down.
ATTTATTGATGAGATCTATGCAAAAGACAAAAATAAGATGATGTGAAGATCACTTGTAATTGGGAAGCTATTTTAGAAAGACGTCACTAAGACAAAGTTTAAGATTGAATACGAAAAGAAAGAAAAAATTTGCCATGCAAAATTCTGTGAGTAAGGATGAATAACAGAGAAAAGAGCTTGCAACAAGAATTACCTTAGGGTGTGTCCTTCATGGACAAAAGAATACATGAGTGGAGAGGTGTGAGCGTGTAGGATCTAGGCTATCTTTTAGAGGTAGGATCAACAGAAGCTGTTAATAGACTAAAGTGAAGCTGAAGGAAAGAGAGAAACTAGCACTTCTTTGAATTCAGGGCCTCAATGAAGGATTGGATAGTGTCACTCGATACTAAGTTAGAGAAGACCAGAAGAGGACCAGCAAGGAAGGAATATTAATAGTTTTACTTGTTTTTAGATTTACTTTGCCTATCAGATGAGTCTAGAATCCCAAGGAGAATGTACATGCATCAGTATTCAATTATAGACTTTAGGACTGTCAGCACATGCATATGGAAAGGTATGGAAAGAAGTTGAATGAGGTCAAGACAGGGTCTTGAAACATTCCAATATTTAAAAATTGAAAGAAAAAAATAGGAAAATGGGAGCAAAGCATACTGTGAGAAAGTCGCCAATGAGGTAGGGAGGAATCAGTAGGAGAGAGTTTCAAGGAGTGGACGTTCAACTAAGTTGAGCTGAGATCTGAAAGAAGAATTTTAACCACCATACCAGGAGCTGGAAAAGGACATCGGGAAATTTCATCATTTTTATCTTCTGGTAACCACTAACTATAGACAAACCTGCCTTACTCACAGACAAGAGGGGTCACAAGTAGAGAAAGCAAGAGAGAAACAATAACAAGGCAAAGGAATGAGTTTTCTCATTCCTTGGTGGGGCAACAGCAATCCAAAACCTGTGACCAATGCTACCAGATAAAGGAAAAGATGAATGAGAATCACATGAATGAAATACAGTGCGGATTATTTACCAAAGAGTTCAAAATAAACTTGAGAAAACTATTCAGAGCACTTAGAAAAGTGTCCAAGCTATGTCTACTATGAAGTAGTGACATGAGACACATTCCATAAGAACAGATTATCCTGAAATGAGTAAACATGACAATAGAGATTTAAAAATGGAAGTTTTAAAAATGGAAAAAATTAGAAGGCTTTACACTTAGATTTACATTGAAAGCACTCAAGAACAGAACTGATGCTGTGGAAAGTTGATGTAGATGTGGAATAAAAATTTAATCTGATCTTTCAGAACACTGCAAAAACTGACAAGGAGTCAAAATAGTCAAAATAATCAAGAAGAGAGGTGACATGGAAGACAGAGATGGAAAGACAGCATACGTGTGATCATTAATTCTGAAGAAGAGCTGTGAACAAATGGGGGAAAACCCCATCCAAATCAGTAATATTTTCCTGAGCTGAAGAAAAACATGTGTGTGCAGTAAAACTGAAACCGTCTATACCTCCACTACTATTATCTACATTAACATGGTTTTATTCCCAGAAACTTGTTCAGGAAGATAAAAGGGACAAATAAGCTTATTGATTAGTCCAGAAATGTATAGGAAGACCAATCAACTCTTCATTAGAGTGTTTTGAAGGAGAGCTTATATCAAGACACATTTTTGCTCCCAAAATTTATTAGACAATTTGGGGAATCTCAAGTACTCCTATTTAGTAAGATGTGCTACTAATATTTTAGGCATGATATTGGTATTGTGGTCCTATTTGTTCCCTCCTAGGACAATTTGAACCTCTCCTTACAAAATGTTCTCCTTGCTGTGTCTACCAATCCTATACTATTATATCATGATGCTTACCCTGTCCTAATCAAGTATTCTCTCCTCCTCCCTATTGAAGAAGCTACCTTAAGCCAGATTTCAAAGTCTCAAAGTAACCTAACTTTGCCCTCTCCCCTCCAGAGATGCTATGAACAGTGTGGAGGTAGGATGTATTTTTACCAAGGTAAACAATAGACTCAGCTTTGCCTTATTAACAGGTTGATTTGGTGATAGTTTAGGGAGTCAGCATTCAATAGGGAATTGAAAGACTTCATTCTACCAGGAAAAGTCAGTGAAAATATATCCCCACCTGGTCATAGAACAAAAACTATTGAACTACATTGGTTAAAATATCTTATAAGTATCTAAGCAGACAAATACAATTTACCATCAGAGAAAGAAAATCCAGTTTGGTCTTAGGTTGTCTAATGTAAAAGGAATGTCAAGAATCAATACTGAAGGGATAAAAAAAAATTCTGTGACCCAAGAATATTTTATATAACCAACCTGTCAGTCAGGTAACAGAAAGATAATTTCAGGTTTTGTTAGGGCTATGAAAATATGTTATCTGTCCACATTCTTGAAAAGTTATTTAGTGATCTACCTCAATAGAATGAGAGGTGGAGCACAAAAAAGCTAAAAATGTTTTTACTAAAATCAGTTAAAGAAAAGTTGATAATATTTTGTTATGGAAACAATTCAAATTTCAAAAATTGTTCTTGAAAGAAGAGATACTACATGCAAATTTCACAATGCAATAATAGTTTAATGTAACAACAATAATCTAAGTCAAAACACTGGATTAAATTAACAATGGCTGAAAACTGGGAACTGCATTATGAGGGAGTAAAAATGTGAAATTAAATAGTTTATATAAATGAGACCCTAAAATAAAATTTCCCTCTAGGAACTAGTGTGTAAACAAATACATGTTTTAAAGCTGCTGTAAAAACAAACACAATTAGAATCAAAGGCAAAAATAAATTACTCCCCCAAACTATTATGACTAGAGCCTAAAGTGGGGTGACTAGAGGTGAACAATGTTGGAAAAGGGTTTGTGAAGTGGGAAGCAGAGGTCATCTCCTGTAGGATCATGCAAGCCATATTAATGTGCTTGTACCCTAGGGATGCAATTTTTGTTTAAGGGAGGTTGGAGTAAGAATAAAAGCAATGTGACTACTTAGAAAAACATCAAAGTAATCCAGCTGAAAAATTGTAGTGGCCAGGACTAGGACATTGACAATGATGACAGAAAGGAATGGAGAATTTTGTAAGATACTAGAAAATTGAAGTAGATATGCTTACTAATGAAGTGAACGGAGGGTGGAGGTAGATGGGGACTCAGATGTTATCCATAGATGATGTAGCCACTCACTGAGATCGGGAGTTGGTAGGGACTACAGAATGAAATCTGGGCTGGAGATAGAGACCTGGGAGTCACCCACATACACATTTATTTGTTCTACGAATATTACACACACATTTCTGTTAGATATCCTGCTAGCCTCTGGGACTATCATGATGAGTAAGACAGACCCAACTTGTGACCTCATAGAAATCACCTTTTAGCTCAGTGCTTAAAGGAAATCTGAATGTGGTGACTGCTTTTCTCAGAATTGTCTGAAGGGCTAAATATTAAATTTGGCCCCACTTTACATCAACTGAATCAGATTTTACAGCTGATTCTTATGCATACTAACATTTGAACTCTACTGGTGAAAATTATTGAAACCATTTCACTGTCGAGATCATCCGAGGGAAGTGAACAGAGTGAAAAGTGATGAGGGTCTCAAACAGCATCAGCATTTATCAGAAGTCCAGAGGAAGAACAGTTCATAAAAGAGACTGAGCATCGTGGCCAGAAATATAAGAAGAAAATCGGTGTTTGTGTTGTGTTGGAAGCCTAAAGAAGGACATTTTTAGTATGGGAAAGTTTGCTTAACATTTGAAATGCTACCAAGGAGTCAGTAAGATAAGACCTGAAAATTATTCATTGGATTTAGTGACTTTAATGAGAGCAAGTTTAGCAATTTCAGACTGGTAGGTGAGGAAGTGAATACACCGAGAGCCAGTGGCGTGTCCATGAAATCTGTGAGGAAGACAGTTAAGAGTGATCAGTAGCCAGAATTTGAGGGAGGATTTTTTTTTTTTTTAAAGAGCACTGAATATATTACATGCTGAGAGGAAAAAAGAAACAGAAGATAAAGGAGAAAAAAAGCATTTTTAAAAAAATTGCTGAGACAGTCTTGTGGGATAAGAACCAGAACACAGGTTCTAACATAGATCTAATAAGATAGAATGAGATCTGATCAAACAGGTACAAGGAAGGCGAGAATGAATGTGGATGCAGGTGGTTCTGTGTAGGGAGAGAACAGGTATGTGTCCTTTTGTTCATCTCTTTATAAATGGCCCCTGTCACTGTATCTGGCACACAGCTAATCCTTAATCAATATTTATTAAATGAATGGATGGATGATTAAGGTAGAGGAAGGCATCAGCAGCTCATCTTCAGTTTCTCTGTGAAATATTAGTTAACATTTACTACAAGTAAAGGGGGAGGTGGTGGGGTCAGACACTGACCACAGAGTAGAAGCATTGACCAGGAAGGGAAACAGAGAGAGAAACAAGGATAGCAGTGAGTCAGTGAAGGCCAGCCGAAAGCAGAGACCCTGAAATTATAGTAGCATCTACTGGACCTACGTTGATTTTCTCCATCAGCATCCATGAGGCAATAAAGGAGACAGCAATTAAGTTTGTCCATTCCTTCCAAGGATGATTTTACCATTAAGACAAGTCTTTGTTATCCTCTGTTGCCTCGGGAATGTCTCTATTAAACTCAGGATGTGACTTCAAATTTAGGATGAATATTCTACCCAGTGACACATCTCAGCAAGGTGTGTTCCACTTCGTGGTCATATGGTCATAACTTGCTTAATCCATCTGACATTTCTTCCTGGCAATGAGTGAGCACTGGGTGACATAAGCACAGTCCTGGGATACTGTTCCCCTGAGGCACCATTTGTTTCCACACACCTTCCCCAGTGGGGCATACTCCTCTGAACACCTTCAGCTAGAATCCCGAGTCTTCCCAATTTCACTTCTTGCCATCAATTGACTTCTTATGCAAGAAAATACTAGATTAGCAACACCACACAGTTTCTTTTCATTAGTAAAAACTGCCTAATCCTCACTGCATTCTATGCCTGCTATTTGTCTAGAAACATGCATCAGACCCACTAGGCCAACTACAGCTTACCTGGTGTCATTGTGCAAATTCGAGAAGATGTCCCTGCTGTGCAGGTTAGTTAGGAAAAACTTAACCCCTTTTGGGCAATGCAGCACCAGGGAAAGTTTGATGGGACAGATGGTGCCTTTGTGTTGAGCAAGAGGCACCCTGTCTCTTAGGAAGGAGTAGCTTTAAGTCAGGACACCTACATTCAGTTATTGGAGAAGAAGGGGATGTCAGCCCCACTGATTGCTTTGGCTGGAGTCCTTGTACAGAGTGGAGGCCCTAATCATTCCTAAACTGATTTGTATACAATTTTATTTTATTTTACTTTTTAAAGTTTATTTATTTTGAGAGAGAGAGAGAGACAGATTACAGGAGAGAGTGAGAGAGAGAATGCCAAGCAGGCTCCACACTAGCAGTGCAGAGCCCCCCATGGGGCTTGAACTCATGAACCATGAGCTCATGGCCTGAGTTGAAATCAAGAGTTGGCCACTCAATCGACTGAGCCACCCAGGCACCCCTGTATAAAATTATATACACAACCAAGGATAAAGAGGTGATAATGACAATGCAGCCACCGAGGAGGTCGCTTTAATGTACTGAATTCGGGTCTCTATTTGAATACAAAGGTGAGGGTATTTTGCTTTCCCTCTATACTCTTTATTTAAAGAAAGACAGTGACAACATGGCAGTTTTGTAGCCTTAGCGCCATGCATCACTTCTGTTTTATTGTTGTTTAAGTTGCCACACTGAATGTTTTTGTTTATCATCGTGAAAGGAGAGGGAAAAGCCAAAATATTGCACAACTAAAACATCCCATTGTTCTGAGTAATAAAACTGCCAGAGAAGGTAAATTGTGCGTCAGTGCATGAATTTATTTAAAGAAGATAAAAGACTTTGTTTCCTCAAACTCTCTGATAGAGGCACTAAATCAAACCCCAAATCTGAAGTAGCAGATATTAGATGTCAGATGCATGGGTCACTCATTCATCTCCCCTTTCCTTGATAGAACTCGGCTCAGAACAAGGGAAAAAAGGCGCCAGTGGTACTTAAGATGCAAAGAGCAAGTGACAATCCTCCTGGCACTTATTGTGGTGTCTGAAGTAGCCACCCCTGAAGTGTTAGTGCCTGGCTGGCCTGAGAAACTTGATGACGGGAAGGGGGCAGTGGATAAGGTAAAATGTAATATGGTTTTCTTCTCATCAGTCTCTTGTTATTCCCTCCAGATGCAGACCCAGATCACCTTTAAGACATTTGGAAAACATCCTGAAAAATGAATCTCCTTCTCTTCAACTTTGCTATTTTTGAAATTGTCTCCATAAAGATTCAACAAAGATTGCACTGAGCCTTTCAGTTCCGATGTTTTAATTGATTCCAGGTTAATGGAGGGAAGCCCTTAGAGGCCCAAAATGACGGGCTTCTTTTGGGATTGTCCTGAAATCCAAATTTGATAATTCCCCAACGGTATGAATTTCTTGCTTACATTGTGGCCCCCTCTGCAAGGGGAGAAATAATTGAGGCCAAATCAAGCATTCTTCTTGCAGCACGGTATCAATTCAATTTCAATCATCTGAAAAATTACTCAATTAAAGTCTATTTTCTGAATGCAAGTGATTGCCCATCCTGGAATAACTCTTCTTCTCTGTGGCCTTTTCTGCAGGGGAGCTGATAAGGAGCCGGCTGGGCTGGCAACACATGTGTGTGCAGACATCCACACTAAAGTAAAGCTCCTGGTGTGAATGCCTCTGTACTCCCAAACTTTGTGTTGATATTTGATAATCCTTGGGTGCTTGAGGGTTTTCTTTGTTGTTGTTGTTAATTATAGTGTTCACGCATTCATTATATATTGAAGTCACACACAACACTTCAAACATCCAAAATGACTTATTTACAAAATACATTTTTTAAGCCAGAATTGGGAGAGGAGGTGTACATTGCCATCTTTACTACAAACTTAATAAATGCGTGCTGTGTTAAGCAGCAATCCCATAATGAGTCAGATACAGTCTTGGCCTCAAAGAGCATTCGGTTTAGTAGGAGGGCTGAGAAAAGAGGAACATTATTACAATACAAAGCAGGTGAGATGAGTCATTCTGCAGTACAGAGCTAAACGTGTTCAAGGAAGGATGGCTTACATTCTTTTGCAACTGTAAAAAGTTGTTCGGAAACTTTGAAATGTAAGATTAACTTGAAAGGTGACTAAGATTTTGACAGGCAAAAATACTCCACACAGAAGAAATAACAAGCAGAGGCACAGAGAAGAAAGGACTGCATGGTGAGTGGTTTATTCTGGCTGGAGAATGGGATGCATATAGAAGAACATTAGGGATGCAAATGAGAATGCACTTGAACCTGGGAGCAGTGTAGACTAAACTAGAGTGAAGAAAAAGCAGTGAGCGGGAGGAAGGGTCGATAGAGAGGGTGTAGCTGGTTCATCAAACAAATGAGAACAGCAGTCCAAGAGTGAGGTAAGGAGGAACTTTGTTTCGATGGAAACAGCTGGAAAAGCCAAGAAAGGTTGAATGTGAACAACTTTCTAAAGAACTGCTCACTGAAAACTGGGAACACGTTACATGTGGTGAAAAGAACCAAGGAGGACTTGAGATTGAACCTGAGGCCAAGGAATGTTGCCAAACAAGAGAGACAGGAAGGTCAAGAGAAGGAACTGGCTGTGGAGAAAAACAAGCTTTTCATTTGGAGATTTGGTTCCCTGGAATCCTTGGTGGAAAGGCCAGGCGTAGAGGAGCTCTTTCTATTAAACAAGTCCTGTGTCGAAGCTGCCATTTTGCAGCTGTGGCTTTAAAATTGCGTCTTTATCCTTAACGATGGAAGTTTAGGTGGTAAACTATAGGGCATTACTAGAGGAAAGAGAGAGCCAGGAGAAAAAGTGAAGCCAAAGGGAATATCAGTCAGTGAAACTGTTAAATAAGTCAGAGAACTTTGGGAGCAGGAGGGCATTTTTTGGTACTTAAAGGATCACAATGAATAGAATGTTTAGTGCAGAATGGGGAGTGGGGTCCAGAAGGAAAAATCCTGAGTGAGGAAAAAGTAATGAAAGAGAGAGACAGTGGTCTCCATCTGGCATACAACTTCTTTTATGACTCAGTCCATAATGTGTCATTAAGGTGACCAGAATCGTGTTCCCATGACCAAGCAGAACTGTCTTGTTTTAGCACTGAAATTCTGCATCCTAGGAAACTCCTCAGTTCTGGGGAACCTCAGATGGTTGGTCACCTTGCTACTCCTAGTGTGACTTTGGCACTTGGTAGATTTTTGTATTTATTGAATGAATGAAAAATAATGCATATGGCAGCTCAATTCCTCTGATGCTTGGTTCCTTAATTTTGTAAAATGAAGTTAGTAATATCTGTAGTAGCCAGCACGTGAGATTATTTTGACAAACAAAGGGAATAACACACATGAAAACATTTGGAAGAAAACCCCAACAAAACACCAGATAAATGTATACAGATGTAGGATTCTTTCTATTAATTTTTGTATGTTCTTAGATTTATGCAAAAAGCATAGTATTCTTCTTTGAAATGTTCACTCCTGTCAGAATTTTTTTGTCAACTAACTGCTCATCGCCAGTGATCTGATATTGGCAGTGAAATAAGTAATTAATTTTGTTTATATGGCACCCAATACCCAAGAGCCTCTAGGCATCTAGCCAAATCCTTTTTTAAATATAGTCATTAAATGGAGGAAAAGAGCCAAGCAAATTCTTAAACCAGTAAGTGAAAAAAAAGAGCAATTGGCAAATGGCCTGGGAGGTGGTGGGGGTGGGGGGGAGTGGTAGGGACTAAAAACAAGATTCAATTTGGAGAATTTTGTTTACTCTCTAGGGACAAATGCTTCACCCCAAATTTAACAGAAAACTGATTGTATAAAGTTAGCCACAATTCTCCTGACCTCTGGACAAGAGTCCCGGAAGCATAGGTTTATAAGAAAATTTTCCAACTTTCAATTATTAAAAATACAAGTTGGGCTTTTTCAGTTATCATCAAATTCTTATGCTAAAGCTGGAAGAAACCTTGGAGATCATCTCATCCCACCTTCTTATTTAATATGTGCTTTGTAGAGGAAGAGGTCTGGGTAATGTTTTATTAACATATAGAAAGAATAGTGAAGTTTTATGGACATAGCTTGGCACAGTGAAGGGAACATTCTCCCACGAATGAGGGGCTCTTGGCAGTCTTCTGTCAGGCTTATTTCAGAGTATAGATCCATCCAGGGATAAATCAGGGTCTGCGACCTGATTGTTCTCCATCCCCGTTCCAATTGTCCCCTCTTTACTAGACAGAACTACAGTTTCATGGCCCTGGGTGTTTCAACTCAGTTTTATCCCCCAATGGCTGCCCTGCAAAGAAGACTTTTGTTTTATTATCTGCTTGACTCTTGTCTTTTCTCAGCTCCCATTGCCTCTTTTCCCTTTTTTCTGTTAGTAGCTGTATATATTTCTAGAAATGGTAGATGTGATAGGATTCAGAAGAATATTCGAGGGCTTAACTTCTCTTCTGTAAGAAATTCAGCACACTTGAAACTTTTCCTGCATTATCCTACTCATACTGCCTTTGAAGATTTCCCTGGGACACACCCTATGTTTGGAGTGTCCCTTGCATTTCAAGTTCTATTTCCACCGCCGCAAAAGAATTCCTGAAATGAGAAGTTCTCCACAAATAAGTGATTGGATCATTTGAGGAATAATTATTCATTTTAATACTCAAAATTCTCTAACACCAATGTGCTATCCTCACAAATTTCAATAAATTATATGCACAAATTTGACTAGAAAAGCAAACCATGAGAGGTTTCTTCTTTGTGAACCCTGTTATACAATGTCTGATTCTTTAATAGCACTGATCAAATTATCACTCTAATATCTCAATCTATGATATGATGAACAAGGACATCTTGTTTACTACAGTATTTATTTCATGCAGGTATAACTTGTCACATGACTAGCTTGTGAGAAACCATGACCCGAAGACTCCTGTCTTCACTTTCCCTAGTAAATTATTAAATCCTTAATTCATACAGTCTGTGGCTAAAAAGAGTTTAAAATGTTACAAGTTTTAAAACATTTCTGCACAGGGACGCCTGGGTGGCTTAGTCGGTTAAACGTCCGACTTTCACTTAGGTCATGATCTCGCGGTTCACGGGTTCGAGCCCTGCGTCGGGCTCTGTGCTGACTGCCAGCTCAGAGCCTGGAGCCTGTTTCAGAGTCTGTGACTCCCTCTCTCTCTGACCCTCCCCTGCTCACGCTGTCTCTCTCTCTCTCCTAGAAATAAATAAATAAATAAATAAATAAATAAATAAATAAATAAATAAATAAATAAAATAAAACATTTCTGCACAAAGATAGTAAACATGAGGGTAACGATATGGGATTGAATATCCAACTCTGAAAATTGAAGCACTGGTATCTTTGGCTAAGGGGTTTCCACCCACCCCTGCCCCCATGAGCCCCTTGTACCTTCAGTGTGGCATCAGCGTGAGACGTGTATTCCCTTCCGACTCTCTTATTAGCAAGTCGACTTCAAGTATGTGATTCACCCTGCTAAGCCTGGGCTTTCTTTCTTTTTTTTTTTTTTTTAAATTTATTTTTAGGAGAGAGATAGAGAGAGAGACAGCGTGAGCAGGGGAGGGTCAGAGAGAGAGGGAGTCACAGACTCTGAAACAGGCTCCAGGCTCTGAGCTGGCTGTCAGCACAGAACCCGACGCGGGGCTCGAACCCACGAACCGCGAGATCATGACCCAAGTGAAAGTCGGATGCTTAACCCACTAAGCCACCCAGGCGCCCCAAGCCTGGGCTTTCTTATCTATAATATAGAAATATATGTTTTAGAGATAAAGCTGGTAAAAGCATATTATAAATAAATTACAAAACAATATAGAAATGTCATGTATTATTCTTTAGCTTTTTAAAAAAAAAACTTCCCATAATGCTTTTCTAGGTGCCCATTAAATATTTTTAAATAAATGGTGGCATGAAATTTCTACAGCAGGTCAAATATAATTATTTTTTTATAATTAGTCACTCTTGGAGTACTAATAAAGTTCTATTAAAATTTATTTCTTAGAAGAGTAGTAGAAATTCAGTTATTCGCACCTGGTTTTTACCCTTGGCTATCTGGGATAAAACATTCCAAATAAATCTCACAAGCTAGGGACAAGGCTGCATTGTAATATTGGCTATAGATTTCTGAAACAAGGTTGTATTTCATTCTCAAAGCCAGTTTTACAGTTTAGTAACCTATTTTTCCCCCTTTACAAGGAAAAATTTGATCACAATCCAGCTGTGTTGTTCCTATGCTATTCTCTCAGCCAAAATTTGGTCCATAGGGTTTGAATACGTTCCTCTTTCAGATAAACAAAACCAAATAAACATGCAGTTGTTTGTAATTTTTTTCCTACAGACCTTACAATTTTTTATGCTCTTTTTTTTTCTTTGGCAAAATATTGACTGTGCGGGCACTGTCTGGATGCATTTGAGGAGAGTTCTATTTTTAATTTCTTAGAGAAATTACCTCTGTTATTTGGGAATCATCTTAAGGGACTTATCACAGCAATTTTATTATGCAGAGTTAAAATATACACTGAGACGATTTCACACTTGATAAAATATAGTACCAAAATAGATTTCGAGATTTCCCTCAGTATATATACATTCCCCCAAAGTCTCTGACTTCTTGCCATTTTCTTTCTCCAATCTCCCCCACCACCCATGAAGGTATTAATTTTTTACAAATAAATTAACTATATATAAGCACGTTCTCCCTGTTTTAATCCTGGTCCCTGGGCCAAAACTCCTTTAAAATAGATATTGCCTTAGGATCTTTGGCTTTTACTTCATATCAAAGACTTTTTTCTAAACCAATATCAATAATCATGCTGAGTGAGCTGCATGGCTCTCAGAGTCCAGCGCCTACAGAAAAAGAGAGGAATTAGCTGATATTGTCTGACTTAGACTTCTGACTGGAGGTAATGAACCAGAACCAGGTCGCATCCAAATTGCACATGACGGACAACATTCTTACATTTGGTCACAATCTTCTGCCTTTCTTCTCTTCTCTTTCTTTCTCCTTTTCCTCCTTCTTCTTCTACATTTTTTTCTTTCCTTTTCTTTTCTTTCTTTCTTTCTTTTCTTTTTTTTTTTTTTTTGGTAATCACTATTGAATGCTGTGGCAGATGGCATGTCTCTCAGTGAATCAAAGGCATATGGCAAGCCGTTTTCAATAGTGCCACACCACCTAAGTTGCAGTATTTATATTTCAAAAAATAATAACTTAGCCTGTGATACCAAGCTTTGAATGCAGCCTCAAGGAGCACCTAATTCCCAAACACCATGCATTTTGAAGTTTCTGGAAGATTATACAGAAATCTTCTCTTGAGGGTAGGTAGCAGAGAGTGAAGTTTAAAAATGCAGCAACTGGCTCATAGGTAGATCAGATAATTCTGAGAAAAAAGACCCAAAAGGAACTTATTTAAAAAAAAATAATCTTAGGAAGTTCAATAGCCTGAGAGAGAATATGAACTTTCCGAAACAACGTTACCTATTGAAGTTAACAATGCACTCATTTGAAAGGCAAAGTCTGTTGCCATTTTCTTTTTGTTTGTTTGTTTGTTCATTACATTCTATATAAGGATCAGAAGCTAGGGGTTAAAAAATTCCTCAAGTTATTTGTATGTTCTCTTCATGAATTCTACATAGGTAATTCGTTTCAGAGTATGAGTGGTTAAATAAAACTAGAACAACAACCATCAAAATTCTAAGAACAGAGTTTGTACTCAGTATTTTTTTTCCTTATAACATAATAAACCTATGTCTTCCCAGGAGACTGGAATCAGACTTAATGTTAACTCACACCGCCAAGTCTCTCCGGAGCCCACATTTTTGCATGTGGAGAATAACACCATGCAACAGGGCCAGCTGCTGTGATAGCAACCCTGTAGTTGTCATGGGCTGAACTCCCAGGGGAGCCCGAGAGGTGGGGTAGTGGGAAGAAACAGCACCAAATCTCTGAGAGGCTCCGTGTTTATGAGTATCTTAATACTTCAAATCTAGGCAGTGCATATGTCTGTATTCAGTGTTGATATTTGCTATTTCATTAAGGAGAAGAATGTTGCAACTCTCTTTCCTGTGCACATACGTATTCTTTCTTTCTTTTCATGGATACTTATTTGCTAACCAGTCTTACTGCTCTTGTAGAGCAGATCTCTGAACTCAAGCTGTTACATCATGACCGGTTCCCATGAGACAGACCAATAACGATCTCTTTCCCTCCGCCTCAAATGTGACAAATCCACCAGAAACTACTAAATATTATAAATGTTATCCCTTCTTTCCCCTCTGAGATCTCTCCCTTTTTATGAAGTGCCCTGCATTTATTTCCTATAAGATTTATTGTGTTTATCGTTATGCATCACAACTGTGATTCTAAAACTCAGAGAAGGCACCTTGATGGAAATTATATGTAAAGTATCACCTCACCCAGTACAGTGGTGTTGTAACCCACACCTCTTCCCATGTCCTGTTTATTGTACCATTGAGATATTCCAAGGGGGTTGCAAAAAAAAAAAAAAGAAAGAAAAGAAAAGAAACAAAAACAACAACAACAAAAAACACATTTTGTCTGAAATTTCTTGACTGCTGGACAAGACCTGGGAGTCATTTTCTACAACACAATGTGTCTGACATCCTGTGGGTCTTTTCTGCCTATCATGTGGCGGGTAGAGAATTAGAGTCTTCCTTTTTATCAACTAGATTTCTCTCACTGACATTCTGTCTCCTTATGATAAATCCTGATGTCCATAGTTGGAGCATGTAGTTGTACATTTTAATAACTAAGTTTAAAAAAATGGCTATTTGGAAACTATTAATATTCTTATAGGATCATGGTTAAGGGCACATAATCTGAAGCTAATTGCCTGGGTCAAATCATGGGTCCTCCATCTATCAGCTTTGAGACTTTAGGCAAGTTACTTGACCTCTTGGTGCCTCAGTTTCAATCACTTGCAGAATGAGAATAATAACAATACTTCCCTCACAGAGTTAGTAGAAATGTTAAAAGAATTAATGCACGAGAGCAATTAGAACTGTGCCTGACACACAGTAAACACCAAATAAATGGTAGCTGTTAACTTTTAAAACGCGGCACAGAATATAGAAACATACGATTCAATACTTAGGGATCATTACTGTAGCATATGTGTTTGGATGCCTTTGGTTTTAATCTGTCCTTGGACAAATCACTTAGCCTATCTTAAGCTTACTTTTCTCATCTGTACAATGGGGGTAATAAGAGTTACTTTAGAGGCATTGTGAATACAAGAAACGGAGTAGGTAAAACTGCTAGCCTAGTCTCTGGCACAGAGCAAGCACACAATAAATGTGTTAGTTGTTGTTACTTATATTTGCTAAGCTCAGTTCTCTCTAATGCACAGGGAACTGCTTTTGGAAGTAAAATGTACATGAAAACAATCTTTCTGTGTTTCTCCTGAAAGCAGACTTATGAGGGACATAGTTAGAAAAATTCAGAAATACGGAGCAACTGATTATGCTAATGTTGCACCTCTTTATCTCTCTGTCCTGGCTAAGCAAGAGGAAGCACAGGCCAAATTCCTCAGCTCGAAACCCACACTGGTGCCAAGGGCGCCGTCATCCCTGATGTGGGCTAAGAGTGGTTAATGTTGATTCACATATGGTTTTCTTTTTACTAAATGAGATTATTCCACTGAAACTGCTGCGTTCTCAAGGTCAATGAGAGCTTTGATTTTCTGCAGGTGTGCCTGTTCTAAGGTGGTAGGATTCAGACAGTTTAAAGCAGTTGAATTTCAGGGCATGATGTGAAAGCAGAGAATAAAAGTAAATGAATGAAATGCTTGCTGGTAATTTAAAATTCAAGAAATTTGCATGTTTCAATATACATTTTTTGTTAACGTCATCCAGGAAACTTTTGTCTAAAAATAAAACAAAGATTAAATACAGTGTATCCACTATATATTAGCTAACATTGTTAGGCATTGTATAGCATGGGGATGTTTTTCCTGTTATGTGTTACATTTCACTGTTCATTGACATTTGATTTCCAAGTACTTACTGATGAGAAAAGTATATGTTTTGTGCATTTTCCTTGAGGGAGCTCTGTTTTCTATTCTATTTTTGCTTATGTAAAGGTTCTATCTTCAAAAACAGAACAGGGTTTTAATAGTCTTCTTAGCCGTTATAAGTAAGACAATTTGGCTACATTGAGCTAAAATGAGCAACAGTCATAGAACTTTATGTTATGTGTACATCATTAGTTGAAAGCTTTAGCAATTTTAAAATAAAATCTTTAAGTTGGATTTTGCTACTCCTCACTCATCCTACCCCCCAAAAAACAAGAAAAGGGAAACACATGCATGTACAATAACTAAAGAAAGCCCTTTGCTTTCTTTCCATTTTCTTTTTTTTTTTCCAAAACAGTGAATCTCAATGGTTTAGTTTTCTAAAGAAGTCATGACGGTGTCAAGGAAAGAATAATTTCAAAGTACTATAAACATCTATCTAGAGATTGTAAAACAAAATTGATTTTGATAATTTATTTTACCTAGTAAGAATGTTCTTGAAATAGGGCACCTGGCTGGCTCTGTCGATAGAGTGTGTGACCCTTGATCTTGGGGTTGTGAATTTGAACCCCTCATTGAACATAAAGATTACTAAAGGTAAATAAATACATACATACAGACATACATACATAAAATAAAGAAGAATATTAATGAAATAATGCAATATAAGGATATTAAAATGTATTTATAAAATAAGCTTTTCAAAATATTCATATTGATTTGTTGATTCTGGGCTACTGTTTTATGATGTTAAGTGTCACCACTCCAGATCTGGATAGTGACTGGATTTTGAGTGAGTTTCCTCAAAGTGTGGTCTATTGCCCACTGCATCAAGAACATCAAGGCCTCTTGTTGAAAAATGTGAGTTTGGGGCCCCACATGGGATGGCAGAAACGGATTCTCTCTCTCTCTCGAGGCTAAGCCCCAGAGCCATGTTTGTTTAACTGAACCCCGGTAATTCTCATGGAAACTAAAGTTTGAGAAGCGATTGGTTAGTATCTGTGTCTTCAACCCTCTTGATTTCCTAAACAACTGAAAACTAGTTATCAGTCAGGGTGGAGACTTTCCAGCTCAATGGAACTTATCATTGGCTGCATATTAGAATAACCTAGAAAGCTTTCTATGAATGCTGGTGCCTGGACCTGGTGAGGAGGTTTAGAACAGCTCTAGTTCTTGATATTTGAAACTCAACATTTAGGAATTGAATATGCCGTGTCTTATACTACCCTCTTTTTAAGCCATAGCGAAGTTTTTACCCTTTATTTATTTATTTGTTTGTTTATTTATTATTTATTAAGTTTATGTCTTTGTTTTGAGGGAGAGAGCACAGCGAGGTAGGGACACAGTGAGGGAGAGACAGAATCGCAGGCAGGCTCTGCACCATCAGTGCACAGCCCTATACAGGGCTGGAACTCACAAAACATGAGATCATGACCCGAGCCAAGATCGAGAGTTGGATTCTTAACTGACTGCGCCACCCAGTGTCCCCAATTTTTACCTTTTAATGTGACTAGAAGTTCCATGAGGGTCACATTTTTTAGCATGTGGATTTTCCCAAAAAATGGTGCTGAGCACATGAGAGTAGTTCAAATAATACTCTTTGTAGAGGTTGGACTAGAAAGAGAGAAATAACGAGATGAATATGGGATGAAGCAATTTCTGAAGAACAGTTGTGTTCTCCAGGGGTGTGAACAATATCCAAGGGAAAGAGAGAGAGAAGCAGACCTCTCAGCCAGAAAGCTGAGAGGATGTGATGAGAACGCTGTGCGTCCGTGAGGCTTTATTTGTTCCCCAAGAGTCTGTGAAGGAGGGAGGTGACCGTCACTGCCAAGGTCAGTGGGGAAACACTGCTTTCCTTGAGGAAGCTGGTACTCTGGACACAGACCCATGGTAGTTCTGGGATTGGTGGCAAAGGATGCTGGTGGGCATAAATAGGCCTTTATTCTGACTCTTCTAGTAAATATCCTTCATATACCAATCTACTTTTTAAAAAGCTGTTTTTTTCTCCCCCATGTAAAACAAAACAAAACACTGGTATTCCAACTAGCAATAGCCAATTGTAGGGCATTTAAATTAATTTCTGTGCATTTGTGGCACTTTAATCGTAAAAGGCGTTTTTGTTTTTTTAGTTTCTTCAAATGTTGTTTTGCTTTTTATTTCTTGCTGCTGAGTGTATAAGTAGAAGCTGTTAAAAGTTCCTAACAAGACAATTTGTAGATTCCAGTTGTCCCTGAGTGCACTTAGTCTTTGAGAGATGTGGCTCTCAGAATTGTGGGTTCTGTGGAGAAGGTATTGGCTAAACCAGCTGGTTTCAGCCACAGTAAGAGCTGAGATGCCTGAGTACTAATAAACTTAAAATAAGAATGGTTGGTGTTGTTGATTAGAACATGAGATAGCTACCTGGTGGTAAACTAAAAAACAAAACAAAACAAAAAACCCCACAAAAACAAACAAAAACAAAATCCCCCCAAAACTTTGAAAAATATGAGCAAAGGATTAAATATCTGTTCTTAGGTTCAGTTTTAGGCTGAATTACTTGTTAATTTTTTGGCTACAGGATTAGCCTGTACAAGACTGGCCTGGTACAAGTTGTGAATTATAGGGGATATGACTCAAGTATTAAGAGTGAAAGAAGATAGGTTTTCTTCTTCCAGAGTTATTCAAATAGAGTGAAAGAAAAAACATGATCTAGGGAGCACATACAGAGTCAAACAACAATATGTATATAATATAGTTATACTGGGAGAAGAAGAGTTACAAAATGCCTCCAGGAATTCTTTTTCTTTTCTTCTTTTTTTTAGTTTATTTATTTATCTTGAGAGAAAGTATGCGCATGCACACACCCAAGAGCAGGGGAGGGGCAGAGAGGGAGAGACAATGCCAGGCAGACTCTGTGCTGTCAGTGCAAGCCCAACATGGGGCATTATCTCACCAACAGTGAGGTCATGACCTGAGCCAAAATCAGGAGTGGTTGCTCAACCAAGCCACCCAGCACCGCGCCTTCAGGACTTCTTAATGAGAACTAACAGAGAAATGAAGAAAAATGCTTCATTTTTAATGTCTGTATATCAACATAGATATATCGAGGGTGAGAATGTAACAAGCAAATAGAGAACTTGAAATTTTGATACAAGCGGGTGAATTCATTTTGCTAAAAATTACTGAGCCCAGCTGAGTTATAATTCATGATTTGAATAAGCAAAGAAAGAGGATTCTTTCTCAAAAGAAATTAAAACTACAAGGAAGAAAGCTATTTTCCAGAATACAATTGTATTTTTATGGGCTTCTTTTTCTTCATTTGCTCTCAGTGCAAAAATGAATATCACTTGGAAATTTATGCCTGTGGAAAGTGAGGATAGCAATCAGAAACAGATCTACCTCTTTACGTAACTCCTGGCTAGGCATTAGCAAATTCAGCATTTTATTGTGATCCTTACAAAACAAATAAATCTAAGTCTACTCTGGTTATTTGTTATGTTCAAGCATGTAATTGCACAGTGTGCATAATTTTACATAAACTCTAAATGAAGAACATGTGGTCGATCTAGAGTCTGAAACTTTTAGGAAATACTTAATGTTTTATTAAAGCTTCAGAACAAAGGAAGTTGCATTTTAATTTAATTCACGTAAAACCTTCCTGCCCTTTCTCTCTTGGGGTTCCAGTTTATGATACTTCTCATAGCTCCATCCTTTTGGTATAAATGTCACATAGCTATTCTGTATTAGGGATGAGAGTCTTGACCAACCTCCATTTTAAGAGGAAAGAGGGCCTACAGCCAAACTATAGCCAAGTCACCCGTTTGCACTGAAGAGTGGGAGCTGAGACTTAACTTACACTTTTCAAATAGGAAGGAGTAATCCCGTGGTCAGGGAACAGGTATTTTAATGACATATCATCTGTATTTGTTACAGATGAAAATCAAATGGAAGCCTGGCTCCTTTCTTCCCCCAGTTTCTCTCCTTTAATCTCTACTCCACACACTGGTTGCCTCTGAAGTAAACATTATCTTGAGAAGGAGTGCTTTTTACTTCTTTTTTCCCCTTTTTTCTTTTTGAAGCAGGAGTTGGCATCTGGATGCTTCCAGCTGCCAGGTGTATCCCATGTAGAACCACAGCTGTTCTCTGTGATAACTGGAGAAATAAAGAGCATGAAGGAGCCAGACATTTGGAGACAGCAAGAGACAATGCACTGTCATTATTTTAATTACACAGGGCTACTGATTTGTATTATAATTGCAATTTAATATTTTTTAGAAGTTCATAGTATTCATGGAAAAATACCAAATATGTCATTTTTAATAGTCCTAAAGGTTACCAACAAGAGCAATCCTTAGGCACATAAATCAGGGCCGAGAGAACAATAATGGTTGCCACAGTTTTTGAAGCTCTATCCTGAAGTCAATCTAACTGAAAGATTAATGAAACAAGAAGTAAAAATCGAATACTCTCCCTAGTTAATCTGCCATGGTATTGTTTCTTTTTTGATCACTTTCTATCATAAGAGATTTTTATCTGATTTTTTTTCCTTTATAAGTATATTATTTTTAAATTGATGAGTTGTTTCAAAACATATGTTTACTAGTAAGCTACCATTGCTTTGGGTTCATATCTGTATGTACTTAAAAACTGAAGATTGGAGACAGTTGTATTAAGTTATACTTAAAAATCAAAGTCATAGAAAGTATTTAAAAAAACTAACAAGTCTAGTTTATACAAATCAGTGATGATATACACTTAGATTTCACTAAGCCTCCACATATTATAATAGTTAATCTAGGCTAAGATATCATTAGCATAACAACATGCGCAAACAGACGGCTGATTTAGCAGATTGTCTTCAGGCAAAACTGTGTTAATCAATATGATTACCAGTGCAGATTTAGCAGAAGATTTTCAGATTCGGAGTTCACACAATGGCAAAATATTTTACTTAGGAACACACATACCATCATTTTAAAACATATATTCATTGCCTTAGAATATATGAACATTAAATTGAACGCTTCTGTTTTGAATTATAAAATATTAAATCAATATCTAACATGTGTTGGAAGGTCCTAGAAATGTGGAATTGAATGCACTCCCAGTTATACTGTTTACAATATAAATACTTAATGATTCTGTGTATAGGCACTACTCTCAAGAAGCTTACCTTTCAGTGAAAGTGCCAGGAAATAAACTATCAACATTATAGTAGGTGATAGTTACTGTCAAGAAAACTATAAGAAAATGGGGGAAGAGTAATGAGGAAGCCCAGTGTGTTAGAAACCCTTTGTTGGGAAAACTCTCAGGTAAAGTAGAATCTTTTAAGCAATGATCTAAATAAAGTAAGAGACCAGGACAGGCAACTATCTTGGACAAGAGCATTCCAAATTAACTTGAAATAAGAGGTAGAATTCTTTTATTGCTAAATTACTACAAATATTTTATTTACTCACAAGATATTTGTTGAGCATGTTCTATGTCTTAGAGACTAGAATCACCAGGCGGGTGACAAAGGTTGAGTAAGATATGGTAAGTGTCTTTAAGATATCCATGGAAAAACATAAAAAGGTGGTTATAGCAAAAATGCTAATTACTAACATTGGACCTATGCATGGGGAATTTAGAAAAGAAAATTACATTTCATCTTGATCTCAATATTACGATTCAAATTATACCCATCTCTAACTTGTCTTTAATGAAGACATTGTAAAAGAAAAAATAATAATAATCAGAAGAATTGGATCTAATTCTGGCTCTAGTATTATCTTAACCAGGACTTTCCTTGTTGCATTAACAGAAATCCAACACTAGTTTGTTTGTTTGTTTGTTTGTTTATTTATTTATTTTAATGTTTCTTTATTTTTGAGGGAGAGAGAGCTTGCACCAGTGTGAGAGGGGCAGAGAGAGGGAGACAGAGAATCCAAAGCAGGTTCCAAGCTGTCAGTTGAAAGCCTGAGGTGGGGGGGCTCCAACTCTAACCGTGAGACTGTGACCTGAGCCAGAGTCGGAAACTTGACCAACTGAGCCACCCAGACACCCCACTCCAACTCGAGTTTAAACAAAAAAGATATTTATTGGCTTTTGTCATGGGCAAGTCTAAGGGTTGGTGTTATAGTGTCAGCGACACCTGGGTTCAGATAGTACCATATGATTCACTTTCTTTTCAACTCTCGTCCACTTTTCTCAATGGTGGCTTCACTCACCAGGAGGCTGTGCTTGTATCATGATAAAGAAGGTCACAGGTGCCCTAAATATATGTGACTCCTAACACTCACTATTATAAAAACAGAGAGATCATTTTTCTCTCCGCATCCATATTTACTCTCCTGGTTTCCAGCCCTGCAAAGATTGCATGGTCGGTCACTCTTAAATCAATCACTGTACTCACCCTGACCATCCATTCTGGTGACTCTCCCATGCTTGCTGGGTCGGGTCAGGAACAAGCAAGCTCACATGGTCTGAAAGCAGAGCTACTAGAATCTTATCCTGTATGGAGTTGTCCTTCTGCCAGAAGAAAGGCAACGAGGACTGTGCTGGCAAAAACAGAAAAATTCCACTATAGATAGAACAATTCTGTGACCTTGGTCAAATCACATAGCCCCTCCCCCTGGCTCCCAGTTTCATCATCCATAAAAGCACCAACTTCATAGTGTCAAAATAGACAAGGTAATGTGTGTAACAAGGTTAAACACAGAGAAAAAATTGCTTAAGAAGTAACTATATCATCATCACTGCTGATAACAAACAAATGACATGATTTGTGGTAAATTTTGGCTAATGGAGACCAAAGTTTCAGAGAAGATGAAGGGTACACTCTTCTGAATATAAAGCATTTGATTTATGGCCCCATGATAGGGACAGCCAGAGGACAGATACACTCTGTGCTCCACTGAGAACCCTTCGCCTTTGGCTATGAGGAGAGCCATGTCGCAAGATGTATCTCTAAATGGAATTTATGCCTCAAAGATCAGAAAGTTGCCTTCTCCTTGCTACTCTTCAAATATACCAAGATACTCAAAATTTTTGTCACTTAAAAAGAATGCAAATTCTCTCTGTAACTTTCCTATTCAATTAAATTGATAATTTACATTGTAATAGTATACACAGCAGATGGGCAGCTTATGACTCAGCAGATCTTTGAATAATATATCACAGAGCAGGTGAGGAATAGCCAAGGGGCAGAGCCACCAAGTGAGTTTGGATCCTCCAAGAAGCATGAGAAGTCTGGAGGACCTTTCAAAGCATGATGCAGTTTTAGCCCTTGGGAAAGAAAGAGGGAAGGTGGGAAGGTTAGGAAGGGAAGTTGGTAGAGTGCAGGATCAAACCAAGACACATTTGGCAAACCCATGCATAGTTCCTGAGCCAAAGGCCTCCATCAGAGGAGTTTGTATCCCTCAATAAATGAGCCTGCCTTAGTATCTCTGCTGCGCTTAGTCATTGTCTGGAAGCAGCCGGAGGGGAGCATGGGCTCAGTCAACACAATAGTGGAACCAGAGAGTGGCAGCTGGGTCCCTTGGCCAATCATCTTCCCGTGGCTGGAGAACTCCAAAGCATATTCTCACGTCTGCCACAGCCACCCTGGGTGATAAGGAAAAAGAGGGCATCCAGCTAAGAAAGCAGGTCTGGTTCATAGAAAGATAGTGAGGAGGACAGAATGGAATTGGAAGAGAGTGTTTCTTTCACCAAATGCTACCTAGGATGGATTCTGCCTCAAGAACTGGCCACCAGAAAGGAAGAAAGGAACTATGTTGCCCCTCGCCACTTACAAAGTTGGAGTCAGCCATGCAAGGCAGCTGTGCAGAGTCGGGACTGGCCCAAAGGTGTGGAAGAAGTCTGGCTAACACATGCACAGGAAAAATCTGCCTTTCTCTGTCCCACAGCTAGAGAATAGGGCTGCGCTTTGATGTCTGTCTTGACTTTTGCAATTTTCTTCTTAGAGGTTTTTCCATCTCTGACTTGTCTCTCAGCCATCTGTTCGAGATGTTGCTATTCAAATACTTTTTCTTGATGGCTGCCACGGCAATGGAAAGAATGGTGAGCGCCGCTGAGTCGCAGTATGGGGCGGAGGTGGGGGGATGCTTCTTCTGTCACTGCCAGGAGTGACAT
Organism: Proteles cristata cristata; assembly: GCA_017311185.1. Lineage (NCBI taxonomy): Eukaryota > Metazoa > Chordata > Mammalia > Carnivora > Hyaenidae > Proteles > Proteles cristata. The sequence goes on along the minus strand of JAESUZ010005128.1, from coordinate 2,005,648 downwards.
GACAACAGTCAGTTTCCGGATCTGGTCAAGACAGTTGAAGGATGATGCCTATTCTTATTAAAAAGAATGTCCTTCAGTGCGCTAGTCCTTCAATTTGTTCAATTTCCTTTAACATGTTAATTAAAGGAAGAAAACTGAGGGAAGTGCTTTCTTTAAAGAGATGATATATGTGAGAGTTTGAACTTCTACATTTCTCATTTTAAGGATCTCTCAGGAAGCCTGACGCTGACCTGGACTTTTCAGTATAAAATGGAGATGCTTTGTATTCTATGAGCTTTGGCTTTCTGTGTGTGTGTGGGTGGGTGTGCACGTGTGTGTAATATGACTTTTCTCAAGGGATAAGCAATTTAGGTCTTGTGCCCATGCTTATTTGAAACAGACTTAATAGGTAATAAAGGTGAAGAGTGTTTCTCAGTGTTTTTTTCGCCTATTTTATAAAGATTTAGGAATGGTAAACATATACAAGCAATGCTATTTATTGTTTACAGCTCTTTAAAACCTGAGAAGATAAAGTTAACATTCTCCCCTTTTCATTTCCTGACTTCTTTCTACTTCTCTAGACTCATCTAGGAGACATATATTTTCTCAGTTTCCTGATAATTGATTGTTGGACTTTCCTTTTTCGTATGCATAGTGGAGTAGTAACTTGGATTTATTGAGATGTGAATGAGAAAAGGGAAGATAAGCTGAACTAATTTAAAGGTGAGGGGAGCTTTCCCAGTGAGTTTCCTTCCCTTTTGGAGGATAGGAACTCTCTCTTGGTAGTATGCATGATATACAGATGATTTCACTTCCATCTCTATTTCACCCTCCACGTGGGCCTTTTCATATGCGGAACTGGGTTTTAGAGTAATTTTCAACTAATTTCTAGAAGAATATGTCTTCTGTTAACTGACATTCTTACCAATTCACCTCATAGAACAAATTTCTAACTTTGTGCCTCTTTCAAGAGTGATAGACATTGAGGGGCGCCTGGGCGGCTCAGTCGGTTGAGCATCCGGCTTTGGCCCAGGTCATGATTTCACGGTTCGTGGGTTCGAGCCCTGCATCGGGCTCTGTGCTGATGGCTAGCTCAGAGCCTGGAGCCTGCTTTGGATTCTGTGTCTCCCTCTTCTTCTGGCCCTCCCCTGCTCACACTTTCTCTCTCTCTGTCTCGGAAATAAACAAAACATTTTAAAAAATTAAAAAAAAGAGTGACAGACATTGAAAAACTGTACACCTAAAAGGGGTGAATTTTATACCACAATAGCATATAAGCTAACCATTCATAAGCTAAGCTATATGAACAAATTCATATTTATTATATGAATTTACAAAAAAAGACTGAGACACATTGAGTACTGTAAAAGAACTAATCAAAAGTATTTTCATAGGGAAAAACCCTAACTTTTAAGGTGACTACTGTTCCTTTTTAATTAATTTAATTAATTAATTAAATTAAAATTAATTTAATAAATTTAATAAAGTTACAAATTAATAATAAAATAATAACAATAGAGATGATTTTTTACTGTTTTAAAAATTCTCCTCCTTTTGTTAACATGTTAACAATATAATTACTGTTTTTATCATTAATATTAGCAAATCTCTATTAATGATTTATAATACTCACAGATACATAACATCAATTAACACACAGATCTTTTAATTTAAATAAGACTCTGGATTATTACTTTTGGGGATTAAAAAAATGAAAGTATCCATGTTAATTTCACTCTTTGGTCTTTAAAAAATTTTTTTTAATGTTTATTTATTTCTGAGAGTGAGAGACAGTGCGAGTGGGGAAGGGGCAGAGGGAGAGAGGAGGAAGACACATAATTCCGCAGCAGGCTCCAGGCTCTGAGCAGTCAGCGCAGAGCCCAACATGGGGTTCCAGCCCACGGACCACAAGGTCATGACCTGAGCTGAAGTCAGATGTCTAACCTGGATCTGCCTAACTAAGCCACCAAGGAGCCCCACTCTTTGGTTTTAATTTTAGTTTTTCTGTGGTGTTCAATATCAGTAGTATTGGTAAAGAAAATTAAAAAAAAACTTTATGGAAGTCCAGGAACGTGGAGATGAAAGAGGTTGAACTTCTCTACAGCGTTCCTTTGGTCTCTGTCAACATATGCTATTTTATCAACAAAACCAGAAATACAGTTATGTTTGTTATTTAAGACATCTTTTCTTTCTGGTCTCTGTAACAGAGTGAAAAGACCAGTTTGAAAATATTATCCCATTTGAAAAGCAAAGCAAAACAAAACAGCCTGTTTCTTGTATCTGTAGATAAAGAACTGTTAATGATGGCCTTTGAGAAGCAGGTTTATGGAGAATTTTTACTTAGTCATTAAAATCTTTCTAACCAAGATCATATATGGCCTCTGTAGTCTGAAAAGTGTTATACATCAGTAAAAAGACAATATTAATGTTTATGGTTTATATTCCTCTTTTCTAATACTTGTTTACATTTGGACAATTATTCTAATTATCTTTATCAGCAACATTAATAAAATTAAATATCTATAATGATGACTTCTCGATCACTTCTGGTCCTGGGCTTTTAAGGAGTTTTATGGGTGGCAATGAAATTGAAATTTATTTTGAAAGCATAAACACTTGACTCTTTTAACTTTAAGCTTAACTGTTTTAATACACATGACTCTAAGTTCTATGACAAATGACATAAAAGTTACATATTTCAGAAATTACGTAAGAGTGGCCATGTCATTTTTTTTTTTTTAATTTTTATTTATTTCTAGGAGAGAGAGAGAGAGAGACAGCGTGAGCAGGGGAGGGTCAGAGGGAGAGGGAGTCACTGACTGAAACAGGCTCCAGGCTCCGAGCTGGCAGTCAGCACAGAGCCCGACGCGGGGCTCGAACCCACGAACCGCGAGATCATGACCTGAGCGAAAGTCGGACGCTTAGCCGACTAAGCCACCCAGGCGCCCCAAGAGTGGCCATGTCATTTATCTTCTTACACAGAACCCTTTTGAGAATGAGATTCTATTAATGATTACTCCAGGCAACAGGCTTTGATGGGGACTGTGCCAGGTACACCAGTGGGCATAGCCCTGGTCAGTCTACTAATGAACTAAAAATAAAATATGAATAAAATAGATACAGGAAAGCTTATTAAGAGATCTATGTGATAAGTATTCTTAGTAAAGGATTGTTCTGGTGTTAAGTGCAAGGCGCATTTTCTTTTTAATATTTGAATCTGATACATAAAAAATGTGTTGTCAGAATAATAGTTGAACTCAGAATAATGTGCACACCCATTTCAGTTATTTCCAATGGGTTCCTAACTGAGGTATCCCCTGGCTATTTCTATTACATCACCAAGGACCTGGTGATGACACTAAAAGAGAGACTCCGAGGTGGTCCTGAAATGACAGTTTCCTTCTCTGAAGATAGTTTTAGCTTATATGCTATACATCCATGCTACTGTTTCTTTCCCCCCAAAATTGCTAATATAGTTTCTTGGTGTAGAAATTGCTCCTAATCCATTAAAACAGAGGGAGAGAGATGAAGGAAGTGATTAAGGTGAGGGTGAACTTTAACTAAATTCGAGATAACTTTTAAAGAAAAAGATAATATATTGCATGTGAAAAGGCATTTCTTACTCATTATTCCTTGCTGTTAAGTAGTCCTACTTATCATGTATTAAAAGAGACAAGGCAATTTCCCACTGAATGTGGTGAAAATCAAAAGGCTATAAAAAGAAAATAATTTCGTGTCAAGGTCCCCTGTTGGTTTTGATTCTGTGTTTGTATATCTGTCTACAATATCATTTCTCAAACAATAGCCCACTGCATCAGATACATGGATGCCTTTCTAAGCTCAAAAGACATATTTTTAAGATGGTAAATGCCATTTTCTATCTGGCCAACTGCTGGGATCTGATTGGTCATTACCCTATTTCAGGGGAGGCTTCAAGAACTAATCAGGGGGTATCATCAGCTATGACTTTTATTGCTCCTGCACAGAAAACTTAGCAATAAAGAAAACTGTAAATTCAGGATTTATTCTTTGTAGGGGTGTGCCTCATGCTTGGAAGATTAATGAAGAATTCCTGGTCCATTGTTTATTAAAGATATTGCCATTCTATAGCATTTTAATTGTAAATCCGCTCTTTGACATCCTAACTAATGGTTCCTGCTAAATTAATAAAAGAAACATATTAAGTTTAAATCCCAGATAAGGTAAAGATTGCTGTTTTAATATCCCATCCATATCCTTTATCTTTCTACAGGGGCTTTCAGGCCAGTAGTTTTAATAACATGCATGAATGAAGATGCTCTTTTTTAACTCAAATGGTGGCGAAGAGTTTTTCCTTTATATTAGCAGGCAATCAATTCCAATAGCTTTTTAATGCTTTCTTAAAGAATCAATTTTAAACCAGACGCTCTTCAGGGGACCCTCTTAAACTTCTTCACAGCCGGTCTCCTAATTTTCTATTACAATGCAATCTAAAGCAGCTACAAAAATAATGCAGATAATGTTTGCTGGGTAATGATTTCCAATTTCCCCATTCCATGTACCCTGTTATTAGGAGGATCATCTTGGTTGTGTAAATTAATTTTCAATTCACTTCAGGGGAACATTGCAATGATTTATTCAGCACCGGTGTTGAAGAAAGTGTTGGGAGGATTTTAGCAATCTGAGAAACAAAATCAATTTGTTCTGATTATCACCATGTTAAAGGGAAAAGAAGGGAGGAGAAACAAAAGAGTTGCTAGAATGTGTATCTTGGCTGCTGCAAGTACACTAGAGCCATGATGTGACATTGGGCTGACACTTTGTGATTCACGAACTCAGCAAAAGAATGGTTTCCTGATGCATCTCTACTTGGGGACTAAGTGGTAAAGTAGCCAAGAACATTCTTTCATGTGATATTTCAGTTAGATTCCTTCAAGACAAGAGACCCATTGATTCCCGTTTGTTTGGAAGAGAGAAGTAACATACAAGCTTATAGTCAAGGAGCATGAGTTTTTCCTAAATGCAGGTAATTTAGTTTGATACAAAACTTAAAACGGGAACGGTCCAGTCAATGTCTCATAATCATAAGAAATACAAGGTTTTCTTTACTGTAATTTATCTAACATATATTTTCCCAGGATTTTGTGTCAACTGTGGCCCTTGTAATATTATTAAAAAAAGACAATTTTTTAAGGTTTTACATTGATCAAGTTTAAGTGTGCCCAGGTGTACATGCAGATCGATCTCCCCACTCTCTTCACCAGATCACTTACCTTCCTTTGACAACTACTTGGGTAGTCTCCATTCTGTGCCCTGCAGTGGACATGCAACTAGAGATAGGCTGAAAAATAAAAGTAAACTTCTGTAAATGTGAGACTGTCACCTGTGCCTCCATCTACAAAGAAGAGCTCCACAGTATTATAAGGACATACCATATTTTAAATAGTATTTAAATTTAATAATTTAAAGAACCAGTGTTAAATTCATCCAGGTCAGGAGGCTGGGGGAAGTTTCTCCAAGAAGTGATGGTCGGGGTTGTTGACCTCTGACCTGAGGATAAGATGAACTAAACAGGAAGAGGGGAGAGAATGCTATTCTAGGATAAGAAACAGTATCAGATTTGTGCACTGAGGGAACATCCTGGGGGAGAGGCAGGAAATGCAAGGATTCAGCTGGGAGACTGTTGGCGTGGTCCAAAGAGAGATGAGGCATGCCCATGTGATTGTTCTGTCTTCTCAAACCTCTGCCCACCTATCTGAGGATGGCCAGGGTGGACAATCCTTTTATTTTTTTTAATTTTTAAAATTTATTTATTTATTTAGAAAGAGAGAGAGAGACAGAGAGAGAGGGTAAGAGAGAATCCCAAGCAGGCTTGATGCTGTCAGCACAGAGCCTGATGCAGGGCTCGAACTCACAACCCATGAGATCATGACTTGAGCCAAAATCAAGTGTCAGACATTCAATCAACTGAGCCACCCAGGGACCCCTGAATGATCCTTTTTTCATGATCATGTAGCTGCTGCTGAAAGCACAGACCCATGTAAAGTGATGTGAAGTGGGCTTAATTTGATTCCTGAAACCAGATGCCTTCAGAATAAAGATTGTTCAACAAGCGGGAGTGGATTTTAGAATCCTTGGCTGAGCAGTGGAAAGTCACAGAAAGATCCAGAAGCATGAGCTTGCCTCATGAAGATAATCTTTTGGGGGTGTTACATTCATATGTGTCATTAGGGGACACTATTGAAAAATGTTCTTGTTTCGATAGAATATTGTTGTTGGTGTGCCTGGGTGGCTCAGGCGGCTAAGCATCCGACTTCAGCTCAGATCATGATCTCACGGTTCATGGGTTCAAGCCCCACATCAGGCTCTGGGCTGACAGTTCAGAGCCTGGAGCCTGCCTCAGATTCTGTGCTTGCCTCTCTTTCTGCCCCTCTACCGCTCACACTCTTTGTCTCTGTCTCTATCAAAGATAAATAAACATTTAAAAATTTTTAAAAAAAGATTATTGTTGTTAATAGCATGTAAGTGTACTCCTTTGGTCTGCTCCTGATTCCAGGTCAAAGCCCAGCTTGTTTGTCCAGCACGAAGCATTCTGGTCAAGTGAGTAGGTGCTCACTGTCCATGTGCAGCCTGATGTGTGTGCAGAGCCTGACTCTGTCACTGCTGGCTCTAGGGCTTGGGAATCTATGTGGTTCCTGACTCTCAATTTCCTCATCGGTAGGGTAGGGCACTCAGCATCCACTTGTAAGAGCTTGTGAGGAGGGGGTAGATAGTGTTTATGAAGCTCTAAGCAGACCCCGTGCCATGTATGTGGTAAGCAGGCTGCACATTTTCCCTCTTGCTCATCCACAGTTGTTTGCCTAAGCAATCAGGACAAATAGATGTTTTGGCAGCAGCTGGCAGTGGTGTTGGCTCAGCATTACCGTCACGAGAGTGTCATTCTAGTTTGGCACAGGCTGGGCAGTAACACGCTACTCAGAATGGATGAGTCTCAGGGACCCAGGAACCGGGGACAGGAGCAAAGCAACTGTGCTGAAGTTTGGTAGTAAAGCAGACAGCAAGGCTGTTGGAGGGCAGAATGAACCAGAATCCCCCGATGCCAATGCGGCTCTTGGCAGCATCACGGGCTCTGGAGCCTGTGGATTCTGCTTCCTTTATATGAGCTCAATGAAGGCACGTTTTACGAGTTCTGTGCTCAGGATACAGGCTCTCAGTCTTTTCCTGATCAGACCTCTCCAACAGCACTGCCTGGAGACCTCCGAGAGAGTGTGGACACCTGAGGATTTGATACTATAGCCTGAACCTCTGTGTGCTACTCTCACCTCTTAAGAACTGGGCAGGGAGGTGACCATAGGATTCTGGAAGGAGTCCCCTCTCCTTCACTGTTGAATGTACTTAGAACTATTGGTTTGCTTTGGGCACGGGTTTAACGATGGAGTCAATGCATAGGGGGGGACATCACTTCATACTCAGAGAAATGTGGGCTCTTGCATCATCCCTTTTAGTCTTTTTCAAAGTCACAAAGCAAGGGTAGGGATGGATGAGGCCGTCTATGATATTGAAACATGAGCTCGCTGGCATTAAGGAGGAAACTCAAGATTCCGCCTTCAGTATGATTATCAGAATTTATTTATTTATTTATTATTTATGCTCTTTTGACAATGCAAACATAAATGAAGAATTAATGTGTATGTATGCATGTGCTTGCCTCCAAAGTTGGGCTGTTCAAAAAAAAAATAAAGAGGAAGGTATTTTTAATGTTTTAAATTTTTATAAACGTTAAATGGTGTTGTGGCAGGTAGAACTATTGTATATTTGAAAACTGCATTATGAGAGTTAGTGGTATAGATTTTCTAAATGCCAGCAATTTTCCCCCATGTATTCCAAATCCATTATCAACCTTTTCAAGAGAGAAATCTTCTTATAATTTCAAAGGACATGCAAACTGCATTTATTAATTTCCTGATTCATTTTGAGTTTTAAGAATAAACTGACAGCTTGAGTTAGAAGAAATCACATCTAAATATTCTTTGTGTGGGGGAGACAGTACCTTCATTTACTTAATCTTTCAAAACGATACAAAAGTAAAATCGGTCGGCTGTTTCATTAATGCATCATGAGAAAATGGATATGTGAATTGTCACCAAATTAACAGGGGGAGTTTCGTGTGGCCTGATGTAAAAATGTAAGCCGTATAGCTTTTACAAAATTCACTTATGGGAGCTCTGAAGACCGTGTCAAGGACAGAGATAATAAAGGTAGGTATTTTCAGTCAATATGAAGCATATATGGGAGATCATCTCACTTTAAAAAATAGGCTATGGCACAATTTAAATTCTTTTTTGAAGGGATCTGGGGACACCTCAGGTAAAGAGAAATTCAGCTTCAAGACTTTGAAAACAGAACTAAATCAGGTCGATTTGCTGCCTGCTACATTCAAGACAATTGAATAGTGAAAGCAATCAGTGGTTTTAACAAATAGGACAGAGGTTCCGAATTCCAGGAATTAGTTTGCTTTGGAACAGTTTCTCACATGGGCAACTATTTCTTACTCAAGGGTGAATTGTAGGATTGCAGCAAGGATTTAAAATGTGCATTTTTAAAATTGAATCACGGTTAGGGTGCCTGGGTGGTTCTGTCGGGTAAGCGTCTGACTCTTGATTTCAGCTCAGGTCAAGATCTCACAGTTTGTGAGTTCGAATGAGTTCGAATCCTGCATAGGTCTCTATGCTGACATTGTGGAACCTGCTTGGGATTCTGTCTCCCTCTCTTTCTGCCTCTCTCCTGCTTGCTCTCTCTCTCTTTCTCTCAAAATAAATAAAAATGAACTTAAAAAATCGAATCATGGTAATGAGTCTTCTAAGGAAACTAATAGGAAATATAAAAACCTTTATAAATGAATTATTCAATAACCAGAAATAATAAAGGGTATAAAATTTTTGAAAAAATTGCATGAAGAACTTAAGAGGAGGAGAGAGGGAGGGGTGGAATTCAAGCAGTGTTAAGTGTAAGAGTAAATCCTCTCTCTCCTTTATTTCCTTTACCTCCTAAGTTTCTCTTTATATTCTACTACTTTCCAAAGTGAATATATAAGTGGGGCAGTGGAGGACAAAATTCAGAATAAAAATCTGCCAAGAGCAGTGAACGAATAGGTGTTGTGAGTTACATTATGTCATGAGTTAGTTATTTTGAACACGTGCTAAATTTACTTCTGAACTTCGACAAAAATGAAGTAAAATATGCTGAGATTTTGCTTCTCATAGTCTCAGAAAGGTCAAGGTTAGTATTCTTGGCACTGAATACTAAATATTTTATTATGCAATGTCAAATAATAGATATAATGATAATAATTAAAACATACAGCACTATTATGTGCCAAGCAGTGTGGTAAGTTATATATAGTTTATATGCAACACTCACAATAATCCCATGAAGTATTTTCACTTTAAAGATTAAAAAAAAAAGCTGAGCCACAGAGAGATTAACTTGTCCAAAGTCATCCAGATTATAAGTGGGGTAACCAGGATTTAAATGTAAGCCATCTGGCTTCAGAGTCAATGTGCTTAACTATTAAGTTATACTGCCCAGCCTAAAATGTTTGCGTGTGTATGTAGATGTAGGTGTGCATACCTATCTATATATACATGGATACTGCTACAAAAGAACAGAAACAAGAACAACAAAATTCAACTGAGTAAATTTGAAGATCTCATTGGTTTTATTAAGCAATGCATGAATTGGACAGCACTTTGTCTAGCAAGTAGAGGGGTGCTTTGAGGACTTATACAACAACGGAAGGCTTTTATAGGAAGGAGAATAAGGCAAGAAAGTTATTAGCCAAAAGAGAGAACTGTTTCAGGCAAAGTCACCTTCCCTTAGGGGATCTGAGTTGGTAGATTACCTCATCCTCCTTTGGTAGATGGAAAGAGAGCATGTAATAGATTATCTGGCTGGTGCTGACCATAAAATTCCTGTTTGATTGGCTTAAACTTCCACTCCTGGAGACATTGGAACTGTAAATACATCTTGGTGTGCTGTGCTGAGAGCAAATGACTCCACTTTGAGCCTGTAGTCTTCTTGCTAACAATATATAGATGTAGATATCCACATATGTGGGAATTTTTAGCAAATCAATAATTTTGGATTATTTGTTGTCTATTCAGCATTCTGCTTCTGCTTTCGAAGGTCACTTCTGCACTGTCGAGATGGCAGGAATCATTCCTTGTTGCTTCAGCTTAGAGTATGCCAATGAGAAGGTAGGATAGGAGAGGCAGATGCATGAACAAATGTAAGATGTCATGGAGCCTCTCCAGCAAGACTTTGTGAAGCATTCTCTTTCCTACCCTAGACTGAGAAGACGTTGGAAGCTTTCCAGAGACTTCTGAGAAACATAGAAGCTTCTGTGAGCTATAAAGAACCACCTCCCTCTGACCTTCTGACATAGGTATTGGTGGTGGCTTCTCTTACTTTTTCCCTTCTACAGTATTTTCAATTCTTTTAAGGCCTTGAACCCTTATGTGAAATATGTCATATCAAGAATGCAAAGGGGGGCTGTTCTGTTCCTAACCATAGTCTTAATAAAATACTGAAGTAGTTTAGTATTGTGGTTAAAACCACTGACTTTTGAGTTAGACATATTGAGTTTAGTGTTTCGGTTCTACTACAAATTGACAAAGTTACTAAATATATCTAAATCTTAATTTTCTAATTTGTAAAATATGGATAACAATTGTATGTTTGTTAGTGGAACCTTAATAATAGTACCTTTTCTAGGCAATTCTGAATATTAAAAATAATGTAGAGCACTTAGCACAGTACTAGATGTTAGCAATTATTGTTGTGATTTATTGCAGTTTTGATTATAAATATTATTCAACTTTCTTATACCATCTTTTCTATAAACCTGGGAATTTAGCATCACATTTCAACTCTCCAAGTTAAGTGGAAACTAAGATACTATAATACAATCTGGTTTCATTCAGAGTAATTTTGTAATGAATACATTCAATTTTTTCCTAAAATAAGAAGATAATGAAGACTCATTCCAAAAAGTTAAAATATGGAAATGTATAACATCTAAAATTAAGATGTTTCTGCCACCACTGAAGAACTATGTTTATAGTTCTATACTTTTTAAATGCACATGTATGTTTATGTATATTTAAACAAAAAAAGAGATCAAATTATATTTGCTTTTCCACATTAAAATTATTTTTAAGTTTTTTTTTGAATGAAAGAGTGTGTGTGAGTGAGTGGGAGAGGGGCAGAGAAAGAGGGAGAGAGAATTCCAAGCAGTCTTCATGACATCAGCATGTCACGAACCATGAGTAGAACTTGGATGCTCAACCCACTGAACCATTAAGGTGCCCTTCACGCCTTTTGACCTATTTGGATAACTGAGATTTTACTCTTACTCATAATCTCACCTTTTTATTGAGGTGTTTGAAGTGTTTACTTTTGCTTCCATAACAGAGGTAGATTATTAGGCCAAAATCACCTCTTCACTTCTGTACCTGGCACAGAACCCAAACATCTCAACCAAATGGTGCTCAAGTTTTTTTTTATTATTATTAATTTTTTTTTTAATGTTTTCTTTTTTTTTTTGGATTATTTGGAGAGAGAGAGACAGCGTGAGCAGGGTAGGGTCAGAGAGAGAGGGAGTCACAGACTGAAACAGGCTCCAGGCTCTGAGCTGGCAGTCAGCACAGGGCCCGACGCGGGGCTCAAACCCACGAACCGTGAGATCATGACCTAAGGGAAAGTCGGACGCTTAACCAACTAAGCCACCCAGGCGCCCCATTGGTGCTCAAGTTTTTATAAGACAATAAATTTTTTTAATCAGTCACTTTCTCAGCATCTTCACGGTCCACCTCCATTTGATTGGAAAAATTTGCAGCTGAGCTCAAATCAGGCTCTCACATGTTCACACTGGCACGTCAGATTTGTGCTCTGTGTAACTGCTATCAGAAGCATATGATTTCTCTTGATTCAACAAGAATCCTGGTATTTTGGGCACTCAGCAGAGAATTTCCTTAAGACTTGACTTCCTTTGGCATTTGCCAAAGACTCACTTAAGATAATGAATGCTTGATACAAATGGGATAAGGGACATTTTAATTATCCATGAATCCTGTATACTGTAAACACAGTACCTTTATCACCCACTACCCAGAAGCTTGATAAGTGTTTACAGAAACAAGCACTTTTATGTTCTCTTGTTGGAAGTAAGACTCATTCAAACTTTCTCTTGAGCATATAACAATATGAACTAAAATTGAAAATACACATTTGATTTGACCTAAAAACTGCATGTTCAAGCATTCAGTCTAAGAAAATTATTAGACTTCACACAAAGTCACATGGATGCTGACTGAAATAGTTTTATGGTGTAGATAAATGGAAAATTAACACTCATAGATGCAAGGTTAATTAATTGAAATGTGACATAGCAATACAATGAAATACCAGGAAGCTTTTGGAAAGATTAAGATAGATCTCTCCCCATATGGATCTGTAAAGATTTATCAACAAGTTAAAAAAATGTGGAAAAGTAGGGGTGCTGGGTGGCTCAGCCACTTAAGCGCCTGACTCGATCGCAGCTCAGGTCATGATCTCACAATTTGTGAGTTTGAGCCCCACATCAGGCTCTGTGCTGACAGTGCAGAACCTGCTTGGATCCTCTGTGGTCCTCTTTCTATGACCCTCTCCTCCCCTCAAGAATAAACATTAAAAATTTTTTTTATAGTTAAATGAGTAGAGCTCTTGTATGGAGTCATTTCATTTTAGTTTAGTCTATTGCAAAACCATGCTCTTATTGATTGATGGCAACGAGATGAAAACAGGCAGTAGCTTTTTAAGACTATTTCATGACAGCAACATAGGAACCTGTACCCAGAAAAAAGCAATAGTTTCCTTCTTGCTTGACTGAAACGAAGGCTCCCACTTCATCAAGATCTGGAATCTAATAATTTAATATAAATTAAAAGTGTAACAAGGGCTCAGGCCTGCTTTAGGCCATTTGAAATGGAAAATTAATTTGTAAAAAAAAGTAAATAAAAAACAATTTCTTTTGCTCCAGATTTGACAATAATATTATATGCAGCCTAGTCCGTGATTCCTGCTTGATAAATTGTCTGTCTAGGAAATCAGAGGCAAATGGAATGAAGGTTTTCTTATGAGTTTAATATAGTCAGACTTGATTTTTATTTTATTTTGTTTTGTCTATACACTTCTTTAACTGATTTTCTATACATTCAATTAGGACAAAATGGAGCCAATATCTAATAAAAGAACTCTGGAATTGGAAGAATTTTGGACAAGTATTCCTAGTAGACTGATATTAATTTGACTTTCTTATCTCTCCACTAACATTAGTTTGGAGACTGTGAGTGTCGGGAATGGACCATCAGAAAACATTTTGCAAGAAGAATCTTGTTGGTTTTAATTTAGGATGTTTTGTGAAAATGTAATGTACGTGTTAGGGGTACATATTTAAAGAGACTACACTTTTGTAGAAAAGAGAGTACAATAAAAACTGATTTGCATAGACTCCCTAAAAACGTCATTTTTAAAACGTTGTTTTTTACAACCTCCTTGATCTCAACCACAGCAATTTCTTACTTGACACATCTGTAAAGGCAAGGGAATCAAGAGCAAAAATGAACTTCTGGGACCTCATCAAGATTAAAAGCTTCTGCACAGCAAAGGGATGGGAAAAGATAGTTGCAAATGACATATCTGATAAAGGGCTAGTATCCAAAATCTATAAGGAACTCACAAAACTCCACACCTGAAAAACAATCTAGTGAAGAAATGGGCAGAAGATGTGAACAGACACTTTTCCAAAGAGGACATCCAGATGAAACAATGCTCAGCATCCCTCCTCCAGGGAAGTACAAATCAAAACCACACTGAGATACCACCTCACGCCAGTCAGAGTGGCTAAAATGAGCAACTCAGAGAACTCTAGATGCTGGTGAGGATGTGGAGAAATGGGCATCCTCCTACACTGTTGGTGGGCATGTAAACTGGGGAAGCCCCTTTGGAAACAGTGTGGAGGTTCCTCAAAATATTAACAATAGAACTCCCCTATGACCCAGCAATAGCACTGCTAGGAATTTACCTAAGGGATACAGAAATGCTGATGCATAGGAGCACATGCACCCCAATGTTCATAGCAGCACTCTCCACAATAGCTAAAACATGGAAAGAGCCTAAGTGTCCATCAACGGATGAATGGATCAAGAAGATGTGGTTTATCTATACCATGGAATATTACATGGCAATGAGAAAGAATGAAATCTGGCCATGTGTAGCAACCTGGATGGACCTTGAGGGTGTTATGCTGAGCAAAATAAGTCAGGCAGAGAAAGACAAATACCATATGTTTGGATGTAGAGGAGGATTAGGAGGAACTTAACAGAGGACCATGGGGGAGAAGAAGGGGAAAATAGTTGGGGAGAGGGAGGGAGGCAAACCATGAGAGACTCGGGAATGCTGAGAACAACCTGAGGGCAGATGGGGTGGGGGGGAGGGCAGGGGGGTGATGGGCATGGAGGAGGGCACTTGTGATGAGCACTGGGTGTTATACGGAAACCAACTTGACAATAAACTATTAAAAAAAATAAAACGTTGTGTTTTCACTTTTTATAACCTGAACTTTAGCATTTATTTTCAAGTGGATGCTTGATAATAAATACAAATACGCACTCACTTTGACTGAATGTTTTTGTATGATATATCTGACAACAAGAAAAATTCATTATTATTAAAAATACCTTAATAATACCTTAACTTTCTTTTTTAAAATTTATTTAATGTTTAGTTATTTTTGAAGGAGAGAGAGACAGAGAATGAGTAGGGGAGGAGCAGAGACAGAGGGAGATATAGAATCCAAAGCAGGCTTAAGGCTCTGAGCTGTCAGCACAGAGCCCAACGCAGGGCTTGAGCCCACAAACCATGAGATCATGACCTAGGCTGAAGTTGGATGCTTAATCAAATGAGACACTCAGGTGCCCCAATACCTTAACTTTCTTTAGTCCTTTATCATTGTGTAGAATTTACACATATCAATTATGTACGGTTGGCAAAAATTTAGTATATGATTTAGGCAAATAGAATTGTTTCCGTTTTACAAAGGATGCCTCTGAAGTTCTGAATGAGTGGCTGACTTCACCTCCCTGAGCTTCCTGAGGGTGGTGGCAGCCTTCTCCTTAGTATGTCCCCAGGGAAACTCAGACTGTTGTTGTGTAAGTGACTTGCTTGAGATCACATGGCTAATTTCTTTGGACTCACACTTAGTATTCCTAATATTTAAGAAGCCTGGAAGAAACAGAGCAATGTTTATTTTAACTTTTTTTTTAAAGAAGCTCATTGGTTAGAAGTATAAGGCCTGAGATCTGAAATCAGACAGATCTGGATTTCAGACCCCACTCTGCCACTGAGTGAATGTGTGACCTCTGATGAATGCATATTAGAATCTTAACTTTTCTACCTGCACAGTGGGAATAATGATGCCTACCTAATGGGTAAGGTCAAGTAAGATGAAATGAAATAATGTCTGTAAGGTACTTGTAGTGGGTCTAGAGTAATAAACACTGAAAAAATTGTGACTTGTTAAAAGAAAATATAGATATGAAGCAAAATAAAAGGATAAAAAAAAGTGGGGGAGAAACAAGAATGGTAACAATCAGGAGTGATATTGAAGGACTCTACATATGCTTGTTCACTTTTAAAATGAAGAAAGATAGACTTGAACAACTCAGTAATAACGAACTATGCGCAGTGCTTTTCCCAATGCCTGGCAGATAACGGACACTCAACAAACGCTGCAGAATTTGAGTTATCATAAAGATGTGAAGTGGGAAATGAGCCGCATTTGAAGGCAACCAGTAAAGGACAAAGGAGTGGGTGGAGAATGAGACAGTGTCTTTCTCACTGTATCCAAATTAGCTGGCTTGTTTTTTAGTATTTGTGATTCCAGCATTATTTAGATGCAGGTTTTAGCAAGAAAATGTATCTATCCACATTCTTTAAAGCTACTGGAAATTCTCTCTCAGAGAGAAATTTGTCTCTCAGAGAGAGACAAAAAGTTATTTGTCATACTTAGTGGTGATTAGCTACAGACCCCAATGGTGGTGAATGTCTAGACTTGATGCTATGCCTTATGTTTCAAATTTATACTTAATTCCTGTTTTCTTGTCTGGGCAGCGCTAAAGAAGAAGAGAAGAGGAAAACCGAGGTCAAAGAAAGTATGTGTGCCAGTCCATCTCAGTTATTAAATATTGATAATTTTAAACCACATTTCTAAAACAACAAGGAATTATTGCTCTGTATCACCCAGGCTGAAGCAAGTCTGGTTTTCTTCCCCTGTGGTTAGCACAGTGTATATGGACAAACAGGCAATTAAGTTCTTAAAATATGAATTCAAATGAGGCTGAGACTGGGGGCGTTTCCATATTGTTCTACAGTCAAAGACACTTAACTCACTGGGGTGGCTTCACTTATCCTGACTTCTTGAGAAACATGCACATTATACTTAATGTTTATACAAACTTTCAGCAAGTTTCAGAAGGACTACTTGTTTGTAAAATGACGAAACCTTATTTTTTACATCTCTGTGTTGATATGGGAGAACTCAGAATTGTTCAGTGGTAAAGGTCAGAACGGCTTGATCATACATCAATTACACCCGTTAGCTATTAGTGTGATCTCAAGAGTCACCTCATCCATTTGACCTTCAGGTATCTCATCTCTAAAATAAGACTGATGCTAATTCTTGATCAACAGGGCTGTGAGGTTCAAATAAAATTATGAATGGAAAAAAAGTATAAAGGTGTTTAAAGGGCTATATAAAGCTCCTTTGCTTTAGGACTTTAATGCTAATCCATAAAACTTTTTATGCTATAATATTATCTACTTGCATACTCACATCCATAAATATTTTGTATATAAACTTTTAAAAATATATCAACCAAAGCATCTTTATGCTGTCTGCAAAATGATCTATTTGTTTGAAATTGTATAGACATTTATAAAATAAAACACATGTTAACATATGTATATATAATTTTAATGTCACTTAATTTTGTATATGTTAGACACATATAATATTATATACTAACCAGAATGAATTAGTAACTTTTAACTTTAATTTCATTTATTTTTAAATGTTTATTTATTTTGAGAGAGAGAGAGAGAGAACAGGAAAGAGATAGAAAGAGGGAGAGGGGAAAGGCAGAGAGAGAGAATCCAAAGCAGACTCCATGCTGTTAGTGCAGAGCCTGATGTGGGAGTCATCTCAAGAACTATGAGATCATGATCTGAGCAGAAATCAAGAGTCATAAGCTTAACTGACCGAGCCACCCAGGTGCTCCAGAAAATTTAACTTTTAAATTATGCTTGAAGTTGTGTTCTCAGGCACTTATCTACTTTTCTATGTTCTTTCTTGAAAGTTGGCTTTAATATTCATTTTTTTCTATAGCTTTCTCTCCCCTTTGCTTTCTTCTACCATTCTTTTTATGTAGTCTATTGATATGCCCAATATTGTGTATAAAAAATAATTGGTTAAACAACCTTGCTATCTGTGCCTACTTCAGAAAACACAGTTTCATACTTTTATTTTATCATTAAATGCACACTAGTGATGTTGGTGGAGGGTTGAGGGAGAGCATATTTCAAACAAGTTCCATGTAAGAGGTTGTTGGAAGTAGTTAACAAGTGTCAAGAATTCTAAGCATAAAAGAGTCAGGATTTTCCAAGAGATAAAAAAATGGAATAAAATTTAGTCTTCATTCATCCAAATAGTCCCTTTGATGAGAGCAATTTTGATTACATTCTTTTAATTTCCTTGCTCCAATTTGCGTACTGATTTTGTCTATGTCTCCACACAGTTAACAAATTGGCTGATATTTCTGGCTATCTTCATGATCAATTAGGCATTGATCTGCTGATTGACCATGTAGCAGTTTGACTTGGTTGTTAAGACAGCTGAAAATACTGGATTGACTTGGTTGCAATAGTTAGTTCAGTTGAACAGACTTGATGTGGGAAAAGAGCTTTGGAATATGTATAAAATGCCCTACATTCTCAAATGGTCATTTAAATGGTAAGCCTATATCCAAAATAAAGTTTAATGTAAATAATTCTTGCTTTCACAGATTGCACGTTAAAAGTAGAATTCCATATGGTACATAATTTAAAGTGCTGACATAACAAGAAAACGTTTGCTTGGATTTCTTCTGTCCAAAACAGGTGGTCATAACTGCTGGATTAACAATGAGGCAAATTCTTAAATATTACTGTTTTGCAATGTTGAAGCAGATGTTGACTCTTGCAATTATATTGTTCTTATTTTGTGTTGATTTTGGTGGAATAATCCAAATACTTAGGTTCTACTCAATATCACTATTAATATTTTTTCTTTTCTGACATAGCACTACTTAAAATTAAGAAAATGCAATCGTTATGAAATAGGAACTATGAAGCGTTAGTCTCTGCAGAGACTCTACTATTTGTATGTCTAAAATATTTACTATCTGGCCCTTTAAGAAAAAGTTTGCTGACCCCTGCCAGAGCTACTACCAGCCTCTAGGAAGAGTTCAAGGCTATTTTCTACCCACACCAGTCATTCTTCCATCCCACTTAGAGATCTGACTGCTTCAGATCGGGGACAACGGGAATTGCTGGGAGACAGCATGGCGCCAGGGTTCCAAAGGGCACAACTTTGGGTGTGATGAGCAAAGGAGTTAGAATCTCAGGTATTTGCAAATGCTTTCAAGCTTGTTGGGATTTGGGTTTCTCTTCTTCCATAGCAGTGTCATACAAGGATCCGATGTCTTCTAGCCTTTGAAAAAAATGTTTCCCTTTCTAATCTCCTCAGAAAGCCCACTAGTAATCAGGATGAAGTCTGCAGTCTAGCAATACTTGATGGGATGCATTTGCTTGCTGTTCTAGGCCTCGAAATTATCTTTCTGGGCTTCATCATACTATTAATATGGGCAGATATTAAACTTAGCTTGTGTGTTTAGGGAAAAGGAGCAAAGGTAAATATCTGACAACATGTTCACATAGGCCAGGGATTCACAAAGAGTTTTGTGACTCATTTGGGTTCCATTCCAGATCACTGGACTTTAGGATTTCATTCCAAGTTTCGAAACTCCAGTCATAAAATGTGTGTATTTGCTGGTTCTTTTCCAATGATCTTTTCCATTGCGGTATGGAAAAGCCAGGAACCTTTCTGTTAAAGACTCAAGATTCTACTTCACCAGAGAAGGTAATAGTCCTCAGTGTTGTGATCAGGGTGGTTCTTCCAAGGTCCACTATGAAATACTCAGGAATCTTGACAGCTGGTTGTTAAGCCTTTGGCAGCTCGAAATTGGCCATGGTGGGAACATCAACACCATGGAAATTGGAAAATCAGGATTTTTTTTTCTCCAGAGAGCCAATTTACCAAAACAACACTGCACTTGAGTGGGAAAAAGGAGAGAAAGGGTGAAGTCATTACAAACAGAGGGGACAGACAGTATGATTCAGATATAATTTATAAAAATATCAGTAATACTTCATATCAGAAAAGATTTATTCTCTTCAATGCATAACTGTTAATTCAATTTTATTTATTAAAATATGAAAATCATATGTTTTCTTATTCTTTTATATACTTATTTTTGTCACAGATAAGGCAAGCAAAATTTTCTCACCATAATTATGTTTTGGTATATTTTCCCTTATTATTTTTCATGGATATGCAAATATGTAGGCATCCCACTCTGTTTTCCTGTGGTCCTTAGTGTGATTCAGGAAGTCTAATGTCAGCCTGATTTTTAGTCCTTTGTAGGCAAACGATTCCTGTTTCATTATTGCTTTTAGCATTCATACATTATTATATAATCTCAGATTTCCTCTATTTCTCGAAGGAGTCTTATTTTATTATTTTTAGCCTGATATGTAGTGAAGCTTTTAGATCTATACATTTGGGTTTCTTTTTCACCTTAGGCAGATTTTTCTGTGTTCATTTCTTTTAGTTATGTCAGAGTTTTCTTGCACTGGATCTTTATTTCCTCCCTCCACTTCTATACATTTTCCTATCACTTTGGTTTATGTTTTTTATGATTGGATTTAAGGGTTCTCAAATCTGCTGTCATTATTACCAAGTGGATTTGGCCATATCCATTTTTATTGTCTGTAATGGGAACTTTAGTTCTGCTCTTGCTCTGGGGGTTTTTCTTGCATTTTTTCATTATTTTAGTCAGATTTCTTTGTGTCTGCCATTACCTACTACTATTTATCTTTGCTGTCTTACTCCAGAGGCTGTTTCCTTCTTCATGATTTTGAAGACAGAAAGCCTAGTTTACTAAACTTTACCTTTTCTTTTTTCTACTGGCTTTCTCTGTTTACTCATTCTTACACAGATGGACCTGGTATTTTCCAAAAGATGTTTTCTTGTCTTCATTAACCTGGATTGCTCTTTTCCTAGGTCCAGCCCCTGCCAGCCTTTGGCTCTAGAACCAAAGGCAGATTGATTTGCACAGATCTTAGGATGTGTGTGTCTAATGGTGATTAGTCTGGAAAGGATGGACTTAGTGTTTTTTTTCTTGAGGGGAAACGCATCTCAGCCAGTGCTCCCCAACATATATCTCTGATAGCTTTGTGGGTAGAAGCCCTAGACCAAGCTCTGGCTGGCTTAAAAAACAATCTTTGGCAGTTGAAAAAAAAAGTCACATGTTTTTCTGATCTGTGCAATTTTTGCAGCCAGAGTTTAGGTCAGACAAAGAAGAGAACATAAAAAGAACATAGAAGAGCTTTTGCTACCCTGGATTGGGACTCATCCGTTTTGCTGTGCATCTGCGGCTGTACTGTACTCCGCAGAGAAGGATTTCTCTACTGCTGTGCCATAGACATTTTGTACTGGAATATTCATTGCTGTGGGTGCTGTCCTGGCAGCATGTTTAGCACTCTCCCTGGTCTCTATCCAGCAGATGCAAGTAGAGTGTGGCAACCAAATATGTTTTAAGAAGTTGCTAAGTGTTCCTTGGGGAGCAAAAGCGCCCTCCCTTCTTCCCACTGGGAATCATGGCTATAGAGTCTAAGAACACACTTCTATACTGTGTGCTTTGTATTTAATGAAACGTTCTTCAAAATGGAATGATCTGAATTGTTCGTATAATTGCCATCTTTTCTCTGTCTTTATAGGCATTTAGTAGAAAGGTAAATGGAATTGGATGAGGAAATACATGGTTTTATTCACTGATTAATCTGCCGAATATTCATAATATATGCCATGGGCTCCGCTGGATCCTGGAACTACAAACTGAGCAAGATTCTCTCTCTGCTGCTTCTTAACTTCTGAGACTTCCAGGATTGATACAAACGGTCATATTTATATTCTTGAAATTTCTTGTTCTTTTGGCTTCCTTAATAAACATTTCTTCTGGTTCTCTTCCCACATCCAGCCCAAATGTAGGAATTATCAGCACTTTTAAAATGTTAATGTCATTTACGAGTTTCCCAACGGTAGTCCTTTATTTTATCTAATACTAGTTCCATTTTCTCCAAAGCACCTCATGAGATTATTCGTCCAAGGTACGGACTTTGCAAAATACTCATGTACACATTTCTCTATAACCTAAGGATGGATAACAATGATGTTTTTCAAAATAATGTCTTCAGCCTTCATGTTTTTATAGATCCCCAGACCCAAATATTCAGGTCCTCCTGAATATCTCCAGATAAAAGTCCCACAAATAGTTCAATACTTTTTCCAAGGCATCTATGATCCCTAAAATAGAGAGTAAAAGATCTCTGTTTTCTCTGTACCTTTCATACTATTCTGTCATAAGCTTAGCTCAGTGTACTTGGTCATTTATTATAATTGTGTTTCCCCTAGTAGACTGTAAAACCCAGATACAGGGCCTAGGCCTCATCTTCACTTTTTCCAGAATTTGGAACAGAATCAATGCTCAGGAGATGTTTTCTTTAAAATTGAATTTAAAGTATGGGGCACCTGGGTGGCTCAGTCCATTGAGCATCCAACTCCGGCTTAGGTCATGATGTCACAGTTTGTGGGTTCGAGTCACACGTGGGCTCTGTGCTGAAAACTTAGGCCTGGAGACTGCTTCTGATTCTGTCACCTCTCTCTCTGCCCCTCCCCCACTCATGCTTCGTCTTTCTCTCTCAAAAATAAATACACATTACAATAACTAACTAAATAAAATTGAATTTAAAATACAGAAACCCTGGAAAAAAGTAACACCATTAGTATTGCTTTTGAAAAGATTTCTGCTTATTTCTCTACATATTTACATTGAGGTTCAAAGATAGATTTGATAGCTGTAGGCACCTAAGGAGAGATGCTCAAGATGAGTAATACAGAAAGTGAAGAAGGGACAGAGAAGTAGAGTACTTGAATTTGCCAAAGATAAACTTGAACGTTTTAATAATACTGGATGGTGCTAGCAGTATCTTTGAAAAAGTTTTTAAGAGTCTTTTGTTTTTATTTTTGCTTTTCTGCCAGTCCTAAAGATTTTGCGGGTTGGCTTGGGTCCAGTGTGATGATTAAACATTTGTTTCTTAAAAAGGGAATTGATTCTTTTGTTCTGTGTTACTCAATTCAAGATTAAATCATGAAGGGATTTGGAAGAATATACCGAAGTTTCATCTGGTTTGGTGAAAACAATATGTTACCAGATAATTATGCCTTTGTAATAGCTCAAGAAAGTAAGAGTTCTTTTTTCTTTTCTTTTCTTCATCTTTTTTTAATTAAAACTCCATACAGTGCTTCTGATTAAACCCAAACCAGAGTAAACATTATGACAGGGCTTGAGGGAGGCCATCAAATCTTCCTGGCACAATTCTCTGCAGGGCGCAGAAATGACTTTTCTCCCTCTTTCCTTTAGAGATGGCAGTGTTATGGGTGCATTTATCTTTGCGTTCAGGTGCAGCAATACAGAGATGAGGAAGAGAATCTGCCAAGTGCTAGGAAACAATATTAAACAAGCACCTTGAGGAAATTGCAAAGTACTTTCTACTATATCAGATTTTCTGATTCCAGGTATCTTACTTTGGAACTTTTGTATTACTTTGATATCACTCATAAAATGTTCCATTTCTGAAATGGCTACGTCCACAGAAACCAGTAGCCTTTTTTGGGCAATGTATAGAAAGAAGGCCATAGAATACAATCTCTTGATTGTGAAAATAAATGGGTTGATTTTCTTTTCTCAGCTATCAATACAGACTTGTTCTTTGTCAAGAAAAAGTGAATGATACTTTTCTGTTCTTCTACGTCTTTGTGGAAAAAAGAAAAAAATACCTCTGAGGATCAAACCCCATAGTGTTGATATAATTATCATTATTGATCTGTTTTGTTTTTTTCCATCTGTTCTGTGTCTATGGTTCCCATCATTCCAAGTTTGGATAATACAATCAATAAAACCAGATAACTTATTTCTGTTTTATTGTTTTAGACACCTGAGATCACTTTGCATTGTAAGACACACAGTTTGACCAAACTAGTCCTATATGCACAATGTAATAAAGAGCTGTGTAATGGAGTTATTAACAATGCTAAATGAACATTGAAATATAACTCAGTGGTTATATTTAAAGTGGATGGGATAAGGATGATAATTTATTTTTTTTATTTTTATTTTTTTTCCCATTGTCTTTCTTCCCTCTTCTTCCTAAGGATTATGCTTTATGCAAGCAAATGGTGGGCTACAATGAAAGGAGTGATAACGTGATATGTCCACTTCAATATTCACCATCTGTGCTCTGATGGTGAAGCCAAGGACATGGACAGTAGTTTGCTTAAGTTATATACATGGTATGTATGGCATATGTTGCATGTGTTATTTAAACTATGTAAGTTAGCTCATTCAATCGTTCTTTGTCCCCAAAATAAATTTTAGACATTTGACAAAGTTTTAGGAAAATTAAAGGAGAAAATTTATAAGTTAATATACATAAAGCTCTTAGAAGGTGTAAAGTAAGTAAGCTCTCTGCATTTGCTATTATTGAATACAAAATATTTACTGTCAACTTAAGAATATTAGTTACTATTAAATTAATATTAAGCATGTATTATATATAATACATACACACACACACAGGATGAGATTCACAAATATGGTAGGCATAGTATATTTCTTTACTATTGCATTCAATGGAAAAGAAGAGTACTAGAAAGAAAATTAAGAATATAAAGCAGACTGGTAAATGCCCGGTGACATCAGGAGTTCAGAGAATGGAGAGGCCTTTGTGGTCCCAGGCAAGATATAGGTTTATTGATTATATGGAGGAAGATTGGAAGAGGAGGTAAACATTTCAGGAAGGTAAAGAAAAAAAGAAATGAAGATAGACCTACATGAAATATTTATAGTCTGGCTGTGCTGCATGCCAGGCTAAAAAGATGAGATTAGAAAGAAATGTGAGAATCACAGGTCTGGACTTGGCTCCATTTAGTCATTGGAATTTTCTGAGCTGTGATAAGCCAGGTTGATATTCGTGTTTCAGGAGGCTAACATGGCAGTAATGTATAAAAAGGAATGTTGTAGGAGAGAAATGGAAGGCTAATAAAATGACTAACTGGTAAATAGGAAAATAGGGAGCAGTGGAAATGGAAAAACAATTGAATGCAATGGACATGGCTAAGGAAGAATCATTATACTTTATTGTTTTTACATGATGTTATTATTTGCATACTCTGCACATTGGAGTAAATTTCTTTGCTTATAAAGAAATTATTTCAGAATTCTTAGGGATTATGGCCAATTTTTCATAAACACTGATTTTGTTTCCATGACTAAAGTAATTAACTAAATATGGTAAATGAAAGAGCCGTTTTAAAGTGTTTATAATTTAGTGAATATCTTGAAAGCTAGTGCTAGAATTTGGGGTTTCAATTAGGTTGGCTGTAATTCAGTTATAGGCTTTGGACTTTACTTATGTGAATTTGGGCAAGTTAGTTAATTCCCTGAACCATTTGATTCTTATCTCTAAAATGTTGAATAATAAAACTGTCTCCCTTGGTTAGATGAAATAATATACTTAAAATAGTCAAACATACCTGCAGCATGTAACAATTATGCAGTACATGTTAAGTACACTTAACATCAGGAAACTAAGTGTAAAAAAGTAGAAAGTCTACTTCTCATTGTAAAGTCTATCACAGGCCTGGTAGACTATACTCTGTACTTTTCAAGCTTCAAGGATTTTACAATCTTTGTTTTCCCATTATCTCACTGATCTCTCCTTTAATCTTATTTGCTTATTTCTTTTCTTCTCTTTGACCTCTTTCTGTTGGTATAATCCAGAGATCAGATCTTGGATTTCTGTACCTTATAATTCCCTTGGTGATCTCATCCAGTCCTGTGATTTTACAAAAAAAAATTTAATGTTTATTTATTTTTGACAGAGAGAGAGAAACAGAGTGTGAGTGAGAAGCAGAGAGCAAGAGGGAGACACAGAATCTGAAGCAGGCTCTAGGTTCTGAGCTGTCAGCACAGAGCCCAATGTGGAGCTTGAACCTACAAGCTGTGAGATCATGACCTAAGCTGAAGTTGGCCACTTAACTGACTGGAGCCACCTAGGTGCCCCTTCCAGGCTTGTGCCTTTAAATATTTTTTTAAATTTTATTTATTGAGAGAGAGAGAGGGAAAAGAAAAAGAAAAACCAAACACATGTGAGTGGAGAGGGGCAGAGAGAGAATCCCAAGCAGGCTCTGCACTGTCAACACAAAACCCAATGTAGGGCTTGATTCCATGAACTGTGAGATCATGACCTGAGCTGAGATCAAGAGGCAGATGCTTATCAGATTGAGCCACCCAGATGCTCCAGTCCTGTGACTTTTTTTTTTAGGAAGTTAGTCAAGGAACTGATGAGAATCTAGCTCTATTTCAAGGTCTGGATCCAACCTCTCCTGAGGGGAAACTATACTAAGCATGCATTTTATAAGTGACAGGTGCTTTTTATTTATTTTATTTTATTTTTCTTAAATAGTCTACTGTCAAGTTGGTTTACATATGACACCCAGTGCTCATCTTCCCTCTTCCCTCTCTCCCATTCTCATCAGCCCTCAGTTTGTTCTCAGCATTCAAGAGTCTCTCATGGTTTGCCTTCCTCCCCCTCCCCAACTATTTTTCCCTTCTTCTCCCTCATGGTCCTCTGTTAGCTTCCTCCTAATCCACCCATATGTGCAAACATATGTCCTTCTCTGCCTGACTTATTTCGCTTAGCGTAACATCCTCAAGTTCCATCCATGGCTACACTTGGCCAGATTTCATTGTTTCTCATTGCCATGTAGTATTCCATTGCATAGATAAACCACATCTTCTTGATCCATTCGTCTGTTGATGGACACCTAGGCTCTTTCCATGTTTTGGCTATTGTTGAGAGTGCTGCATGAACATTGGGGTCCATGTGCCCCTATACATCAGCACTCCTGTATCCCTTGGGTAAATTCCTACCAGAGCTACTGCTGAGTCATAGGGGAGTTCTATTTTTTGAGGAACCTCCACACTGTTTTCCAGAGAGGCTGCACCAGTTTATATTCCCTCCAACAGTGTAGGAGGGTGCTTGTTTCTCCACATCCTCACCAAAATCTAGAGTGTCCTGATTTGTTCATTTCCGCCACTCTGACTGGCGTGAGGTGGTATCTCAGTGTGGTTTTGATTTGTACTTCCCTGATGAGGAGGGATGCTGAGCATCGCTTCAAGTGTCTGTTGGCCATCTGGATGTCCTCTTTGGAGAAGTGTCTGTTCATATCTTCTGCCCATTTCTTCACTGGATTATTTGTTTTTCAGGTATGGAGTTTAGTGAGTTCCTTATAGATTTTGGATACTAGCTCTTTATCTGATATGTCATTTGCAACTATCTTTTCCCATTCAGTCAGTTGCTTATTAGTTTTATTGATTGTTTCCTTTGCCCTGCAGAAGCTTTTTATCTTGATGAGGTCCCAATAGTTCATTTTTGCTCTTGATTCTCTTGCCTTTGGGGGATGTGTCAGGTAAGAAATTGCTGTGATTGAGGTCAAGGAGGTTTTTTCCTGCTTTCTCTTTTAGGATTTTGAGGGTTTCCTGTCTCACATTCAGGTCCTTTATCCATTTTGAGTTTATTTTTGTGCATGGTGTGAGAAAATGATCTAGTTTCATTCTTCTGCATCCTGCTGTCCAGTTCTTCCAGCACCGTCTGTTAAAGAGGCTGTCTTTTTTCCATTGGAGACTCTTTCCTGCTTTGTCAAAGATTAGTTGGACATAGATTTGTGGGTCCAATACTGAGTTCTCTGTTCTATTCCATTGGTCTATGTGTCTGTTTTTGTGCCAATACCATACTGTCTTGATGATGACAGCTTTGTAGTAGAGGCTAAAGTCTGGGATGGTGATCCCTCCCGTTTTGGTTTTATTCTTCAATATTACTTTGGCTATTCAAGGTCTTTTGTGGTTCCATACAAGTTTTAGGATAGTTTGTTCTAGTTTTGAGAAGAATGCTGGTGCAATTTTTATTGGGATTGCATTGAATGTGTAGATTGCTTTGGGTAGTAATGGCATTTTAACAATATTTATTCTTCTGATCCATGAGCATGGAATGTTTTTTCATTTCTTTGTGTCCTCTTCAATTTCCTTCATAAGTTTTCTATAGCTGTCATCATACAGATCCCCTATATCTTTGATTAGGTTTATTCCTAGGTATTTTATGGGTTTTTTGTGCAATTGTGAATTGGATCAGTTTTTTAAATTTCTCTTTCTGTTGCTTCATTATTGGTGTATAAAAATGCAACCGATTTCTGTACATTGATATTGCACCTTGCAACTTTGCTGAATTCTTGGATCAGTTCTAGCAGGCTTCTGGTGGAGTCTGCCGGGTTTTCTATGGAGAGTATCATGGCATCTACGAAAAGTGTAAGTTTGACTTCTTTGCCAATTCTGATGCCTTTTATTTCCTTTTGTTGTCTGATTGCTGATGCTAGGACTTCCAGCACTATGTTAAACAACAGTGGTGAGAGTGGACATACCTGTCATGTTCCTGATTTCAGGGGGAAAGCTCTCAGTGTTTCCCCGTTGAGGACGATGTTAGCTGAGGGCTTCTCATAGATGGCTTTTATGATGTTTAAGTAAGTTCCTTCTATCCCGATTTTCGCAAGAGTCTTTATTAAGAAGAGATGCTATATCTTGTCAAACGCTTCTTCTGCATTTATTGACAGGATCATATGGTTTTTATCTTTTCTTTTGTTACTATGATGTATCACATTGATTGATTTGTGAATATTGAACCAGCCCTGTAACCCAGGAATGAGTCCCACTTGATCATGGTGGATAATTCTTTTTATGTGCTGTTGGATTCGATTTGCAAGTATCTTGTTGAGGATTTTTGCATCCGTATTCATCAAGGATATTGGCCTGTAGCTCCCCTTTTTTTGCTGGGTCTCTGTCTGGCTTCGGAATCAAAGTGATGCTGGCTTTGTAAAATGAGTCCATAAGTTTTCCTTCAGTTTCTATTTTTTGGAATAGCTTGAGAAGAATGGGTATTAATTCTGTTTTACATGCCTGGTAGAATTCCCCAGGGAAGCCATCTGGCCCAAGACTCTTATTTGTTGGGACATTTTTGATAACTGATTTGATTTCCTCACTAGTTATGGGTCTGTTCATATTTTTTAATTCTTCCTGTGTGAATTTTGGTAGTGAGTGTGTGTTTAGGAATTTGTCCATTTCTTCTAAGTTGTCTAGTTTGTTAGCATATAATTTTTCAGAGTATTCCATGATAATTGCTTGTATTACTGAGGGGTTGGTTGTAATAAGTCCTTTTTCATTCATGAGTTTGTCTATTTGAGTGCTCCGTCTTTTCTTTTCAAGAAGCCTGGCTAGAGGTTTGTCAGTTTTGTTTATTTTTTCAAAAAACCAACTCTTGGTTTCATTGATCTGCTCAACTGGATTTTTGGTTTCTATATTGTTTATTTCTGCCCTGATTTTTATTGTTTCTCTTCTCTTACTGGGTTTGGGGTGCTCCTGTTGGTCTCCCTCTACTTCCTTTAGGTGAGCTGTTAGAGTTTGTACTTCCACTTTTTCTAATTTCTTGAAATAGGCCTGGAGTGCAATGTACTTTCCTCTTAAGACTGCCTTTGCCTCATCTCATAGAGTTTGGATGGTTGTATTTTCATTTTCATTTGTTTCCATATATTTTTAAATTTCTTCTCTAATTGCCTGATTGGCCCATTCGTTCCTTAGTAGGATGTTCTTTAACCTCCATGTTTTTGGAGGTTTTCCAGACTTCTTCCTGTGATTGATTTCAAGTTTCATAACATTGTGATCTGAAAGTGTGCATGATATGATCTCAATTCTTTTATAGTTATTGAGGGCTGCTTTATGTCCCAGTATGTGATCTATCTTGGAGAATGTGCCATGTGTACTTGAGAAGAAAGTGAATTCCATGTCCTCAAGGATGTAGAGTTCTAAATATATCTGTCAAATCCATCTGGTCCAATGTGTTATCCAAGTCCATTGTTTCTTTAGTGATTTTCTGTAAACTGATCTTTCCATTGCTGTAAGTGGAGTATTAAAGTCCCCTGCTATTAGCACATTCTTATCCTTAAGATTGTTTATGTTTGTGATTAATTGTTTTATATATTTAGGTGTTCCATGTTTGGTGCGTAGACATGTATAAATCTTAGGTCTTCCTGATGGATAGATCCTGTAATTGTTATATAACACCCTTTTTCATCCCTTGTTGCTCTCTTTATTTTAAAGTCCAATTTGTCTGATATAAGTATAGCTAGTCCAGCTTTCTTTTGACTTCCAGTAGCATAATAGATATTTCTCTATCCCCTTACTTTCAATCTGAAGATGTCCTCCAGTCTAAAATCAGTTTCTTGTAGACAGCAAGTAGATGGATTTTTTTTTTAATCAATTCTGCTACCCTATGTCTTTTGATTGGAGTATTCAGCCCATTTACATTCAGTATTATTATTGAAAAATATGGGTTTAGAGTCATCATATGTCCTTTGTGGGATTCATGCTTGTGGTGGTGTCTCTGGTATCTTGCATTCCTTGCAACATTTCCCTCACAGAATCCCCCTCAGGAAATCTTGTAGGGCTGGTTTAGTGGTGATGAATTAAAGTCCTGTGACTTTAAATATCATCTGTATGCTCATAACTAAGATGGTAGTTTTAAAGATGTTCTAAAGCTCTTTGATATTCATCCATCCAAAAGACTAAGCTTACTTCTACTTTCCCTGAGTATGGAGTGTGAACCAGACATAGTGACTCTCTTCTAATGGGTAGAGTATGGTCAAGTGATAGAATGTCATTTGTGAGATCAGGGTCTCCATCTTGGGTTTTTTCTCTCATCAAGTGTTCTGTGTGGAGACATGTCCTGAGAGTCACTGTGGAGAGGTCCATATAATGAGGAACTAAAGTCTTCTGCCAACAGCCACACCAGAAAACTTGGAAGTAGACCCTCTAGGCTACATCAAGTCTTGAGAGACTATGGCTTTAGCTGTAATTAAGGCTTTATGAGAAACCCTGAGCAATAACCACTCAGCTCAACCATATCTGGATTTCAATGAAACCGTGTGAGACCATTATTATTATATATTTTTTGTGTTTTAAGACACTAAGTTTGGGGATAATTTATTACACATCAATAGGTAACTGATGTTATCCTGAATTTGTATCTCTAGTCAGACCTCTTTCATGAACTCCAAACACATATATCCAACTGCCTACTTGCTATCTCTACCCAGATGTCTCATGGACATCTTCACTTCAACATATTTAAAACTCAACTTATATTCTTTGCTCTCTTCTCCCCAAGGCCCCAGCATAACTTCCCCATGCCAATTACTAGAAACTGCTAAGTTACTAAGTCTTCAAGAAATCTTTGACTTCTATGTTCTATGCTTTCCCCCAATCTAGTAGAAAATTTTTTTGGCTCTATATAAAAACTGTATCCTAATTCAACCCCTCACCACTTCACAGTTACCACTCTGCTACAAACCAACCTTATCTCTTCCCCGGATTATTGCAAGAAACTTCTTATTATCTTTCAGCTTCTATCCTTGTCTCTCTGCCCTACTATATCTTCTCAGCACAGAAGACAGAGTTATCCTTTAAAAATATATCCTTATTCTTTAAAAATTTGAGTCAGTTTCCAATTCTGTTAATGGTAGAGTTATTTGTATCAGACTAACTTTCCTGCAGATAGAAATGTTAAACTCTGGACATAAAATTTTTAGAAGTTTATTTATTTATTTTGAGAGAGAGAGAGAGAAAATGAGCAGGAAAAGGGCACAGAGAGAGGGGGGAGACAGATGATCTGAAGCAAATTTTGTTGATAGTAGCAAGCCCCATGTGAGGTTAAAACTCACAAACCATGAGATCATGACTTGAACCAAAGTCAGATGCTTAACCCATTGAACCACCCATGTGCCCTCAAAATATTTCTTTTAACGTTTATTCATTTTTGAGAAAGAGAGAGAGAGACAGAGCATGAGTGGGAGAGGAGCAGAAAGAGAGAATCACAGGATCTAAAGTAGGCTCCAAGTTCTAAGATGTCAGCACTGAGCCTGACGTGGGATTTGACCTCATGGACCATGAGATCGTGACCTGAGCCGATGTCATGCTTAACAGACTGAGCCACCCAGGGGCCCCACCCTCAAAACATTTTTTAAACAGCTATTTGAAGGTACTAGAGAATAATGCAAAGCAGGCAGACACAGAGAAGAATTTGACGTTTGAAAATAGGGTGCCATACCAGATAACGGGAACTCTTTCAAAGCTTTTTTTCCTGAGGGCAATATCTAAATAAAATGTGGTGTCATTGAATGAAACTAAGCAGAAACCAGTCTTACTGACTTGTGATTTCAAAGAACAGAGTTAGGAGTTATCAGGGTGTCTAGAAGGTAGGAGAAGTCCTGGAGAAGGACGTGCCTCAAACCTGTGGTGATTTCCTAAAATTCATATACAGAGAGCATATAATAAAGAGCCCAGAGGAAATCAACAACCTGATGGCTGAAAACATTGAGCATAGATTATAGCTATTGACCTATACTGGGAAGACAGAGTTTGGCGTTTCTTGCCAAGTGAAAAGTAAACACCTTAGGCTTTCCGTTGGGACCTATGGAAGTCCTCATATTATATGTAAATACTGTGTTCCCTGATTTGCCCAAATGCTAGCACGAGCAGTCTCTCTCTCTTTCTTTCTTTCTTTCTTTCTTTCTTTCTTTCTTTCTTTCTCTCTCTCTCTCTCTCTCTCACTCTCTCTCTCTCTCAGTCTCTCCATATATTGCCTCAACAAGGTATGAAATCAAGGCATTAAAAATTCAGTCTGATCAGCCAGTAATTTAACTATTAGGGGGAAAAAAATCACCACTTCTCACAGGAAAATAACAAAATCCAGAGTCTCTATGTGCAATATCAAATATACAATAAAAATTTATTACATATAGCAAAATGTGAGCTACTATTAAAAATGAAAGCGATCAGTATCAATAGAACATGGAAATAGTAGAAAACTAATAGTCAAGGATATTAAAATATCTATCACAGGGACTCAATTTAAAAGACTGTCATAAAGAGGGTAAGCAGATGGGAAATATCAGTAGAGAAATAGAAACTATAAAAAAACCGAATAGAAATTCTTGAAATGGAAAAACACACAAAAAAAAGTTCTGTGGGTGGATTTAGCAGTAGATTAGAATTAGCAGGTAAAAAGTTGTGATAGGCCGAATACTGCTCTCCTAAAATGTCCACATCCTAATCCCTGAGGCCTGTGAATATGTTACTGTAATATTGTGATTTATAAAATCAATATATATGGGATCTTCATTCCAGTTTCTAGCTTGAAGTTCCTAAATCCTTTCAATTTCCTAAGTGATAAGAGTGATAATGATGAAATGGCTGTCTTTTGTTATTACTAACAAATTCCTTTTTACCACACCAGCGTTTATGTTAATGAGGTCACTTTTGAAAAACCCCTGGGTTACCAAAGGATGACAGCTGTTGCTAGGGAAACCAATTTGGATTAGAGGGTTGGAATTTTTTGTTCTACCCTTTGACCTCTGGGAAGGAAGGAGGGGCTAGAGATTGAGTCAACCACCTGTGGCTGCTGATTTAATCCATGATGCCTAAGTAATGAAGCCTCCATGAAAGCTCTAAGGGACAAAATTTAGAGGGTTTCCTGATTGGTGGTGACATGGAGGTGCTGGAAAAGTTGTGGCCCAGAGAGGGCATGGAAGCCCTTTGCCCCTTCCCACATACCTTACCCTATACGTTTCTTTTATCTGGTTGTTCCTGAGTGATATCATTTTGTAATAAACCTGCAATCCAATAAGAAAATGTTTTGCTGAGTTCTGTGAGGCTCTCTACTAAATCAATCAAACACAAGGAGGGGGTCGTGGTGATGTGGTTCTGGAGTGGTGGTTGGGGATCCAGAGCCTATGGCCAAGAAAGGATTCTTGAGACTTCTTTGGTGCAAAATTGCTGATTTTATTAAAGCACAGGGACAAGACCTGTGGACAGAAAGAGGTGCACTGAGGTTGTGTGAGAAGTGACTCATTATATAATATGGAGTTGGGGGAGGTAAAGACAAAAGCGAAGTTTCCAAAAGGACTTTCATATACGAAAGAGGACTCAAAAGATATTGGAGACCTAGTTATTGTCAAGCTAAGGTTGTCTTTCCCTGTAGCAAGTAATTGACATCAAGATTGTCAATCTTGCTGGAAGAATGCCACACTCTGCTTGCCTCAAGTATTTGCCAATGGGCTGCAGGTTATAAGGAAATTTAATTTTATCTATGTTTCATTCTGTCTTTGTCTCCCACATGAAGAAGTACGGAGTGTAAGTCGTAAAGGAGTCACACAGGAGGAAGCAAATTTTTCCTTTCTAGTTATTTTATGTGGCTAAATAATTTTTTCCGCATGGAATTAAGCCTACAAACTTCAAAACAGGGAGATTACACTGGATTATCCAAGTGGTCCCAGTGTAATCACATCGGCCTTTAAAAGTGGAGGTAGATCAGAAATTTGAGATAATGGAAGAAGACAGAAAAGATATGAAGTAGGAGACACACAGGATTCAGTTTGTTGGCTTTGAAGACAGAGGAAGGGAATCATATCCTAAGGTAAGCAGGTAGCCTCTACAGTCTGGGAATGACCCTTGGCCAATGGTTAGCAAAGAAATAGTTTTACAACCAAACAACTGCTCTCTGACAACAACCTGCATGGTTTTACCTGGAGCTTCCAGAAAGGAACACAGCTTTGCTGACACTTTGATTTTAGGAGAGTGAAAACTGTGTCCGATTTCTGACCCACACAATTATAAGATACTACTGTTGTGCCTGAGTCGCGAGTTCCAGAGACCTCCAAGGAGCCGGCACCGATGCAAATACAAAAGGGTCTTTATTACAAGCTTGAGGGGCGCCTGGGTGGCTTAGTCGGTTAAGAGTCCGACTTTCGCTTAGGTCATAATCTCACGGTTCGTGGGTTCGAGCCCTGCATTGGGCTCTGTGCTGACTGCCAGCTCAGAGCCTGGAGCCTGTTTCAGTCTGTGACTCCCCCTCTCTCTGACCCTCCCCTGCTCACACGGTCTCTCTCTCTCTCCTAGAAATAAAACATTTTAAAAAAATTTATTACAAGCTCGAGCAGGGGCTCACCAGCCTACCGGTGTCGTGGCAGCAAGGTGAAGCCCCGAAAAATAGCAAGCAGGGTTTTTATGGGGTAAGGGACGGGGGTGTTACAGTGCACACGTCGTACATATTGCATCATCACATAAGCACCAGTCATAATTGTACAGCACCCATGGTAACAGTTCTGACCATTCAGTATCTGTCAGGTGTCTGTTACTTTTGGCGGGACCCAATCACGACCTTTGAGAATCCTTTGAAAATGACCAATTATGAGGTTAGCTCAAAAGGCCCACGTGGGGCTTAGGCAAGCGGTGAGTGATTGGCTAGTTTGTACGAGCAACTACCCGCAGTTCCCAGCCCTGACTCAGACCACAGGAATGTCACACATTTCTTTTGATTGGCTGATCCGAGGGAGGTCCGAGGGTGGCTTCAGCTCAGGCTTTTCCTGGAACTGGGGCTACGTGCAGCCCGAGGTTGTTCTTAATGGAGGATTTAATTTCAGGCTCTTCACTACATGTTTGTGGGTCTAAGCCTCTAAATTTATGGTAATTTGTTATGGAACTGGTTGAAAACCAATTTGAAAGGCTCAATAAACTTCAAAGTAGGTAAATATAAAGAGAAAGCTGGGACCAAAAAATTACTTTTAAAAAATATTCATCAAAAAGTTCCCAAATTTGGTGAACAAAAGAACTTAGAGATCCCCAACGTTCAGATCAATCGCAGCAAGGTAAGTATAAAGTAAACCACACCTAGGCTCATCATAGTAAAACTACAGAAAATCAAACATAATGACAAGATATTGAGAGCAGTCAGGGAGAAAAAGGAATTCCCTACAGGCGAACAATTATGCAAATGATGGCTGAATTGTCATCGCAAACAGCGAAGTCCAGGAAACAAGGGATGGACTTCACATTTTCAACAAATGGTATTAGAGCAATGAGATAAATATATGGGAAAAAGGAAAATTGACTCCCCCTCACACCAAACACAGAAATAAATTCAAGATAGATTCATAACCTTAAATGTATAAGCTAAAATGATAATCTCTTAGAAGAAAATACAGGAGAATATTTCTGTGACCTGAGAGCATAGGCAAAGACTTCTTAAGAAAGCATAAAAATGCACTGAACATGAAAAAAAAAAAAATCAGAAATTAGACCATCAAGGTTTATAACTTTTCCTCATTAAAATACACCAATAAACTGGGGCACTTGTATGGCTCAGTTAAGCGTCTGACTTCGGCTCTGGTCATGATCTCAGAGTTCGTGGATTCCAGCCCCACATTGGGTTCTGTGCTGACAGCTCAGAGCCTCGAGCTACCCTTCAAGCTCATGCTCTGTCTCTCTGCCTCTCAATAATAAATAAACATTAAAATATTTTTTTTAAATGTTTTTTATTTATTTCTAGGAGAGAGAGAGAGAGACAGCATGAGCAGGGGAGGGTCAGAGAGAGAGGGAGTCATAGACTGAAACCGGCTCCAGGCTCTGAGCTGGCAGTCAGCACAGAGCCCGACGCGGGGCTCGAACCCACGAACCGCGAGATCATGACCTAAGCGAAAGTCGGACGCTTAACCGACTAAGCCACCCAGACGCCCCTAAAATATTTTTTTTTTAATATACCAATAAGAGAGAGAAAAGCCAAACCATAGACAGGGAGAATATTTGCACAATACATATATCCAATCAAGGAATTTTACACAGAATATTTAAGGAACTCATTCAAATCCATCTTAAGATAACAAAAAATCCATTAAGTAACAGCACTGAATAGATACCTCACAAATGAATATATATAATGGACACAAAGTATATGAGAAAGTGGAAACATCACAAACACCAGGGAAGGTGAATGAATATCACCAAAATATAACATTATATATCAACCAGGAAAAATTTCTCAGTGTCTGTTATTGGAAAGGATGAAGCTCGTACACTACTCGTGGCGAGATAATGTGATACAACTACCTGGGAAAACCTATTAGTTTCTTATAAAGTTAAACACATAACAATCATTCAGCAGTTCCACTCCTAGGTATTAACCTGAGAGAAATAAAAACGTGTCTGCAAAGTAACTTGTACAGGAATTTCACAGCAGCTCTATTTCTAATTGCAAAAAAAAAAAAAAAAAAAAAACTAACCCAGAAATAGCTCGAATACCCATCAGAAGGATTACAAATAGCAAATTATGGTATTTGTGCAATGAAATGTCACTCAGGAACAACAACAGCGAAAAAGGAATCACCTACTGATACAAACAGCATAGATAGATCTCAAAAACATAATGTTAAGTGAAAGAAACTACACACAAAAACCCACATACAGGTTGACTCTATTTATATGAAGTTCAAGAACAGGTAAAATATTCTATGTTGAAAGAAATCAGAAAAATAGTTGCTTATGGAGGAGGAGATTGAAAGCTCACAAGAGAAGTTTCAGGAGTTAGAGAAATTTTCTATATCAAATTTGGGAAAGGATTTGAGTACTTACATTTATGTTCAACTTACTGAACTATAACACTTAAAAATGCATTTAATTGTGTACCTTTACTTTAACCATAATCAACAACACAACAAAACAAAACAAAATAAAAGCTAACATCAAACCTCTGTTAAAAATGCTATGAGGGCTCCCCATTCCACTCAGACAAAAGTCGAACAAAATACAATGGACCAGAAAGACCGTGTCTGGCCTCATTACCTCCTGATCTCCTTCATGTACTTCATTCCAGCCATGCTGCCCTCCCTGCTGTTTTCTGAAGATGATGCCTTAAGGACTTTGCTTTAACTGTTTCTCCTGCCTGGAATGTTCCTATTATCAATATCTGCTTCACTAATTCCCATTCTTTTAAATATTTTAAGTATTTGTTCATGTCTTTTCTGAGGACTCTCCTGATCCTACTATTTAATGCTTCAACTTGTTCCTCTCCATGCTTGATCCTCTTATTCTCTACTATTCACTTTAATTCATAGCACTTATCACCTTCTACTGTAATCTGTCATTTACTTATTAATTACAATCATTGTTATTCTCTATTTGTCTGCTTATAATGTAAACTCCACAATGGTTGAAACCTTTGTTTTATTTTTTTAAATTCATTAATATACTGCAAGTTCTTCTTTTTTTTATTTTATATTTTATTTTAGAGAGACAGAGAGAGAGCAGAGAAAGGGCAGAGTGAGACAAAGGGAGAAAGAATCTTAAGCAGGTTCCATGCTCAGTGTGGAACCTGAGTAGGTTCAGTCTCAAGATGCTGAGGTCATGACCTGAGCCAAAATCAAGATTCAGGCACTTAACCCGCTGAGGCACCCAAGCGCCCCCACCCCAGCTTCCTAAAAGTGTTTGACATACAAACAGTGCTCCCTGAGCACTTTCGTATCCGGTGAATGTATGAATAGGAAGAAATAAAAACAGAAATGAAAAACACTTACCATCACTCATTTAATAATTTTTTTAAGCTCCTACTATGTTACTATGTGCATTTAATTGAGAGCAGAGGAAAAGTCTTCTATTTTCCGAATTTTAGGTTACTTTATGGGTAGTCTGGGAGTCTGGAGCCTAAGAGGTTTTTGTTTGTTTGTTTGTTTTTGTTTTAGTTATTTTACATACTTATTCAGTTTTCATGCATTGGTTCTATCTCATAGCATTCTATATAAAAATTTCTGGTTAAATTTGTCCATTTACCTTTCACAGTCTTATTCTTTTGTCAAAATACCAATATTAAATGCAGTAAGATAAAAGTAAGGCTGTGTTCTAAACAGTTTTCTTCCCCAGTTTCTTGTTAAAACACAGGTACTAGACACCTAAATATCAAGACCAAAGGGAATGAACTGAAAGTTTCTTGCTATGAAAGGTATAAAACAAATTATTATGTAAAATTTTCTAAGTTTTCCTTGGAATTTTATGTATGAAAATAGGACTTAACTCAATTCTATAGTATCCACATGAACCTAATAACATACTTTTATAGATTGCTCGCTAGAGATTAAAAAAACATTTTGAGGCACCTGCGTGGTTCAGTCGGTTAGGCATCCAACTTCAGCTCAGGTCATGATCTTACAGTTTGTGAGTTCAAACCCAGTGTTGGGCTCTGTGCTGACAGCTCAGAGCCTGGGGACTGCTTCAGATTCTGTGTCTCTCTCCCTACTCCTTCCCCACTTGTGCTCTGTTTTTCCCTGTCTCTCAAAATTGAATAAACATTAAAAAAATTTTTTTAAAAATCTTGATATTCTCTCTGGTATACATTGAAAGCAATAACAAGAAAACAATGTCAAATCCTTTCTCCCTAAAAACATGTAATAGAAACTTTTTATTCAATTATGTGTGTATATGCAT
Organism: Proteles cristata cristata; assembly: GCA_017311185.1. Classification (NCBI taxonomy): domain Eukaryota; kingdom Metazoa; phylum Chordata; class Mammalia; order Carnivora; family Hyaenidae; genus Proteles; species Proteles cristata. The sequence goes on along the minus strand of JAESUZ010005128.1, from coordinate 1,966,745 downwards.
CTTATATTACTTGGAAGAAGAAAAGGAACAATCAATAATATCATAATATCAACTTTGTCATTTTGGAGGCAGGAGTGACATATGTAGATATATAAAGGTTCCTTGCATGTATCTTTCTTGATGGAAAACTGAAATTAGGAGATTTGAACATATGGTATTTGGTGCTTAATGAGTTTTGGTTTTGTACTTTTCAGTCATAATGGTGGTTAGTATCAAGTGGCTTTTCAAGATAGATTCTCATGAGTCACTCTTGGATCCAGGTCATTTTCTTTCAGTTCTGTAAATTACTCCACTCACTCTATGTACCAGATTATGTCCTTAGGGGTCCTTCCTTCCTCTCTCTCTCTCTCTTTTCCTTCACCAAACATTTATCAGAAAACATAGTACTGGGTGAGTTGGAAATATATGATTTCTACCCAGGGGGAAGTCACAGACCAGTAGACAAAATAGATATATAAAAATATAGTTATACTATAATCAGATATTTGGAAAGTAGATGTATATGTGAATATATTCACATTGCAGTGGGAATGACTTACTTTGAGGCCGGTAGGAGTTTGTTGGGTGACTTAAAAGGAATTCTGCTAGACATCATGTAACACAGAGGACAGCCTCCTGTCCTCACGACAATAAATTCTTATGTCTGAAGTGTCAATAGTGTCATATGAGAAACCTTTAGACTCATGTGATTAAATTTGCTAGAATTATCTAAATCTTTTTCTTTTGGATGTGCTCCCAACCTCTCTGTTTCACTGTGCTTTTTATGCTGGTGAGTGTACTTTATCTTTGAATGTTTTACAGTGTCTACTTTATGATCAGGAGACAACTAGTTAGAGGTGAAAAAAAATCACCTGGACAGTTGCTATTTATAAGCCCTTTTACAATATACCCTCACAATGTGAGAGTGATAAACATATTACCAGTAAGAAGTGGGGGACCTTAAGTCTTTTGGTTTCAAATCTCATTCTCTTTGTACTATTGTCTATGAAATTCCAGGTGTTAAACAAATTTAGGACTAAGAAAAAGAGAGTTGAAAAGATAGAATATCCTTGGCTTTCATTCAGAAACTATTAATTTGTTAAGTAACTGTAATATCTATATCATTGACTGGAAATGTTATCAAACAACACTGAGATTATTGGCAAATTATAAACATGGACTATAGCAATGGTTTATAAAAGGATTTTATTTTATTTTATTTTAATAGTTTATTGTCAAGTTGGTTTCCATATAACACTCAGTTTCATCCCCACAAGGGCCCTCCTCCATGCCTGTCATGCCCCCTTCCCCCCTCCCCCACTCCCATCAGCCCTCAGTTTGTTCTCAGCATTCAAGAGTCTCTCATGGTTTGCCTCCCTCCCTCTCCCCCACTATTTTCCCCTTTCTTCTCCCCCATGGTCCTCTGTTAAGTTCCTCCTAATCCTCCTATATGTGCAAACATATTATAACAGGATTTTAATATTTGTAATATGATTACATACTTTCCTTGTTTTTAGAAATGTACATTGAAGTATTCAAGGGTAACTGGCCACAATAATTATGACCTTCTTTCAAATGGCTTAGACAGGCAGAGTAAATGTGGTAAAATGTTAACACGTGAAACTAGTTCATAAAGGAGTTCTATTTTTGCAAATTTCCTATCCAGATTTTCAAGTTATTTCATAATAATAAAGTTAAAAAAAAAGAAAAGACATTGAGGGTTTACCAAATGCCAAGAAGGCAATCTGATAAATATTTGGGATATGAAGATGAATGGGATGCAAAGACAGATAATTTGAAGAATCTTTAACTTCCCCTGTGAAATTAAACAGGAATTCCAAACTGTTGTCACAAGTGCTCTAACCTAAGTAGCTCTATTCTGCTTTTTCCTAAGTACAGGTGGTCCTATTCGCTGTATGTCCTGCCTTTCCGAAGGACAGCAAAGGATTCTCCTCCTTCGCATGTTGCCCTCAGGCTAAGCCTTGTGATTATTCCTCGTCACAGCTTTTCCTATGTGATGGACCATCAAAATAATTATGCTTTCAGCCCGTTGCTATCGGCCTATGACCTACATTTGCTGCAGAAGAAGAATCTCAGAACACTCAGCATATGTGTGGGTAGATTAAGATTTTAATTATGGGGTTAAGGTTTCTAGACAGTCAACACCAACTTGCCTGTAACTCCTGGTGCCTGACGCTTAAAGAACTATTCTGGTCACCAAAAAAATTCCTGCATCTCAGTCCAGTGTTCTCAATAACGCAGGAAAAAGGAATGGCTCTATAAAGGAGCGTATCAGAATAATTGTCTGCAGGAGAGGAAAAATGTGGTCCCTCTACCGCTGTACCTGTTAGGAATCACTGTGCATAGGAAAGCTGCTGTTGAGAGTAGTGTGTGTGTCAAAGAGGACAGGGAAAAACACAGTTTGGTGCTCACTGATCTGGTCTACATTTCTCATTTTACAGCTAAGAAAATTTTTCCCAAGAAAGGTAAAATGGCTGTACCAAGACTATGTAACTATTATGTTGACTATATGAAATCAACATTTTTCAGGTTAAAAAGTGTCAAATCACGGTAATTTCACATAGTTCAAAATACCAGTGGTATGATAGTGAGAAGCCCAGTCTTCATACTCCTAGGGAAGGGTCTTTCTAGCACACCTTGCTTTTGGTTTGATATACAAGACAGAGTACGTTCTGGAAGGTTCTCCAGTGGCCAGTCCTCTATTTTTTAAAAATTATTTTTAATATTTTTTAATGTTTTTATTTATTTTTCAGAGAGACAGAGAGACAGGGTGAGAGTGGGGGAAGGGCAGAGAGAGAGAGAGAGGGAGGGAGACAGCACAGAATTCGAAGTAGGCTCCAGGCTCTGAGCTCTCAGCACGGAACCTGACACGGGGCTCAATCTCAACAAACTGTGAGTTCATGACCTGAGCCGAAGTCGGATGCTCAACCAACTGAGCCACCCAGATGCCCCTGGTCCTCTGTTTAAACTAAAACATTTTATTGACAGTCAGGGCCATCACATATGGTCACACTCGTTATACATGGCACAATTTCAGGAGGCACTGTTTCCATATTCTATAGTGTAAGGGGCAGAATGGTCACATCTTACATTGGAAAAAATACATTACAGTATATTCTTTTAAAGCTTGCTTATTTTTCTGGATATCTGATATCAATTTCCATGAATTATTTCTATCCCCATTTCTTTATACTGACTTACCTTCCAAATCTCCTCAACTTCCTTCCTTTTTGGCATTTCTCTTTCCTACAGTTACCTGCGGACTACCTATTGCTTTTGACTGGCAGCTTACCCCCCTCACACGGCTCTCTATTCCCCCTCTCTTTCTCTTTAATAAGGATCATTTCATCTTTCTAATCCTCTTTCCTCCGTGAGCTATGTCATCAAAATGATTCTTTGTTCAGCCTAAACTTAAATTTTCCCATTGATTCATGTTTACAAGATAGCTCATATCAAAGCACGGAAACCAAAACACAAAACAAGTAACATAAAGAGTGGGCTTTCTCTTCTCCTTGAACATTTCTGAATATGTAGGTGATTGGCCCTGGTGTGAATTATATTTTAAAAGCCTATTTCCGGGGCACCTGGGTGGCTTAGTCGGTTAAGCGTCCGACTTTCGCTTAGTTCATGATCTCACGGTTCGTGGGTTCGAGCCCCGCGTCGGGCTTTGTGCTGACTGCCAGCTCAGAGCCTGGAGCCTGTTTCAGTCTGTGACTCCCTCTCTCTCTGACCCTCCCCTGCTCACGCTCTCTCTCTCTCCTAGAGATAAATAAAACATTAAAAAAAAAATAAAAAAAAAAATAAAAGCCTATTTCATTTTTTTAAAATAAGTGTATTGGCAGGACTAATATGTGCCAAGACAGTTTTCTAGAAGAAATGAGGGGCGGAGAAAACTAGGAAAACATACTGTGTTAGCCAGAAGAAGAGTTAGAGACAGGATCTGGAATACATACTTAGTATTGAACAAGTTAATTATGTGAACGCAAGGTCAGCAAGTATGTAGGGACTTCAGTTAATCCTACCAACAGTTTTCATCCACAGCTATGACGCCAGCATTAACTTCAGCTGAGAGATATCTATGCTTCTGTTATTTAAAAAAAAACTTACTAATTCCAATATGCATTCTCATATGTAACTTATTTTGGTGCTCAAATGTTATTTGAAAAAAAAGTAATATTGAGTAAAACTTTGATCTTTTATCTTTTTTATTTCTGTATTTCACTCTACTTTCAAGTTTAACCACTAGAATATTTTTCAGCAAAAGTAGGACCAGCCAATTTGATGTTTTATTGATTTAGAAATACCATCCTTTCTCAGATTTTACATGCTATGTTTTGATGGCATGGCTGCGGGGTTCTATATTTCAGCACAAAGCCCTAGTATTACTCTTGGGGATGGAAGGTCTGCTGCTCTTTTGTTGTGACTGTTTGTTTATCATTTTTTCCTGACTAAGAAGTCAATATAAATAGATAAATGCATTTTATTGCAGGTTACCTACTACGGGAGGGAAATAGTATTGTAAGACATAGTTTATTTTCCTTTTTTCCCCTTCCTTTCATCGAAATGTAGCATAGATACAAACATTTGGAAAGAATAAACATTGGGGGAAGAAAATAACCATGAGGTATTTTATATATATATATATAAAATAATATATATATTAATATATATAATTATATATATAATTTTATATAATTATTTATATTATATTATTATATATTTTAATATATATTATATTATTTATATAATATTATTATTATATATATATATATGGCTGCAAAAATTCCCTTGTGCATTGCCGCAGAATTTTATGGTACTTTTTGTTTAAGCTCATGGATTTATTAGAAGTTACTAATTGGATGTTCAGTTCCAATGCCCAATTTCTGTAAGAATTTTATCTACATTCCATGGACTTATGAAAACCACATTTTCTTAACATATCTACTTTAGCAGCAGCACTCAGAATGCCATAGGAAAGGAAAAAGAGTGTTAGCAAGGACTTTGGCTACAAGGAAATTTCCTCTGGCATGCTGTTCAGCAAGATACAGATTAAGACGGCCAGACAGCTCGGATTGTCCATTCCAATTTTAATTGAATCCACTTTAACAAATAGTGGTGTTTTTTTTTTTTAATTGAAGTGTGGTTGACACACAATGTTACATTAGCTACAAATGGTTTTTTAATGGTCTAAAAATTATTAGGCATTGAACTGGACTCAGCAGGAGATAAACAGATGGGATATACTTCTTCTCATAAGTAGTTTAGTTTGATTGGGTTTGGAGGTGGCAATAAAACTTGTACATATGTGACTGTTATAGGAGGCAAAAGTAAATGGGTTTTGTAAAAGAGCTATCAGTTCAGTGCTATAATGTAAAGAGCCCAGGTAGGAGGAGATGGCATTCTTTTAGAACCACGGGGGTATTATTCAGTCTTCACTGAAGGAGCTATCTGTGAAATGGACATTGGAAGAAATGAAGTTTATAAGGTGAGAAAGACAGACATATCAGGAGGAAGGAAAAGTGTGAATCAAATGTAGGTCTAAGTTTCCCAGCAATTGGGGTCTTATGAAGGCTTTTGGGAGATACAGTAGTATTTTAGGCAGAAATGCAACAAGGACTTAATACAAATCTATAATCTAGGCTCAACCTACTTATTTACTTTGCCCGCCCCCCCTTTTTAATGAACTAACATTTTGTTTGATGAACTATGACAATAGCTAGAACCTTGGAAAATTCTAAAATTTAAAGCATGGACATAGGATTATAAATATAAAAAAATGGCTGCATAAAAGTGAAACTATGAGAAAAATGCTTAAGGAGTAAGCTAAGAGAGAACGCCATAAGGAGCACCTTTCAACTCACTTTCTGAGCCTAGCATAATCTTGATACCAACACTTGAAAAGTACAGTAAGAAAGAATATTACAGGCCAAAGTTTCTTAGGAACATGAAGTAAAAAATTCTGAGGTGAGTTAGATGTAACTGGAACCTAGTCACTTATAGAAAGAAAAATGACCAAGTAAGATTTATTCGAAGAACACAAGGAGAGTTTAAAGTTTAAAAATTGAGTACTGTGATTCATCATGGTAATAAAGGTAAAAACCATAGGATAGTCTCAATAGATGCAAGAGAAATACTTGATAAAATTCAACACCAATTTATAATAAAAACTGTCAGCAAACTAGAAATTAGAGGGAACTTTCTTAACACAACAAAGGATATCTATAGTTTAGAGGCTTTTACTTAGACTTGCGGGGAATGATGTGGTAACTTAAACAAAGTCTGGAAAGGAATGAAGAAGTAGGGGACTCCATGTAAACTGTTTGTTTCTTCCAGGATATTGGGGAGGGTTTTATTTAAATTTTATTTATTTTTGTTACTTTAAAAATGGGGAAAAAATTGACCTACTTATCATTTCCTAAACAGATCATGCCATTTTACTCCTTATGTTTTATCTGTTGTATATATTTGGGTTCTGAAAGGAAAGAGGTGCACACAACGTATTTAACTGGAGAGAGCTCAGTAGGGACTATTTCCAAAAGGATGAGAAACCACCAAAGATATTGAGGTGCATAAGGTACATATTGGAAAGTTGTTACGAGAAGCCATGAGCATTATAGGCATGAGAATGAGGTAGCCCAAAAAAAGTACTACTCTGAGCTCTCTTTCTTCCTACACTCCATTATCTTCTAGGAGTTACCATTGGCTGACCCCAACAAAAGCCAGGAGGACAAGAAAGCCTGGTAATGCAGGTCACAAAGAGATGGGCAGAAGGGAGATCTAGAAAGGCAAATGAAAAATAACTAGCAAACACAGGCTATGCTTTTTTGTTTCTTTCATAGTTTATTGTCAAGTTGGTTTCCATATAACACCCAGTACTCATCACAAGTGCCCTCCTCCCTGCCCATCACTCCCCTTCCCTTCTCCCCAACCCCCATCAGCCTTCAGTTTATTCTCAGTATTCAAGAGTCTCTCATGGTTTGCCTCCCTCTCCCTCCCCAACTATTTTTTCCTCTTCTCCTTCCACATGGTCCTCTGTTAAGTTTCTCCTGATCCACTGGTAAGTGAAAACATATGGTATCTGTCTTTCTCTGCCTGACTTATTTCGCTCAGCATAACACCCTCGAGTTCCATCCATGATGCTACACAAGGCCAGATTTCACTCTTTCTCATTGCCATGTAGTATTCCATTGTATAGATAAACCACATCTTATTGATCCATTCGTCAGTTGATCGACACTTAGGATCTTTCCATGTTTTGGCTGTTGTTGAGAGTGCTGCTATGATCATTGGGGTCCATGTGCCCCTATGCATCAGTACTCCTGTATCCCTCAGGTAAATTCCTAGCAGTGCTATTGCTGGGTATAGGGGAGTTCTATTGTTAATTTCTTGAGGAAACTTCACACTGTTTTCCAGAGGGGCTGCACCAGTTTACATTCCCACCAACAGTGTAGGAGGGTGCCCATTTCCCCACATCCTTGCGAGCATCTAGAGTCCTGGGTTGGTTATTTTAGCCACTCTGACTGGCATGAGGTGGTATCTCAGTGTGGTTTTGATTTGTATTTCCCCGATGATGAGAAACACATGCTATTCTTTAACTGTAATGCCCCTCCCTATTTTTTATCTGGCAAAATCTTGATCACTCAATTCATAGGGAATGTTCTTTGTGGAATCACAGTGCTTCCAACAAAGATAGCTGGACTTTCTCTTATTTGAATGCATGCATTTGTGGAAAGAATATTTATTCATGAAAATATCAGACAGACACAGTAATAATCTGTGTTATTTGCCTACTTTATTCATAAAATCTTTTAAGGTAGGTAGTATATCTAGGCTTAGCAGGTTGACCAAGCTGTCCAAATGGACAGAGATGGTGGTTGGTAATTTTGCTGATTCCATATTGCCTCCATCACTCCATACTCCAGTTGGTGCTTTGTGTATGGATCATATAGAACACTTCAACATTGTACTTGTTAAAATTAAAGCAAGAGAACATATAAGTAAAAAATGATGATCTCAGATTGTCAACTGGAAGGGAACTCATCATGGTGCCTTTCATAACTAGTAAGGTGTGAGCTTCTCTGAGACAAGAGGGTTGGGCTAAGTTCAGATGTGGCATCTGTCCCAGTGACAAATGGAATGACAGCAAAGCATGAAGCCTTAATTCTATGTATTAATCAGGTCTGTTTCTATTGCAAATGATAGAAATCCTTCTGAAAGTACTTCAAGCAACAAAAGACAAGGTATTAATCCATATAGTGAGGATGTCCAAAGTGAACCCAATTTCAAGGACAGATAAATAAGAGTTCAATGATGTGTTCAGGGCTTCTTCTCTTTCCCTATCTCTGTTTTTCTTGTCTATTGGCTCACTTTCCCCCCTCTGACAAGTTCTCTGTACTGCCATTGACAGCCTTAGGTTTATAGGGCCCTGTCTTAGCACATTCAGTTGAATGAGAACTACTTTCCAATATCCACTTATCAATTTAAGAAGACATCTGTTTTGCCTTGCTTATTTATTAAATGCTCACCCCAGGGCCAATTACTGTGATAGGAAAATTTGTCACAACAATTGGTCATGCGTGGGTTACACGTTCACCGCAAAGAATGACGGAGTATCTGTAGGATGTTAGAAAAATAATGAGATTTAATGGGGAATATGCTGTGTAGTCCCTAAAAATAGCAATTACAATTCTTACCGGCTCTCCTCATCAAATCTATTTTCAAATTAAATACATTCTTCTTTCAAAAGATTGTTTATTTGTTTGGTTTGGTTCGCATTCCAGCTCCTCCATCAATCCTCTCAGGAAATAATTAGAATGATTCCAATTATTATGATGATTAGAACTATGGTGTTTTCACTCTTACGGAAAATCCTTTTTACCATGGTTAATTTGGCACAACCAATCTATATTGCAGCTTACCCATGTGGTCATTCTAATAAGCATAGAAATGGCTAGATACAGAAGACTATGTTAGATTAATCTTCACTTTTTTTTTCAGAGCACTCTCAGTCGTTGACAAGTACCTGACAACCTACACTAATTCTCTCTTTTGTCTGCTGTATCAATATTGTTTAGACTTTTTGAGTCAAATATCTGATGAAAGCTGAGGACCTACTCCCTAGAAAAATGCACATATAAACATGTCATGGATTTTTTAAATGGAATCCTGGGGTGCTCATGAATTTCTGATGTGGAGAGCAACTTAGAATATGGGGGGAGAGCAAAGTGGAGGTCCAACTAGATAGTTGGTGCCTTAGCTAAGTAGTATGAAAATCTGTAGGCTTCATTCTGCCGGCTTTCAGAATGTTTTGCAGGGGTGAGACATACCAGATTTGTATCTGTTGTTTGGAGTTTCTCCCCAACTTTTTCTGTTCTTATAACAGCATTCTTTCAACCCCTCTCCCCTGCAAACTTCCTTTGGGAGATTGCACCTCACTTATGCCAACCATTCTATTTTTGGTTTTCTGCTACTGTTCATTCATGTGTGATTACACATATAGAAAACCAATGTCATTGAAACAGAGACGAGAATGGTGGTTGCCAGGGACTGGGGGCAGGGGAAATAGGGAGATGTTGTCCAAAGGGAAAAAACTTCCAGTTATGTTATGTGTAAGTTCTGAGGATCTACTCTACAGCATGGTGACTTTAGTTAATAACACGGTATTATTTATTGTATACCTGAAAGTTGCTGAGATCTTAAGTCTTCTTAACACATACCACACACACACACACACACACACACACACACACACACACACACACGTTAACTATGTGAGGTGATGGCGTGTTAATTAGCTTTATTTTGGTAATCATTCCACTCTATCTGAAATCATCATTTTGTACACTTTAATGTTTATTTATTTTCGAGAGAGTGAGAGAGAGAACATGAATAAAGGAGGGGCCGAGAGAGACAGAGGCATAGAATCCAAAGCAGGCTCCAGGCTCTGAGTTGTCAGCACAGAGCCTGATGCAGGGCTCAAACTCACAAACCGTGAGATCCTGACCTGAGCCCAAGTCTGATGCTCAACTGACTGAGCCACCCAGGCACCACTTGTACACTTTAAATATACACGTTTATACTGGTCAATTATTCCTTAAAGAAGTTTGAAAAAATTATAAGGAAAATGAGCCCATCACACAGAGAGAAGAATAAAGGAAGAAAAGGAAGAAAATGGAATGAGAAAAAAAGAGAAGAGAAAACAAAAACAAGAAAAAGAGTAACAAGACAACCTTCGAATTCTGTCTTTTCCTAAAGCTGGGTCCAACACTTGTTTTCTCAATTACTTGAGCAATAAATTCCCTTCTTCTCTTTAACTAGATACAATGAGATCTTGTCACTTTCTATGAAAAAGTCTTAATATACCTTTCTTATTTATTTATTTATAAAGTTTTTATTTATTTTGAGAGAGAGAGAATATGCACATGAGCAGGGGAGGGGGCGGGCGGAGAGAGAATCCCAAGTACACTCCGCTGTCAGCACAAAGCCTGACGCGGGGCTTGATCTTATGAACCACTAGACTATGGCCAGAGCCTAAATCAAGAGTCAGATGCTTAACCAACTGAGCCACCCAGGTGTCCCCAGATTTCTTCTATTCTTTTAGAAAACTGTTTGAGATTCCAATTCCCACATGTTATATATATTCAGGTTAGTAAAGCAAATTCGTAAATGTTCCTTCTCTAAAAAATTCAATATTACACATATTAAAATCAACAATATCAAAATTTTATTTTCATACTTTAATTTGTGCTCTTGTTGCTATAACTTTAATGGAGACCATGGTTGTGTTGTAAGGCATTGTATTGATTTAGTTATCTTGGCATAAACACCAATCTAGTTAGAAACATAGATGTTGGTAGAATTAGCCGTGGCATATGTGCAGGCATGGGCAGTGTTTAATAGTATCCTCTCTGATGGTCATGTTGTTATTGTTATTGAGAGGGAGCCATTGAGATCTCTATCCTGTAACACATTGCAATTTGCACTGATTAACATGTACAGTTGTTCTTACTATATTTTCTGAAAGTACAATGAAATTAATAGGAATGAGATCACCTGAGGCACATTAATTAATAGTTAAGAGAAAACATTTAACCTATTTGCCCTCTTCATTTCTTCACCTGGATAGATGATAGGTTTCCATTAATAGAATTTAGCGTGCTGCTGTGCTCTACGTAGTGTGAATTACCTTTCTGTTGGAGCCAAAGAAACTTAGTGAAACATGTAAAACCTTCAGATGGTAGCAGATCTTATTTTTGTTTCTCCTTGAATTCTCCCACTGGTGTGCTTGTGGTGTTTAAAGGGATTTTAAAGCACTTAGGTTTCTGTGGAAAAGAAAACCTTAGATTGACAATGACCTGGAAAAGTTTTCCCTACTACTGACTATGTAAAAACGTTAATACAGTTACAATCACTGTTCATTCCTCCTTATTGTTATGGTCTCCCCAAGATTTTAGTGACAGTTGAAGAATAAAGATGAATGCTTTATACTTACTTTGTCCAGACAGAATATTTCTAATCCTAAGGAAAAACCTGGAATATTACCTTTGGAGGAAGCCTACTATTCCAGTGACAAACAGGGCCTTAATCATCTACCATTACTGAATGAAGGTAATAAATAACATTTCATTTATTTTCAAGACGTCGTTTAACAGAATCTTTGGAGGGAGGGGATATTTTATGTCCACAGTAACAAAAAAAACATAAAAAATCAAGAGTTGGGAACAAACCCAGTAGCTGTTTTTCTTTGGTTACTTTATTAAGTTATAGATGGGTGAAGCTCTGCAAGGCCTGCTTAATATGTGCCCCTGGCTTCTCTTTAGGAGTGACGACAGGTACCTCACATTTCCATGAGGTAGCATGAACAGAAACTTTACTTCATTTGTTAGTTGAGTAGAACTTGAACAGAATTTTCTGGAAATACAACAGTGTTTCCCACTGAGCGAACCTCATTTTCTAGGATTCTGCCATTGCCCTCACCATATGGCTCACTGCATTATGACAAAGACATCCAACTGCTGAGGTTACTTCTGTTTCCAGTAAATAGATGCTAGCTGTATTCTTAAAATCATCTCTGTGCAAGTAACTCTTGCAAGTTACTCTGTGCAAGTAAACCCTCTTCCCTATGAAAGAATTATCAGGACTAATATGACAGTTTTCATTACCTAAGTTCAATGAGAAGAGATGACATACAAGAGAAGGGTAGGGGGAGGAACTGGAAAGGTAGATTGGATGCAAAGCACAAATGCTAGGCTAAGGAGCTTGGAATTAGTTTGGTTCTGTGGAGAACCCCTCAAGGAGTTGGCCTGGATCTCTGGGTATCACTGAAAATTCGAGCTAAGCCATATAGGAAGGTTTCTTTGAGAACTTCCACCACCAGCACCATGACCAAGCTTCACTCTTGATGTGAGAGTGGGGGCTGCTTCTTCTTTTGCCAAAAGCTATGGCATTTCAGATCACATAGTCTCATTCCAATATACCCCATTTATGCCGCTGTCAGCCTCCCTCTGATACATGCAGAAACTGCTGTTGTAAGCCAGCTTTCCCTTGCACTAGGCTCCCACTACTTTTCTGGTGAATAGAATGCACCAACAATGCCACCTGTTCTTTTAATTTTTGTGCACATGCAAAGGATCCATGAAGAATTGTGTTTAAGACCAGTGATTAAAAGAAGGAGTTCTAGAGTCAGATGCATTGTTTCAATTCCACGCTCTGATCATTACTTGCTGTGTGACCCTGAGAAAGCTATTTAACATCTTTCAGTCTTTGTAAAATGAGGATAACGTATGAGCCTCATACAGTTATTTCAAGGAGTCAGTGAGTTAATACCTGTAAAGCACTTATAACTGCATACTATATAGTAATGTCTCAATAAAGGTGTGAAATATTTCTACAGGCTTCAAGCTGATGAGAATTTTAATCAGATAATATGGATTCGTGGAAAAAGCAAGGGCTTTATAGTCAAGCAAATGTAGTTTCAAATCTAGGCTCCGCTGTAAACAGCCATGTAAACTTGGGCTTCTCTGAACCTGACTCTTTATCATAAGACCACTCATCAGCCAGATTCAGGCTACATGTAATAGAACATTCAAATGGCTTTACAGATACGGAAAGACGTTACCTTGTGGAGGCAGTAGTGACAATGTGTCACTCTCTGACTCTTTCTTTAATACTCTTTGGGTTCAGCCCTTGTCTGTCATTTTATATTCAGTCTAGCCCCACTTATGGTCCCAAGTTGGTGGCAGTGGCAAACTGGGTAAGATGCTCTCTTTTCCTGTCTCATGAGAGAAAGAGACATTCTTAGCCAACCATGGAATACAAGTTCTTTCCATATGAATCATTTTAGGACACGCAATTACCCTTAGACCAGTAATAACAGTCAGATAACATGAACAGACTAATTAGAATCTTCCTATGGGAGAGATGGAGATGAAAACCTGAATAAAATCAGGGTTCCTTTTCAAAGGAGGAAGGGGGAAATGGATATTGCATGGGTAATCTTGTATGTCTGTCACAGTTTGTTTTGAATGTTAAATATGATAACATAGTAAAATATATGATTTGGTACCAGCTGCTGTCCCCAAATATCAGCTCCTCTTTTTTTCTTTTCTGCAAGTTTCTTATTCATAAATACTGATTAAATTAAACTGAAGCCTTATCTGGCACTGATGATGGATTAGTTCAGAAATGAAGGTTGGGGGAAAGCTGGGAGGAGAGACTTAAGATGAGTTAGAACAAATTAGAGGGTTATTATAATAGTTCAGATAAGAAGTAGTAAATCCCAAATCATGGAGGTGACAGTTAAACTGGAAGACAGTGATGAATGTGAAAATATCATAGAGCTAGAATTTATAGGATTGGTGACTGATTGGTGGTAGGAGAGGAAGTAACTTGAAGATTTTGGATCTGGTTGCCAGGGAGAATGCCAATATCTTTAATACTATGTTAAGATCTGGTTTGGGTGGAATGGAATGACTTTGGCACATGGGGTGTTTTGAGTTCAAAGGTTCACAGAATGTGAAACAGATAATCAATGAGACTCCTCTTTTTTATTTTAGAGAGAGAGAAAGAGAGAGAGAGCACATGTGAATGGGGGAGGGGGGCAGAGGGATAGAGAGAGAATCTTAAGCAGGTTCCTCACTCAGCATGGAGTCCAACGTGGGCTCCACCCTATGATGCTGGGATCATTACCTGAGCCAAAATCAAATGGTGAATGCTTAACTAACTGAACCACCCAGGAGCCCTTAATGAGACTTTTAATTTAGTACAGAGACACTGGGTCGTTCAGGTAAGGCTGCTAGATTTGGTGATATTTCACAAGTATTGTGCACATCTAATCAGAGAGAGTGAAGGAAAGAAATGAAGAAACAGCTACATTTGTAGGTAGGAAGAGAAAGAATGATAAAAAAAAATACACAGATACAGAACGATAATAGCTGCTGAGAGAGAAATTATTTCAAACAAAGGGGTATTCAACAGTGCTGACGAGTGCAGGTGTTTCAAGGAATTAAAAATAGAGAAGAGATACAGGACTCAGTGATTAGAAGGTCAATCTTGACCTTTGAGGAAGCAAATTCAGTAGTGGAACAAGAAATTTGGAGTCATCAAGAAAAGACTACAGGAATACTACTCTTTCAAAAATTCAGGGAGAAAGGGAGAGGCAGGGTAAGGAGATGATGCTACAGGTTGAGGGGTGTTTTGTCTAAATTCAGAAAGAACTGAGGGGATTCATTGGAGAAGAAACAGAATCAGAGGAGAAGGGATGCAGAAAAGTGAGAGAGGCAGTGATAGAACATCTCTCACTCTTCCAGAACTTACCAGAGGACAGAGGCTGTTGCAATTCATTTTTTAAATGCGAAACCTGAGGTTGTGGGATGTTAAATAATATGCAGCATCGTGTAACTACCAGCAGCAGGCCCGCACCAGAAGTCCAAGTGTGACTGCAGACTCCATACTGTGTGCTGTGCTGCGCCATGAGCTCTGGAGGAGAGGCGGGTGAAGTCATATCCAGGTACCAGTGCAGAGGGACGTTCACTGTGGCAAAGAGGAGGAGCACTTAGTTTTCAAATCCAGAATGAAGGGAGAAGGCGAACCTGAGGGTGGGGAAGAATTGAGATGGAGGAGGAAATCGGGAAGTGCAAGTGGAAGGAAGGGCCTTAACTTGCTCATCAGAAGCCTACTTTCAAAACTCAGGCACCAGGATGACCTCTCAGCCTCAAGAAAACAGAAAAGTTTCCTAACAGTTAATACATATCTTGCCCTCTCACCCTCTATTAGGCCAAATTTAACAGTTGTTTTATATTCTTTGGTATATATTTCCTTTGGTAAAGAATGTTTTATTCTACATCTTCAAAAACAATTTGAAGGGCACCTGGGTGGCTCAGTCAGTTAAGTGTCCGACTTCAGCTCAGGTCGTGATCTTGCAGTTTGTGGGTTCGAGACCCTCATCAGGCTCTGTGCTGACAGCTCAAGGCCTGGAGCCTGCTTCAGATTCTGTGTTTCTCTCTCTCTCTTCCCTTCCTCTGCTCGTATTCTCTCATTAAAAATATTCAAAAACAATTTGAAACCTTTAACAATGGGATATAAATGTAAAGTTAAATACCATATAAATATTCATAAAGTGACTGTTGGGCCCATTAAAATCTAAAACTGGTGAATAGCTGTATACATTGTTCCCCTCTTACCTACAGGGGATATATTCCAAGACCTCCAGTGGGTACCTGAAACCACATATTGTACCAAATCCTATATACACTGTTTTTTTCCTGTATATGTATACATATGTATATATGTATGTATATATATGTATGATAAAGTTTAATTTCTAAATTTTTAAAATGTTTATTATTTATTCTTGAGAGAGACAGACAGAGTAGCAGCGGAGGAGGGTTAGAGATAGAGGGAGAGACAGAATCTCAAGCAAGGTCCAGGCTCTGAGCAGAGCCCAATGTGCGGCTCTGAGTAGGAACTGTGGAAGTCGGATGCTTAGCTAACTGAGCCACCCAGGTGCCTTGATAAGGTTTAACTTCTAAACTAAGCACAGTAAGAACTTAACAACAACAATAACAATAAAATAGAACAATTATAATATACTATAATAAAGTTATATGAGTGTGGTCTCTCTTCGGAATATCTTGTACTGTATCTACCTTTCTTTTAAAAAATTTTTTTCATCTTTATTTTTGAGAGAGAGAGGTAGAGAGAGAGAGAGAGCAGGGGAGGAACAGAGAGAGAGGGAGACACAGAACCTGAAGCAGGCTCCAAACTGTGAGCTGTCAGCACAGAGCCCGACGCGGGGCTTGAACCCACAAGCTATGAGATCATGGCCTAAGCCAAAGTCAGACACTTAACCAACTGAGCCGCCCAGGCAACCCTTGTACCTACCTTCTTGTGATGCTGTGAGATGGTAAAATGCTTATGTGATGACATGAAGTGAAGTGAGTGATACAGGCATTGTGACCTGGCACTAGCCTACTGTTGACCTGCTGACAGCATGGCAAGACAATCATTTGCTCCCAGACTGTGATTGACCTCGGGTAACTTACAGTAGGATTATGTCCCAATGAACACATCATAAATGGAAAATATCTTAAGTCAAAAATCCATTTTATACACCTAACCTAGAAAATATCATAGCTTAGCCTAACTTACCTTAAATGTGCTCAGAATGCTTACTTACATTACCCTACAGTTGGGCAAAGTCATCTAACAAAGTTTACAACAAGTATTGAATACTTCATGCAATTTATTAAATGCTGTACTGAAAGTGGAAAACAGAATGATTGTATGGGTACAGAATGATTGTGAGTGTATCCCTTGTTTATCGCATGGCTCACGGAGGTACTGCTCACTGCTATTGCCCAACATCATAAGAGAAGTTCACATCCCGTATTGCTAGCCTGGGGAAAGATACAAAGTCAAAATTTGGAGGACAGTTTCTACTAAATGCAAATCACTTTTGCATCATCATAAAGTCAAACAGTCGTCAGTTGGAGACGGTTTGTATATGATTTTACCAGTGATATGAAGGAATGTTATGATATTTGCTGCTTTTTTCATTCTTTGACCTATAATAGCCCTATTTAGTCAGCTGGGTGTTTTTCATCATTGCCTCAGGAAAGAACACAGTAGAAAGCAGAGAAAACAAGGGGTTATTTCTTAATCTTTTGAGGTCTCGAAAGTCCAGACTCTAGAAAATGAATATAAAATTTTGAAAATGCAAAATGATGAAAGGGTTATGAGAAGAAATAAAGTTTTGCTTCAACTTGTCTGCTTCCAGTTTCTACCCCCAGACAAGACGACTGCTTTCTATGACACTGGTAAGAGATGAGGAAGAGAGACAAAAGAGAAACCAAGAGTAAGTAGATGCTGTGGTCCCTAAGAAACCAGGACCTCGTGTACATGAAAGGAACAATCTCCCCACAGAGATGCAAAACTCAAAGAGCTTCGCTTTGGGCTTACCCATAGAGAAAGTTCTGGGTTAGTATACCTTTATGGCATAACTAGTCAGATGGCTTTACAATTGATTTCTAGTTTTTTTGCACTCCACTGATGTGAGAAAATAGAGTTATTCCTCTCTGTAGGAAAGGAAGGTGGCTCTGGGAAACTGAGGTGGGTTTTCCCAGGCTCAGAAGGAAGCATGAGAGACAGACTGACTTCACAGAGGAGCTGCAGGAGTTAGCCAAAAGGGAGAGAGCCAGTTCTGAGGCATTCCAAGAACAAGAGGTGATTCAGAATTCTGGCATGGATAGATGATGACCCAGGGAAGAAGTGCCTACCTCCTACCTACCCCTAGAGGACTTGGTACGGAGTAAATCGTTCCTATGCTGTTCCTCATCCAAATTCACTGTCTGGTATTAGTGAATATCCATGGTGACACACTCACTGGGGGAATACTCACATAGTAACAGCGGATTCATAATTTTCATAGGAAGCAGATTTGATAAGAATTTACATTTTATAATTTCGAAGGGCTGCAAATGAGTACATGGCGTTTCAATTCAAATGTCTAAGTGCTACCTTGAAATTCAACAATATTATAAGAACTTAGCAGCAACAATGTTTCTAATGTATTGTTATTATTTGCTGTAAAGAGTCATACAGGAAGTAGAAAATCTTCAGGTACCTGGGGGGACAGCACATTTTTGACCCCCAAATGAGAGTTTTATAAGATTCTCCAAAGTGCTTTCCTTAAAAATTAGTTGTAATCAAGATTTAATGGAACCCTTCTTATCCTGCCATTTTGAATTCTGTTTTCATTGTTTTGTGTGGATAATTATTTTATATAAATTTATATAAATTCTTAAGGGCAGACTTTGGGTCCCACCCAGCAGTTCAGGCAAACAGCAGATCTGCATTCAGAGGGTGGGGGAGGCTCAGCTCCACAGCGGACCCTAGAGGCCAGGCACGAAAAGAACCCGGCACTGGCCAAGTCAGTACTGACAGGAAGTTCAATTGCTTGACATAACGGGGGGCCAAGTTTGGCGCCAGAAAAGCACTACAGGAAGTAAGAGCAAAGCATTTGGAGATCATCAGTGGTGTGAGGGGCCTGGGGAATCTCTTTGGGGTGGTACCAACCACAGAGTGAGAGACGAGGCGCCGACAGGTACTTCCTGTATGTGGTGTGCACACTCCTATGATTCAAACCCAGAGGAACCCAGGGCTGTATTTTCCAAATTTTGACTTTAAAAAGGAATATTTCTGGGGCGCCTGGGTGGCTCAATCGGCATGGCATGGTTAAACGTCTGACTTCGGCTCAGAGCATGATCCTGCGGTTTGTGGGTTCGAGCCCCGTGTCAGGCTCTGTGCTGACAGCAGCTCAGAGCCTGGAGCCTGTTTCAGATTCTGTGTATCCCTCTCTCTTGGACCCTCCCCTGCTCATGCCCTCTCTTTTTTTCTCTCTCAGAAATAAATAAAACATTTAAAAAAATAAAAAGGAATATTTCCTGGAATGAAACAACTAGCTTTTACATATAAGTTGACCTAGTATGGGAGACACATCTCAGGGTTTGGTGGGAGGAGGGCACTGTTTGAAATCTGAATCGCGCAAAAACAACCTCTTGACCTATCTTCCTCAATGTAAAGTGAAGTTCACCAGACCTTTTCTACCTTGCAGCGATACTTAGAAGATCGAATAAGATCAATATACGAGAAAGTATTTCCGAGAGCTGTAAAGTGTTACAAATATTAGTTATTATTTTTGGACTTATAATCTTAAAACTATTAAACTCTCAATTGCCTAAAAATGTAACGAAAGGAAAAGTATACATATGACAGAGAACTTTTCAAAAATTAATGATCTAATCAAATGATTGCACAATGCTTTTATTCCTTCCTTTCTCTTTTTTAGTTATTCTGTTAATTAGCATACTTTTATGAGTAGAGAGGCTGGGGGCAAAAGATCCCCTAGTCTTTGAACTATCACCCACAGGCCCACTGAGGTTCTGTCCATATTTTCAGCCTTAGCTCCTGCCCTCTGCTCTCTTGTGAATCAAATAGTGACTTAATATTTGTGGAATGAAGTAGGGGGGCTTCATGCTCCCCTGCCTTTAGCAACTCCTCCTTTTTCTGCCTGTAGTATATTTCTTTTGGATTCATTTTCATTCTGCAAAACCTACTCAGGTATCTCCTTCTCAGCAATGCCTTTCGCGACCACCTTTATATTTTCCTGGTACCTGGGATACCCTCTCTTCTCTTGCCCATTCTTTCAGTCTCCAAAAATAATCTTTCCCCGCACTGTTTAGGGTCTGGGCCAGAACTCCTCCAGGGCAGAAACTGTATCTAGTGAGCTTTTCACCAGAATGTCAGGTCCGAAAGAGGTGGGGCTTGGTGTTTACTCATTGCTGTATCCCTGGCACCTGAAACAATGCCTGGTATAGAGTAAGTGCTCAATAAGTACTTGTTGCTCAATAGATGGTCTTTATAGCAGGCGATGGGGAAAATATAGACAGATGAAACTCTTAACTAAAATTAAGATGTGCTATTTTCTATTTTAAGAATTCAGGGCACTTCTATACAGGGTAAAAAATAAAAATGTGGCATTTTGGTGGAATTGTAGACTCTTGTATTTTTTGTGCCAAGGAAATAACACCCATATTTATCAGGAGTAAAAGAGGATGAAAAAAATGTGATTTTGCTGAAAGAGGAGTGATCATCACATGCTCTCCCTGCCAGGATGCTGTAAAAGCTGTAACAATTGAGAACACAGATTATACCAAGAGTTTTCTATTAGCAAAGTGAAGTAAAACAATAAATAGGAAATCATCTTGAAAATGGAAATAAATTTTACGTTGTAGGCTTATATAGAGAAGTATTCCTAGAAAAAATATGCTTTTGTTCTCAACTACCAGAGATGATTTTTTTAAACTTTTTACTTTTTTTGTATTTATATGAAAGTTTCACCTTGAGATCATTTAAAAAAAAAAAAAGGTCATGTTGATTCTTTTCAGAGAAGTGACTACGTGTCTTATGAGGGATTGGGAAAGTTTGTTTTCCAGATGTCCTGCCATGTGCCATATCACTGTGGCAGGGCTGTTGGGGCGGCACTGATTTGATTTGAGTGTGAGTCCTGATAAACCCTTTTATCAAGTGCTGGCAATTCAGTCAAATAGCACCTGCTACAGCTCCAAGGGAAACTGCTAAACTGAAATTAATGCTTATGTTACTTTTCCAAGCAACTAATTTCATTAACAAAATTAGATTTCTTAGAGGGGTAATTGACACAATCTGGTAATTCAGAGACCTGTCATTAAAAATTAAGCATATAGGGAAACAACGTGAACTCCACTTCCGCTACCAATCCCCAGGCGGCAAAGCGTCCAAAGCAGAAATGGCACCAAAAAATGTCAGCGGCAGAATAGACATCAAAGATGAATCCTCAGTGAGCATGCACTGAATCATTTTGATTTTAGCCCAGTATAAAATACTGATTACCTTTCTCTCATTTAAAAATATCTGTTCCTATTTGGAGAATGTGTAGTTTTATCTAGAAAACTCATGAAGAGTCCTTTAGTTTCTTTGGAGAGGCAGAAATCAATTTAATTCTACCTTGCCTAAAGATAAATGAAGACCTTTTCCAAACTCCTCAAAACCCCAGTAACTCCCAAATTCCAGAAGGTGCTATGACTTATTCTTTTTTTGACCTCTAGAATTTTTCTCATAATAAGAATTGTTTTGGGGCGCCTGGGTGGCTTAGTCGGTTAAGCGTCCGACTTTCGCTTGGGTCATGATCTCGCGGTTCGTGGGTTCGAGCCCCGCGTCGGGCTCTGTGCTGACTGCCAGCTCAGAGCCTGGAGCCTGTTTCAGTCTGTGACGCCCTCTCTCTCTGACCCTCCCCTGCTCACGCTGTCTCTCTCTCTCTCTCTCCTAGAAATAAATAAAAAATTAAAAAAAATTAAAAAAAAAAAAAGAATTGTCTTTTCTCATGTGAAGTTCTTAAGCATGATAAAAAGACATGTGCTAGAAGAGACGAGGAAAATCTTAACGGGTTCACAGGGAGAAAAACTAGTGCCTTGTTATTCTGTGCCTTAACTCTTTAAAAATTTTTTTAATATTATATTTATTTTTGAGAGACAGAGTCTGAATGGCGGAGGGGCAGGGAGAGAGAGAGAGAGAGAGAGAGAGAGAGAGAGAGAGAGACATGGAGACAGAGAGAAAGAATCCAAAGCAGGCTCCAGGATCTGCGCTGTCAGCACAGAGCCCAAAGCGGGACTCGAACTCACTAGCCATGAGATCGTGACCTGAGCCAAAGTCCGATGCTTAACCGACTGAGCCCCCCAGGCTCCCCTTGGTTCCTTAACTCTTGTTCTTCTCCTCTGTGTGCTAGTAGCAAGATTGCTATTCTCTGAAGAGCTGTTCCACCACCCCAGCCTGATTGATTTCTTCCTTCTTAATGTCTTTTTGCATTTCTTTTCGAAACCACTTATTTGGCACCTAATTTCATGCTGTGTTCAATTTTTTTTTACTAGTATTACTGTTTATTATATATTTTCAGATTATTCTCCAGAAAGAGTGGCTAATTTGTGGCACTAAACGTTCGTGTATTTGTTTGCCTAGCTCGTTGCCAACATACAGTTTTTCAAAGGAACACTCAGTGTCCTAAAACTTTTAGAAGAAGGAGCTAAGAGTTGACCCACAAAGAAGGCCTAGTTCTCCGAATAAGACGAGGCTAAGAATTTTGAAAAATATTTTACAAAATTAGGAAGGTTTCTGACTTCGTTATCAACCTGTCCAGAGTAGAAAGCAGTGACTTTGTGACATGATTATTACATTCACAAAGGTCAAGACACGGCTTCAACATCTGCAAAGTAAAATGAAGCCACAATTGTTCTATCTGGGCATCTAGGTTTATCTCAAGTTGTAGCAGGATTCTTGCACAGGGAGTGGTGACACTGAGCCTTTTCTTTCCAGGAAGCAACTTTATTCCTGCCGGCACTGCTCAGTTGGGTTTGTACCCAAAGAACTGAGCCCTGAACACCACGGGGTGTGGTTTTTTGTATATTTTCTACTTCTTAATCTCCCATATATGGTAACACGTAGCATGCAGTCTGATTAAGTGGTCTCATGTTACAGGGTCATGAGGGATGTTGTGTCTTCTGCAAATAGCAAATAGGAAAGTTCTTTCTTTCTTTCCTTAGGGAGGGGACCCTACCACAAAATGTTCAAAGTTTTATTATTCAAGGGATCAAACCAGTGAAAATTCCTACTGTTCCCCGCACCCACCCACCCCAGGGTACAAAGAGTTTTTTTAACTGGAATATATGAAGCATTGACTCCTATTGGAAGCCACTTTTCCTTCTATGACAACTTATTATCATGAAATGCTTGCCAATGTGGTGTCAACCTGCCAACTTCATTAGCTCAATAATTTCTCTTCTAATATCAATAACACAATATTTTGTTTCATTTGACCAGTGTATTACAAAGATCTGACTTCTTTTTTAGTATGACCAAAACCATCTGGAGCCCCAAAGGTAATGTTTATCTGGAGGTGTTTAAAGAGCTTGCGGCTGTAATTTACTTTTATGTCACTGAAGAATTTCATTGTTCTCATCAATCGTACTGACATTAAATGTAAAGAACCATCCTATTATTCTCTACCAGGTTTCTCCTGCAGAACCTGTAACTGTATGGACGTGTCACTTTCTTGGAGATACCATTTCTTAAATCGGTGCTCCTGGTCTGCCTGAAGCAACATTCTTTACTTCTTGTAGGGCTGGGACCTCCTAGGCCCTTGAGAAGGTATCAGTCAATTTCTCTGGGAGGACTGTAAGGACATCATTCATTTGCACATGTGAAGTATGGTCCTTCCTTCTAAATAACGGGCTTACCCGATCCAGTTAAGCATGATTTTTGGCTTGGTCAAAGCTACAAATGTGATTTATTCCATCGTATTCTGGTAGAAAAGAGGATGCATTTTTATAGTGAACCTATGTAAATAATTACATGGTCATGAAGCAAAGTAATCTAATAAAATTACTGCTCATACAGTTCAACCATTATTATTGTTTTAATGAAAAAATGTCAATCACTGTAGGTCATTATTTTCTTCAGAATTATTTTTTAATTTTCTGCTGATTTATTAGCTTATAGTCTGTATTGCTATTTTTGTTTTTTTTTCTTTTGAATTCTGAGGATTTCATTGGGAGAATATACCACTGACAGAGTTTCTCCTTCAAATTTGTAGAAATAAAATGTTACACTGAGGGTTAGACAAAGATTAAGAAGAAAAAAATAGAACTTAAAAAATGTGCACTGAAAATACAATATTACTTCAGTTAAATCTGTTAATTTAGTTCATTGAGTCATAAGTAATTGATTTTTGTTTGTGAACTTGGTTAAGCTGTTCACTCTCATGGAGTCATGAGCTTCTAGACCAAAACAATCTTGGAGGGTCTGACTCCGTTTTCTGAATCAGTTTAAAAGGCCCCTACTGGGGCGCCTGGGTGGCTCAGTCAGTTAGGCATCTGACTTCACCTCGGGTCATGATCTCACAGTCAGTGGGTTCAAGCCCTGCATCAGGCTCTCTGCTGACAACTCAGAGCCTGGAGTCTGCTTCAGATTCTGTGTCTCTCTGTCTCTCTGCCCCTCCCCCACTCAGGTTCCGTCTCTCTCCGTCTATGAAAAATGAATAAATGTTAAAAAAATTTTTTTAAAAAAAGGCTCCTTCTATGGTGATGGTCTGGGAGGTTTGATCAGAGTTTATTCCTTATAATAACAAAGGTCAGGTCTACCTGCTATAGTATTTTGCTGAGGTTTTCCTGATGTTTTTTCTGGGACACCTGAGTTTTTATTTCTATAGCAGACCTTTGGACTAATGTAAGCAAAGAGAAGAAAGCTTTTTGTGGATAAGGCTAAGTGGCTGTGGTTATTTTATTATAATAGCTAAAAATATTAGAGTGGAAGAGAATGATCTATTCTGTTGAAGTATAATATATAATCAATTTATAAAGTTTTAATAAATTATCTTGATAGGGTGAAGCCATTATTAAGTCTTAAGAGTCTTTAATGTGTATCATTAAGTACATTTTGAATGTCACCAATATTAACAGGCTCTAATATTATATAATATTATAATTGGTTGTAATGTAATAGGTTAAAATGCATCAATAATAGTCTAAATAGGTAGGAATAGAAAACAGAACTTTCAGTTTCTGGTTCCTCATGTAAGGAGCTTGGAAGTTGCCACACCATCCCGACAACAAGTAAAAAAGCTGAATAAACTGAAAAGTCAAAAACTCTTCTTAGATCTGTAAGGGAAGGGAGGACACAGGGCAAACCACTACCCCCCAAAATTGGACAAGCAAATACACAACATCACAACCTACTGAAGCAAAAACCCAGGGGCAGAAATCTGTGTGGGAACCATCACCAGGATAGAGAAAACTGAATGGTAATGGATGAATTGCTGGAGGCTCAGAAAGGACAAGTCTGAAATTTACAAACTCCAAGGGGACTCAGTCATAGGGCATCCCCTACCCTTTTCTGAGTTTTACCTCAGGCATTAGACTGGATTCTCTCAGTAACTTCCCTCCTGCTTCTTACTGCAAGGAGAAGGGAAAAGAAACCATTTTGAAATTCATGAGAGCATTCTGTTCTTAACAAGGTCTGCCCTCAGGAAAAACTATTTAACCAGAGTCTAGCTTCCTGGGTTTGTTTGTTTGTTTGTTTATTTATTTATTTATTTATTCATTTATTTATTTATATTTTGACTGAGAGAGAGAGAGAGAGAGAGAGCGCCAGAATCCCAAGCAGGCTCCACACTGTCAGCGCAGAGCCCAACCTGGGGCTCAAACTCACAAACAGTGAGATCATGACCTGAGCTGAAACCAAGGGCTAGAAGCTTAACTGACTGAGCCATCCAGGCACCCCTTGCTGGGGTTTTTAATCAGACACTAACTAATCTAAGGGAAGGGAAATACCCACCTGGCTCTAGTCATCTTGTCCCTGGTAAGAAGGCGAGGGATGGGAAAGGAGAAGCACAAAAGGAATTCACAGGCCTGAGGCACAGGCTCACTAAAAGACTAATCATAGGACTAGAGGATACTTCACCTCCTTCAGACCTTCTTACCACATTATTAAAGTGGTTTCTTTTACCCAGCACATCATGTCTAACTATTAAGAAAAATGAGAAGGCCTACTGTAAGGCAAGAAACCTCACATTTTGAAAAGAAACAAGAGTCAGAACCAGACATGGTGGGGGTGTGGAATTATCAGACCTGGAACTTAAAACGAGTTTAATTAGTATCCTAAGGGTTGTAGTGGGTAAGATAGACAGCATGCAGGGACAGACGGACAATGTAAGCAGAGAGATGGAAATCCTCAGGAAAAAAAACCAAAAACCAAAAAGAAGTGCCAGAGATCAAAACACTGGAATGGGAATGAGGCATGCTTTTGATGGGCTTATCAGTAAACTGGTCATGGCTGAGGAAGGAATTGACGCTTGAGGAAATCTCAGTAGAAATCACCAAAACTGAAAAGTGAACACAGACTGCAATATAACAGAATAGAACACTCAAGAAATGTAGGCCAACCATAACAGGTATAACTTATGGGGCGCCTGGGTGGCTTAGTCGGTTTAGCGTCCGACTTTCGCTTAGGTCATGATCTCGCGGTTCGTGGGTTCGAGCCCCGCGTCGGGCTCTGTGCTGACTGCCAGCTCAGAGCCTGGAGCCTGTTTCAGTCTGTGACTCCCTCTCTCTCTGACCCTCCCCTGTTCACGCTCTCTCTCTCTCTCTCCTAGAAATAAAAAAAAAAAAGAGGTATAACTTATGTGTAATGGGGATACGAAAGGGGAAGAGAAAGAAACAGAAGAAATATTGGAAACAATAATGACTGAGAATTTCCCCAAATTAATGTCAGATACCTAACCATAGATCTAGGAATCTAGGAAGCTCAAAGAACACCAAACAGGAAAAATGCCAAAAAATTACGCATACACATGTCATATTTAAATTACAGAGAACCAAAGTTAAAGGAAAAATCCTAAAAGAAGCCAGAGGAAAATTACACCTGACCTACTGAGGAGCAAAGACTTACATCTAACTTCCCCTTAGAAACCATGCAAGCAAGAGGCGCCTGTATAGCTCAGTTGGTTGAGCATCCGACTTTGGCTCCGGTCATTATCTCATGGCTTGTGGGTTTGAGCCCTGCATTGGGCTCTGTGCTGACAGCTTGGATCCTGGAGCCTGCTTTGGATTCTGTGTCTCCCTCCCTCTATCTCTGCTCCTCCCCTACTCGCTCTGTTTCTCTCTCAAAAATAAATAAAAACATTAAGAAAATTTAAAAAGAAAAGAAACCGTGCAAGCAAATAGAAAGTGGAATGAAATATTTATTTAATGTGAGAAAAGAAAAAAAAACACTGACCTAGAATTCTGTATCCTGAGAAATTAACCTTCAAAAGTAAAGGAGAAATGAAGGCTTCCTCAGACAGAAATTGAGAGAATTAGTTTCCAATAGTTTTAACTTGCAAGAAATGTTAAAAGACGTTCTACAGAGAGAAGGAAGATAATAAAGGTCAGAAACTAGGATCTATGTACAGAAAAGCATCATAGAAGGAATTAGTGAAGGTAAAATAAAAACTTTATTTTTCTTATTTTTAGTTGATCTGACAACAGTTTGTTCAAAACAATACTAACAGTGTATTTGATTATGTATACTTATGTGTAAATATATATATATATGATATATACATATGATACACACATACAATATATGCATATTATATATGCATATACTATATATATAATATATATGCTTATGGATGCTGTAGATAAGTGAAATGAATGACAGCAATGATATAAGAAACAGAAATAATGAAGATTATTTGTTACAAGGTACTCATACTTCCTGAGAAGCAATATAATGTCATCTGAAGGTTGACAAGATTAATTATAAATATAAAAAAAAGAAAAGAAAGTTTAAGAAAAGTATAACTGATATGCTAGAAAAGAAGAGAAAAAGGAGTCACATAAAATACTCATTTAAAGTCACAAAGGGCTAAAGGAGTAAATGGAAGATTAAAAAAAAAGAAATAAAAAATAAAGACAACAAATAAACAGTAATAGCAATGGGATATATGAATGTAACTATATCAGTAATCCCTTTGAACGTCCATGGTCTAAATGTACCAATTAAAAACCATAGATTGTCAAAGTGGATCAAAAAAAGAAGATCCAACCATATGTTGTCTATAAGAAACACATCTTAAAAATAAAGACAAATATAGGGAAAAGTAAATCGATGGAGAAAGATATATCATGCTGATACTAATCAAAAGAAAATAGGAGTGGGTATATTAATTTCAGACAGAGAAGGCCCCAAAGCATGGAAAGTTATCAGGGGTGAAGGGGAGCATTACAAAATGAAAACAATTCTCCAAGAAGATAACAATCTTTAATATGTATGTGTCTAACAGCAGAGCATCAAAATAAGTGAAGTCAATCTAAATATATATATTAAAATTTAATTTATTGACAATTACTTTGTCAGTCTTTGAACATGAACATGGTTATGTTTTTTGAAGTGGGAAAAACACAAAAACTGAAATATGTTCATACTAATGCCTGATCTATGTAAAATTCACCTAAGAAAGCTGATTTTTTTTCCTTTTGAAAACAAAACTAAACAGGACAGCTCTCCTAACAGTATTGAGCTGCTTGAACATCTGGAGAATGTCAAACATAGCTAATTATTTCTAACACGCTTCCTTTTAAAAATGAAAGGGATAAATCTCTATGTTACTTAGTGGTCATTTAGGAAACGTAAGCATTATGTACACGGAAAAAAAGTCTAAATAGTTTTATTATTTTGAAATTGGATCCTGAATTTGCAAAAGACAAAGTTAAGAAGTTGTTAGAAGAGATAATTTATGAACATACGTCACAGTATCTAACAACAGTAGTTAACAGGCAATATTTTAAACCTTCAGTGACTAGCAGTTAGCATGAACAAAACATTTTCAAAGAATAAGGCACTTTAGCTGGCATAATTTAAGAGTATGCCAAAAAACAGTTATCGTGAGAGAAAAAGGGACATTTGTTATTTCAGAAGGATATAACTTGGCCCTTTTTTAAAAAAAAAAAAAAGGAAAACCCACAAATTTTACTTACACTTTTTGGACATTATCTATATAACAACATTCAGTAAAAGGTTCATGAGTCTTTTTTTCCTTATAAATAAACTCACCACATTTATACAGCTTTATCAAAAATTTCAACACATCCCATTTTTCCTTCAAGCTCATTATTTCTAAATATTATAAACCAGGCAGATGAGGTTGACAACTTGGACTTTGAACATTTATGGTACAAGCTACCAGATTTGTATTTTATTATCTTCTTTTACATTTTAGCATATTTTTACTTTAAGTCTAAATTATTCTATAACAAATCAATATATATTCATTATCTTGTGTTCCTATCTCTTATCATTCCATGCTTGTATATTTCTTTTTTTAAACTGTGTTTTTTTTAATGTTTATTTATTTATTTGAGTGAGAGAGAGAGACAGAATCTGAAGCAGGCTCCAAGCTGAAGTGTCAGCACAGAGCCCGACATGGGGCTCAAACTCTTGAACGATGACATCACGACATGAGGCCAAGTCGGGTTCTGAACTGACTGAGCCACCTAAGCACCTTTCCATATTTTAACATTTCTTAAAGATGAGCATGAACTCTAACATAACAGATGCATTTGGCCTTTTCACCTGTTAACTGGTGTCTAATCCACAATGTAGTAAATAAGAACACAGGTATTTTAAAAATTAACAGTTTTGTAAGTGATGTTAGTTTATCTGATATACCAAACCTGTAGAGGAAGTTTAGGAAATTTGAAATAGACTATTCATAAGAAAATACATCCAAGAATTGCATAAAATAGAATACTGTGCTAACAGTATTTTTACATGGTGGTAAAATCAGGAGGGACATATGAAACTATTTTTCAACCAAAGTTATTAAATTGGCGTGATTAGACTGTCATGAAGAAAATTACATTACTTTTTTTCTTTACAGTGATACATCAGGTATTAAAACTTTGAAGTTGTTTAAAAGTAATTTTTTCCCTTATATCCTAGTAACTGAGGGCATTGATTACATTTACAGGTCAAAGCTTTTTGTTTTTGTTTTATTTGTTTTTAAGTTTATTTATTATAAGTAATATTTCCACCTAATGTGAGGCTTGAACTCATGACCATGAGATCAGTATTTGCATGATCTTCCGACTGAGCCAGCCAGGTGCCCCAGTCAAGGCTTTTTTAAAACGAATTAAAATTATAATTTTGAAATAATTTTATATTCGTATATGCTTATAAGACATAATTCAGAGAGATCCTGTGTACTGTCTTCCCAGTTTCCCTTAATGGTAATATCCTGCAAAACTATAATCCATCTATTTCATTTGGATTTCCCCAATTATATGAGGTATAGTCATATTTAGTTTCATACAATTGTATCACGTATGAGTTGTATATCCACCATCGAGATACAAAATAATTTCATCACCAAGAAATTCCTAATGGATGCCCTTTGATAACCACGTCTCTTTCCCTCCTCCAATGCCTCAACTTCACTCCTAATCTCTTCTTCCTGTACCCCTACCATTCCTGACCCCTTACAACCACTAACGTCCTCTCCATTTAGGTAATTTTGTCATTGCAAGAATGTCATATAAATGGAATCATATAGTATGTAATCTTTGGGATTGGCTTTTTTCAATGAGCAAAGTTTCCTGGAGATTCCAAGTTGTTACCTGTGTCAATAGTCCATTTCTTTTTACTGTTGGGTAGTATTCCATGGTATAAACACAGCACAGTTTCTTTAACTCTTTGTCTATTTAAAGTATCTGAGTTGGTTCCAGTTTCTAACTGTTAGGAGTAACACGGCCATGAACATTCGTGTACAGGTTTTTTTTTATGTGAACATAGTTTTCATTTCTCTGGGATGAATGCCCAATAATTTATCTCTGGCTGGTGTGTCATTGCATGTCAGTTTTCATAAGAAATGGCCAAACTATTTTTCTCTCTACTTTACATT
The DNA here is from genome assembly GCA_017311185.1 of Proteles cristata cristata. Taxonomy (NCBI): domain Eukaryota; kingdom Metazoa; phylum Chordata; class Mammalia; order Carnivora; family Hyaenidae; genus Proteles; species Proteles cristata. The sequence goes on along the minus strand of JAESUZ010005128.1, from coordinate 1,936,219 downwards.
CCCACATACACTGTAGGAGTGACACAGTTTCTCAGCATCTGCACCAGCATTTGGTGTGGTTACTATGTTAGGTCTTCTGATGCATGTAAAGTGACATATTGCATTGAGATTTTAATTTTCTTTTGCCGAATAATGGTGCTGAACACTTTTGATGGGTTTGTTTGCTATCTTACACCCTCTTGGGTGAAATGTTTACTTCTTTTGCCCATTTTGTAAGTGGATTTTTTTTTCCTGTAAGTTTGAAAGTTCTGGATACTAAGACTAGATACTAGTCTTTGGATATGTGTTTTGCAAGTATTTTCTCTCAGTCTACAACTTGTCTTTTCATCCCATTAAAAGTGTCTTTTTCAGGGGAAAATTTTTAAATTTAGCTAAAGTCCAACTGACCCATTATTTTCTTTTAAAGATCGTGTTTTGCTATCAACTGTAAGAACTCCTTGCCTAGGCTTACATCCTGAAAATTTTCTCCAATTTTTTTCTAAAAGTTTAACTTAAAATTTTTTTTCAATGTTTATTTATTTTTGAGCAAATGAGCAAGAGAGAGAGAGAGACAGACAGACAGAGAGAGACAGAGTATGAGTGGAGACAGGGAAAAGAGGGTGGGGGGGACACAGAATTCGAAGCAGGCTCCAGACTCTGAACTGTCAGTACAGAGCCCAACGTGGGACTCAAACCCACAAACCCTGAGATCATGACCTGAGCTGAAGTTGGACACCCAATTGACTGAGCCACCCAGGTGCCCCTAAAAATTTTAAAATGATCCATTTGGAATTATTTTTGTATGAGTTGTGAGCTTTATGTCAAAGTTTAGTTTTTGCCCATGGAGGTCAAAGGCTTTTGTTTTTGTTTCTCTTTTTTTCAGATGAAGCTATAATAAGAAAAAAAATTTTAATTTATTTTAATGTTAATTTATTTTTGAGAGAGAGAGAGAGAGAGAGCACAAGGAGGGGGCAGAGAGAGAGGGAGACACAGATTCTGAAGCAGGTTCCAGACTCCAAGCTGTCAGCACAGAGGTGACACCAGACTCAAACTCATGAGCCGTGAGATCCTGACCTGAGCCGTAGTCAGATGTTTAACCAACTGAACCACCCAGGAGCCCAGAAAAACATTTTAAAGAACCAAAACATTTAAAGCATAAATCTCTTCCTGGAAATATTGTAATTTTATACTCTTGTCTTTCAAATGAAACCTATGGAAATCATTACCTTATACATACTTGCTGTCCTGGAATTGGATTCTGTGTACACACGAAGCTGTCCCCCTTTCAGTTGTCACCTACTTCAACTTTGTTGAAGAGCCACTAATGCCACCTATTTCTTGCTAATTTTCTCTGGAATATCTTCTTTCTGACAAGGTACCAGAGAGAATACGTATACACAGGGACAAAGATGTACCTAAAAGAGATTCCTCTGTGACTGTTTCTTCCTTATTCTCCTAGCATAAAAATTGATCATTGAATGTTTTTTTTCCTCTAACTCTCCATAATTGCTATTATTTTTCTTTCTTTTGTGGTTTTATATTCTTCGAATTTGCACATCAGACTCCATGATGGTATTAACAATAATGATTATGTATCAAATGATGACTTTGCACCAAACCCATTATATATTTTTTCCCTGATCCTCATAATTACGTACGTAAGATACATCTTATTTTACTCACTTTATGGGTGAGAACACTGAAGCTCAGCACGCTTTCTAATTCCAGTGCTTGCATCATTTCCACTAAGACCCTCTCCTATCTGCAGACTTCTTTTACAAATTAGCTATTGCTACTATATTGAAATATGATAATCTACCACAATTTAAAAATATTTATGAAATTCTTAGGTTCCTTTCGTCACTACCTTGCCTTCCAACTTCTTGAATTCATTACATTTACCTTGTTCCACTACTACTCGTTGCTGCTTGAATGGGGACCAACGATCTCATTCTCATTTTCTTCCTTACAGCCCTGGAAGATCTGGAATTTGCCATTCTTGTTCTAGTCACTTTAAATCTTCCCTGCTGCTTAACTTCAAAGATGGACCACAGTGTGTAAAGGAAATAACACAATTCGATCTTCAGAATTGAATAGATTCATTCCCTAAGTGAAGGACGAGAGTGAGGGATTTTCCTATAGTTCTACTCATTTGGGGTTTTTCTGAGTATGTTTGACAGCAACCCTTTGTACCTTTTTTTATTTAAAGCTTTGTCGTCTTACATTATGTTTCAACATAATGTTCTAGCTTAATGGATTATGAGCCCTATCCTGACCAAAGATTTTCATAAAACGCATTCATATTTCTATCTAAACGTGTAACGTTAGTGTGTTCACTGGATACGAAATTGGATCTGATGACTTTTTTATAACAAAATTAAATACTTAGCCTAAGGTTTTGCATAGGTATTTAAAAATGGAAGGAATACTTCCTGCTGCCTTCAGTAGGATTAACCACAAATCAACCCACAGAATCTTAGAGACAAATAAAACCTTCTTCATGGCTCTTCATCCTTAGCTGCATTCTCTGTATGCGAGTGTGATAGCTTTCTCCACTGGTTTCAGTCACCCCTCCCCTTGAAACATAACAGCAGTGTTTTTCTCCCCTTGTTCCTTCAATAACTTTAATGACTAGCCTTCTTTACTCTTCTCCTGTATAAGGACTTTACCCCAGATGAACTCACTGTTTTCACAAAACTTTCTCTCACTTTCCTCCCTCACCCTTCATCAGATTATTCTACCCATCTGGAATGTATTTTTCACTACAATCTTTCCCAGTCTTTGCCAGGATTTAACGCTGAGACTAAAATATATCTCCTTGGAAAGTTTTGTTTTTGTTTTTCTTTTGTGATCATCCTCCCTCCAATGTCCATTCATCGGTCCTTCTTCTTCTTCTTCTTCTTTTTTTAATGTTTTTTATTTATTTCTGAGAAAGAGACAGGCAGCGTGAGCAGGGGAGGGTCAGAGAGAGAGGGAGACACAGAATCGGAAGCAGGGTCCAGGCTTTGAGCTAGCTGTCAGCACAGAGCCCAACGTGGGGCTCAAACCCACGAACCGTGAGATCATGACCTGAGTCGAAGTCGGACATTTAACCTACTGAGTCACCCAGGCACCCCCATTCATCTGTCCTTCTGTCTGTCCCTCCTTGTATTCATGTATCCATTCATCCATTCCTCCAATAACTCAACAAACATTCACAGGGTACATAATATGTGCTAGGCGTTGTGGTGGGTGCTTGAATTATAAAGGCATGTATCAGATGGAGCGGGAATACAGGCATAACTTACCTTAGGCAAGCTGAGAGAAGCTCTTATGAATGGCCACCGGGAGGATCAGGAAAGTTTGACAACCGACGTTTAAAGATAACAGTTAAGACAGAGGCAACATGTGCAGAGCTGTCAATGGAGGTGAGAGAAGGTGAGTTCCATTGTGAGATTTACAAGAGATTCAGTGTTCCTAGAGCAGTAAGTATGGGTCTTCAGAAGTGGGAAAGGTTGAAGGGATCATAAAGAACATTGTATACTAAGCCAAAGAATTTGAGACCTGATGATAAAGTGATGTCACTTTCTTACTTTATTAAAAAAATAAAATTGCATATATTTACCTGTGCAACATAATGATTTGATACACATTCGCAGAGTGTAATGATTTCTATAGTCAAGCTAATTATCGTATCTTCTCCTCACGTGGTTACCACTTGTGTGTGTGTGTGTGTGTGTGTGTGTGTGTGTGTGTGTGTGATAAGTCTATGCTCTGAGCAAATTTCCACTATTCATTACAGTATTATTAACTATAGTAACATTTCTGTATGTTAGATCTCTAGACTTATTCATCCTACTAAACTGCAACTTTATACCTTTTGAACTTCCCATTTCTCTTACCTCTACAACCCTGATGACCATTATTCTACTCTCTGCTTTTATATATTCAACTTTTTAGATTCCATGTATAAGTGAGATCATGCAGGTTTTCTTTTTTCTTTATGTGTCTGGCTTATTTCACTTAGCATAAAGTCTTCTAGGTTCATCCATGTTGTTGCAGAAGGTTGGAGCTCCTTTTAAAAGATGGAATTATATTTCATTGTGTATATGTACCCCAATTTCTTTATCCATTCACTTGCAGATAGATACTTAGATTGTTTTTATATCTTGACCATAGTGAAGAATACTGCAATGAACACATGTAGATGTCTCTTCAAAGTACTGATTTTCTTTCCTTCCAGCATATACCCAGAAGAAGGATTGCTGAATCGTGTGGTATTTCTATTCTTTTTTTAAAGAACTGTGATAATGTTTTCTATAATGGCTGTACCATTTTACATTCCCACTAATAGTATACAAAGTTCTCTTTTTTTCACACCCTAGCCATACTTGTTATTTTTAATTTTATTTCTATAATAGCCATCGTAACAGGTGTACATTTCCTGGATGATTAGTGATATTGAGCACCTTTTCATGTAACTGTTGGTCATTTATAGATCTTTATTTTAAATGCCTATTCAGGTTCTTTGCCCATTTTTCAACCAGGTTGTTTTGTTTTCCCTTTGTTTTGGTTTTGCTTTTCATTTGGATGAGTTCCTTATATATTTTGGATATAAATCCCTTATTAGATATACCAATTCCAAGTATATTTTCCCTCTCCATAAAATGCTCCTTTAATTTTGTTTGCTGTGCAGAAGTTTTTTTAGTTTGATATAGTCCCACTGGTTTAATTTTGTTTTTGTTGTCTGAGCATTTGCCATACTTTACATTTATTGCCAAGGCCAATGTCAAGGAACTTTTCCTTATAAGAGCTTTATGTGTTCAAGTCTTATGTTTCTTTAGTTCATTCTGAGTTGATTTTTGTATGTGGCAAAAGATTAGGGCCCAATTCAGCTGATTAAAACTGGGTTTAGCTGGTGCTGTCACACTGAGCACAGAAAAAAAAAAGCCCCATCTTGGCTTGGAACTTTCTATTCATGGCAGCTTGGCTCCCAACATGAAGGTCTCACCCAAGAGAGTATCCATAAGGTGTACATTCCAAGAGCCCAAAGCAGAAGCCGCATGGCTTTTTGTGACCTAGCTGTGGAAGCCACTTAGGGTCACTTCCTCTGTAGTACATAGTGTGCCGGGTGAAGCAGCCACCACCTTACCAAATCCCAGGGGAGAGAAACCAACTCCAAAGCTTAATGAGGAGGATAAAGTCTCACCTTAGAAGAACACAGAAGATGGGAGATTTGGGGAAGTACCAACTGCCCTAGGTATTGTAGCTGCTGGCAGGTTGGGGAAGGATTTTAGTAAATACATTGTCTTGAAGTCTTCTAAGAATACTTCTTCAGAAAAAAAAAATCTAAGGAAATATTAATAGTTAGGAGCATTGAGAAGTAACATAATATACTCATACATCTTGGTGGAGATTATAGTTTTGCGACTTTGTACTTACACATGTTTAATTAATAGGTTTTCTTTCTGAGCTCTTGACAACAGCACCATATACCATTTGTTGCTACTTTTTCAAATGATAAATTGGGTTGCTACAAATTTTCATTAAGGTTATTATTAATATCTACTATTACTGCAAGCTTCTAAGTACTTCATTTATAACATTACTGGTGGTTCTTTACTTACATTTTATCAGAGTGGCTGCTAGATAGATAGAACATTCGATATGCAATAGAGATAAATGATGGCAGAAAAATGGATTCTGAACGTTGCTTGAAAAACCACAATTCCCTTCACTGAGTTGAGACTCTAGAACTGGCCACACTTAATCATCAACTGTTCATTTTTTATTTTTATTTTTATTCATTTATTTTTTTCCTATCTGGCCCACTGAATAGAAAACAAGATTGGTATCCCTTTGGAAATCTCAGTTAAAACCATGTCCTTTTCTAAGGTGAATGGGATATATATATATACACACACAGTCACATATAATTTTTTGGTTTACCTGTTTCTTTTTGCTCCTATACTTGTTACCAAAATAACCTCATATTTTCTTAAGTCTGTCATTTTTTTCTTGATAAGCTTTGTTGGCAAGTTATTTTTATATCATTACTAATCATGGAGAAATCTACTTAGCTTAATCAACAATCCATTTCTTAACATAATTATGTGTGTGCAAAGAAATGGTTCTTGTATTTAAGGTAGTTTCTAATTTAGTTATGAAGGCAAATCACACACAAGTAGTCTATCGTAGGAGAAACAGAAAGATGACATGTTTAATAATTAACATTGATCAATAATCCTTTTCTTTTTTTTATACTTTTCTGGGTCTTTTGTGTGAGGATAAAGGTGAGTGGTAGAAGTAAAGGGTAGAATTACAGTACATTTCCAAAAGAAAAAGGGATGAATTATTATCAGTTGCTACATTATACTTTAAAAGAATGTTCCTATGCTTTTAAAATTTTTAAAGATGTTACTTTATGGGGCGCCTGGGTGGCTTAGTCGGTTAAGCGTCCGACTTTCGCTTAGGTCATGATCTCGCGGTTCGTGGGTTCGAGCCCCGCGTCGGGCTCTGTGCTGACTGCCAGCTCAGAGCCTGGAGCCTGTTTCAGTCTGTGACTCCCTCTCTCTCTGACCCTCCCCTGCTCACGCTGTCTCTCTCTCTCTCTCCTAAAAAAAAAAAAAAAAAAAAAATTTAACATGTTGTTTTTGTTTTTGTTTGTATATAGGACATAAATTCCTTTTGTGAGAACACCTATAGTTTTGACACTGAATTTCTGTCATATTTAATTTTTAATGAAAAAAATCTTGTAGATATCTTGCCTTTTAATTATATGCATGTATAATTTCAATAAAAAGAGAACCTAAATATTATATAGCAGTATTCATAAAATGCTCTCCAAAATCTGCTCCTCAAATAGTAAGTTTTACTAGAAAGAACAAGCAGCTAGCTTTGTTGGAAACATCTTAAATACTCATGGTAGGTGCTGCGTAAGTACAATGGAACATCCTTAAGATGGAGTGTGGTATAACCCTTAAAAACAAACGAATTTTTATTTTATTTATTTATTTATTTACTTTAAAAGACTGTTTTTTTTTAACTTTTTTAACGTTTATTTATGTTTGAGAGAGAGAGAGAGAGAGAGAGAGCGAGCCTGAGTGGGGAGAGAGAGAGAGAGAGAGAGAGAGAGAGAGCCTGAGTGGGGTGGGGGGAGAGAGAGAGAGAGAGAGAGAGAGAGACACAGAACCCAAAACAGGCTCCAGTCTCTGAGCTGTCAGCATAGAGTCCAACACGGGACTCAAACTCCACAACAGCAAGATCATGACCTGCACTGAAGTGGGACGCTCAACTGACTGAGGCACCCAGGCACCCCAAAAACAAGCAAAGTTTTAAAAAGCAAATGAATAAAATCACAACAGCTGAGAAAACTCATTATATATCCATGTGAATGAACTTTAAGGTTTCTTTTTATGGATAAATTCAAGTTTCACAACAGTGGGAGTCATGTTCTACATTTTTGTAGAAAGGGTATGGAGGAAGAAAACAAATTTATATTAGTGTATGCATAAAATACTTTTTGAGGCCTATATTAATAATTGATCGCTTTGGTTGTCCTTGTGGGGCTGGGGATGACTGCGTGGCTAAGGACAAGATTTGAAGAGAGTTTTGCATTGCAAGCTCTAGTGTACCTCTTGAACTTTGAAATATATGTGAGCATAACTGCCTCCAAAATAAAAACAAATAAACAAACCCTATGATAATTCAGGGATTACATCATTCATGTTGAACAGTCTTGATCTACAGTCCCTTCAGTAAAACTCCCTGTTGGCTGCAGAAACATCGTAGATGCATATTGAGAGTCAGCACTGTGTGTGATGCCCAGGATCCTAGAAAGAACTAAAACAGTTGTAATTTCAAATACCTAAAAGTCTAGGAGGGGAGAATCCATATAAACAAATCAGTGCAATATATGTAGTAAACATTATTATACAGACCAAAACATTGTTTTGCTGTCTATACCCAGTACAGGGAAATCTACTCATAACCTCAACGCCCTGCCAAACCTAGAACCATTTACTCTTGACTCCTTGACCTCTGTGCCAGACACAGACAGCCTCTATAGCATCCTCATGAGACCCTAACTGATCTGTCCTAATTATTTGTTTAGATGTCAGGAAATGAGTGGGCAGAGATTTCTCCAGATGTCTAGGGTTGCAATTTCTTTCTTGTTTTGGAAGAATATCTTAGACTTCTTCCACTGCAGTGCTAACTGTTCCTCCAGCAACTTTCCTAAATAGTTGTTATTCCAACATTTGCCTCCACTGTTGGGAAATGAGGCAGCCCACACTAAAAAAGTTTATTTCTAGACAAGCTGTGCACGGGATGTCAGACAGGATTGGAGTCTCTCTCCACTGAAGAGTCTGGTGAAGCTGTGGGCAGATGATGGAGAAGCAGTGCTGAGCAGTGATTAAGACCTCAACTGCTGAAGTCAGTCAGAGCCTGGTTCAAATCTCAGCTCTGTCTCTTTCTGCCTGCTTCATGTTGGGGTAAATTGATTAACTGATTCAAGTCCCGGTGCCCTCAATGATAAAGGAAACCAATAGAATTTATATCGTGGGATTGGCTTGAGATTTAGATAAGATAATAACCTGAAACTGTTTAGCAGAGTGTCTATAGAGCACAGGCAGAGTTTGGAGCCACATTGACCAAATGGGCAGAGTCCATTAGGAGAGACATCCAGAGAAGAGGGAGCCGTGGGGAGGGAGAGGGGTGGACGTTCCTGGCCAGAATCGACCCAATGGAACTGTGGCCCTCTGTGTTTCCTGGGGTCAGGAAAACCTGTTGAATGGAGAGCAAAAGGCTGTATGAGCAGGAGAAATAGCAGGTAATCTTAATCAGAATTGGCTTCTGTCCCAGAGACTTCCTTCTCTTACAAATTCAAAGTGCAAGCCGAAGTGTCCTATCTATGATTCAAACCTTTCAAAAAGTTGTGAAAAGACCTACATCCTTGACCTTCTTCCCTTGTAGGCTCTTATAAAGATGATGAAATTACCTTATTGTGGTGATCTTATTGTAGGGCACGTAAGATTTCTGGTGGCCTTTCTCATTTGGTATTTCATAGCACAAACACATTTATCCCACAAGCGTTATTTTGTGACAGTTAAATCCTTGTGGCACAAGTGAAAAAAGAGACGAAGGGCACAATTTTCTCAGAATAGCTTAGAGTCCACTGGGGGAAAACTGCCAAATAAACTACCACCTCTAACAAAACCTGGAGGGAAGTCGTGTGGGAGTAACACAGGGGAATTTAGGAACACGGTCAAATCCAGGTTTGGGGTGGGGAAAGGAAGAGAGAAGAAAGCTTCCAAGACAGGTGAGTCTTGAGATGAATAATAAAAAAAAAATGGATGGTATTCCATGGCGGTGGAGTGGGGTGGAGTGTGAGGATGTGGTGTTTGAGGAAACTGCCAGAATTTGAGAAGGCTGAGTGGAAAGTGCAGAAGAAAACTGTGGAGAACAACCTAAGGAATCGTCAGGGGCCAGGTATCATAGATCCCGAAACTTTAGATGGAAGGCACTACCGTGTCCATCTGGGGAGGGTCAGGATTCACTGACCATTGCAATCTAACTAGGACAGGGAAGACTTATCTGCTTTTGGATTTATTTATTTATTTATTTTTACATTTATTTATTATTGAGAGACAGAGAGAGACAGAGCATGAACAGGTGAGGGGCAGAGAGAGAGGGAGACACAGTATCTGAAGCAGCCTCCAGGCTCTGAGCAAGCTGTTAGCACAGAGCCCGACGTGGGGCCCAAACCCATGAACCATGAGATCATGACCTGAGCTGAAGTCAAACGCTTAACCGACTAAGCCACCCAGGCTCCCCTGCTTTTGGATTTAGAAAGCCCACACTGACACATCTGACCTGAGCAAAAGTAACTTAATTTTATACCAATTACTTCGCTTACTTGCTGCATATGGAAAAGATGACAGTTCAAATCAGTGAGAGCATAAAGTGAAGTCAAAATTATATGTACAGACTTTCTCTGTCCTTGCTTCCTAGCCGAGAAAGAAGTACATAATGGAATAAGAAGAAAAAGACTAATGGTGAGATTGAAGCCATTTGGAGAAAAAGAAACACATCATTCTTGGGAGGTTAAAGACAGAAAACACAGGTTGCAAGAAAAATAGGCTGGAGGGGGGTGATAATGGAGAGCATTGGATGAAATGACAAGTTTGAACAAGAGAAATACAGAAAACAGAATAAAAGCCAAGAGCAAGAAGAAAAAGGTGATTTTCTCAGAGATGGATGAGGAGCAAGGAGAAACTAGACAATCCTAACACACGGAATCCACCCTTAATTGAAGCAAAGAAGAAGGGGTACAAAGCATATGGTGCAAATTCATAGGGAATCTCCATTTTTAATTTGTCTTTCCCTTCATACTGCAGTATGCGACAGGATCTCCTTAGAATAAACATATTTGTTACAGTCAGTATAATTTTCCCACAAACAAAAATGTTTCCTTCAATGTGTTAAATGTGCTACAAAATATTGAGATCTTTCTTAAGAATTCAAATGTACTTTGCCGTGCAGCATTTAGTAATGGGGTAGAATCCATAAAGGATTTACTTCTGATGAGCAGTCATACATTTAAACCTTTAATGTATCTTTACTACTAATCATCTTTAATGCTTAGACATTTCATTGGAATCATAAAAGAGAGCAATTTTCCATGAGTCTGTCAATGTTTTCTGATCTGATCCACTTAAGAGTTCTCTGAGCTTTCCAAAAGAATTCTGGATAGTAAAAGATCTAAGCATAGCAGATGTGAGTAGGTGAGTGCAATGGGGGGCATATTTTTTTGTGCAGTCTGAAGAATTCTAGAAAGTCTCCAAGTTCTCTCTCCTGCCTAGGTTGTCAGGGCTTGAAATTTTATCCTGAGGACATGTTTTTTTTTTTTGTTTTGTTTTGTTTTGTTTTTCTTTTTTGAACGAAGAATTTCTGGTCTTTGCTGACCTGAAATTCAAATATCCCCAGACGCGGTCAAAGCCTTACTTTAATAACTCCTGAGGATTTAATTATTGTGGAAGCATAGAATGATGGAGCTAAACATATGTTAATGTTGCAAATTCACCTGTCTCAGTGCATCCTGGTTGATTACTTTTACTTAGTGATGACGGATTGTTTTTCTCTGAGAAGCAAGGGGCAAGAGCCAGAGAGTTCTGGGCTGCATGTGGAGACAGAAGGGACAGAATGGCTGAAGGTGGAAGGCAGAAATAAAAGGATTTCACCTCCTTCTTGTTTGGGTTGGTTGCCATTGACCTGTGAACATGCAGAGGAGAAAGAAGTTTGACCTTAAGTCTACTCAGGTTTTGAACCATTTCCTTCCAAATGGGAAGTCTTTACAGTTTTTAACTTGGGATGTTATCCATTTCAAAAAGGGAGCAGCTACCTTGTTTGGGTCATTCCCTTGCCTTTTTTATGAGTGTCTCAGGCACCAAACTTTCTCTGCAGTAGAGCTGCTGCATGAAGTACAAGATTCGGGTGATGAAATTCAAGTGTTTTCCCAGTATTTTCTTCTTCTCCAGCTGTGTTCTCTGATTAGAGAGCTAGCATTTGGAACTCTTACTCTCTGAATGGCTCATATATATTCCAGTGACCAGGAAGCCTGCGGCTGTCTCCCCTTACCCTTTTAAAGTGCCATTTCAGTGCTTAGAAAACATTTCATCCATCAGTGGTATCAATACTTGTCATGCTGTGAAAGTTGCCTGTCCTGGCTACTTGCACAAATAATGAGCATGCAGAGCTGACCCAAATTCTACTCAGGAATGGAATAATATAAGCTAATCATTATATAAAAAGTGCATTGAGTGGCTCCATAATAAATTCTGAGAGATCTACAAAATAAAATGCACACCACGTCAGCTCTTTAATATGCCTTGTCAGTATTAGGGAAAGCATATTTTCTTTTAATCCTTTCCCGTTCTCCCTCAATTCTCTCCTAACTTAGACTTTCAGTGCTTAGTATAAAAAATGTAAACAGTAGATATAAAAGTAAAATAAAAAAGGAGTAGATGTTCTCCCAAAAGAGTTCCCAACCAAAGAAAGAATTGCTCAGACTTTGGTATATTTCTTTACCCGTAGGTATGCGTAGAGAATGTGTACACACACATGCACACCAATTTGTGTAGCGGGACCATGGCAAACATTTTATTCTATGACCTGCATTTTCTTACGGTGAGATGCCATGGGAATCTTTGTTTCACAACAAAGAAAACCATGTCATCATTTATAATGGAAGTTTGCCCCATGGTATGTTTAACTAGCCACTTATTGGTGAACACAACAGTTTCAAAATTTGTGTTTCAAAAATTTTTAAAGTTCATTTATTTATTTATTTTGAGAGAGACAGAGACAGTGTGAGTGGTGGAGGGGCAGAGAGAGAGGGAGAGATCAGGTTCCATGTTGCCAGTGTAGAGCCGAACGTGGGACTTGGACTCATGAAAGTGCAAGGTCATGACCTGAGCCAAAACCAAGAGTCGGATGCTTAACCAACTGAGCCACCCAGTGGCTACGGTTGTAGCACCCCAATAAACTGCCACCACCTCTCTTGTTTGCCTCCCTGGCACTTCCTGTCTGTGCCATGTAGTAGTTGGTTCTTTCATATGCTCTTCTGGTGCTGTTAGTATCTATTTTAATCCATGTTTACCTTTTTCTATGTAGTATATAAGCCCCCTGGAGAATGGAATTAGGTCTTCTCTTTCTTTACTATTCCTCCCTTAATGTATAATAAAGACCATTGATATAATAGGAGCTCCTCAAATATTAATACTTCCAAATTGATTTTTATTTCAGTTTGATTTGTGGTCTCTGGGCAATTTTCCATGTCTGAGGCTTTTGCTGATTTATTTTATTCTATCCAAATGTATCTAATATTTGATTTATCCCCTTTTAAATATATGTACCTAAATGCAAGATGGTTAATACAGCTAGGATTTTTATGAACTGACAATGAAAATACAAAACAGACATAGTGCTTGCAATCAACGTTCCAGGAACCGTTCTCACATATGTTAATTCATATTCGCATGTGGGAACTCATTTGTTCCTACAACAACCAAGTAACAGGCTTAGTAGCTTTCTTCTACACGTGGGGACACTGATGCTTAGGAAAATTAAATTGCCCAAACCAAGAGTGGCAGAATGAGAATTCCAGCCCTGATACTCTGGCTCCCAATCTATGCACTTATCAGTATGTAAATTGCTTTTCAAGTCTCTGATGACCTTTCTTGGACTTCAGTGAACTCTTCTGGCTCGACGCATTTGCACAGTTGCTATTACAGAGACCTGAGGAGACAGGACGTAAGAGTAGGAGCTTCAAGTATCATGGTAAGAGGAGGAAATGGCTTCCCCTTAGATCCCATGGGAGAGGCGCCTGCTCCTTCCGTCTGCATTAGAGGTTCCCTCACCACATTGTACGACCATATGTCTGAAAGGCAAATGCCACTAATAGTTTAAAAGCAAAAAGAGCCTTCAAAACTCTTGCAGTTAGTGAGGCTGTAGATATAATATCCCATGTTAGTGGCTCCAAATATATATAGCTCTAATTTTATGCCATCTTCTGTCCTAAAGTCCACCCAGAGCAGTCTGTTTACAGGGTAGGTTTGATAGCAGGATGCTGAATCAAACATTTGGTAAGGGTCTTCCTTTGTTTTGTTTACCAGCAGCGAACATGTACTGGGTGTGATCCCAGACACATCTCCTGTCTTATAAGCCAGTTTCTCCGGGAAAGTGAGCTGTTTTATGAGTGATCTCCAGGTCTTCCTAAATAAGACATTCGGGGATGATCAGATATCGAATCCTCTGAAATGAAGGTGTCAGGTAGAAAGTTCTGGAGCATGTAGAGAAGGAAATAAGTCAGTTGATAGTGGCCGGGTTCTCTGCAGGGTCTTAGGGGCACAGAAAAATAGCTCTGCTCTGCACAAAGGTAAATGGCCTCACCAAACCCATGCTTCCCCTGAATGTGAAGGATGTCCCTGAGCTGTAGATTTTAGGTGCAGAGAATATCAAGGTGATTTTGACAAGGATGGGAAATTAACTCTGCTATGTGTTTGTGGGAATAGGTGAGGTAATTTCTGGGATGGCCTTTGGGGTTCTTTTCAGGTGCTGGTTCTTGTAGAAATCATGTATGTGAAGACAGTAATACTGCCTCACTGATTACAGCTAACTCAGCGCTTGCAAACAGGGGTTTGTAGGGGACACTTGGCAAAATCTTGAGGCATTTTTAATTGTCACTACTGGGAGTGGGCTGGGGGAATGGTGTACTGCTGGCGCCTAGTATGCGGAGGCCAGAGATGCTGCTAAATGTTGCATGCTAAAATGCACATGGCAGTCTCCTCAGTAAAGAATTGTCCAGCCCCAAATGTCAGTCGTGCTGCTTTGAGGAAGCCCTGACCAGCTAATGCATGGCAAAGGCCTATGCTGAGGAGAAGGTAATGAAATGTGAGTCCTTACTTCGGTTGCCATGCAATCTCATTTCGTGGAGTCAGAAACCTGTGTAATGACAACCGAATGAGCTTAGAGAATATATTGCTACGAAGCTTTTTAAACTAGCAAGATAATTTAGGATTAATGAGCCCTACTACCTTCATAAATATCTCCCCCAAAACTTTCTTTCAAAATATAAATTGAATTATGAACCTCATCTGTTTAGAACACTTTAATCGATTGCCCTCAGGAAAAATTCGGACTCCTTAAGTGGCCCGTAAGTTCCTGCATGATCTGGTCCCGGCTCATTCTCCCGCCTCTTCTCTGCCTCCTTGTCTGCTGTTTCCTCACCACACCAGCCCTTTACTTCCTCAAATGTGACGCTTATTCCTGCTTCAGGCCTCCTCCCATACTCTTTCCTTCTTCCCTCTACTTAGAACATTCCATCCCAACCAAAGAGCATCTCTCTGTACATGCTCATCCCCAGCCCAAATGTCGGCATCTCTGTGAATGTTCACAGAAGCTCTCCCTAATCTAAGGTAGGTTTTGTGTATTATTATAACCCTTGTCACATTTCTAATCAAGTATTTGTGTGGGCTTATGGGTTCATGTTTGGTTCCCTGATGGCCCTACAAGCCACCATGTGGGGCAAAGTTGATGCTGTTCTTTTTTCTTTTTTTAACTTACCCGAAAGTATTGATTGCTTCATTTGTTCATACATAGTTACTAGGGTGACAAATATAGGATATATCCTTTTTATTAATGTGGCAAGAACAGATAACATGAGTTCCACCCTCTTAACAAACTTTAATTTTACAGTACAATATTGTTAACTATAAGCGCTGTCAAACAGCAGATCTCTAGAACGTATTCTGACAGTGCTTTGGCACCACATATCTCCAGCATCTCTACCTTAATGTCTTTACAGGCTAGGTCCTTGATAAATATTTTTTGGAGAAAAATGAGACTGGCTTTGAGTCATGGAGGAAGATGATGCCTCTGCCCTCCCCTGCTTTTCTCATTCCCTCAGGTATAACCACAATACACCATGACTCCAGACAGGAACTTTCTTTGTTGGGTACAGGGCTCCGCCCCTTTGCTGATGAGGAAATAGACAGCTGTCCAAAAGCAGAGATCATTTGTCTAACACAGTGCATTGTGACACAAAGTTGATGCTTTTCCACTGCATGTGAGGCAATTCCGTCTAGCTAGAGGTGCTGTCTCTGGGATAACAAGAACGAAAAGGACAGAACAGTTTTTTCACCAGTTTAGGGTTAGAACAACAGAGCGTCTCTGCTTGAAGTATGCATCAGGTTGAAGGAAAACTCCTAAATGTTATCCACACTTCAACAGGTCTTTTATAGGAAGAATCTTGGTAAGTATCAACACCCATGGAAGTTCAGGGTTCTGAGTGACAAGGATTTAAATGAGAGAGCTCAGGACCTCAGGAAATTGTCTGGTCTATGCACATCACTTTTAAGGCAGGTAGAGCTTTATTGACATAATCTGGTTAGCATCATGATATTCTGATTGCTAGTAGCCTGGTCTGCCTTAGTGTTTATCATCAGCACACCATAATTCTGTTGCAAAGAACTGGGACTGACCTGGTACACTTAGTTCTTTTGAATAGAGTGATGAAATGTGTTTTCCTTTTTCATTTCTCTGAATGTCTGACCTACAT
Organism: Proteles cristata cristata; assembly: GCA_017311185.1. Classification (NCBI taxonomy): domain Eukaryota; kingdom Metazoa; phylum Chordata; class Mammalia; order Carnivora; family Hyaenidae; genus Proteles; species Proteles cristata. The sequence continues at coordinate 1,920,144 of JAESUZ010005128.1, read as the reverse complement.
TTTACCTTTCTTTTATCATGTAAAAGAACATTGTATTCTACTTCTGGTTTACTGTAAGGGGAGATTATGTTTCTGTGGTGTAGGAATATATGATCTTCGGCTTGTATTGGGTCAAGGTAGCCCACATACAATGAAATATATTCGTACAGTGAAAATCTTTTTATGTATTTTGATTCAGATGCAGAATTTAATTTTATAAGATGAATAAACTAAACACAGAGGTCAAAATTTTTTGAAGCCTTATAACTCCTTCTATTTGAGGTTAGAGATAAGGTTATCTGAGTGCTTTTAGTTCCCTAAGCCAAGAAGTTAGTTAGAAATTGGCTTTTTAAAGGAAAAAGATAAATGTTAATTTGCAATTATTTTCAAATATGAATTGCTGTGAAAATGGTTCCACTTTGTTTTGGTTCAAAACTTCATCATCCGATGTTTTGAAATCAGATCACGGGTTTTACATATTGATTATTACCTAGTGAATAAAACAACAGTGTCTGACTCGAAAATGATATTTCCTTTACTGATGACAAGAGCATTTTCTTGGCTCTCTGTTACCCATGGAAATAAATATAGGCTATAATCTTGATGGTCACACTAATTATTTATCATCAGTGTCACCGCCATCAATGCTTTGAACATTATTACTGTCATCACCTACTGCCAGTAACATCATTGTCATGGAGTTTTTCTTTTCCCATCAAATCCTTCTCCTCTAATTCACAAAAGTCTGGCCGACAAAATTTGCCAAAGAACTACTTTAATATCCACTTTAAGGAACAGTTAATACTAGCAAACTGTATCTAATTAACTGATGCATGCTGCTGAAAGTTTTCAAAAGCCTGTTCCCTTAAACAGGCTAAGTAAGCATACATTCTCTGTATTCATTTTCTGTTGCTGCATAACAAGTACCACAGATGTTGTGCCTTAAACCCACATAAATGTTTTTCTAGCAGTTTCTGTGGGTTAGGAGTCCAGGCCCGGTTTAACTTCATCTCTGTCCGGAGTCTCCCAGGCAGCAGTCACGGTGTTGACAGGGCTGCTATTTCATTTGAGGCTCAGGGTTCTCCTCCAAGCTTGTTCAGGCTGGAGTAGAATTCAGTTTCTTTCAACTGTAGACAGAGGCCCTTTTTCCTTGTGGCTGCTGGCTGGGGACTACTTTCAGCTCTTAGAGGTCTCCTACTCTTCCTTGCCATGTGGCCCTCCCTATAAACATGGCAGTTTGCTTCTTACACCTCTCTCATGCTCCAAACTCTCTCTCTAAGAACACGGTCCCTTGTAGGGACTCACCTGGGTAGGTCAGGCCCATCCAGGATAATATACCATTTGATTAACTCAGAGTTAACTGAATAGTAACTTAGCCATGTGAGTAAATCTCACGCATTCTCACATTCTCACATCTAGCCTTCTTTCAGGGTGAAGGATTATATAGTGTTTGTGTGTATCAGGGGACATCTTTTTTTTTTAAGTTTATCTATTTATTTTGAGAGAGAGAGAGAGAAAGAGAGAGAGAAAAGCACTAGGAGGGGAGGGGCAGAGAGAATTCCAAGCACTGACAGCGCAGAGCCCGACATGAATCTCCATCTCACAAACCATGAGTTCATGACTTAAGCAGAAGTCAAGAGTCAGATGCTCAACTGATGGCACCCAGGGGCCCGAGGGAGGCCATCTTTAATTCTGCCTACCACATTATCTAACCTGCCTGGTACTTTCTTCAGCTCTTCCCTGTAGACCTGTGCTGTCTAATATGGGAGCAAGGTGGGGTTCCTGGGTGGCTCAGTCAGTTAAGCGTCCAACTTCAGCTCAGGTAATGATCTCACAGTTCGTGGGTTTGAGTCCCGCGTCAGGCTCTGTGCTGACAGCTAGCTCAGAGCCTGGAGCCTGTTTCGGATTCTGTGTCTTCCTCTCTCTCTGACCTTCCCCCGCTCATGCTATTTCTTTCTCCCTGCCTCTCTCTCTCAGAAATAAATTTAAAAAAACATTAAAAAAGTTTTAATATGATAGCAAGGAGCCACCCTGCTACTTGGATTGGCATGCACTAAACTGAAATGAATTAAAGTCACATAAAATTGAGAATTCAGTTTCTTAGTCACATTAGCCACCTTTTACATGCTCAGTGGTCTCATTTCATCATCACAGAAAGTTCTATCTGGTGTGAAAGTGTTAACGGTCGGGACGGATTATCATTTCTATATAACCTAGCTAATAAGACTTTTATTGTCTTAATGCATAAAATTGGCTAAAACTGGAAATTTTTAGACACTGTGTAGGCAGGCAAGAGGAGACATGTTTTAAAAGAGTATGTTGTAAGGACACCAGTCTAAACCAGACTGACTCCATAACGGGCTTTAAGTTTCCCCTCTAAACTAGAAGGCCTAAGTTTCAGTTTCCCTGAAACTATCAGGCAGCTACACACTGCCCAAGGCTGAAGAAACTGCCCACCACATCACTCCACCACATTACCTTGGCAACACTCAATCAAGAAAGGCCAGCAACTATAGATAAAACTCTATTACCTAATGTTAAAGTTAACCCATTAGGCGCCGAACAAGACCCTAGGCTCGCTCTGTAATTGGTTAAATTTAAGAGTACTCTAAATGTTGTAATCGGGTCTCGCCAAAAGTAACAAATACTGTAGACAATGTGTATTGTTAAACCCGCTGTCAATGTATTGTATAATTATGATGGGATCACTGTTTCCATGCCGCAACTTCTGTGACTCCCCCGTCACAAACCTCATAAAAACCCTACTCTGCCTTTGTTCGGGGCTCACAGCACAGATCCACTGTGCTGGTAAAGTCTGTGAGCCTGAGCTCGAGCCCGTAATAAAGCCCTTTGCATGCATGACTCGGTCTCCCCGGTGGTGTCTGGTCATTGAGGATATCGCGACCTGGGTATAACAATATTAATATGTGTTAAGTCATATCACAGAGGTGGTATTTTTTGCCCTACTCAGAGTCTGAACCTCAGGGACAATTTCTTGCTATTGTGTCTCCTTTTTGTTGTGGCTAATGGCAGCAATGGAACATTTCCATCACCACATACATTCCTACCGGAGACTGCTTCACGGAAACCCATAAAAAGAGATACACTTCAATCTTATGCACAACTAGTGCAGTCTTGTCCAATGGGACATTCTCTGATGACGGAAATGTTTCATATCTATGCCATCCAATATGGTAGTCAGTAGCTAGAGTAGTTAATGACTAGTGAGCACTTGAAAAGAGACTAGTGAGGAGCTCAATTCTTAATTTTATTAGATTTTAATTATAAATTCATAAATTTAACACCTTAAATAGATACATGTGGCCACTGGTTACCAGATGGGACAGCGCAGGTCTGGAATACTACACATTTACAATTACCTGCATCCCTCAAAGGAGCTGGATACTATTTCACCATTTGCTCAGATACAAAATCTGGGAGCTCTTGGGAGTGCGGCAGAAAGATGGCTGGGTAGGTTAGGAAGAAACAATGCAATGCTCTTAGCTTTTCGTTATGGTGTAGACAATTTTGAAAGTCCAAGAAAAGAGGCTGAAATGTAATATCTCCTCATTTTAAATCTTACTTTAGATTCAAGTTAGCTTTTCATCTTTAGCAATTTGTCTGCCTTGAGAATTTTACAGCTTTATTCAGCTGGAAGAAATTTTCTCACAATGTTTCTCCTTGCATTCACTTGCCTCTTGCTTTGTTACATTTAATTATATCTCCCCTTAAGGCAGATGGGAGGGAAAACATCAAGTAAACATGTTCCACTTCAGAACTTGTTCTTCCCCCAAAAGGTATAATTTGTAACTTAATAAACATAACCACATTGTGATTTAATTAACAAGTCACAGCCACAAACAAAATAGTAAATCTGTGATTTATTTTAACATGAGGAAAATGGCAGATCTCTTTTAGATGAGAATTTAAAGTGAAGTAAAGTCAAATTTAGCTCCGTGTATCATCCCTTGATGTGCTGATGGGCTGTCACAAAGACACACACTGTCTATCTCCGTGGAATGTACACCTATTTTTAGGGATGACAATTTCCAACATGCCAATGTGTTTAGGTATCATTTCCAGATGCTCAGCATCTCAGGAACTGGCCCAAATGTTGAAACCGCATGACACTCCTGAAGATAACTATCTGCATTAGCAACAGCATGTAAAGTCCAAGTCAAAAATGAAGTTAGGCAAGCAAACTTTATGGTTAAATTTTACCATAGCTAGAGTTCGGCATTTCTACTATGTATAGTTTGAAAAAGAAAATCCCTGAAGTACTTCTGTTTGTAGAGGAATAAGAGGAGAATGGCTACTTATTATTCTTTTCTATGGGTCAGGATGTCCCAGAGTCAAATGAAGGGTCATGGCTGTGAATTTCTAAGAAAAGGAGACATCCTTGGCCTCCATACGCACCAGAGAGGTTAGAGAAGAACACTCTGGGCACTGACTTAGGTATGGTTACAAGTTTCAACTCCAGTTACCAAGTAGAGCTATAAGGAATAAACTTAGGGAACAGAACTCTGAGAATTTCTGTACTTCCCCTTGTACCCAAGAGCCAAGGAGTATTTCCACTCACTATATTCTCTATGCTTGGTGCCTTATTATTATTATTATTTCCTTGAGCTACTGAGTGATAAATAGGATTGGAGGGTGGTAATGTGCAGCAGGATGGTGATACTTTGAAACATCACCTAAATTGCCTTCTGTCTTAGGTAATTCATTTCATATTTTCTTCCTTGCAATCTTCTACCACTCACTTCAGGTTCTGAAGTTGAGACTCACTGCCATGGAAAATAAGAAGCAGAGGGTGGATACAGCTGAAAACAAACACTTTAACTAAGTCAACGGAAGGATTTTATTTAATCTCCTAGCAGGCACACTGGTCTGAAAACAAGATGCATTTGATTTGTAAAAAAGCAGGAACTTGGGGAGCCTGGGTGACTCAGTTGGTTAAGTATCTGACTTCGGCTCAGGTCATGATCTCACTGTTCAGGTCATGATCTCACTGTTCGTGGGATCAAGCCCCACGTCAGGCTCTGGGCTGACAGTTAGCTCAGAGCCTGGAGACTGTTTTGGATTCTGTGTCTCCCTCTGTCTCTCCCTCTATCCCACCCCTGTTCACCTTGTCTCTCTCTCTCTCTCTCTCTCTCTCGCCCTCTCTCTCAGAAATAAATAAAACGTTAAAAAAATTTTAAAAAGCAGGAACTTGAGAGAAAAGTAGTTTTGGAGTTGAGTTCCCTTGTTAGATGAAGAACTATGTGGAACAGCACAGTGGGAGGCTATAGGATATGATGTCTTTATGTCATAAAGGTTTGTTTTTTTGTTTTTGTTTTGTTTGTTTTTGCTTATTTTAGCTAGGAAGGAAAGAAGATACTAAAATATATCCTATTCAGAGGGAGGAACTTACAGAGAATTGAGAGAGGAAAACAACAGACTGGGATGTTTGCATAGCCTGTGTTCCACCCACCTCTGCCTTGTGGGTCAGAGCTCCTGTAGGTGAAGAGAATAGACACCCTGATAGTTGGAGGAATGTGAAAGAGGGGGTCTGTACAAATGTAGGGCTGTAGTTGATTTGTTCATTCATTCAACTGTGTTTTGCATGTTTCAGGCACCATGCACTCTTTTTTTTTTTTTTTTTTACAAATAGTTTATTGTCAAATTGGTTTCCATATAACACCCAGTACTCATCCCCACAAGTACCCTCCTCCATGCCCATCTCCCCCCTCCCCCCCACATCCATCAGTCCTCAGTTTGTTTCTCAGCATTCAAGAGTCTCTCATGGTCTGCCTCTCTTCCTTTCCCCCACCATTTCCCCCCTTCATTTCCCCCTTGTTCCTCAGTTAAGTTCTTCTTAATCCTCCTATACATGCAAACATATGATATTTGTCCTTCTCTGCCTGACTTATTTCGCTCAGCATAACACCCTCAAGGTCCATCCATGCTGCTACACATGGCCAGATTTCATTGTTTCTCATTGCCATGTAGTATTCCATGGTATAGAGAAACCATATCTTCTTGATCCATTCGTCTGTTGATGGACACTTAGGCTCTTTCCATGTTTTAGCTGTTGTGGAGAGTGCTGCTATGAACATTGGGGTACATGTGCTCTGATGCATCAGCATTTCTGTATCCCTTGGGTAAATTCCTAGCAGTGCTATTGCTGGGTCATAGGGGAGTTCTATTGTTAGTTTCCTGAGGAACCTCCACATTGTTTTCCAGAGGGGCTGTACCAGTTTACATTCCCACCAACAGTGTAGGAGGGTGCCCGTTTCTCCACATCCTCGCCAGCATCTAGAGTTCTCTGATTGGCTCATTTTAGCCACTCTGACTGGCGTGAGGTGGTATCTGAGTGTGGTTTTGATTTGTATTTCCCTGATGAGGAGCGATGCTGAGCATCGTTTCATGTGTCTGTTGGCCATCTGGATGTCCTCTTTGGAGAAGTGTCTGTTCATATCTTCTGCCCATTTCTTCACTGGGTTGTTTGTTTTCGGGTGTGGAGTTTGGTGAGTTCCTTATAGATTCTGGATATTAACCCTTTATCTGATATGTCATTTGCAACTATCTTTTCCCATTCCGTTGGTTGCCTATTAGTTTTGTGGGTTGTTTCCTTTGCTGTGCAGTCAGGCACCATGCACTCTTAACTGGAGTGGACTCAAGAGAGAGTATGAGGGCAAAGACTTAAAAACAGTGAAATCTAATGAACGTTTGAGGAGTGTAATTAAAGGGGATGGATGATATGGGCCAGTATCTGCGGGAAGTAGAGTCAGGGGACAGTTTTGTTTTTTTAATATTTTTAAAATTTGTTTTTAAGATGAAATGAAACACAGCATGTTGTCACCAGATAGGAATGACTCAGTAGGGAGGGGGAATTTGTCAATGCAGGAGAGAGGGACCAAGTCACTGTAACAATGTGCTTGATAAGTCAAATGGGATGGGAATGAGAGTTGGGCTTTGCTGGAAATTATAACACGGACACCAGAATATGGGTAAATGTAATAGTAGGATCAGAAATGCAAGCAGACAATATAACATGATATGAAGGTTGCAATGATATAGATCCAATGCATTAAATATTTAGGAAACTCCATTCCAGCTGATGACTTGCCACCCTCCTGACTTGAAAGGCAGTAGCAATGTCCAGTGGCTTTCTACTGGGTATGATTGTCTCCCTCATCAGCCAGGGAGATTTGGTGACATGTGGAGATGGTTTTTGTCACAGCTGGAGGAGGGGCTGTTACTGGCATTTTGTGCGTAGAGGTGAGGGAGGCTGCTAGAAAGCCAACACAAAAGATAGTGCCCCACCATCATGAATCACCTGGTCCAAAGTGTAGAGAGAGCAAGGGCTGAGAAACTTTGGCAAGAGCCAGGCTACCTGATCTCTTCCAAAATGTGCTGCAGTTATTAATGGCACAGTTAATTTTGTTTGTTTTTGGCCTCACATAGTGTAACTGCAGTTTGGAAGCTCTTTGGGGCCTTTTTATGCAATCACTAATAGCCAAACAGAGAAGACAGAAGAAACAAACCGAACACCAGGCCAAAGGATTCAATTCGTGGCTCCTAGAAGACATCCAGCCACATGACCCCCTTCAGGAAATTCTTCCATCTGAAAGTATGTGACCTTTGGTTTAACTGTGTCACCCAGTCAACCTCCCACAACGCAGCTTGTGTTGAAGTGACTCATCCCGGTTCTAGCTCGCCACCTTCATGGAACAAGTTCTATGAGAAACAAATGCCCACAGGTGTTCCAGTTCAACGGAGAATGGTAAAATGGGGTTAACTGGTGAATTAGTTCTGGGGGAGAATAAACTTCTTATAACTTTATCTTTTGAAGTCACGTGTTGATGCATAATATGCATCTTCTCAGCTCAAATGAGAACAATGAAGATGCAATTTCATAAGCTTTGTAATCATATGGTCATGCAAAAATATTGTTTAAAATTTGACAAACCAAGCCTCAGGAAAAAATAAGGATTTGAAAATTTGCCTCTTCCTAATGCAAAGTTCACATTTCACATCATCTGGTCCATGTTTCGATAGTATTAGAAGTGGATTTTTTATAACCATAAGCAGAGTGGAAGGAATGGGAATAACAAAGAGGTCTGAAAGACCAGAACATTTTATTTTAATATTCACTAACTTGAAGACAGATGTGAAACATTATCACCTAGTGCTTAGGCAATATTTGATGGAATGTTTTCTAAAAGTAATCTAAGTACTAGCGCCTATGTGAGAGCTCCTATCTTCTTTGACAACCTGTCTTATTTTTCAAATTCACTGAATGATAGTACCTGCAAGAAGGAATAAACAAGACCAATCAACTCTTACCAGCTAAAATTAGCTTTACCTAGTTGCACATAGGAACTTAGGTAAATGACATGAAAAAAAAATCAACTGGCTCCAAAAAATATCAGTAAGTATGTGTATTGTAATCTACCTCAAAATCTTTTCAAAGAAGGCAAGGCATAAACACTACAGAAACATACAAAAAGCTAGTGGTATATGTCTTACTATTGAATAATGCATTGGACTTCACTTATATTCGTTCCTTTATTTTCGAATTCTTTAAAGAGAGTTTTCTTTATTATGTCACCTTAGGCTATAAATTGATCTATAATGCATCTGTCTATATTTGTTGACTGTTCACTCTTCGCAGAATACTGACTTGGTTCTGGGATTCAGTGGTAAGTAAGATGCTCTCATTGCTCTAAGGGGCTTGCAGTCAAGCAGGATAGAGAGAGAGAAAGAAGTATACAGGCAACAGCAACATAATGAGATAAGTTTTATGGCAAAGGTAACATGAGTATGCAATGTAAGGTCAAAGTGGGAATACTTAACAGAACCTGGAAGATTTCTGAGGATGAGTTAGTGGAATTCTGAGCTGCTCTCTGAAGGATGAGCAGTAGTGTGTAAGAAAGAGCAGAACATTTCAGGCAGATGGAATGACCTATTCAGATGTTCAGAGGTGAGATACAGCATAGGACAGAAACCATTGACAGAAATGTCAATGGTTCAATATGACATTGGTCTAGAAAATAGAAGAGACCAATGGGATCATGCTATGGTCTGAATATTTGCTTCTTCCCAACTTCCATATATTGAAATCCTACCCCCTAAAGGTGATGGCATCAGGAGATGGAGCCTTTAGCAGTTGATTAGGTGATGAAGGTAGAACCCTCATTAATGGGGTTAGTGATTTCATAAAAGAGATTTTATAAAAGTGCTAGTCCCCTCCACTATGGAGGACACAGTGAGAAAGTGCCAGCTATGAACCAAGATGAGGACCCTCACCCTGCCATGATGGCTCCCTGATCCTGGACCGTTAACCTCCAGAACTGTGAGAATAAATTTCTGTCATTTATAAGCTACCCAGACTTTTGTGATATTTTCTTAGAGCAGCCCAAACAGACTAACAGACTGCTGAAAATAGGTAATCAGGGGCCAGATCACCAAGGACACTTCATCCTGAAAGCACTGGATACCACTAGGATTCATTAGTCAGTGAAGCAACATGCTTACATTTCTAAATGAAGAATCTATGGTTAATAATGTGGAGCACATATCAGAGAAAGATGAACTTGGAGACAATGAGCCCAGTTAAAAGGACGTTTTGTAAACCATGTGGCCTGGGCTAAGGTAATGAGATCTTGATAAGAAGAGTTGGGGGTAAAGTGGGCACAATTTTGTGATTGTTTAGATATAAGAGGTGAGGGAAATAAAGACATTGAGAGCGATCCCTATCTCTTTGGTTCAGGAAATTGAGTTAATGGTGATACCACTGACAGGGGAGGCCATCCAGGAGTTTTTAGGGAAGATAAAGTCTTTTTTTTCTAAATATAATTTATTGTATGCCTAACATACAGTGCATACAATGTACTCCTGGTTTTGGGGGGTAGATTCCTGTGGTTCATCGCTTACATACAACACCCAGTGCTCATCCCGACAACTGCCCTCCTCAGTGCCCATCACCCATCTTCCCCTCTCCTCCTCACACCAACCCTAACTTTGTTCTGTCTTTAAGAGTCTCTTGTGGGGGCACCTAGGTGGCTCAATCGATTTAGTGCCTGACTTCACTCAGGTCATGATCTCACAGTTTGTGGGTTCGTGCCCCATGCCGGGCTCTGTGCTGATGGCTTGGAGCCTGGAGCCCGCTTCAGATTCTGTGTCTCCCTCCCTCTGCCCCTCCCCTGCTCATGCTCTGTCTCTCTTTTAAAAATAAACATGTAAAAAAAAGAGTCTCTTATGGTTTGCCTCCCTCGCTCTGTGTTTATAACTATTTTTCCCCTTCCCCTCCCCCATGGTCTTCTGTTAAGTTTCTCAGGTTCCATATATGGGTGAAAACATATGATATCTCTCTTTCCCTGACTGACTTATTTCATTTAGCATGATACCCTCCAGTTCCATCCACATTGCTGCAAATGGCATGATTTCATTCTTTCTCATTGCCAAATAGTATTCCATTGTATATATAAACCACATCTTCTTGATCCATTCATCAGTTGATGGACATTAGGCCCTTTCCATGATTTGGCTATTGTTGAAAGCACTACTGTAAACATTGGGGTACATGTACTCCTTTGAATCAGCACCCCTGTATCCTTTGGATAAATTCCAAGTAGTGCTATTACTGGATTGTAGGGTAGCTCTAGTTTTAATTTTTTAAGTAGCCTCCATACTGTTTTCCAGAGTGGCTGCACCAGTTTGCATTCCCACCAGCAGTGGGTTTCCGTTTCTCAACATCCACGTCAGCATCTATTGTTTCCTTAGTCGTTAATTTTAGCCACTCTGACTGGTGTCAGGTGGTACCTCAGTGCCCTTTTGATGTGTATTCTGTAGGGAAGATAAGGTCTATCAACTATTGCACTTAAAGGTATCCACCGACTACAGTGAGCATAGAGATGCACGATGATGTTTTCTCCTCTGCAGCTGCCTACTTCCCATTCATAGGATTCTAAATGCTACTGTTAGAGGAGTGTATATTTCTGAAGACAACTAGTGGGATTTGCAGACAAATCCCTCTGGTAGCATTTCAGAGGTATCAATTCAACAATTCTGTTATTACTGTTTTCTCAAGCCAACTGGCTCACTAATAAATACATCCAAACTAAAGATACATATATTTGCAGAAGTGGCCACTAAATAAAGAACAGGCATGTTACAATATTTAGCACTCAAGTTTGGAAAAAATAACATATTCTAAAACTAGTCTAAGGTGCTATCAAGAAATGATATAACAGAAATGTATAGAATTGTTGAATCATTCATTGTATTACACACCTGAAACTAATAAAATGCCTTATATTAATTATATTTCAATAGAAATAAAAGTATGCATTTAAGTTATATCTTATGCAATTCAATAACAATACTATTAAATACACTTATGGGTGAGAATACTCACTGGTATACTGAACTCAAAACATTTCATTTGGTTACGGAGAGTGAAGAATAAATAATGAGAATTAGGTAAAATTTATTTTCAGACAGTTTTTGAAATTCCTTTTCTTGATATAGTTAAAAGTAAAGTATTAATAAATTGTCTCTTAATAAATCATTGTTGCTAGTTTAGAGTATTAGATATAAATGAGTTATGTGTGACATGCCTTATCCTTAACAGTTTATTGTTTACATTAATGATGACAAAAATTATATTTTGTTTTTTCGAAATAGAGTCCAAGATCCTAACAGAATTTGTGACAGGAAACAGCTTATACTAAAATGTTAATATTTTTTTTAAGAGGAAGAAGGAATATTGTTTTTAAGAAACAGCACAGAAGCTGTTTTCTGGTCTTAGGTATAAATTTTGATTTTTCTTAGGCTCTATCTTGTTGTTCTTGCAAACCAAACTACAATAGTCATCTATAGTAGAGTGAATCATAAAATCACATTGAAGGTGATTTTAATGTTCCATCATGAAAATTGCAGAAATATTATTCTTTAAGCATGCTGACATTTTTCAAACATTCTCTTTTTTCAGTGCCATAGCTCAGAGAGGGAAGTGGGCCACTTTTAGAAGAACATGCTATGTGCATAGGTCTGCCTTTTTAATTTCAATTCAAAGAAAATGCAAAAATCTTCAAACACAGCAGAAATTGTGAATTAATAGGACCTGCAATTAAATCTTTTTGTGGCATAAACTGTGCCTACCCCTTAACAAAACAAGATGTCAGCATTGTGAAGGTCAAAGTTGCTTGGCGTCAAGTAGATCAAATGCTGAATTGTTTATAAACATGTTAGAAAAGTGCACTGTTGTAAAAATATTCTTATAATCTGCAGAACTTGACACTGACAATAACATTTGCTATTTAGTTAAATGTTGAGAAGGCATTTATAGATAGACACCAATATACAACAGTTTTCCTGGAATGTGTCTAGAACGACCTTTATTCTCCTTTGCAATAATGTTGTACCACTGGAAATACTTGACAAAGACAGATGCTTGCAGTATATACATTTCTTACAATCTCATCTTGGTTTTGAACTTTGTGATCTAAGAGATTTTTTTTCACCTAAGTGAGAGTTATTTTTCATAAGATTTTATGATTATTTTTTTCTAGTGAATGCTTTCTACCCTTTTCTCACCCTAAGTATGATTATTCAGGTTATAGGTTAAAGTTTTTACTCTTGAAAGGAATAGGAGATCAGACACGGACACTAAAAAACAAAACAAAACAAACAAACAAAAAACCAATGTAACACAGGTGGTTCCTCTGCCAACAATATTCCAATATCTTCCCATGCTTTGTGTATAAACATTTAAATTCATTGACTTTTCTTCCCATCAGCCAGCTTTTCCAGCTCTGCTAAAGTGTTCATGTTAGCTGAAATGGCTTACTATGTATCTCTTAGGTACTATTGTATTTCCTCTGCTTTATGTTTCTTTTGTCTAGTTATGTTGTTTTATCCAAAAGAAGTACCTTCCCTTTTCCGTGTGTGTTTGTGAGTTCCAATGAAAAGATATTTACATCAAGATACTTCTCTCTCTTGTCTTCCATTTGGGACTAGTTACTTTTTTCTTCCACGGAATTAATAGAAATATGCAGAACAGACACTCGAGAGAAACCACTGCATGTTTTTATAAAACTGTGTCTCCAAGCTTCTGTGACGAAACCATATTCCTGGTCAACGGAATCAGACCACAAAGGACGTTCAAGATGTTTCTTCCTTTTCTGGTCTTGGATCTTTGTCCTTGATTCACAATGACTTGGTGCTCTAGATCTTAAAATTCCAAGGAAAATACACACATTCATCTATTCTCTATCAGAAATGTCACCCTCAAGCATCTTGGTTCAACAATAACTAATAATGAAATTTAGCATCCCTTTAGTGTCAGTCGTGAGGCAAAAAAGATGAGGATTGGCTTTGAGCAGTTTTTTTTTCAAATTCTGAAGAGCATTTAGAGTTTGGGGGTGCTGAGGACAGAAAGGGTCACTGAAGGAAAGAAGCTCCCACTGTCGTGTTCAGAGCCGCTCTTCTTTCATGGGTTTTGTGATTTTTTTCATAGAATATTTCATTTAAACAGATTACAATGGATTAAAGAAAAAAATAATTTGTTTTAGAGGTCGAAGGGAATCTCTAACTACTCACTCCGTTTATTCAAACTCAACTTTCCCTCCATAAAGCAGAAATCATAGCTTTCCATGAAATTTGTCCTGACCTCTCTCCAACCATAATATCACTTCTTGGAACTCCTATAGCAGTTATTGCCTGGGCTGTGGAGTCTGGCAGTCTAAACTCTGTGCCTTGTTTTCTTCCATTATTATCCTATAATATGATGCTAATAATAGCATCTACCTTAAGGGTCTGTGGTGAGGATTGAATGAATTAAGTTACCGATACCTAGTATGCAAATCACACTGTTATCCATTACTATTATTATTGGCTACTTAATTCTATTCTGCCTTATGATACAATGTGTTGTGTATCATAAAAGATATCAAAAGCTATCTAAAGTTGCTTTTTAATTTTATTATGAAATATTATATACATTTAAATAATTGATATATATATGATATATGTATTATAGAATATATATAAGTAACTATACACTTAGGAAATAGAACTTCCCTACTGTCACTATATATTTTTCTGGGTGCATACCGCCTATGTTCTGTCAGAAATTTTTTGACATATGTATCTCTAAAATTATAGTTTTTTTTCAGTTTAATATGTTTAACATTTATACATGGTGTCATTTATTTTTCAAAAGCGTGGTTTTTGTTCCTCAGTATTCTCTTTGTAAAGGTCATATAGCACATAGCATGTACAGTAGTTAATTCATTTTTGCTACTGTAGAATGCCGCATTTGATGAATATTCTACAGTTTGTTTATCTGATTTTCTACTGAGGGAGATTTTGATTTTCTTCCCTTCTTTGTTAAATTAGCAATGCTGCTATGAACATTCTCATACATGTTTCCTAGTATTAAATAATACTTTAAATATTTTACTATTTAATTTCCCTTTGCCCTCACTCCCATTCCACCTAGGTTGAAAATGTCTCCTAAAGTCTTGTCTTCATAGCATTTAACGTAGTTTCTTGACCACCATAAAGGTGCTCCATATATGATGGTTAATTTTATGTGTCAGCTTGACGGGGCTGATGGATACCAGATAGCTGGTACCGTATTATTCCTAGATGTGTCTGTGAGGGTATCTCAGAAACAGTGTAGCACTTGCATCAGTAGCCTGAGTAATGAAGATCTGCCCTCACCAGTGTGGGAAGGCACCATCCAATCTGCTGAGGGCCGGAATGGAACACAAAGGGTAAAGTCTCTCTCCTTTTAGGCTGAGATGTCTTTTTTCTGCTGTCCTTGGACATTGAAGCTCCTGGTTCTCTGGTTGTTGGATGACAGGCCTTCTACCAGCAGCCCCTCGGGTTCTCAGCACTGTGGACTCAATTGAATGACACTTCCAGCTTTCCTGGTTCCCTAACTTGCAGGTAGCAGATCATGGGACTGTTTGGCCTCCATAACAGCCTGAGCCTGTTCCCCTAATAAATCTCCTCTTGCATATAACCTATGCGTTCTGCTTCACTGGAGAATCCCAAGACACCACAGAAGTGCATGTATTTGATGTAATCGAGATAGACGTATCCTTTGACCAATATATCAATTAATTTACTTGGCCTTTTTCCTGTTTTCCGTCCCTTAGCATTCTTCTTTTTCATATGTTGTCTCCTCATTTGTCCCTTTATTCTGTGCATGGTAGCCCTTTAGAATATCAATGGCACGTGCACTTATCTATAAAGTCATGTTCACAGTTAATGTGCTCTTCAATATTGCACACCATCATACACCAGAAAAGCTACTCAACCTGTCCAAATTCATTTCTTCCACTGTAAAATGAGCATAAAAATACCTACTTCCTAAGTTTGTTGTAGGGATTGGACACAACGCATTTAGAACAGCTAGTATAGCAATAGCTCAAAATATGCATTATTATTGTTATTATTATTATTCCCTAACTGATTTATGTGGTTAACTCTAATCTCTGTAGCCAGATGGTGTGTCCCCAGAGCACAAAGAACATTCTTATAATTATACCCATCCACAGTGCTTGACATAATTCATGCATGTTGAATTTAACAGAATAGTCAGAGGTTATTAAGTAACCATTGATTGGCTGAATCCCTGTTGAGCAACTCTTCTTCCTCCTTTCTCTCACTTAACTCTTGGGGGTGATTTATGGTCCTGTAAGATTGCCAGTTAGTACTGACATAGAGAGTGGAGCCATGGGCTGTAACAAAATGAAGGAGAAATAATAATAAGAAATTTTTCCTGACAAACTTAGGTTTGCTGGAGGGTTGTTGGGTGAGCAGGATGGGATAAATGGCTGATGGGCTTTTTAAGGAGGGCACTTGTTGGGATGAGCACTGGGGGTTATTTGTAAGTGATGAATCACTAAATTCTACTCCCAAAATCACTATTACACTATATGTTAACTAAGTTGGATTTAAATTAAAAAAAAAAAAAAGAAATTGTTCCTGAGGCTGAGACTCTGAGTAGACAAATTATTTGGCCACTTCTGTAGTATGGCTTGACATATGTTAAATATCAATTTCAAAAATATCCCCTCTCACTTCCTGTCACATTGTCAAAAGTCTCCACTTTCAGTCATTCTTTTGGATTCAGACTTTTAATAAAAGTCATGTTAACTATATTACATGTAAATATAGAAGGGAGGATGCAGAATGGTCAATGGAACTCTTCAAAATGTCAAACCAACTATACTAATATCAGAATGTTTCTTAGCAATACCTTATTATAATAACAAATCATTTACCATATGTCTCCCATGTGCCAGGCAGTTTACTTTCATTGTTTGTAATGTTCACAAACCTCTTCAGCTTTTATTAATGTCTGTATTACAGATGAGGAAATTGAGACCTAGCAAAGTTACTTACTCAATTTATCCAATCACAGCTCTCCATGCCTAGGAATTAGCATTTAGAGTTCTATAATCCTAAATGCTCCTGTACTGTGAGCCTTTCATCTCCTACTGTGGTCTGTGTTCTGGATAAACCAGAGTGAATGCTAGCATGATGGAATCCTTAGAGAAAAAGTTCTTAACTTTAGTCAACAACACTAACAACACTGTAACCCCATTGCCTTCATCTAGCTGGCTTCCGTTCACCCAATAGCAAAGACTAATGTTAGGCTTCATTTCAGGGATAAGTGGGCTTTCTCACGTTTTGGGGAAGAAGGCATCCGTACTTCTCCCAGATGACTCCACATTATAGCTGGCCCTACCCAGTAACACGGTTCTCGATCTTTGCCTGAACATGTCCACACCTGTGGCCACTGGCTTCCCTGTGCACAGTTTTGCCCTCCATATGATTGCTGTCTTTATGCCTTCATTCTTCCAAAGCACTAATATTATAAGATAATTACCAAATGTGCAGATAGCAATGTTAATGTCATTTTGGCCTCGGCTTGAGTTCTACACCCTAAAGTCTTAGTCAATGGTTTCTTTATCTAAGGCTCAAGAATTCCCTGGATGTTCACACGGTTTGCTCTCTCACTTCTTTCAGTTCTTTTGTTACTTGTTCAGTGAGATTTTCCCAACCATCCTAGTTAACATGGCAAGCTTGCATCCCATCCTTTTCCCTTCAGTTTCTAAACTTTCTATCTCACTTTGTTTCTCAGTTTTTATTCATAGGACTTATCATCATTTTACTTACACAAATTTCACTTATTTTTTTGTCTCCCTTCCCTCAATATAGTTAAACTTCAAAAGTAGAAGACTTTTGCTATCTTTGTTAATTATCTTCAGTTTTTTTTTTTAAAATGTTTTATTTATTTCTAGGAGAGAGAGAGAGACAGCGTGAACAGGGGAGGGTCAGAGAGAGGGAGTCACAGACTGAAACAGGCTCCAGGCTCTGAGCTGGCAGTCAGCACAGAGCCCGACGTGGGGCTCAAACCCACGAACCGCGAGATCATGACCTAAGCGAAAGTCAGACGCTCAACCGACTAAGCCACCCAGGCGCCCCAAATATCTTCAGTTTTAATGTTGATTATATAATGGATATCTAGCAAATGGTTACTTAAGAAATTCAATTTTTGTCAGATTACTTGAATACCAGGCATGGTATTGACTTTGATGGCTGAAACTACTGAGGAAGGGGACCTCAGTTGTTTCCTGTAAGTCATTTCTTTAGGAATAGGGACTTTATCAAGATGCAAATATTCCCACTACATGTATTTATTTAAAAAAAGTGTTAGAGACACATGAACTTATTTAGGGTATTTTACTCCTTTTTCTGTCTCAATTCAAATCCATAAAACTTGTTACAGGTAGTCTCTATTCTGTACACTAGTGTCCTAATTTGGAAGTTCTGGACTGTGTAGATAGTAACCATTTTCCCCTTCAGTTTAATCTGGAGTACTTGGCAGAGATATTCCAGGGTCATTTTGCTCTCATGGTAGGAATGGTGACAGAGATACAAGGAATGAGAAAACAGAAAGAGCCGAAGGACTTTTAATCTGGTACCAATCTTCAGCTATATGAGATTATTATTATATCATTGTCAAAAATTGCTGATAAATGGATGGCAGTTTTATTAGCTCAATACGTAGGGTCATTCTTTTAGTGCCTGATTTGACATGGATTGCCAGGTAAGGGGAAAAAAAAAAAACCTTGGCAAGGCTAGTAAGGACATCATTTGTGAAATTTCCAAGTTCAAACCTAATTAAAATTTTTTTCATTACTGGCTGCTTAAGCAAATTAATAATAGGAAAGAGTCTGGAATATTCATAAATACCTGAAGGATGAATTTCATAGGTGAGGTTGTAGAACCCAAGATCTTAAAGCTGAGTTTTTTCCTAGGTTTATAAATCATGGTCTGGTATTAAAGCCTCATGAATTCTTGTTTTTTTCCTTTTTTGCTGGTGATATTTTCTTTTTTTAAAAAAATTTTTAATGTTTTATTTATTTCTAGGAGAGAGAGAGAGACAGAGTGAGCAGGGGAGGGTCAGAGAGAGAGGGAGTCACAGACTGAAACAGGCTCCAGGCTCTGAGCTGGCAGTCAGCACAGAGCCCGACGCGGGGCTCGAACCCACGAACCGCGAGATCATGACCTTAGCGAAAGCCCGATGCTTAACCGACTAAGCCACCCAGGTGCCGGTGATATTTTCTTATAGTATGAAATAGTATTTATAGAAAATTCCCTAAGGTTAAACTATAAATCTATCCTTTCAGCTTTTCTAAATTTTATATTTGGATTCAACCAGGCCATCAGAGAACTGCATAGTTGATCTGCATTATTTCAGCCCCTTGTAGAGTGGCGGGTACAGAATCGCATTTTGGATTTATGCCATCAGCTTGCACTGAGGGACATTATAAGAAATACTGTAGGAAAGACCCAATTGTACATATTGTAAAAACTCTTGTCAAGCACTCCTTCAATACATCCTCCTGAGAACTCCAGGAAACATTTCTTTCAGTGTCCTGTAACAGGACAACCTGGGTTTCTTTTCAGCAAATGGTTTCTATTTGTTTTATACATACAGTGAGTTAAATACGTGATTAGTAGGTTTTGTCTCTGCTTTGGCCTCTCTGGAACTGTATCCGCCAGGACTTGAACAGGAAAACAGAAGCCACTCTACCTACATGTTCCAAGTATGAAGGGGATAGTTTGGAGAGTTAGAGGCTTACACAACTGCTAGAGAACTTGCAGGTTATGAGGGCTGTCACTATTGAAGATTTCAAGCTGAAGCAGCAAAAAAAGTGATTCTCAAAAACTCAATAGAAAGTTATGAGAGTCACATGGCTGCTCAAAGCTTCCATACACCCTGGCCTCTTTTTTCCTTAGCCTTCTGAACCCACGTGGGTGTTCCTCCTTGGCGAACTCGAACATGGACAATAAGGAGAAGAAATTTTGAGGTATACTTTCAACTTTTAGAAGAGCTGGTGGTCAGGCTGAACTGATAATAAATAATTAAGCCAAAAAAAAAAAAAAGTATAACACAATTTGGCCACTTCTTGGAACAGGGCATGGTATAGTAGTGTAGTGTTTGCGTTCTAATTCTGTACTTGAATTCAATAGACTTTACCCATCTGCTTTTTAAATCCCAAATTCCTTATTGATTTATTTCTTTATTTTCATTTTGTTGTATTGTAATTATTTCTGTAAGCCACCTGAACTCTTTTGGAAAAGTGGGCATATGAATTAATAATTTGTTGGAAGTGTAAGTAAAGAACAATGAGCTTATGAGGAATGTGCATCTAAAAACAAACTACAACACATTAAATGTGATTTAGATGTAAAGTCGATGGTCAGAGTAACCCATGGAATGGCCATGCTACTCTCCAAAATAGGGTCCATTATCTTGGAGTTGTCTTCTTGTTGTTATATTGATTTTTTTCCTATTACTAACAGATTCTCAAAATATGTTGTTAAAAATATAAGACAATAAAACATACATACTTACCCAGCATAACTGAAAAAGGATATCTTTCATGCAAGCAAATTTTCTATGCATCTAGGCTTGCTCCTTTAAAGGTCTTAATTTTCAAACTCTAATAATTTTTGTAAATTTTTATAAGTAGATATAAAATTTTGTAAAAGATATGTACCTTTGCCTTCTTAAGCAGTCAAAAGTTAAAATAATTCAAGCTTTTCATAAAGGTTTAGGGTAATTATGGAAAAATAGTTGAGTAGTAATCTATCACAGTGAGGTTTAAGGGATTCTGGGACATAGAAGACTCAGATTTTTTAAAATGAACTGAATTCTTCTATTTTTTCCTCTGGAATTTGTTTCTTTTTTGCACTGTTATCCTTGTCTAGTGTCCTATTTTACACACAGTTCTCCAGAATAGATCTGAGAGTGGCTTTACCTTTCCAGTAGAATAAGTATAATGATCTGAGTGTAATAGTTAATATCTTTTCATGCTTGAGAGCTTCCTTTTTCTCATTTTTTTCCTTTTAAGTTTAAGGCTATATATCAACTCCTGAGGTTTCCAGAAGCTTGACCTCTGAATGAGTGGGCATTATTGCATGTATTTGATCTCTTTAATAAGATTACAGAGTAATGAAATTTAGAGACTAAAAGAGACTGTGAAAGGTCACCTGGTCCACCACTTTCCCAAAGAGGCTACTTCCATTTAGAACCATATCGAAACCACTGCAGGCAAAGGGCAGCCTCTACTATTTTATAGCCTTTCAAAGACAGAAATGCTATGATCTCTAGTGGCAAGCCATTTTTATGTTTTATAATTCCTGATTTCAGAAAATTCTTCCTTACATTTAACTTAAATTTCTCACTTAGAAGTTTAAGCCTGTGAACTCAGTCCCTGAGAATATTTGAAAATAAAACTGGGCTTTTGAAAGGATTTAAGAAAATTGGGTTCTGTTGTTCCTCTGTTTTACATTCTTAATGGCAAAAGTTGGCATAATGGTGTGTGCGTGTGTGTGTGTGTGTATGTGTGTGTGTGAGAGAGAGAGAGAGAGAGAGAGAGAGAGAGAGAGGGAGAGAATGAGAGACTGAGGGTCTATAGATTTCTTTTAAATGTCCATCACCCCTATGGCATTCATTTGTGTATCAAACTAGTTGGCCAAGAGTTAGGCTGAACTATATTCTCACTAGGTCTCTCTTGATACTAATTCACACTTACAAGCTAGCCAGCTATTTCAGATAAAGACTATAGTTTGTAGCTATGAGGTAGGAAAAATGTGAGATGATACAGCAGAGAAACAGGATGGGGACTGGAATGGAGACCCACCATTATTCTTGGCATTTAAGAACTGTATGACTTTGAGCAAGTCCATTTCCACTGTGAAATGGAGATTAATAATAATATATCCTTTCTATCATCCCATAACGAGGGACTTTTTGAGGACCTAAAGAGAAAATGGGCATATAAATTCTTTGAAAATTATGAGCCATGTATAAATAGATGGTAATTTCTCATTACCCAAAGCTTTAACTCTTTTATGAGTAGTGGATTGTAGAATTAGGAAAATCTGGCTTGGATTATCACTTTGGCACAGTCTAACTCTGTGGTTTTAAGTAAGTCTTTTAATGTATTTGAGCCACAATTTTCTCTTGCAAAATTGAACAATAAAATGGACCTCGCGAGGTAGTGATGATGATCAACAATAATAAATGCAAAGTGTCTAAGATGCTGTTGCATACACAGTAGGCATTCCGTAAATACTATTGTTGTCATAGGGATATTGATGCAAAAAACAAAAATCTACTTCTTTTGCTCCTATCTCACATCTCCCATGTATTTGAGTATGCAGTCATGCCAATTCTACCTTTTTAATATTTCTGGAATGCACTCCTCCCTTATAGTCTCCATGGCTACAGTATGATGTGTGCCATTATCCAAACTCTCATGGCGTATTTTAGGAGTATTTAACTACCCCCTTTGCTTCCAGTAATTTTCCCTTTAATCCAGCTTCTCTAACTGGATTATAACCAAAGTCATGTTTCATTTTAATTTTCATTATTTTTTCAAAGTCATTAAAATTTTTTTAATGTTTATTTTGAGAGAGAGAGAGAGAGAGAGAGAGAGAGAGAGAATGTGAGTGGGAGATGGGGAGAGAGAGAGACAGGGAGACAAAGAATCTGAAGCAGGCTCCAGGCTCTGAGTTCTCAGCACAGAGCCTGACAACAGGCTCGGATCACAAACCCTGAGATCATGACCTAGGCCAAAATTGGATCTTAACTGACTGAGCCACCTGGGTATCCCCTAAAGTCATTTTTAAAAAAATGTTTTTATTTATTTCTAGGAGAGAGAGAGAGAGACAGCGCGAACAGGGGAGGGTCAGAGAGAGAGAGGGAGTCACAGACTGAAACAGGCTCCAGGCTCTGAGCTGGCAGTCAGCACAGAGCCCGACGCGGGGTTCGAACCCACGAACCGCAAGATCATGACCTAAGCGAAAGTCGGAGGGTCAACCGACTAAGCCACCCAGGCGCTCCCCAAAGTCATTTTTTAAAGAGCTATCTGAACACTGTAGCAATCTTTCTCGAACATTACCGTAATTCTGCCATTGAATGAAGCTAAAGATATCCACAACCAGTTTAAAAAAACAAAATGAAACAAAACAGTTTTTTTTTATTTTAAGCCGGTTTAACTTATTATCTTGATATTATCTTCAACCATCATTTCTCAGTAATGCATTCCATTTTACACAGACCTGGTGGCAATTGATTAAACACACCATGTCTGGATCTTTGTGTGTGCTGCTTTTCTGCATGAAATACTCCTGTGTTCTCATCTACCTTGCAAGTCTGCATTTGCCCTTTGGAGAGTGTGGAGATTCTAAACTCCATGGCCACAGGCATGTAGAAGAATCTGTTTGTAAGTTTGAAAGGGTCAAATCATGGGTATTTGGATTCTTCCAAGAGTACCATGATTCTTAAAATCTTAGGAACCACTGTTCTTCACTCAGCTTAAATCTCCTCTCCTTTATAAAGCCTTCACTTTTTGGTGATACCTTGGCCATTGAATGTCAAATGATGTACAAAGCTGTCTTTACTATTTTGAAGCAGGTACTTACCACTGTTGTTTCCAGCAGGCAACCAATAAGTCAACGTGGGATTCTGAACAGATAAGCTCCTGTGTGAAGTGCCTTGAGAGGAAGATCATTGCTCAAGCTCTGTCTTGTTTGATGAATGCCTGGAAATCCGCCATCAAAGTTCATTTATCTAATATTAAGGTGTTGATTCCTTTTAATACACAAATCCATAAATTTTAGTGTAAAATGTACTGCCTGGGCCATTATCAATCATCATGCTTTAAAATAAATGAGTTTTAGGTGTTTCCTTCACAAAAAAAATATAAGGTCCCAGAAAATATAAGGAAAGCAAAAGGGCCACCTCAAGAGAAAGAACAGGGAGGTTAAGAAAGCCAAAGTCAAATTTTACCTCTTCTGTGTTAAGTGACACAATAAATCAATAGTCACCTCGCTGGATGTTAAGTACCCCTGGGCCAACACAAACATTTCCCAAAGGGTACAGGGACACCATGAATTTCAAAGGAATTTATTTCTCCATATTCAAATTCCATATACTCTTTTCCTTGACTGACTACCTGTTGAGTATGCCTGAGGTCATGCTCAGAGCCCTCTCCCACCATTCCCCACCTCGTTTCCCCCACTCTGCAAGAGAAGGGAAAATCCGTCACCTGCACAGGACCACATGATGGTGCATTGCTCTGACATGTAAAAGCCTGTGGGCAGGGTGGAAGGGTATCGGGAAAAACTGGCGTGGATATTAAGGAAGTGAATAATTATAATTGCTTAGTAACAAATTCATTTACAAGTGAATGTGATCCCAATTTTTTGCTTTCAACACAAAGAAGGTCCAAATTGAATCGTTGGCTGTGATGATTTTTGTCAGGGACCTCAGAACTAGTGTAATAAACTGAGAGACGTTATTATAACAAAATCCTTTTCATTCTCATCTAATCGTTTATGGAACCAAATGCTTGCGTGTTATGTATAAAAATGAAAAAGTAAGAATTGAGTTGTTGCTAAATCCTCCCATTTTTATTAATAAGTATTGTTTACCCATGGTTACATGCACTGATTGAGGAATGAAAGCTCCATACATCTCATTAAGAAATGCCTTTCTAATAAAATTTAACTTTAATATTTTATTATTATCCATAAAGTATACATTTACATCATGCTGACCAATGATGTATTAACAACAACTGTAGGGGTGCCTGGGTGGCTAAGTTGGTTAGGCGTCCGACTTTTGCTTGGGTCATGATCTCGCGGTTCGTGGGTTCGAGCCCTGCGTCGGGCTCTGTGCTGACTGCCAGCTCAGAGCCTGGAGCCTGTTTCAGTCTGTGACTCCCTCTCTCTCTGACCCTCCCTCTCACGCTGTCTCTCTCTCTCTCCTAGAAATAAATAAAACATTAAAAAAAAAACAAACAAAAAACAACTGTAATACTGAAAAAATTTTCTTTTTATCATTTAGAGCTTTTTAGTCTCTGAAACGAAAACCACATACACAAAATATTTGTTGTATTTATAAATATATTTGTATGTTTACATGTGTAATAATAATGTATATATGAAATATATAATATAATATATATGTGAAATATATATTTGCAGGAAAGTATGATAATGAATAATAACTATTTAAGAAAAACAATATGTTACAAAATAATATATTTTTCCCATAGAATTTTTTCTGTGGGAGAAGTGAAATGATAATGCAATTTTAAGGAAAGAAATGTTAATTGTCTAACCATTAAGAAGTGCTTTTTAGTAAAATTTTCAGTTGACAATGGTATCGACTTGCTGTTATAAACATTCGAAAGTGTGATATCATATTTTAAATTTCAATACTTGCCATATGCTAGAAATTATGTCTTTACAAGTACGTAGACTTAAGCAAATGGTTTACTCTCAGTTTAAAAAGTCACACAGACTTTCAAAATTCTTTTCTTTTAGAGTTTATTTTATTCATTTTGAGGGAGAAAGAAGAGAGAGAGTGGGAGAGGGGTAGAGAGAGAGGAAGAGAGAGAAACCCAAGCAGGCTCTGCACCAACAGTGGGGCTCGAACCCATGAACTGTTAGATCGTGACCTGAGTGGAAATCAAGAGTTGGATGCTTACCCAACTGAATCACCCAGGCACCCCAACTTTCAAATTCTTTTAGGGGATATAAGAGCATAGAAGTTTGAGTGTCACTCCTCCCAGCTACCCAGAGGTCAAAATTTTCTCTCTCATCCCAGAATCATCTATAACGAGAGATTATTTTTTAGGGTTTCTTTTCTTAAATTCTCGTTCTCCCCCAAACAGTAACTTCACACTGCAGTCCACTGACCCTTCAAATAGATCCCAGAGGACTTGGGGATGGCTTTGGGGACTGAGGGCAAGGGTGCTGGATCAAGGAAGGAGAGAGAAGGATGGAGAAAGTGGGGAGTGCCAGAGACAGACAGGCCTGGCCTTGTTTTTCCAGCCTCTGGCTTGGCTCTTCAATGGCTCCTCTCTGGGTGTGGTAACAAGGGCTCACGTGGTGGCTTCAACCCCTGAGGGAAGTTTACCTCAGAGGAGGAAGAAGCAGGCCCCTGGGGGCTCCAGGCCTTACCTCAGTGCCACCTCAGGAGAATCATCTTCAAGGAAGAAAATGAGGTAATAACCAGGCAAACATAATTCAGTGAGAGAAAAACAGTCAATTTTTATCTCATTTATGTTCAGGGATGAATTGTTTTCTCCTCGTTTATTTGTCCTGTTTATTAAATCATGTGCGGCTCTTCGTCATCACAATCTTCATTTCCTTTAGGCTTGTTTCCCCATGTTCAATACTCCTTTGCTTCACAATTTATATTTCTAGCTACCAGCTTAGTGCGATGGTTTTGAGCAAGTGAGGGGGCAATGCTCTTGACAAACTCCTGACTGATTTGTCCCTGTGTCTGAATTTCTAACATATTTATAGAAGTTAAATATTTTTTGTGGTGCTGGGGAGGGAATCCTAAACCTCACAGAAGTGCAAACAACACCAAGTAATGTCATGCACAGTCATCAGAAATTAGCTTAGCTTGTTCTATTATGTAAGTGTCATTTCAACACTGTTTTTAGTGACAAAATGATACATGGAGCTTTGAGACTCGGTTCCCGCATCAGACCGTATTGTTACCAGCACTGTGTGTCTTTCAAGAAGTTTTGGTCCCTAGTATCACTAGTCCTCAGTTTTTACATTTATAGAATAAAGAAGTTAGGCTTGATTGATTCTCATTTTCCTTTTTCTACTTAAACTCCGTGATATGACTTTCTAATCTTATAATGGATGTTAATAGGGAACTATTCTTTCCACATCACATTTATTCATTCTATTCCTAGGAACACTGAACATACTCGTCTTTGAATTTTAAGTATTTACGTATCTCTAGTATTTTTTGGTTAGAAATCTCCTTAATGGGAGGGACATGTTTGGGTTTAACTTTGGGTCCTCCATATCTTTCCTACATTAGATGCTGTGTAAGTTTTGGTTAGATTCACCTGAAATTGTTTCCTTTTCTACTTATTATAATGCTAATGCCAGGATTCATTTTGTAGATGAATGTTGAGTGATCTTGTTCCTATATCATGTTTTCTTTCATTCTGTTTCCCATATCCATATTGATCTAATTTAATGTTCTGCCTCTTTAGCTCAAAATCAAATTTTTCTGTTTCTTGTATTTCTACTTAACCTCTCTAAACTTTATCAAAGGATCTACATCCTGCTTTATTCTCTACTTATTCAATCATCTTTAGGTCTTTGCCTGTCTTACTGCTGCTAATCAACTTCACTATGGGACTTTATTTAAAAATATTGGCGTTCAGAGAGAATAGGGGAGTGAATTATTAAAACCCATGTTCAACTAATTTACATTTGTATTTATATGACATTTTGTTTAGTACTAGGAAAATTAGATTTTTTGAAAGGTGGAACAACACATACATTTCATGCTTGCCTACTTTCTGTGTTTGCAATTTCCATGAAATAGATGCATAAGGCTGCAAAAGAATATGTTCTACCTTATCCTCAATGAAGAGTGAAATATAATGCTGTGATATTTTAAACGTGGTGAAAAGCATTAATATAAGTTGAAAATCTAATAAAAAATCTGTTTTCAAACAGAGTATGGATTTTTAAATAGAATTAAGAGGAAATATAATAATAAAAAGCTGCAAAGTAATAGAGTGTAATAAATCCCCATCTTTTATTCTCTGCAAGCTTTTTGCCCCCTTAAAGCACTGTAGAAAATACCGTCAATTTTACAAGTACAACTGAAAGCTGAATTTAGTCTTAGAAAGACAAGCTCTCCTCACCGACCTTAATTTTATTTCTTGAAAAAATATAACTAAAAATATTTTTCTTGGACGAGGGTTGCTGACCCTTGGCTGTTGCTGGGGACACCTGAGCCCATCTTTTCAGTGGGAACTGTGAACCTATAGTTTCGCCTGCTGTTTTCTGGGAGCATGTTAACGATGGACTGGTGAGCTCTGGGGAATATTAGATGATCACTTTTGCAGGACATCTCAACAAGGCATGCGTGGGGCTGACAAGAAGATATAGAGCAGACACGAAAGAGATGGCATTCAGTTCAAATCACACTTCTCATACATTAGATGTGTGGTCTCATCAATAAACTGGGGAAACCATAGGAGGTAGGCGTGGCAGATCTAATCAGTGTTTAATTTTACATACACCTTTCTCCTCTAGGGATATGCCTGACTCTGTTAAGAAAAATTGGTGAACTCCAAAGGTTTGATTCGCAGGGTATCACCACAGATCTGAGTTGGGGGGAATTAAAAATCAGGCCAAGGTGCTTGGATTTAAGATGACAAGAACCAAGGAAGAGTGCACAGTTTTGCACGTAAGAAATGCTGTGCTTTTGCAGGCAATTTTCTCTGAGAAAGGTAGTTAATAAATCTACTCCCATTCAGAACACTGTGTAAGAGGACTTCTTTCTCTATCTATAAACTGAGTAACAGCTGTCCACCTCAGTTATGAGAATCAAAGTCTAGAGTGGTGCTTTATAACCATAAAATATCACACAGTGATACATGAGAAATCCGGGCAAACAATGCAAGGAAGACGGGAAGCAGCTTGGCCCAACCT
Source organism: Proteles cristata cristata (assembly GCA_017311185.1). NCBI lineage: Eukaryota > Metazoa > Chordata > Mammalia > Carnivora > Hyaenidae > Proteles > Proteles cristata. The sequence goes on along the minus strand of JAESUZ010005128.1, from coordinate 1,892,094 downwards.
CTTTTCCCATCTGTGGACATAGAGGATGATATGCGCTGCTGTGCCACAAACTCCCGTTTATTTTCCTAGATTTGTGTTTCAGAAAGTAAGAAATACACAGCAGTATACTTTTGGATGTGTGGTGAGGCAAAGAGCTTGATACTTTTAAAACCATGTTTTAGGGGAGCCTGGGGGGCTCGGTCGGTTGAGCATCTGACACTTCGTTTTGACTCACGTGATGATCTCAAGGTTTGTGGGTTCGACTGCCCCACCCCCACCCCCGTAGGGGTCTGTGCTGATAGCGTGGAACCTGCTTAGGATTCTCTTTCTCCTTTTCTCTCTGTCCCCTGCTTGCATGCTCTCTCTCAAAATAAAATAATAAAATAAATAATAAAATAAAATAAAGTAAAACATGTTTTAAACACAATAGGTCATGAAGTGAGTCATTTTAAATGTTCACTCTCCTCAGTCTTGAGTACACATGGAAATCATCATATTTAGCAGTAAAAACACAGTTCCTTGCAAACTACCTCCCCCTCTTTTGCTTCCACAAGAACACACTAGAAAGCAAGTGAAAGGGATGTCACTGCACAGATTACTTGAGCCAACTTATATAATTCACGAACCTCAGTGCTATTAGCTATTTTTATTGGCAAGCAATGCGTAATATTTCTGTTGGCCAAGACACGGAAGTGGAGAGACGTAAGTTGGCCTGGAGAAAAGATGGTTTGCCTTCCCTTCTTTGTAAAAGTCATATGCCCGGTGAGAGGAAGAGGGAATCTTGGTACCATGACCTAGGATCCTCCATCCAGTCCTGGCATCTTCCCAGGATGGATACCACATATTTCTCATCTTCCTTTTCCCCCAGCTCCTCCACTTATCGTCGAATGCTTTCCCTTTACTTCCTGGCTTTTACCACTGCCTTTTACCTGTAGTTCTTGTGTATTACCAACAAACCTGGGAATGGAAATGGTGCCAGGAGGTATTCCCTTTTTTAATGTTTATTATTTATTTTGAGATAGAGAGAGAGTGTGCAAAAGCAAGTAGGGGAGGGGCAAAGAGAGAGAAGAGAGAGAGAGGGAGAGAGAGAAACCCAAGTAGGATGTCAAGCCTGATGCAGGGCTCGCATCATGACCTGAACCGAAATCAAGAGTCTGACCCTTAACAGACCGAGCCACCCAGGTTCCCCTTCAAGAGGTATTCCAGTAATATTTAAGGTATTAAAGAGTATCTGGTAATTTAAAAAATAATAAGCTGACCAGTTCTTTCTTCACTAATGGATAAAGATCAATGAACATAATTTATTATAAATTCTTTGTTATCGAAGTCATCCATCACTCCAAAACACTTTCAGCTCCTGTATCAGTTATAATGACTAGAATGAGGCAAGGCACCTACCTCCTTGCTGTGTTTGATGGGCAAAATGTGTTTGGCTTCACGCAGCCTAACGTGGGTCCCCCAAACTGAGAAGTCATGGAGGAATGTTGAAAGGAAATTTATGGGTGAAACAAATTATTGGAGGGAAAGCTGGGAAAAAAGAAGATAATCAGAAATTCAGCAAAATGAGTCTAGGAGGTAGCAGACTTAGCAAAGAGGGTAGGACAGAGCAATGAAAAGTCCCATCTGTTTTAACAACTTGATTATTGAGTGGTCCTTGGGGAAAACACAAATCTCCTGTCTCTCTACCTCAGGGGAAAAGATTATTAGACTTACTTCAAAAAAGACAAAAAAGGTGTGAGGGACAAGCTCTCAGATGAGATAAATATATACAGCACAAACACCAGAGAATATTTCCCCAACAGAGAAGCCAAAAATATCATTTTGTTTCCCACTGGCACCACCCAAGTTGATTACTGCATCTAGTAACTCACTGAAGAGAGAATTTTAAAAAGCACCTTTTTATTTTATTACTCCATGTAGGTTTGTTGCCTTTGGAACAGTTATTGTGTTTTTAAGCTTTATACTTAATAGGAAACTGCTTACACTATCATTCGCAGCTAAACGTGTGTGTGTGTGTGTGTGTGTGTGTGTGTGTGTGTGTGTGTATGGCTTATTTGTAGGAAAGTACCAGAATAGTGCTTCTTTAGCCCAAGGATGATTTTCACTACAGACATCAGATGTTAATGTGAACTTACTTTTTCATTCTCCCCTACAATTCACACATCACCAGGCAGTTCTGGGTGTTGGGATCAGAAATTAATCCAGAAAGTCAGGAAACGTAGACAATACACTTGGTGTGCCTTTGATTATAATAGTCTTAACTCAATCTAACATGCAGTGACCAATTTGAATAAGAAAGAAATACAAGCTCATTGACCTAAAAGTTAAGCAGCAATAACAAGTAAGCAGGCTAGGAGGAGAAAGAATGTAGGACTTGTGTGATTTTGTTGAACACCTCTTAGTTTACTATGTTTTATCATCTTTTTTATTGTGATAGAAGATGCAAAACATAAAAGTTACCATTTTGACTATTTTTAAAAAATTAAAAAAATTTTAATGTTTATTCATTTTTGAGAGAGAGAGACACAAAGTGCAAATGCAAGAGGGTCAGAGAGAGAGGGAGACACAGAATCTGAAGTGGACTCTAGGCTATGAACTCTCAGCACAGAGCCTGACATGGGGGCTCAAACCCACAAACAATGAGATCAGACCTGAGCTGAAGTTGGACACCCAACTGACTGAGCCACCCAGGTGCTTCCCGCATTTTGACTCTTTTAAATGAACACATCAGGGGCACTGACTACATTCACAGTGCTGTGCAGCCATCACCACCATCTGTCTCCAGGATGGTTTTCATCTCCCCAAACTAAAACTCCAAACCCACTTTCCTCCCCTGAGCCCCTTTGGCAGTCACCATTCTACTTTCTCTATCAATTTGACTCTTCTATGTACCATATTGTCCTGTTGTGACTGGTTTATTTAGCATAATATTGTCCAGGTTATGACAATAACCTTTTCCTCCTTTTTAAGGTAGAATAATTTTCTGTTGTATGTATAAACCACGTTTTGTTTATCTGTTCATTTGTTGATGGGTATTTTGGTTGCTTCCTTCTTTTGGCTATTATGAACAAGGCTGCTATGCACACAGGTATACAAATATCTGTTTGAGCCCTTGCTTTCAAGTTCTTTTGGATATATGCCCACAGTGGGATTGTTGGATCATATGGTAGTTCTTTTTCTATATTTTTTGAGGAAACACCATATTGTTTTCCAAAATGGTTTACCATTTTATATTCCTACAGGCAGGACACAAGGATTCCAATCTCTTCACATCCTCACCAACACTTATTATTTATATAAATGTGTGTATGTATATACACATTTATATATTATATATTTTTTGTATATTTGTATATTATATATTATATTACATATAACTTATATATTATATATAGATAAACATATATAATACCATTTGTAATACGTGGGAAGTGTTACCATTTTTTAAAAGTACATGTATTACTGACTAATTTATGATACAGACTGGATGGATTTACAAATCTTGATTTTACTAACAGAATGTTTTATTCTCTTGGGGGGGTTTCTTTTCAGTATTAGTTCCCAGTAGACCTGTAGCACTCACTTATGGTCACATAGGCACTAAAGGATAGAGCCAGAATGCAAAGCTAAGTAAGTCTGATTCTATCACACAGGTCACTTGACACAGAATCTTATAGTATGAGAGATATACACCAAAGGAGTAGTTCATATCATTGATGGCCTACTCTGTGCCAGGCACTATGCTAATGGCCTTTCTCACATCACTGCCAATCTTCACAGCAATGCTGTTTTTACGTGTAAGCAGACTGAGGTTCAGATAGTTTAGTGTAATGCTCAATATTATCCAGTTGTGAGTGACTGGATTGAGATTTGACCTGAGGTCTCCATATACTCAAGTCATAGTTACCAGTATGGCATATACTTAAACTTGACTTTGCATATGAAAACTGCTGGGAAGATATCCTACTTGTGACTGGTAATAATGTTCTAAGAGTGTTTGTTGGGAGAAATAGCATTTGACTAGATCCCCGGATGGGAAGGAGCTCAGGTAGATGGTGGTGGTAGAAGGGGGACTCTAGACAGAAGGAAAATGTGAGCCTCTAATCTAGAACCAGATCTCATGTAGCATTTGATAGCAATGGCAGCTTAGTGATGATATATCTCTCTCCAAACTAGTAACTCAACCAGCAGGGGCTTGAGTCACTTTGTGTTCTGACTTTGTCTGCATCTTCCTGCCCATTCTGATTCCAGTTTTGTATTCACCACAGTCTCAGCTATGCCTTCAGCCTCCTTTCCAGTGCTGGGAATTCTACTCCAGCTCCTGGTTTCAAGAAACTAGATCTGATTTGTAGGGATCAACTTGGTTTCTGCTTTCCTAAAGAAGCCAAACACCATACCTATTCTGTTTATAACTCAAAAACACAGCAGGCAATGGCCCCAGCCCCTCTCACCACTTCCCGTGTGTATTTTTGTTTTGCCTCATTTTGTTTTTGTTTGGTTCCTGATGATGTCTGATTATTTTCTCCTCTTTTTATTTGCGTCTCAATGCTCTGTGTTTGGAACATCAAGAATGCTTCAAAGTGTGACCGCACAGATCCTTCTTGACTACAAGTCCTTGAATAATGTTGTGAGGTGTCATAAATCATGTAGGCTGAGGGCAGGATGGAATGGAGTGGAGGGAAATGACCTAATATCTATTCCCGCCTCCAGCAGTAGCAGACAGTGCACTGTCCAAAGGGACTGTGCAAACTTGGGATTATTCAAGGAGACACTAGTAACAAAAGGAATGCAGTACCCACAACTGGGTCACAGCAGTAAGGGTCTTAGTTTTGAACTCTGCTGAAGGCCATAATGTAGTTTGAACAGTCAATGCAAACAAACCCTAAATGACAATGAGTAGGGTATAAAAGACGAAGTTATAGGATTCACCTGAGTGGCCCGTAAGCCCACTTGAGAGAGGGCTTCCAACATAGCAGGAAAGAGAAGAGCCGGGTAACGTAAGTAAAGTGACACAGCACCTTGGAGGCAGGGGTATGTGGGAGATTTCATCTCCTGAGAATAAATATTCAATATTCACCTGTACTTCTCATGTCAGTCAAGAAACCAAATGGTTTCTAGACCCACGGTGGGAGGCTCTAGCACTTCTAGCTGAGAAGTGCTGGGAAAGACCAGGGCTCACATCAGGTCTTTCTAACTCTGGCATTTTAAAATCTATTAAAAAAGTCTATTTAATTTTATTTGCCTCTTCCACTCATAGCTAATATCACAGCAAGGATGGCTAACATGTACTTGAAGTGCGTTTTATAGCCAAATGGAAATCTGTACAGTTAGGTACCACATAAGAAGGTATGCTGCTTAGTACCAGTACTCTGGAGTAATATCTGTAAACATTAAAGGTGAGTTTTCTTGTCTGTGCATTTAAATGGCTTTTTGTTGTTCAAGACCTTCTGAAGACAATTCAGGAAGATTAACTGAGAAGAACTATACTGTTAATATCAAACTATAGAGAAGTTAATAGGTAAAGCATCAACTCTTATGTAACAAAATAAAAATAATGTTCAGCTAAGACTTCAATGTGATTGCCATGGTAAATGAAAATTAGTAGGGACTTGGAGATGATTGTAACCCATGAGAGGAATTGCTAACAAATATTCACAATTTTGGGGTCATTTTTAATTAGTTAAACTTTCTACTAAAAAAATATTTATTGAAGTTCTACTACATGAAAGGTATTGTTCTTGGACCATGTTCTACACCCTAATAAAGCTGATTTAAGCCGTCTTGGAGCATTCTTTGCTGGTTACATATTATCCCTTGCTAGTTGCATGGTAAACCATACCAAACCACATTTGCCTATTCTCTTGTACCTGAGATGCAACAGCAGATCCCCAGAGAATTTGTTCTGAGAAAGAATGAATCTTACTATTGCTCAGAGACCATCTAGTAAAGTCCAGTGACTTTATGGTGTGCTTTTTTTTTTTTTTAATATAGCTTTCTCACTTTGGCAATGAATAATTCCTTTACAAAAATGTATACTATAAAATGTTGTCTCTACTCAAATATGCCGGGAAATATGGGAAACATTTTTTGGATTTGGGTAGGATTAGAATAATTTCAGACTGGATCCTACTTGAGAGAGCTTCCTATTTCTTACCTCAATTAATTACTTGGAATTCCAATACTCAGCGGCTTCTTCTTTCATCACCCTGGCTAATGTGGGTCATGGTCCACAACTCAAATGCTTATAGGATTAGACAAATGATAAACATGAATGAAACAAGCTGAGTGCATGGCAATAAGTAGTGGTGAGGATGTGGTCATGTGGAAAGTGTGTACTCTCCCTGATGGAAGAGATGGCTATCACTCAGGTGCCACTGGATAATCCCATACTGGAAATCTGCTTTTATTGTTAGACCAGCTCTTCTAATTTGTAAGTAAAGACAGATTTGAAATGTTGCACAAAATTACCAATAAAGAATATAATTAAAAATTTAAGAATCACCTGACCAGAGGGATATTTGCATGTTTCTCAGTTTCCATTTTGAGATCTCTCCTGTACTCCGAAAGCTGAATAAAATGATTCACATTCTACCTTATTGGATTAAGCTCTTTTAAAGTGTAATGTCTAGATATGGTTATATTGTACAATGTGAAATATTGTTTCACTTTATAGTTATAGGAAAAACCAGCTTTGTAATCAATTCTAAGAGTAAAAAGACTGATTATACTTTAGTAATTTCTAGCTATGTCTTACACATGCAAAAGGAAGAACTAATATTATAATGCCATTTTCTTTCCATCAATCATTACACAATTTCTAGGATAATCACCTTTCAAGATTTTAACAAGTTTACCAGGATTCTTTAACCAAATTAGGAAAGGTTCTGGGTGAAACGTTCCTGAAAACTTATAAGTAATCAAATCATCAGTGAAGGAACTTAATGCATGAAAAGGAAGAGAATTCAGAAGGGTTCATCCAGTTCTTCAAAACTATAATTGATCTCTGCTTTCTCTGCCATTGCCAGTCTTTAAAGTCATTGGTTATTTCCTGCAATCTTGAACAATGCTGCCACATAATAAGGTGCTCAATTGTATTTCTTGAGTGAATAAATGAATGAAATGAAATGAAAGAAAATTTAGAGTCTTCAAATAATGGTAACAGTCATAAAGTAAACCCCTCTGAAGAAGACAGAAACACACGCAGAGCCATGTGTAGAAAGAGGGCACATTTGTGCCCCTGGGGCAAATGTGCAAAGATATGCTGGCAACAGGCAGATTCATCCTGGCTGGGAGGCTGTCACAGAAGTGAACTCCAAAGTGAGTAATTGGGAACAATGGGACAATATTGAGAAAGGATACATATTTTTGAAATTTAAGGGAAGGATTGGATTACAGATGTATTTCAGACCTGGGAGAAATGTGTCATGATTAGAAGTGTAGAAAATACAAAATCAACTAATAGGGTGTTAGGGCCAGGTGTGTAACAACTGTTGGACGATAAGATTTTTCAAGTCATTGCTTCCCCCCTCCCCCTGCCTCCATCCTCCTCCTCAGTGGCTGTATTTACCATTTACAGTGATGGTTGATGTGAATTTCATAGTACAACAGAACTCAGCATCTTAATTAATCACATTAAACTCATATACTGATAAAGTAAAATATCTCTTAGCTAAAAATATTTGCTTTGTGAAAGGGAGGCAATTGAAGGCCATTGAATCTGATAATAGTTTCAAATCAATCAGTTGAATTTACTCCACGACTTGATAGATCAACATGGAAACTTTGTAATGATCTATAGGGGAGAAACAATTACAGTTGCCAACTTATCATCTCAGTATCAATGGTGGAATGAAAAATGAACCCTGTGTTGTCAGCTGGTTTCCTTGTGAGCAGAATAACAAGTTAAACATGAGAATGAGTCTAAGGTAGAATGAGAGGCAGTATTAGATAAAAGTAAATAAAGGGGACAGCTAGGTTTTATTAATTATTGAAAATTGTTCATTCCTCTCCACAAACAGGGCATAATCATCCTCTCCCACTCTGGATCTCCACCACCTCTTAGATTCTACTTTTATATCTAGCTATCTAGATATAAAAGTTTCGGGACTCTTAATACTTCACTGTATTATGTATTTAATACTCACAGCAACCCTACAAGGCCTACATTTTAATCAGTTTATGAATTGAATTCTTGAGCAAATAAAATGATTACTTTATTATTTTACTGAATACTAATTAGGTCATCGAAATAATGGTTATGGCATTTCAAAATTGAGAAATATTGATATTTTTAAATTAATTGTGTGTTGAACTTTTATATGTTTTTGTTAAAAATGTATATAAAGTTTCAAAATATGTTAAAAGTACATGACACATGAAATAACAGTGAGGTACAATTAAGATATAGCAAATAGATTAAAATAGACAAGTAATTAACCTCCTAAGAACTTTTCAGGAAAAGTTTTAGAAGATTAATATCTAAACATATGAGCTGCTCCTCAGAAGTCTCTACTTTTAGTAATTTTTCTTTTCAAAGATAAAAAAGAAGAAGATTAAATTATGGATACTTCATTTAGTTTAAATTTGGAGCTTTATATAAAATGCATTACAGTATTTTCCATTAGAGTATTATAGTTTTAAAATGTGCACACATGAGCTATTATATGGTCCTGTCACAGTAATTAGGTGATTGCATGACCAGGACATTTAGTTCCTACACATTGAGTACACTTTGAGGTAATTAAATGATTAAATGGCATCAAGGAGAATCATTTTGTTTGTGAGAATACTGCATGTCCTTAAGATATTTCTTCAAATTTCAAAGCTGAGAGACACGATCCCTAAATCTTTGGTTATTTTAATCACCTGTAATCTCTTCACCATAAATTGTTTAACATAATGGATGATAGGTCATGATGATAATACCCTCAAAATTCCATAGTCTTCGGGCTCACCTTAGCAATCACTCATTCAAGACAGAGAAAAAAGAAAGTGAATTCTTGGGTAGATTCATTACTTGGCTTTCATACTACAAGCCAAATCTAATTGTGCTCTCCTTACCCTATTACTGGACAATATGAATGGCATATGTGTAAAATATGCTTACAATTAAATGATTTTCCACAGTCCTGTGTGTGCTTTGGTGTCTGTCAATGTATATAATTGAGTTTACACTGAAGTAGAGGAGCTCTGGGTAGCTTTATACAAGTCCTGGAGTTATCACAAGAAAAATAATTCAACTATGAAAACAAACATATTAGTATCTTACCTTTTAAAATTGAAGAACCATGTGTTAATTTTTCTTTATGTCCTCAAATATCAGGTTTTGAGTACATGTTCTGAAAATAGTCATCAATCCCATTTATATTTAAAAATTAAATAAACACATTAGTTGAAAAGTACAACACAAAAAATGTTTTCAGCAATTTAGACTCTTGTCGGTGAAGGCAAGCATGAATGGACTAGCAAAATCTATTTATAAAAATGTCTTTGACTTTCATTTTTGCAGCATAATAATGTGGTGTTTTGATTGTATAAAGGGTGTTTTGAATCTAAAACAGGAATGCCTAGCTTTAAAACTAAAATATCAGTAACAGTGCTTTAATAACTGAAAACGAGGTTAAGAAGACCCTTGTAAATTTATCCTTAATCATAAACCGTGTGAAAATTATATAATTTGAGAGTCAATTTATTTTTGACAGGTTCTTTTTTTACATATATGTTACAGATTAAAAAATATCTAATTTGAATATAAAAATCTAGGTAGCATGTGTTGTGGAAATAGAAGAACTCAGAATGCTGAATTAGCCCCTTTGCTGTGTATAGAGAAACTGCTATAATAGATTCTGAGTTAAACTATATGTCTAGGCTCAGGTCCTGAATGGGCTAATGTCCATTAACAATCAACAAATTAGTGAATTGCCTTTATTGAAAGTTCTTTTCTCAACCTAATGGTTTGTTTAACTGATGGCTGATGTGACCATTAGGAGCTATTAGCATGTTAAGAGGGTATTAAATAAAGCCAACAGTTGGCCTTTGAAACAAAAGGATAAACACAGCACAATTTATTATTTTGCTAGGCTAAGCAAACATGGTTTCGATGCATTACTGCCTTCTAACAATGCCAGTAGTCATCTGTTGAATAAATATTCCATTGGACTAAGAACAAAAGAATCAGCAAATCTATGATCTACTAAACTTCTAATTGTTGATACGTTTTAGCTGATTTGTGGACTTTAGCTGAGTTATATGTATATGTAGACTCATCTAAAATTTCATATTGTGTTAGATTTTTTTTCTGTCAAATATCATTATTTGGGATAAGGAAAATGCAGATTGTAACCAGATGTGGGTGAAATTGTCTTATACTGAAGCCAGTTTCAAATATATAAAAATTCTAGATGTGAAATAAAAAATTATTTTTCTGTAATTGACCTTTAATAAATTTACTTTTGGGGCTGCTTATTTACTTTCATATTTGAGACTGATTTAATACTTAGAAGGGCAAAATATCATAGGCAGATCCTATACAAGAAATCCCCTATGGTATTTCAAAGGGTCCTTCTGAGTAACTTTTTTCTCCTGGATGTTCAGATGACTATATGGACCTCTAAAAACAGAAGGTCCACAAAATGCTTTTGTAGTAGATACCTCTAAGTACAGAATTAGTTTATATTAAAGTTTCAGTCACATAGAATTTAATAAATAGATTTTATTTAAACTGGGATGAGAGTGGAAAATAAACATGAAAGAAATCTTATCCCCAAAATGACCATATTATTCAAGATATGCTTTCTGCATAGCATGTATAAAGTAACAAAAAAACCTGGGAAGAAAAATGACATTCTGAAGTTTAACCACCTTACTATGTCCTACAAATCTCTATTCGAAAGTAAATAACTTAAAAATTAATTATTGGAAAATGATTTGCCTAATATCCAAATAAAAATTCAGGTTGCATTATATCTTACCAATTAAAAAAATTCATTTTGTGGCAAGGTGATTCTTGCAGTAAACACTTTCACTCATCTGCAGTCTATCATTGCCTTTGTAGAATATCACACAGAAACCAGAAACATAATATTGGAGCAAAATAAAGTTTTCGTAGCTCTGAAATCAAGGGTATTCTATGGTGGTGGGAGGTAAGTTTGGAGGAAAATACTGGATATATTATGAAGGAGCTCTGTGCTTGGACAAGAAGTTTGGGAGTGATGAATGGTTTGTAGCAGTCAAATTTATGTTTATGACCCATCTCTGAAAGCAAGTTCAGAAGAATATAAAAAGGATGTCTTACGAATATGAAGTTTATACAGCAATTCAAACAGGAAATAATGAAAGGCCAGATCTATAAGCAGTAGTAGAAAAGATGGAGAAGGAATAGATTCAACTTTTTGATGATTTTGATAATTAGCTTTGATACTTTCCTTTCCTTCCATATCTTCAGAGATTTTTTTTTTCTTTTTGCGCCATTTCAATTGAGTTTTGTTAAAATAAACTTCAGTGAAAGTTTGACCAGGTGTGTGATGGTTGGGAGTGTAAGGGGAATAAGGAGGGGAGCAGATACATTTTCTAATGACAGAAGTGACAGACTTGATAGGGAAACTCTCCTGTGAATACCCAAGAGTCTGACCACTGACCTTCATCTAAGTAAGTAATAAAGGTGTGAAATAGGGCCAGACATGATATCCTTAAGGAATTTGATATATCAGCGCATACTCCCCTTGCCCCCTGGAGGACAACACAAGCATTGCTCACAAGAAGCCTCCTGTACACTTCAGATAAACTGAATCTTTTCCTCTGTCTTCTCCATTTTGGAGGCATTTGCCAAGATACCCAGGAAAAAAATTTAACAAAGATAATATGCTTTGCATCTATACTATGTCTCCTTTGGACAATCAGGCTAATTATAACTATTGATTCTCCAGTTCTACAACTCTGTTAGAAGAAAAAAAAATAGATTTGGCAGACATGCCAATCTGTACTTTTTTTCAATTCCTCATTTTCTTTTAATTGATTTTTGCAAGGTGTTTAATATATACTGTGAATGATTATACAGTTCACAAAGTTGTTCTTCTTCTTGTTTACTTGGAAATAATGAGTGGTTGCCCATAGAATGTCTTGCTGTAACATAGAGCTAAATGAAATATTTCTCATTTTCCCTTTTTGCTTTCTCTCCTTTTCTCCATTCACCCCAGCCCAAATCATTTGTTTTCCATGATGGCAGATTTCTTCCTTCCAGGCCTCTCTGGGCTACCCAGGAGACTGCTCAGAGCATGCTGGAGTTTCTTTTATTTATTTATTTAAATTTTTTTTTATGTTTTATTTATTTCTGAGAGAGAGACAGCATGAGCAGGAGAGGGTCAGAGAGAGAGGGAGACACAGAATCTGAAGCAGGCTCCAGGCTCTGAGCTAGCTGTCAGCACAGAGACTGACACAGGGCTTGAACCCACAAACCATGAGATCATGACCTGATCCAAAGTCGGATGCTCAAGCGACTGAGCCACCCAGGTACCCCTGGAGTTTCTTTTAAAAGGCCTGTCTCTTCTCTTGTTGAGGGAGCTGAAACTGGATGGTATCAGCTGGCTGACAGAGTACAAAAGAGAAGCCTCCCAATGCTTTCTTGCAGTGATCTGGGTGAATACCTGTCTGGAAAAGCCATAAACTAGTGACATACCTCTCTGAATATAGGTCCTGTCTTTCTGTCATTTCTCTACCCTCAAGCCTTTGAGAGTTTATTCCCATGATATAAGAAATTCCAAATTGCAAACTCATCTAATTAGCAGTGAATTGGTCATGTATAGAATTGACACTGAATTTGACACTGAAGAATCAACGCAGGCTGCTGCAAGACCTCAGCTTAGAACTACATAGCTTTCTACACATGGTAGGAAGCACAAAAATGGTGTATGGTTAATCAAATGAATACAATAAATCAGTGGATTTAAGCCAGGTCCACATTTATTCGGGGATCAAATTGTTCTTTTTTTATCTTTTTATTGGAGTTTAAACATTCTTAGATATAACCTGATGGTAACACAGCAAAAAGACAGGAGTTTATGAGAAAGTACCCTCAAGAATAGGGTAAATAGGGTACATAGGAAAAATAGGGGCGCCTGGGTGGCTCAGTCAGTTGTGTGGCCAACTTCGGCTCAGGTCATGATCTCATGGTTCCTGGGTTCGAGCCCTTCGTCAGGCTCTGTGCTGACAGCTAGCTCAGAGCCTGGAGCCTGTTTCAGAGTCTGTGACTCCCTCTGTCTCTGACCCTCCCCTGCTCACGCTGTCTCTCTCAGAAAAAAAAAGTAAAAGAATGGGAAAAATATTTAGAAGTGATGGGTAAAACTAGTTGTAGCAAGCAAACACCTTAGTCCCCAGACACAAGTACCAGTTAAATTCTAACTGGATCAGAACCGCCTTTGACCAGGGAAAGGGCAGTCCCAGATCCGGGCCCTATTTTTCAGAGAGCCCTGTATGACACAAACACAGAAGTTCATTGAATGTGAAGTGCACTGGCCATCTGTCGGACGGCACCTGGCACTTGTGACCTGTAACCTTAAACATCTGCTCTCGTGACTAATATAACTTAGGCTCCAAGGAAACGGATATTTCTCCTACATCTCCTGCCCCATGACCTTGAAATGATAGGTGACTGCATGTCAATGCCACGGAGGTCTGTGGCGTGTACAACTGCTGACATCAGATACAAACGATGTCTTGGAATGCATGAAGCGTCTGAGTGGACAAATCTCAGGTGGGAGGCCCAGTGAGTTTTAACAAACTGAGCAATACCTATGTAGTCAGTTCCTTCCAATCACCAGAACTGCCAAGAGGAGCTGCTCTCCTAACTTCTAAAACTGTAACTGTTGCTACCTAATACTTTATGTAAATAGAATCACATACAGTACTCTTTTGTTCAATATTTCAAAATCCATTTATGCTGATGCCATTAGTTTGCAACCTCAAGGGCTTTCCTCCTTGTAATCTGAAACTGGCCCCCCAGAACACACAGGGCAAGGAGTGACTGAAGAAAGAGGCAGATCATCCTCCACTGGAAGGTGGCAGGTTTATTACAGCAAAGGAACTTACATATACCTTAGGTGTCTGCAAGATGACTGGTTTCTGCATTCACCAGCCAAATCTTCAAAGTTGACCCACTGGTCTTAACTGGGTTGAGTCATGTATACCATCCACATGGTCTCAACAACACATCACTATGTCAAGGCTATATCCATGGGGCAGCTTCTGGGAGTAGGGGAGGCGAGTTCACATTCCAGGAAGGAGTGGGGAGAGGAACTGCCCCTTGCCTGGGTTTATCTTACTGTCAATCAGCAATCAATGACCTCCCCCAACAGATGCGTATAGTTAGCATTTGTTCATTGCTATACAGTATTTTATTGCATTAAAACATCAAAATATATTTATCCTGTTTATTGTAAATGGACATTTGTGTTGTTTCCAGTTTGGAAACAGTGTATAGTGCTCCTATGCGTACTCATGTTCATATCTACTGGCAAATCTATATACTTATTTCTTTTGGGTATATACCAAGGAGTGGAATTATTGAGTAATAGGTATGCATAGGTTTTGTTTCAGTTTCCAAAGTGGTTGTATTAATTTATTACCCCTGCCCCCAAGCACTGTATAGGAGCTGTAGTTACCCTTCATCCTTGCTAACTACTTCTATTTTCTGCTATTTTCATGGTAATCATTCTTGTAGGGGTATGGTAGTGTCACCTTATGGTTTTAATTCAATCTCATGGCAGAAAATCCTAAATAATCCACCTAGAACTAGAACTAAACCTAAAACTAATAAATGAACTTAGTAAGGTTACAGGATACAAGATCAATAAGCAAAAATCCATTTTTCTATATATATTAGAAGTGAATAGCCCAAAATTAAAGTTAAAAACTACCATTTATAATAGTTTCCATGAACACAAATTACTTTGAAATAAATCTGACAAAGGATTTATGTATAAAGAGGACATATGTATTTTAAAATCAACTTCTTAATTTTCATACACACACACACACACACACACACACACACACACACACACACACACACACATACAAACCCTAATAGAATTTTAACCTAGGTTGACTTAAATCTATCAACTTGGGGGGAATTGACATTGCAATATTGACTTTTATTTCTGTGAAAATGGTGTAACTCTTCACCTATTTTAGTATTGTTTAATTTCTCTGTTATATTTTCTATCTCTCATTGAAGGGTTTCTATAGATATTTAATTAGGATTTGATTTTAGAACAGCTTTATTGAGAAATAATGTTATATAATAAATAGCACATGCTCAAAGTGAACGATTGAATGAGTTTGGCAATTGTGTAAATCCACTCAACCATCACCACAATCAAAATAATGAACATATCCATCACAACTAAAAGTTTTCTTGAACCGCTTATAATCCTTTCCTCCTAATGCTCTCTGCTTTTTTCTACCACTTAACCTGAAAAACTGATCTGCTTTGTGTCATTATAAATTAATTTATATATATTAGAAATTTATATAAATAATACAGATTATATTATTTTGCCTTACTTTTTTCACTTAGGATAAACATTTTGCGATTCATACATTTTAATGTATTCACATATCAATAGTGTATTCTTTTTGAATCCCCAGTAGTGGATATGGCACAACTTATCCCTTCACCTGCTGATGGACATTTGGATTATTTCCAGCGATTGGCTATGGTTGCTCTGAGCATTCATGTACAAGTCTTTGTAAGTACGAAGGTTTTCTTTTTCCTTGAATGTATATTTCTCGTGTGGTATGGCTAGATTATACCATAAGTATGAGTTTACTAGTTAAAGAGACTGCCAATCTGCCTTCCAAAGTGGTTGTATTCTTTTAATTTAAATTTTAGTTACCATAGAGTGCAATATTGGTTTCAGAAGTAGAATTGAGTGATCCATCACTTACATACAACACCCAGTGCTCATCCCAACTAGTGCCCTCTTTCATGCCCATCATCCATCTAGCCCATCTCCTACCCACCTCTCTCCATCAACTCTCAGTTTGTTCTCTATAGTTAAGAGTCTAATGGTTTGTTTACCTCTCTTCTCTTTCTTTTTATATTATCACTTCCAGGGTATCAGAGTCCCAGTTCCTCTCCAGTGTAGTTAACATTTGATATGATCAGCCTTTTTATACATCAATATAATTGGTGTATGGGCATGTCATTAAATCTCATCTTTATCTTCATTTTTATGACTAATGATGATATCGACTTATTTGTCATTGAAAATCTTCTTGGAAAATATCTGGTTAAATGTTTTGCATATGTTCACAAGCAGTTTTTTTTTTTATGATTGACCTTTGAGAGTTCTAAATATATTTTGATTTTTTTTATCAGATGTATGATCTGTAAATATTTCTTACTCTCTGGTTTGTCTTCTCATTCTTTTAACAGTGTCTTTCGAAGAGCAGAAAATTTTAACTTTGATAAAGTTCATCTTGTCATTTTTTCCCTATATGGATTATCTTTTTAAGGTCATTTCTAATTACCCTTTGCCTAACATAAAGATCACAAAAATTTTCAGTTATGTTTTCCTTTATAAGTTTTATAGTTTTAGACTTTATATTTAAAGCTGTGATCCATCTATTTTGAGTTAATTTTGATATGTGATGTGAGATATAAATAAAATTTACTCTTTTGGAGATGAATATCCAATTATTTCATCATTTCCCAATGAACTAAGTTTGTATCTTTGCCAAAATTAGCTGTCCATATATGAGCAGACACTCTGTTTTTGGACACTCTATGATGTCTCAGAAGTCTATTTGTCTATCCTGATGCCAATATCAAATTCTCGATTATTGTAGTTTTGTAATAAGTCCTCAAGTCAGGTAGCATTAGTTTCCCAACTTTGTTCTTTTTAAAAGTTGTTTTGGCTATTTTAGGTCCTTTGCATTTCTGTATACTTTAGAAGTAGCATGCCATTTTCTACCAAAGTGTCTTTTTGGATTTTTCCTGAAATACATTTGGATCTCTAGATCTATTTAAGCCTATAGATTAATTCTTAACAATATTCTTTCAACCCAAGAAAATGGTACATATCTCTATCTTATTTAATTTCTCTCAACAATATGTTATTAAAGTCTTCTGTATCATTACTGATTTTCTGTTAGTTTTCTATCAATTACTGATTGGAGAACATTGAAATATTTGACTACAATTGTGGATTTATCTCATTTTTCTTGCAGTTCTGTCAGTTTTGTTTTGTGTATGTTAAATTCTGTTAATGGATGTAAGCATGTCAGTATTTTTATATAATCCTAATGAATTCACTCTTTTTTTTTTTTCTAGGAGAGAGAGAGACAGCGTGAGCAGGAGAGGGTCGGAGAGAGAGGGAGATACAGACTCTGAAATAGACTCCAGGCTCTGAACTGGCAGTCAGCACAGAGCCCGACTCGGGGCTCGAACCCACGAACCGCGAGATCATGATCTAAGCGCAAGTCGGACGCTTAACCGACTAAGCCACCCAGGCGCCCCCTTAATGAGTTCACTCTTATCATTAATAAACGACTCCATCCTTGTTCATATTCTTTGTTCTAAAATCTACTTTGCCTGATACTAATATACCACTTCAGTTTTATTTTGATTACTGTTATTAAAATATATGTTGTGTCATCCTTTTACTTTTGACCTATTTGTATCTCTAAGTTGAATATGTGTTTCTTTTGGGGAGCATGTAGTTGGATTTTACTTTTTGATATCTTACTTTTAACAACCTGTGACTTGAAAAAAGTATGTCGAAATCATTTATATTTTATGGAATTGTTGAGATGACTAAGTCTAAATTTATCAGCTTTCTGTTTGTTGTGTTGTTGTATCATTTGTTTTTTGTTCCTTTTTCCCCCTGTTTTGCTTCCTTTTTTTAGACTGAGTATTTTTTCTAATTCTATTTTATCTTCTTGGATTATTAGCATAACCATTTATTTTGCTATTTAGTGGTTGTTTTTGAGATTATTTACATTTCTTCCTTATCACAGACTACCTTCAAATGATATTATAACACTTCAAATATATTCACGTAATTCAACATATTCACATATTGTGATGTTCTTGTGAATATTATACCTCGATTTTTTCTTTCCTGGCTTTTGTGTTATTGCTATATACTTTACTTCTGAATTGTTATAAAACTCACACTACATTATTCTTATTATTTGGTTACACAATCAATTATATTTTAAAGATATTTAAATGGTAAGAAAAGATTTGTATATTTACTGATATAAGTACTTTCTTTGCTCTTCTTTTCTTTCATATGAATCCACATTTTCATTTAGTATCATTTCCCACCTTCTAGGAAGACTTCTTTTATCATTTTTTATGATACAGATCTACAAATGATGAAATTCTTTCATCTTTATATATCTGAAAAAAAAAAAAACCCTTCATTTTTGGTTTTACTTTTGAAAGCAATTCTCAGTAGGCATGGGATTTTAGGTCATCTCCTCTCCTTTACTTATTTGAAAATGTTGCTTTGCTGTGTTCAAACAGATTCTTTTTCAAATAAGAAATCTGCTTCCATTCTTACCTTTATTTCCTATGTACTGTGACTTTTTCTCTGGCTGGTTTTAGGATTTTATCACTACATTCTAGCAATTTGATTGTGACATCAGTTCCTGTAGTTTTCTTTATATTTTGTGTGCTTGGAGTTGTATTTTTTTTAGATACAGAAGTTTATAGTTCTCATCAGATTGGAAAATATATCAACCATTTTTTGTTCAAATATTTTTCTGCCTTCCTCTAAAACATCTACCTTTTCATTTATTTTGGAAATTCTAATTACATGTATATTTGACACCTTTAAGTTGTCAGTTTTGGCTGCATCAAACCCGCAAGTGTTCTGGAGAAAAATGGCTGCAGATCTGTCAGCTACTTCTCCAGGATTCCTACTTTTCCAGAATTTTACCCTCTGTAGTTTTTTTGTTTGTTTTGTTTTGGTTTGGTTTGGTTTTGTTTCTACAGCTCTCTGATGTCTTTAAACAGAAGCTCTTTTTATTTTATCTGACTTTTCTATTGGACTTGGTCAGACACAAACTATACCATCTGTATTAGCATTCTCCAGAGATCCTTTTTTATATTTTATATTTATCTATCTTTCTATTTAGAGATTATGAAGAATTGGCTCATGATTACGGAGGCTGAGAAATCCTACAATCTGCAATTTGCAAGCTGGAGACCCAGGAAAGCTAGTGGTATAACCCAGTACAAATCCAAAGGCAGAGGAGTCAATGATGTAAATTCTAGGCGAAGGTCAGGAGAAGAACTATGTCCCAGTTCAAGCAGGGAAGCAGGGAGAGAATGAATCCTCCCTTCTATTGATTTTTGTTCTATTTAGACCTCAGTGAATTGGATGATGCCCACTTCATTGGGGAGGTTAATCCAGTTTACTGAGTCTACCAATTCCAATGGTAATCTCATGGGGGTGCCTGGGTGGCTTAGTCGGTTAAGCGTCCGACTTTCGCTTAGGTCATGATCTCACGGTTCGTGGGTTCGAGCCCCATCGGGCTCTGTGCTGACTGCCAGCTCAGAGCCTGGAGCCTGTTTCAGTCTGTGACTCCCTCTCTCTCTGACCCTCCCTTGCTCACGCTGTCTCTCTCTCTCTCTCCTAGAAATAAATAAAACATTTAAAAAAATAAAAAACAACAACAACAAATGGTAATCTCATTTGAAAACACTCTCACTGACACACCCAGAAATGTTTAATGTAGGCACCCATGGTCTGGGCAGGTTGACACATAAAATTAACCATTACAGCCTCCTATTCAGAAACGTAATTAAATTAGCTTGATATTTATAATAGTTAAATATGGAGGCTAAAGAAAATCTTGCAGTGTAAAAATTCACATTGAAATTAAATTTGTATATATGCAATTCTCTTAAAGCATTAACTAGATCTGTGCAATTTACATTAGTGTTTACATTACAGTCGAAAACTAGTTAATACATTTATAGACAGCAAATATCACGATCTTAGTAATAGTGACTTTTGTGTAAAGTTAAAATAGTTTGTAATGTTCTATGTACAAGGACAATTTATTGTGTGTCTCCATTACGATGTTTGAATCTATTATGAAAAATTCATTACTTCTGAATATGACTACTATTTTAAGAATTTTATCGACAAGTTTGGTTATTACTGTCTCAGCATAGTTTCTTCAAATTGAATTAATAAAAACACATTTAATAATTAAATGGCTAAAAACCGTTGTCTAATTTGGTTTTAAGGTATACAAAATCATAACTTTATGTATATTTTGAATTTTTAAAATTTTAAAATGCAATATTTCAAGGTAGGAAAATAGGGGATATTTTACTTGGAAGTTTTATCTCAATTAATAATTTATGTATATTAATGATACGGTATATTAACATCCATTTGTACCCTTGCTCCAGGTCATGCAAATAGGCTCAGGCCTAATGATTACATTTGTGTTAAAGACATTTTGAAATTTTTTTTTGTCTGCGTAGACTTGTAGTATTATGTTTTTACAATTAAAACAAAATAAAATAAAATTCTTTTTGCTTTTACCAACTGTTATTTCATATTATCCTCTTATATCAATTGGGGTTCAATCCTAGAAGCAAAATCACTATGAATATTATGAAATAAGAAATTTATTGTATGAAATAAACCTCATACCATTGTCAGAGGAATTGGAAAGCAAAGATCTGAAAGAATTGGAGAAAAGTCCCTAATTAATATGGTGTTGATGAGTGATCAGGAACTTGAAGAAAGAGAGGCACTTCTGGGTGCTGGAGTAGAATTGGTATAAGAGTCCATGTAGGGTGTTCATTCTTTATGGCTAAATTCTCAATGAAGACACTCTTGTGGGCCTGGATTGCTAATATCCAGTAGAGTCAACTGTTAGGAAGGAGAGATGTACATGGACCATTACGTAAGAGCAAACTGATATCCACCAAGCAACTTTAACCAATGTCATCCCTTAGAGCACAATGTCTACTTCACTTCTGCCTCCCACATAACACACACATTTTTCTTGTGGCTGACCTTAACCCAAATTATTTAGGCAAGGAAATTCTGAACTATTGAGTTTGAGGTTACCTAAGACAATATAGTAAAAACTACCATATGTCTGTGATCTTATGTGATAGGATCAAAAATCAGAGAGGGGAATATTGGGGGGAGAATAGAATATGTGGTTTTCATAAGAAAACCTGACTTTTGGATGAGTGTGCTCAGAACCTAGCCTGCTGATGTGCTTCTTTCTTGCTGTACTCTGTGTTTTTCCATTGCATTTATCAGGCCCACATTTGGATAAAGAAGGATGCTTGTCCAGCAGAATGTCTGAGGTCTCCTAGAAATTACACAAAAAAGGATGCTGAAGAATTGGGGCAGCCAACTTAAATTAAGGACAACCATTCCCCCAAGGAAGTGATGGTCACCATCTCTGGCATCATTAACCATATAAAGACTTTCCTGAGCTTTATAAGACAAGTACATAGAGGAGAAATGATGCCTCCGTCAGGGAGAATTGTTCTTTGTTTCTTAATTTATGACTTAATGCTGTTCTTCCTAAGTGTCTCTGCATTTGCTAAAAATTTTAGGAAGATGCCATCTAGGATTTAATATTTTATGTAGTAGAAATGTTAGTATTTTATGCCTCAGGTTCTGTATCTGCCTAGAAACATCCTTGCTGCAGTGCTTGTGTGTGGCTCCTGTCATCTGTCAAAGTATAGTTGGGATATTTCTTTCCGGTTATGTTCTGTGACAAGGTGGTACTAAGTAGAGGTCTATTTTTTTAAGCAGTTTTGCTCCATTATCTTCCTACATAAGCACAAAAACTCTCTTATCAAAACTCATGGGGTTTCCAGAGTAGAATGGCTCTAATTGCCCAGGAAATCACAATACTGGGAGATGTGTATGTACAGTAAAGCACCCTCTGGGGTCCTGAGCACTCCAAAGAATGAAAATGGTGGGGTATGCTAGATTCTTGGAAATATTTCAGCACAAAGTGATATGTATGTTTTATAGACAAAGCACCATACAGCAAGAAAATATGGACATTGTTGCAAGTATGTATGCAAAAATTAGTTTTCTTAAATTCTACAGGGAATAGGATTTCTAATACATTTATCACTGTGTTTTACCGTATCTCTTTTCAGTGTTGTAAGCTGCATTTACCTTGTAATGTATTATGTTTATAAAAGGCTTCATTTACAAAACATTTGCTTTTAAAAATTATATTTATTTCGGGGCGCCTGGGTGGCTTAGTCGGTTAAGCATCCGACTTTCGCTTAGGTCATGATCTCGCGGTTCGTGGGTTCGAGCCCTACGTTGGGCTCTGTGCTGACTGCCAGCTCGGAGCCTGGAGCCTGTTTCAGCCTGTGACTCCCTCTCTCTCTGACCCTCCCCTGCTCACGCTGTCTCTCTCTCTCTCCTAAAAATAAATAAAACATTAAAAAATTTAAAAAAGAAAAAAATTATATTTATTTCTCACAATAACTATAAGGTCAATATTAATATTCTCATTTTACCAAAGGAGAAGTAGAGACACACATGTTGACTGACTTGTCCAAGGTCAGAGTGCAAGTGGAAAATCAGTGGTCTGGTATGACACAAACCTTCCCTTACAGTCTGTGTAGCAGAGATGAGTAATGTACAACAGAGTAGCAATTTTTTTTTCCAAAATGTCTCAAAGACTTGTACGTTGTAAGTTTAACTTACACCCAAGTCTCCCTCATCTGGTAAGACCTGCACTTTTTGGCAGCTCAAGACATATCTCTTTCTTTTCCTTCCCATCTAAACACTGAAAGCATAGCCTCTATAGCCAGTCCCTAATCACTTTTACTCATTTCTAAATTCTCAGCAACATGGTTCCTGCAGCGACTCACACCTCTATGATCATGTTGCTCTTGTGCCCAAGTACTTCCTAATTATAAAATAAAATGTAATCATGGAGGGTGTTATGTTTTTAATGAATTTTAATGAATTTAATGAATTGTTTTATTATAAAATGCTACTCTTTATCTTTAGTGATCCTTCTTGCCTTGCCTTTAAAATGTAATGTGTTTTCCTTTATATTTCATGAAATAGTTTTCTTTTTTCATTTTTTTTATTTTCAAACTTCTGTGCTCCTAATATTTACATGACATCTCATGTAAATAGCATTTACCTGGGATTTAAAAAAAATCCATTCTGAAGTTTTTTGTTTTCAATTGGAGACTTTAGCTCATTTATATTTAATGTACTTGGGCTTATCTACCATTTTGTTTGTTCTTGTTTCTTTTAAGTTTATTTGTTTATTTTTGAGACAGAGAAAGAGAGCATTAGTGTGTGAGCGAAGGAGTGGCAGAGAGGAAGAGGGAGAATCCCAAGCAGGCTCTGTGCTGTGAGCCTGGAACTAGATGCAGGGCTCAGTCTCACAAACCATGAGATCATGACCTGAATGGAAATCAAGAATTAGACACTTAACTGACTCAGCCACCCAGGTGCCTTGATTTTGTTTGTATTGTATTGTATTGAATTGAATTGTGTTGTATTGTATTGTATTTTGTTTTATTTCTGTTATTTGTTCTTTTATTCCTCTGTTGTTTTTTTCTTTTTAATTAATCACATTATTTAATATGCTATTTTTTTCTCCTGTAATTTTAAAATTCATTTTGAGCATATTTACTTGTACATTTTGATTTAAAAAATATTTCCCTACTTATTTAGTCTTTTTTAAAATATTTGGAGGATGAGAGAGAGAGAGAGAGCATGCAGGGCAGGGGCAGATTGAGAGGGAGACACAGAATCTAAAGCAAGCTCTAGGCTCTGAGCTATCAGCACACAGCCCGATGAGGGGCTTGAACCTATGAACCATGAAATCATGACCTAAGCCGAAGTTGGACACTTAACCGACTGAGCCACCCAGGCGCCCCTGTTTATTCTTTTTATTACCAGTCAATCTTTTCTGAAATTTTGTGCTCCCATCCAGGATAGTTTCCTGTTCCTAAAATATCCTTTTGATATTTCTTGGAGGGCAGCTTTCATTTGTCTGAAAACCTCTTATTTTGTCTTTATTTTTAAAAGGTAGTTCCTGTGGGCATAGAATTCTGTTAGCAGGGTTTCACTCTCTATACTTTGAAAGATGTCATTTCACTGCCTTTTGGTTTGACCAGTTCTGTTGAGAAGTCAGTTATATTTTTGTACTCTTACTCCTTTAAAAGTAATGTGTCTTGTTTTCCCACTGTCATTAAAAGTTTTTTGTCTTTTTTCCAGCATTTTAATTATGCTCTACCAACGTGCATTTTCTGTAGAGGTTTCTTTCTTCAGATTTGCAGAGCTTTTTGAAACTGTGGATTGAAGTTTTTTCCAGTTTTGGAAAAATCTTGCCAATCATCTCATTAAACATTCTTTCTGCCTTATTCTCTTTGCTCTATTTGTTGAACTTTAATCATATATATTTTTGTTCTTTTAATTATGTAACACTTGTGTCATTTATTCCATTCTATTTTATTTTATTTTTTTCCCTTTGCTTCAGTTCATTAATCCTTTATTCTATTATGTCCAACCTGCTCTAATCTTCTAATAATGAGTTCCGATTTCAGATTTTTTATTCTTTAACTCTGGAATATACATTTGATCTATTATGTAAATTATAATTCTTGTTTGGAATTTTTATCTTTCTATCCATTTTGTTCAGCTTTTGATATTTTCCTAAATATATATAAAGTATTGCCTTTTTAAAGTCACTTGAAAATCTGCTGTATAATTTTTCTTTTTTAGTTATATTTTTTCACTGCTTCATGTTTCTATTAATTTTTTATTATAGTCCATCATAGTCTAAAAGATGATATAGTCTAGCAGCAAAAGCAGTAAAGTGTATTTCTTCCTGCTCCATTCTTTAAGACAGACACAGAGAGAGAGAGAGTGCTGGCTTCAGTGAAATAAGGCACTGAGCTGAGTCAGAGCTAGGTGGCAGTTTGCAACAGATTCAATCTGTCTCTTGGTTTGACCTTTTCATTTATTGTGCATGGTCCTCCTAAGGCCATTAAGGACATGTCAAATCTTTGTCTTCTGTACTCTGATAGACTGCAGAAAATCTGATTCTGCCCTTCAAAGGCAAGATCATTGGGTTCCAGACCTAATAATCTTATCCAGAAGCAGATCTACTTCTTCTCCCTTACAATTTCATGTTAGCATCAAATCACTCACTAGAGATTCTCTGATTATTTTGTATTGAACGAGGTTATCGCTTTTTTTATATCTCTTACCAAACATGTTTTGCGCTCATCATATTAAATTATAATTTTGGTTATTTGTGTTTCTTTCCCCCCCCAAACACTCTCAGGGGTCAGAACCTTTTTGTAGTGTATGCATTTGTAAGTGGCTTAGCATTTATATATTAGGCATAAGGGAAATAAATACCTCTCATATACCCAACCTGAAAATAATATGCTAATCACTGTTATGTGTAACCTTGGTTATCTTTCTTTTTGTTTTTAGAAATATTCTCCCCCTTGAGGGGAAAGTGGGTGATGGGCATTGCGGAGGGCACTTGCTGGGATGAGCACTGTGTGTTGTATGGAAACCAATTTGACAATAAATTATACTAAAAAAAAGAAAGAAAAGAAATATTCTCCCCCTCTGAGAGGTTTGTTTCCATTGTACTGATTCACTCAATCATTATTTCAATAATACTGAGGATCTTCTATAAGGCAGAAACAGGGTTAAGAGTGGGCAAATAATTAACCAAGTTCCTCTGCTGTTTTAATCTGAGTACCGGACATGTGACATATTGAGTCTGATGTAAAGTTGTGCTGAATTTATAGCATTATGAATAGTGGAGGTGATGGCTTTGGCAGTGAAAGTATTTAATCAAATCTGAGTAGAAATTACTAACAGAACTCAGTGATTCCAGGAATCTAAACCACAGGTATCACGCAGAGCTGAATTTGATATGGACCGTTGGGAATTCTTCTGAAATCTGACCGATGATTTATAAATTCACTTGACTAGACACTAAGTTAAGGAATACAAATGTTACTACCAAGGACAAGATCATTTGAAGGTGGTAGGATTCCATGTCCTGGATTAACATGGCTTCAGTGAGGCCAGATAGAAAAAAGAGAAGGTTAAACTCACATGTGCATATATACACACATAGCCTTTTCTGGGGGAGGTGGCACTTTCATCTTATTATTCTTGTTATTTTCTTTTATTACGCCTACTTCTTTCCCTTAGACATCTTGCTTAATTTACACAGTTAGATTGTTTTCCAGATACTGGCTGCCAGCACAGAGCCCGACGCGGGGCTCAAACCCACCAACCATGAGATCATGACCTAAGCCGAAGTCAGAAGCTTAACCGGCTGACCCACCCAGGCGCCCCACACAACTTTTGGTATGACTGAGTTTCAAAGTATACTTTCATATACATATTTTTAAAAGTTTCTCTTTTCTTGAAAAATAATATATATAATGTTTAGAATAAAAGAGTCAGCCCTTTCTGAGGCCCTCTTAGGCTGACCCTGTTTAATGCACTCAGGATTGTGAATCAAGAAGGTCTAGAGATGGAGAAGAAAAAAGATACATCTTTGTTTCCAGGTAAGCATCCCTGGTTAGGGTGGAAGTGTGTGTTTGGCATGGTGATCACATGAACTTTGCCACAGGCAGATAACAGAGACCTCTGTCAGGGGTGATGGGAAGGATGAAGACTTTCAGTATGTGTGTAGTGGGCAAGCCCTACCTGGGTATACGGAGATGTCATGGGGGGAAAAAGCAGTTTAACTGAGTTTGGATGCCTGAAGACATCCAAATGGGTGTGTAAGGATTAGACATTTTCAATGGACCCTGAATAGTCAATTTGAGAGTAATCTTTGGAAAGCATCAATGTCAGATAATACATGTATGCCCTGCAAAGTGAGCAGATTAACTGTTAGAGAAAAGAACTGAGAGTATTTTATCATTAGGTCTTACAAGTTACAAGTTACAAGTTACTTTATACAAGTATAAAGTAAAACATAATAAAAATAAAAACTAATCAGCACTAAGTTTCCTCTATAATCTAATAAACTGGGTTTTGTTTTGGTTTGTTTGGTTTTTTGTTTTTGTTTTTGTTTTTTTACGTTTGGAGGCTAACCTCCTTTGTCACGATAAGTCACAATGGATGAACATTTTTATTGAATAAGTCTTGATTTTTCAAGCTGTGAAAGCATGCACACTCTTGACAGTTGATAAGAATAGTTTTCCTTTAAAGAAGTTCTATTGCGGGGCGGCTGGGTGGCTTAGTCGGTTAAGCGTCTGACTTTCTCTTAGGTCATGATCTTGCGGTTCGTGGGTTCGAGCCCCGCGTCGCGCTCTGTGCTGACTGCCAGCTCAGAGCCTGGAGCCTATTTCAGAGTCTGTGACTCCCTCTCTCTCTGACCCTCCCCTGCCCACGCTGTCTCTCTCTCTCTCCTTCCTAGAAATAAATAAAACATTAAAAAAAAAAAAAAAGAAGTTCTATTGCTTGATTTGTGAACTCCACATTCCAGGATAGTGGATGTAGGGCTGAATCCTTTAAGACTAGAGATCAGAGGTAGAACATGGAGGAAGACAGAGCTGGGGAGAGTGAGTTGGGTGTGAAGCCCTGGTAGTCTGTTCATATTCAAGTGGTGGCCCTGGCCTGGTGTCAGTCTCTGGCTTCCATGTGGGATGTATTCCACCATTTTTCTTGGGAAGTCAGTAGCCTGACAGGACACGTTTTCTCACAAAAATAATGCTGCTGATAGGGCGTCGTATCCTGGACAAAACACAGAAGCCCTTTAACGAAGATGTAACCAATGTTGCGAGTGGCTGGCTTCTTTCCATTTTTGAGGGGCAGGGATCCTGTGGAAAGAGGTGACTGACATGCTTTGAACTGCAGTTCCTTCACTTTTTGGCTGTGTGAGCTCTGAAAAGGAACTTAAGTCCCTAAGCCCCAATTTTCTCCTAGGCAAAATGGAAAATAATAATAGCAGTACTTCATGAGGTTCTTGTGAAGAATGAAGAAAATACTAACTACATAGAACTGAGTACAGCAAGTGGTGACAGATATAAAGAGGCTGATAATGATACTTATTATTATTATTTGAATGCATTCCTGTTGACTTGTGAGAGACTTACATCTCCTTACCTTCCCAGTGGTATCAGTGTTTAAAATAGAGACACTTATTCACTTTAATTTCTTACGTGGAAATTTCCTGGTACTAAAACCTGGTTGGAATATATGAGAGTTCAGGCAGTTTTTGTGAAAATGGTTTGAGCATAGAATCACCGTGAAAAACAACCAGAAATGTTGCAGAGTCAACAGCTCAAAGCTGCATCTTCTTTTTTATTTTATACAATGAAGTCTCTTGCTAGCTGGTTGCTGATTCTATTATAATATTAACTAAGCCAAGTCTGTGAGACTGACATGGTTGGCTTATCTTTGATTATATCTGCTACTTGAGAATCTAAATGTGACCTACTATGAATTGAATATTTTAAATTTTGTTTACCTGGTGGATTTACAAGTTGCTGTGGATTTCCTATCTTGATAATATGAGAACAAGGGTCTGATGACAGAATAAAGGCTCTTAAGTCTTTTAGATTTGTGAGTTCTTCTCAGAACATGTTGATCATTCCATAACATTTTCAGTTATAGGCAATTAATTAATTTATTTTTGCATCCAACGTCTCTGAAGGGGTAAGCTCAGTGTTTTGGAGAAAGATAAGTTATATTTGTTCCCAAATGAATGTTCATTCATTCATCCATCCATTTGCTTAGTACCTATCATGAAAAAGAAAATAAACTAGGGATACAAATCTAAATAACACCTACTGCCTGACACAGGATTGGTAGTTTGGTACACAAAGCAGTTGCTGCCAGTGTTTTGACATACTCTTCATTTGCAGAAGGCAGGTAGATAGAAAATGGCCAATTCATGAGTGACTATGGATTTTAGCTTTTGGGTTTTTAACAAAAGTTGTTTTTAAAATTCCAACATAATTAGCATTCAGTGTTACATTCGTTTCAAGTGGACAACATAATGATTCAACCATTCTATTCATTACTCAGTATGCATCATGATTAGCTTCGCCTATTTCACCCATCCCTCCACCTCTCCTTTGGCAATAATCAGTTTGTTCTCTATATTTAAGGGTCTGTTTTTGTTGTCGTTATTGGTCTTTTCTTTTTATGACTGAGTAATATTCCATTTCCACATCTTTATCCACTCATCTATCTATGGGCACTTGGGTTGCTTCCATATTTGGGGTATTATAAATAATGCTGCAATAAACAAAGGGATGCATATGTCTTTTTGAGTTAGTATTTTCTTATTCTTTGGTAAGTACCCATTATTGGAATAACTGGATCATATGGTAATTCTATTTTTAATTTTGTGAAGAATTTCCATACTGCATTCCATAATGGTTGTACCAGTTTGTATTCCCACAAACAGTGCATGAGATTTCCATTTTCTCCACATCACTTGTTTCTTATGTTTTTGATTTTAACTATTCTGACAGATGTGAGGTGATATCGCATTGTGGTTTTGATTTGCATTTTTCTGATAATTAGTGATGCTGAGTATCTTTTCATGTGTCTATTGACCATCTGTATGTCTTCTTTGGAGAAATGTCTGTCCATGTCTTCTGCCAATTTATTGATTGGATTATCATTTTCTATTGTTGTTGTTGTTTAGCTTTCAGCTTTTAGTACCTTTGATACTCTCAGTGCAAATACATGCCCTTCCATTCCCAGGCTGTTGGAACCCAGCCATCAGCCAATAATAGATGGAGATTCAGTGGATAAATCTCATTTTCCTCACTCATTGGTTGGAACAACTTTAAGGAGCATTTTACATTGTATCACACAGTATGCAACAGATCTGAGGGGGAGGACCCCAAATGGTGGCAGACCTGATAACACACTTTATTCCCTTACTTTTCTCCCTTCTGCATGTAACAATATGTGTTTCCTGGGATCACTTCTCCAACAAAGTGTTTAAATTCTTATCCTCAACCTATAGAAACTCAAACTGAGACAATATGTACCCCACATAATACTAGTAAATTAATATTGTTTTATTTGAAACAGCACAAGGAAATGACTATTTCTTCATTATGAAGATCAGAAAGAAATAATAAGAAACCAAGTCTCAGAACTGTCAAGTAGATAATCTAAGAACAATCCAATGGATTGTGACAGTTCTGGGATTTTATTCTAGGTGTATTTGGCTCTAAGGCTTACTATCTTCTTGGTATTATCATAAACATGATAAGTAGCAATGATAACAATAGAAAATCTAGAGAATGATAACTATAAGTTAAAATCCATAGTCATTAATTTGAATTGGCCATTTTCCATCTGCTTTCAGATAATTTAGTCTTGCCGATGTTTTTTTGTTTGTTTGTTTTGTTTTTAAATATTTTTATTTATTTCTAGGAGAGAGAGAGAGAGAGAGACAGTGTGAGCAGGGGAGGGTCAGAGAGAAAGGGAGACACATACTCTGAAACAGGCTCCAGGCTCTGAGATGGCAGTTAGCACAGAGCCCAACGCGGGGCTTGAACCCACAAACTGCGAGATCGTGACCTGAACGAAAGTTGGACGCCTAACCGACTAAGCTACACAGGCGCCCCAGTCTTGCCTATGTTTTTATCTTAAACAAATTCTTTTAATTTGACACTAACTCAAAGTTTAATTGTTTTCTTTCCCAAGTCACTTGTTTATAATGATCCACTCTCTCCATAAACAGGCAGACAGCAGCATTTCTGGCATTATAGAACTTTTCTATAAAAATAGTCACAGTTTTCCTCCCTTGGTACTTGAAAATTTTATATATACTAACAGTCTCTAGATATTATTTTATATATCATTACATATATCATTAAAAAAAAAAAAAACCTTTTTAAGAGGTTTTCTCGACCCGGCTGCTTTTTAATTGAATTATATAGAGTTTATAGAGTGTATCTCCTTGCCAAGGTGAACCACTTTGTTTCTTCTTTTATTTCTTCCCCCATTGTCTGTTGCAGTGATGCTCAAACCCTGTTCCATGGAGAAAAAAGAAAATTCATGACGGCAAGAGTTTTTCTTCAGTAACCTATTTTGAATTACATATGCAGAAAGCTTTAATAGTTGCTTTTCAGTGACATGCCACAGCTATGACTTCCAGGAAGTCACAAACGTGTTCACATTATGCATTGCCATTAACAAATAAGCATCACTTATCAACTTTCTTTTAAGTTGTACTGTGTCTGTTGGATTAAACTGGCAGGAATTACTTATGCATTATGTATTATCCCATAAATTCACCATATATTTGTGATATTATTTTGGTTTTTTTATTGATAACTTCTTACTGCAATTACTCTGATAAAGATTTTTTGTTATGTCATGGATCATTATTGATGTTTTGTCCATACTTAAAAGAATCTCTCATTAAATAAATATGGGAAATATGAATCTAGAGGACTAATGTCAAAGTTCTCAGCATAACTCCTAGGCATTTCTCATTCCCCACCTATCTCTCAGCCCTATCACCCTTCTGATACTACTTTCTTGAGTGTACTATGTCCTAAATATGGTTCCCTAAACACTTGTGATAATATTTCCTCCATCTGGAATGATCCCCCTCTTTTCTCCACTCAATGAATTCCTTTATAACCCAATCCAGATATTAATAACCTGTGGAAGCCTCCTTCTCTGCACTGGTTACTGTTCTCTCCTTATTCTTTATATTTCTATACTTCTATCATAGACCTGCCACATTGTTAATGCATTCTTCATTAAAACATCCACTTCTTGTACTAGACTACTTATTCCTAAGCCCAGGCCATCTTTACATCCACACTAGTGGTTAGCATAGGATCTGGAAACTGAAGCCATCCAATAATTACTTAGAGCATGGACTCGTGGTAGATTGTGTGACTTTCATTTTTCTTCTCTCCTTCACTTCCTTTCTTCTGTCACTATGAGACTCAACCATGTATTTTTATATATTATTTATTCATTGCCTACTTACTCTGTGTAAGCCACTGTGTAACTGCTATATAAAAAATAAAAGTGAAGAAGAAAAACCTGATTTTTGAGCTCAGTGAATATATAGCCTGGCATGGACTATTGGCCAGTGTAACTTGGGTCCTGGTGGGCATATGTGTTATATAATATATAATATTATCTGTCTACCTATCATCTATCTATCTACCTATCATCTATCTATCTATCTATCTATCTATCTATCATCTATCTATCTATCATCTGTATATCTATCTATCTATCATCATTTATTTATCTATAGCAAAAGATTCAATTGTTTTCTTAGCTATGGCCTAGTTACATTAATCAATGAGAGGTTGTGTGACATAATTACTTTAGGTTATTGTAATTCTGAGTAGTAATTAGATATGACAGTGTGGTGAATATTTTCTATTTGACCAAGAATATGGAGACATGGACTCATTATTATGAAAAACTCTAAGTAGAAATTGTTGTATTTGATCAATTTTAGGCATTTGAAAATTTTTATTTTTATTTATTTATGTAGGTATTTATGTATTCATTTTTTAGAGTGGGAGAGAAAGAGAGAGAGAGAGAGAGAGGGAGGGAGAGAGCATATGAGTAAGGAGGGGAAGAGTGGAGGGAGAGGGAAAGAGAAAGAGAATCTTAAGCAGGTTCCACACTCAGGGTGGAGCCTGATGTGGGGCTCAATCTCATGCCCCTGAGATCATGCCCTGAGCCAAAATCAAGAGTTGGACACTTAACCAACTGAGACACCCAGGCGCCCCTGAAAAATTTTATTTTTAAAAGCTACTTATATAAGAGTTAAATCTTGACAAGTTGTTTATCCAAATATCTTGAAAATTTAGACTTAAGCACTCTTTAGCCTGCATTATTATATTTTTCTCAGCAATAACATGTCTCCAAAATCGGTCTCCATAAGGCCTTGAAGATGTTCTATAAGTAAAAAATGGGAGCGCCTTGATCAAATGGGTTAGACATGGCAAATACGCTCTAACACATCTTCTCGCATGTTAACTTATTAAAGAGCTCTGAGATATTCATCAATAAACTTAAGTTTATTTTACTTATTTTTTCCACAAATTTCCTTTGTCTTTTAAGACTTTGTCTATGTAACATTTAGAAACATTGTAATTAATATTTTGAAAGTGCACAGTGAGATTGGTTAGTGAACTGGTTAATGTTGGCCGATACCTTCTGATAAAATGTGCTGTAATAGTCCATTCCACTAACCATTGTAAATACCCTGACAGGTGGAGAAAGCAGAAAGAGAAAGTGTCCTTCAGGCTGAACACCTTTCTTGACCTGGTAAAACGGACCAAGGCAGAAAGAAGGTGAGAAAGGAACCCTGTTTTAAGATTCAATATAGGGTCAACTGAAATCAGAAAACATGCAGGACAGAGTTCACACATAGAATCAGTGACCATGAATTAGAGCTGAATGGAACTGGAAAATGTCATTAAGCAAGATTCAGAGAAAAAGGATTCTTTTCCAGGTGATGGTCTCGGCTTCCAAGGATAAAGCCAGCCTAGAGTTTCGGTTGTAAACAACTGTGGCAGGAATTAGAGCCCAAGAGAGATATCTGCTTTATTTTCTGGACACTGAGATCTATAGGTTTTTTTTTTATTTTAATTTTTTCAAAGTTTACTGATTTTTGAGAGACAGAGTGTGAACAAGGGAGGGGCATAGAGAGAGGGAGACACAGAATCTGAAGCAGGCTCCAGGCTCAGGGCTGTCAGCACAGAGCCTGATGTGGGCCTCAAACCCATGAACCACGAGTTGATGACCTGAGGTGAAGTCCAACACTTAACCAACTGAGCCACCCAGGGGCTCCTCCCCTCAATAGTCATTTAAAATGTCAGAGAGAATTAGGCTACAGATAATGTTTCAATAATATTGCTATCAGCCAATTTATGATATATTCCAGGTAAAAAATTTTAAATTTCAAAGCTTTTGGTTTTTACAAAGATTATTAATTCAAGACTCAATATGTTCTAAAATGTTTTCTTCTTCTCTTGTATAAAACTGTAAACTATTGGCTGTGGAAGAGAAATTGTGCCCCTTTCTTCTTAAAACTTTATTTTTTGTATCTGATTGCACATACGAGGTGTTTCTAAAATAGTTATCAGATTGAAGTAGATAACTTATGTAATGGAAGACAGCTTTCGTCCATAGGCAATAAAAATGAAGAACATGAATTTATCTGTAGTATTTTGATAAAGCCTCTTAAGTTTTCTCTGTTTCAATCTTATTTGATTTAAAAATCATTGCTATATCTATTTGTCTCTTTTTAGCAGGTGCGTAGGAAGCTGCAGGGAGAGCCAAGGTAAAGATACTGTTTTACCACCCACCCTGGAGATGATGTAAGCATTTATTAAGTTATGGCGACTCTCCTGTCGTTCCCTCTTGTACTCAAGGCAATCCATCCTGCTTCCTGTAGAGAAACCACTGTGTGAATAGCAAAAATACTTTTTGATGGTAATGATGAAACCAAAGATGGACTGTTTCTTTAGAGGATAGATTCTCTAATGTTCTTTTATTGACGGACTGTTGAAAGCATAGAAAATTATGATCTTCTGTCTCAGCTAGCCTGGAGTTCTTCCCCAAATCAATTTCTTATTCAAAAACAAAATGTGCTTCTTATGACCCCCTCCTCTCTCCTCAACTTCTTGCTCAGGGCAAGGCCAATAAGCTTTTGAAGTGCTTGAGCTTAGCTAGTTTTTAATCTTCCTTTAAAAAACATCACTTGTATTTGGAAATCTGATTCAGTTTAAACTGCTGAGTTATAGTATCCCAGAGCCCAAGATTTATAAATGCATAGGAAAGATGTAATGCAGTAATCGAAGTAATAAAATAGCATTATGAAGGATGAATGCTTGGAACCTATTTCTCAAGTATTAAACCCTGACTGTTAAGTTATTTCAAAATCAAACGTGTTTTAAAATAAAAAAGAGTTAAAGGTCACACTATGAAACATCCATATATAGTTTCACTAATCAGAACTTTATAAAAAGATACCCAACAGTGGTTCTAAAAAGTGAGCTAAAACTGTGAATACAGAATATTGTGCTTATATTATGTTACGATTCCCATTTACAGTATTTTGCATTTGAGCTAAAATTTATTTTTTAGTGTTACCTATTTTAATTTTTGCAAGAATTTCCTAAAAGATACATGAAATGATTTTTCTGAAGAAAGATCTGGTTCCAGATAGTGTAGAAAGACCTTGAGATAAATGAACTAGATGTTCTTGTTAAGATATCTATAAACTACTATTCTTTAATACAACTTCAGAAAAGCAGTATCTCAGATGATAAAAATAAAATTGTCTAAAAAATGTCTGCGACTTCATTATATCTATTTTATTCCAATTACTATAATCATAGACATAGTCTGAAGGTATAAACACTGTTAAACTTTATAACAGGTTGATGCTTCCTGGTTGAAAATGGCCCATCTAATGCTCATCAATTATGGAGTTTTTAAACTACAGACGGACACTTCGCTTACAGAGACCCATTTTGATTGTTTACACTAGATTTACACTTTGGGCTTGTCATCAGGCAGAGACTCAAGTAAAATAATGCTCCAAGACCATTTGTTCTTAATGAAAACAATTTGTTATGAACTGAGGGGAAAGTGTCCTTTGTCCTTCTGCCAAAACAGCCTTGCTCTGCATTTGTTGAGTTTGTTCAGATTAATGGGACTACTACAAGATGCTTTAAGACAAAAAGCATTAGTGGAAAGATACAGAGCATTTTTCTAAAATAATGCCAAATACCAGTGAACATGTGTATCATGTTTTCAGACATCTATTATGAAGACTACTTAAAATTAATTATTCTTAATTGTGTTTGTCTATATGGTGTCCATATGGCCCCATTATTCATTTGATAAAATGTTTTTTGGAGAACATTATTTTTTTGGATGATAGTAAGAATTGCGTGGCTGTAAATAGCATTCATATGATCACACAATTTATAATTTATGGTCAATCCACCTTAATGAGATTATGACCAGAACATATCATTACTTTTTATGCTTAATGAGTCCTTCATGTTAAGATCATTTAGAGAAAAAGAAACTGAAAATGCCCTTGAGGAGTAGCAGGTCACAAAAATGAAGATTAAAATATGAAGAAAGATAATGAACCATCTTGGAGAGGAAAATCATGGTCAAGCCATAGAAGATGTTGTTATAGTGAAGATTTTCAAGTGTTCTAATTGCTACTTGGACAGAGAAATGTATGTATTTGAAAAGAATTATCACCTGGATGTCTTTTTCAGTTAGGATTCTGTGTTTTTCAGTGACTAGACAGCTCAGTCTAGAAAGATTGAGTTTTGTCCTTTTCATACTTCCTTTTTAGGGGCTATGTCTGTTATGTGTTTCTTTCAAATACTCTGTCTTCATTTCCTGTAAATTCTGTGACTTTGACCATACCTGCCTTCCCAAGGACTTTATTTTGAGGGATTTATTTGATTTGGAATTTGAGAAAAGCAACAAGCAAACACTCTATTGAATTTTTAGCCAGCCTGATTCCAGATGACAGTGACTCTATAAGAAATAACAAGTATTTCTCCATCGGAGAGACTTGCTGGCCCACATATGCACACTGAGGGAATCGTGCTCAGTAGTGATACTTCCTTGTTGCCTTTATTATTCCATCCAGAAAATTTTAATTTTTCTCCTTGACAGGTTTGAAGGCATCAATGGTTCAGTTATTTGTGGGAAATTCTGACCAGTTCTCACGATATCAATATACTATTATTCAGAGAACTTCATATGTGCAGGTTTTATTTTTACAGTCTTTTTTATATGAAACTATAGCCTTTTTATAGTTATTGCTGGGAACTAAGTTGAGATATAGGAAAAGTCAACATACGATATTTAAATGGAATGTTTCATCTATACATTAATCACCTACTGTGTCCTCTTTGCACTTTAAAACATTTTCAGTAATTATTACTTTGTCACTCTAAGTGTATGTAATCCCTGTTGAAGGTCTTAGTTGGTAGGAACAGAGATAGATGGCTTCTGTGATGCTGTCACAGGATTTCAGGCTTGTGGCCACACTCCGTATTTCAATCCTATTTGAGGAGAAGCAGCATGGAAGGGAAGGAGGGAATTCATCATTTTCAGTCATGTAGCTCTTTAATTATAGACCTCTTTGTTGAACTATTCACTTGGGTATCAATTAGGATCAACTGTGATATTGCACTGGCTGCTAAATACATATCTGCTAAGAAAAACATTGAGATGACCATCTCAAAACTGTCATAAACCAAAATGACATATGGTCACCCACAAAGTGTTAACAGTCAGAAGTCAGCTGTTAGTATAGTGGGTGAGGTGTGGTGGGACACATACGATTAAGTCACAGGAAAACAATTTGCTTATCGCTTTCTTCATCTACAATAGAGATGGGAAAATTTTGACACCAGAGTTTTGTTAGGAATAACTGAAAAGTAAAATGTAATTTTAGAGTGCTTATTAAAGTCTTTATCGTAACAATGATAAGAAGAGCATATGCCAGCTAACAAGATAATTGGACAGATAATTGAAAGATGTACTTCCTTGGCTGCAATGTTTATTCTAGGAGGTACAATAATGTTGTTAAAATTCCAGTAACATCCATAAAATGCAAATTAATTAATGGACTCAGGCTGCATGTACATATTAGTACACATCTGTATTAGTATTAAACTGTAAGGTAGATTTGTACAAATAAGATAACAGGCTAGTATTTTTGTTTATATTTGAGGAGATATATTATTGCTGTTACTATAAAAACCTTAAATATAAGAAATAAGTATATAAGTCTAACTAAAGAAACTGCAAATAAAGGATCTTGAGAGACATACAACCAAGACATTTTGGTCCTATGTGCCTGGTACTGATAGATATGGAAACATATAACATTTCAATAACTTATTTCTTAGTATATGTAGAAATAGTCTCTGAATTCCACACATTGATTAGCTGAACTAATTACTCTCCTTGCTGCCCTTTAGATGTATCTTTAAACATAAAACAAAGCATAGAGGGGCCAGTAATTCAAAATGTTAAATTTTAATTTATAGTTTCTTCTATCTTCCCTGTCTTTCCCTCCCTCATCTTCTATTTTAATACCTTCATTCTCTATTTTCTCAACTTCATTATGCAAATAATTTGAGCTGATTGTAATGTTAATTTACTGTAGCCAAAAGAATCAGGATTAAACCTGACACTTTGAGAATATAAATATGTGTTACTTAACAGATCATTTTTATATCACACTTAAAAATACTGCTTATATTTCATGTGTGTCTGCACACAAACTCAGATGCAGATATTTCATGTGTCCTGAGCTTGGGATGGGGGTGTGCTGAGTGGGCAGCACAAAATTCTGTAGGACAGGACAAAATTCTGTAAACTCTGCAGTTTGGTGAACCATTGATTTGCTCTGTTGTTTGGAACTTACTCTGTAGTTTCCCAAGTGGTGGGTCATGGTTGGCTGGCTATGGATCCTTGGCTCCACTTTATGGTAATTGGTTTTGCATTGGTGGTTCCAACTGGATCCCATTCACCTGAGTAGATTCTTTCTGTCTTCCTTGTGTTTACCTTTGTGCATGGGAGAGGCTTTCCTTAGAACATGGCCTGGAACAGTGTAATGGAGACCAAATTTTCATTTTTTAAAGGTTTTATGTATTTATTTTGAGAGAGAGAGAGAAAAAAAAAAGAGATAAATAGAGAGAGAGGTAGGGAGAAAGGGGCAGAGTGATAAGGAGATGGAATCCCAAGCAAACTCCATGATGTCAGGACAGAGTCTGACTTGGGGCTCGAACTCAGTCAGGAACGATACGGTATTACTTGAGCTGAAACCAAGAGTAGATGCTTAACCAACTGAGCCACCCAGGAGCCTCGAGCCCAGATTTTCAGAAAATGAGTATCTTATTTTCTCTCTGTTCTTTTGGAAAATTAGGAATTGGGAAGACACCAATATTAGAGCACTACAAATTTTGAAGTGGATTTGAACTTTTTGTCTCTTAAAGGCTGATTCAGGAAGGATAGTAATCCAACATCTGAAAGGAAAAAAAAAATCAAATCATAGAAATATGGTTATTCTTAGATAATTTTTTTTTAATGTTTTATTTACTTCTAGGAGAGAGACAGCGTGAGCAGGGGAGGGTCAGAGAGAGAGGAAGTCACAGACTGAAACAGGCTCCAGGCTCTGAGCTGGCAGTCAGCACAGAGCCCGACGCTGAGCTCGAACCCACGAACCGCGAGATCATGACCTGAGCAAAAGTCCGGCGCTTAACCGACTAAGCCACCCAGGCGCCCCTGGTTATTCTTAGATCTTAAAAAATGTATATGTCTTCTGGATTTGACTCAAGCTTGGTTTTATTCTCTGCAAATTTCTGCTCTGTGTATTTACCTGAAACACACTTGTATTTTATGTTTTTATTTTTACTAGATTTCAAATTGGCTCATACATTTATACTAAAATTTTGCTCTACTTGGAAAAATACATGAGAACATATCCAAAATGTAATTGAGTCTGTATTTTAATAACCAGGTTTATTCCCCTCTTTTAAGTCATTCTTATTCCCAAATGGAATTTTGCTAGAAATAGAATCTAATCATTCTTAATCCCCAGGTGAGTTGAAAAGCTGAAGCAATATGGGAAGGTTTTAGATACAACTCTCTTATTTCTATTATAAGCATAATTTTACCAGCTTGTTATACAGGACTGTTATTGAAGAGCTATTGAGCATTGGATTTTGAACTGGAGAAAATTTCCTAACAATTGTCATGTTAACAGATAAGTGAAATCCTGAATTTGTAAGGACCGTTCCATTAAAAATTTTAAATGCGAAATTGTTAGTTATAAAACAACTTGCAGCTTTTATGCTATTATATAATTATTAGTAATAATTTGTTTTAATAAAGAATTTTTGTATAGATTATTTATTCTAGCATAGGCTTCTTTTATTGGAAACAGTTACCTTGGTTATTAGAAAAAAAAGTTAACTATTGTGAACAAAGAATATTTTTGAATAAGTTAAACCTTACTTTTTCTAAATATATACTGCATATTGTCCTTGTAATTTGTTTTAAATATGCAAATAATTCAATAAAATATTTGGTAAATATTTAAATCAAAACTAAATTAATTTTCCTTTATAAAAGTTTAGACCTATTTCCCAACTTTACTGAAGTGTAATGACCCAAATTATAATATATTTAAAGTGTGCAATGTGATGTTCTGATATATGTACACATTGTGAAGGGATTCCCACAAACAAGTTAATTAACCTAAGAATACATTATTAATTAAAAAGCAAAAAATGTAAAAGACTTTGCTCTAAATTTTGATTCCACCATTATTATGTGTTCGGTCAAGTTTGCCAACTCACAAAATTATATTAACTGA
The DNA here is from genome assembly GCA_017311185.1 of Proteles cristata cristata. Lineage (NCBI taxonomy): Eukaryota > Metazoa > Chordata > Mammalia > Carnivora > Hyaenidae > Proteles > Proteles cristata. The sequence goes on along the minus strand of JAESUZ010005128.1, from coordinate 1,851,699 downwards.
TAATAGTACATTTTTTTTAAAGAGTTAAAACTTAGAAAACTAAAACGTGAACATTTTTTATCATGAAAAAAGAAGATTCTAAAATATGTCATATACGGACAATGTTAAATCTAATTTCCAAATTTTGTAACTTTCTGTTTTTTGTGATTTGCTGATTTGAAAGAAACTGCCTACCAATTTGCTCTCTAGTTTTCAAATTAGCCATCTAAAAATTTCTGTAATACCAGTGTTTTACAGTATCAAAATTAAGTGTCCTGGATATGAGAGAACAACTTATTTATTTATCTACTTATTTATTTATGTATTTATTTTTAATTTTATTTAAATCCAAGTTAGTTAATACATAGTGTAATAATGGTTTCAGGAATAGAATTTAGTGATTCATCATTTACACATAACACCCAATTATATGTAAATATAACCCAGTGACCATTTGAGCAAGTGCTCTCCTTAATATCGATCACCTATTTAGCCCATCCTTCCACCCAACACCCCTCCAGCCACCCTTAGTTTGTTCTCTTTATTTAAGAGTCGGTTGTAGTTTTTATCTTCTTTTTTTCAGGTTTTATCTTATTTTTCCATCCCTTTCCCTATGTTCATCTGTTTTGTTTCTTAAACTCACACATGAATAAAATCATATATTTGTCTTTCTCTAACTGACTTATTTCACTTAGCATAATACATTCTAGTTCCATTCATGTTATTTCAAGTGGCATTCTGTTTTATCGCTGAGTAATATCCCATTGTATATAAATACCATAACCCCTTTATCCATTCTTCAGTAGATGGACATTTGGTCTCTTTTCATAATTTGTCTATTGGTGATAGTGCTGCTATAAACATTGGAGTATATGTGCCCTTTCAAATCATCATTTTTGTATACTTTAGATAAATACCTAGTAGTGTAATTTCTGGGTCATAAAATCATTCTAACTTTTTAAAAAAAACTCCATACTGTTTTTCAGAGTGGCTGTACCAGGTTGGATTCCCATCAACAGTGCAAAAGTATTCCCCTTTCTCTGCATCCTCACCAATATCTGTTGTTTCCTAAGTTGTTAATTTTAGCCATCACAATTCTGGACTTCAAGCTATACTATAAAGCTGTAATCCTCAAGACAGTATAGTACTGGTACAAAAATAGACACATAGATCAATAGAAAAGAATAGAGAACCCAGAAATGGACCCACAAATGTATGGCCAACTAATCTTTGGCAAACAGGAAAGAATATCCAATGGAAAAATGGCAGTCTTTTCAGGAAATGGTCCTGGGAAAACTGGACAGCGACATGCACAAGAAGGAACCTGGAATACTTTCTTACACCATACACAAAAATAAACACAAAATGGATGAAGGATCTAAATGTAAGACAGGAAGCCATCAAAATCCTAGAGGAGAAAACAGGCAACAACCTCTTTGACCTTGGCTACAGCAACTACTTACTAGACACGTCTCCAGAGGCAAGAAAAACAAAAGCAAAAATGAACTATTGAGACTTCACCAAGATAAAAAGTTTCTGAACAGTGCAACCGATGGAATGGAGAAGATATTTGCAAATGACATATCAGATATGTTATGTCATATTTTGGTTAGCATCCAAAATCTACAAAAAACTTAAACTCAACACCGCAAAAACAAATAATTCAGTGAAGAAAGGGGCAAAAGACATGAACAGAAACTTTCTCAAAGATATCCATGTCTAACAGACACATAAAAAAATGCTCAACATCACTCAATATCAGGAAAATACAAATCAAAACCACAATGAGATACCACCTCACACCCGTCAGAATGGTTAAAAATAGCTGTTAACATTTTAATGTGCCCAATATATCACTGAACTCAGAACCTGCTCCTTTCCGACTTCAAAAGTAATAGATTTGGGAGAGTATTGAAAGACAAGAGAAGTTTGGTGGCAATAGAAACTGAGTGGAAAGCAAAGATATTTCGTAGGTATATTCAGTGCTGAAAGGAAAAAAAAAGCATACAACCATGAACATTCTACATTATCGTTCAGATAAAAGGTTATTCAGACAGACAAATCTTGAAGGATTTTATGACCACTGAATCATCCATACAAAAAATGTTAAAAGGACTTCTTTAAGTAGAAAAGAAATGGCCATAATTAGATGTAAGAAAATTCTGAATAAAAAGATGTAATATATGACAGCATATAAATGAAATGGAGATGAAGGAGTTTTAAAAAAGCTTTTATTTTTATTTTTGTTTTTATTTTTTTAAATGATTGAACTTAAATGATAATCAATTTATATAAACTGCAATACACTATGGGTGTTATGTATGAGACCCAATAGTAGCCACAAACTCAAAACTTATAAAAGATAAACAAAAAATAAAGAGAAAAAAATTCAGACATAATGCAAAAGAAATTCATCAGCCACAAAGAAAGACAGCCAAGTGAAGAAACTCCAAAAAAAAAAAAAAAAAAAATCAAAAACCAAAGCCGAGGAAACAAATTAAAAATGGCAATGAGTAAAAACTATAAATAATTATTTTATTTATTTATTTATTTATTTATTATTTATTTATTTATTTTTAATGTTTATTTTTTGAGAAAATGGGAGAGACAGTGTGAGGAGGGGAGGGCAGAGGGAGAGAGGGAGACAGAATCTCAAGTAGCCTCCAGGCTCCAGGCTCCAAGCAGTCAGCACAGAGCTCAAACACAGGAACCGCAAGGTCATGACCTAAACTGAAATCTGATGCTTAACTGACTGAGCCACTCAGGCGCCCCTCAATAATTACCTCAAATGTAAATGGGTCTAAATGTTCCAACCAAAAGGTGACAAAATGGATACAAAAACAAGACATTCCTATTAGCTGCCTGCAAGAGACTCATCCCAGACCTAAAGATGCATACAGACTAAAAGTGAAGGGATGGTAAAGCATTTACCATGCAAATGTAAGTGAAAAAAACCTCTGGGTTAGCAATACAAACAGACAAAACAGACTTTAAAATAAAGACTATATTCAGCCAGACTGGGAGAGCAACTGGATAAAAGGGATGAAAAAATAAATAAACGGGATGATTGTTTCTCAGCACCTTACTGCATAAAGACCCTAGAAATTATAATGGCAGATACTTACATAGAATTTACGATAGGCTGTACATATATTACTTTATTTACTCCTCAAAACAATCCAGGAGGTAGATTTTATTAATGCTCCACTTTCTAGATACAGAAATAAAGGCAGTACATATATTAACTTATTTGTCTCAAAAACCAACCTAGTGAATGGCAGAGCTGCCCTTTAAACCTAGAAAATGTGGCTCTGGGGTTGATGGTCTTTAATATTATTGCCTTTCTATACAGTTTTTCCCTAGTAATAAGCCTGTAAGCCAGGACAATTAGATAATTTTGCTTCAACTATTTAATTTTCTTCTTACTTTGTTTCTAAGCAGGAGGATCAGGAGAGTAGTTAATAAGGTGAATTTGGATGCATTCCTATGTATTCACTCTGAAAGAAATCTAGCACATTCTGACCTGGGCATCTCAGCTCTTCCTAGTGTTAAGTTGCTTCAGAAAAATCACACACACACACACACACACATACACACACACACCCGCACCCCCCGGAGATGTGCAAATGCCTATTGCTTTGCTGGAAGTTTCTCTCACAATGAACAATACTGCAGGAAATTCTGCTAAGAGCTTGCTGAAGAATCGGGACCTATTAGCCCTTCCTATCTTGGGTTCCTATATGTAAAGTAAAAGCAGTCTATTTGGAATCCATGACAGTTAATGACACTTTGACGACCAATATGATTGTAGGGTTAAAAAGTTAGACTTTGAAATCTAATTCTTAGTTATAATACAGTGATTAAGAATATACATTCCGTTACCAGATTACCTGGGTTCAAACTCCAGCCTTACTCCAAGTTAGTGATTATTGTAGGTTAACCTCAAGCACGGGTAAATACTAACATGCTATTTCTGCTTCTGTAAATCCACTTGGCAAGTTGTACTTCCCTGTTCTGGCTGACCACACCCACACCCTGTACATAAGGTTACAGAACACCATGTCACCATTATACCCTGGTAGTGTGTCATGTAGTCACTACCCCATGGCTTCTCAAATGTCTAATTAAGGTCAGTCATTTCAAGACAAAGAACTTAAAATTGATAGGTCTCTGCCAAAACTAACGCCTGAGTGTCACAATGCAATTGGTTACCATAGTATGCTGTAGAATGTAATTGGTTAACTAATTAATGACATATTCTTTTTTTTTTTTTTAATATTTTTATTTATTTCTAGGAGAGAGAGAGAGAGAGACAGCGTGAGCAGGGGGAGAGTCAGAGAGAGAGGGAGTCAGAGACTGAACAGGGCTCCAGGCTCTGAGGCAGCAGTCACACAGCCCCCGCGCGGGGCTCGAACGCACGAACCGCGAGATCATGACCTAAGCGAAAGTCGGACGCTTAACCGACTAAGCCACCCAGGCGCCCCAATTAATGACATATTCTGCCTTACTGAGATCCATAGAAGCTCACTGCCACCTTCGTTCAGGGGCCATTCTCTGCATTTCTCCACGAGATCAGGAGATCAGGTTTGGCCTGGCCGTAAATAAAATCTTGCTTCGCTTCTATTCGGCGTTTGGTGGTCTCTTCGACAATCACCCTGTTTCAGTGATGACCTATTCAATTTACTTTGTATAATTCTCTTTCCCCAACTGTACAGGTAAAATATTAGCACTACTTCATAGACTTGCTACAAGGATTAAATGATAGTATCTGCATAAAATTTCAAATAGTGTCTGGTTTTATTAAGCCCTCAATATATACCTATCTTAGTATGTGTGGAGTTGAGCAAGCAATTTACCTTTTTAAGCATCAGCTTCCTCACCTATGGTGAGATGACAAAAGAGCCCCGCCTCATAAAGTTGTTGTGAGGCTTATAAGAGAGAGCAAATGGAAAGTGCTCTGTGCAAGACCCAGCATGAAGCCAGTGCCTAGTGACTGTGTTTCGTTATCAATAGTCGTTCTCATGGGTTTCTGCTTTGCCCTCCTGGAGACAATTACTCTCGTGCCTATACATGGTTACTGCAAGCCTAGTTGTTGCTGTGTGATGGCACCACTTTGATAAGCGCTGGGAATTAGGTGGGATACAGAGCGATCAGGAGGGCTAGGTTAGAGCAGCTGGATGAGGGAAGGCTAGAACCATAATGAAAAGCCCCACATCCTGGAGCAGGTCTGTGAACCAGCTTGCGGGGCTGCCCCAGGGACATGAGTGCTGAACAGAATGAACAGTTGTATTTGAAAGCTTGGAGCCCAGCGCAAGCAATGTTAGTGTGGGGTGCACGTGACCAGCCTGGCTGACACTACTGGTCCCTTTGTCTTTTGCTTCTCTGAAAATGTTTAGAAATCAGCTCTGGCAGGGCTGTGGCTGCTGGTTGGTTCCATTTTAGATATATTTTAAAAATTGAACATTGATCCCAGCGTGAAAGGTGGGGGGGGGGTTGTGAATAGAAAGAGAGGAAAGAAACATGTTGACACTTTATATTCATTATGAGTAACATAATCAAATAGATAGAGCTGAGTAAACTCCTCTTGATATTATAAGCACTTGCAGATAAACATAAATTTCAGTAGAGACTCATATTTTCAAGTGAACATATTAAAGATGTTAATTCATTTAATTCTTTTAATGACTACAAAATCAAGAGTTAGATCATCATTTTACACATGGAGATAGGAAACTCAGGTTCAGGGAAATTGAAAAACCAACTGAAATACTAGTAAATAGAGGGACTTAGATTTGCATCGTCTGATATGTCCTATGTTAAAATGTGTGTGTGTGTGCGTATGTGTGAGAGAGAGACAGAGAGAGAGAGAGAGATGGGTAGACATAAAAATCTTACTACAACTCAGGTATATAAACAGAACTTTTTTTCTAATTAAATTCAATTTCCCTTTTAAGCTTACATTTACTCAGTGGTAGAAATATAATGCTAGTTAATTTTGTATATTTTTATTGAGGTTGAATGTAAGTTTAAGAGGGCCTGCCTTGGAATATGGCCAGAACGGGACTCTTCATCCTTAATCTTACAAATCCATGAACATATCTTTACAGACATCCCTATTCCTAAAGAGACCATGTTATTTATGACCTAAACCAGATGCCTTCTAGAATAAAAGGGCTTGCCGGAAATAATTATGCCAAGACAACAAACATAAGGCATGACTACCTAAGGCAAACCAAACGTACAGTCGCTATGCACAGTTTGTTCTGCTGGGTTTCTTCTGGTCTGGCAACTCTCTCCAGTGCCTGTACTTTGGCACCAGGCCTGGGCCACAAGGAAGGATGTAAAGAGGTAGGAGATGTCAGTCTGTGGAGAGGTACAAAGAAGAGCATACCTGCAGCAGTGAGGATGAAAACACATTGTATTGACCTTGTATGCCGTTTACCCTAGCTCTGCTCTTGTGCCCTACAATTGGCTGCTTTAAGGCTATACCAGGCTCTGGTCTGCTTAGACCCACGTGAATCACTTCCTTCCAAGGCTCTTGATGCCTTCCCAAGCTGTACGCGGGAAGGTCAGTGCAAGCCTCCTCCACTCTGAGGGTCCACAGACCCCCTCTGTGTTCATTAACGCAGTGATGAAGGAGGTGAAGAACAGCAACAAAAGAACTCAAACCGCACATGGGTTTTATCTTGGTTACTCCTGCTATAGTTGAGTGTTTAGTGGACATTGTTTCATTCAAGCCAAGATTTGCCATTCAGTCTTTTTCCACCTCGTGGAACCATCTTGTGGTTCCAGCATCTTCTAGGTCTCTCCTGGAAAAGACAAGAACATGGAGGCCTCTCTGAAAGTTTATAGAAATGAACCCTAGAAGTAGTGTACATGACTTTGTTTCCACTTAAACTGAAAGAAAGATGGGAAATGTGATCTAGCAGGGATCAAGGCGTAAGAGAGAAAAATCTGAATCTGAATTTTTATAAGGGCCAGTTTTCAATGTCAATCCTTTTGAGACATTTACTTGCAGCATATCAGAAAATTTTAATTGATAATTGTTAAAAAAAACGCAATAGGTTATTTATACTTGTAAAGTTGGATAGTTGAAGCTTGTTGGCTGAAACATTTTGGCTAGGTTTAGTACTTCATGTTCTTGCTTATTTTTAATGTTCACTTTAAAATGAAGGTAAGAACTTAATAATATTCAAGTCTATCCTCTGCTTTTTTGTTCATATTTTTGTACTTATGACTCTTTCATGTCACTAGGGTCACTCAATTCCAGTGGAGAGTTTTAATGTTCAGAATTAGCAATAACAGGAAGAAAAGTTTAGATTTGTTTTGTTTTGGTGTGCTTTTTGAAAATGCACTATTTTCCACCCTGGTAGAGCTTAAGCACACTGGCCTCATGTGCCCCATCCTTCCTTTAAGTTTGGTGAGGTTCGCCAATCAGATAGGTTCAGTTGCCTCTTGAGGAAGGACAACTAGGAATATTCTGGAAGCACTTATCAATTTTGAAGTTCTGAACAATTTCTCCTACTAAAGTGTGGCTGTACTTTAAAATTTTTTTTTCAATGTTTATTTTTGAGAGACAGAGAGAGACAGAGTATGAGCAGGGAAGGGGCAGAGAGAGAGGGAGACACAGAATCTGAAGCAGGCTCCAGGTTCTGAGCTGTCAGCACAGAGCCTGACATGGGGCACGAACCACAGACCGCGAGATCATGACCTGAGCCGAAGTAGGACGCTCAACCGACTGAATCACCCAGGTGCCCCAGTGTGGCTGTATTTTTGACCTAATTCACCAGAGAGGAAGTTTATGCATCAGAAGTGCAGATCATTAGTAAGTAAGGTCTCAGTCAAGTGTCTCATTGAAACTGTTCCATGAGCTTTCCTTACCTCTCTTGAAAAAAAATCACACTCATCAGAGCAGCTTCTACAACACCAGTGGATTTGCATATAATCCTTTAGTATCAGTCATGGTATAGAAAATTCTTTGAGCTTTCCACTTCCCACCTTACCTACCTATATACCTCCTATCCTACTCTTTTGAATAGAGTATAGGAATAAGATTTCAAACATCAGTCCATTGATTTTTAAAATCTTGATAAATAGAAACTGGAAAAAAATAAAACCAATTCTCTCTATATATTCTTATTAGAAGATAGATATTTGAGTTGGTCTTTAGAGCAATCAATTTTTGATTGTCGTTGTAGACAAATCATCTAATATAATTTCTTTAATTTCACAAATATAGAAAATACTGATTCACTGGTCTTCAGGGAAACTGGAAATCTGATAGGTTGTTTTTATTCTTTATTAAAATTTTTTTTCAACATTTATTTATTTTTGAGAGACTGAGAGAGACAGAGCGTAAGCAGGGGAGGGGTAGAGAGAGAGGGAGACACAGAATCTGAAGCAGGCTCCAGGCTCTGAGCTTTCAGCACAGAGCCCTGTGTGGGGCTCAAACCGACAAATGGTGAGACCATGACCTGAACTAAAGTTGGACACTTAATTGACTCAGGCACCCAGATGCCCCTGATTGGTTGTTTTTAGATAGAGCAGGCAAGTATTATGTTTCATAATTTAAGCTGTTTTGTACCTTGAGTATAAGTTATGTTGCGTCTTATGTAGAAGAGATATTATTTTTCCCCAGTTGGTGAGTTGGGATTATTCTTGGCTTGTAAAATGAAATATAGTTTGTATTTGTGGAGATGTATCCCAGCTGAGCAGTAGTTTATAAACAGATGATAAGCTAAAATAAAAAGAACTGCAGAAAGGATTTTGATTGTCATTGAGAAAGGCACTAAAAAAGGAAATGACTATACCAGGTTGCATTTCCACCAACAAGGCAAGAGGTTTTTTTTTTCCTTCACATTCTCACCAACACTTGTTTTTTGTGTTTTTGATTTTAGCCAATCTAACTGGTGGAAAACAGTATGGAGTTTCCACAAAAAATTAAAAATAGAACTACTTACAATCCAGTAATCTTACTGGATTTAGAGTAAAAGCTTATTGTGTGCTTAAGATAGAGTGATAAAGGGACATTGAACCCCACCCCAGAGTACCATCTCCTTCTCCCAGACAAGAAGAGCTGCAAGAGGCGGTGGCGTGGAGACAATGCAGTGATCAGTAAAGGGAGGCCACAGGAAAGCAAATGAAGCATCTAACCTCCAAGAATCACCTGAGAGACACCTCAGAGGGGATGGAGACCAAATCTCGACACAGTGATATCGTTTTCAAGTTGGGAAACACAGTCTCTTTCTAGTGTCTCTGATTCACTATAATCCTCTTCTTATGTACTTCTTACAAAACTAAAATGTTTCGAGATGTTGAACATCCTTTCAAAGTCCTTACATAATGTGTGTATGATCAGATAACTTGTGTATTTAATCTGAAATTATTAATAATCATCACCATTGATCCATGTAATTAGCTATACAGTTTATTTAATAAATAGATCCATAGGTATCTACATTATTACTCCCGTGTGCCTAGCATAAAACAAAATCTGATAGGACATGTAGAAGCATAAAGCATAATCTGGGCTGAGAAATCAAAGGCTGAAGAGAGTTTGAGACAGAAGCCCCAAATTTAATTGAGCCAGTTGGGAGTAAGTGAGAGGAGATACCTTATTGGCAGATATTTTATTTTAGCATACCGCAGGGGTTGGCTAGGTCCCAGCTATTACTAAAAAAGGACTACCCATGCATTTGTTTAATGCTCAAAGGTGGCCACATAGGTGGAAGGGACTGAGCCTAGAGTTTGGTGATTCCTGGCAGAAACATGCATGGGGTGGGGGGCAGCGTAGTTGACATTGGACTTAGGTTTTCTTCACAGCGCTAAGGTTTTGCCTGTTAATATTCAAATTTCTCTTGACCTGGGAACTTGACTTTTTTCCTCTGAAGACTAACATATCTTCCCTTTTAATAAGAGTCACTGGCTGGGACCTGACATTTTGCTGCTGGACTTCCTTGGGTCTCATGAATTCGACTGACCTTTTGGAACACAACCAATTCCTGAGGTGAGGACAACTTGTTTCTAGGTAATTGTCTCTTTCCTATTTGGTTGTGTAGAAAAAGGATCAGCATGACGGACTGTATTTTGAGATTCTATTCCAACTCTACTATTAAATAAAATAACTTCAAACAATTTAACAGTTAAATTACATTTTTGAGATAGAAAGGCTCTTAAAAGACTTTCTAGTCCATCTTTTTTACCTGACATAATAACAATAATAATTTAAGATTTAAAATGATCAAACCAAAAGGATATAGTAATTTTATTGTTATGTGCCCTCTCACAGCCCTTGAAATTTTTCATTGAAGGGCCAAAAAGTCCATTAAAATGTTGTCAGAATTTTAAAGGTTATAAAGCACACTAAGAAAATTCAATATATGCTCAATGAAGAGTTTATAATTGGTAGTGGTAGAGATTATGATTCTAAGCTTTTAATATTATTTTATAAACCATGAAACTAAAAACAGGACAAGATCATGCAACTTCTATTTTAGTGCACATCACTGGAATGACAATAGGCTCCAAAATTTTATGTATGATGGTAACAGGAAATAGAATTTCCAAGCATTGAAAGTTTTAGAATGCTGTTATTGAGTATTCTGTACATCTGAAATCATCATTTGCAAAATTGGAATACATACTTTGCTATTTATTTATTTATTTATTTTTACCAACTGCAAAGGTACTATCAGGATATTTATGTAAAGTTAGAGTCTTTTTAAAAAGTCCTCTGAACCAAACATTATTTTAATAAATTTTTTTCTTAAGATGAAAGCTATGTTGCTGTCCATTATGTTAAAAGTTGATAAACTCTCACAGAATGGGAGGGGATCATGATACAACAGACCATTATAGCATCTTCAGTTCAAGGCTAATGTCCCCTCTTATAGCCTTTATCTCTGTGGCTTCTTCATCTCAACCTAAACTATACCATATCTACCCTAATGGGTACTTAGCCACATATTATTAGAATTTCTATTAAAAATTACTCTCTTTTCTTTTTTGGCTTATAACAACCGAAAATTATAAAAATATCAAATGGATAACTAAAAATAAACATCTCATTCTAGCACTTATCATTTTAAGCATACCCTTTCATTAATTCAGCTCAAAGAGAAGGAATTTATCTGCTGATCTTTTAGGGACATTTGGCTCTTGTTAATGATTTTGCTCACTAACAGATAACAATATGCTAAAGGCATAATGTATTGATAGTATATTCAGTAAGAGTAAGATATTTTTGCTTACATTTACGAAAATAATTAAGAAGTTATAGGATATGGTCTTTTCCCCCAGCACTGTGTAAAAGAGGTACATGACTGCTGTAAATATTTTATATTAAGCAATAGAGGAATCTTTGTAAAGTATACATATATTGAAGAATAATATTGAAACAGAATGATAAATTTGTCTTCTGTTGTTTTATTTAATATTTTTTCCATTGCTGGGATATATAGAATAATGGCTTCTCAAAGATGTCCACATCCTAATCTTGAGAACTTGTGAATACATTACCTTACATGACAAAACGGACTTTGCCGACCTAATTAAGACCTTAAGAAGATTGATTTTACAAGTGGGACTAATCTAAACATATGGGTATTTAAAAACCTTAGAACTCATAAATCTCCCTCTGGGATAGGTCAGAGAGATGCAAAGTAGTAGACTTTAAAGATTTAACTATGGAAAAATTGTCAGAGAAATGCAAAGTAGTAGGCTGTAAAGATAGAAGTGGGCCACAAGCCAATGAATGTGGGCAGCCCTTAGAAGCTAGAGAAGGCAAGGAAACAGATTCTCCCCTAGAGCCTCCAAAAAGAAATGCAGTCTACTGACAACTTGATTTTAGTCCAAGGAGATCTGTGTAGGATACCTGACCTACATAAGTGTGAGATAGATAATACATTTGTGAGATTTTACATCACCTAATTTGTGGTAATTTGTTACAGAAGCAAAACTAAATTGATACAACTGACCTTACAATACTGTGCATTATCCATTTGACCTCTGGATATATTCAGTCTATTCACATTTTATTACATCCTCCAATTTCATATGTGGTAGTTCTTAGTAGTCCTCAATTTATAGATCTCAATAGGAACATGGTTTATGCCAAATAGACATAACTATATCATATGGCCTCTGTATTTCTCAAATTTCAAAAAGCTCCAGTATAGTGGTATTTGGATGGCTCAGTCAGTTAAGCATCTGACTCTTGAGTTTGGCTCTGGTCATGATCTCACTGTTCATGAGTTTGAGCCCTGCATCAGGCTCTGTGCTAAAAGTGTGAAGCTATTGGAATTCTCTCTCTCCCTCTCCCCCTGTGCCCAGCTTGTGCTCCTTCTGCCTCACTGTCAAAATAAATAATTAAGTTTTTTAAAAAGTTTAAAAAATCTTTACACACACATATCATCAAAAAGTGCATATATGGGTTCCAATCCAAGATGGCAATATAGGAGGACCTTGAACTAACCTTTTCCCAAGAACACCTTGAATCTACAGTTATAAATGGAGCAATTACTACTGAGAGAAATCTACAAACTAGCTAAGTCACTCTACCACAGTGGGCGAATGAGGAAATATGCACATCAGAATGGGTTTTGACACACCCTGAACTACTGAGAACCACTAAGAACAAAAAGGATAGTTTGGACAAGCATACAAGTTTGAGAGACAACTTAATGCTAGGATGGGCTTAGACAATAAGACTCTTTTCCTACACTAGAACCCTTCATCAATACTGGAAGAGATTGCTGGTTTATCTAATAGAGAGAAATAATCACAGAGTCAGAATAATGAAGGAATGTACTCCAACAAAAGATAAAATTCTAGGGGCAGACCTTAATGAAACAAAGTTAAATGACTTACCTGATAAGGAGTTCAAATAACACTAGATTTGTTCAAGCAGAAGAAAGAATCAGCAAACTCAGAGACAGGGCAATGGCATTCATCTGATCAGGAGAGGAAAAAAGAAAAACAATGAAAAAGAGTGAAGATAACAATTGATTAATAGGACATCGTCAAGTGGATAAATATTCCCATTATAAGGGTACCAGAAGGAAAAGACAGAAAGGGGCAGAAAACTTCTTCTACGCAATAATAGCTAAAAATTTCCCTAGTTTGGGGAAAAACTAGATATTCAGATCCAGGAATCTCATAGAGTTCCAATAAGAAGACTCCAAAGAGATCCAAAGACAGACACATTATAATTAAATTCTCAAACGTTAAAGACACAGAATGAATGATAAAATCAAGAGAAAAACAACTTGTTACATACAAGGAAATCTCCATAAGACTATGAGCAGATTTTTAAGCAGAGACTTTAAAGGCCAGGAAGAATAGTGTAATGTATTCAAAATGCTGAAAGCAAAAAGCTGCCAACCAAAAATACTCTACTTGGCAAAATCGTCCTTCAAAATTGAAGGAAAGATAAAGATTTCCAGGCAAGCAAAAGCTTAAGTAGTTCACAACTACCAGATAAGCCTTACAAAAAAATGTTAAAAGGAAATCTTCAAACTGAAATGAAAATAGCTAATTACTTATAGGAACACATGAAAGTATAAATCTCACTGTAAAGGTGGATATACACTTAAATTCAAAATACTTTAGTGTTATAATAGTGGCGAGTATATCACTTATAAATCTAATATGAAGGAAAAAGAAAAATGTATTAAAAATAAGTATAACTATAATAATTTAATAATATATTTTATAAGGCAAAAAGGTATAAATTGTGACATCAGAAGCAAAACATTGAGGGAGAGTAAAAATGCAGAGCTTTAGTATGTTTTAGAAGTTACGTTGTTGCTAGCTTAAAATAGATTGCTGTAGCCGTACAGCTGTTTTATGTCAATCTCATGGTCACCACAAAGCTAAAACCTATAGCAGACACACATGACACAAAGAAAGAAATCTCAGCATACTCCTACAGCAATATCAAATCACAAAGAAAAGAGTAAAAGAAGCAAGGAACAAAATGATTACAAAATTTCTTTGTTAATTGCTAGAAAACAATTAACAAAATGGTAATATTAAGTCCATGCTTCTCAATAATTATAGCAATGTAATATACTAAATTCTTCAATCAAAGTACATAGAGTGGCTGCATGGATTTAAAACCAAACAAAACAGAAGACTCACCTATATGCTGCTTACAGGAGACTCACTTCCCCTTTAAGATGGAAAAAGATATTCCAGGCAATTGGAAACCAAAAGAAATCAGGATCAGCTATACTTATAAAAGACAAGATAGACTTTAAACCAGAGACTGTATGTAATAAGGGACAAATAAGGCCATTATGTAATTATAAATGGGACAAAACAAGAAGAGTATATATTTTTTAAACATTTATACATTAAACATAAGAGTACCTAAATATATAAGACATATATTAACAGAACTGAAGGGAAACAAATAGACAGCAATACAATAATAGAAAGGGACTTTAATACCTCTCTTTCAACAAGAGATGTATCTAGGAAAACTTTGGAATTAAACTACATATTAGATCTGATAGACTTAACAGATATTTACAGGACATTCCATCCCACAGCAGCAGTATGCATGGACCAATCTCCAGGATAAATGTCCATTCATGCATGAATGAATAAAGATGTATACACATGCAATGGAATGTTACTCAGCCAGGAAAAAGAAGGAAATCCTGTCATTTGTGACAATAAGGGTGGATCTTGAAGGCATTATGCTGAGGGAAGTAAGCTAGACAGAGAAAGATATATACTGTATGGTATCACTTATATGTGTAGTCTAAAACAGTCAACCCGGGGCATCTGGTCTGACTCCTGATGTCAGCTCAGGTCATGATCTCATGGTTCATGAGATCGAGCTCTGTGTCAGGCTCTGTGCTGTCAGGGCAGAGCCTGTTTAAGATTCTCTCTCTCCCCGCCTCTCTCTGACCCTCTTTCGCTCCTTCACTCTCTCTCTTTCACTCTCTCTCTCTCAAAAATAAATAAATAAACTTAAAAAGCCCCGGTCAACCTCATAGAAACAGAGAGTGGTTGTCAGGGGCTGAGGGAGCGGGTCAAATAGGGAGATGTTGGTAAAAGGGTACATACTTTTAGCTATAAAATGAGTAAGGGGTGAGGATCCGATATAGAACATGGTGACTATAGTTGATAATACTGTATTTCATATTTGAAATTTAAGAAAGTAGAACTTAAATGCTCTCACAGAAATATGGGAGGTGATAGATGTCTAATTTTCATTAACTAGATGGGGAAAATCATTTCATAATGTATATGTTTACCAAATTACCATGACATACACTTTAAATATCCTATAAGATCATTTGTGAATTATACCTCCACACTGAAAAGAAAAAAGAAAAAAATGTATTTGTTTCATTGAGAACGCAGTAACTTCTATCCATTTTAGTTTAGACCCACCTCTCCCCTTTTAGAGTATCCTGTGTTAGCAATCAGGAGACCAAATAATGGGGGAGTCCCATGGTTAGTACATATTACACAATTATTCCCTCTCCCTTTTTAATTTATGTAATCATATGCTCTTTGACAATAATCCTAATGGTGAAATAAAAACCAGCATCTTTCAAAGGAACCATTGCGTTCCCATACAGACAAATTTCTAAAATTGTCTCAGTCTTGTCCACTGAAACAGCATTATGCCAAATAAAAATCACTGGTAAAATAGACTATGTGAGTGTATAGAGGAGGGTTAAAAACTCTAAGTAATCCTCCTAAGTAAAAGGTCTTTATTTAAAAAAGAGAATTATGGTTTTCCCTTAAGTAATTTGTCAAAAATATACATATAAGTCTTCAAATGTAATCTACCATAAACTTAATTGTTTCTTGATTTAAAGTCCGTAGCTTTTTTTTTTTAATGCTTATTTATTTATTTTTGAGAGACAGAGAGTGCAAATGGGGGAGGGTCAGAGGGAGAGACACACACACACACACGAATCCAAAGCAGGATCCAGGCTCTGAGCTGTCAGCATAGAGATGGATGTGGGGTCCAAACCCACCAGCTGTGAGATCGTGACCTGAGCCGAAGTTGGATTCTTTTTTTTTTAATAATTTTTTTATTTTTAATTTACATCCAAGTCAGTTAGCATATAGTGCAACAATGACTCCAGGAGTAGATTCCTTAATGTCCCTTACCCATTTAGCCCATCCCCTCTCCACAATCCCTCCAGTAACCCTCTGTGTGTTCTCCATATTTAAGAGTCTCTTATGTTTTTGTCCCCCTCCCTTTTTCTACATTATTTTTGCTCCCTTCTCTTATGTTCATCTATTCTGTATCTTAAAAGTCTTCATATGAGTGAAGTCATATGATACTTGTCTTTCTCTGACTGACTAATTTTGCTTAGCATAATACCCTCTAGTTCCATCCATGTAGTTGCAAATGGCAAGATTTCATTCTGTTTGATTGCTGAATCATACTCCATTGTGTGTACACATGCACACACACATGCATGCACACATACCACACACACGCACACACACACACACACACATATATTCCACATCCTCCTTATCCTTTCATCCATCGATGGACATTTGGGCTCTTTCCATACTTTCCTATTGTTGATAGTGCTGCTATAAACATTGGGATGCGTGTGCCCCGAAGTCAGATTCTTAACCAACTGAACCACCCAGGTAGCCCTAAAGTTATTATCTTTTTTAAAAAGACAAGGGCTTTTTGTTTTCTTCTTTTTATTCAAATGAAATAGATTTCACATATACTAGATATACATATTTAAGAGATTACTTACATATACTAGATATACATATTTAAGAGTTTACTTACATATGATAAATGTACATATTTTGTGAATTTTGGAAACCATATCCCTCATATGACTACCAACCAAGGCATCAAACTTTCCCTCACCCCAGAAAGTATCCTTGTCTCCTTTCCATCAATCCCCATTTCTCAGAGATAACGGCTTTCTAATTTCTATCACCATAGAGTTCTTCTGTCTGTGTTTGGACTACATACAAATAAGATCATTCAATATTCTGTTCTTTGTGTCTCCTTTAACACAATGCTTTAAAGCTTACACATGATGCTGTATTTATTCTTTTTTATTGTGGAGTAGTACTATTTATATGACTATACCATACTTCAATTGCCTATTCTATTGGTGAAGATTTGTTGCTTTTAGTTTTTGGCCACCATGAATAAGGCTACTATGAACCTTCTACAGATTTGTCATTAACATATGCCCTCATACTTAGAGCAGAATCACTGGTCCATCTGGTGAAAGTATGTTTATTTTTATCAGAAACTGGCAGACATTTCTTCACACTGGTCACGCAGTGCTGGCCCAAGGGGAAGATAGTCCAGGATTCTAGTCATTTCATATTCTTAAGCACCATTTACATTGTCAGTCTTTTTTAAGGTGATTATTTTACTTACCATTAAATATTATATTTTTGTGGTTTTAATTTGCATTTCTATATTATCAAATGACGTTAACCATGTACTTATTGAACATTCGCGTATCTTCTTTTGGGAAGTAACTTTTTGCAGGCATTTTGGTCAGTTTTTATATGGATTGTGTTCTTTTGGTGGTGGTTTGTGGGAGATTTTTATATGTAGGGTGGATATGATTTCTTTGTCAGATATATATGTGTCACAGATACTTTTTCTCTATTTTGTGGCTTGTTTATCTCATTGAGGAGAGCTCTTGATGAGTGCGATATTATTTTGACAAAGTTTAATTTATAATTTTGTTTCTTTTATCACTAGTGCTTTTTAGTTCATGGCTGGGGAAATATTGCCTGTATAACAGTAGCTTAAGTTTTTTGTCAACTTGGCAGGAACAGAAGGTGCCCAGATATTTGGTAAAACATTATTCTGGGTATTTCTGGGAGGGTGTTTTTGAATGAGATTAATATTTTAATCAGTAGACCAAATAAAAAGAATTGCCATCCCTACTATTGGTAGGCCTTACCCAATCAGTTGAATACCTGAATAGAACGAAAAGGCTTATCAGTAAGAGAGGATTTTCTTGCCTGACTGCCATCAAACTGGGACACTGGCCTCCTACCTTCAGAACCAAACTGAATCATGACCTTGAGCCTGTTGGCCTTAGGACTGGAACTATATGACTGGCCCTCCTGGTTCTCAGGTCTTTGGACCTGGACTGGAAGTAGCCCATTAGCTCTCCTGGCTCTACAAAATGCTGCCTCACATTGCAGACCTTGGGACTTGCCAGTCTCTGTAACTGTGTGAGCCAATTCCTTATTAAACATCTTTTCACACATTTGCATGTGCGCACACACACTATTTGCTTTATTTCTCTAAAAAAAAAAACCCCTGACTAATATGCCTACTCTAAAGTCATGAAAGTATTATCATATGTTTTCTTATAGCAGTTTTAGGGGCCTAGCTTTTATGTTTGGGTCTATGATTCATCTTTAATGAATTCATAGGTATAGAGTGAAAGAGGATTTTATCTTTATTTATCTATCATCTATCTATCTATTCACTTATTTATTTATTTTATGAGTATATTCAATTATTACAGCCCTATTTCTTTAAAGCACTTTCCTTTTTCCATTGAAATGACTTGGTAAGTTGGTCAAAAATCAATTGTCTATATGGATGTGTAATGGTTTTATATTCTATTATATTCTGCTGAACTTTATTTTTACTAACAAAATCACACTGTCTTAAATACCATAGCTTTTCAGTAAGCCTTGTAGTCAGATATAAAAGGTCCTCCTAATTTGTTCCTTTTTTTTTTTTGAAGACTGTTTTGACAATTCAAGATACTTTGGATTTCCATATGAGTTTTACAATGAATTTATCATTTTCACACAAGAAATTGTCTGTAATTATATTAGTTTTGCATTGAATCCGAAGATTAATTTTGCAAAAATGGACATATTAACACGATTGAGTCTTAATAATCTATTAGAACCTATTATCTATGTGTTTATTAATTCTTATTTGCAATATTTAAACTTTTAAAAAATTTTTTATGTTTTTTATTTATTTCTGAGAGAGAGAGAGAGAGAGAGAGAGAGCATAAACAGGGGAGGGTCAGAGAGAGAGGAAGATACAGACTCTGAAACAGGTTCCAGGCTCTGAAATGGCTGTGAGCACAGAGCCCGATGCAGGGCTCAAACCCACATACTATGAGATCATGACCTGAGCCGAAGTCGGACGCTTAACTGACTGAGCCACCCAGGTGCCCCAATATTTAAACTTTTTAAAGTAGAGGTTTTGCATATCTTTTATTCAATTTGCTTCTAGATATTTGATATTTTCTGATGCTATTGAGTTTAACTTTTATTTTTTACTTAACTTATATAAGATAATCAATAGATAATTCATACTGGAAGAAAAACAAAAATAAATAACAAAAACACTAAAAAGGTCTGTATCTGATCATTAAAATTGGAAATATCTCAGTTTCTGCTTCAGTTGAATATTTCCTCTCTTTACTATGAATCACGTTTTTTTACTTATTTCTGTATCATTTACATTTTCATTAGACATGGAAAATAAGGTAGAGAAAATATTTATACCTAGAAATAATATTTATTATTATTGTATGATAAATATTTACACTTAGAAAGCTGCATTCCTGCTTTGATCAGGCTATTAGTATGAGGAGTTGAATTAATCTAACAGGTATTTGTTTTGAGTTTGGGCTTGGTGAAACTTTAGTTGAGTTTTAGTTTTCAAGAGGTCTGAATTTTTTTAACTTTTAAAAATGTTTATTTGTTTTTGAGAGAAAGACAGAACATGAACAGGAGAGGGGCACAGATTCTGAAACAAGCTCCACACTGTCAGCACAGAGCCTGATCTCATGAACCACAAGATTTTGACCTGAGCTGAAGTCACATGCTTAAGTGGTCTCAATTTTTGTCAGTACTTTTCCTTTATCAGGAATTGAGATCTTAGCATGCCAAGAATTTATCAATCTCCTTATGCTTTACAACTTAGGTACCAATGTTCTGAATAATAAGGGGTCTCTCTCTCTCTCTCTCTATCTCTCTCTCTCTCTGCTTTAGGGTCTCTGCTTTAGGGTCTGATAGCCAGCTTTTAGTCACTAAGGTGCTATTGTTTCCCAGTACCACCTCTGGCTTTCTAAACAATAAGAGATCTTTTTCTATCCTACTGACATTTCTTCAGCTTTCTGAGAGCTTCTAACAATGCATTCCGTAACAGCCTGGAGTGCGTCAGATGGATTTCTCTCAGCATCCTACCCTTTCACCAGTGTTTGATAAGACTGAGTCTGAATAGTGGGGAAGACCTATTTCTCAGGGAATGGGGAACTCCATCAGCTCTCCCAGACTTTGTTGCATTATAATTACTCATATGCTCACTGAAGATTCATGAAGCAGAGTTAATGAGTGACTGTAGAATTCAGTTGGCTGGGATCCTTAGGATTTCAATCAGTCAGCACAGTCTACATGTGGCCATTAAAAGTTCATTAAAATTTAGCTGGCTTCTCCTTACCACAGCTCAGGTGGCTTTGATGAAAGCAACTGCAGGTGTCTTTACTCCTAGAAGAATTCATTACTTTCTCGAATTTAATTCATTCATGTTCTCCATCATCTAAGCTTTCTGGTGAGTTTCAAAAGACAAAAGTATAATATGGAAGCTTACCTGGCTTGTTATTATTAGTATGGAAGTAACAGTCTTTCTAGCTGAAAGCAGAAGGCTGAAATCAACAAGCTGCTTTTAAGTCACTGGTGTTACAAATAGTAAATACAGAAAACCATTGAGTTCCTTAGTGGCATGAAGTTAAACAGCTGAACACAACTTCTCTGATCTTCTATTGTTCTGATTTTGATTTAACTGTCACTGATTAATGGTGATAATAAGATCATTTGAATGTGAAAAGAGCAATTCTTTGGGAACCTATCATTAATTATCAATTTTAGTGGGGAAAAACACAGGCTGGCCTTTCACAGGACTGAGTAAGAGAAATGCTAAGGTACTTTTTCTTTTCTTATGTGGTTGTGCCATGGGTACTTAGCTAAGCTGTGTCATTCAGAGATGTATATGAAGCCATCATTCAGAGTCCATACCTGAAAGTTATTTCCAGGAGTGCACATTGTTAGGTGAGTGGAAATTTTTCCTTTAAGAAGGAAGCCTAGTGTGATTACGAGTATGGCTGACCCCTCAAGGTCACTGAACATCCAATCTGCTTATAATTCCATTACACATTTTTCTACCTCTTACTTCCAAAGGTACACATTTAAGAGTATCTCTCTCACCACCTCATCTTTATGTGCTCTACCACGAGGACACTTTAATGCAGTATAGTGGTTAAAAGTTTGGGTTCTAAAGGCTGGTGGCTTTGATTTGAATCTTAATCATGTACCCTCTGTTATGCAACTTGGGCATGTGACTTAATCTCTCTGTACCTTGGTTTTCATATTTATCACACACAAAAGGAGACAATATCTATCTCACATAGTTATTTTGAATATCATTTTGGTCACCACATGAACATCCTTGGAATAGTGCATGGCACATAAGAGTTAATAATTTTTAGCTATTATTATTATATAGATAGTATATATTGAGCATTTTCAAATGATTATTAGTATGCTAAGCAATTTGCAGGTATTATCTTCTTTAAGAATCCCATCAGATCAGTAGAATCATCCCCACTTTGCTTCTGAGAAAGTTCAGGTCCAGAGAGATTAGGCTACACAATCTTTAAGGGGAAACCAGAAGACAAACCCAGGTTTTTTGATTCAGGGTCATACAATTAACCCTGCCTTGGTCAACTCCCATTTCCAGTGGCATTTCCCATGAAGTATGTTCCAGAATTCACATATAGAAAGTGTTTCCAGTATTTAATTTCTCAGTAAATAAATTTGTTAGAAATCCAGAAACTCTTGATTCTGGGACCACATATTCACTATTCTCGAGAGTAAACTTATAATGTCCCCATTGTCCCAACACCTCCAAAGATTATAAGAACAAACCTAAGAGATACTCAATGTCAAGTATGTCAGCTTATCCTAAGCACTCACAACAGCTGATTTTTATTAATAACTTATAATATGACTGAACTATGCTAAATAATTTGAATTCATTATTTCATTTTTCTTTGGAGAAACTTTGTTTAAAAAGGTGCTTCTGCCCTTCATTACAGCTGAGGAAATTGAGGTCTCATTAAAGTTAAATTTGTTGTCCAAGGTGACACAACTAGTATGATATAGATCTAGGAATTCCTCCCTGGTCTTCATGTCTCCAGGGCACATATTTCTAATGACTCTGAATGGAGTCACCAAGTGCTCTAGTTTGGCTGGGACTGAAGGAAATATCACAAGGTTTTGGACGTTTGTTGCTAAAACTGACAGGGCCAGGCAGACCATAATCGTGGATTACCCTATAATATAACTGTTGTTTCTTATGAAGACTGCTCCACAAATCACCTGTGAAAGATCATGGTAGTAAGGTTAAGATTATGGGAAATGGTGGTTGTCCTGCATAGTTTCATGGTATGATGATGTAAAAGAAGTATTCAAGATCATCATGATCTTCTGGACCTTTAATACCTTCATTGACTACACTGTTCTTGATGTTGCTAAAAGAAACTAGAACGGTTTGAAAGATACAAAAAGACCTGTAAATGCTGGCAAACCTAGAGGAAAAAGCTACAGGATGCATTATATTCCATTAGCTCTGAATGTTTTATGGCATAAAGACTTCTCTTCCCATCTTACAGATATGTTTACTTCAGCATCGGGATAAAGAACCCAGTTACATTAAGGGGAAATTTCCCATTCTCAGGCAGGAGAATCAAGTGAGGAGTCAGCTGTGTCTCAGCAGCAGGTCAATAAGACAAGCCAGAGTAATCTATGGGGGTAAGTAAATAGAGTATAAGAGCTAAGAGAGAGGCTTTCATTTGCTATTGTGAAAAATGTAAAAGAAAACTTATCTGATCAGTGAATTATTGAGGCCATCAGGGGGATCAGTAATTGTCATTTCTGCTGAAAGGAAACTCTTTAAGCAGGCAGACAGGTGGGAGCCTTTACAAGGTCTTGGTGCAAAAGGTGTGAGGAAGGAAAATAAATGAAGGCTCACATTGCTAGAAAATAGTGTTCTAAGTAGAACTCTTTTCTCAAAGCTGAGGGTACAGGAACTGTGAGTTTTTAGAGCTGATTTACAGTCAGACCCTGATCAGTTAATGCATCCAAAGAAATTCCAAGGGGATGACAAAACTTTTTTTTTAAATGTTTCATTTATATTTGACAGAGAAATAGAGACAGCATGAGCAGGGGAGGGTCAGAGAGAGAAGGAGTCACACAGAATCCAAAGACAGGCTCCAGGCTCTGAGCTAGCTGTCAGCACAGAGCCCGATGTGGGGCTCGAACCCACAAACTGTGAGATCATGACCTGAGCCAAAGTCGGATGCTTAATCCACCGAACCACCCAGGCACCCCGGGATGGCAAAACTTTTATCCTCCCTAAATGGCTTTACCTCCTTCCTTCCTAAAATTTAAAAAAAATCATTATTTACCAAAAAGTGTATTAAAAGTTTTTGTCAATTTTTGGAATACTTTTGCGTTCCATTCATGCTGGTTATAGGGTAGAGAGGTTTTTATGGTTATTGTTATTTTTTTGTTTTTGATGAAAAAAAAGTCTAACTTTCTGAAGGATTTTGAGAAAACTGACACAGTTTAATAATCATCATCAAAATATTTTGTTGGGTGCTCATTCTGTGGATCAAACAGTCAAATTTCAATCAGAGAAGAACAGTTTTGTTTTAGGCATATGAACTTACCCATTTGTGGGAACTAGTTAGGCAGTATCTGTAAAGCTTTTGGCTTTATATCTCATGTGGAGGCTTGAAATCCACAGGACATGTAATTGGGAAGGGAAAATGGATGTAAAACAGAGGAGACAAAATACCAAGTTGGAACCCATGAGCACAAACTGAAACCTACAAATGTGAACTGGAACCCATGTTGGTTTTCACTGCCTCCATCTTTAACATCAGATATCCCTCATGTCCTTTAGAAGCTGGCATCCTTCCTCTTTGAATGGCCAACCCGCCTAGTTTTTCTAAGATTAAAAGGTTAATAATAGAATAAATGGGTCTCCAAAATAAAGGAAGGAAGTTGGAGTGATCAGCACTTCTCTGCACTTTTTGAGAACCGCTTGGGTAATTTGTGTTTCCCATGTCCATAGTTCTCATCTCTCTGGGTCTGTAGGATTTTATTCCAGCCAGAAAATGCTTCTAATTTGGGATACAATGAGAATCCCATTAAACTTTATGCTAAGTCCATTGCCTGCTTCCTTAGATATTTTTGAACCAGAGATAAAGAGACAAAGGATAAGCCTGCCAGGGGTAATTGACTTTGATCATGAGGATATGGTAGGGATGCTAATATGTAATTTTAACAGGGAGGATTATGCTTGGCACTCAGGTGATCTATTGGAGCTTCTCTGGTACTTCTTTGTCCAATGTTGAGAATCAACGGACAAGTGCAGGAGTCGTCATCATGGTACCTAGACCAGTGGTGGTGCTAGCTGATGGTGAGTATAAAATGAGTTGAAAAGGAAAGAGAGGATGCTAATTAAATACAGCTTTGAGACTGTTTACAACAATAATTCTTATTATTAATGATACACTTGTAAGATTCCCCATGAAGAGAGATCAACCAGAATCCTCAAGTAACTGTGTTTCAGATGAGATCAATTTAACACATGGAGCAAGTGGGTGCAAGCAGCTCAAGTGAGTGTTTTGGGGTCTTATCCAGATTCCCTCTTTAGAAGCAAACACATATTTCCCAACCATCAGCTCCTGGGAGTTTTGATGGCGACATCTCAGAGTTCCACTTTAGGAACTGCATTTTGCCCTCTATAGGAATTACATTTGGCCAAAGGAAGCTGCCTTGTCCACTCCTCTTCCCTGAGGACAACAGACATCTAATGACTGGTCAATATGGAGATACAAAGACCGGCTCCTTTTTCAACTGAGATAACTCTGAAGATCCATCCCAGACCTGGAACCATTGCCAAGTGTTGGCTAAGCCCCTGTCACAGTTGCTTCACAGTGTAACTTCTTAGCCTCTCCTTCACTCAGTCCCGCTTCTGTTATCCCTCACAAACATTCCTGAAAGCATCTCCACAAACCTCATGCATGTAGATCTCAGAGACTCAGAATTTGTTTTCTGAGTCACCCAACTTTAGATGGTAAGATAGAAAACATATATCTAATATAGCTAATATAAAAAAGACCACGGGGTCTTTTTTGATTCTATGAGGAAGACTTCATCTCTAGTGAAACTACCAGGTAAATTTGTAGAACCCCAATAAGCACAGGCAGTGACCCTATCCATAGTCCTCTGCCCTGGTCTCCCTGCCGCCCTCAGTAAATTCATAATAAAAATCTAGTGCCTTGGGTTACACTGTGTGGTGATGGTAACAAAGCTAACTGGGACATCTGGAAGTCATGCCACATGGCAAATGGTTGAAGAAACTGAGATATTCACCCCAGGGAAGGGATGGTAAAAAGACATAGGTAGACTAGTGTGGTCTTCAAATGTTTGAAGGATAGGAATTGGTGAGCATTTTTACTTTGTTGCTTCAGAATAATGTTAGGGTGGTCTGTGGGAAGAGAGACCAGGACTCACTTCAAAGTCATTTTATAATTATTAGAATTGAACAACCATGGGGCACCTGGGTGGCTCAGTTGGTTGAGCATCCAACTTTGACTCAGGTAATGATCTCCCAGTGAGTTTGAGCCCCACATTGGACTCCCTGCTGTTCAACACAGAGCTGCTTTGGATCTTCTGCTCACCTCTCTGCCCCTTCTCCCCCTTCTCTCTCTCAAAAATAAATAAATATTAAAATAATAATAATAACAAAGAACTGAACGAGCATGGAAGCATTGGAATGTTCTGCATGTAGGGGCAACTTCATGTGGGTTTAAACATTGTGCTTCTGAAGTCTGAGATCTGCCACAACATAAGGTATGCGAATTAGAGCAAGAGTCTAGCTCTCAGGCTTTGCATTTTCTATTATGAATTTACTGAGGAAGAGTAACCAATTGTTCAAGTTGTGATACAATTTGATAAATGAGTGATGTCTTGCACTAACAGTAGTACATCACGACTGAGCCAATGGTTCTCTCTCTCTCTCTCTCTCTCTGTCTCTCTCTCTGTAAGATTGTAGGTTATCATCTCCCATGCTTCGATGCTTGGTCTCAGGTCAGGGTGTTTGGCAGAAATCAGTGATTTTTCAGAATGTTGGAAGGTGCCCATAGCTGGCAGTAGTATAATTTTGGTAACTGCAAAGCACATATGGACAGTCCTTTGCTTTTCCATACAAGAGTAAGCTTAGGGATGTTTTGCTTCATTCTAGGTCAGGCTGCCTGCAGATATAGACCCTTTCCTCTGCTGCCTTATTGCCAGTTACATTAAATCCAGTATATGACAAGAGTTTATTAACACTGTACTGTAGTCAGCATTTGTGCAAGCATATACAATGGCCCCCTTGCAGAAAAAGGCTGAAAAGAAAGGCAGTAAGAAGAAGGAAATGATTACGGAGGAAGTTAAGAAGGAAATCATCGTGAAGTACGAAGGAGCTTTGCGAGTGGCCGAAATTGGAAGATTTTATAAGAAGTACTTCTGCATCTCATCTGCAGAGGAGGAGGAGAAAAATGTAGAGGAGTCCCTCATTTCAAATGAGATTAGAAAGATGTATAAAATGTGGGAAACTAAAATTTTGTAGAAAAGCATCATCCAAATAAGGCTGTAGCAGTGAGAGTGATGAGTCTGTTTAATGACAAGGCAATGCCACATTTCCCTGAAATCCTCAAAAGGAGGCAAAAACAGGTGTCATTAGATAGATTCCTTATTAAAATTGCAGGAAAAGAAAAGATTCTGTTAAGCTAATAGATAGCAGTGAGTCAGACCCTCGTCTCTCATCTCCCTCACGCCAGCCAGGTTTTCAAAGGTAAGTGCAGGTTACTTTATTTTTCCTTATAGTTTGCATTTTCTTTATTACTTTGTATTGTATTACAGCATTATAATCATTTTTATATAAATATTTTGGGGCTCTGGAACAAATCATCTGCATTTTCATGATTTTTTATGGGAAAATTTGCTTTAATATACAAATGCTTTGGATCACTAGCATTCTTCTGGAACAAATTATGCTTGCAAACCAAGGTTTTACTGTATTTAGTAAGAGGTTAAACGTCATCATTTTTGCTTTCAAGTGTCAATAACATAAAAAAAATAGGGTAACTAATAGAAGGTAAGTGTTTATTGTTCCTAATAAATATTTTATTATTATATTAATTTATTTCTAAAAATGTTTATTTATTTATTTTGAGAGAGAAAGAGAGCAAGTGGAGAAGGGGAAGAGAGAGAATCCCAAGCAGGCTCCATGCTGTCAGTGCAGAGCCCCATGCGGGCTGAAGCTCATGAACTGTGAGATCATGACCTGAGCCGAAATCAAGACTTGGACCCTTGGGGCACCCGGTGGCTCAGTTGGATGATTGTCTGACTTTGGCTCAGGTCATGATCTTGTGATTTGTGAGCTCAAGCCCTACATTGGGCTGGCTGCTGTCAGTGCAGAGCCACTTCAGATCTTCTGTCGCCCTCTCTCTCTGCCCCTCCCTCACTTGCACTCTCTCAAAAATAAATAAAATGTTTTTTAAACTTCCAGTTAGTTAACATACAGTGTAATATCTGTTTCAGGTGTACAGTACTGTGATTCTAACACTTTCATACAACATCCGGTGCTCATCACAAGTGCACCCCTTAATCCCCATCACCTGTTTAACCCATCCCCCGCCCCCTCTGGTAACTGCTGGGAGCCGCAAGGGCCTCACTGGATGACAGTCACAGGGAGGAAATGGTGGCGTTTGCACAGCTCCTGCCATGAGAAACGAGAACTGGTATTGAAGAGCCTAAATAACGCCATTTTAAAATTAAGACCCCCATTAAAAGCAACCTCAGCCTGCACATAGCAGCAGTCTCAGGAAAAAACCGGCAGATTGTTCAAGGCGGAAACCCCTCCCCAATTAGCCAATGAGAGGAGGTTAAAAACATTAATGTGGGCTGAGACAAGGGCTGCTCCCCCGTGCCTAACTTACCTCATAATTGGTCATTTTCAAAGGAGTCTCAAAAGGCGTAATTGGGCTCCGCCAAAAGTAACGGACACCTCACAGGTACTGAATGGTCAAAGCTGTTGTCAAGGGTGCTATACAAATGTGATTGGTGTACTACATGTGTACTGTAACACCCCCATCCCTTACTCCTTAAAAACCCTGCTCACTATTGTTCGGGGCTCCTCCCTGCTGCTGCTGCTGCTGTGTCGGTAGGTGGGTGAGACCCTGCTCGGGCTTGTAATAAAGACCCTTTTGTTCTTGCATCGATATTGGCTTCTGAGGTCACTGGGGACTCGTGATTCAGGCACAACAGTATCTCCTTCTGCTACTACTGGCTCATGTTGGAAATGAGCCTGCTGGTATTGACCAGGCCTCACAATATTCCAGGTCAGACCGATATTCCCCACACAGGTTGCTCATAAGGAAAAGCATATCCCTGCCTTTTCCAAAGAGACTTCAGATGAAAGCATTGTGGATAATTGTTAAAAGGCTCTTCCTAAGGGCCTGGCAGATCCAAGACTTACATAATAAAGGGGGCCTGAGTCAGGCCCTGAGACAAAAGAGCCTAATTTAAAGTTAAGGGCAGATATCCACCCAGACCCAATTGTTTCTGCTTGGAGCACTGGCCACCCCCCACCCAAGGCATTTGGTATCAAGTACTTGGAATGACATTTGAATATGCTGATTGCTCTCTGTGAAGGAACCTATTGAGGAACTTCTTTTGTGATTATGGGAGCAGAGTTGTTTCCTGAAAGACCTGTTTGACCCCTGCTCACAGAGAAGTAACTTCACCCTTTTTATGCTAAAAACTTTGTCTGGTATGCTAAAGATACCTTCTTCCCCATAGGATAAGCATCTCAATCACTATTGATAAATCTTTGTTCCAGGAACTTCTTACATATCAAAGAAGTCTGTTATCAGAAATCATTGTCTAAGGCAAATGCCACTTCTGTGCCATCCCCCTAACACTTATAAAATAAAGATGAGCCCCAGTCAGAGCGGAGATACCTGCCTGGTGACCAGAAAGACTCTCTGGCCTCTCTCACCCCTCCCTCGCCGACACCGTCCATCCTTCAGGGACCCCTGGACCCTGGCCGGAGCTGGTCTCCAACAGGTAACCATCAGTTTCTACTGTAAGTTAAAAGTCTGTTTCTTGGTTTCTCTCTGTACCCTATGATCATTTGTTTTGTTTCTTAAATTCCACATCTGAGTGAAATCATATATTTGTCCTTCTTTGACTGACTTCTTTCACTTAGCATAATACACTCTAGCTCCATCCACATTGTTGCAAATGGCAAGATTTCATTCTTTTTTTATGGCTGAGTAATATTCCATTGCATACGTGTTTATATATATATATACATATATATATATGTATATATATATATCCACATCTTCTTTATCCATTCACAAATTTATCCTGATTTCTTTCAGTTTATAGCATGCCAGTAAAGTTGTCATGAAGTGGCCAGTATAGGTGAACCACAGGTTTCATCATCTGAAACCTAAGAATCTAAAAATTATACAAAAGAACAATTTGATAATTATAGCAGTATTTTAAACATCCAGCTTCTGAAGTTTAGGCCACTTCTACTTGTTACCTCTGCATTTCTTCTGAGTTCTGAGATATAACATAGGTTCGTATTAAGAGGATAGCTACTCCCTGACACTCTTCAAAGAACAAGAAGAGGAGGCTTGTAATAACCAAGGGGTAAAAAGGCACAGAAAGACACACAATCAGCCCTGTGTCATTCTGCTCTTAAATTTGGCAGAACTCTGCCAACCACCCCAACCTACTAAGTTACACCCTTTGCCTTGTGTGCAGGTGAGCTGAACTTATTTAAGTTACATACATCATTTGAAATCATTGTTTCTATAAGAATTGCTGCTTTCTCTATGTGAAGAGAAACAACGAAAACAAAATGTTAGGGATTCATATGTCGGATAACATAAAACAAAAATATACTAGAAATTATAACTGAAAGTTGTGATGAAGTGAGGCAAGCGAGGCATTTGCCTGTGGTGCACAGTTTAATTGGGTGCCAAAAAATGAGTAACCAACATAAATATTTTAATGATATATTTTTAAAATGTAAAAATCAGTGAATGACATTGAAATTTTAAATAATGGTAAAATCAGGAGTAATTTGTGAAATGCACTCTGTGACCTGAGAGCCATTACATAACCACGTATGTATCCATAGCTTTCAATCTCCTCACTGAGAAGGGGGAAACATTTTTGAGAATATTTCAGCCTAAGTTCCTGTTTTAGCACAACACTGGGGTCTATGAACTCTTCCTACTTTTGAACTGCTTGATTTTAGCAAGCATATCTCAGTCCTTTTTCAGATTCTAAATTTTTCATTATTTTAAAAATATTTATTTGTTTGTTTCCAAAAACGACTAACTTTTGCTTTTATTTTTCATTCTGTTTCTTCCTTCTCCACCTAGAGAATCATTTTACTGTATTTCCCCCCAGGCTTATTGAGATACCATTGACCTATAACATGCATAAGCTTAAGGTATACAAGGTATTGTTTTGATACACTTCAGAACAGGTAAGGTTAGCTACCACCTCCATCACATGACACAGTTAGCTTTTTTTGTGGTGAGAACACCAAAGATCTACTCTCTTAGCAATCTTCAAGTACACAACTCTGTACTGTTAACTATAATCACAATGCTATGCATTAGATCCAGAGAACTTACTTATCTTCTAACTGCAACTTTATACCCTTTGATCAATCTCTCTCCAATTCTGGTAAGCACCAGTCTATTCTCTATTTCTACAGGTTTGGCTTTTTAAGATTCTGCATATGAGTGATATCACACAGTATTTGTATTTCTCTGACTTCTGTCACATAGCATGATGCCCTCAAAATCCATCCATACTGTTGCAAATAGAGGACTTCCTTTTTTCTTATGGTTCAATAATATTCTATATTGTGTGTGTGTTGTATAATTCATGTGTGTATATTTAATATACAGACATCAAAAATGTTTAATAACTAAAATTGTGAGATCCTGTTGTTATTTTAATGTGTAGCCATTTCTCCTTGGAGAAAAAGCAGTGTTTGGTTATTATTATCCAGAATATTACAGGCAATAATACATACATTTATTAGAGTTATTTCATCCAGAAATCTCAAAATCAGTAGAAAAAACATAATACATCCTTCTGGAGTCAGGTTTTAAGCATTTACTTTATTAATAAATTAAAACTGATTCTTATAGAAATCAAATAATTTAAAATGATGCAAGTAATTTACTGAATAAAATTGTGCTTTGGGCCAAACTTCCAGGCTTTGTAAAATCCTGAAAATGTTATTTCAATGTCCATTACCTCAAAATAAAGAAAACCAATTAAAATAAGGTTTCAGACAAAATAAAGTTTGTGTATTTTAATTTTCCCTGATACTAATAACCTTGTAGATTATTAAAACTAAAGACTTCCAGAAATCCAATTTATTTTCATTCTTTGGAGCTATCATTACTTTTTTGTATTCTTCTCAGGTTGCATACTTGATGAAGGCAGATTTTTCTTTTATGCATTTATTTTCTGGTCTTCATGAAGTATAATCCTTTCATACACAAAGCTGGAAAAATTGAATATAGAACATTGTTGAATATAGAACGTTTGCATCGTAATGTTAAAAAGTATTATAGGAACTTGTTTCAAACTGTTTTGAAAATATTTAATTGAGTTTTTCTATTAGTTTGCTTTTAAAAAGTAGAATAATAAACAGATATATTTATAATAATGAGCCATCTAGAGTTTGAAATCTAACAAAATGTTTGCACCTAAACTAAAGTACTATAGACCTCATTTTTTGTGATTGTTAAAGAAAAATGGCAACTTAAAAATATTTTGTTAAATACTTTTAAAGAGGAAACACGCATGTATTTTGTTTAAAACCCATAGAAAGGAAACTCATCTTTATAATTGTTGTATTAATAAAACCATTCATGTCATATAGAATAAGGATTTAATTAGCATTGAAAGTAATTAAACAAACTGGAGAATATAGGAAATATAGAGAATAAATAATACATAATAAATTTATAGAATATAGGTAATCCTCTGTATACAAACTGACAACATTTTGGTGTGTTTTCTTTATGATACATGACTATTTTTCTTGATATTCTGAATATATCTGCCATTTTTCACTTAGTATTATATACCACTGACATCTTTAAATATCATTAAGAATTCTTCTAAAATATTTTTATTAGCTACATGTTATTGTGTAGCATGAACATAACCATTTACCCCGATTCCTATGCTCTATGCCACTTCTATTGTCTTGTTTTCAATTTTTGTTAAGATAAGCACTGAAATGAACATCAACGGACTCAGAGCTTTTACACATTCATTACTAGTTTATTCAGATACCTTCCTTAGAAGTGGAATTGCTCAGTGATAAGGTTAGAATATTTCCTAGATTTGATACATATCGTGAAACTGTTTTCCAGGAAAGATGGACCAATTTCCATTTTAAGCAACAGTGGAAAAAGACGCTCAATTTAACACACTCTTTAGACCATTAAGCTTGGCCCTTTGTTTGCTTATTCACTGCAAATTCTGTAAGTAAAAAATGGTGACTTCTTGTTTGAAATTACATTACTTTGATTACTAGTTAGCTTAAATTTCAAACAAATGTATAAGCCTTTTCATATTTCTTCCTCTGTGAATTTTGTATTTATGTTCCTTCCTTTTTTTTCATTGTGTTGTTTCTCTTTACACATCAAGAATGTTAACTATTTAGCTGTTGTATTAGGTGCAAATATTTTTCTTACTCTTTCTGTTAGATTTAAATTTTTTTGTTTATTGAGCTTTTTAGATATTTGTGTGCTTTTATCTATCAGTAGTATTCTTGGGGTGTTATTTATTTTTAGTACTTAGGAAATGTTTCCTAATTGAGCAACCAGATAAATTAGTCTCCTAGACTATTCTCTTCTAAGTTTTTTCTATTTTTTCTTTTCCTTTATCTTTTTACTATATGTCTTTCTAAACTTGCTTTAAACTTCTGGGAATTATTTTAGTGTGTGGAGTGAGCAAGGGACTTTTAGTTAAAGGAAACTAAAACTTTTTATTATTATTACGAGACAGTAAAGCATTCCTAGTCTCTTTTTAAAAGCCTAAATGGTAGCACAAGCTTTAATGAAGAAGTGAAAAATCCAGTTTCCTTTATTCCTGCCTCCAGTTTCCATGCTAAGAGGTCACATTATTAATAAGTGTTTATTCACCTATTCCTTTAAGTATTCATTTTAGTTTACTCATCCATTTGTCAGAGACTTGTGAGTTCCTACGATGATGTATCATGCACTCCTGGAAGAAGTGAGGGTGTCCGGATGAATGAGTGAAGTGGGGAGAGGAACAGTTGAGCCATGAGTCAAGGTAATTTCAGAGAGTAATCGGTGTTATGAACAGAGGGGAAACACCCTTAATGGAATAAAGAGCAACTAGGAGGAGGCAGGGAGAAAGGAGATTTTATGTTTCATCTTTTACTTTTTAGTTCTCATCTTCGATGGGTGGTTAAAAAGTTCTTTCTGAAGAGATGACATTTAAATTAAGACCTCAACGAACACGCATCCGCTTTGGAAAGTATGGATAAGCAAGTTTCAGGCAGAGAAAAGAATGAGTACAAAGGCCCAGGGGTGGAACCAGATTGGCCTATTTGCAGAACAGAAAAAGAACACTCTGTGACAGCAGTGAGGTTAAAAAAAAAGAAGAAAAAGAAAAAGAAATGAATAAAATCAGATGTAACATCTGTCCCTGAAGGCTGCTCTGTAAACTACTTCTACAATCATTTCCTAGCTTTCTGGTCAGTCTTCTGTTTATTTCGGGCAAGAAGGAAAATGTTTCCACTTCTGCAGTGAACACATGGGGAGTACGGACAGAAAGTGCTTACTGTGCCGGGATTTGAGGACAGACTCGTGTTCCAACTTCTATTCCATCATTTAGCAAATATGTGATCTTGGGCAATTTATGCAGCCCCTTGAAGATGAAGTATTCTCTGCTGTGAAATGGGGGGAAAATTCCCACCTCACAGAACTGTGAAGGTTAAATACAAATTGTGCACACGTAAAAGCTTGGCTTGGCAACAATAAGCCAAAAACATTACTATTTGGTACAAAAAAAGTCTTATTACTATCTTAACGTTAATTCTTCCAGATATACTTTAGAATAAGTCAGGAATTTTATTGACTTTTTAAAGTTTATTTATTTATTTTGAGAGTGGGGAGAAGGGGTAGAGAGAAAGAATGAGAGAGAGAGACTGTCAAACAGACTCTGCGCTGTCAGGGCAAAGCCTGATTTGGGCCTCACAAACTGTGAGGTCATAACCTGAACCAAAACCAAGATTTAGATGCTTAACCTACTGAGCCACTCAGGCACACCTAGAATAACTAAGGAATTTTAAAAAATGATATTTAAAAGAGGTTAAATTTCTTTACACCTATAGATTGATTAAGGCACTGTTGTTATTTGCTCCCATCCAGGAATATTCAACTACTTAGGTATTCTCCTATGTCTTTCAAAAAACAATCATAGGTAGTTTTTCCAACATAAATCCTCCATATTTCTTGTGAAGATTGAGTTTTCTGTGTGCATTCCTAAGTGATTTATTTAATTGACAAACAGATACTTGGTTAGATTTCATGTCAATGTTATTAACTGATCCTAATAACACATTGAGCTGGTTATTTTTTAAAAATGGAATTACCTGTTTCTTGAGAGTTTAATATAACTTCTATGTAAAACAATATGGCCTGTGAGTTTCTTATGTAGAAGTTGATTTTTGTTTTGTTCTGTTTTAATTTTTTAGATTTATTATAATAGTCTTTTAATTTTCTACTGCTAAAGAAATTTAGGTATCTATGATTTTTATGGAATATGGTCCATATTTAATCATCAAATTTAGTAAAAGAATTATACTGTGGTCTTATGATTGCTTTTTCCCTTTTTCTTAACCTAATTTTGCTTATTTGTGTTTTTCCTTCATTTTTTTGGGGGGGATTCAATTAAGATTGGTTTTCTAGGGTTGCCATAGCAAAGTAGAACAAACTAGATGGCCTAAATAACAGAAATGTATTGTCTTGAAATTCTAGAGGCTAAAAGTCTGAAGTCAAGGTTTTGGCAGGATTGGCTTCCAAGGATTGTGAATGCAGGATGTATTAAGGTCTCTTCTTGGCTTATAAGTGTTCCTCTTTTGTTCCGATGACATTCTCCTTGCATGTCTGTCTGTCTCTAAATGTCATCTGTTTATAAGGACACCGGCTATATTGGATTAGAAGCCCACTCTATTGCAGCCTGACTTTGTCTTAGCTTAACTAAGGGTCATCTGCAATGACCATATTTCCAAGTAAGGCCACATTCTGAGTTCATAGGCCTAAAACTCAACATACAGATTAGTGGATTGTTGGAATGAGGGCAGACACAATTTGACCCAGAAGACAATCCATGTCATTTAAAAATAAAATTTCAGTGTGGGGCTGGGAGGCTCAGTTAGTTAAGCATCCAACCTCCTCTCAGGTCATGATCTCACAGCTCATGAGTTCAAGCCCCACATTGGGCTCTGCACTGACAGCCTAGAGCCTGGAGTCTGCTTTGGATTCTGTGTCTCCCTTTCTCTCTCTGCTCCTCCCCCACTCATGCTCTGTCTCTTTCTCTCTCTCTCAAAAATAAATAAACATTTAAGAAATTTTTTTAATAAAAAGTTTTTCAAAAATACGTGTCTTGGCTTTCTCATTTATACTGATCTTCTATTTTATAATTCATTGTTTTCTTCCTTCTCTATTTTCTTTTCAAACTTCATTTAAATATTCTGTTTATTTTCTCTGATTTTAATAATGCTTTTCTCTGT
This sequence comes from Proteles cristata cristata, assembly GCA_017311185.1. Lineage (NCBI taxonomy): Eukaryota > Metazoa > Chordata > Mammalia > Carnivora > Hyaenidae > Proteles > Proteles cristata. The sequence goes on along the minus strand of JAESUZ010005128.1, from coordinate 1,815,767 downwards.
GTTCAGCTCTTGCTATATCCTCTATGTTTTGATTTGCTTTTATTAAATACTTTGTTATTGCATATTTACTCTGCACCTTGAACAAATCGTTGTTAAAGGAAAGTATTTTTCAATTTCCAAGCTTAGAACAAAAAGAAAAGATAGACAAGAAGATAGAATATCAGTATCTAAAGAGCTTTGCAAGCTGACTTCCAGTTCTCTTAGTGAGCAGTAGTCAAAGAGTCATTACCTGGAGCGTTTACCATGGTCCATGTTTTGGTTATAAACCTTGGCAGACTAGGGACATAAATGCAGTTTGTCCCTGAACAACAGAGGTTTGAACAGCATGGTCCACTCACACATGGTGTTTTACAGTACAGTACTGAAAAATGTTTTTTCTCTTCCTCATGATTTTCTTGATAATTTTGTCTTTTCTCTAGCTTACTTTATTATAAGAATCTAGGATATAATACACATAATGTACAACATGTGTTAATAGACTTTATTTATCAATAAGCTTCCGATCAACAGTAGGCAATTAGTAGTTACGTTTTGGGGGAGTCAAAAGTCAGATGCAGATTTCTGACTGCACAAGAGGCCAGTGCCCCAACCCCCACATTGTTCAAGTGTCAACTGTGTTGGTTTCAAACTCTAAACAGTCTGTTCATTCTCAGATGTGAATCCACACTAGCCCTGTCAGGAAATTTTTATTAAAAAAGTTGTTTATAAATGAGAAAATACCTGCTGTGGGAAGAATCCTAATTGCTGACCAGTCCATTCTCCTCAGAGATAGACCTAGAAGGGGATTCAGTCACTTCCAGAAGCTTGCTCTATGAGCAATTGGAGCAAGTTAGAGGAATGAAGTTATCTTGTGGTGCTAGGATCAACGTAGAGACACACAAGTACTGCAGCAGCAGGTCACTTCTTCAGTGACCTGTGACTGAGGTCCCTGTTCCTCTTGGAGGACACTTTCAGATGCTTTCACTTAGTGCTTGGCCCTCAGGACAGATGCATGTACTGTTACTGACCTGTGATTTCTTTAGCTACACTAATGCATTTATTTAGGTTATAAGCAATTTTTGCCAACCTGAAATGACTCTTCTTTCTTTAACGTGAGCTTTTCTATGTCCAAAAATCCTCTTAATGTGAGGATAACATTCTGTGCATTTATTCAACAGGTAATTGCTGAGTGCAAATACAAGCTTGCCTCTGTGATCTGTATTAGAAATGGAGCTGGAAACCTGTCAGACAGGGTCCTCACACTCTGGGGACTTAAACACTGGAAGAGGAGACAATATCTGATCTCAAACAAATACGTAGTCAAACGTTTAATTCTAATAAAAAATGACCATTGCAATAAGTGTTAGAATGTAGTTGAAAACTTGCCAACTCAGATGGCTCCGCCTTGAGATACTTTCTAATATATAATGTATGTAATATGTGATCTATAAGGTGACTGTTTCAGGATGAAAAGAATGTCACTCATGTAGGATAAACTTGTTGAAAATTCCAGAGAAAAAGAATTGCAATGGTGAAGACCTTCAGTCTGGACCTCCATGTGAAAGCATGGAGAAAATGAAAAAGTAAAGCAAAAAGCAAAATAAAAGCAGATGGACTGTAACACAGCAAGTAAAAGAGAGAATTGTGGAAAAGGAAACAATTCTACAGTGTCTTACAGGTCATCTTAGGGACTTTTGTTCTTTTTTTTTAATTTAAATTTTAGCTAGTTAACATACAGTACAATGTTGATTTTAAGAGTAGAAGTCAGGGATTCATCACTAACATTCAGCATCCAGTGCTCATCGTGACAAATGCCTCCTTAACACCCATCATCCATCTAGCCTATCTCCCACCCACTTCCCTCTATCAACCCATAGTTTGTTCTCTATCATTAAGAGTCTCTTGTGGTTTGTTTCTCTCTCTCCTCTTTCCCCTCTTCTCATATGTTCATCTGTTTTACTTCTAAATTCCACATATAAGTGAAATCATATGGTATTTGTCTTTCTCTGATTGACTTATTTTGCTTAGCATAATACATTCTAGCACCACCCATGTCATGGCAAAGGGCAAGATTCCATTCTTTTTGATGGCTGAGTAATATTCCATTGTATATTTCTACAACATCTTTATCCATTTATCGATTGATGGACATTTGTGCTCTCTCTATATTTTGGCTGTTGGTGGTAATGCTGCTATCAACATTAGGATGCACGTACTCCTTGGATTCTGTATTTTGGATTCGTAGGTAAATACCTAAGAGTGCAATTACAGCAGTATTGTAAGGTGGTTCTATTTTTAGGTTCTTGAGAGATCTTTTCTTAAGGCAGAGTAGCTATGGAAGCATTTAAGTAGAGAGATATTTAAGGATTAATTTGGCTGCTTTGCTAAAAGTGATTGTAAAGGATTTTATAAAAACAGTGTGAGGAGCTAGTACGGCAGGATGGGCCAAAAGATAGAGGCTAATCTGGAATAATGGCAATGTCATCGTTGAGAAGGGATTGTACTGGAAATATATCTATAGGTAAACTTGACAGGACCTGGGACTTGATTAGGTCTTTTGTGTCAATAAGAGAGAGCTGCCAAGATAACTTACCTATGTTTGGCATGGGAACCTAATGGATGGCATCACCATTTTTTAATACTTAGTGAGGGCTCAACAAAGTTTGGTGATACTTAGCTGCTTGGGTAATAGAGTTAAAAGAAAAAATGTGACTATATGGTAAATCTCCTCCCACCCTTAATATATCACACTACACATACATGTGTATAGAAAAATCATTTGAAAAAATAAAGCCTGAAACACACATGCAAATGAACCAAAGCTAAATGTAAACCAAATGACCCAAACTAGAGATTTCTTATTATCCTAAAAACATTTCATGAGTCATAATCTTAAGAGATATTCACTTTATTATCTCTCTGTCCACTGACTTCAGGGTGAATTCGAACAAGAGGAAGTGGCTTTTACTACTCTGAGCTTCACTTTCCTCAGCCAGAGGAAAACAAAAAAAAAATTCAGGAGCTTCTTGTTATTCATCATTACATAACATGATTTTCTGTAGACATCAGTGGAGAGTCAGACTCCTACAATATTATAGAAATCTCTGCAGCAGTGATAACTGTGGTCGTATAATAGTCACTGTATCTGCTGCATTAAATGTGTTGACACATTTGTAATACATTTTATCACCTATAAGGAGATAAAAGTGGGATGGTAGAATGCACGCCTAATCTTAGAATATGTTATAATCACTCTATTACATACATTTTTAATGCCAAGTGTAACACTATTTAAGTATTTTTAGTATAACTCCGTATTTGTACTGTAGTTTTTCATTTGCTGTTCTCAGTTGTGTGCCCATTAGTTGGAAAGAACTATATTTTAAGTAATAAACTATTATGTATGGAAGATCCATTAGCTACAATGTTTCCTCTTGAAGTTCTTTAGTGGATTCTATTCCATTTAGAATAAAACGTTGACTTGTTAGCATGACCTATCAGCAAATACTCTGTGAACTGGCCTTGAGTGACATCTCCGTCACCTCATACCCTTCTTTCTTCTGCTCACCTTTTGTGGAACTTCACCTTGGCTCTTTTTCCAATTATTAAAAATACTGCAAACTCTCTCCTGTTTCAGGACCTGGACAAGCTGTTTTTCTAATCTGAGAAAAATTTATTCCCAGTCTTCCCTTAGCTGCCTCATCCTTTGTATGTGGGCGTGAATACCACCTGCTCGTGAAATGGCCTCGACTTTTACATCTAGATCTGGTCCTCTCCTGTTAATTTATTTTGCATAATTTTATTTGTTTCTTTCATTGCACTCATCTTTTCTAACCATTTCTGTTTGTTTGATTGTTTTTCTCCCCCAGAGATTATAGATGTCATGTTCATTGTTATATTTCTAGTACTTACCTTAGTGCCTGGCACAATATCTGCGGTATTTTAGACGCTCCAAAGTATTTGTTGAATAAACGAACAGTGTATGTACTGAAAAATCTGAGATTTGAACTTTGCTTGCCTATAGAGAGTATGGTATTTGAATTCCATCTGCTTACGCTCAGATGATCTCACAATGAGATAATTCAAAAACTCTTTTAAAAACTGAGAGACAGTCTAATGAATGGGATGCCCCTGAGGCAAAGTTAAGGAGTACAAATCTCTTCTCAACAAGGAACTCATCTTAAAAGAACTTAAAAGTTCTTAACTTTTAAATATCTTTCCTTTCTTTGCATGCTGAAAAAAATGTCACCATGCTTTGCACACATATATGCTCCAAGCATGCTTATATTATAAATTTTCAAATTGTGTATTGAATTTAAAAGTCAGAAATATCCAACAAGGAGTCATTTTATCACTTACATTGATTTAGTCTGAAGAAAACATTTTAAAAGTTTGATATATTTCATATATTAAGTTCAAAATATAGGTAATTTTAATTCTAGAGCCTGTCATATCTCACAAAATAGTGTTCAGTTATCCTGATATAATTAATTGGAATCCGCTTAGATTCAAGAAAAGAAATAAAGTGAAGCAAGCACCTAGATTAAAGATTAGAAGTCATTTTAAATGATGTGCCTACATTTTAAAGATACAATAAACCTTATGCATTAATGTATCATAGACTGGAAGTATTATAGGTTGTAGCATTTCTCATTTGGGGGAGTTCAGAAGTTTTTCACATAAATTACTTGCTAAACTTTTGTTGGGATGAGGAAAACTTCATTTTGAGATGAAGGGAAGTTTTTACAACTTTTCATATAACATCTTTCATGACAACCACTATTCACCACACAGTCTGGTAAGATTGCCATGGTAATTTTTTGCTAGGTTGTCCATTCTATATCCACTTCATCAACTGTCTCCTGAAAGCAACTGGCTACATCTAACCCCACTCCTTCTCCTCTTGGTTTCCTTTAGTAATAACTGCCATTGTAGACAACTGTATACTTCATTAGTATTAACCATTACAGATGTCAAAAAGTCCTAAGATTTAGAGAGATTGACCTTAAATGCACATTATTTTCTCAATCCAATTTTGGAAGCCAAACCTTGGCATAGGAGAGGGGAAAGGCGCAAAACCTTGCCTTCACCACAGCCAATGTCAAGCACATAGAGTTATACTTCACTGTTATTCTCAGGTTATACATCATGCCATCCATATTTTTTCACCTTTTTGTAATGTATTCCAAAGTACATATGCAAACAGTACTATAACCTTTGAAGTAGGAAATCTGTCTCTAGCTAATATTCCCATCCTGTCAGAGTCATTCAGCTAAGTGATATTGATGGTACTTTAATGATAGAAATTAATTACAGGGTTGAGTTGTTTCTCACCATCGTGTGCCACCGTGTTGTCACATTGCTTTCAGCTCCAGTGCAACCTGCCACTTGTCTCTCAAGAAAGTTTTGCTTGTAACTGAAGTATGTGCATGTTTATCTCAGTTTGAGCACATGTATATGTGGAGGAAAGAAGATTCCATTCTGCTGATCACAGCTTGTGATGATTGTTTACTTCCTGCAGAGCATTTTTATTTTCCAGGGTATCTTTCTCCTTCTAGGAAGCATTTTCATGAAAGATACTTTTAAAACATCAAAAGCAGGTACCTGGACATTTTTTTTACACACAATAAGGATCATGTAAATTTTGTTAACTTTTAAAATATTATACCTATGATGTATTCAAATAGATCAACATTCAAGGGTGAAATATTACTACAATTAATTGTGGTCAGAGAAATTTTATTGTAACATGACAATCTTTAAAACATATGATTTTGAAGTATTTATCATCAGGGATGGGGGCAGAGGTAGAGATCAGGAAGGGTAAGGAAATCAACTGTATGCAGCATGACCATAGGAAACAGTTTAAACTAATAAGCCATGTATGAAAATAATTGAAATCTAGGTGATGCCTTTTTATTTTAAAGTGAGCAAAAACATACTAGAAGCAGTGGAGGACAAGTGTTGGAAGAAGCTTAGAAGGCATTTAAAGAAATACCTTTGATCACAAACCACATTAAAAAATACATTTTGCACTGTGACCCATGTGTATATGAAAACACACATGTGGCTAAAACACATTTCAAGAAACAAAAATTATCCTTACTATATGCTAAGTAATTTAAACTTTTTTTCCAATTTGTTCAAGTACACCTAAGAGTTTGAGAAACATAAACCAACACCAATCTCTTCATTTTACCAATGAGGAAAGTGCTTCAGACTTTCAGATGACATGATTTTCCCAAGGAGAATCAGGGTGCTACTTGCAGACCTCCTTCCTACCCCTTATTCCAAGGATGGCATATTTCTATCGTGGTTCAAGGAAAAGAATGCAGGATTAACTTTTAAAGTTTATTTATTTATTTTTTTGAGAGAGAGAGTGAGAGGGTGTGTAAGTGGGGGAAGGGCAGAGAGAGAGGGAGACAAGGAATCCCAAGTAGGCCCCCCACAGTTAGTGCAGAGCCCCGCTAAGGATCCATCTCAAGAATCCTGGGATCGTGACCTGAGCTGAAATCAAGAGTTGGAGGCTTAATCCACTGAGATACCCCGGCACCAAAGAATGACTCTTTTAAAACCCAGGTTCAGTGCTGGTTCTTCCACTTTTTAAGGTAAGATACCTTAAATTTTACTAGAAGGAGGTAAGAACAAAAATATATTGCTTTGTGACTCTGAACAAATGATTTAACTGGTTCTTGCTTTACAGGTTTCCGCAGGCATCTTACAGTGTATCTTAGTCACTGATGGCTACTCCACCTGGTTGCTCTAAGTTTTAAATTATATAGCTTAGGCTTTGCTAACTACATACACTGTTACCAGTTAAAGCTCCATGTCTCTCAAACATCTTCTTGGGTGCTATAATTCAATTTTCCTATCAATAGATTAATGCTCCATCATTAAATTTGCTACGAAGGGCTGATATTACTACATAGTCAATAATATTTTATATGTGTGAGAAAGCCTTCCAAGGTTGTTATCCTATTGATCCAACAATAGCCATGTGAAGTGTGCAGGTTAGTTCTTGTTACTTCCTGTTTATTGATCACCTCAGAAATGTTCCATGGCTACCCAAGTTCTCATGTCAAGTACACAGTGAATCCTAAGACTGACCAGGCCTTCTAAGTTCTAAACTAGCACTATTTTCAGAAAATAGATAAAGCATAAATGTAGAAGAACAGAACCAGAAGCAGCTGGAGCTAAGTGCTGTGCTGAAATGAATCTCCCCTGGCTGATTTGATCATATAGCTGATGCGGCCCTCTTCCAAAGCGTATGGCACCTTCACAGTGAACAAAGGATATTTACCATCTCTGATACAAACTGAAAAAAAAGCAAACAATTTTGTTTTGGCCTTCAAACATCTAGTTTCAAATTGCTCTTTCAGTGGGAGGCATACATTATAGATTATAATGCATATTTAATAAAATTCATTTATTGCTTACAAGACAACATTTAATTCTGCACTGATTTTCAAAGGCACATTGTCTTGCAGTTTGCCTTGGGTTGGCATTTTTTAAAGTTTATTTATTTATTCATTTTGAGAAAGGGAGAGAAAGCACATTGAAGGAAGGGCAGAGAGAGAGAGAAAATCTCAAGCAAACTCTGCACTGTCAGCGCAGAGCTGGACATGGGACTCGAACTCATAAACTATGAGACAATAACCTAAGCCAAAGTCGGACGCTTAACCAACTGAGCCACCCAGGTGCCCCTGCATTGGTGATTTGAATGAATTGTCCTGAGTGAGCGTCCAAAAAGGCTAGTCAAAATAGAGTTCATGACTTCCAAGAAAGGTGTAGCTCGGCTGGCATTCGGTTCCATTTCTCACTTCCTGTTCCCCACTCTCGGTGCCAGCATTACCACTGCCGTGATGGCTGCTGTGCAAAGCGCTGTAGCATTAGAAGAGCGGCAGAAGAAGGAGGAGACAAGCTGGGATTATTTAAGAAATCTAAGCCCAAGGATCTGTCCCAAGGCAGGGAGCCCTTGTCTGTGTATTGCCGTCTTGTTATGGTGACCAACTGTCTCAATCTGCCTGAGATGAAAGGACATGGGACTGCCCACACTGAAATGAGGAGAGTTTCTGGGAAGAGTTGTCATCCTGTGTCCTGCTCCCAAAGATGAATCAATGAAACTGTCTAGAATAATTTCTTTGGCTTTGTCACACTCCTGAGATTTCAAAAACTTAAGATTGGTTTGATTTGACAAGAAAAATAAACAGGCAAACATAACCTGGGGAGTGTAAAGGGTTAAACATGAATTTGTTTAAACTTAATTGTCTCTCTCCCTAAAAGTTGTCTACTCTAGGCTCCAAACGAATGAAGTTTGGGGTAAGACAAAACCTGTAACTGGGGTTATGGGACACTGTGTTTTACAAGAAGGCAGATTTTCTTCACTCACCTTTTTAAGGTAGAAATTCTGGGGCTACATGGGAGAATGGAGCAGGTAAGAGCGTTGGGTGCCTGGAGAGAGAGCAAACAGGCTTAGGAAAGAGGTAGAAGTAATGATAGGAAGAGATAAAGATTGCCTATTTGGAAAACCCCCCTTGGGTGAGTCACCCACCAGAATCAGTAAGGAAACGTTATCTGCGGATCCCACATATGCTCCCCTCCATTGTATTTCCAGCCCAGTTTTTATGTCTCTTGTTTTCCTATGAATCCCATCTCTTACGACTTGAACCAATGCTAGAAGTATAAGTGCTCATCACCGTTTAAGCCTCTGGGGATTTATCAGCGACCAAAACAGGCACAAAGTCCTTCCTGCATAGAGCTTATGATCTAAGGTGAAGGAGAGGCAGGCAATTCATAAAGCAAATTGGTGAAATTTCCAGTACCTTAGATTGTTATAAATGCTTTAGAGAAAGACAAAGCAAGGCAAGGGAGTAGAAAAGAGGAGTGTTATATGTTAATGAAGATCTCACAAAGGAGGTGAAATTTAGAAGCGAGTACACTTAATGCTTCAGAAACCAGGACACACCAGCTGGACGTGATCTTGGAGATTTAATTTTTGTAGAACCGGTAGGTAAGTGTAATGGAAAACTTTGCTTCTAAATCAATAAATAGTAAAGGAAGAACATTAAGTGCAGTTGGAAAAAGTTAAAGAGCCCGTGGAAGGATCAAGCTTCCCTATGCTCATCAGACTATACTCTTGCCATTTTATTTCATTTTCCTTTGTTTGTTTGGAATTGACCAGAGAAATACTAGAATGTGCTCCTTGCTTGCGCCCTCAGGCACTATATTTCACAAAGGAACCTCTATGAGTAAGCCAGAGCAAAGAGTAGAAACTAGAATTCCTCTTGACACAATTCATCTCATACTTTTGTTTCAGCAGAAACTAGACATCCTTCAACCCAAGTTATAGAAGCTCACAGCCTGAGGCACTGAATTGCATTGGACATAAAAGCCCTCATTCAAAAATAACTTATTTAAACATTCTGTTAGAGCTGCATGGAATTTATCAAAGAGGTGAGTAGGTCCTACATCAGTAACTTCTGGTTTTTCTACATACCCCATAAACCACCAACAAATACGATATTTTCAATGTGAAAGCCAGTCTCTCTTGTTTTTCAGAAATGTGATACTATGATGATATTTTCTTTTCAAATTACAACAGTGTTCTTTTTGAGTAGGAGGGGCATTCCAAATACTTCCCGGCACTTATGGTAGATTTTTATTTTACTAAATTTAATAGATATTGATATTTACCACAGTTATAGCACTTCTGTTACCTGAAGTGAAAGCACCACTGTAAGAATACATAGAGCGATTGTTTTTCCTGAGTTATTCTGGCTACTGATTCTCCTGAGTGGATGACAAAGGTAAAGAAGCAGATCTGGGATTATATCACAAGAATTCACACGATGTGAATTACAAAAAATATTAAATTAGCTTGTTATATTTTGTATCATCAGTAATGAAATACTTGGCAATCACCAAATAAAGCACTTTGGCTGCAGAATCTTTAGTTTCTGGAAATCAACAGTGGCTTCTCAAGTAACAGATAATTGTGCCTCCTTCCTCATGAGTAAAATTACAGATGTTCCTGTCTATTTAGAGTCCCTATATCAAAGTTTGGTATACATTTGAAAACTATAGAATACTTTGGGACAAAAGTGTGTAGGTTGACCTTTGCCATGACTTTACTGGATGGCTCTGTTGTCATTCAGGGCTAGTTTAGTGGTGGCACCTGAAAGGACTGGCCTAGGATTGCCTGAGCTTGGGTTCTCATTGCCGAAATAAAGCACTTAGTAAAATTACTATATCGGCATGATCATTAATTCTTTTTACAAAGCGTCGACCTTGTGGGTTCCTCTATCCAGCTATCTGTCTCAACTCTTAGTCAATAAAAAAAAAGGTCTAAGCTTGAGGATGCTAAATGACTGAAATCAATTTAATTTGTCATAAATAATGTCCATTACAATGAATACATTTCATGTATTTTTTGATTTCATAAGGACTTTTTTCTTTACAAAATGGGGGCTGGTTACTGGTGTTAAAAATCCATGAATTCTTATTATTTTCATCTACTGGTAGTCCTTCACCATGATTACTTCAAATGATGCCCTGTACTCAGATGGCCAAAAGTTTATTAAACATTTTATGTCTACCTTTATAATGTGTTTGTATACTTTTTAAAAAAAATTCTAGAGCAATACGTAGATATCTGTGAACCACTTCTAGGCTTTTAATTTCCCAGAATAATTAAAAAACTAAGAAGAAATGCCAAAAAAAAGAGCTAGAAAGAGCTTTTTTGACCAGAAAGGGAAAACTCTTTAGCAGGAAGAAGTAACAAAACACATATGCCAAGACAAACCTTCATGTATGATACCTGCCTCACTATGAGTGCTTGGTTTGAGATGAAAAAGCGAAGAAACAGCCCCTTGCCTTTTGTCTATTAATCCTTCAAATTATTGATTGCATAGCATGTGCTTAAAAGATGAATACAATTCATCTTTCCTTAAAGAGTTCACAAACAACTGAAAGACCGTTATAAGAACATGTATGTGTGTGTGTGTGTGTGTGCGCGCGCGCGTGCATTTGTCTACATACAAACATGTACACATTATGTATATATGTATGTATATAATTATACTGTATATAAATATATTATGTATTATAATGGGGCACCTAGCTGGCTCAGTCAATGAAGCGTCCGACTCTTAGTTTGGTTCAGGTCATGATCTCACGGACTATAGGTTCGAACCCCACATTGGGCTCTGCGCTGCCAGAGCAGAGCCTGCTTGGGATTCTCTCTCTACCTCTGTCTCTCTCTCTCTCCCTGCCCCTCTCCTGCTTGTGTTCTCTCTCTCTCTTTCTCTCTTTCTCTCAAAATAAATAAATAAAACTTTAAAATAATATATTATTGTAATAAAATTATGTATCATACTATATTATATGTAATTAGTATGAAGCCAATTTATTATATTACAATTATACTTTGTAACACAAACACAAACTACAAATACAAACAATTAGAATGGGGTATATGCTCTAATAGATCTATATACCAAGATATTTATACTTTCTCCGTACATAGATCATGGGAAGGTTCAAAGAAAGAGGGTTTCTCTAAAGAGGTTCCTAAAGTCTTTTCAAGAGAAATTAAAAAATGATCAGGGGAACAATCAGAGATATAAAAGATTAAGAATTTTAAAAAGAGGGAGGAAGATGTGAAAAGAGTAACAGAGAGTAGAAGGGCAGCAGCAGAAGTGGCAGCATCTGGCAGATTAGAATTTTATGCATCAGCAATGCAGGTTCAAGACTGGTGTGCAGTGAATGAGAAGATACGTGGAGAGTAGGGAGAAGAAAAAGCAAGTAGGACCGCCCCATCGGACTCCATGGCATATGAACACCTGCGCTTAGTCTCCTCGGAAAGCACAGGTATCTGCTGATGAGTGTGTGAGTGTATGAATGCGTGTTTTTGTTATGTGCGTGTTTTTGTGTGTATGATCCTGTTGAAGAACGGCGTAGAAATGGAGGTCATTAAAGAACATGGTGCCATTTCTGAGTTAGGTTTTGAAATTCTAGTGTTTAAAGTAATTTTCAGTTCCATAGAAGACTCTCCTGCCAGAATACATATTATCCCTCCCATAAGTAAGATCAGCTCATGTTCAATGGGATTGTCAACGTTTTGTCTTCCCATGCTGTTTTGTGATATGAAACATCTTTCACATCACGACTTTATATAACACATGCATTCAGCCCTTCCTTCTTTCCCCCTGCTATTCAGAACTTTTCTAGTGAAATAAATTGTAGACATATGTCTTGTGAGTTGAAATGACCTCAATTAGTTGATCTGCATTTTTGTTTAAATTTTTATCCTATCAAAACAGGTATTTATATCAAAGTCATACTATAGGTAAATTGGTGAACTCTAGTAATAGGTTTTAGATTTAAAGGAATGATTGTTGAGATAGATAACTGTCAGCTGGCTTATATCCCTTTCATCCAAATTGTTTATTTATCTATAAAAAATCTCTGCTTGGTTTTTACCAGACTTTTCAATTTATAGGAATTTTGGCAATAAAGATACTTCCATTAAGCCTTATTTATTCCACATTAAAAGACTTCTTATTTCTGCCTTTTGGCCAGAACCACCATCTTGCATTCACTCACCGAAATGACCAACACAAAGGGAAAGAGGAGAAATATCTGCTATATGTTCTCTAGGCCTTTTGGAAAACATGGAATTGTTCTGGACACATATGTGAATCTACAAGAAAGGTGATATTGTAGACATAAAATGAATGAGCACTGTTCAAAATGAATGTCCTGCAAATGTTACCATGGAACCAGAAGAGTCTAACGTGTTACCCAGCATGCAGTTCACATTGTTGTAAACAAACAAGTTAAGGGCAAGGTTCTTCCCAAGGGAATTAATGTACATATTGAGCATATTAAGCACTCAAAGAGCCTAGGTAACTTCCTGTGGCATGTGAAGGAAAATGATCAAAGAAGGAAGCCAAAGATAAAGGTGCTTGAGTTCAGATGAAGTGCCAGCCTACTCCATCCAGAGAAGCACACTTTCTAAGAACCAATGAAAAGGTTCCTGATCCTGAAACCCATTCCATATGAATTCATGGCATGGTAAGTGTTAAAAAAAAAAAAAAAAAAGACTTCAAGACTGTTAAAAAAAAAAGCCTTTTTATTTCTTTAGTTCTAATAACATTTCTGTGAGATAGTCAGGAGTTTGTCTTACCTGTTTTACAAGGGAGAATGTATATATTAAGCATTTACCTGGAGTTCATGATATATCATAGTAGAACTGAATTTTTAATCAAATGTCCTTCTAGATTAATTCTCTCTCCCTTCTTCTGTCTCTGCATCATTCTCTGTTTTGGTTGCTCTTTTTATCTGTCTCTTTTTTCTTCTTTTTATTTGTACATTCAAGTTTTCTATATTCATAGAAAGGATGTATATGGTGTTTTTTGTTAATAGTGGTTGAGGGGCAGATTCTTTAATGCCCCTTATCCCTGAAATCATTATTTCACTATATGCTAACTTTGGTGTAAATTAAAAAAAATAAATAAAAAATAAAAAAAATAGTGGTTGAGGGGCCAGCCGCTACCGTGGGGGAAGTCTTAAAGGAACAGATGGACCATCCACAAGCAATGTTTATAATTCCTTAGCAGAAACTGCATAGTTTTTGTTGTGGTTGCAAAAAAAAATCTTTCATCTGGTCTCAGGCTTCAACATTTTCAGGTAGATTTTCAGAGAGATCTCTTTCAACAGTTAGATTCAAATTGTACATTTACCTGTTCTTGGTTTTTAGTGTATATTCACCTTCATTTAAAAACTTTTTTTCTACGTTTATTTATTTTTGAGAGACAGAGGCAGAGAGCACAAATGGAGGAGGGGCAGAGAGAGAAGGAGACAGAATCCAAAGCAGGCTCCAGGCTCTGAGCTATCAGCACAGAGCGTGGTGTGGGACTTGAATTCACAAATCGTGAGATATGACCTAAGCCCAAGTCAGACACTTAACCAACTGAGCCACCCAGGCGCCCCTATTCACCTTCATTTTAAACCATTCTGTACAATGACACTAATACTCCTAAACTGGTTTTTGGAATTTTCTAGAAAACCAGCCTGTGAAAATAGCAATAAAAACATATAAATTGGGCATTACTTGTGATATGAGTTCTTGTCTAGGTTGATCTATTTGTGTCACTGGCTGTTTATTATTGCTGTCTCAATTTTTTCTTGTGGGGGTAGACTTATAATTTTCACAAATATTGATGCATATTTATACAGGAAATATTTATAATCCATAGCTGGGAAGTTTTACTTAAAACACATTTCATCATGTTATTCTATAATATTTAAGTTCCTGTGGTGAAATAGAAAGGGAGCTCCAGATCCCCATATGCTCACAATCTAACAGTAACTAACAGTGAACTTGAGTGAGTCAGTTAATTAGTTTTTGTTTCTCCAACTATTAAATGAAGGTTTAAAAAAAAAAAAGTTGATGTCAGTGCTAACATTCTAACCCCACCCCCCATCCTGCCGGGAAGAAACTAATCTAAGCATAGGTGAGTGTCTGCAAAGTGTTGTACAATATCAAGTAGGTATGTCAGCTTCTTCATGTGGGCCTTGATTTCTGCCACATGTAAGCCATGTTTAGCAAACACTAAACAATGATGAATGGGAGATTTTTAGTTAGAGAGTGTTTAGTAGCAGTTGCAGTTCATAATTCCATGAGCTATGACCAATGACACTGATAGAGAATAGAATAAGTTAATAGAGAATATACCAGAGATGGAAGAATGGCATTAATAGTGAGTTAAGAGAGAACAAAAGAGCATCAGAAATGTGATATAACATAATAAGGGACACAGACGGGTCTAATAGATGGAGTGCAAGTATGTTCAGTGGATAATGGGAATTGACAATGAAGGAAAAAAACATTGGAATGTGGCATATTACAATATTGATTTCCAATAAACAATATAAGGACAACTGTCAGCTAAAACCTCTGGAAAATTCATATTAATGAGATTCATTCCAATAATTAAAATTAAATGAAAAATTGACTTCTTTACTGCTTTATTTTTGACCACCCTTTTTACATACAGTTTTTGAATATAAGGCAAAGAATTTTTTCAGGCAAAATATACAGTAAAAGTGTTTCATGAATTACTTTTTACTTTATAGCATTATCAATAGCTAAATGTTTTTAAGTTCAGGTATTAATATTCAAGTAGTTTAAAAGTGCTAATAATATTTTGTTTCCTGATAGAACATAAATGCTACTGACTAGAAAACTTTGATTACAAAAAAATAATATTTATTGTATATTGAGCTAGACTGTAGCCAAATAGGATATCTAGAAGTTACTTAATGATATGACACCCATATATGAGAGTAGCTGATAAAGGATAGAATGACCTTTGGATAGTAAACTGGATAGTGTCTGGTTTAGTGGACATATTCACACTAACCACTTAGAATCTAGGACTTGGGCATTTAAAAATATTTTTTTTAATGTTTTATTTATTTCTGAGAGAGAGAGAGAGAGTGTGTGAGCAGGGGAGGGTCAGAGAGAGAGGGAGACACAGAATCTGAAGCAGGCTCTAGGCTCTGAGCTAGCTGTCAGAACAGAGCCCGACACGGGGCTCAAACCCACAAACCATGAGATCATGACCTGAGCCGAAGTCAGACGCTTAACCGACCGAGCCACTCAGGTGCCCCTTAGGCATTTTAAAATGTAGTTGTGAGAAGTAGGTGAAGAAGAAGAAAGAGTTTAGGAATTTTTAAATATATCTTTACATTTGGTATATTTTTTGAATTAAGCATGTGAGGTTAGGGTACAGAAGGGAAAGAAAATCAAATAAACACATTAGTATGACAGGAGTACATTGCCAATATGGGTAGTAAGATTAACTGGAGGTATAATGAATGACAGCCGTGGAGAAAGGTGCCTTATTCATTCTATTATCAAAAGGTCACAATTTTATACGACTGTTTATTAAGAATCTGCTACATGCTTAACATTGCGCTAGACTGTTTTGAAAATTCAAGGAATGTTAGTGAATTGATCTAACAGAGTTTTGAGCTGGAGAATCAATTTCAACACAAAGGTGTCAATTAAAGTACCATATAGGCCTTTATAAGTAAGGACCTGATGAACGGGCGGGAGCATTTGACCTGAGAGATCTGATAATTTTGGTCTATGCTTTAGTCTACATTCCATTATTTAACATTTGTCAGCCACTAAGGAAAGAAGTTGAGCAGAAACTTTCTCTTTTTAATATTAAATCAATTGAAATTTAATTATTTTTATTATTATTATTAAAGTATGGTTGACAAATGATGTTATATTATTTTCAAGGGTACAACATAGTGATTCAATAATTTTATACATTAGTCAGTGACCACCAAGATAAGTATAGTCATCATCTGTCACCATATAATGACATTACAATCTTATTGTCTGTATTCCCTAGGCTATACTTTTCATCTCCATGACTTATTTATTTTACAATTGGACTCTTATACCTCTTATCCCCTTTCACCTATTTTGTCCATCCCACCACCCACCTCTCTGCAAGCCACCAATTTGTTCTCTGTATCTAAGAATGATTGTTTTTGTTGGTTTGTTCATTTGCTTTGTGTTTTAGATTCCACATATAAGTAAAATCATACAACATTCTTCTTTGTCTGGCTTTTTTTTCACTTTGCATAATACTCTCTAGCTCCATCCATGTTGTCACAAATAGCAAGATTTCATTCTTTTTCATGGCTGATATTTCATATCTGTGTTATTCATCTCTATCCACTCATCTATCTATGGACGCCTGAGTTGCTTCCATGTCTTGGCTATTGTAAATAATGTTGCAATAAGAATGAGGGTGCATATATCTTTTTAAATTAGTGTTTTCATTTTTTTTAGGTAAACAACCCATTAGTGGAATTAGTGGATCTTGTGATATTTCTATTTTCAAATTTTTTAGGAACCTCTGTACTGTTTCCACAATGACTTTATCAATTTACATTCCCATCAACAGTGCATGAGGGTTTATTCCCTTTTCTTCACATCCTCCCCAATACCCATTATTTATTTTCTATCTTTTTATACCAATCATTCTAACTGATGTGAGGTGATATCTCATTGTGGTTTTGATTTGCATTTTCCTGATGATTAGTAATATTGAGCATCTTTTCCTGTGTCTGTTGACCATCTATATAAATATTTTGGAGAAATGTCTATTCAGGTTTTCTGACCTTTTTATCAGATTGTGTGTGTGTGTGTGTGTGTGTGTGTGTGTGTGTGTTGAGTTGTATAAATTCTTTATAGATTTTGTATACTACTCCTTATTGGATATGTCATTTGCATATATTTTCTTCTTTTTAGTAGGTTACCCTTTTGTTGATGACTTCCCTTGCTATGCAGAAACTTTTCATTTTGGTGTAGTCCCAATAGTTTACTTTTGTTTTTGTTTCTTTTGCCTAAAGAGACATTTACATAAGTATTTTGCTAAGGTGGAGCTCCAAGAGATTACTGTCTATGCTTTCTTTTAGGAGTTTTATGGTTTTGGGACTCACATTTAGGTCATTAATCCTTTTTGAGTTTATTTTTTGTGTATGAAATAAGAAGTGGTCCATTTTCATTCTTTTGCATGTAACTATCCAGTTTTCCCACCATTAATTGAAAAGTCTGTCTTTTCCCCAGTGGGTATTTTTGCCTCATTTTGTTATAGATTAATTGATCATGTAAATGTGGGTTTATTTCTGAGCAAAAGCTTTCTTGATCTCCCTTTCTGCTGATGAGATTTATGATTTAAAAAAACCAAGCTAACTTTTTCATAGTGTTTACTTCATGCCTGACATTATTTGAAGTGCTCTCTATATAATATTCAGTTACTCTTCACTAAAAGAGTCAGGTACTATAGAATTTAAAAGATGAAAAAACTGAGAAGTCAATAATTTTCTTTGGTTTACACAGATGGCAAGTGGTGGCTTTGAGATCACACGATGTAGTTAATTCTAGAGTCTGTGATTTTAGCCATGACCCTTTTCATTTCCAATCCTCTTCTGATTTTATAAAGCTTTAAAATATATTCTACAAATGTAACTGCAATGTAATAGGATATGAAAGGATTAAACAGCAACTAAGGGAGTGCTGACTATTATATCACAAGATATAAGGTGGTACTGTTTAAATGAAGACCGATTGGAAAGTCTCACCTAACTGATTGAGAAATAACAGCAAAGGCACTTAACCCATTGCCGCCCTCTTCCACTTCCATTAACCCCCACCATCTGTAATGTCGTCATAGCACTCACATACCATACAGATGCCTCACAGAATGACCGAGCCTAACACTGTGTCAGCCATCCCTAGAGTACATAAAGAGAGACCAACAGCATTGTGTAGTAAGTTATAAGGGTTTCAAAGCAAAATTGGCTAAATGGAACTATACATCAGGCCATGCACACAACATGGTGGCTCTACGAGGATGTATTCTCAGCCATCCAGGTTAATACTTACCTCTTGTTCCTGAAGAGAAATTAGAGATAGCTATCCTCTAATATACCACATTTATAAATCTTAATATGTTTAGCACATTGCATATGGCTTTTTTGTACAGGATGTGGGCTCAGTCATTCTGGCTACTTTTTTTTGTCATCTTTGACACTATTCTTTTAAATACCCCTTTAAGATATTTTGTCATCTTTGACACTATTCTTTTAAATACCCCTTTAAGATATTATTTTGAAGCTAGATGCATGTTATTTATAGATATAAATATTATAAATATACCATAATGAGAAAGAGAGACAGAGAGGGCACATGTTCAACTGGGATACCCTGTTTGATTATTACTGCTATTACAGTAAAGATTTTGGGGGATGAGAGTAGTGATAGGATTCAGTACCATCTCTTTCTGGGTATGCTGCATTTAACACAGACAATAGAAGTTTGGAGGAGAAAGTAGAGTCCATGAAGAAGGCTTCTTAGAAGAAATGGGTTTTTCAAGCAAGTCTTGATATGGCCTTGGAATTCTAAGATGATCACTATTTTTCTACAACATGCTTTCATTGGCCCTAAATGGTGCTGCTGCTAAATGTATCTGGTTTATACGGCTATTTTCCTTTGAATCTGGAAAAACCCAAAGACACATAAAGCTAGAATCAGTGAAGAGCAATATTGACTTATAACACGCGGTCAGAAAGAGGCAGATTTAGAAGGCCATCTGTGACTCTGTAAAATTTAACGATTATAATTCTTTAATTCACTTTCTTTCATCTCTGTAATTACATATATACACAGGGGCACCCTACTTTACATATAATTTTACACATCTATTAGGCACAGCAGAAACTCAGAGACTGTCCTCTTATATTAGAGAGCATTGTAAGTTCATGATAGATTTTTGGTCATCTTTTAGCCTTCATCCAAAAATTAAAAATAATTCATGAGAAGCCAACACAGTAAAATGTTTTTATTTGTCACTAGCATAATCTTTATAGATTTCTTTTGTGATGTGGTGTGCTATTCTGTAGAATAGCAGCCATTTTATCTCACTCAGAAATTTTAGCCTCAGCTCCCAGATTTATACAAATGAAATGGTGGGGGGGAAGGTCAGACTTGTATTTGTTCCTACTTATATGTACCAGGGTGCAAGAGTTACACATATTTGAAAGCAGACTTCTCACAGCAAGTGATTCTGAATGGAATCTAGTGAAACTTTACATCTTTATTGTAAACACAATGAAATATGTAATTTGATTAAAATCTTCACAAAGTACAAATGGACAGAACTTGCACATCTAGAGCAAGAAAAGGATTAAGGCTCAAGGTGGCGTTGGCTTGTGAAGGAAGTACAAAGCCTATTGTTCATACTTTGTGCTTATAAACCAACTAGAAATATAATTTTAAAACTCCCAGGAATGATTGAAATCCAGCAACAAAGTGATATATTCTCATTTTTCATGTAAGTTATACTTGACATAAAAGATATGTATTAAAAAATAAATGATTATTCAGAACGTTTTTACTGGCCAGTGCCTCAACATATAGCAGTCAGTTACATATGCAATAAATGTACAATGAAAATATTCTCGCTATCAAAAATATTTAGGTTCACAGTCCAACTTAACTGTAGAAACATATTTAGTTAAGACCCTCAGGGAATGGTGTCTTTGATTTATTTCTCCATCACAGTGTTTTCATCTCTTTCCCAATCTCAAAAAGTCATATTACCTGAACTTTGTAAAGTTTGTAGGATGGCAGTTTCTCTGAAGGTTATTCATGATCAGGTTTTTTTTTTTTAATTTTAATATTTATTTATTATTGAGAAACAGAGACAGAGCATGAGCAGGGGAGGGGCAGAGAGAAGGGGAGACACAGAATCTGAAGCAGGCTCCAGGCTCTGAGCTATAAACACAGAGCCCGATGCAGGGCTCGAACCCACAAACCATGAGATCTCATGATCAGGTTTTGAAAATGGCACTTCAGTGCTGATACTGGCTTACTTTGCCAGTTTTAGTTGTTTCTTACCATATATTAAAGGTGATTAAAACAGAGACACCTGGGTGCCTCAGTTGGTTGAGCATCCGACTTTGACTCAGGTCATGATCCCCCAGTTTGTGGGTTCAAGCCACACATCGGGCTCTGGACTGACAGCTCAGAGCCTGGAGCCTGCTTTGAATTCTGTGTCTCCCTCTCTCTCTGTCCCTCCCCCACTCATGCTCTTTCTCTCAAAAATAAATAAACATGAAAATATTAAAAATAAATAATAAAGCTGATTAAAGCAAAATAATGAGAGTAATATACTACACCACAATTTTTTTATTTGTGCTTTTGAAGTTTTGTGTATTTGTCTAATATAACATTATCTCATTATTTGCTTACTTAACTATCTCTATAACTGCCTAAAAGAATCTGAAGGGTAAAAAAAAAAAAAAAACGAGTGAGTTGTATAGATACCATGTCTTTAGTGTCCAAAACCTGGGGCTGGGGAAGATGGTATCTGCCATTATGTGTCTAGAACAAAAGATTTGCTGAAACTAAGCATCAATGTATGTTTTGCATGTATAGGAGGATTAGGAGGAACTTAACTGAGGAACAAGGGGGAGAAGAGGAGGGTAAATGATGGGGGAAAGGGAGAGAGGCAAACCATGAGAGACTCTTGAAACCATGAGAGACAAAAACTGAGGACTATGGATGTGGGGGAGGGGATGGGCATGGAGGAGGGCACTTGTGGGGATGAGCACTGGGTGTTATGTGGAAACTAATTTGACAATAAACTATTTGTAAATAAAATAAAATAAAATAAAATAAAATAAAATAAAATAAAATAAAATAAAATTAAAAATTGATCCAAGTGGCAAGTCTAAAACTAGCCCTTTTATTCTTATGATGCTTCAAATGAGAAAGGTAGATGTCTAAATTAAATATATTGTTATTTACTGTTTGATTGTTTAAATGTGCTAATGGTGCATTCCTGTAAGGTATTCATTAATTACAGCCAACATTCCTCTTGTCATTTGAGTTTGTGAGGTTTTACCATATAATTTCCCTTTAGGATTAATTTAAACAGGAATTACCTTCACATGGTGTTTTTATTCTTCATATAGTTACAGATTACAAATGATTTATGTCATCTAGATTTTTAAAGAGCTCACCAGTATCTGCTTACAGTTAATGATTTTCCAACTGTTGTTCAATTATATCATCATCAGATGATTTTTTTAATGTGGGAAAAGTGATAAATGATTAACTATCACACAGAATCATTTCAAAACCATAAATAACCATAAGTATGTTTACCTTAGATATAATGAAACCAGTCTGAATTTATAGAACATAAGCTCTTATGTTTTGGGGAAGAATCAAAGGTAAAAATCATAGGGAGGAGTTGGCAGTGGACATACAGTAATTAAAGCAATCGCAGTCACAGCGTTAGAATGACTGTAATTTTATATGGCATTCATGAGTAAAGTATTTAAAGTGTCCTAAGAAGTACTTAATAAATGTACTGCCTTGTAACACTCCAAGGGTATATAGTCTATGCTCTCTCCATTATTGCTTTTCTCTCTACAGATATTTCAAAATGCTGAGGGTTAAGAAAGCAGAACTGCTACTGTTCAGGGATGTTTATTAAAAACAGTTGGTTATAGAAAACACCACTGGCTTGGATGATTCAAACCTGTCTGGGTTTTTCAGGTAATTAAACACAGATGAGAATTGATGCCTCTCGGGATTTTCTGAACTTTTCCTAATACTCTTGATAGTGATATATAGATGTGAGAAGACGTGACACTTACAGCCTACATACGTGGTTGGATAAAGTTCTTTTTGTTTCCAAATGCTCTCGCAACTCATTATTGTATGACAAATTTATGTTGATGAGTCTCTTCCCACTCTGAGATTCATCAACCGTATAATGGCTCAGTTTCAGTTCAGAATGGCTGCAGAGCTTTTGTTCCAGGTTTGTCTTGATTTAGTATTCACTGGACAAGCATTATCAACTTAGTTTTAGTCTCTGAAACCATTAGTGTAATGAGGATTGGACTTTTCATGAGGTCATTTCAAAGGTATAGAGGACACCGTAATCCATGATACCTATGGAATCATGACCTCCAGAGTGAGAGATGAGACATGTCAAACATGGGTGTGATTTCTGAAGAAAAGGCTTTGGAGAACTTTTCTTCAAGGGCTTCTTTTACAGTCATTGAGATACTAGAATCAAGATTCTTCATCTTAACCTATGAAGATAACATTTTATACCATGGTCAATGAGTTTAAGCAAGTGACAGTTGTTTGAATCAAAACATCAGTTTATTGTTTGGGGATTTTTTTTCTTTCCTTATTAAGACGTAATGTTTTTAGAGTAGTTACAGTTTCACAGCAAAATTTAGGGGAAAGTACAGAGATTTCCCACATACCATTTAAACCACACATGTATAGCCTTCTGTATTACCAATGTCTCCCACCAGAGTGGTACATTTATTTCAATTGATGATCCTATTTTGACACATCAAAATAACTCAAAGTTCAGATTTACATTATAGTTCACTCTTGGTGCTATACATTCTGTTAGTTTGGACACATGTATAATGATATAAATGCATCATTATGGTCACATACAGAGTATTTTCACTGTCCTAAAAATTCTTTGTGCCTCACTCATCCATCCCTCTCCCTTCCCAGCCCCTGAAAACCACTGATCTTTTTTCCTATGTCCATAATTTTGCTTTATTCAGAATGGCATATAGTTGAAATCATACAGCATTTAATTTTTTTAAGTTTATTTACTCATTTTTGAGAGAGAGAGAGAATGGGTAAGAGACAAAGAGAGACAGAGAGAGAGAGAGAATCCCAAGCAGCTTCACACTGCCAACATAAAACCCAATGCAGGACTGGAATCACAAACTGCAAGATCATGACCTGAGCCAAAATCATTAGTCAGATGCTTAACCAACTGAGTCACCCAGGTGCCTTGAAATTACACAGTATTAAGACTTTTCAGATTGTTTTTTTTTTCTTTTATCTTAGTGACAGAGTACACTTAAGGTTGCTCTATTTCTTTTCATGACTTGATAGTTCATTTATTTTTAATGCTGAATAATATTCATAATATCTTATTGTCTGGATGTACCACAGTTTATTTATCCATTTACCTAGTAAAGGACATCTTGGATACCTCTAAGTCTAGGCAATTATGAATAATGATGCTATACCCATCTGTGTGCAGGTCTTTCTATGCACCTAAGTTTTTGACTCCTTTGGAGAAATACCAAGAGCATAATTATTATATCATATGGTAACAGTATGTATAATTTATAAGAAACTACCAAACTGTCTTCTGAAGTGGTTGTACCATTTTTGCATTTCTATCAGCAATGAATGAGAGCCCCTATTGTTCTACAAGCTTGTCAGCATTTGCTACCAATGTCCTGGATTTTGGCCATTTTACTAGGTGTATAGTGATATTTCATTGTTATTTTAATTAGCATTTTCCTGATGACATGTGATGTGATAATCTGCCATCTGTATATCTTTTTTGGAGAGGTATTTGCCTGTTTTTAAAGTGAGTTGTTTGTTTCCTTATTGTTGAGTTTTAAGAGTCCTTTGTATAGTTTGCATAATAGTCCTTTATTCAGATGTATCTTTTGACATATTTTCTCCCTGTCTGGGGCTTTTCTTTTCATTCTCTTGGTACTCTCTTTCTCAAAGCAGAGATTTTTAATTTTAATGAAATCTAAAGTTTCAGTTATTTCTTTCATGGATTATGACTTTGGTGTTGTATATAAAAAGTCATTGCCATACCCAAGGTCATCTAGTTTTTTTTCTACATTATCTTTTATGAGTTTTATAGATGTAGGTCTATCATCCATTTACTTAATTTATGTGAAGTTCTGTGTCTAGATTAATTTTTTAGTTTTTGCATCTAGATGTCCAGTTCTTCCAGCAGCATTTGTTGAAAAGACTGTCTTTGCCATTTATTGCATTTATTGCCATTGCTCCTTTGCTAAAGTTCAATTGAATATGTTTATGTGAATCTATTTTCTGGGCTCTCTATTCTGTTTCATTGATTTGTCTTTTTCTTCTCCAATAGCACACTGTCTTGATTACTGTAGCCTTATAGTAAGTCTTAAAGTCAACTAGTGTAGGCCCTCTGACCTTGTTCTTCTGCTTCATTATTGCATTGGCTACTCTGGCTTTTTTGCCTCTCCACATATAACATGTGCCCCTCCACATATACCATGTGCCCCTCCACATATACCATGTGCCCCTCCACATATACTATGTGCCTCTTCACATATACTTTAAAATCAGTTTTTTGATACCCAAAATAACTTGTTGATGATATGAAGATAACAAAAGACTTGTCGATTTTTTTTATTGAGGTTCTATTAGATCTATAGATCAAATTGGGAGCAGCTGACATCTTGACAATATTGACTCTTCCTATCCATGAACATAAAATATCTCTCCATTTCTTTATTTCTTTGATTGGATTCATCAGAGCTCTGTAGTTTTTCTCATATAGATTGTGTACATATTTTGTTAGATATATACATAAGTATTTCTATTTTGGGGGGTGCTAATGTAAATTGTATTAATTGTTTAATTAATTAATTGTTTTTAATTTCAAATTCGGCTTATTTTTTGCTATTGTATAAGAAAGCAATTGACTTTTGTATATTAACCCATTATTCTACAATCTTGGTATAATCAGATTTAAAAATGTAAGTTCATTAATTGTAGCAAAGGTACCACTCTGACTCAAGATGTTGATAGCGAAGGAAGCTGTGTTATGTGTGGGGTCAGGGGATATATGAGAAATCTTTGTACCTTCTGCTCAGTTTTGTTGTGACCTAAAACTGTTCTGCAATCTAAAAAAGAAAGAAAGAAAACTGCATTTGTGAAATCCGTCCTTGTTTATCAGGAGACCAATTTACTGGGGCGCGTGGGTGGCTTAGTCGGTTAATTCGTCTGAATCTCGCTGTTCGTGGGTTCGAGCCCCGCGTCAGGCTCTGTGCTAACTGCCAGCTCAGAGCCTGGAGCCTATTTCAGAGTCTCTGACTCCCTCTCTCTCTGACCCTCCCCTGCTCACGCTGTCCTTCTCTCTCCTAGAAATAAATAAAAACATTTAAAAAAAAAAAAGAGGAGACCAATTTACTGAAGAAGGATATATTCAACGTGTGTATTGCCAATTAGAGAAAAACCAAGATGAGAAATCCATGGCATTGTATTTTAACAGAATAAATTTGCAAAAACTAATGTGCGTATTGATTAAAAAGGGATTCGCCTACAGAACATTTACAAATTTCTCCAAATACTGATATTTAAATCTGGCTCTTATCTTGCCTTAACCTATATTGTCATTGTAGAGCACAATGATAGTTGGGTAGCTTGTGTACAGAAACGAAGCTGCTGACAAAGTTGGTCTGAACCTGAACACTCTTGGGTTATTGTTACTATTGAGTTCTTGAAGCAGTGAACGGCTAGAGGAGGTGGTGGTGCATCCACAGGCCTTGGCAGGTGTCGGTTCAAGTCTAGACATCAGGAACATACCTACCCTCGCCACCTGATGGCATAGGCCATGGTCAGCTTGAAGCCAAGTGGGAATACCCAGATGAAGGAAAGAATAGCCAACACATTTCTAATGGGGAGGAGAAGAGGAATCCACAAAAATCCTGTACCTTTATATATATTGTCATAATAAAGGCCTTTACAATAATTAAACACTGCTGTCTTTTTCATATAATCATTTTGACTCTATTTTTTCATTTTACATTTAAACCGAGTAATTTAGACACAAACTAGGGTCTGCTAAGGACATACTGCTTTCATTGGTTTTAATACTACCTTTGCATATATTCATCCATAGACCACAAGATGAGACACCCATTGTTTACTACTCTGTAGTCCAATATGAAAGAGTATTTAGTCCAAAAGATATTAAGTTTCTCTTGTGATCTTTATCTTTATGAATAATCATAGTTCCATATTTTAGTATTTACAAAACATGTAGAGACACAAAAAGCCACTAAAACAAAAGGAAAATATTTTTAGCAAGATGTTAATTAATTGTTAAAAACCAGAAATCATCATATTCCTTACTAGTTGACACACTTTGCTAAAATACAAATTACTTCAAAATGATATTTATTGAATTAATAAAATACTTTTATATGGAGTTTAGTTGTTCTTATACTCTACTAATATACTTGATTACCTTTTTTCTCCCTAGGTAGAATTCAAAGACTTTATTTTCCTGCCTTCTGAGGGAATCGGAAATAGTAATATTGGCCTGATCACTATGTTGGGCTCACCGGAAGCTGGCACAGGGTTCTCTCTGGCTGGTTATGAGGAGATCACATAAAAATTTCAAAAGAAACAAGAAGAACACAGTGAAATTAATTAGGAACAACAATAAATAGGACTCTAAACAGGCATTTTATGGTATTCTAAAACTTATAATTACAGAGACTTTTTGTTAAATATGGAGTAGAAGTGGCATGAGCCATTGTACAACAGTTTAAGGAAATAATGTTGGATCTTTCCGCAGCTCTTTTTCCCCCAAAATATTACTCTTCTTCTGACCAATCTCAAATAATTTTATTCTATTTTTTTCCTGCTAGAATTCTAGTTGAGCTTACCTCCTGCCATGGCCTGGTGACCCCACTTTTTTATGTATAGAAATATAGAAATAACTTCTGCTTTTCATAACCCACATCAGTACAGAAATAATGAAGGACTGTACATATTCTCTTTTACCAATGGTCGTAGGGATTTTCTATTTAATGCCTTTTTATGCTGTTAATTTTTTGACATGATCAACTTTCATTTTCTACTTTAGGTCACTTCAGTTATGTAGCCTTTAGTTTCAGCTTTTTCCTCTCTCTTTTCATATTTTTGTTTGTTTACAGTCTCTCTTCATCCAGAAACTACCTTGGAGGTTTACAATTGCCTACCAATATAACAAAGTAGGAAAAACTAAGAAAAACAAAAAAATGAACTCTAAAGCATAGTATCAAGCTCATGTAAGCTTGATAATTGGGTTTTAAGAAGTCAAATATGTCAGCCTGAGAGTGGGAATTTATGGTTTATCTTTATTCTCTTATTTAAAAAAAAAAAAACCAGCAGGTAAAGCATACACTTTTGCTTTTCAATTCTGTTTGTTTAGGAATTAAATTAAATCTTGAGTCGGAAGATAAATGTATAATTATCAAGAAAACCTCACCAGAAAAATATCTGAGGTATTTATTTGTCTCTCCAGGTATGCAAAAGGGGGATGACCTCTCAACATACCTAAGAATGAAGAAGCCAGTTTCTGCTGCTTCCCTCTGAATAACTTAGGGTTAAGTATGATCAAGGGGAGGGTTAATTTCTCCTCTGGTTAAGCCTAAGGGAGAGGTGTTTAAGGAAGAGAAGTGGAAATTACAGACCATCTGAGATTTTATCTGGAATTGATAGAATCAATACTATATGCAGCCTATTACAGTTGTCTGAGACCCCGAGCACTCACTTTTTCTCAGACTGGCTAGTTAGGACCCATATAGCTCAGCCATGGGCCAGCAGAAGCCATCCAATTGAAATTTGTTGCAAGCTGCTTTCATTCTATGGAGAAATGTGTTCTTATTCACAAGAGTCTTCCAACCTGATGTCAGGCTTGGAGGATGGGACTAGATACTAGAATGGTTTCCCCTTTTGACCATGAACCAATATAGTATTAAAGAATGCTGCTTCAGATAAAATTAGGAAGTGGGCTAGGGGTAATCTGGCCTACACAATCATTCTGCATCAGAAAGAAAGTGGAGTCATAAAAATAACTAAATGAATGTACTACAATAATGCACAGTGTTTAAATAATGGGTAAAAATATGAACCAGCAACTTTCCAGCAAACAGCTTGACACAACCCACTTTATAATCATCTCCTTTGCTGTTCTTTTCAAATGTTTTCTTGGACCAAGTCTCCAAGTAAACCCTATGAGTTTCCGTGGGAGTTATAGAGCATCTCCTTTTGTCATGTTTTTATAAAAGCCACCCTGGCAGGCCTCCTGCAGGAAGAATCAGCTCTTTCTCTTCAGTATGTCCCTGTCATTTTGTTCACAACTTTTGTAATTGTAGTGATTCTTTTTCCATTTAGAGATGAAGTTCTTGAAATTTCCCATGATAGAAGAATCTGTTATTGAGGAAGCTGGGACCAAATAGTAAAATGATCAAAACTCTATGAGATGAAGTCATTTGAAGTTCACCAAAATAATGCAATAAAGAGAAAAATACAACATAATAGGAATGCCAATGAAATGTTAGTAATGTCCATTCAAGTGCAAAGTAGAAACTTTAGAGTTCCCTTCTCCTAAGCTCTCTTGAATTTGAACTTGCAATTTTATTTTATTTTAGTGCAGGTAAATGAATATTAACAATCATTTATTTTCTCAAGTTATTTCTTCCCAATGCTTAGTGCCTGATTACATTTCCCAAAGCATATTCCTCAGAGCACTAACACAACTAATGCTTCAATATGCTCCATGAAAAATGGGCTCCATTATTTACCCAAGGGATACAGGAGAGCTGATGCATAGGGGCACATGTACCCCAATGTTCATAGCAGCACTCTCAACAATAGCCAAAACATGGAAAGAGCCTAAGACAAATGGATCAAGAAGATGTGGTTTATCTATACAATGGAATACTACATGGCAAGGAGAAAGAATGAAATCTGGCCATGTGTAACAACATGGATGGACCTTGAGGGTGTTATGCTGAGCGAAATAAGTCAGGCAGGGAATGACAGATACCATATGTTTGCACGTATAGGACTAGGAGGAACTTAACAGAGGACCATGGGGGAGAAGGGGAAAAATAGTGGGGGAGAGAGAGGGAGGCAAACCATGAGAGACTTTTGAATGCCGAGAAAAACAGGGCAGATGGGGTGGGGGGGAGGGGAAGGGGAGTGATGGGCATGGAGGAGGGCCCTGGATGAGCCCTGGGTGGTTATGAGCACTGGATGTTATATGGAAACCAACTTGACAATAAACTACTTTTTAAAAATGGGCTCCATTGTCCAAAACCAGTGTGTGGATTGCTCTGTACTATATTCTCTATCTTGGAATTTCTATAATTTCTACCCTATTGTGTTAAAGACCACGAGAACACCTACAGTATATATATAACTCCTTCGAATTTTTAGTTGATTATTTCATTAAATTAGTTTGAAAACTAATTAATTTTCGGTATATGTGCCAGAGAGATGCAAGATATCTATGGAAATCCTTTGGTAACTACTTTAGGAGTGTCTGTCTAAGGTACTATATTATTAGGAGTATTGTGCTAATTTATATTGATGTATCTAGCACAATATCCAAAATATATAAGATGATGAATAAAAACTGCTATTTAAAATATTATTATTGTTTTCTGGTCACTTCTTCTATATGTTCCAAAGATTTCTTTAAAACCTACTTCCATTTGTGATCATCAAATTAGCCATAATCTGCATGGCCTGCCCAGCAACTCTCCTTCACATAGGTGCTTAAGAAATGTAGCTGTGTGGCCTAATTTGACTTTTCCTCAAGTACTTTAAAGTTAGGGGAAAAAAAGCACACACACACACACACACACACACACACACACACACACACACACACACACACAACTCTTCTCTGCTCTTTATTTTATGCTTTTTGATTTCCAATCCTATGTTTCTCTTTTTATAATTTTCTTCAAGTGAGGGATTAATATTTTTCTAATTCCAGAATCAAAAATCCTCTTGATTTCTGATAAAATAGATAAGGCATATATTTGCAAATACTTTTATAACAAGGGGAGATAATATTTAAGTTGTTTCTGTGTGTCCTTTATAAATCATGGAATTTCTAAAGCAAGGAATATATCTTTTTTAACTTTGCTTTTCTAACAATTGGCGCATCCTAAGGAGTCTCAAAAAAATGTTCCACAGATACGTATGTGAGCAATGCATTTGATTTGGTTTAAGAGAAATAAAATTTCAAGCCAAAAATGGAATGGGAAATCTTAGGTCAATATGGTAGATGTCAAGGGGACTAAATGGGGGCAACCCTAAATCCTTCACCTCCCAGAATCCATCCCTATATCACAGTTGTGTTCTAAAGTGGACCATTGTCTCACAGTAGGTGCTCTATAAATATTTCACAAATTAATGAAGAAATGATGTCAAATTTCCTAGAAGATCATGCAAGAAGCAGTGTGGACAGGAAAGCCAAATTTGCTGCAAACTGTGGGAAGGTCTCCAGCATTTCTCCTGTAGTTTGACTGGCTCTCTGCCCTTTTCTCTGCTTTGACTTCCAAACCACAGTGGGTCTCTGGCAGAAGACTGTATGGAAAAATCCCTTCAAACAGACCATGATATTAAAGGTTAATGCTAAGGTCTTTGTAAATCTTAATACATGAGTTCAATTAATACGTAAGCTAATACTGCTGAAGTTGAATTGTTTCTGCAAGATTCAAATCCAACAGGAAACAAATTTGGCTTTTCCAACTGGGAACAGTAGATCTTATAGAAATGATCTGCAATCCATGAACATGCTCTGCTTCCACACTCCTCTCCCCAGCTGGCTTTGTTCAGTGGCCATTTCTGCATCCCCTGGGTTAGCCTCATTTGGGATGGCAGAGGAATGGAGTTAGTTTTGAGGCAACCAGAACAGTTGAGTCAACTGTTGATCCAGCAAAAGTGCCTACATGAGCTAATTCTTTTTGCTCTTGTCCTATTTTCCCCAAAGTTGAAAATCTCTTGGTTAGTTTTTTTAAAGCTTAATTTCTAGTCCCAGTTTCCTATCTGACCTCTTGGCTCTGTCTCTATCAGCCTCTTATCTGTCCACCTGGCTTTCTTTACTGCCTTACCCTGACCTCAATATTTATATGCGTCCTTCATCAGACTGGCCGGCTTACTGTTGCCCTATGGTATGACACCGATTTCTATTATTGGCTCACCTCTACACACACTTTCTTGGGTTTGGTTCTTTAATGTGTCTTTCCTGACTATAGATACTGGTACCAAAGGAGACAGGAAATCATGCTCATAATGTTGGTTTGAAAGCTAAAACAATAGTATTCTTGTATGTCAAGATGCAAGGAAAATAAACATTTCTGAGCTAGGTATTTTTTTCCACTAATTAGAAACAAGCTAATTTAGAAAGATAATTGTTTCTGTATCTTGGGATTCTATTATAATGGATGACTGCCTGAGTGCTAATACGGGTAAAATAGACCCCAAGGGGTGGAGATTGTGAGAATGAATGTTGGTCGGGCTGATCCTGAGTCAGCAGTAAAGCACTATTTTCTTTAAGGAAACATAGAATTAAAAACTCCAAAAAATTTTATGACAGTTTGGCATTATGAAGTAATCTTGAAGTAATCTTTCCATTAAATACTGATGGTTGTGCTTGGAGCCTATGTAACACCCATACTTCTTTACTAGAAAAGTTGGGAGAACAATTAAAAGAGTAAATTATCCCCTCATACATAAAAAAAATCAGTGGAAACAAGTTAAAGTAAGATTTCAGCATAAAGAAAATTGTCTTCAATATTAATGACTGAGTCAATAGTTTTATGCTGTAACATATATTTGGCACATATCATGGCACATTATGGAAAGTGGCACTACATAGGGGATAATCTCACTCTCAAGAATGCCACAATTTAGCAAAGTGTTGAACAGACTTGTGAGAAGAGAACACTCCTGTATTGAAAATGGCTTCTCGGGTCTTCATTTTCCCACTGAGAGCAAAATAATGCCAAGAAGACCCTTAGATATCAATATGAGAAAGGAGAGGATTTAGATCTGTAGTTGAATTTTTAGATGTTAGAATGGTAGAATAGGATACTGGGGCCTTTCTTCTATGAAGGTCAAGTTAAGCATAAATGAATGATTCTTTTTCTAGTGAGCTTTTGATATGACCTTGTCTGAAGCCAGAGCCAAGTGAGAAATTTGGTGTATTGCTTCAACACTGTGGCTCTTTGCTTCTATTTCTCAGGCATACAGTCCAACCACATTCACTATGCTCTAAAGTATGGGTGATCTTATGTGAAAGACACTCATTCTTTATCTTAAAAATAAGTTAGCAGATGGGGCGCCTGGGTGGCTTAGTCTGTTAAGCGTCGGACTTTCACTTAGGTCATGATCTCGCGGTTCGTGGGTTCGAGCCCCGCGTCGGGCTCTGTGCTGACTGCCAGCTCAGAGCCTGGAGCCTGTTTCAGTCTGTGACTCCCTCTCTCTCTGACCCTCCCCTGCTCACGCTGTCTCTCTCTCTCTCTCCCCTAGAAATAAATAAAAATATTAAAAAAAAAAATAAGTTAGCAGAAACCAATGATCCACAATAATCTGTCTTGAATTGAGACACGGAAAACACATGGAACTTGGCATTTGAAGAGAGAGGCTCTTGTTCCAGGAATGGTACAAATCTATGTGTTGTTTTTGGCATGACGATTAATCCCCACTGCATCTCACTTCTCTCAGCTGTAAAATCTGGGGGCAATCCATACGATCCTTTCCAACTCTATATTTTTGAATTCTGTAACCACTTTTACGTTGGTGTTCAAAAACACAAGGTAGTATTTATTGTTGTGTTTATTATTTTTTTCAATATGAGGCCTTAATGAAGTCATATATTAACCCAAAGTAAGCTTTCTACTTTAAAATTCCTTTAAAATGATAAAATGGTTTGGAGTGTTGGAATACAGCTGAGTAAGAATGAGATGAAATGACAAACTTCTGTTTCAATACCCTCCCTTCAGCTGCTTCTCTGTACAGAATTTTCCCAACTGATAAGAATAGAGTGGCAATTACATGCTCGTGCATCATGGAGTTGTTAGGCACAATTTTTCAGGAGGGGAGAAATGAAGTTGCATTGACTTTTTTTATTATATGAATACATTTCTATATTTTTATTTCTTTGGGGGAGAGAGAGAGAAGAGAAGATAGAGAGAGAGAAGCTGCTGTTCTACTAGATTGTAAGAATTCTCTCAGCTCTCTTGCCACATTTGAACCACAGTTTGTTGTAAGTCATTTTCAGTTGCTTGCTAATTTACCTTTAAATTATTTAATTGTTTTGATTTTGACTCTGCAACACCTAAAGGCAAAATGATCTGCACTGGAAACTGACAGACTATAAAAATTTGGTTTTAATAATAGTCTTGTGCTGTCAGAACTAAGTAATGAAAATGTTATATAAATCTAAGGAAAAAGGGAAAATAACCAAGAAGTACTTAGCACGTCTGAGTATAGAAACTTGTTACATGTAAGTTGATTCTAGAAAAAATTTGTTTGGGTGTTATACTTCAAGTTTCCCTACCAATTAATGAAAACAATATTTGAAGGAAGGAAGACAAGAACCTACAGGAGTTGTATAATTAGGAAAAAATGCCATCCCTACAATTTAAATAAAAATCAATGCTTTTGTTGCCTTCCAGGTAAATTCGTATAAATGTTTTGAGAATGACCTTTAGATAGATAGATATTAGTTTCCAGATAAAATGATGGGGTTCACATTAGTAATTTATCCTGTATTTGCAATAATTTTGCAAGTTATTTGCAAATATTTTACAAATTAATTATTTGCAACAATTGATATATATATATATATATATATATATATATATATCATATATATCATATATATATATGTCAGGATTTTATTCTGTAAGTAAACTTATTTAAGCCTGACAAAACTTATGACATAGGCATTATTACTATCCTCATTTAGTGGATGGAGCAACTGAGGCATAAAGAAGCCATTTGCCTGACCTCACAGTTCTACCTAGTCTACTTTCTCTATCTCATA
The DNA here is from genome assembly GCA_017311185.1 of Proteles cristata cristata. Taxonomy (NCBI): domain Eukaryota; kingdom Metazoa; phylum Chordata; class Mammalia; order Carnivora; family Hyaenidae; genus Proteles; species Proteles cristata. Next base: position 1,781,520 of record JAESUZ010005128.1, on the reverse strand, counting down.
TGTGTGTGTGTGTATATACACACACATACATTTTACATATATACACTCTTTAGGAAACTAAATACTGAATATTAATAATCTGTAAATCCTCTATGTGTATAAATCCTCAAAGTGAGGATAAGAAACTACTTAAGAAGTGATAATAAGAAACTACTGGAAGAAAAATAATATTCAAAACTTAATACTATGTCTAAAAAGCAGGTACTTCAAAGTTTGAGCTTAATAGCGAGTCCTTTAAAATGTTTACTTTTATATTCCTTTGTTTCTCTTGACTTTTTTTGTAACTCACAGCTTGATTTTGAGGGTCAAATAAGATAATGGACATGGGATCATCTCACTTCACTAATCACCACTATGCATAACATTGTTTTACACACACGGAGCAATTTTTAAAATATTGTTACTTCTTTGCATGTTCCTAACATGCTTCTAATGTTGGTAATACATTATTTTCTGTGTTTGCAGCTATTGTTCTCATACAAAACTTATATTCATTATTTGACTTACTGGGTAAGTTTCTATTGAGCTACTGTCATTTATCAGATGCTGGTAGGCAGTAAGAGTTAAATGATGGATAAAATAATGGCTATCTAGGAAGATTTTGGTTAGGTAACTAGATAATTACTGTATGATGCATTATATCTAACATTAGGTAGCACTTATCAGGGGAAAAAAAGGCATCACTGAATGTTGAAAGCAGGGAAATGAGATGCATTTTAGAAAGACCACTCCTTCCACAATACAGAGAATGAGCTGCAATGGACACAATGATGGAGGTACAGAGGCAGTTAGGAGGCTGCTTTAGTAATACAGGAATAAAGAAAGGGTAAGATTCTACCTATTATTGGAAAGTTTGTTTACTAAATATTGAAACATACAACATTGACAAGTAATACTAATAGCACAGACTTTCATTTTTTCAAATTTAGAATAATAGATACTATTTTTTTCATTAAAATCATAGAAAAGATTTTTTAACTAAAAACAGCTTTCAGTTAGATGGTCTGTGCTGATTATTTTAAGACACATGTTGTAGCTCTCTGGCAACTGGTAGCTGGATCTGTCTTTCTCTGTCTGCCTATCTGCCTACTTTGTATTCATTTTTTTCCTCCTCTCAGTTTCCTTCTTCTTTCCTTCTTTCCTTCCTTCTTTCCTTGCTTCCTTCCTTCCTTCCTTTCCTCCTCCTCTTCCTCCTTCTCTCTCTCTCTCTCTCTCTCTCTCTCTCTCTCTCTCTCTCTCTCACACACACACACACACACACACACACACACACACACACAAACTTTCCTTCACCATGGCCACTAACATCTAATGCTGACAATTCAACTGAAGTGTTTGTGTCGCTTGTTATAAGAAGGATCTGGCAAGGAATCATGGACAGAATTAGGAACATGGACAAAACTGCCTCTCCGCCTAGAAAAATACGTTCTATACCCAAGCCCTACTACAGGTGGGGTGGGTGAAATGATTTATGAAAGAAGGCCGGCATGTGCCTTATTACAGCAACAGCCTTCACCGCAGAAAAGAACTCCTGATAAGCATGCTCCTTGTCCTCTCTCCAGTTGAATTTTATAATCCGAGTATACAGAAAGCTTTAGTATAAGGCAACATTGCAACATGACCCTCAAAATTAAATTCAGGCTCCAAACACATTCCATTTTAAACATTGTTCTATTTCCCCTTGTGGCAAACTCAAATATTGTAGAAGTTAAGTCGGCTGAGCTTACCAAGGTTCCTAGATCTCAAAAAACTATCTTGGAGTTATTTTTGAATGAAAAAGCACATGCATTAGGCTGACATTCAAATCAACCGATTTTGCTAGAATTTTATTTTGTTTTGATTTTAAATCATTTGTCTTTCCTCTTTCGGAGTTATTCTGCTGACATCTCTAAAACCTAGTCTTTATCATCATTTGGATCTATAGTGTTCAGATGATACCTTGCTAGAGAACTTAATCAAAGAGATGAACAAATAAGTAAAAGCATGCATTCATCTCTGCTCCTGATATATTAAAATTTCAGTCCACTGAAACATTAGAATTTACGTGGATGGACTCTGCCATATAGAAAGATTATATTTTTAATTTCAATTCCTGTGGTCACATGCAAATATTTAAACGTTATACTTCTTGATTTCTTGTTTGTTCACTTTAAATATATTTTGAGAATGGATGGGAAGAATTACCTGAGATGGATAATGTAAGAGGAAGTTTTGATGACCCTGACTTCTAATTTTTTAAATGGAAGTGCTAGTATGATTTTAATGGAAAAAGACATGTGAATCTAAAACAATATTAAATGTGTTTACCTTACATGTATGCAACCACAAAATCCCATATAAAATACCCAATTAAGGAGATAATTAGAAAAAGGCTTCCTATAATAAACATTAGTACCCTGTAATAGCATCAAATTTTTTTCTTTAATTTTATTATGCAGGCATTGTGATATTCACAAATTAACTAATGATAGAAATTCCTTGATTTATTTTGGATAAATATGTTTCTCAAAGGCACTCTTAGCAAAGCACCATTATTATTTTATTAAATACAACTTTTGCTTACTTGAGCTTAACAAACAAATCTAATGGTATGAAAGAATTTAATTTCAGAGCTGAATGATAATTTGTTAGGCACTGTTAATTCACATAATTCAAAATTAATTATGTTTGCAATATTAGGAGTGTAGTAATTTTGTTCTGTTGAGCTATAGCTTTTATGAAATTTTATATTCTGCTTAAGCAAACCCAACTGACAAGAATATATTACAAATTGTAATATTTATAGGAGATATTTTGTGTGTATATGTGTATGTCTAATCAGATCACAGTTTAGTCTAATTCAATTACACTTGGTGGACTGTCTACCTCATGAAGAGTCTCTCATGTTTTGTTTTCCAAGACACAGTCTTCTTCGGTTATATCGAAGCTCAAATTCTTAAACATCGTTTGCCATTGTTGTTCTTTTCATAAATGAAAGTTTGGTGTTTTATCTTTTTGGCTAAAGCTCTGTTGGACCTGCCACAAAAAGTGTGATAAATCAAACATCTAAAAGACATTAAAATTAGCTTCTCCCAGTGTGAAATTATAGTTCATCTCTTCCACGATCCTGTCTCTTCCAGTCATGCTTTCAACACCAATGGAAATCATTACTTTTAGTTTACCACACAGAGACATCAGAGAAATCATTTCAGCTTTCAGAAAACAGAATGTCAGAAAAATTCTATGACAAGAATCTGGAAATATGTTGACATATCACTGCCTTTTAAATGATTGAAGCCACCTTGGATGTAATTATGAGAAACACACAAAAGAACACAGTTTAGAGAGTAGGCTTATCGTGGGTCTAAATTTTTGCATATTATTATTTTCAACCTTTAATGGAACTCAGAGAGTAGGTTATAAATTCCAAGTTAATTCTGTAAATCTCTCTGTTCACCCTGAGCACCATGTATTTCTATGAACTGATGTGACAATTTTTGAAGCAACTGAATCCCTTCATTAATTTCTTCCCAATCATTACACCTTCTCTAGATGCCTACCTATTTCATTTCAAAGCTCCCACAGTTAACAAAATCTTTTTAAAATAGTGATTTTTGCTGAAAAATGAAAGGAGCCATTTTTATTTAATGAATAGAATTAATGGATATCATGGAATAAAATGTATAGAACAAAATGTATACACCTTTTTTACAAACTGTGAACTGACTATAAATCACTTAGAGATTTAATGTGTTTTATCAAAATTTATTGAATTTCTCTGCTTTCTTTATGATCATTTTTTCTTGTTGTAACAGTAGTGAAATCAGAACTGTTTCATAAAATAAATGTTAAAACTTTTCTTGATGAAATGTTTGTATTTTATCTTGGCTTATTATTAAGGCTTCCTCACGTTCCATTAAACCTACTTGATTACATTCTAGACTTAAATTGCATTTTCAAATTGGTTAAATAATTTTGGAAGTTAGAGAGAGATGATTAAGTAAATCTTACTTGTTGGAAAATCTCTATATAGGAACAAGTTTGTTTCTATTTTCTAAATGCTGTAGAGTCACTGATTATGGACCTTGGTTAGAGAACTCCTGGCTGTGACAATGCCCCTCTTTTTTCCCTTGGCTTTATCAGTCATGAACTACCATGCTTTATAGAGCATGGGCTTCATAGAACATTGGGCAGACACAGGTATTTGAAAAACAAAACTGGGTTCTTATATCTCTCGCTTTCACTAACGAGCCTTGCATTTTGCTGCAGTAAGCATGCTAGGAAGGCCTAATTTTCTTTTCTGAAAAGGTAAACTTCTCAGGGTGCCTGGGTGGCTCAACTGGTTAAGCTTCCGACTTAGGCTCAGGTCATGATCTCACGGTTTGTGGGTTTGAGCCCCGCATAGGGCTCTGTGCTGACAGCCAGCTCAGAGCCTGGAGCCTGTTTCGGACTCTGTGTCTCCCTCTCTGTCTGACCCTCCCCTGCTCATGCTGTCTCTCCTTCTCTCTCAAAAATAATAAAACATAAAAAAATTAAAAAAAAAAGGTAAACTTTAGTTCAAGTTCAAATATTGTTGCTCATAAAATACCAGAACTCTCCTAGTTGGGACACTCTGGATTTGAAGTCGTCCTTTTGAATCGAAATGAAGGTTCTTTTAAGCACTTAACAGGTATCCAAGAATGGCTGCTAATGAGAGTGGAGGCTGATTCAAGAAATTTAAATATAAATTACTAGAAGAAAATTATTTCCGATAAAAGGACTATTATCTGAATTATAGGATAAGGAAGTGGAATGGACTTACTATTTAATTCCATATTTATTTCTATAGATGAGGAAACTGAGGTCCCAAGAGATAAAATCACTTGGTTAAGTCTTTTGTCTTATTTCTGGAATCTACAAGTCATTGAAATCTTAAAGATGAGAGTGTCACTCTTCCCCTCTGTTCCCAGGACCTTCTAATCTAAGAGTCATCAAAATGCTTTTTTCCCTTTTGTTTTCAAAATTTATCTGAGTTCCCCATTTTCATTTTGTAAAATGTTCTTACTAAGTCTGTATTAAACAGACTTATTTATGTATTAAACATAAAGCAATAAAGACAAATTAAGACTGCCTTGCATGTGTAATGTCACCTGCCTAGAATGTTGGAATACAGATATTCAGTTCCTCTTGCACTTTTGATGACAATGTTCTGTTATTGATGTTCTAAAATGCTTGGAAGTTGGACTTCCAAATTATTTGACTAGCTAGAACAGTGCCTTGTATTGCCAGCATTCTCAACTCTAGGCGTGCCTTCCCTTGCTATTTGGGTCCTTTCTCTCCATGAAGCTCAGTTCCTCAGAGCAGCTGTACTACCTTCGATATATGAACATCATTGGCTCCCAAGTCTCTTAGGCCAACGCCTTTAACTTGGTATTGCTATATAAAAATCAAAACGTGGTTTTCAAGGAACTATCCAAGCTCAGTCATCAGTCTAATTATACAACCAGACACTGTGTGTACACATCAGAAGAGTAATTGCCAAATTTTTCTGGAGGCTTACTTGTTAAAAAATCATTTGCATTCATCCAAATGATTTGACTAGGCTTAGAATTTGTGTACAGACGGTTGAGAATTACTTACTCACCGCCTCTTTGTTTTTTAAATCAAATCATCATCTGGTCATGTAGGGGAAAAAAAAAAAAGAATAAGATTGTTGAGTCCCTAAACTGTGGCTTCCGTAAAGTGGTACATCCCTGTTATTATATATTCTCAACATTGCCTAATTATGTAAGTAAGATTTTTTAAAATGTATTATGGTTTCATGTGTATAATGTAGAGAGTATATAGATACACATTTTTTGCCCTGAAATAAATTATATGCCTTATTCAATGAAGGTGGGATTTAGGGAATTGTACCAAAATGAATACATCCCTTGAAAATGGTTACTGGAAGGTAAACTATCAACTCTTACTTTGTTTGCCTTATTTAGATCTTGTGGTGGGTCATCAGGAAGCCCGTTTAAATTGCTTAGCCAACTGGTTATAATTAGGTTCTCCTCCACCCTTGGCATTGCAGATGACAGCTGTTCCCCTGGTCTCCCATTACAGAAACAAAAAAGAATTGAAAAAAGACTTCCTGGATTAATTATAAAGTGAATATATTTTCCTCTCTTTTTCTTCAGGAGAAGAGAAATTCTGCGCAAAAGGCCAACAACTTTGATTTTTCAAAATTAAATAGAGCAACTTAGTACCCAGAAATAGAGTAAGGGAAAGATCACTGGTATGTCCCTGGTGTTAGAATTTAACTTTTTTAAAAATTAAGAAAGCAGTATTAAAAGTAATTTTCCAAGTTATTTACAGATGTATGTAAAAACTATCTTTTCCTCTGAAGCTTTTGCTACTGCCCATTGGTCTTTTCTGCAAGTATTTATTACTACTGCTGCTATTATTGTTACATTGTCTAAGTGTAGAGTGGGGCAGCCCACCAGAGTCCTGTTAAGATTCTACTTGTCAGCGAATTCAATCATGGAGATTGTACGAAAGGCCACAGGCATCCAGACAGAAGTCAGGGGATAGAAAGAACACTCCGATAAAAGCATTTTCTTCCAGACTGCATTAGTTAGCACTGGTGTATGCAGAGGGAAGATTGCTTGTTTACTTTGGTGATACAAATGCAACACATTTAGGGGTGTTTCTCAGTCGCGGGCCAATTAGGCAGCATCTGGAATCAATAGAGGTTGTTCAGATGGAAACGCAGTGGGTCCATAGAAGCCAGGCTGCTCCAAGAACTCTAGCAAGACAGCTTCCTCAGAGAAAATCCTTCTCCCCCAGTCTGCCCTCTTCTTTAAAACTGAAGTGGAGTTTCCATGGAATTTCCCCCTGCAGTACAATTACGGAGTCTCATACAGAAAGCATTTGACTTTATAATAACAGCAACAGCAGTCTCAGCAAGTAGATAATGGTCTGAAATTTGATAGTGGGAAATGTTTTTCTAGCAATGGGTGATAATGGATAATAAACAGTGGCTTTAGAGTATATGAGACTGCAAGGGATCAATATTCCAAAACACTTCTTAGCATCAGTGCTGTTTGTATTGACAGAAGGAATCTCACTGTTTGTGTCAATAGTGACAGGAACAGTAGACTGAAGATGTGCAAAACTGATTAAGGAAATTTGAGGGTCTCAAATCCCCCAAGTTTTCATACTTCAACATGCACTGCACTAGAAATGTGTAAGGGACCCCAAGACGATAAATTTTATTAAAATACTTCAAATGGGTGATTCCATAGTAAATGAGTTAGAAACAGTGAATTATTACCTTAGGCTAGTCTGCAGTTGGGTATTTTAGTGAACTTTCAATTCTCTGCTAACTGCTAACTTATCAGTTGCATATATATGTTTCAGTTATGTCTAAAACAGAGCAATTTAGGACTTGTGTATATTTTCTTTTTATATTTATCAAATTGTGTTATAAGCCTGATGAGACTGATGAAAGATATAGACATTCTTTAAGTTAGAATCAGTGCTGGTGCATTCTTAATTTGTCTGGTTCTATCTTATTTTACATAAAAAGTAATTATGTAGTTATCAAAGGAATCCCTGACTCAATTAGAGAATTTTTTCCCCTTGATATTAAATCATTTATTATTCGATCGATAGACTGATCGATGTATGTCCTGTATTAGGTTGACTTCCTTGTAAATACTGTGGCAATGTTTATTTTAAAATTCTTATTTAGAGTAGAGAGTAGGAAATAGGAGCATACAATCTTCTACAAAATGATGATCTCGAGAAGCAAAATAACTCTGGAATAACATCAGAAGATATTGGTACTCAAGTCTTCAGACGGCTGAGTATATACTCTTCCTTTCTACTTTCTCACTTTTGTCTTTTTTCTGCCTTCCGTCTTCCATTGTTTAATTCACCTTGCTCTCTCTTTCTGATTTTTCCTTGTTTTTTTCTCGAAGTCTCTGAAATAAAGTCTTTAGCATGCATACTGTTCTATAAAGAAGAAAATGAAATCAGCTAACAAGAGAAAGGTTGTGAAGGATAGATAGAAGCTTGTCAAGGAGGCAAAAACAGGACTGATTTTGAAAGCACCATACAACGTAACTCTATGTTTAGAGGTGGTCTGGGTACTTCTTTCATCTTTGCTAGATCACTGTTGATCAATTTTTGTATGTATGCACCTCACTCCATTAAAAATGCAGATTCTGATTTAGTGGGTCTAAGTCAGAACCTGAGATTTGGCATTCTTTCCTATCAGACTCTCAGGTGACTCAGACCATAGTTTGGGTAGGAAGACACTAGATTACTGTAGTCTCAGTATTGTCTTTGGGTAATTGTTAACACTTTTAAAGGAGGGCATATCCTTAAAGTTAAGGCATGAAAGAGAAAAGATCATATCTGCAGAAGCTGTGATGCTCCTGTAAGCCTTGATACACATGGATTTTACCTGAGCAGTTTTTCACCTGGGATTCATGCTTGAGTTTGAAGTATCTTTGAGCCCCTCAACTGGTGGCTGCAATTTTTGGTGTGTGAATTTAAACATTTTTGTGGGAGAGGGTTCATGTTACTCATTTGTTTGCCATAGTGCTCTTGCCGTACTTGATTCATGAGTGGAGCTTCTGGTGCCTCTTCCCAAAGTTGTCTGAGCACACATCTCTTCTTTCCATACTGAGCTGTGGTCAGCTGACCTCTCTGCTTTACCTCAGAGCTTTCTAATTTGAGATCTAGAGGTAATTTTATAAAAGTTGCTTTGTATGAGTTAGTGGAACAAATATCAAATGTAAGAATTTAGGCCAGTCTTGCCCTCAGGATTTCCTGTACATGACTGGTTTCTATCCTGGCCGAATAATGATGTTCTTAGTAACAGGCACAAGGTGATTATGGTAGCTGGTAAGTGACAACACTTGGGGAAAGGCTGGATCTAGCCACACAGGGCTATGAAGCCTGGCTAAGACTCAGCCCTGTCACACTGATGAGACAGTAGAGATATGTTCAGGGCTCTGTGAGTTATCCTACAGAACAGTGGGTTTCTTTAAGACCTTCCAAGTGAGAGCAATAGTTGCATAACTTGATTAGGCAAGAATTTAATGAAGGGTTAGAATGAAGAGTTTCTTAAAAGTATTCCTTTCCTTTCCACTGAGACCCTAATGGAATTGGCCAGAAAATGCTCACGATGCCAGTGCTACCTTTTTCCTTTGAGGACCACATTCATAATTAAGGGCCTCAGAGTATACAAAACTGATGGTGGCCCCTTTGGGAGATGCCATCATCAAAGGATGGGTGGAGCAAAACTGGGACCCCCCCCTCCTGGTTCTAGGTCTCATTTCTGAAGACTGAAAGCTTACAATGTGAACTGTAAAGCTGAACGCCCCTGACATCCTTGACCTGATCTGGGCTGATGCATGCACATGGGCTCTGTGTGGGTGAGGGCAGCAGCAGGCAGTGCCAGAATTAGCAGGTGGTAGTGGTGTGGTGGTTTTTGTTTGGAGCTAGCAGCTGCAGGGAGAAGTGTGTCTTGTTCTTGGAGAGGAATGCTGGCGAGAACTGGGTGGTTTGTGAAGCCAAAGGACCTAAGATTGCGTGAATACTTTCCTTCCAATTGAGAACTCATGAATATAAATCAGGAACCGAAATGAAGGTCTGGTGGTACATATCTTCTACACAGGCTAGATGTCAGGGAGAATCTTTGTGGTTTAGTGAGCAATGCGATGCAAATGAGTATTGGTTTGTCCCAGATCTACTGGATACCAGAGCAAGGGCACTAGATAAATCTAGACCTCAAGTACTGAGGGACTAGAGGTGCTATGAAATGACCAGACTTGGTTAGGACTGAATTGAAGCAATGGCAGGGAAAGTATGCTGCTCTAAGAGCTTTAGTGCATTAAGCAATTAGGGCAAGAACAGAAAGTAGTACCTATTTCTAGAATGGCCCCTCACATATCTATTGAGTTATGTTCTTGTGTCAATTACAGAATCTCTAATGCCTAAAAATTGGTTTCTGATGCTCTAGTCACATGTTCACTTGACAAGAGGCAGTGAGATTTTAGAGCAGGCACCTTGGGCTGGGGCTGGAATCAGAAGAGTGAGTCATATTTGGGTTCATCTTGGACTGGGTTCATGTTGAGACTCTCAGTAAGGTTAGAAATGAACTGCTAGTTTTGATAAGGGCAATACAAAGCATGGAATCAAAATATTCAGGAAGCCAGTCATAGCTGTTTTTTTTCATTTATTGAGCATTTACTCAATGCTCATTATGATTATAACACTATCCTAGATTTTGATAATAAAATAGCTAACATGACAGGCAGTATAATGGCTTCCTTGGAGACAGACAGTAAATATCATGACTTGAAATTGTAACAAGTTTCATAAAGGAAACACACATGCACACACACACACACACACACACACACACACACACACACACTGGGCTAGTGAATCAATTTGGAGGATATCTTCAATAAATAGGGTGGTCAGAGGAGACCTGCTGAGAAAGTGACCAAGAAGGAAAAGATAGTTCTCCTCCTTGATTTGATTTTCTCTGTTCCTCCATGATAGGACATTTACCAGTAGACAGTGATTGTGGAGTAGAGGATCCGGATCTGGGCCAGAAGAGTAGCACGTGAGAGGAGCTCCAGTCCTACAAAGAAGTACTGAAAGGGCAATAAGATAGAAGCTGAGGTTGGACACCTGGGCAATAACCCAACCCTTTGGGCAGGGTCTAGATATGATTGGGGATGGGCAAAGTCTTCTCTTTTTGGAGGTGAGGGGCCCAAAGTTCAGTTTCTCAGTCACTGGGGATTATATGGGGGAAGGATAGCAGGTGACAGTGAGCTATGGAGAAACCAAAAGATTCAGGCCTGGTGGATGTCCCCAGCACACATTTAGCTTTCTTCTCTGGACCATATGCCTGAAAAATCTGAGGGGCATTGGGATAATCAAACAGAGTCCTCCCAAAATTGTTGACATCAGTGAAATTGATATGCATGCATTAGTCTAAAAACGTATACATATGTATGTCTCTGAGCTTATCCTAAGGATCCTGGACATTGTTTAAAATCATGCTGTGACAAATAAAATTCAATCCTATTAACAAACTTGGAAAAAAAAGGAGAGAGATAATACCATGCAAATTTGTCCTTGATGACTACAGTTCATAGAATTCATCAGGGTAAGTCAAAATTTTTTCTCAAATTACAGTTTATTTTGCAAATGAAAAAAAAGGACCTTCTCAAACACTTCTTTCAGAGCACTGAAAACTTCCAAAGTTTATGAGAAATGACAGGTATTTTAAGACTGAAGTTTGAATAGAAATGTGATAAGATAGAGGTGGTTCTGAAGAACAATGGGGGGAATTTGAAAGTACTCCCTCGACTCCAGAAATAGAAATGCAAATCTGAAACTGTCGCTGAATGATTTAAAGAAGTTGAACAAACTTAAAGTAATCATATTTCAGATCAGGCGATTCTGAGGTGAAATAAAGGATGAAAATCACATAGGAAAGAGGGAAAGGTCAGAGGAGAGGACCATGAGCAAGGAAATATAAGGCAAAAGAAAATGACAGTGAGAAAGAGGCAGAACAAATACCTTCTTGACCTTGAACTTGACTAAGATATTTCTTCCTGACCTATCCACTAGGATAGGGGCAAGGAGCTGATCTACGGGTCAGATTTATCCTCATTTCTCTTTATCCATCCCATCCAACAGGCTGATTCTCTAATGCTCCATCCAATTTCCCTCTGTCTTCTAGTTTCTTCTCCCCCCCCCCCCTCTTTCTTGAATGTTCATAGTAGAATATATGGTTCAAACTGCTAGACAGCTGGGTCATGAGAGTAAAACCCAGACGATTCTATATCTCCACAATATTCTATTTTTAAGTAAACCTTAAGGTTGATTCAAATTCACACTTCACATCAAATGACACCATTGCACTAGAGAAACATTGCCAAGAAACAACAGAACTTCAAGCACAGAGGTTCAGCTTCATTACGTTGAAGTCTCCAACATACCGCCCCCAAAGTCTCCCTCATTAGAGCGTCTTAACCATTCTGACTGGGCTGAACACCATACAGGATAATGATGGAGACAACTAGGCCAAGGGTCCGCTGTGTTTTGGGGGAGCCCTATGTGCCCATTTCACACGTCACACTTTCTGACATTGTATTAGCCAAGTTCTCTTGTCTCCACTTCTATCTTGGTTTCTGTTAAATACATAAGACACTCTTTTCTGACACATTTCTTGAGGAGACACCACCCAAAACCCCTCATTGCCTGCTGGTTGAAACTTAAGAGTTACCACTGTGGAGAATTCCAGCTCCATGGTTCTCCATTCTGATTTCATATGAACAACACCTGGGGAGCTTCTAAATCATATGGATGTTTCATCCCCTGTCTCAGGTAAGTTTATCAGAATCATTTGGGTATTAGTAGTTGCTAAAACTCACCCAGGTAATCCCAATGTATTTGCTCTAGCTGAGAGTCGTTGCTGCTATTAGCTGCTGTGTCCACCTAACAAAATTAGAGTCTCTTAGGTATCCCCAAATAAAAGCCAGTCTTACTCAAGTTCACCATTTCTGTAGACATTCATATTTTACCATCCATTCTTAGAAGCTCTACAGTTAGGTTTGTTCACTCAATCCTGGCCTCTGCATTCAAGTTTCCCCCTGCATTTGGCATAGTGGAGGCCAAATCAAGGTAGGCATTGGTGCAAGGGCACTACAGAAAGGGAAATACATCCTTTTACTGTTGTTTCCTGGACAGTCTCTGGAAGGAAAGAAATATAGAGAAAGAAAGTATGAGTAGTACTTTTGCAGCCTTACAAAGAGTGTTGGAATCCATACTTTCCATTTCTCTGCTGAATGCAAATGAGGACAAATAGCACCATTAGAGATGGATTTTTCTCATGTTGCCAAAAATGTAAAATCAGGATGGAAGGTATAAAGTTTCTAATTTAGGATCAGACAACTTACATTTTGATTTCCTGTCCATGCTGACTCACTTACCTCACCTCCTGCTTTCTGCCGCCTATAAAGAAGACATTGGCATTTGAAGTTTTGATTAGGTGAAATTTTAGAACACTCTGGAAGAGATACCATCACAAAGTAAATAAAATGGTAGGGATCCTCATGTCATTGAACTGAAATACACCCAAGAGAAATATTTGAAGGCAATTCGATTTCCGGAAATAAGAGTTCCAGTGTGATCATTAGTTCAGTAGAGGAATTAAACTTACTCTGTATAACTTATTAAACAGAACCCCAAACCCAAGAGCTCGTGATGGAAGATTTCCATCAGCACTCCGCTGTCTCCTGGAATGGAAAAGTAGGTATGAGGCATTCAAACTTGGATTGAAGTGGTGCTGGCAAAATGGCAGAATGGTTGGTGTTTTATATTGCGGAGTAGAAATTTGAAAGAGAGTAAATGCCATTCAGTTGCCTTATTCAGATTTAATCGAGTTGGATCTGGTGAAAGAAACAACCAAGAACTTGTTAGGAGGCTCAGGAAATCTTTTGAGGGGAAGAAAGCCACCTCATTAAAAAAAATAAAAACTAATGAATGGCACCTAGCCTGATGGACAAAGTGCTGCCCTCATCCTGGAGAAATTTTCCCTTATGGTAATGACAGAACTGAGTCGGCTCTGTGCTCTCCTCAGCAGGCAGCAGACACCTTTCCTCAACAAATGTTTGTAGAATAGATACATTTAATAAGAGAAGAGATAATGAGTTCCAAAGATATCAAAGGGCACTGGAATCCTGCCAAATTAGCAAAATCAATCAAATGTCTTAAATTAATTCCTATTCTTTGATCAAGCAATTCCATTCAGGAATCTGACCTAAGGAAATCTCAGAAACACACAAATTTATGTGAAGTATATTCATAATAGTACCACTCCAAATATTTAAAAAAAATTTTAATGTTTTTATTTATATTTGAGAGAGAGAGAGAGCGAGAGAGAGTGCCAGAGCCAGAGCGTGAGCCGGGGAGGAGCAGAGAGAGAGGGAGACACAGAATCTGAAGCAGGCTCCAGGCTCTGAGCTGTCAGCACAGAACCCCATGAGAGGCTCGAACTCTTAAGCCGTGAGATCATGACCTGAGCTGAAGTCAGACGCTTAACCGCCTGAGCCGCCGGGCATCCTTACTACAAATATTTTTAAAAATAGAATTTTGGGCTAATTCTAAATTCCCGATAATGTGAGAATAATTAGATGATTATACAAGTATATGATTATGTTCCTGAAGGCTGTATAATATCATTATAAAACTCTTCATTGTCTTTAAGTGGAAAAAATAAAATGAAAATACATGTCTTCTGATAATTAAAGAAATGAGTGAGAGTTTTCTCTCTCTTTCCATCTGTGAAAAACTGGAAAGAAATATATCAACGTGGTAACAGTAGATATTTTCTAAGTATTTGGTTAATAAAGATTGTTATTATTTATCCACGTACAATGAGTTCTGTGATACCTTTTTATTTGGGGGTAAAAGAGGGAGATATTAATTATAAGAAGATGTTGTGTATCTCAAGATTGTAGAGGAGTGAGATGTAATACAAAGTGTCCCATTGATATAGTTCAGTTAGAAAGTGTTTACAGTGTGGTGCATCCCACACATAGGGCTGTGAATGGTACTAAGGCACTTCCGAGAGAGTCTGGGACAGAGGGCTTTCTCTCCAGCTTAAACAGCACAAGAGTGTGTGTGTACTCAGTTGTAAGTCCTACTGAAGTGTGAGAAGGTAAACGGCACAGAGAGGTATGTGGGCCTTGGGGGCAGAGTGCCTTCAGGGATGCTGAGTGTAACAGTTTGTCCATGGAGAGAGCAAAGCATTCTAGGCAGGTCAAGCAGAAGCCAAAATGAGCACTGAGAGTGGTTAGTGAAAAAAGAGAATGCGAATGCAAGTGAAGTCAGAGTGGCATGTTACGTGGCATGTCTAAGATAAGCTTAAACAATTTGCAGGAATCAGATTCTGAGGAGGGTTACAAATTGATCAGAGAGCTAATAGGACCATGAGCATTAGCCATGAAAATGAAATAAGCATGACAACTAAGTCAGTTGTTGCAATTACTTGTTTAATTACCCTTCGTTAATTAAGGATTGGGGAAAATAAAATTGCTGGATTATTAAAAGTAAGATCTACTCAATTGAAGTTGTAGAAACTGTAAATAATCACCATCAAGTTTGATGATCATCAAATAGTCCATTGGGGCATCAGAAGCAAACACAAGTAGAAAGGTAAAAAATTAGGAAAAGGAAAGCGGATATGACTTTCACGTTGTGAGTTAGACGGGTAAAGGGAAGAAAACCATAAATGAATAAGGCAAATGTATGGGGAAGTGTGTGCTCTTGGCTAAGGAGCACAGATATTCAAAGCAGCAGAGTTTTCCATCCATTCATCTGAGTGCTTACCAGGAACAATATTACTCTTTTCAACGTGGAAAGAGTCACGGGCCAAACGCGACGTCAGATGGTGTCTTGCTGTCGGCTGAGAAGGCAAGGCCCTGAAGGTTGTACCTACACAGAAAAATGTGGACGGTTTTGGGAATTTTTCTCCCAAAAGAATAAATTACAAAATTTCAAGATCTCCAAAGAATAGAAAGTGACAAGTAAACAAGACAGCATTAGAAAAGAAAGAAAATCTCGGAAATAATTACAGGGATATGTTCCTGAAATTATTGAGAAGGGAGAGGGCAGGTTTGTAACAACCTGACTGAATTAAAGAGAAATATGATCTGTCTTGATCCAGGCTGTCCTAGAGGAATTGGGACTTGTTAATAACATGTGTACTTTTTTACAGACAATGCGAGAAACTCCGTGCCCTGAATTGAGAGACCAGTGATGCCGCAGGGATTGGAGGGCTGTGGTGGTAAGGGCCTCCACTCCTTTGTGACTGTTTGTCTCGCTCTTGCACCAGATATTTCCAGGGGTCTTGGGAAATTGAAATCTGGATCAATGTTGCCATCTGCCCCGGCTTAGTTTTGGCAAGCTGTTAACTTGTTGCCTCAGGTCATACATTGATTCCTAGATTAAAGGATTAAAATGTGAATGTAAATACTCTGATCTGCTACCAGCACCACAAGGTGAAGGAAATCGGCCTCCAACTTTTAATTGAATTATGATATCTATTAATACAGGACATTTATCTATGGGGTTATTGTGTCACATGTAGGAAGCATTTCTAAAGAATCTGATCAAGTCAAGTCCTATAAAGAGATCTGCATTATAAAGAAAGGTAAACTCCTGTGTGTGTGTGTGTGTGTGTGTGTGTGTGTGTGTGTGTGTGCATGCGTGCACGTGTGTGGTCCTGTTGGGACCAAGTAAGAGCAAGTGATTAAAGCCTAGAAATATGCTTCTGGAAGAGAAATGAACCAAAACATTTTTGAAAGAAAACTGTTCATACAGATTACATAATAAAAGATTAATTAAAAGTAACCAGCAAAAAAAAAAAAAGTGGAAGAATAAAGTACCCAACATCCTAATACTCTTAACAAAGAAGAATGGGAGAAAAAGAGCAATTATGTTAAAAGCTATTTTATTTCTTCTTATAGACAAAGCTGTACAATTTCTGGATGTCCTAAAAAGAAGCATGTGAGTCTATTGTGATCACTAATAATAGTAGTTGGTGAGGATAATGATGGCCATTGATGTCAAGATTAACTGATGCTGTATCTACAAAGATAGGAAGGAGCCTAAAGAAATATTGTTATTGAACTCCTGGGAATAACTTGCTAATGGGTGTTTGGGTTAAACTACAAGTTTATTACCTGGGACATTTTTAGGGAGAGCTTTTCTACTAATAGTTAGCACTCATTCAAACTAATTTGAAGAATATCAATAAAGGATAGTAACACCTTTGCAAAATGATGTTTGATCGACTTTCAACATATGTGACCTTATTAGCTAAGACATTAAAATGTTGCCTAGAGTGACAGGCACTAATCACAGCTCTTGTCAAACTGGAAGGAGTTTTAGAAGGGAATTATTGCCAATCTCCTCATTTTACAAATGAGGGAACTGAGGGAGCTAAGCCTAGGCAGACTGTCATTTGCCCAAGGTTATATCATTAGGTGGTAGTAGACTCAAGACTGGAACCCAGGTCTCCAGAGAAAAGGTATCAGATATTTTGGACTGACAGTTCTTTTGACACTGGCTAGCCTTCGTGATAGGTCCCTGCCCCTATCCTTTCCCAAATCCAGGATAATGTAGGCTCTTAACACAGTATGACAAAAACAAATGGCTATTGGTGGGAAACAAACATGGGTGAGAGAAAGAGAATTTAAAGAGTGAATGAAGGGTAATATGTATACATGTTTTTGTCTTCTAAGTTTAACAATTTAAAATTAGGGGCACCTGGGTGGCTCAGCCGGTTAAGCCCCTGACTTTGGCTCAGGTCATGATCTCACGGTTCGCAGTTTCAAGCCCCGCGTCAGACTCTTTGCTGACAGCTAGCTCAGAGCCTGGAGCCTGCTTCAGATTCTATTATCTCCATCTCTCTCTGACCCTCCCCTGCTCACGCTGTCTCTCTCTTTCAGAAATAAATAAAAAACATTAAAAAATTTTAAAAATTAGATATTTTGGGTTGTATCTATGGTATACATGGTTTATAACAAAACTTCCTTAAATTACTCATAATAAGAAGGTGATTGAATTAAATAATCTTCATCATCACCAACAATACCATCATCATCATTTATTGAGCACTAATAATGCACCTGACACTGCATTAGATATTTTACAACCGTTATATCCTTGATTCTTAAAAACTCTTGTGTTATTTTATACATCTTGGAAACCAGTCTTAAAAAGGTGAAGAAACTTGCTTAAGACTCTCATTACTAAGTTATGGGGCTAAGATACTAATGTATGTTTGGTCCCCAGCCCTATGTTCTAACCAGTAATGACATCAGCCTACAACTAATCTCACCACTCTGCAAATATTGGCAGTGACATAATTCGCCATTCTGGGTTTTATACCTCAGGCAAACATTTTAATATTGGGCAGCATTCTGGAACACCTCTCCATACCTCTGGAATACTTTATCTGTTCCCATTAGTAAGACTTCTCTTGAACTGCATAGCTTGTGTCAGGAAAATGCAAAATGGTACGTGAGAGGGGAGCATCCTGATGCAATCACGGGTGTAGTAGGCAGAGGAGCGGGTCCCAGGGGGACGCCTCAGTTGTCCCTACTTATTCCCCGTGAAGCTGAGACAAATCATAATTAAATAAATGGTTGATAATTTTCAGAAGTCAGAGTTTCTGGATTTTTAAGAAAAAAATGTATTTCAGGAAAACTGTAAACACTGCTGCTAAAACATTTCTTTTATAGAGCTATCAAAATGTGTAGGTGTCTCATAAATGCTCCATATCTAAATGGCAACCATTTCAACTATACATTTTTCAAATACTTTAATTTTTTTAAATGTTTTATTTATTTCGGAGAGAGAGAGAGAGAGAGAGTGACATTGTGAGCAGGGAAGGGTCAGAGAGAGAGATACAGAATCTGAAACAGGCTCCAGGCTCTAAGATAGCTGTCAACGGAGAGCCTGATGCAGGGCTCGAACCTACTAACCATATGATCATGACCTGAGCCAAAGTCGGATGCTTAACCGACTGAACCACCCAGGCGCCCCTCAAATAGTTTAAAGAATGGATGGAAGCTTGTGGGAAAAGTGCTGCTGTCAAGATCAATATAGAGTAAAACCTTGGATTGTGAGTGGCTTGTTCTGCAAGACGAGCAAACATTTCTAATAAATTTTAATTTGATAAGTGAGGGATATCCTTCACATGACTACAACTGAGCCAATGATTCTTGAAATCTACTTTGATATACGAGTGCTTTGGAGTACAATCATGTTTCTGAAATGAATTATGCAAACAAACCAAGGTTTTACTGTCCTTCTTTTTCTGCTAGGGGTTGCTGGGAAGACCTTGTGAGAGTTCTGGGCCTGGGCTCTGTCCTGGACTATTGGCCTTTCATGAACTCTCCACCCAAGGCTTCCTCTCTTAGTTGTGCTCTGACTCCTTTGAGATTATCACTTTGCAACCAGGGGATATTTATGGAATGTCTACCATGTGTCAGAATATAAAAGTAAATAAAAAGGCCTATAATCACTGAGTTTTCAGGGGCGACTGGGTGGCTTGGTTGGTTGAGCGACTGACTTCAGCTGAGGTCATGATCTCCCTGTCTGTGGGTTTAAACCCCATGTCAGACTCTGCTGACAGCTCAGAGCCTGGAGGCTGCTTCAGATTCTGTGTCTCCCTCTCTCTCTGCCCCTCCCCCTTGTATTCACTGTCTCTCTCTGTCTCTCAGAAATTAAAAATAAGCATTAAACAATTTTTTTTTTCAAATCACAAAGTTTTCAGTCTAATGACCAAGACATACACTGAAGAAACAAACACAGGGATAAACGCATGGTTGCAAATTGTGCTAAGTGTTAAGAAAGAGACATAAATATAGGAAGTGGTAAGGAAGAACCCGGAGGCAAAGTTACAGGGTTTTTCCTGGTCCCTGAGAAGGACCTTCCTGGGCTTTAAAACTGGTAAGAGTCTAAGGGAAAACTTGCAGCTCAAAGACACAAAGAAAACATTTACAATTGTTATCTGAAGTAAATGCTGTAAGAAAAGAGAGGTCAGGCACCTCTAGGCAAGAAAAAGCCTGCTTCACATTTAGTCAAACTGAGAGGAACATTAAGACCGTCTTGGTCAATACAGTGTGATAAATGAAATGATGGAATTTATTTCAAGGATCACATAGGAAGATTAGTGCTAAATTACATCAGAGGGATAAGTTAAGGTGACCCATGAGCTATTTAGTAGTTGGAGTAAGAGGCAAGATAGGATGGTCAACAGTAATTTGGTCTCTGAATTACTTGGGATTCAACATTGCTGGTGCTTGTTACACTAGTGTGACATTGGACAAGTCAAATCTGTTTGTGCTACTATTTTTTCTCTTTGATTAGGAAATGATGATCTACCACATCATTCATAGTGTTGTTGTGAATATCAAATGCAGTCAGATTTACCCAGAACTCCCATTAAATAGCACAGCAGCAAATAAAAGCAACATAGAATTACTGGACATCATTGACAAAGCCCATGGAAAACTGAAAACAAAAAGTCAGATCATTACTTTGTAATGGGACCTAGGTTTGCACAGAGAGCTGTGACACTGAGGCTTTTCTTTTCAGGAAGCAACTTTATTTGTGGTGGCATGGGCTCAGTGGGTTCATACAAGGAAAACTGTGCCCCAAGCAAAGCTGGGTGTAGCCTTTTATATAAGTTCTACTTCTTTGTCTCCCACACACGGTAATTTACAGACATACGGTCTGACTGAGTGATCTCTGTTACAGAGTTGTGAGGGATGTCACTTACACACACATAACCAGGTTGCCTTCCTTTGTATTTTTTTTTTTTAACAGAGTCCTTAGGGAGGGGACTCTACCACAACTTCATTAGGTTTCTAAACCCTTCCATATTGTATATTTAACAAATAATATTCTTTTCAGTTTTCAAATAGCTGGTACTTCTCTTCCATATAACCCATTACCTCCTCCCCTACCAAAAAAAAATCCTATTTGAAAATGTATCACTTTATTTTATTAAATGATCATAATCTACCTACCAAAATATGTAGAAGAAAACACAGAAGAGAAAACTATAGACTATTTCTATTTCATATCTTTCCATCTAGAGATTAATGTAACCTACCAAGGTGTGGTTTATTTTAGGAAAACAAAAATGGTTTTATGTTAGAAAATCTGCTAATATAATACATATAATCAGTAAGTCAGTGGGGAAAAAAACCACTATTTTCGAAAGATGCAGGAAAGGAATTTTACAGTACATAACAACCAATTCTTATTTTTAAATTATAGAAAGATAGTAATGGAAAGATAGTTATCTTTTAGAATAAAGGCTATCTATTGAAGTCAACAGACAATGTGGTACTTAACCTTGAAACACCAGAGGCTTTCCCATTAAAATCAAACAGGACCAGGAGGCACTGACACCCCTATTAGTACAGCTCTGGGAGCAGGAACGAATCAATTGCAACAATCAGTGGTTATAAGTGTTAGTGCTAATAAAAAAGAAATACATTTCACAGCAGTCTCAGATAAAGTAAGGGTAAGTTATGAGTTTCCACTGAAAATAGATTAGAAATATTAAAGAAGTAAATATATGAAACAATGGAGTTCTACATAATAGCCAAAAATAGTTGCCAAGGTAGTTATAAAATATCACATTCTTAAGAGTCTAACAATTGAATTACAAAAAAGAAACATGCAAGGTCTTTGTGAAAATAATTGCAAATCATAATGAGAATAAAATTAAGTGGCTAAACAAAGAGGCATAATATATTCTTAAATGGGAAATTGAATATTATAAAAAAGATACATTAATTACTTTCATATTAATTCATTAATATGATGTGATTCTAACCATAATAATGAGACAAACATTGAACTTGACAAAGTAGTTAAAAAGTAATAAAGCAGTTATAAAAGTGATCTATGTTATTAAAATTAAAACTGTATATAATTAAATGAAGAAAAAAGTGAATGATTATTGCTCACCTTCATCCCTTTCAGTCCTGTACAATCTCCCTAAATATCCAAAAGGCAGACTAGCTAGGAGCAGCTGAAGGAGACAAGTCCCTTTACATATTACAATAGTGGTTGACAAGGGCAGGGTTTGGGAATTGGGCAAAATGGGTGAAGAGGATCAAAAAGTATGAACTTCCAGTTATAGGATAAGTCCTGGGAATGTAATATACAGCATGGTGACCGCAGTTAATATTGTATCATATGTTTCAAAGATGATAAGAGAGTAGATCTTAAAAGTTCTCATCACAAGAAAAAATGTAGGAAGATGTATGTAAACTTAACTCTTTGGTGATCATTTCTCAACATATATGTATATCGAATCATTATGTGCACCTAAAACTAATATGATGTTATGTGTCAATTATATCTCAGTAAAAAACGAAAACAAACACCAAACAAAAGAATATATTATAAATGGACATTACTTAATATGTTACTGGTACAAGAAATGATTACAGTATACTTTTCAAAGATTGACAATGAACCCTGTGGTATAAGCTGAATGATTCAGTACTGGGGCAGTGGCTGGCTCATTTTAAACACGGGCTGCTTATTGAATAAAAATGTGGATTCACTATATATGCTGAGACATTTGTTCCGGAACAAAAAATAATGTTAATCTATTATGCATCCTGTACCAACTTATTTCAGTTAGATTAAATAATGAAATATAAGAACAAAAATCTAACAACCGGATGGAAATTTAAGTATACATTTAGATGCTTTCAGAATGGAGAAATTTCTAAGCATGAAAACAGCAGAATAAATGGCAAAAGAAAAATAAAAAATAAAGATTGAGTTAAAATGATTCAAACTTTGAAGTTCAAAAAGTTAGAAGTAATGGGGCCCATGGGAGGATCAGTCAATTAAGTAACTAACTCTTGATTTTGGCTCAGGTCATGATCTCAAGTTTGAGATTGATCCCTGTGTTGGGCTCGTTGCTGAGCATGGAGCCTACTTAAGATTCGCTCTCCCTCTGCCCCTCTTCCCTGTACACGTGTGTGCATTTTCTCTCTCTCTAAAAAAAATCCTCTATAAAAGCAAAGATGTGGAAAATGTTTGTTGATACTTTGTAAGAACAAAATAAAAACTGAGAAACTGAAAGCATAATACTATTTCATCTTCCACGCTAGTGAAAGTTAAGTAATATAATATCTAGTGCTTATAAGACTAGAGTAAAATAAGAGTTTCTTTTGTTTGCTGCTTGCTTGGGTATAAGAACTGTAACCTTTCTGGAATGTTACTTGACAAATTGCATCAGGAGTTTTAAATAATTTTGGACCAAAAATTCCATGTATAGAAATTTTTCATAATATGTGGGTTTGGACAGATGTAACCTAAATATCTACAAATAGGAGAAAGGCTATGTAAATTACAATATAAGAATATATAGAATAGAATATTATAAAAATGTTTAAATTCATGTTTTTAGAGAGTATTTAATGAATGTTCACAATAAGGTGCTCAACGGAAAAACAAGTCCAATGTGGCTACATGGTAGAAATATAATTTCATGTTACCATGTACACGCTGAAAAGGAGACATGCTTAAAATTCACCAAAATATTACTCTGGATTGTGAGTAGGCTTTATTCTATTCGTTTTACTCTTCAGGATGTTCTCATTTTCAAAAATTGCTATTAAGTTACTTCTATAGTCAGAGAAAAATGCTAGCAAAACGTCAATGAGTGAAGGCCTGTTTGTGGGCTGTTTACCAAGCATTTGCTGTCATATTCATCCAACAACAAGAAACATCCCCAGAACATGGAGTATATATTATATAGACTATAGATTATAAGCGTTATTTCTCTAGACACAACCCAACCGTAACCCTAACCCTAATACTGACCATACAGCACCGTAAGTAACCAAGTCAACTGTATGTTCAGAATTTAACATTTTTTTTATGTTTATGTATTTTGAGAGAGAGACAGACAGACAGAGAGAGACAGAGAGAGACAGAGAGAGAGAAACATGCAGAGTGCGAGTGGAGAAGGGGCAGAGAGGGAGACACAGCATCTGAAGCAGGCTCCAGACTCTGAGATGTCATCACAGAGTCCAAAGTGGGACTCAAACTCACAAGTTGCAAGATCATGACCTTACTTGAAGTCTGATTCTTAACCGAGGCATCTCAGTATGTTCAGATTTAAAAAAAAATTTTTTTTAATGTTTAATTATTTTTGAGAGACATAGAGCATGAGAAGGGGAGGGGCAGAGAGAGAGAGAGGGAGACATAGAATCTGAAGCAGGTTCCAGGCTCCAAGCTATCAGCATAGAGCCTGACCCAGAGCTTGAACCCATGAACCGTGAGATCATGACATGAAATGAAGTTGGAAGCCTAACCTAGGCGCTCCTGTTCAGAATTTTAAAAAGCATTTTTTAATAGTGCCAGACTATGTAAAATTATATATGGCATAATCTTAATATTTTAGACCATAACAAAAAAATAATGTAAGTTATACTAAGTACTACAAACAACTAAAAATGTTCATTTTATATCCAATACCCATTTTTCTCTGTTGTGTTCTTATTCTTTTTTTTTTAAACAAATATGTACTGAGCATCAAGTAGAAGTTATATTCTAAGAAAGATTACATTAAGCAGGAGTCATAAACTAAAATGTTAGAAAGGTAATCAAGATGATAATCTTTCCGGGATAAGCTGAGTTCTGAACTTTAGAACTTTCATTTACGGAGAAAAGGAGCACACCGTGTTTATTCCCTCTTACCCTCTCGTTTGACTCCCTATCCCCTTTACTTTCATTTATGACACACTTATTTCCCCTCATCTTTGTATTTAGTGCTTGTCCTCATCATTTGATTCTTCTTTTTAATTAGTCCTTCAGTCAACTTGATGATTCACAACAGGATCCACTAGCCTGTTCTAAACACAGTGACCGCTCATTAAATAAATGGAATTAATTCCATGTTTTACTCATATGTAAAATTATTGCTGAATTTGCATGTTCAATTTTACATTATTTTGCTCCACTCATAGAAAATGCCTTTATAGGGATTGTCTATTCAATAACCTGCCTGTCTAAGACTCAGTGACTTTTTCTAAGTATCTAGCTATGAAATTAAACTATTGAATATTTAATACTGTTTAAATATTAATATTCTTAGAGGGCAGGAATATATAAAAATTGGATTCATATTTTATTCCTTTAGATAATGGTAGTGAAACAACAATCATTGCATCTCTTGAGCATGTAGATAGGGTTTCCTATCAAGGCAAAACTAAATGAGTGTCCATCAAATAGAGCTAGCTGGTGGCGTGGACTGTTGCCTGTAAAGTGTCAATACCGTTTGTATATTAATGTTTGTTTGTGGGATTTCTTAAATCAAATAACTTACTTTATTTACAAATATGGAAGGAAGCAACTAACCATTGTTATAGGATAAAGCTAAAATTAAAATGTACCTTTATTTTTAAATAAAAAAGAAGAGTTGTGGAATTTAAGGTCTTAATAAGGTGTCATTAAATATATAGACTAAGAAAAGCAGAGCCATAGTGTTTTACTTAATTGTTTTAAATACATACATGTTACCAAGGTGGAAGAGATCTTAACTGCAGAAATATACACAGAAGGTAGGAGCAGCAAAATCTATGACTTGCCACCTATGTATACACCAGCAGTCTCTGAATTGGGATGAATGCACCATGAGATACAAATGATAACCTATTGAAATGTGAGAAGAAAATATTAGCAATTATTGGGCACCTGGGTGGCTCAGTTGGTTAGTCGTCCGACTTCAGCTCAGGTTATGATCTGCTGGCTTATGGGTTAGGGCCACATCAGGCTCTGTGCTGACAGCTTGGAGCCTGAAGCCTGTTTCGGCTTCTGTGTCTCCCTCTGTCTCTGCCCCTCCCTGCTTGCAATCTGTCTCTCTTTCAAAAATAACTAAACATTTAAAAAAATTAAAAAAGAGAATATATTAGCAATTATATTTATTTTTTTCCCTGAAGATGAAATAAAAATCAAGCTTGTCAATATTTGAAATGTGAACATCTACTGGAGTCTTTCCTGGATCGTTAACATCCTTTTTTCTACTTCCTGAAGAGTCTGAGTTATCTGAGGGAAAGGTGGAGGTGGAACAACACCAAGATCATGTTTGCTTTCACCAGTTTGTAAGGCCCTGTGGTCTACATGTGTCTCATTAAGTGGTTATATGGATTACAGATATTATCTAGTTTTAATTACATTAAATTTCTGAAAATGAACAAGTTGATCAACATGAATGCAGCAAAATAACTTTGGGTTGCAGATAATATTTTTAAGTATAAGCAAACAACAACCTTCCTCATTACCCCTTACAAAAATTACAGCTGAAATTTTTGCTTTAAGTATGGATTTTTCCAACCATATTTCAAGGTAAGACCCATGAAGACCTAATGGGTTCTAATTAAAAAAGAAAAAAAGAGAGCCACTAAATTCTTTGAAATTATGAAATTACTAAGAAATGTATTTGAAGTATAAATTTGAATACACTATTTTTAACAATGAACTTCAACCTAAGCATATACTGTGCCTTGAAACATTGGCTTATAATAGTAGTACACACACACACGCACATAGTTATTAAATAAAAGGAGTGTATATATCGATTCTGATCATGTACAACTGTTATTTTATGTATATATGTATTTATTCATTTGTTTATTTAGTTTGAGAGAGAGAGAGAGAGAGGAGGAGGAGCTAAGAGAGGGAGAGAGAGACAATCCCAAGTAGGCTCTGCACTGTCACTGGAGGGCTTGATGTGGGTCTTCAACCCCTGAATCGCAACTGAAGTCGGATGCTTAACCAAATGAGGCACGCAAGTCCCCCTATATATATGTATATATATATATATATACATATATATATATATTTAATTAACTGTTAATGATATGAGTACTTGATCAAAGAAGTTTAGGGATTACTTTTAGGGATAGTAAATTTGGGATTATCCTTGGTAAATTAGTTTAGGAATTAGTTTAGGTAAAATAGACACTAATATTTATTGAAAATTAATGTACATATGCAAAAAGTAAATATAAGCATCAAAGACAAGGAATGTCTGAAAGTGGCCTTGAATTACTGACCAATCAACACTCTAGTAATGACTTTTCCTGACCACCAAAACATGTACATAATACCACTGAAACTAATTTGGAAAGATTAGGGCACTACATCTGATCTCCAGGGAAAGATTCCTGGGGCAGTTTCTATAAGAACCTGTCTGGCAGCTAAGTCTGATGTCCCATTTCTAAATGTAAGTTTTTACTGATGAAGTATTTCACCATCAATAATGATCAGCAGTATATGTATACACTACCCTTTGGAGTGTGGACTGATAATGTATCTTTCCCTTTTGTCTTAAGTTTTTAGATCAGGGTTGAGCAAAAGGAATGCATTTGCTCTGTCCCATCGGTGGTGTTCGGAGAGCACTAATACCCTACCTAGCAAGGGTGTATGTGTGTGTGTAGAACTTCTGAGGAAGCAAACATTTTATTTTAATGGATCCTAAAAAAATTGGCAAAGTTATATCTGGGACTATCTTTGTAATCCACCCCACAGCAATATTGAAACCCTGGGCCTGAGGGCTGCTGCTTAACCAAGTGATTTGGAGTTTCAGAGTGATACCAGGAGGGAAACATGGGGCCCTCTTGGTGGGAGAGGCAGGAAGTCTACTCTAGGAACGATATCACTTTATAATGGAGTAAAGTGATTTCCAGAATGCTCTCTACTCTGAAAGTAAGCTGTGGTAAACTGGAGGCCTAGAGAGAAAACAGACAAGAGAACTAACTTGTCTTGGTTCTTTTGACATCAGATGGGAGAGAGTGTTCAGACAAAATGAGACCCACACCTGAAGAATTCATGACAGAAAAAAAACTTATCTGTTAAAGCAGCTCAAATTCATATCTGAAAAGTCATAAATAGATTCAGACCTGAAAGCCACTGAAGTCAGTTTTATTGAATTTTGCTTCTAGGAACAGGTTGTCCACATATAGGTGATAAATATCTAGTGATAGATGATTTAACTTACGTGGTCAAGTATGTCCCACTGGAGATCAGAAAATTTCCACCACAGCAAGAGTGATATGGGAACAAGTCTTTCATTTTGATGCATTTTCTATGAAAATTCATTTAAGCAAAGAGACAATTTTTAAAACAACTTCATTTACAATAAATTGTACATATTTGAAGTGTATAGTTCATGAACTTTGCTTTGTGTGTACATTCAGGAAAACATTGCCACTATCAAAATAGAAAGAGTATTTATTATATTATCCTTTTGAAGTGAGTATAAGAGTCAAGAGGAAGCCTTTGGAGGAATGTCTTTTAAAGCAGTCATTTTTTATTTCAGAGAGAGAGAGTGAGTGTAAGTGGGACAGAGGGAGAGAGAGAAAGAACCTTAAGCAAGGTCCACGCTCGGTGCAGACTCCAACAGTGGGCTCGATCTCATGACCCTTGGACCATGACCTGAGCAAAATCAAGAGTTGGGTATTCAACCTACTGAGCCATCCAGGTGTCCCTGGAGCAATGCCTTTTAAAATGAAAAGAGGGACACCTGAATGGCTCAGTTAGTAAAGCATCTGTCTCTTGATGTCAGTTTAGGTCATAATCTCACAGTTTCGTGAATGCTAGCCCCACATCAGAGGGAGGATTCTCCTTCCCTCTCTGCCCCTCCCCACTCTCTCTTTCTCAAAATAAATAAATGAAGCCTATATATGTATACATATATACATATATATAATACACACACACATATATATACACACATACACACACACACATATATATATTGAGGAGAGAATATGGCTCATATATATAATATATATATATACACACATATATACATATAATATATATACACACACATATATATATGAGAATTTGGCTCATATATAATATATATATATATATATATACACACACACACACACATATATACATATAATACACACACACACACACACATATTGAGGAGAGAATTTGGCTCAATAGATTCCTGAGGAATATTAATTATAAGGAAGGGTAGAAAAATGTTAGAGACTGAGAAAAAAGAAATCAGAAGAGAGGTACAGGGACTTACAGAGGGTAAAAACAAATGACAAGAACAATTCCAAAAGGAGGGAGCACAAAAATAATAAAAGATGTGGAAAGTTCAATAAACAAAGAATCACAAGTATCCACTCATCTGGCAAAAGAAAGTTATTGTTGGGAAAAACTTTAATCAAAGTGATGAGGATGGAAATCATAGAGCCAGTGATTTAGTGGAAATGAGGCAGGGAGTTGGTGAATTGAATGCTGATTATGCTTTTTAGAATCTTGGCCCTAAAGAGTCCAGGGAATTGTGGAAGTGAGAAAAGGGTATAGGGTCCATGGGGAGTTGAGGATTTGCTTGTTACTTTTTATTCATTTATTTTTAAGATGGCTAATAATCGTCCATATCTATAGACTTTCAGAGAGAGCAAATAAGAAGATGGTGAAGGGGCCCCTGGGTGGCTCAGTCTGTTAAGCGCCCAGCTTTGGCTCAGGTCATGATCTCACTGTTCTGAATTCAGCCCCATGTCAGGCTCTGTGTTGACAACTCAGAACCTGGAGTGTGTTTCAGATTCTGTGTCTTCCTTTCTCTTTTCTCCTCCCTCACTCATGCTCTGTCTCTGAAAAATAAATAAACATTAAAAAATTTTAAAAAAAGAAGTTGGTGAAGACAGAATTGAATCAGGGATAATAAGAGTATGAGGCAAATGAAGAAGATAGGTGAGAAAATTTAGAAAACAAATACAAGGTTATCCTTCAGATGGGGAGACATCTTTCTTCTACTAAAAAATAAAGAAAATAGGTAAATATCTATTTTGGCATTTTATCTTTTGTGTTTTTTTCACCTCTCCTGGTTTTATTCTCAGTCAGTTGGGTATAGACCTGTCTTTATCCATGACTGCTTTTACCTCAGACATCCTGACTCCTTTTACCTCAGACATCCTATCTTTGTAGATGGTACCACCATTCATTTGGGATGAAAAATCTAAAAATCATCCTCATTCTGTGTCTTTCCTTACCACTCATATGCAGCCATCAATATGTCTTTCAGTGATACCTTCAAAATATGTCTTGAATTTAATAATATTTTTTCTTTCTACTACCACCAACCCAGTTCAGGCCAACCTTATCTACCTTCTATACTCCTGCTAAAGTCCCTTAATAGATAGGGTGACCATATACTTGACTTCCTAAAAAAAAAAACAAAGTAAAAAAACCCCCCACTTTTGATATGGATAAAAGATGTTATTTATATTTAGATGGAATAGTAGACACAATTCAAGGGTCCTAAGATGAATGGCCACCCAACTATTGGATGCTCTTGTTTCTACTCTTGCTTGCAAGACTTCTATTGGACATAGAGTTAAAAGCAAACTCCAGCCAATAACCTATAAGTTTTGGATGAACTGATTCTTTCTCACCTTTTCCAACTCAACTCAGAACTCATGTCCTTCTCTTTCTTTTTAATAATTTATTAGCTAAATGTATCTCTTGTTTCCTTTTTGTGCCCTGAATATATAAAATTCTTTCCTGCCTCAAAGTTTTTGCATTTCCTCTTCTTTCTCTCTAGTATGTATTTTTCCTGGCTCTTCTGTGAGTTTCTCTTCCTAATAAGTCCAGTCTCAGTTGTGGTCTCCTCAGAATGTTCCTTCTTCACTACACACATGGCACACTTGTATTTTTCCAAGCATTGTCCATCCCATTACTTATTTATGTCCTTCATAACACTTGGTACAACTTGTAATTATGTGGTTTATTTGTTTACTTCTTATTTGTTTTCTCTCATTGAGAAGTAATTCCATGAGGTCAAAGTCCATATAAGATTTTGCAATGGTGCACCCAATTTGGAAAGTGGTTTGGCACTATCTAGTAGAATTGAACGTAGGAGCCCATATAATCTAATAATTCCATTTCTAAGTATAAATCCATGAAAAGTACACAACTATGGGGGCTCCTGGGTGGCTCAATCTTTTCAGCATCCAACTCTTGATTTTGGCTCAGCTTATGATCCCAGAATTGTGGGATTGAACCCTGTGTTGGTCTCCATGCAGAGTGTGGAGCCTGCTTAAGATTCTCTCCCTTTCCCTCTGCCCCTCTCTCCCACCCATGCACTCTCTCTCTGTCTGTTAAAAAAAAAGAGCACAACTGTGTTTATCCAGACATGTACTAGATTTTTATAAGAGCACTATTCTAATACTCCAAAAACTAGAAACATATCAAATATCTGTCTATAGTATAATGGATTATAATATATTCATAAAATGGAATACAACACAGCACTGAGAATGACAAAGATACACACTGTAACACTGATGGATCTCAACAGCATACTCTTGAACTAAAGAAGTCATAGACATAAGAAAGGGCATTATAAAATACATAAAAAGTAAAAAAGAGAAGAGAGAAGGAAAGAAAGAAAATAGATTAAAAATATGTAGTGTAACTGTAATATTCAAAGTCAGTTGAGGGGCGCCTGGGTGTCTCAGTAGGTTAAGTGTCTGGCTTTGGCTCAGGTCATGATCTCATGGTTTGTGGGTTCGAACCCCACATTGGGCTCTGTACTGACAGCTAGCTCAGAGCCTGGAGCCTGTTTCAGATTCTGTGTCTCCCTTTCTCTCTGACCCTACACTGCTCACACACTCTCTCTCTCTCTCAGAAATAAATAAAACATTTAAAAATTTTTAAAAAGAAAACAAGAAAAACAAGAAAACAATGTCAGTTGAATGGGGGCTTCTGGGTTGCTGATAATGCCTGGTTTCCTGGTTAAGATGCTGGCTCACACAGATGTAGAAAGTTTTTGAAAACCCATCAAGCTGTAACTTGTGTGCATTTTTTATTGTGTCATGTTCTTTTTTTAAAGCTTATTTATTTTGAGAAAGATAAAATATATTCTGAGAGTGGCAGAGGGACAGAGAGAGGTAGAGAGAGAATCCCAAGCAGCCTCTGTGCTGACAGCTACCCTGGGCTCAAACTCACAAACTGTGAGATCATGACCTGAGCTGAAACCAAAAGTCAGACACTTACCCACCCAGGTGCCCCTGTATCATGTTAATTTTAAAAGTTATGTGGATGTAGCAGGATACAAGAATTGAGAATACTTAAAGTAGCCAGTATTTGCAACTATACAAGGTAGCTAACAGGAATGGTTGTTAAGCAGGGTATGGTGCCAAACTGAGACAATGGAATTTATTGTGGTCTAATGTGCACAGCTGTGTGATTGTCTTCAGTTTTACTTCAGCCCCTCTGGTGTAAGCATAGAGGAGGCGGAAGGTTCCAGACCCCAGATTGGAGCTTTTGTCAGAGCAGGGCCAGCAGAAGACAAAAGGAAGTTGACACTGTCAATAAAGGATACATTCATGTTGGTGGGAATAGACTGGTTAAAAAGGAAAATGGAGTTTATTTAAAGACTGAGGAGTGATAGGGACAGAAGAAACGAGGTTTTGCAGGCTTAAATTACGATTGTAGTAGGAGTAAATAAATGAGAAAATGGAAGGATAGGTGTCAATACAATGAGAATTTACACCTGAGCACTTTAGAAATGGGGTAGTTCTAGGTGCTTACATGATCCAAGGTAGAATTTTGGGTTTGAGGGCTTATGGCAAAGTAGATACGAAAGTCACCAAGATTGAAAAACTAGAAAAATTAAAAAATAAAAACAAACAAATAAACACATGTAAAGCAAGAAACCAGACTGGTCTCCTGTATGAACATGTAACTAAATCAGAGAATTGACAAGAATTTAAGTGGAAGGGAAGGCCACAGCATGGTGCTAAATAAAGATGGAGGAAAGACTCTCAGCGGCGTGTGCATGACTTTAGATTGTAGCATTATATGAGCAAGGCAGGGCATGTCTATGGGGCTGGAGGAGTAAGAATTCTCAAATGCTAGGTCTAGAGATGGAGTGGAGCTGGGAGCAGCGGAATACTGGTGCCCTTCCTGATACCTGAATTCCCCGTTCCTGTGACTTCACTGTCTCTATTTCTTCCATTCACAGAAGAAGAGACAAACTTCAGCAAAAGCAAGGAACTGAAGAGAATATCTGGTGAAGAGATGTGAAAGAGGGTTTTGTTTTATTTTGCTTTGTTTTGCTTTGCTTACCCTGGAACGTGGATTTAGAAGAAATGGATCAAGTTTTGAGAGGAGAAGGTCAGTGTAGGCTACGTAGGGACGTCAAGCAGAAAGCTATGTAAAAACGGGACTGATGGGCTGCATTTTGGATTCTGATAAGGGTGACAAGGATGTCAAGTGTGATAGTATTGCTGTGTCTCAAAGTTCCACGTATCTCTGTTGTTTAGCTGTTTCAGGATTGCTACAGGGCCAGCTTCCAGGTGCCGTCAGATAGCCTATGGGCAGATGGACTGTTCTTCAAAGTTCTAACTGTTGGTGAAAACTTGTTACAGTATCTCTGGAAACTTCTAGATTAATGTTAGAGAAGAAAGATAATTCAGTTCCTGGGACAGATCCCCTCTTTGTGAATTGTAGTCGTTTCCAGTGGATGGGAAAACTCTTCCTGTGGAAAGAGCCAGAGAAGTCTAAACTAGTTCTGGAAGTAATGATTCATGGTACTGACTCCTAATTCCCTACTGAAATGGTAGCTAGTAGCTAAGGAAAGTAGTCTTCCCTAAGGCTGGAACAAAATGTAAACAGGGATTCTCCCCTGGGCGGGACTGAAAGAAACTCTTAGAAAGAAACAAGGTGCTTCTGAGAGCAGGATGTACAGTCACTGAGGAAAGAAAGTAAATGAGGAAGAAGCCAGGCTGGCTCCGTGGCAACACTCTCTATTTATCCCAAAGGGGCAGTTTGCTTGTTTCCAGGGCTGGTGGAATTTCCCCTGGCAACACTCATATGTTGCTGCCCATCATCTTCTTTAAAGGACTTGACTAGCAACTGGGGAGTGAGAGGGAGTGAGCTAGTCCCAGGGGTACAATCATGGTCTTTCTGCAATTTAAACCAGATTGGATTGGGCTTGTGAGTTCCTGTTATGTCCTCAGAGTAGATGAAAGGGCTGCATTTCCTAAATAACCAGGGTCTACTAGTTTGCCATACAGATTGCCCATGCTTAGCCACATCTGGATACCCCATAACAGAAGCCTTCTGGAATCACATGATAGAAGGGGTAAAGAGTGAACTAAAGATTCAAAGCATAGATTTAAGAAGTCTGACAAAGATAGAGACCCAGTATAACATATTTGAGAATAAAGATTCTTGGGGGTGATTATAAATGTTTATAACATTCAGAAGAAACTTTTTCCAGAAAGTAAAGCATTAAAAGAGGAATGTGTGTGTGTGCGTGTATGTGTGTGTGCGTGTGTGTGTGTGTGTGTGTGTGTGTGTATGAAATATAACAGAACTCCTGAAAAATGACTGACATACTGAGTATATCATGGAAATGGTGAGAACTCTCTTTCGAAAATTCATTTGTTATTATAAGCAAAATGCATACAGATTTTATTAGGTTGGGATTTCAAATATCTAAATTGTAGGATAAAGGTAAAAGAAATTAGGGATTTGGTTCTAAAAAAAAACATAAGAGAATGAAGAGGTACACGAGAGAACAAAAAGTCTTCATTTTCTCTTGAGGAAACTCATGCCCTGAAAGTCTACTGAAGCGATTTACGTGAGAAACAAATATATTCTGAAGAATCCAGTAAAAATGTCTCCTTCCTTTTAGCTCTCTTTAAGGCTCGACAATGTACTCTGTCTTGTTTTCTGCTTTGTGGGACTGAATTTAAATCAGTAAATAAAAACATAAGGATGCTAAAGCACTTCATCAATCTTAAGTATTTAACGAGATATTCTGGGGTGCTATATAATTCTGTGAATGCTGGTTCAACTCCCACATGCAATTTCTAAGGGCCTAATTTATATTGCAGCAATAGTTTTAGTTTCAAGGTAGCTATGATGACCTTTTCTAACCCTATGTTAATTATCCTATTCCCTTAATTTTCAATGCAGTGTTATGTCTTTCAGTTTTAAAAATAATTAATGCGTTTGACCTGTGATATCTGGGAAAAAATTTTTCTTCTGCCATAAATATCAGGGAATTGTTTCTTTATCTTTGCTGATTTAAACATCTACACAGTATTCATCTTTCTAATGGCTAAAAATTAAATATGACATTGTGTTTTTTATGTGCAAGGAGTTCAGTTATGATGAAGTGGCAGGGACTAGAAAATGCTCTCTTAGAAAAACCACTAAAAAAGCATTATTTGGCTTTTCAGCGTGGAGAATGAATGTTGTATTTTATTCCTTTCCATCATCACCCCTTAGAATCGCCTCTTCCTGCAGTAGCACCAAGAATAATGCAAGGTCATTTCTAAAGTGTTTGCTTTTCTTAGCTTTGTTCACCTTTCCTCGTAGAGATGGAGGTTATGTATTTGAATTGTGACCCAAATATCTCTAGTGTGTCCAGAAGGTTTCCTTTAATTACTCAGGTGGACAGATTAAAAATAAGTGCACAAAAGTTTATGGATTTCATAAATGCATCCATTGTGGCAATTCTCATTATCCATACCATCGAAAGGCTCTGTACTTTTTAAAGCTAGTATCTTCTAAGTCTTGAGCAAAATGGAACCATAGAAAAGTTAATTTCAAACCGAAAGTGGGTGAATGGCTTTCTCCACACCATTACTTTAAAGAGTATACCTCATAATTGTATTTCATAGTCTCTCTGCCTTCCCGCCCTTGCTTTGACATGTAGATAATGGATCTTTCCATGATGTAGAACACAGGCTCAGAATTCATATTCTACCATGTTAGTAGGCTCTTTGAAAACACTACTTACTGTAAACCTTGGTCTAGGTAAGTTTTCATGTTAATTAACCTGCATAATCTGTTTTTGAAAACAAAATTTTCCCTTCATTTGCATTTTAATTATAAGAGGGTACAAAATGTCAAGTTTTAATTGACTCAAGAGAACTATGTACAATAAAGCCTCACGCTAATTGTAACAGAGGGCTTTGCAGGGACCAGCCAGCTCTCTGTTAAGATTAGGGCTACTATAAATGGAAGAGGTTTAACCCCCTTCCAGACTCTCCAGTGTCTCAAAATCAATACAGAGGGCTTCATAGATGTCCTGATCATACAAAAGAATGTCACAGATGGTTTCTCCAGAGGATTCTTAATATGTTACAATTATTAGTTATTATTTCTGAACTGTACCTACTGGCCCATAAGCAACCAATGTTGATGGGATAAGTTTAGTAGCATTAATATAAATCTGTGCTGAATAGTGGTTGAATGAAAAGTCGCTAAAATCACCTTAATCCTTATGATTCCAAGGAGTTCCAAATCTGCTTGAGTATTTGTTATGTAAACAATATTGTTAAACCAAAAAAACATTCCGGAGTCCTTTATACTTCAGATGTAAATGCTCAACTCACTTCCATCTTTTGTTCTTAGCTTTCTTTCTGTTTTCCTTTTTTATTCATTATTCTTAACGGCCAGTAGTTTTTTCAAAACCTACTGGAGTGAATCCATCTTTTCACTGGGCTCTGACAGATAGGGAGGCATAAAAAATGCAAAGTCTTCACAATAAGACATCTGAGGAAAATATATTGTAGATTTCCTTCTGAATGCCTCCTCCAGCATGAAGAGCCCAGAGTAAAACGTTTTCAAGTACAGCTTGGGAGCATACATATATTCAGCTGAAGACAGCTCCCCTCCCCTTTGCTCTGTGAGCATTTTGCTGAAGGACTTCTTAAGTTGGAAGCCAATATGACATTTTGACACAAATATACTGTTTTAGCATCTGACTCAGAATTTAGCTTGTACTCTGCCACTATTAAACATTTGAAGTATTTACGTGATGTCAAATTAGAAAAGACCATTTGAATGTGGCCGTTTATTTTCAATACTCTACCTTGTTTTAAATGATTGGATTCAAGTAAGTGCGACTTCCCTTAATCCAAATCTTTTTCAACTTGTGTGTCTTTTATGTCAGAAATATTCAGTGATTTCAAAAGGAACTCCTTAAGTTGTAATAATATTCAATGAAATTGGAAACAATGTTATAGTGTCAAGATGGAAGATTTTTCCCAAACAGGACATCTTTGCCTCCCCCCCGCTCACCCCCGTTTCTAGCTATTGGTCCATCTTGACAGATTCATATGATAAGCAT
The DNA here is from genome assembly GCA_017311185.1 of Proteles cristata cristata. Lineage (NCBI taxonomy): Eukaryota > Metazoa > Chordata > Mammalia > Carnivora > Hyaenidae > Proteles > Proteles cristata. Next base: position 1,744,808 of record JAESUZ010005128.1, on the reverse strand, counting down.
TCAGTTATTATCCTGTCACCATGCTTCTTAATGTTAACTCATACAACAGTACTTAAAAATGGTGGTTTGATTTAAGGACTATAATGATGAAAGATTTTTGAAATAGATATATCACAGAAATATTGCCTAAAAATCAACGGACAGTATTTCTTAACATGAAGTTCAGTGACAGCCCATACTATACTAGAAATGCAGTGTTGAGATTTCAGTCCTTGAAAACGGTAAGAAAAAAAGGTAAATTATAAATTAAATCTGTTTGGTCCACAGTTTGAACTTAACAAGGCCACCAGGGGGAGCAAGTTACTGGTCAGAGGAAGTGATGTACACTTCCAGACTTTTCAGAGAAAACCTAGTTTGAGGGAGCAAATTACATCACAGTTGGTAAGAATAAAAGTAAAACAATATGACTCAAAAACTAAACAATATCCTAGCTCTCTAAAATAATATCTTATTAAAATTGCTTCATTCTAGTTCCTGAAGTAGGTATGCCAATGACACAGAACTTTTTTTCTTTTTCTGTAAATATTTTCCAGGGAGGTATCCTGTCTTATGTCTTATACAGTCCTTATGATCTGAATGCTGAAACACTAGGGAAAATATAAGTGACTACAAATTTAATGGAGTAACACTTCCCAGGTCCATGTAACTCTGAAGAGAAAAAAAAAAAAAAACCTGGCAGAGACAGGGTCTACCTGCATAAAAATATGGCATATAATTTAAATATGGGGGCCTCTCAAGTATTTTACACTAAAGTTAAGAGAAAATACTTTTTCAGAAGGAACAAAGTGACTTGTGAGCAACTTATGAACAAGTATTCTTAAAAATCCTATGACTGGGATTATTTAGAAGTCCTTCATGGAACAAGATTGATTCTTCATAAAGAATTTTAACAACCATTTCCAAACTGTTAAGTCATGTTAAGCTATGAAATTAAAGAGCATTTTGAGGGAAACAACTTGTATTAGTGTCATTATGAATATTTCATTTTGATATTGAACAAAATAAACCCCTCATTTTTAACATGAGCCGTTTACTGACTGCTTACAGAATACATAATACTAAACAACATTAATGTAACTCCATTCTCCTGGGTCTGAGATGAAAGAGAAACATCAAACACATTACTTATGCCAATATATGATTATATAACATAAGTGTTCTAAGAAAGCACTGTGTGTGCAGTGTGAGAGTATAATAGGGATTCTAACTTTGGGTAAGTGCTTAAGGAAGTCTTTTCAGAGGAAACTGTGTTGTGGTAGATACTAAAAATGTGTCCATGCTCATCATGGGAAGGGAGACTGGGAGGAAGGAAGAATAATCCAGTTGGAGGAGACTGCACCTTTGGGAGTTGTGCAACAAAGACGTTGATATACTTGAGGAACTGAGAAGTGCCTAATGGTTCTGGAGTTAGGTGATCAAGGGATGCAGGTTATTGGAGGTGGAGATGAACAGTGTGGTATTAGGTGATTCTGAAAAAAGCTTCCAGGCCACTTAAACAGTTAATTTATTTTGAAGGGGAGAGAGAGAGAGAGAGAGAGAGAGAGAGAGAGAGAGAGAGAGAGAGAGAGAAAGCAAGGGCAGTGAGAAAGAAGGAGAGAGTGAGAATCCCAAGCAGGCTCCTCACCAACAGTGCAGAGCCCAACACAGGGCTCTAACTCACAAACCATGAGATCATGACCTGAGCCAGAAATCAAGAGTGGGATGCTTAACTGACTGAGCCACCCAGGTGCCCACATTGGAGAACTTTTAGATACAAACTGAATACAGTGGGACCTAGAAGGATTTTGTGCTGGAGAGTGATATGATCCAGATTATATTTGGGGAGGTTGCAGTAGCCTATGTGTGGGAAGAATTAGAGTAAAGGTAAAGAAGAAGTGGGACACCAGCTAAGCCTTTAGTGATGATGCACATAAAGGATGATGATGGATGGGATTGGAGTGCATATTGTAAAAATGAAGAGAACCACATACATCTGATATATATTATGGAAGTACAGTGGAGAGGACTTGGTGATGAACTGACCACAGAGAATGATGGAGAAGGAAATGACAAGGCTCAAAATGTCCTTTACTGATACAACAACGACTGGGAAGAAAGAAAGTTTGCAGATGGAGATTAATAATTCATGCCTTCAGATTTTTGAATATTCAAAATTTTGAAATTGTTGTGAAATGCCCAAATTGACATCCAGCATGCCAAGTTACCCATATAGTGTAGCCTCTAGTCATATGAATTTGTGTGTGTGTGTGTGTGTGTGTGTGTGTGTGTGTGTGTGTGTATAAAGTACATATGAAACTAGCAATGTGATTGGAATAGAGACATGGGAGTTGGTGGCCAGCAGATGGCAACTGAATTGAAGGCACAAGAGTTGACAAGAGAATCAAAGGATACAATGCAGAGTGAGAAGAGGAGAGAGCCTAACACTCAATGCTAAGAAGTCTGGTTATTTAAATAACCTGAGTAAATGAGACACTTGGCACAGGGGTTGAAAAGGAGGTGGCATCTGGGGTGCCTGGGTGGCTTAGTTGGTTAAGCGTCCGACTTTTGCTTAGGTCATGATCTCACAGTTTGTGGGTTCGAGCCCGGCGTTGGGCTCTGTGCTGACTGCCAGCTCAGAGCCTGGAGCCTGTTTCAGTCTGTGACTCCCTCTCTCTCTGACCCTCCCCTGCTCACGCTGTCTCTCTCTCTGTCTCCTACAAATGAAGAAACATTTAAAAAAATAAAGAAAAGGAGGTGGCATCAAGATGAGGGGAAATCTAGAAGAGCCCAGAGAAAATATTATTTATATATTAAAGTTTTGTTGCATGTTTTGGAATGTTTTGCTTTTAAATGAGATAATTATATTCAGGGGAGCTGGCCGTTATGGTGACCACATGGCAATATTTAGAATTACTCTTTCAAATCAAAGTTATTGTTTGACTGCATTTTCTCAGAGAAATAAGAATTTTATTAGCTGTCTTTGTTGATTAGTTATGAAAAATGTGGACTATAAAAATATTTTGAATCAAGGCTCTACTATTATGCATCATTTTGCTATTTAGAAAACTAGATGAATTAAATACATAGAGTACCTTAAGTCAGTGCTTTTTGGTTCTAGGCTCCTTTGAGAAACAATCCAGATTTGAGTAGCTCTAATGGCTTTGAGTCCTGCGCAACTTGCCTAAAAACCAGTGCAAGCTACCAATCCTTGTTTTTGTTTTGTTTTGTTTTCTCCCCACTGCTAGATGGTTCATCCTCTCATATGGCTCGTTGTAGGAATTTCTTCCTGTTGTTTAAGCTATGTTTCTGTTCTCGTTTCCTTTGCTGCTTTAGTTATTAGCCAATTCTTGACTTCTGTTCATCTTACTGTTACAGTAAAAGCTCGAAGGATAGTTTGGGTAGTTTCTCCAACTTTCCATAGGTTACTCCTGCGAAGTATCTTGGAGTTAGATTTGAAGACAATTGAATCACGTTTCCTTATTATACACCAGAACACTGTTCTCTTCAGCTGCTACACCCATTGCCAGGGGTGCCACACACTTTCATATGCATCTATCTGTGCCCACCTAGCTCTCATGCAGATTTATCCTGATTTCCCTTTATTTGGCTATCTTAGTCCCTGGAGCTCAGGGCACACATATCTATCCCCAAGTTTTCTATACACATTTTTTTCAGCTATTTAGAGAGGCCTGGTGAACAATCTTAAGATACAAATTTCTTAAGAGAGCTGTGCAGACAATTCCACTGCCACATATCTTTGAATAAGCTCTACAGTGTAGTCAGTATATCACGAATACATTGCATTGTGGTGTAGTCCCTCTTTGTGCCCTTAAATCTTTTTCCTGGTGAACTGTGGCTTCAAGTAAAAGTGAAGGAACTGGGAAAACATTACTGATCTAATATTTCCTTCTAACTCAGTCATGGATAAGTCCAATATCTGAGCCAATCAATGAAACCCTTAAATACGGGGTTTAATTTTGATCTCATTTTAGTATGTCAGATAGACATAGTAATTTTGGTTGGGTTTCTTAAACTTGAAGTATTTTTTATCTTTTGTGCTGCAAGTAAGAGCTATAAATGAAGAATTTGGGTAGCAGAAGAATTTCTTCACAGATTGGAAAAGTTTTGATCTTGCCTTTTCTTTTCCTTTTCTTTAAATGTAAAATTACACAAGATGCCATCTTTGCTCTCAGATAAAACACCGTGAAAAACAACTTTGAGCTTTTTGCATAGCTCAGAAGCCTTTTTTCCCTGACAGACAGGAAGTCTTACACATGAGCTCACAGCATATGCAAATCTTACAGAAGACCTGTGTGGCATCAAACCTGAGCTAAAGGTCTATAAAACCCATGTGGCCCTAACTATTTTCCATACAAGGACACAGAAAGATACTCCCTTCACCTTGCAAATGCTGTCAATAAAATGACATAAACATCCATTTAATGAAATATACCTAGATACTATAATTAAACTTCCAAACCGAAAGACTTTTTCGCTTAAAAATTTCCTAGTAAAACCTCTGTCATTTATGGCTTTATTAACATGGCAATCATTCCTAGCTTTAGCATTCAGAGCATCCTCTAATTGGTCAATGTATTTGAAAGGGGTATTTAAGGAAGACACCTGATCCCTGGAATAAGACCTAGTTCACTAGCTGAATCATGAGAGAATTTCCTATGTATTTAGGACAAGGTTAATTATTATTATTATTTTTTAATGTTTTATTTATTTCTAGGAGAGAGAGAGAGGCAGTGTGAGCAGGGGAGGGTCAGAGAGAGAGGGAGTCACAGACCGAAACAGGCTCCAGGCTCTGAGCTGGCAGTCAGCACAGGGCCCGACGCGGGGCTCGAACCCACGAACCCACGAACCGCCAGATCATGACCTAAGCGAAAGTCGGACGCTTAACCGACTAAGCCACCCAGGCGCCCCAACAAGGTTAATTATTTTATACTCCACGAGCAACCCTGTTAATTATGATGCCAAGAGAAGAAGGTCAGTATATTTAGTGTTAATAACAGTCATTGTGGTACAAAGGCCACATAAGATGATACATCAGTCTGGGTTCTCCAAAGAAACAGAACCAATTGTGTGTGTGTGTGTGTGTGTGTGTGTGTGTGTGTGTGTGTGCATGCACGCACTTGCAGAGTGGGGTGGTTGTTCCAGAGAATGAGAAAGAGAAACTTATTTTAAGGAATTGCCTCTCCTGGTTGTGGAGAGTAGCAAGTGTACCATCTGCAGCAGGGCCAGCAGGCTGAAGGAGTAGGGGAGTTGCAGTTTGTGTCAGGAGGGAGAGACAGTGAGTTCTGTTTTTAGGTCCTTCAACTGATTGCATGAGGCCCACTTACATTATTGAGGGCAATCTGATTTACTCAAAATTTACTGATTTAAATGTTATTCCCATCCCAGAAATACCTTCCCAGAAATATATAGAATGGTATTGGATCAGAGAGTGAGTACCGCAGTCAAGCCAAGTAAACCTATGGAATTAACTGTCACAGATGGTCTTCACAGCTCCTAAGATAGAAGGAAATTACTTAGCAGAAAACAAACTTTTTTAAAATTAAATCAGTTGCTACTGACTGCCCTTTTTCTCTTATCATTGTCCAGTGACCAGAAAATTCAGATATAGTCTGCAAAAATTTAGAAATCTTGCGGAGAAAAACTTATGTCTGTAACTGTAGAGGAACTTCACTTGGTTGGGAGTTAATGCGGCCAGCCTGTGAGTCAATCCCTGAAATTTTTTACTGTGGACATAAAAATTAATATCAATTGAAAAGGTTTTTTTTTTTTTTCTGTAGATTAAGCTGTCTTTCTACTCGTGCTGCTACTGAAGTTACAAGCAAGAGTCTGAAAAACAACTTTGAGAGGCATGTGAGAAATGCCTTGGGTTTAGATCCAATTTACTGATACCCTATAACTAATCTGTTATATACTATATTTTCAAAGACTGGGAACCCTCTTGGCTTGGTTATCATTGATATTGAAATAGAAAATAACTAGAGTAGACAAGCTCTGTTATGCATAAAGAGAAAAGGGAACTAAAAAAGACAGTACATTTTAAAAATATATACATATTTATATTTATCTTTATATGCATATTTTATTATTTTATATATTTATATACAGATTTGTTGGAAAATGTATTTTAATTCTTTTGTCACTAATTTTTGTAAGCCACGGCTTTCAAACTCTTCCTATTTTGTAAATGTTTCAAATTGTCCTTGTAAGAATCAGTATATAAATGATAAAATGCTGAAGATTAGAAGATAAACATCCATTTTTCATAGTTACTGCCTTTTCTTCTTATCCTTTTATATTTATAATTTCTGTTGTGGTACTAAAACAGTTTCAGTAATATATAATTTATTATTTTTCATGTTGCTTCTCAGAACTTATTATCAAACAAATGCTTTTTTATTATATAGTGCCTGGCATGTACTAAAAAGAAAATTGCTAAATATATGAATAAGTTAATGAATATGGTTATAAAAAATACATGTTAAAATTTACCACAGAAACTATTTTTAAGTTTAGCTCATTTAATCAAGCAGATATACCATAATTACTTAACCATATCCATATTACCCAGCAATTAGATTATTTTTAGTATTTTCTCTTATATATAATAAAGTGATGAGCACCTTCAAATATAAAGTTTTTTCTGCTTTCAAATTGTTTTCTTTTTAAAAACTTTTTAATGTTTATTTACTTTTGAGAGAGAGAGAAACAGAGTGTGAGCAGGGGGAAGAGCAGTGAGGGGGAGACACAGAATCTGAAGCAGGCTCTAGACTCTGAGCTGTCAGCACAGAGCCTGATGTGGGGCTTGAACCCGTGAACCCCGAGATCATGACTTGAACTGAAGTTGGACCCTTAACAGACTGAGCCACCCAGGAGCCCCTCAAATTTTTTTTTACATATGTACATTTTTAGAAGTGATAATATATATAAATATTTCCTAAGAAAAAACTTTAATTTACCTGCTAAGGTCATTAAAGAAGTGTTACATTCTTTATATTGTAAAATCACAGGTCAAAAGATATTTTATTGTTGCAGAAAACAAATAATGATTAAAATGAAAAAGATACACTTGGAAGGATGCAAACAGCAGTGGGAAATTAAAAATGCATATTATATTCCTTTCTTTCTAATATTCCTCAGATAACTTTTGTAGTCCCCACAAAGCCTAACTTCCAGGCTTTGGAGACTCAAGCTAACAACAGAATTTGATAAAACATTTCAAAATGAGATATTTTGATTTAAGTATTGCTTTGGATTACCCAACCCACAGCTTTTATTCATACAGAAATTCAATAGTAGTACTGAAAGGAAGAGCGAGATGAACAATGGTGAATACACTGTGAATACAATTGATTGGCTTGGATAAAAGAATACAATTTAGATTTATTCAACCAAGCGTTCACAATAAGGGTAAGTGTTCTAGACATCTACTATTGTTCTTTCTTTGTGTTCACAATAGGGTACTGCTCAGGGAGAAACCAAATATAACTGGTGACACCTTCTTCAGGCTCCAAGTAGATGTGCATTATATTAGAAAAGTGCTGTCTTCACAGCTCATGCTCCACAACAGATAGAAAAATGCCAATCTGAAAACATAAATGAATTGGTCCAACCACTAATGGGGTTGGAGAAACAATTTAAGGTTAGGCACTAAAGTAAACTTGCCAAGAGAGGGTGCAAATAAGTAAAATATCTCTTCTCACTTATTTGTAGCATCAAGGGCGGGAAAGAGCCTGAGTTCTACCTCAGTCTTTTCTTGGTCAGCCACCTGACCACAGGCTCAGACATTTATTTAATTAAATACAATTAATTAGTACAATTTAATTAAATACAATTAATCCTTGTATTTCATGACTAACCTCTCTTTAGAATATAAAGGACATACGGGGTGCCTGGGTGTCTCAGTTGCCTAAGCATCTGGCTCTTGATTTCCTCTCAGGTCATGATCTTGCAGTTCATGGGATCAAGTCCCACGTGGGGATCACACTAATGACATGGAACCTCCCTGGGATTCTCTCTCTTCTTTCTTTTGCCCCTCCCTCCACTTGTGCCTGCTCTCTCTCTTTCTTACTCTCTCTCTCTCAAAATAAACCAATTAGCTTTAAAAAAAGAAAAGAAAAGACAATACAAATATTACAGGGAAGCTGTAAAGGTTTTAGGAACCTAATCCAATTTTCAGTTATTGTTATTGGACTAAAATCCTTGCTATTACTAAATCGTGTCATTACTTTCTTCTTTTAAAAATGATAGATATAAAATAGGAACAAATGTTTGTTGTTAAAAACTGCAAGTACAGATATGCATCAATGGCCTCAAAATTTGCTGCATGCCTGAATCAGGAGCATCCTCAGGTCTTGCTCCAAGAAGTATGGCCCATGGCCCAGGACATCAGCATCATCAGACAATTTCCTATACCTGCAGATTTCAAGGCTTGATCCAGACCAGTTCAATCTGCATTATAACAAGATTCTCAGGTGATTCCTATGCATGTTAAAGTTTGAGACATACTGTGTGGTTCCATTTATATGAAATGTCCAACAAATACAAATCCATAGAAACAGTAAATTAATGATTGGAGCAGAGAGAGGGTGGGAATGAGAACGAACAGTAAATGGGCACGAGAGGTCTTATTGAGGTGATGACAATGCCATGAAACTGATTTATAATGATAGTGGCACAAATTGGTAAAATTTCTAAAAATGATTAAATTGTACACATAAAATGAGTGAATTATGTAATATATAAAACCTGCCTCAGTAAAGAGAAAAAAGAAAAAAAAATATGGTCAGAATGGAGATTCCTGGTCTGACACTAGATCCCATGCAATGATTGTGTGTAGCTGTGGGCGTCTAACTGAGAACAACTGATATAAACAGTAGCAGCCCAACCCCACATCCACAGCAATACTTAATTCAATCTCACTACTGCTTCTTCACACAACCTGGAGATTCAGGGTTGGTGCAATTAGTTCTATACTTTTTAGTTGCTGGGTAAAATACTCCCTAGTATTCTGGTACCCTTTAACTATATCCATAATGATGGAGGTTTAGTTTTCATTATACAAACAATGCTGAAGTTGGCATTGTTTAAAATACATGCGTCTATATACATGTGCAAGTATTTCTTTAGGATACGTACATAGAAGTGGAAATTGAATCTAACTATATGAAAATTTAAAATAGTAATAGGTACTGTTGACATGACCTCCAAAAAGCTGAACCAATTTACCATCTACGAATGGAATATAAGAATGGCTATTTCTTCATAAAATATGATTAATAAATGAAACCAGTCTTTCCCATTTTGTCCAGGCATTAGGCAAAAAGCTATATTTCGTTCTTTGAATTTGTATTTTTTCAAATGCTAGTGAAATTGAGCATACTTTCAATATTTTTTCCTCATTCCATGAAGAACCTATTTCTTTTCCTTGTCCATTTTATTTTGGGCTAGATGTCCTTCTCTTACTTACTCATATAAACTATTTATTGTGGCAAACTAATCCTTTGTTTCTTCTGGAAATAATAATAAAAATTATCCCCCAGTATTTTATTTACATTTTTACCAAGTAAATGGTGTTTTTTTATTATTATTTCAGCTTCAAAATGTTTATGTAATTACATTTGTCAGTCTTCATTTATATGTTAGTTAGTTATATAACTTTTTCAAGTGGATATGCATTAGTCTCAAAGGCATTTATTAATTAAGTGTTCTTACTGGAAAAAAAAAAAAAGATTAATTTGTTGAGAACTAAGTCCCCACATATATCTGGAACCATTTCTGGGGACTCTATTTTGTTCTGTTAATTTACATCTACTCCTTGACCAGCACAATTTCTATTACTGCTAGTTAATAATGCATTTTATTATCAGGTGGGACTAGTTTTCCCTCACTAATATTCTTCTACACATTTTTTCTGTCCAGTAAAAAAAATCGATCTGAACTGTTTTTCAAGAATAAATAAACAAATGAATATATCTCCATTCCAGTCTTTCCTCCTGTTCATTTTCCTTCCCCTTTACAAACATTTACTGTTAATGAGGTATAGGATGCCATTATAAACATCCACAACCACAATTTGTGCAAAAATAAATTATACAATATAAAGAAAAGAATAAATATGTGCTTAGCAGCTTTTATATGTCAGGAATCTTAGCAATAGTTATTCTTAAAAATAAAAAAGGGAAGAGGAAAATGAAAAAAAATGAAGAACCACCCGAAATTTTGTTATCCTTAACATTTTTATATATGGTTTCCCTAAATGGCTTTGAACCCTTAGTGAATAAATGTGGTGGGATATCCACATTATTAAGAAGAATAGTTATTTTCTTTGTTTAGTCAAATATAAATGAGAATGAGAAATAGGAATTGGGGAGCAAATCAACTGAAAAATCCCAGGTTTATTCTGAATCTCCTTTTTCACTATAGAGATCCCCTTTATTTGTTTTTTGATGTTTATTTTTGAGAGAGAGAGACCCTGAGCATGAGCAGGGGAAGATAACGGAGAGGGGGGGAGACACAGAATCTGAAGCAGGCTCCAGGCTCTGAGCTGTCAGCACAGAAAATGATGCAGGGCTCGAACCCAGGAACCATGAGATCATGACCTGAGCTGAAGTCGGATGCTTAACCGACTGAGCCACCCAGGCGACCCTAGAGATCACTTTTTTTTTTTAATTTTTTTTAATGTTTTTATTTATTTCTAGGAGAGAGAGAGAGAGACAGCGTGAGCAGGGGAGGGTCAGAGAGAGAGGGAGTCACCGACTGGAACAGGCTCCATGCTCTGAGCTGGCAGTCAGCACAGAGCCCGACGCGGGGCTCGAACCCACGAACCGCGAGATCATGACCTAAGCGAAAGTCGGACGCTTAACCGACTAAGCCACCCAGGCGACCCTAGAGATCACTTTTTGTCCACTACTTAAATGTTGATATTTTTCAAAGATCAATCCTTTCTCTTCTTATCTCTTTCTGGGTTTTGTATTCAATTGCCTTTAGGGTCCAGGCTGGTACCAGAAGGGAGTGGAGCAGGCTGTTTAATGGGATAGTGCCTGGTGAGGGTTGGAACAAATTGGAGAGGTTCTGCCTCATTAAAAACAAAACAAAAAAAAAGTTCAATCTATTGATTCCAAAAAAACAACCTGATAATCTTTGAATCTTTACTTCGAAGGTCCTCTCTCCAAGTCTGGAATTATCATTTATTTGCTAATTACTCCCAAATCTCTATCACTAATCCAATTTTCTCTTAGCTTCAAATCACCATTTCCAGCCCTACAAAGAACATCTCTAAGACAGGCAACTAAAAACTGAACAGATAAACTGCAGTAATTTTCTTCCTTTCTAAACTTACTCCTTTTTAATTTATGTCTTATTTGCTCTGCCAAAATTTGCTCAGTAAGATATTGAAAGTGTCATAGAACACTTCGGCCTTATCGGTGTTAGGGTTTTAGATTGATTCCTCTAAGATTATAAGTGTCATACCAGGTTTTATTGTATGCTTGTTAGTTTATTTACTTACTTACTTTATTGAAAGAGAGAGCACATGAGTGGGAGAGAGGAGCAGGTGGTGAGAGAGAATCTTAGGCAGGCTCTAGGCTGAGCTTGGAGCCAGGCACGGGGGCTCTATCTCATTACCCTGGGATCATGATCTGAGCCAAAATCAAGAGTCAGAGGCTAAACCAACTGAGCCACCCAGGCATTCCTGCTGAATTATTTCTTTTAATGGAATGATTTAATCAGATTAATTCTAAAATAATGTATCATGATGGAGTTTATTTGTTCAGTAATTTACTTGAATGTAATTTCCATATATTTCCTAAATTTATTATGCAAATAGAAGTCTTAATATATAGAGAATTTGAGTGTTTTGAACTGAGATCTCTGCATTCAACCTAAGATGATGGGCTTAGCTTTGTCATAATCCTTGAGCTAGTTGTTTATAAATAATAATTGTAAGTAAAGTAAATGGTTTACCATAGTGAGGATTGATATTGTGAAATTCTGAAGTTTTGAATTTATTTCAAAGTTATAAAATTATGGACAAAAACATCTTTAAGGTTTTTAACAAAAATATTTGAATATTACCAAATTAGAGTGTAGGGATAATAGAAGGACTACAATTTTGAAATCCTAAATTGAGTAGATGAGATATGAATTAAGGAAAACTTAAAAAGCTGGCAAGGTAAAATCTTGTTTTTTTGAGATGGAAATTTCTACAGGAAATCGGATTTACTTTCAGGACATGTAAAGAACTCTAAGGCTTTTATCAGGCTATGAGTTCATTGGTAGGCTACTGGATAGTATAATGTAACCTATTCTAATGTGAGGGAATAAAGTGCAAGACCAGCTATAATCATGGGACGCAGAAGGGAACAAAATACCCAGAGAATGCCTGCACCTGTAATTTTGCCTGCAAGCCTAATACTTGGGCTGAGAATTTCTCTAGAGGATAGGGTTTGGATAATTCTCTTTGCTTGACGTTTAGTCAGAAGAGAAGGAGTGAATGGCAGTCACATCTAGCAACCCCTAAAGCTAGTACCATGCAATTACTTTCTTTACTCCAAGTTTCAAGGAACCAAGGGGGAAAATAAGATAATTCTTGGTTTAGAAACCATTAAGATAGAGACATGAAGTTTTAAGGATATTTTTACTGTCTGCTTGGATAATATGCACATGCTATAATCTCTGAAATTTTGTTTTTTAATTATAAACAAGTCACTGCAAAAAACAGTGGAGGATACCTGTGGTTCACCTCTTTCAAATTATAAATAAGTAATGTGTACATATGCACATATATAATGCGAAGTACATATGTTTGTATGTATTCATAAATACATCTTATATATTATACATAAATTACATAAGTAAATATACAGTATTATGTATCCATTACATGCAAGTAATACATAAACATATTGCATATATACATATAAATATATAAATCAAGTATAGGAAATATAACATCTCTTTAAATCTCATTTAAAAGTATCAAATATTCAAGCACTTTGGCTTGAATGCAGCTTCAAAATATTTTAGTCAAAAGACAAGAATAGTTGAAAGTAGGAAATATCTCATACTTGTATTCCAATACCAATAACAAAAAAATGACAAATAACATGAAAATGAGATATGATTTACTTAATAAAATATAAAGCTCTATGTTAAGATAGGACAGAAACAAAGAAATATAGGAATAATATTATCCCAAAGCAAAAAATATTTCTGAAAAAGAAAAATAGAATTTAAAAAGCCTTGTAACAACATCCTCATATCAATCTTGTACTGCCTCTTGCACATTTACTTCTGTAAATAAAATCTTCAAGAATATGGGATTATGCAAATGAAGACATCATGACCATTCTGATGTTAGATACTGTTAATATTTTGATTCTATTTTTATACACAAGAACATTAACTAATGGAACAGGCTAGTGGCATGAAATGAAACCAGGTTTCCTTAAATTTTTCTACCAGAAAGTTTAAAGATAGATGTAGATGTTTACCTGAGCACCAGGAAAAAAGACTGCTTATCAGTGTTGAGGAGAATTGCATTGTATCTGTGACCCAGGGTTAGTAGGGTACAAGAACAGCAATAGTGTTAAGGCCTTCTGGGCAAGTGTGGTTTTCTCTGAGGCTTACAAATGCTGTGGCTGGCCTCTCATGAAGCATATTGTTCAGTTTCCCCAGCAGAGCCATCACATGCCTTTGCCACCTCAACTCTGTCAGCTCAAATGACTTCCTAACCGTCCCTGGATTGCCAACAAAGGGGTTTGTTTGCTCAGCTTCTTACATGAGCCTATATCTGTGGTGAGTATGCGATCAGACTTTTTCTTTTAATGTAGAAATTTTCAGATATAGTTAGTTCTGCTATGATTGTTTTGAAAACTGAAATTTGTTCCAACGCAGTTAATAGATTAAGAAACAATTAGAACATAACACAGATCCTGCATTTGCCTTTGTATAATTTCCCCCACAAGAAACCCCAGATGAATGGAAACAATATATCTAGCTAAATACACCAAAGTGAAGGGATACAGCAAACACACATGTGCACATTCCTGGTGAAGGACTACATGAGACACACATATGCACACCTCAAGTATCTACCACTTTCCGCATGTCTATGAGACAATCTTTCATTCACCTTTCCCTCTTCGTTCAGATAAATAACACAATAACTTGCAAGCTGAAAGCCTTTTTATGCTCACTGCTACCAGTAAACTTTTGGTATTTTTCAAGGTACAGTACCATATTTATTGCAATATTTGTCTATTTCTTCATACTTTGACCTGTTTAAAAATGTACTACCATGGTGCCTGGGTGGCTCAGTCGGTTGAGCGTCTGACTTTGGCTCAGGTCATGATCTTCTGGTTCCTGGATTCGAGACCCGCATCAGGCTCTGTGCTGATAGCTAGCTTAGAGCCTGGAAACTGTCTTCAGATTCTGTCTTTTCCCTCTCTCCCTGTCCCTCCCCTGCTTGCACTGTCTCTCTTTCTCTCTCACGAAATAAATAAACGTTAAAAAAAACTTTTTTTTTTAAAAAATGTACTACCTTGGGACACTTGGATAACTCGGTTAAGCATCCAACTCTTGATTTCAGCTCAGATCATGATTTCACAGTTCCTGGGTTCCAGCCCCATGTCGAGCTATGAGGCCTGCTTAGGATTCTCATTCTTCCCCTTTTTCTCTCTGCCCCTTCACCACCCGTTCTCTCTCTCAAAATGTAATAAAATTTTTAAAAAATGCACAATGTCATGTTACAGCAGAATTGAACATATTACCAAAAGTAAAATGAACCCTAAAATTATTGCATGCTGTAGTATGTGCTTGACTTTCAGAGTGAAAAATGTTGGAAACTGTTTATGGAAAACTTGGGGAAATGATTGCTTCATTTATAAGAATTTTTTTTTTAGTTTTGTATTTTATAAAACAATTGTCATTACTTCCTATTTACAATGGGCTATCACATCTGTTCGGCCCATTGTCATCATGAAGGGGCAATAAGAATCTGAAACAGTTAACTAGGATTCCCTCCAAAAATATTTTTGGTAGTTCGTTCAATCTTATTAAGACAGATTTCATTTCCAATGAGATTCTATAAGTGCAAAATCTTGAGAAAACCTCTAAAAACACCAAAATAAAAATAAATATCTGAATTTTTAAATATTTATGGCTAATTTTTCAGCATGCTACTCAAGATGCTGGAATATGTCACATAAATCATTAAGTTTTTGTCCTTGTTCGTTTATAATTTAAATGAGACACAAAATACTAATCACTTCCAACTATTACACAAGGATTTTATTTTTTTATGGTTTATTACTTAATATTTAAAAAGTAATTGAGGATCTAAAATCAATGATCTAAGTTTCTACCTTTGGAAACTAGGAAAAGAATGACAAATACAATTCAAAGTGCACACAAGAAAAGGAATATGAATTAGAGGAAACTCCAGTTATAAAATAAATAAATCCTGGGATGTAATGTACAACAGTGTGACTATAGTTAATAATATTGCACTGTATACTGGAAAGTTGCTGAGGATGTAGATCTTAAAAATTATGATGAGAAAAAAAGTATAACAATGTGTAGTGATGGGTGTGGAAGAGACTTATGGTGATCCTTTTGCAAATATATTAAATAATTATGTTGTATACTTGCAATTGATATAATTTTATGTCAATTAAATTACATTTTGTTAAAAAAGTCAGAAACCAATAAAAATTAAGAGAAGAAATCAATAGAAAGTATCAAAGGAAATCAAAACTGGCTTTTTGAAACAAATCAATAACACTGATAAGCAGAGAGAGGACACTAATTACTAATATCAGAAATGAAAGACGGGACATTGCTAAGGATCTTATAAACATTGAAAGCATAAAAAAGAAATAGTATGTCCAAATCTATACCCAAAAATTTGACACTTAGATAAAATGGACCAATTCACTGGAAGACACAATGTGCTGAAACTCACATGAAAAGAAACAGATAATCTGAATTGGCTTATATCTATTAAATAAATCAAGTCAATAATTAATAACCTCTCAAACCAAGCAATAGGCTCAATAAGTTCACAGGTGATCTCTATTAAACGTTTAAAAAGTAATTTCTGTACAATTACTTCAGGAGAATAGAAGAATATGTCCTAACTCATTCTATGAGGTCAGCATTATCCTAATACCAAAACCAGACAAAGACATCACAAAAAGAAAACAACAGATCAATATCTCTATCATAAATGCAAAAATCTCAACAAATTATTAGTAGTTAAATCCAACAATACATGAGAAGAATTGTATATCACCATCAGGTGGGATTTATTTTAGGTATGCAAGGTAGTTTAACTTAAAAAAATCAACGAATGTAATTTGCCACATCAACAGGCTAAAAAAAAAACCCACATGATTCTATTAAGCAGAAAAGGCATTTAACAAGATTCAACACTTATTCATTATAAAAAATCTGAATAGGCAAGGTAGAGGGAAATTTCCTCAACTTGATGAAGAAAATATCTACAAAAACAGTTAACATCACAGTTCATAGTGAGAAACTCAAAGCTTTCCCACCAAGATCAGTTGCAAGACAAAGATATCTCTTCTCACCTCTGCTTTTCAATCTCAAACTGAATGTTCTAGCTGTGCAATAAACAAGAAAAGCATTAATAATAATAATGGAATAGTAATGCATAGATTGTGAAGGCAAAAACAAAAATTTATGCAGAAAATCTGAAAGAATTGACAAGATAACTTTGAAAGTGATTATAGCACAGTTGTAGGATACAAGGTTAACACACGAAAGTCAATTACATTCCTATATACTAGGAATGAACAAGAGGACCTTTAAATTAAAAACACAATGCCATTTATATTAGCATATACACAAAAAACCGACCTAAGTATAGATCAAACAGAACATGTACAAGATCTATAAGAGGAAAGCTACAAAACTTTGATGAATGAAATCAAATAAATAAATAAATGGAGAAATATTCTGTGTTCATGGATTGATGAACTCAATATTGGTAACATTAATTGTTTAACTCCACTGAGTTATAGATTCACTGCAATACTAATCAAAATCCTAACAAGTTAATTTTCGGATATTGACAAACTGATTCTAAAGTTTATGTAGAGAGGCAAAAGACCAAGAATAGCTAACACAGTATCAGAGGAGAACAAAGTTCAAGGACTGACACTACCTAACTTTGTGACTAAAACTGCAGAGAGGAAGACAATGTGGTATTGGCCAAAGAATGGGGAATAGACAAATGGAACAGAATACAGAGTTCAGAAATAGGTCTATGTATATATAGTCAAGTGATATTTGATAAAGGAGCATTAAACGCAATGGAGCAAAGACAGTCTTTTCAAAAATAGTGCAAGAACAACTGAACATCCATATGCAAAAAAAGAAAAAATGAATCTAGACCAAGATCTTACACAGCTATCTTACTGTTACTGTTTTCATTGTATTTATTTTCTTTTATCCTTCCTTTATTCTTAACTTATTTATCTTTGAATCTAAATTATGTCTCATAGACAGCATGTATGTGGATTTTTTAAAAGAAATGTGCCAATCTCTGTCTTTTGATTGGAAGGTCTAGATGATTTAATTGTAATGTAATTACTGACATGTATGATTTTGTTTAGCATTTTGTTTTTTGTTTTCTCTATGTTTCATGTCTTTTCCCCCCTTCGTTCCTTCACTACCTGTGTTTTAAAATAGATATTTATAGTATACCAGTGTAATATCTTAGTTGCTTCTTTTACTATACTTTTGATAGCTGGGATGGCTATGTATGAAAAATCTATAGTATAATCCACTGGAAAAAATAAAAGCTTTTCCTCTAATATTGAGTACAAAGGATGAAGGCCCACTCTTGCTATTTCTATTTCAACTCAACTCTACTAAAAGTATTAGCCACAGCAAGTAAACAAGAAAAAGAAATACAAGGCATTCAAATTTTAAAAATAAATAAAGTTTCAGATGACATGATCCTATATGTGGAAAACTCTAAAGACGTGACCACAACAAAAACAGATAGAACTAATACATAAAGCCATTAAGGTTGCAGGAGGCAGTGACATCACTAGGGTGCAGTCATAGGAGACCTCAGCCTTCTTCTATAAAGATCTAAACTGGATTGGAAGATTTGTGTTCTTTCCGGAGGATGTAAGGATGTAACAGTTCCTTATACAGTTCAATAATAAAAGGATGAACAGCACCATCAGTATATATGAAAAATATCTGAAAAGACATTTCCCCAACAAAGACATTCAAATGACTAATAAACACATGGAAAGATGGTCAACATCATTATCATCAGGGAAAAACAAAATATTCCATGAAACATCACTCCGCATGTACTAGGATGGCTATAAATGGAAAGACAGACAATAGAAAATATTGGAGAGGATGTGGAATAACTGAAACACTCGTACATTGCTGTTGGGAATGTAAAATGGCACATTCACTTAGAAAACCAATTTGGCATGTCCTCAAAGAAACTGTCAGAGTTAACATATAACCCAATAATTCCACTCCTAGGTATTTGCTGAATAGAAATGAAAACATTGGTCTACACACACACTTGTATGCAACTTTGATGGCAGCATTACTAATAGCTTGAAAGTAGAAATAATCAAGTATCTATTAACTGATAAATGAATTAATAAATGAGCTATATCTATACAAAAGAATATTATTCAAGAATTGAAATAAAATATGGTACATTCTACAACATGGAGGGACTCTCAAAATATTATGTTAATGAAAGAATTCAGTCACAAAGGTTCCATATTACATGATTCCATTTATATGAAATGTCTAGAGCAGGCAAATCTATAAAGACAGAAGATTGTTGGTTCGCCTGGGGTTTGGGGTTAGGTATGGGGGATGGGAAGGAACTGCTAATGGGTGTACTTTTCTTTTTGTGTTGATAAAGATGTTCTAAAATTTATTGTGGTAATGGCTGTACAATTTTATGGGTATACTACAAACCACTCAACTAGACACCTTAATACGATGAGTTTTATGTAATGTGAATTACACTCAATAAAGGTGTAGAAAATATAGAATATGAAGTTATATTTACATAAAGGGAAACACTACAACAGACCTTAAGGCTTACCTCCCAGTCACATGAATTCCCTTTTTTAAATAAAAGCAATTTTGTTGTATATTAAAATTAAGTGAAAATATTTTTCTGACAGTCTATTACTCATTTCTTTGCATAATCTAATATCATTATCCTTGTTTATACTACCTAATTTTTAATTGATTTGTAAAGACATGCCAGTTATTAGTGGTACCATGTTAATGAAATGAACATACCTGACACCCTATTAAATTCCGATGTAAGATGAAAAACAAATTTTTTTGTGTGTAACTATGTTCTATACAATATTTGGGGGTCACTTACACCAAAAACATATTTGTTATTGATCTGAAATACAAATTTATTTTGTGTCATATATTTGATCTGAAAACTGTACTTATTATTTAAAAAGTACAGCAAATAAACTTGACATTAGTTGTAAAAAAAAATTGTGTGTTGGCATCTGGCATGGGGAAATCATTGCTTTACAAATAGTTTTAAGAGGTTTCTGTACCATACGTGATTGAAAAAAGTGGAAAGCTTAGATGTTTATATGAGAACTTTGAACTTCACAAGTGTAGGAAAATAGCATACTGTGAATTTTCAAATGCCTATTTCTACCATGACTTAAACCTTTAAGAACACCATGGAAACACAGTAAAATTTTAAATGAAATGAATTCTTCACTTTTACATGGTCTACACCAGTGACAGAACATATACCTTTAACCTTACCTTCAGATCTCCTAGAGCATTTTTGAATACTATTTTGAACCTACTTTGAACAGAGTACAGATGGTTAGACATATATTCAGTGAAAAATTTTATAGACACATTATTCTATTATATACATCATCAGGGCACATTGGATCATACTTTATATCCTGAGGCCTTTTTCTAATCATTTCCTATAATTGCAAATGTCTCATCTTTCTTTTAGTTCATTGCATGCAATGATGGGTATTGCCTTCCTAATTAGTAGGATTATTTACCATGGAAAGTATAAAAATTGCCTCTCTTGTATCTTAGGAATATTGGGAAATGACTATTACAGCAAGATTCACACTTGCCTAGTGACTCTATTAACCCTCTAATTTTTTCCTACTTATCGAATCATTAAAAAATCACAATCCAAACAACTTATATTTGTCTCAGCACAAGGAAGCTGTTTGCGCATTATTGGATTAATAGTGAGATAATGCCTTTCAGCTATTTTGATTTTGGAATACAATATTAATAAAGGAATATAGGGAGAGACATATGGATCCATTTCTCAAAGTGTCTTGGTTTTTACTCATTTTAAGTCAATACAGTAAAGATAATTACAACTTTTTGGAGCATTGTGATACTGTTTAAACTGTGTTTAGAGATTAATTATTTAATTTGTGCTCTTCTTGTGTTATTTTCATCTATGTGACTTAGGCAGAATTTATCACAGTTTCGAACATTGAAAACTAACATATAGATCGTGAGGTAAATCAGATCCCAAAATGTGTTTGCCAGTGTTCTGCTACTCAAATATTTTGACTGCAGAATCTATCTATGAACAAGTTCAATAAACTTGCTGAACTACCATCCTGAGAAACACCCTTTGGGGAACACAACTTTTGCCAAACTTTTTCTTCTTTTAAAATTGGCTGTAATATAAACAATTTTATTTCTGTCAGTAATATAACCATTCTTCCAATTCTTCAAGGTAGAATCTTTGCCTTACTGTAGAACTAAAGCAGAAAGACTAGATCTTATTTTTTTAATTTTTAAAATTTATTTCTGAGAGAAGGGAGAGAATGTGAGCAGGGGAGGGTCAGAGAGAGAGGGAAACACAGAATCTGAAGCAGGGTCCAGGCTCTGAGCTAGCTGTCAGCACAGAGCCCGACACGGGGCTCAAACCCATGAATCATGAGATCATGACCTGAGCCAAAGTCAGACGCTTAACCGACTGAGCCACCCAGGCGCCCCAGAAAGACTAGACCTTATAATCAATAATCTGTCCATTGACTGTATTTCCCAATCCTATTGAGTCATTTTTGCAGAATCCAAACACATAAGTCATAAAATAACATAATTTTTCTTTTAATAGGAGCAGAAAAAGAGATATAATCAGTGCATGGTGCTAATTCTAGGGGTAAAATTACCTATCAGTATTTTTTGAGACAATCTGTACTAGAATTAATGTATACAGGTATACAGTATATCATTAAGAAGCAACCAAAATAAAATCAGACCGACTATATATCAACAGACTATATGCTGTGAGGTATGTCAACTAGGAAATTTGCACACATTATTATAAGTATTTATTCAACACTGCTTAAGGCACGGAGACCTTAGCTAATAAATACAGAGTACGGGGGTCACACAAAACAGGTTCTCTCTTTTGAAATTTTACTTTCTATCACAATTAGATCAGACATGTCTGCTTTAATCCTATATTTGCCAAGTTTACATCTGATTATAAATTGATTTCCTATGGTTTGGATTTTGAACTTGAGCCTAGAGCATGGACAAGTTTACATACTCTCTTCATAGTTTTTCTCCCAATGTAGCTAGTTTTTTTTTTCTTTTTCTGATTCCTACATTGATCTCCTGATTTTGTTTTTCAGGGCCTAATCTCTTTGTGTCTTCAGGTGTCAAAACTATGACCAGATTCCATAAAGTGCTGATCTTAACAACATAGCTTTGGGTCAGAAAGAGGCAACCTTCCAACCTTCCCAAAGCTACTAGTCTACATCAATCATATGAAACATTTTTTACTTGAAATTGTCAAACTGTTGTATTTCTCTCCACACACTCTCTAAAAGAAAAAAAAAAACAAACAGAAACTAGCAAAGCAACAATGGAAACAAGAACAACAACAGAAAACCAACCAATTTATTATTAGCTCTTTTAGACCTTCATTTTGTGTTTGCTTTTGTTGTGGTATAACAAATTATAACAAAACTTAGTTGCTTAAAAGAACAAATATTTACTATCTCACATAATTTTCAAGTGTCAGGAATCCGGGACTGGCTTATCTAGTTAGTTCTGGTTCAGAGTCTCTCATGAGGTTGTAGTCAGAATATTGGCAAGGACTGTAGTCATCTGAAGGCTTGACTACAGTTGGAGGACATGCTTCAAGAAGTTTCATTCACAAGGCTGTGATATAGAAACTTCAGTTTCTAGTTGTGTGTTGGTTGGAAACCTCAACTTCTCCTCACATGAGTTCCTCCAGAGAAATACTCATGACATGCCAGCTAATTACCCAGAGAAAGAAAACAAGGAGGAATCCATAATATACTTTTATGATACAGTCTAAGAAGTACATACCACCACTTCTACTTTATTCTATTGGTTGCACTATAGTAAAGGAGCTATTAAATCTAGTTGACTCAAAGAGAGGGGAATTAGGCTATACTTATTCAAGGGAGGAGTCTTAAAGAATTTGTATGCACATTTAAAAACTACTGTATCTTCTAATATCTGGTGTGTTATGATAGATACCTGCATATCTCCCTGACCCTAAGACTTTCTTTCTTTAAATCTAAGTTATTTTCTAAGACTTATCTTTCCTTACATTACTTCACTGCTCAAGAACTTGAAGTTGCTGTAGCTCCTGCCTCAAGTTGACTACACTGTCTAAATGCTGCCTATAACTTTCTTTTATATTATAAAGACTGACTTATAGTATGAACTGAATCTTGTCATAAAATCTCACTTCCCATTTAGACATTCTATACTCCAGATAGAAGAATTTCCACAGCACAATACAAAAATCGGATTCTGCCTTTCGTCTTAGTAGCTTGGCCCTCTCTGATATCCCTGTTACCCCCTCATGTCCCCTGAATCTTCCAGGCTCAGCTCAAGTCTTAAATCCTCCTTTAGGACCTCATATACCACTTTTCTTCTCTGAGACCACAGCGCCATTATACCTTAAGAGTAGCATGTTCTCAAACTGTTTCAACTATGGCTGTGTTGTTCCCTCCAGCTGGCTCCTAAGCTTCTGAAATAAAGAACCCATTTTTTAAAATATTCTTTATTTCTAATACATCCTTACTTAGTTTGGGAAATATATGAAGTTCTCAACAAATGCTTGCTTTTTTATTTCTCTTGAATATAAGATTGAGAACTCCTTTTTAAAAATATACTTCATGTAAAGATAAACTAAAAATATAGAAATAAGAAAAAAATACTCCTTTTTCTCGGTATATGTGTCCTGTAGTTTGTTTATTTAATATAGAAATTCAAGACATCTAGGGGCACCTGGGTGCCTCAGTCGGTTGAGCATCCAGCATCGGCTCAGGTCATGTTATCACAGTTCCTGAATTCAAGCTCCGCGTCAGGCTTTGTGCTGACAGCTCAGAGCCTGAATCCTGCTTCAAATTCTGTTTCCCCCTCTCTCTGTCCCTCCCCTGCTCGTATTCTGCATTCTGTCTCTCTCTCCCTCTCTAAAATAAATAAACATTTAAAAAATTTAAAAAAAAGAAATTCAAGATTTCCAGCCAAAGTTTATCTCATGATTCCAGACTTAGTTTAAAATTGGAAAATAATTCATGGTAGTAAAGAGTTCTATTTGAAAGCATGAAATTCACATTATTGGAATTTATATTGATGATGATGGAACCAAAATAACTTTTCTGGACTTCCTTTCCTTAAAAATATGGTTATTAACATAAAGGGAACATAAGGAATATGTTATTACTTCTATTTGCTCTAGGCACTTTATATGTAGAACAATTTGACTTTTAAAAAGCAGTAATTCATACAGATTAGGTTTTTCTCAGTTCAAAGGGAAGTCTTCTGTGGAAAATGTCTATTTCTCCAGAGTCTTTTTGAGAATATCTTAAAAAGTATTTGTTGCTTGTAGTGTTATTTCTTAGAAAAAAATTCAGTTAAATACTGTATTTATATTTTCACTTGCTTCTTTTCAAATTGTTTGAACCACCTATGTCTATGCAAGTGATAATTATAGAGAGAAACATTTTTGACATAATTTTGGCTTTTAGAAACTTTTTATCATGAAATATTATCAAACCACTTATATGATTTTACAGTATAATTTAGTAAATGGTAATCCCAGACTATTATCATTGCATTTCTGGTATATAATCTGTTTTTCATTGTATATTATCCATTTATTGCATTGATGAAATAATTTTTCTAATGTTTGTGACATTTGCATTAAGATTTGTAAATAAAATTTCAGTGGTTTAAAAAAATTATTGTAGGGGTGCCTTGGTGGCTCAGTTGGTTAAGTATCCACCTTAGCTCAGATCATGATCTCAGAGTTTGTGAGTTCGAACCCAGGGCATCAGACTCCTTGCTGACAGCTCAGAGCCTGGAGCTCCAGATTCTGTGTCTCTGTCTCTCTCTGCCCCTCCCCAACTTGTGCTCTCTCTCAAATATAAGAAAATATTTTAAAAATTTCAAAAATTATTGTATTTATTAGATATTTAGTTTTATATAACAAACGCTTATATAGTACCATGCACCTAGAACTGTCCCAAGTGCTTCACAAATGTTAAATCATTTAGTGCTCATAATAGACCCATGAAGGAAATACTATCAGCACCTTCAGTTTGCAAATTACAGAATAGAGGCATAAGGAGGTTACAAAATTCCAGCAAAGCTAGTTGAAGATGGGTTTTGAACCAGGCAATTCACAACTGAAACAAGGAAAAGAGATTTTCTTCTTTCTTTTCACATATACTTGGAAGGCTTCATCTGTACAATTCCTCAGTGTATGTTTGGAGACAATAGTTCACTGAGAATTTTATTAAGGCAATGAGCATATTTATATTTTTATCAAAAAAGTTCTGTTACATTTTCAAACATTTTTGTATACACTTAAACAAAGTAATCTCATAATTATTTTAATTCCCTATGCTGGTGGTTATTTCCACATTTTCAGTCTTATATATTGTTGAGCTTTCATTTTTATTTTTTGAGGGAGTAGCCAATGATTTAGCTAGAATATAGTTTTTCTGCAAAACCTGTAAGTTCTTGGTTTATTTATTAGTCTGCTCCTTTCTGTTGGTAAATTCATTACTTTCCAGGAGAAAAATCTTAGTTTATCCTCAGAGAAAGTTCAGAAGACCTGGTCCTCCAACCTTCTTTTTTGTTGTTGTAGTTTTATCTGTCTATTCAGTTTAGGTCAGCTTGATACAAACTTCACTGTTTATCTTTTTTTGTTGTGCAAATAACTATATGGTGCCCATAGTTAATTGCTGAAGAATTCTTGGCCACATTTCCCTAAGAAATGTATCCTATCTCTTGAGAAATCCAAAGAGTCCTTAAAGGTACTTGTAAGGAACTATACGTATATACCAACCATTAATAAGAAATGGTAGCAGCTACATGGACCATTATCATTGTCCCAGTGCATTTAGAGTACAGCTGATCAACACAGATTTAAGTGAATTGTCAGTTATACTTATAAAAGGACACTTAATACACTAAAAACTATTGGAATTTACAAGCTTGGAGTAACCCTCAGTTAAGCCGAATCATCATGTAGTCCTCAGACTTTCTTCTCTTTTCTTGTGGTGTCCTTTTATTAACATGGTTACCTTGAATCATTTAACATAATGGCATCTAAAATAAATATTTAATCTTGAGATTATTTTGATTCCCAATGATTTTTTATAATTACACTTGGTGCTCGCCAATATTATCAGAGTTGGTGACTACTATATGTGCTTGATTTTCTTTAAGGAAGTGTGGCAAATTCAATCATTGTCAAAAATTATTTCAACCTTCTCAAGATTTCTTGAACCATAAGGAGTTAATGGTCAAGTTTGTCTGTAATCCTAGAGAAAAGAACTATGCCATCTAAATATTTTACCATTTAAATATCTAGTCTAACATATAGAATGGAAAGTGAATGGCTTCAATGGATTTGGCTTTACATGCTATTGAATGAACAGGGCTAACAATATAAAAATATTGAAGTTTGTTCAAGTTAGAGCCTCTGCTTTCTGTATACATCACAAATCTGATCTCACAATAGTGGTAGTATCTCATAACAGTGGCAGATTCTTTCTGCATCCTGAAGTAATACCATATTATCAATCATATACTCAGAATGTTGATAGGTGTCTTTATTTGGGCCCTAAAAAGATAGAACCACTTAATCTTTGTCGTAAGAGGTAGTCCAGAGGTTTTAATCAAATGAATAAAATGATTGTGTGCAACCACTGTCAGGGCCTAAATCAACTCAAAATCTCCTGCATAATTGACATTCACACAGATTTAATAAACTGGTTTATAAATAAATGAATAACAGATTAGCCATTTAAAATTGGGGATTCTGGGTATATAGGTGATCCTACATAAATGTAGCAGGCCAATGACTATACTAATAGTCTGAGAAAGTAATTCAGATATTCACTTCTCAGAGATTGAATACACACACACACACACACACACACACACACGCACGCATGCACAGAGCTGTCTACCTCCATAGTAAACATAATCATTATATGAAACTCATAAATAGTCAGAAAAGTCAAAGAATAAAAGTGATGGGAGCTCTTTATTTTCAAAATTAACATTTCATCTAGCCTGTCTCAAACTCTTTTAGTTTAACTAAGAATTTGAACTCATTGGGGCTCTAGAGCTTAAAACCAGAACATGATATATGCTTTTAATGAGTTAATGAATTTTTTTAGTTTAGGGCATCTGACTGCTCCAAATTGGACTCTGCTTTGTAGCCAAGTTAAAAATAAATATCACCTGATGCTTGAAATAAAGGCTGCTTGCATTTAGGGGACTCAGTTGGATCCAGATTCTCTGATCTGATTTATCTTGTGCTAGGCATGGTCCAAGAATGGCAGTTAGCCCTGAGCCTACCGTTAACCCTAGCTCTGAGTTGGTATGAGGTTTAAGTTGGATAATTGTCTCCACCTTGCTCTTTGCTCCTGTGATAGTTGTTAAAATTGTACTTCTTTTTAGGAGCCTGCTTAGAATTCAGGGTAATTCTTCTTTATGAACCTTAACTTGCTCTTGTCATTCTCACTTCTGAATCAAGAGCTCTTATCTTATACCTTGACCTTTGGATGGAAGTCTATCACTCCTGATGGATGGCTTTGACACTGACTGAACCCTCTGGAACTTCTGTGATGCAGCAGCTTCCAGGTTCTATGTTTTATCTTGGGGCCTTTTGGCTAAAGCTTTGCAGAGACTAAACTCTGCTTCCTTGTCCTACTTAATCCATTGACAATACTCATGGCTGAGTTGATACCTGGTACATTTTCCTGCTCTGGTAAGTGGGTCTAAGACAAGGTCAAGACTCTCCATGCTCAGATATCCTGTTGGAAATGACCGAACACACCACTCAGATTCTTAAACTATGAAAATGTTGACTGTCTAGCTGTTGATTTTCAGCTATTCTCACTGTCAGAGTAAAGAGTTGTAGAAGGTGTGGAAAACAAAACAACCCTATAAACCTTCTTTCCTTTCAAAAAATACTTAAAAAGTTGGTAAACAAATGAAATATTCACAAAAAAACAAATATGAAGAATGCTTTTCATTCAGTCAGGTGCATATTCTGTGGATGGCTAATATTTGAGAAAACTTATCTTCTAGGGTATGCTGTTAGGTGACGTCTCAGCAGAGTTCATTTCCCATTAAGAGAATAAGATTGTAGGAATAGGATATAAGTTGTTTATGAAATATAAAGGAGATGTTGGAAATAATTTGAATATTTTGTGTGCAAGTATGTTGAGGATAGGAGTGCACTGAATAAAATACCTGTATTAGCTTAGGAATTAGCCAAAACCACTGTCTCTGGGATCAGAAGGACTAACATTTGAATCTGAGCTCCATCATTTAGTAGTTCTATGATAATGGACACATTACTTAAATTTTCTAAGTATTTGTTTCCTCATGTGTGAAGAGGGCATAGCAATTGCGTCTCATGAAGTTGAAAAAAGTTCAATATGATAGAGCCAACATTATACTGATAACTATACACTACACCAACTAGAAACTATATTTAGGATTTTACAATTAGAAAATTACATGAGAATGATTAGTATTATTACTTTGCCCTCTAGATTCATTCCCACTTTTCTCCATTTTGCTCTGTACCTGACAAGCCAACATTTGTAGGTTATCTACATGATTTCTCCTATTCTTTGGCTTCAAATTAGCTTAAGGCAAAGAGATGATCACAGGGGAAATTTTTAGGATAAAGAAGACTTATGTCGGGAGAAATTATTTCACAAGATCTATCTATCTGTCTATCTATGTATCTATGTATCTATCTATGTATCTATCATCTATCCATCATCTATAATATACATAATATTCTATATATGTCTCTCTAGATATCTCTCTAGATATAGAGATAGAGAGATGACTATCATTTCTACATCTAAAGGAGCAAGAAACTAGAGAGAGTAATTTGCCTACCTATCTCTCTTTAGATTTTCTATCTAGATTGTATTTAAGGAGCTGGCTCACATGGTTTTGGGGGCTCACAAGTCTGAAATCAATAGGGCAGGCCAGCAGGAGGCTCGAGACCTAAAGAAGATTTGTTATTACAGTCTTGTGTCTGAAGGTCTGGAGCAGAATTCCTTCAGGTGCTTCAACATTTCCTGTTGACAGGAATGACTATGTAATTTTTGGAGTGAAGGGCAGACAAAAATGTGGGCTCCTTGTCAACAATTGAGAATTCCAAGATGGCAGCAATAGAGAATTACAGCAAGCGCAGGGCCCTTAAGCATGGGGATAAGCGCAACAGTAAAGATGGCAGACCCACGAAGCCAGCCCTGCCTGTGTGTCTCCCTGAAGCCTACCCACACATGTGAACATCTCCTTATTCAACTTTCCTGTTTCCCTATATAAGTGTTTCTTATAGGTCCTGCCAAGCTCCTAATACATACCATCAGAATAAAAGCAATACTAGGATTTGAGTATCAAAGCTCAATGACCCCTGAATTTGTCTTTTCACCCTATCTTTTTGATGAGTTTTATTTTCAGAAGAATGTGATGACTATGAAAGATTTTGGAAAGCTTAAAGACCCTAATTCATGTAACCTGGAAGCACTTACATAAATAAAGGAGGATTTATATCTACTGATGGCCAGGGCCACAATCCTAGAAAATAAGCATGAATTTATTTTATACTTACAGAGGTATCCCCCACTTTTCCAAAGTTGTGTTATGCCTTTTTGGTCTTACAACAGACTTACATTAGTACTTGTTTTCACTAACCAAAAAAATCTGAGAAGGATTATCACCTTCACAACCAAAGTTGAAAAGCAAAAGTGGTGTTTAGCATTTGTTTTGGGGTGAGCCCTTATAGATACGGCACACACTCCAGGCAGTGAGAGTGACATGCCCTGAAACTACACTCAACACCTCAGCAGTGAGCCACCATAGCTTTGAACTGTGTCTGTGGACATCTGTGCTTTATCTCAATTTATTTCATGCCTCTGTTAGCAAGATGTTTTCTAAGGTATCAGAAAGCCTGAAAAGAGGCTATTTTGGGGGTCTGGGAATGCTCAAAAGTTTTTCCTTATAAATTAATGGTAATTGCTTCTTTGATTTATGCCATTTGAACTTTAAAAAGTTTTCATAGGAATTATCTACTTCCTGACAGCAGGAGAAATCTGTACTTATTTGTAATCTAAGAATAATATTTCTTTGTCAAATAAACATGAAATTGGAGTACTTATTGATACTTTAAATTCTTTAAAAAGATTTCATTTGAAGGATGCCTGGGTAGCTCCATTGGTTAAGCAATTCTTGGTTTTGGCTCAGGTCATGATCTCACAGTTTCTGAGCTGGCAAGGTGGAGCCTCGTTGGGATTCTCTCTCTCCCTCTCTCTCTGCCCCTCCTCCACTTGGGCTTTATTTCTCTGTCTCAAAATAAAGAAAGTAAATATTTAAAAAATATCTATTTGAAATCTAATCACTCATAAGCTTTCTGTGACTATGATAGTTGTGTGTATTTTTCACCATTCAGGAACTGGGATTCTGGTAATTCCTGACTCTTCTGTTTTGTTGTGTTAGGCGACAAAGTATTAAGGATATTTGACAGCAGGTTTCCTTTGCCCTAGCCTAGTCTATATAACCTGGCATTAATGGTACTTATAAAACACAACTTTCTTTCAGAGTCTTCACATCAAACCAAGAAGGCTTATTGAGAGATTATTAGTAGGGTGCTCGGAACCTGACACAATTGGGGATGGTCCTCATCCCTCAAGGACCAGGCAATCAGAAATTTCCTTCTTACAACATATGAGTTGATATTCATAAGACACATTTTTTAGAAGCTCTAAAATGCCAGCTTTCTTTTCCTTTTTAAAGTTTCTTTATTTTTGAGCAAGCGAGCAAGAGAAAGAAAGAGCGGACAACCAACGGAGGAGCCGAGAGAGAGAGGGAAAGCAGTTTCCAGGCTCTGAGCTGTCGGCACAGAGTCTGACATGAGGCTCAAACCCATGAACCATGAGATCATGAACTGAGCTGAAGTCAGATGGTTAACCAACTGAGCCATCCAGGGATCTCTTATTTTTCTACATGATATGTAGAAAAACATTTCTATGTAGAAATGCTTTTTGTATCTCTATGTCTGTCTCTATCTCTGTCTCTCTTTCTCTGGTATTTTTGCTCTAGGGAACATTATGTGTTAACGTACTTTAATAAAAACTAATAAATTGTTTTTCTATATTATTCCTAAGTAAACTGTTCATTAAAAGAATTCAATAATACAGCAATTTGAGCATTGTGTTAATCATTATGATAATAGTCACATACCAATGTTTAAGAATATAGTACCATTTTAATCAACTACAGAGAAGAAAATTACATAAACAACATATTTTTTCTGAATATACAATTTTAAGTAATAGGAAAAATGTATTCACTTTAAAAATGTCTGATTCTGATGTTTATATAATGTGGAAATTGCTGATTACTGAAAAATAGGGGGGGTGAATTTTCTGTCAATTATATCAACACTATTTCACATTTTTCCAATGTTGGAATAAAATTGAGTCTGTCATTTGTCAAAGAGCCTTGCTAGCATGAGTGAATTAATGCCACTTACCTGAGTCATTCTGAGTGCAGTCTGGTTTCTGTGGCTGCCCGAAGGAGGAAAAAGTAAACATCAATTGTATAATATGCCAAGCACCTCACAAGAGGTCACATCTTTGCATTTATAATTTGTCCCCAAGACATGATAGAAAAATTTGCAGTCCAAAAAGTAATTTTTTGAGTCATGCGGATGTTTCCTTATGCACTCGTTATGCATAATGGTAATTTTTGTGCTAATACTGTCTACTGTGATATTTTTACAGGTAAAAATGAAGGCAGGGTGTTGAAAAGGTCATACAGATGGGTGGGTTCTTGTCAAAGGAGAAGATAAGCCCAACATTTCTGACTGCCACTCCTCTCATTAGAACTGCACACTAGGATTCCAGGAATACATCCAGCAAGTCGCTTTCAAGCCTGGCTGCTCTGCATTCATTACACTATAAACGTTCACAAGCACCTTGAAGCGCATCCTTTCTTGGACATGGGAGCCAGAGCCAGGAAGAGAAAATCTATTTCAGGATTGAAAATATGTTCTCTTCTCTGGTATGTCCAAATGATATTTAACTTTTTCAAACCTAAACTACTTGCCCAATGAGTTTCCAACAATTCCTTCTTCCTCACACTCTGCATTACCTCTATATATTCTTGGAACTACTCATTTACAAATTTTGGACATCCACATGGGCTGATCGCAGCCATGCCGAAATGTGACACTAATTTGGATGAATTGATGGCAGTTGTCTCCTGCTGAGTGCCTATAAGATTAAGAACATAAAACATACTATCTTCAAAATCCAGTAGGTATCAGTTTCCTCTGAAGCTGCCGGTGCAGGTGGTCTCGCCCTGGTCCATCTGTTCTGGATAGAATACATCGTGACTGCTCTTTTTCCAGCCCATCTTCCTGTTCCTCACTGACACATAAAACTTTCTGCTAGGTGGTCACTTCTGCTACTTGCTTTATTTCTTCTTTTCTCTAATTTTCCTTAACTGATATATCTATTTTATTTAAAAGCACTTAATTATATGTTCAAATTAAAAAAAAATCTCAGAATCTATTCTAAATGACTTTAAGTGAGTAATTCTTATTAAAAGAAAAATAAAGTAGCATAGCAAAACTTTCCATCCCAGGTTTTAGAATTGCATTTGGTAGACCTCAATTACATGAAATAATTTTACTTGGAAGAGTTTTGAACATTTAGTCTTAATTTTAAATGACTGGGTGGTAATTCTAATATTAATCCCTTGAACAGTTAGACAAAGCTATAAAAGGCAGAATTACACCATATATTTTACATGTCTTATAAATGCACATCTTTTATAATTTTTCTGCAGTGGTCAATAGTAGATCAACAAGTATCACAGGAATCAAAATATATTCATTATTAAAACTGACTTATATTAACTGTTATAACTTCCTTCTTCTGGCCACGGTTGGCTATAATCATTGAATATTTCCTTTGAGACCTAAATTATTGTTTGATTTGCATAAGTTACAAATACATTAGTAAAATATGAGTTTCAATTAGGTTGACTGCTTTCTTACTCTTTTGCCAGTCTTGAATCATAGCTGTTCATTTTTGTTCACTGTGTTAATTTATTTTTCTTTAATCAGGTCTGCTGATTAATCTCATAATATTCTATCCTTGGTATAAAGAGATCATTGCTTCTATCAGGCCACAAATGATGTCCAATTCATTCATACTTTTGTTAGATAATTTATAAAATTCGTTCAAACAATTCAGATTTACCTGAATATTTTTAACAAAATAATGTTCTCAGTTTACTCCTCCCCAGACATAAACGATTCTCTTATGGTTTTTAATTTTGTTCTACTAGTATAAAGGACTGTGTTCCTCTTGTTATAATAACAGTCATAACATTTAGTGCCTGCTATGTGTATTTAAACTATAACACATGGAAGAAAAGCCCTTCGTAGGATGATTATTTAGCCAATATAGCACAATCCAAGAGCTGATAGAAAATAATTTGGCAGAAAGTAGTGACATAATGTCAATGTTTTCAATGTTTTCTTTGGGGGAATATCGAGAGAGCTTGGGAAGTGCAGAATTTGGTGACTGATGGTTTTATAAGAGTAGAGAATAAAGGGTCTTTCGTAATGACTGCTTCATTTTGAGAAGGGACAGACTAAGAGGAATAGAATTAAAGTAGTGACTAATTATGCATTAATTTATTCATCCTATAGAAGGGTAGTTTCTGTCCTAAAGGGTTATAATATAGTTGGGAAGAATGACAAAAAATAACATGTAACATCCACTTAAAATGTGAGGTGACTTTCTTTTTCCATAGATGGTAATTGACTGACCACTATATGCCAGGCAGTATGCCTCACATGCTGTACAGACAATGCATGTTCATGACATTGAGAAAGTCTGTAACTATTGTGGAACGGAATGATCAGAGAAGGCTCATAACAGAAGCTACATTTGATCTGAATCTGGACAAATGAGAGAAGTTCAATGGGTGTAGAGGTAAGCAGTTGGCATGGGCACATCATGAAGAAAGACAAGGGAGGGTGAAGTATGTGAAGCTGAACACATCTTCTTCATCAGTCTGTGAGCTCATGTAAGGAAATGGGGTGACATAAGACTGGAATGGTAGCTTGGTGGACTTTCTTGTACTTGCCTCCCCAGTACCCATTCCCCCTTTATCAGGTAGCAAGACCTGAATTGGCCACGAAAGAAAGAGAGTTACTTGAGCTGATAATTAAAGGCAGTCTCTGGGAGAAGTCTAAGGCAGCTATAAACATGGGGAAGAGAAGGGAAACTGGGGAAGTACTGGGAGAAGATGGTAAAAGATGGTATAAGAAAGTGCTGACGGGGCGCCTGGGTGGCTTAGTCAGCTAAGCGTCCGACTTTCGCTTAGGTCATGATCTCGCAGTTAGTGGATTGGAGCCCCCTCAGAGCCTGGAGCCTGTTTCAGTCTGTGACTCCCTCTCTCTCTGACCCTCCCCTGCTTATGCTGTCTCTTTCTCTCTCTTAGAAATAAATAAAACATTAAAAAAATTAAAAAAAAAGAAAGAAAGTGCTGACAACTCATATTAAGCTAACTAATTACTTGGATTTTGGTACTTATGAAGATGCAATGATATTAACATGTTGGGGCATTTGAGTGGCTCAGTCAGTTAAGCGTCTGACTTCAGCTCAGGTCATGATCTCGTGGCTCCTGAGTTGGAACCCCATCTCTCCGTAGGGATCTGTGCTGACAGTTCAGGTCCTGCACCCTATTTGGGATTCTGTGTCTCCTTCTCTCTCTGCCCCTTCCCTGTTCATGCTCTGTCTCTATCTGCTTCAAAATTAAGTAAACATTAAAAAATTTAAAAAGATGATATAAATATGTAAGGATATAATGTACTAAAAATCATCATGGCGACTGTAGAAGTTGATAGAGGAAAACGTTTTCTACCTGATCTTGTGTGTTGCAGGCAATGCCCTATTAGGTGGCATTCCTAACAGTGTCTGATCTACCCTTATTGCTTCCAATTCTACAAAGTCCAAACAATAATTCTCAAGAGACTTACAACATGGGGAATATTTGCTTGATTTATTTGCCTTAGGAAAAAATAGAAGATGAATAGAGTAGTAACTGGACTCTATGCTTTCTGTTTGAAGAATAAGAAACTGTCCTTTGAATTTTTTTCCTAAGCCCTCTTATAAGGCTGAATTCCTTGTTCCTTGCCCTACCTAGGAGATGTCCTAGTAGGCAGTCGGTGCTGAACACCAAAAGCCTGTCATATTCTCCTCTTCTGAGGCTTTCTATTTCTTTAATTGGTGACTGCTAAATGATTATCATAAGGATAACTGTACATTGTTGAACCTCTTCTTCTCTGCTTATCAGTAGAGGAGAATTAGAAGTGCATCCATCTCATCCTGGGTTTGTGCAGGTAAATATTAATTTAGGGCTTCGGTTCTCCACTAGGGACAATTTTGCTTTCCAGAGGACATGTGGCAATGTCTGGAGATATTATTGGTTTTTTACGCTGGGAAGTAGTTAGTGGGTAGAAACCAAGGATGCTGTGAAACATCCTACGATGCCCAGGGCAGGCAGACAAAAAAGGAATTATCTAGCTACAAATGTCAGTTGAACCAAAAACTCTGGTCTAGAGCTGAGGACAGGGCTGGCTTGTTGGGACAATGCACAATGCAGTCTCACAGGGCCACGCACTGGGCAGGGGCTTTAGGTTTAATGCGTGCAGTCACTAGGCCACCATTCTTAATCATTTTATTTTTGACTTGTGTTTTGTACATGGAGTCCCATGGGACAATGGAGCTTGACCCTGGGACCTGGACCCTTAGCTCATGTAGAGTCCCATTTCCCATTACCTGTCTTTACCCCTGGATCCCCAGGACAGGCTGTCAGCCACCCACTTATTGCTCTTGCCCATGGAGGAGGCTGGGTGCAGTCACTGAGAAGGTAGTGATTGGGCACATGCATCCTGTGTATTAAGTCACCCCAGTAGGTCCAGTGCACTTGTGAAGATCTGCTCTTGCCCAAGACTGTTCTCATAGTGGGTGGAGGGCAACTTTAAGTAGCAAATGAAAAACCAAGACACGTTGAGAGAGAGGGAAACAAAGCTGTCAGTGCTGAGCCCGATATGCAGTTCAAACCCATGAACCATGAGATCATGACCTGAGCTGAAATCAGGTGTCAGTCACTCAACCGACTGAGCCACCCAGGCACCCCTCTCTTGCCACATTTTAATGTGCCTGTTGGATTGATTTTGCTTTCTTGTGTGTGTTTGCTACAGAACTTTTTAAGAAGCTGATATAATCAAAATATTTTTGATCTGTGCAGAAAAATCAGTGAAAAAAACCCCAAATCTTTTGAGATCTCTAAATATCACTTAATTTTTTTTCACAATGTGCTATAGAAAATTATTACTTTGCTTTTCATGAGAAACTTTCATTTCTGGGAGTTTTTAGTCCCTCCGGAGGGGGGCACTTAAACTGCTATACAAAGAATTGGGTTAATATGTTTTCCTAAGGTAGATATATTAGTGGTGAAACTGATCATTGGAGCTGTTTCTGTGGGGGCTGTGCATTCCATGACAGCTCATGTTTGGTACCCTGGGAGACTTGTCAAAATCTGTGTGATATGTGTCTGTATCATAAGGACTTTAACGCCTCAAAACCATATATCTTTTTCTTTAAGCAATTTTCTGCACGTCCAGTGGAATGTTCAGATATGGGTTAGAGACAGTAAGATCTGATTTAAGCTCATGAGGTTTTGGTGAAAGCTCTAGAAGCTCATTATCTTCTCTGATGTGTTGCGGTTTATATCATTATCTGGCAAAGTAAAATTGAAGCCACTATATAAGTGCCTTTCCCTCCAAGCCTGTATAAATGCCTTTTTCCTAATTGAAGATTCAAATTCATTTGAAGAATTGCTTGAATCTTCTTGAAAATAAAATATATCTTCGAAAAGCTTTAGCTTGTCATAGAAAAAAAAAACAGCAGATATCAAACTTCAATTCCAAATGGTTACTGCTGCTATAATTAAACATACTTTATTATGAACGTTAAATTCATTGTGAGAAAATAGGAGTGATTGCTTCCCAGAATAAGATAAGCTTTATAAGATTTTGTAGTTTTGAGGTAATGTTCTATTATTGTGACATGGAAATCCAAAGTGGGGTAAAAGCCCTTTGTAGATGTTAGATATTAGATGTAGATATTAGAGATCTAGAGTTAGATATTTAAAGCCAACTTCTGCCTACGGAGAAGATATATCATCCAAGTGTATTTTTAAGATGTTACTTTTCATAGTGCAATTGCTTGCCTGGTTAGAAAGACGGATAGGTGACCTGGAGTCATTCACATTGATTACGTGACAGCCTATATTCTGTACAGTAGCTAGGGCCATGTCCTGCAGAATTTTCCATTGTTGGCGGTGGCTTTTGCCTTTGCAATGTGGACAGTATAATGGCTTTCCACAAATTAAACCACTCTGTCTTCAGCTGTTGCAGGCCAGTGGGTTCTCTTGACCTTGGGCACTTCCGGACAATCAGCATCTATGTAATGTAACTTTTCAAGCTCTCTTTCCTTCCCCACTTTTCTTTCATTTGGGTAAAATCTGCCTTGTGTGTTCATAGGTGAGGCAGTGGATTCTGAGCCAAAAAGGATATTATTCGTTTTTAATATAATGAATGAATATCTATATCAGTATTATTTATCTCACCAAGATAATTCTTTAGAAAATGCTTTCCTCCCATGTTGATACAAGAGAGAAATTGCAGGAAGAGTCTCCTAACATGTATTTTTCATTTGAGTGTAGATGTTTGGTACATGAGGAGGGGAGGTCTGCAAGAAATTGGATGAACATTGTTTTTAAAATCTGACAACTTTACATGGCGATGTTTAAACCGTGAGTATAGGGCAAAATACAATCTTCGAGAACAAGATAAGATTTGAAAGCCAAACATTCTAATGATTCTTTAATCAGCTGATCAGTATATTCATATTTAGTTCTAAATTTATCCCATTTTAATGGCAGTCTTTTATCTGCTTCCACATTCTTCCAAATTCCCTAGCTATGATTTTCATTTTTCTGACTATTCCTTCCACTTATAATGTCTGAACTGTATTTCTTTGGCTATTTAAGACTTTACATAAATGACATTTTAAATAAGATCTCAACAATACTTTCATATGAATTAATCACTTGTAATATTCTGAATATTAATATAAACCTGCTATATTTGTTGTAAACAATGCAGCCTGCAAAATGGATTTATTCAAATGACTGTTTATGATGTTTATCTATTATCTAAAAACTGAAGTTTTAAAAATTTAGCAGCCAATGAGCACTTATAAAGAAAGTATATTTATTTTTTTATAGGTAATAAAACATACCATATAGAACTTGCAATTTAACATGTTAAATGTATAAAGGATGCTTTCTATGTCTTCACTTTTTTAATATATCTCTCTGATAATGATTCTCTGTTGCTGTTCATCTCTCTATCTTGATCACTTAACACTGTGTGTGCTCTTAATGAACACTTAATGAGCAAAAATAATATCTTTCCAACCTGAAACTCTAAAATTTTTTAATGCTTTATTTATTTTTAAGAGAGAGATAGAGACAGGATGAACAGGGGAGGGTCTGTGAGAGAGGGAGACACAGAATGTGAAGACAGGCTCCAGGCTCTGAGCTGTTAGCACAGAGCCCAACGCGGGGCCTGAACCCACAAACTGTGAGATCATGACTTGAGCCAAAGTCGGACGCTTAACCAACTGAGCCACCCAAGTGCCCCTCAACCTGAGACTCTATGCAGAGTGAGGGTAGAGTTCTGTGGTCCTTTCTTCAGACTCCCTGCTTAAGGAACTTGATTTGCCATATTTATCAAATGATATATGCACACAAAGGAAAAACACACAGGGTCCTCAACGTACATTTTGAGGTGGAGGGGCTTGTGCAAAGGCTGATAATTAATACCCTGTGGATTATCACCTGAATATTTCTCATTCTCCATTTTCCTCCCAACCAAGAATAAGTTTATATTTTATTTTCTTTCTTGATGGGAATTTCCAAAGTGTCATTTCTTCCTTTTTAGGTGAAATTTACTCTTCTCTCTCTTCTACAGTGAAGGGACTTGGGGGGAGGAGGGTTGTTGAGGGTAAGCAGGAAGCATCAGATCACTGAGAGGACAAAACAGATGGTGACTTATTTAAAAAATATATTCCACTGCATTGATTTTCAGTGCCTAAGGTCAAGCTATTGACAAGGTAAGGAAATCTTTATTATGGTTACTGGATAGAAAGTTATTATCTTTGACTGTGTCAAGAAAAAATTACAGTGTCTAGAGATTGATCTGCAAAAGGAACAGGGATGATGCAGTTTAATGCCTCCTTTTATACAGTTGGGGTCAAAAGATTCTGCCTGCATTTGATGGGATAAGTAATAAATATTTAGACTTATCATTTTTGGCTGCTCAGATCAGTGGAGAATTTAGAAGAATAATATAATTGTATTTTAAAAAGAGATGGATGAGTAGACAGAAGTCCAGAGATGAATTTTAAAGTTAGTAGATCAACAAATAGGGCTCATTGTATTTGCATAATAGACGGTCACCAGAAGATCTAAGAAAAGCTTTGTTCATTTTTCTTTCAAGTGCTTCTGGGAAAGTAAAGGGATGGGGCAACAAATTGTTGACATAAACTCAGCTCTTCTGTATATTGTTTAAATATTTTATTTATTTACTTATTTATATATTTAAAAAAATTTTTAAATTCATTTCTGAGAGAGAGAGACAACATGAGCAGGGGAGGGTCAGAGAGAGAGGGAGACACAGAATCTGAAACAGGCTCCAGGCTCTGAGCTAGCTGTCAGCAGAGAGCCCGGTGAGGGGCTCGAACCCACAAACCGTGAGATCATGACCTGAGCCGAAGTCAGATGCTTAACCAACTGAGCCACCCAGGAGGCCTATACTTATTTATTTTTTTTACGTTTAATTTGAAGGAGAGAGAAATAGAGCACACAAAGGGGGTGGGGGGTGGGCAGAGAGAGAGGAAGAGAAAGAGAGTCCTAAGCAAGCTCTGCACTATGAACCCATGAACCCTGAGATCATGACCTGAGCCAAAGCCAAGAGCCATATGCTTAACCGACAGAACTGCTTAGACACCCCTGTTTAAATATTTTTAAAAAATGAAGTAGAGAGATATGCTGCCCTTTTTATATCATTTTTTTTGTGACTAACTCAGAATCCTAAATGAAATTTAGGATTAGGATTTAAATGAAATTTAAACAAACAAATACAATAACAATAACAATAAAATAACAAGGCAGGTTTCCCACTACATGGTCAACACTTCTATGGCTGATACTAAGAGTGTCTGACCCATTTTAAGCTCCTCTGGTCATCCTTTTCTATAAAGGGGGGTAAACACCCTCCCCCTCCACTTCCTATAGTTAAATTTTTTCATTCTTTAGAATTTGGCTTCCCATGAAAAGCCTTCAGGATGCCATTAATTTGGCCCTTAACAAAACTTAAAAATCTCATTGAGGGTCTCTAGCAAATATAATTGAATTTGGTTTTTAATTCACAGAGAAATGTGGTATCTCAGCTATTCACACAATTCTGCCTAACTAGATATCACTGGATAGATATAGATATAGATTCTATTTGTCATTCATGCAACAAATATTTATTAAATATCTGTATGTACTATGATCTTTATCATCACAGAGTTAATAATTTGATTAAGAACTCAAATAAACAGATAAATTCATCATAAATATTAGGAGGGATGCTTTGAGAGGAAAGGGGTCCTTTTATATTGATTTGTGCCAGAGTCCAGCTCCAGCCAGGTCCAGGGGTCCCTGAAGGATGGACAGTGTCAGCCAGGGAGAGAGTGAGAGATCCCCGAGAATCTTTCTGATTACCAGGCAGGCATCTCTGTCCTGTCGGTTTTGGTGTCTTTATTCATAGGTCAAAGGTTAACATGGCATCAAAAAATGGAATTTTCACAATGGATAGCTCTCTGTGATAAGATGTTTTTGGAAAATGTACAGAAACAGGTTTTACAAAACTATTCTTGCAGAACTGCCCCAACTATAGTGAGGTTGAGTAACTAAGAAAATAACAGGGTGTTCACATTTTAATAACGTTAAGATTAAGTCATAGATTTGTAGATACTCTTATCCATCCTCATCACAGCTGCCAGTATAAGGGAAGGTGTTTGTGGAATGTAGGCCTTCAGGAAGGAACTGCTATACACCATCAGTTAGCAAAGGTGTATGTAGTAACTTATCTTCTGCCCTTATCTGTTCCTTCTCTCTAAGTTAGGCTCTTTGTCTCTGGTCAAGACTTGATTTTCCAGTTATATTCTTTAGGGCACTGGAGAGCCAACCATGCCTTTAAAGAGTTTAGCTCATTTCCAATACATAGAATAGCCTCTTTGAGTGTATTTACCTTTATGTCTAGTTTTATGATTTCTTGAATACCTAGGGCATGAGAAACATTTTTGGTTAGTTGATTTGAGCTGTGTGAACCTCTTGGACTAATGCAATGGTAAAAACAGAATTGTACATGTAAAGGTCAATCTTTTATGAGTAAAGGTCATTAGCTTGCTCATAGCTCAAGGGAAAGTATGGAGGGAAACAGGACCTGCCAGAGACATGATGTCAGTTCCCATAATCGAAAGAAGTAGTTCCCACAATAAATTCCTTCACAAGGTGCAATCATCATACCAGGGCCAGAATAAGGGGACAAGTCACTCCCGATACTGATCAACAAGGCACCTTGGGGGTCAGTGCTCAAGCAGAAATAATTGAGTGGGGAGGATATTGGTCATCATCTGATGGTAAGAGATCATGCAAACTTGCTTTAACCTCATTGGGAGCTTTCTCAACTAGTGGGCTCAGAATGGCTCCCAACAGATTTGTCACCAAAGGCCTCCCATTAGAATGATTTTTGTATTGAGACCGGAAAATGAGAAGGAGCCAGTTATGTGTGGAGTACCAAGAAGAGTATTTCAGATATAGGGACGAGCATCCACAAATGCTTTAGTATGAAAAGAAGTAGTATGTTCAAGAAACTGAAGGAAAACCAAGTTGTGTGGATCAGAGAGAGTAAAGGGAACAAGCATGATGAGCATGATGGAAATACAGATAGTAATCATTCTCACAAGAAACTTTGAGGGTACTGGTAGACACATCTGATAGACTCGTCATTGTAATGGGAGACTGCCCTGAAGTTAAACTGGAGGTAATGTAATCTAATTTGTGTGTGTGTGTGTAATTGTTCTTGTTGTTTATTTATTTATTTTGAAAGAGAGATGTGGGAGGGGCAGAGAGAGAGGGAAAGACTGAAAATTCCAAGTAGAATCTGTACTGTCAGCATGGAGCCCAAAGTGAGGCTTGAACTTACAAACCATTAGATCATGACCTGAACTGAAATCAAGAGTTCGATGCTCAACTGACTGAGCCACCCAGGTGCCCCTAGTTGAATTTGTATGTTAACAAACCATTCTGGCTTCCCAGTGGGAGTGGAATGAGAGTAGGATGAGAACAGAATCTTTAGATTTTTCCATTGCTACAGCCTAGATGAGTTTGTGGCAGGTCCATTCAGAGAGATGTAGAGAAAGTAGATGGACTGTTGGGCTCCTGGGTGGCTCAGTTGGTTGAGCATCTGACTTCAGCTCAGGTGATAATCTCATGGTCCTTGAGTCTGGCCTCATGTCAGGCTCTCTGCTGCCAGATCAGAGCCTGGAGCCTGCTTCAGATTCAGAGTGTCTCCCTCTCTCTCTGCCCCTCTCCCACTCATGCTCTGTCTCTCTCTCTCAAAAAATAAACATTAAAAATTATATTAAAAAAAAGAAAGTAAATGGATTCTGCACAATTTCTAGAGGAACCGTCTTGCAGACTTATTCTCAGGTACTTTGTTCACTCAAGATCAAAAGTAGTAGTTTCCTCTGTTCTTTCAGGGGATAAACTCTTATCTTCTAAATTGCATCCTCTCTTATTTAGTACTACCCTTTACCTGTTGTCTCTTCTTTATCAAATATCTTCTTCACTCACACCTTCCTTGCTATCTATTTTACCTCAACATATACACCTAATCAGGTCTCTCTCATCTTTATAACCTTTTGGAAAACTTTTCCAGGTGGTATACACCTAACTCCTTGTTTTCAGAATCTTACTCTCCTTTTTACCAATCAGGCTTCTGCACAAAATTATGTTCCTGAGGTTCCTAATCCATGAATGCAAAACTCAATGTATTACTTTTATTTCATATCTTACTTGATCTCTCAGTGACAGCATGAACCTATTGTTTTGCTTTGTTTCCTTGATGATTCTGTCAAAGCTGTCTATTTTCCCCCTGTATGTTTCAAAAATCAATATATAATGTATGATGCCCCTTCACCTCCATGCCCTTAAATACTAATATTCCACTGTGTTTGATCTTCCTTCTTTTTCTTTCTTGCTCTGATGCAGTCTCTCTGGATTGTCTCAATAATCGTTAAGTAGTCATTAAGGTCATTTATTGCTGATGAATTTCAAACCTTTCTTTTCCAGTGCTATGATCCTGAGCTTAATCCATATTCTTTTAAAAATTCTGAACTGTTTATTTATTTTTGAAACACAGAGAGAGAGACAGAGCATGAGTTGGGGAGGAGCAGAGAGAGAGGGAGACAGAATCTGAAGCAGTCTCCAGGCTCTGAGCTGTCATCACAGAGCCTGATGGGGGGCTCGAACTCACAAACTGCAAGATCATGACCTGGGCTGAGGTCAGACACTTAACTGAGTCACCCAGATGCCCCTTAATCCACATTCTTTATTGCCACTTATTCTCTCACTCTTGTTCCCCCCCGCTCCCCACAAAGAAAAACCCTTAATAGTATATACTTTTTCTTTTCTCTAAACCATGATCCAAGTAATATCTATGATTCCTAAGGAGATAATCTTGGGCAGAAACTTCCTGTTATCATAGAGTCACTCTTGATATGAGAATTTGAAATATCCAGGACAGGAATGTAGGGAAAGAAA
This sequence comes from Proteles cristata cristata, assembly GCA_017311185.1. Classification (NCBI taxonomy): domain Eukaryota; kingdom Metazoa; phylum Chordata; class Mammalia; order Carnivora; family Hyaenidae; genus Proteles; species Proteles cristata. The sequence goes on along the minus strand of JAESUZ010005128.1, from coordinate 1,701,197 downwards.
CAAATGAATTCAAGTTAATTTGTTACTGATTACCTCCTGTATATACTGTAAGTGGGTTATAAATCTTTGCAATTGGCTGGGCACTGTCAATACAAGTTCCCCCTGAATAAAATTTTAACAACTTGAATTTTAATAAGATTCCTTTTTAAGGATTTCTTGAAATTTTTGTCTTGAGCTTTAGAAATAGATGGCATAGTTAACTCATGGCCAAAATAATTCTGTCTTCCATCAGGAAATCTTCTTGGATCTCCTAACAATTACAATGTCTCCTGCCTTTTATGGTGTAAAAGCAAAACCCTAAAGGGAATGATAGATTTCAAATCAAACATTCTACAGGTATATAAAAACATTACTTAAAAAAACAAAAGAAATGGGGAGCCTGGGTGGCTCAGTCAGTTAAGCGTTTGACTTCAGCTCAGGTTATGATCTCATGGTTCTTGAGTTTGAGTCCCACATCAGGGTCTGTGCTGACAGCTCAGAGCCTGGAGTCTACTTCAGATTCTGTCTTCCTCTTTCTCTGCCCCTCTCCCACTCTCACCTTGTCTCTCTTTCTCTGGAAAATAAATAAACATTAAAAATTAAAGCAAAAGCAAAAACAACCAGGGGTACAAAAGGAGTCAGTACAGCAGAAAGAAAAATACTATGCAATCTCCTGTCAGACTGCCTGAGTATGGCGCTCAAGTTACTTACCTTTTTCGTATTTTTGGGTAGGAGACATAACTTCTCAAAGCCTAGTGCTCTTCTATTTTTTTTTTTCAAGTAAGGTGAACTTCATAACATTAATTAAACATTTTAAGGTGAACAATTAAATGGTATTTAGTACACTCAGAATGTTGTGCAACCATCAGCTCTATCTGGTTCCGAAAAATTTTTATCATCCCAGAAAAAAGCCCTGCACCCATTAAACAGTTAATTTCCTTTGCTCTCTACACCTAACCTCTGGTAAACACCAATCTGTTTTCCACCTGCCTACTCTGGATAGTTCATATAAATGGAATCATATGGTATATGACCTCTGTGTCTACTTTCTTTTACTTGGCATAATGCTTCCCAGATTTATCTATATTGTAGCATGTGTCATTTATTATTTTTTATGATTAAATAATATTTCATTGTAAGTATATGCCATAATTTGTTTTGATTGAATAACATTTCATTGGCTGTATATACCACAATTTGTTTTCCCATTTATCCATTGATGGGCATTTGGGTGTTTTTCTACCTTTTGTCTACTGTGAATAGTATTGCTATGAACATGCATGTACATGTATTTGTTGAGTACTATTTTTCTATTCTTTTGGGTATATACTGTGAAAGAATTGTAATCTAAAATAGAGCCAGAGATTATAAAATGGAGAATTCATACATATGCCTTCAGGAAGACAAACATCAAGGCCAAGAGACTGAATTCCCGTAAGTGCCTGATTTATAGAAAACAAAGTATTAGAATTTTCATGGATGGCGGGGGTTGATCAGAAACTGTCTCTTATCAGTGTTGAGAAGGTTTGCCAGAGATATGGACAGGAGATGACTAGGATGCATTGGTCTCACAAAGTGGGCTGAATTGAGCTTTGTTTGTGCAACAGGACTGATTTTGCCTGCTTGGGCAATTTATAAGGCTGGTCTCCATCTGTTTTTGATTTTAACTAACCCTCCCTGAACTTCTCCCTTTTTATATTCCCTAATTTTTGGTTGAGCTCTGACTTTATTTGGGATCTGTTTAAAGGCTTTAACCATTCTGGTAAGCACTCATTTATTTTCTTGTTGACAGCACACTAGAACTTGAATATAATTCCTTTGGAATTCTTTAGAATAAAACAAAATGCAATACTATCTGTAGGCATGAATTGAGGAAATAAACACTACCAAGGCACTTGCTATCATCTCCTTATGAGAGACTTCAGTGTCTGAAGCGCATGCGCGTGCGCACGCGCGCGCACTCTCACACACACACACACACACACACACACACACACACACACACACACACACACAATTCTTATAAGAGAATAAGCTAGTCATAGGCCAAACTTACATATTTTTAGTAGGTGATCTGCCAACTGGAAGACAATTTCTATGCAACAGGGGACACTTGATCATGGGTTGGATAAAGCTCGTCCACCGGAAGAAAAAAAACCTCATGAAAAACACACTATGAAACAAAATGCAACTCCCAACCCTGAAAGGAAAATGATTAGGCTATCTAGAGAGGTTTTTTTTTTTTTTGCTTTTGCTTTCAGCAAAACCTGTGAGAACTGGGATTCCAGTCAGCTAAACCCTCTAAGGGTAGCCTTCTTTCAGGGACCCTAGCCAGTTTTATGATCCGAAATTGTGGTCCCTCTTCATGTACATATTTGACTAGACAGACCAATCTTAGTAAGATAATTTAGAACTTCAATGGCCCTTATGGGGAACTTGTGAATTCCTCACACTTGTTTTCTGATTGGTATTTTAATTGGCCATAGAAACTTCTAACTGTATTCTGAATTCTAAAGTTGTCTGTTTACAAAATACTATTTCTAAGTTAACTGAAGCAAATAAACAACTAAAAAGAGATTTAAAATTCATCTGGGGGCACCTGGGTGGCTCAGTCAGTTAAGCGTCTGACTTCGGCTCAGGGGTTCAGGTCATAATCTCACAGTTCGTGGGGTCGAGCCCTGCGTGGAGCTCTGTGCTGACAGCTAGCTCAGAGCCTGGATCCTGCTTCAGATTCTGTGTCTCTCTCTCTGACTCTCCCTTGTCATTTGTTGTCTCTCTCTCTCTCTCTCTCTCTCAGTAATAAATAAAACATTTAAAAATTAAAAAAATAGTAAAATGCATCTGGGGCCTCTTCCTTGGCAACACCAACCAAATCCCCCAACTCCCTTCCTTGATCTAGTCTCCCCTTCTTTTCTAGTACTAAATGTTTCCAATATTGCCTGCTAAAAAAAAAGAGAATTAAAATTAAAAAATTTTGATTTGAACTCATAATTGACTCAGACCTTTGCCTATTTTCCTTCAAACATTTGCAGATAGTATTAAAAAAAAGCATGACATTGGAAATACAATTGTCCTGCACTTAAAAAAAGAAGGAAAAAATTTGAATAGTAATTACCCTAGACTTCAAAACATTACCCATAGAGACTAAAAGAAAAACAAAGGGAGAAAAGAGTCTTTTTAAGTCCAGACTGCTATAGAAGTTCTCTTGATGAAATTAACTTGTAAAGGGCTGTGTTTAATTGGCGTAGAGAATATCAAGCATTTAAATAAATTAAGTATATTCTCAGAAATATAGAAATTAACCCAAATGTTTTTCAAGTTTACATGATCTGAAATCATCTTTGACAAATAAAAGCTGGCTTAAGTTTGTTGCTTTATTTTTTTTTAAATTTTTTTAATGTTTTATTTATTTCTAGGAGGGAGAGAGAGAGAGACAGCGTGAGCAGGGGAGGGTCAGAGAGAGAGGGAGTCACAGACTGAAATAGACTCCAGGCTCTGAGCTGGCAGTCAGCACAGAGCCCGACACGGGGCTCGAACCCACGAACCACGAGATCATGACCTAAGCGAAAGTCGGATGCTTAACTGACTAAGCCACCCAGGCGCCCCTTAAGTTTGTTGCTTTAATTAAAGCAGACATGTCCTTAAAGTTATCAACATTAAGTATAAGACTTTATTCTACCTAGATTTACTGAAAATCAAATAAGCTCATATTATCTCTGTTTCAAAAATTTGTCAGCCAGAAAAATAACTTCAAATGTTGGCTAACTGCTTTAAAGTATCATGAAATCTTTAAGAGTAACCTAAATATGGTTGTTAAAAACAAATGATTTAAATAGATATAAAATGAACAAGAGTCTCTAGGTGAACTTTTTAGCAGTTTCCAAAGTCTTTTGATTACTGAGAACTTTAAAATTTTGTTAAATTAAATAGTGAGTCAAGTCAAATTTATGGGATATCTAGATCATTCAAAATAAAATAAAATAAAATAAAATAAATAAATAAACATTATTAAAAATAGGTTTATCTACTTGTGACTTTCTCCACAGAGGAACTAAAGTTATTTGGGTCAATGAATAAACATGTTTTAGGCCACTCTGAAAATTTACTATGAAGAAAATATACTCCTAGAAATTGTAAAATGTATTTATAACTTTGCTAATTTACCACAGGGTGCTAATATATGAAAGGAATTCATAATTTGCCAACTTCCTATTTCTCACTGGAAAGCAAAGATTACAGAAAGCAGAAGCCAGAAGAAAAGCAGAGACCAGGGAAAGAAGTGCACGTGTCTGCTCCTCTGTCGGCTCCGGGCTGGCAGACAGGGTGGGAGAGCAGGATATTAATTGGAGGCCTTGGCATGTCATTTTGCAAAACCAAATGGGGGGCACAGTTGCCGCAGAGTAAGATCCAGGCACTTGTGACAAAGCCTGACTAGGACTCTAACAGGTGGACTCTCTGGGAAATTAACAGGATGGAGAGAAGGGTACAATGATGAGTGATGGAAAGACAGATTCTTATTTCTAAGACTTAGGGAACATAGGGTGTGTGCTTTTGACAAAAGAGGGTATAAAGAATGGAGCTGCATTTTTGTTGAGAAAAAAGAAAATAGTCTTGTCCTAAAGTAAAGTGATTGTTTCATAGTGAGAAAGGAAAAATAGATAGGACAATCTAGATAGATACAGTTGCAGGAGGTTTGTGGAAGGGAAATCTTGAGAAATGAACCTTGTGTGTAATCAAGCTAAGATGGTAATGGATTTATTTAAGTTTAAAAAAAAGAATTTTTACTATCAAAAAACACAGTGTTGCAAAATTTGAGGTTGGTTTTCTCTGTTAAGATAAAATTTTCTTAGATTATTGGTCTGCTATTAATTAAAAAAATCACAAGCAAAGGTTTTTCTTTACCTTTTAAGGAAATCTGCTTAGAAAACAAAGATTTTATGTTTTTATGAGAAAAATCTCCTGTGTTTTATGTAATCATTATCATCAGAGTGTTATTTAAGTAAACCTAGTTTTCTAACATTGAAGGCTAAATTTTACTCACAACTATCCAGCTTATACTTGCCTTCAAAATCTTTTATTGCCACTTCATTTAAATAGATAATTTTCTCTCCATATAAAAGAGGAATATTATAGTGATTATGCTTCTTTGGTATATTAAATACCCATTCCTGGAAGCATTATTGAATAAAATGTAATACCAGGCCTTCTTTAGGTGTATTTATAGAAGTGTATTTCATAAATATTCCAGAAATTATATAAAATTCCTAAAACTCTGATATATTCTGGTATAATGTTATATGTCATAATTTAAAATTATATGTCACAAAAATACCAAATTTCTTTGTCAATTACATTATAAAGTTCATCTAACCTTTAACCATTGTCATTTTTAGGTCTTTTGTCATTTGCAGGCAATTATTGTCTTATTCTAATTCCTTTACAGATATATTTCATCTTCAAAGAAGCCATGGAAAAGACCCTGGTGAGAACCTTAAATACAGATTTCTGATATTTTTAAGATCATAACTCTGAACTAGGAATTTCTAAAACTCCGATGTGTAAACTGATGAATTTATAAAATTGCTAACAAAAGATGAAAGAAAATAAGAATTAATTACATAACACTGGATAAGTTGATAGTGCAAATTATAATTTTTATGACTTTATTTACAACATTGCTGGTTCTTCAATATTTTGTTTCCAGATTTTAAGGACCCCTTTTCTTCTCTCTTTAAGAACAGATATCTTTGTACAAGAGTAAAATATTCATTTTTTACTCCCCACCCAATCCCTCTAAATTTGGAACCTCTTATTAAATATTCTTATTTTTCATGACAATATATATAGTTATATAAGTTCAATAAAAATCTGTTCTCTTTGCAACAAGATACAGTTGGACAAGTCCTTGGCTTGACTTTTTTGCCTAAAGAAACTTCAAAAGTCCAATCTGAGATTTCTTATGAAATTCTTTTGAATTTTATGATTTTTATGAATTTTATGAAATTATGATCTTATGAAATTTTATGATCTTATGAATTTTAAAAAGCTCATTCATTTGTTGCACTCATGTAAATAATCAGGGCAAGTTTATCAAAACTAGACTTTATTTACAAACAAATTATTATAGTTATCTTATTATATTTGTCTTTGATAGAAATGGGAATGAGGAGAACAAAGTATATATTTTAATAATGCACCTTTGTAGATAGCAGATTTCAATGCTGTTAATTATCTCTGAGGTTTGTTTTCTACCTGTAAACTGGACGGAGTCCTGAATTTTTCTAATTTTCTCTAGGTTGTAGCTAGAACTTTCCTTGCTAACACTTCTAATATTCTCCCACTATCTTGATTTGGAATCATCAGGAAACTGAAGCTGCCTTTTCCCAGAATCATGCTAGGTAAAGCTGAGACAACTTGATATCAACTTCAGATAAATCATCGCAGCAGCTCTTAAGTGGACAATCTTCATGCCTGTTGCTATGTGGTCATTCAGAATGATCACCAGTGACACTGAAACCACAAACCAGAGAAGTCGGTCAGATTGCCAGTGTCTGCCCTTACTCCATCTGAAGATGCTTCCAACCTGACATCTATACATGTTCTCAGTTGGCTGCTCTTCAACACCCAGAGACTGAATTTATAACTTGCTCAAACAATTAACCTTTGTTTTTCTTTTGTTTCTAAAAATCCCTTCTTTCCAAATGTATGTAAACAAAATCATCCACCTTAGAAGGACATACGTACTGACATTTTTAAATTCTCTTGGCAAATGAAGCCAATGAAGTTCCATATCCTTTCTTTTTTTCATGGGACAAGACACCTGAGGAGGGTTCTACTTAGCTCCATGGGACATATACCAAAAAAAATGAACAAAAAACTCCTCAATGACTTAATTGGTCAGTGACGCTTTGTGCAAGAGAACTAGATCAAAAGGGAGAAACGTGAAAGAATTTTAAACTATAATAGGACTGGAGGGTATAAAATGGAGAATCTCATTCATATATTCTCAGGAAGATAAACCTTAAGGCCAAGAGAGTGATGTCCTGGAAATGCCTGATTTATAGAAAACTGATAGTGTTGGGATTCTCTTGGAGGTGGGGGGTTGATCAGAGATTGTCACCTATCAACCTTGGAAGTTTGCCAGAGGCAGAAGGAGGAGATACCCCGGGTTGTGTTGGTCTCACAAAGTGGGCTGAATTGAGCTTTGTGTAACTGGACTGATTTTGTGTGCTTGGGCAGTTTTCAAGGCTGGCCTCCATTTATTTTTTATTCTGACACCCACTGAACTCCTCCTTCTTTACATTTTCTGCCCATAAATACAACCTACCCCCCAAATCCACAACAGACTCACCTGTGGCTTTTGACAGATTGCTCATCCTGAATTGCAGTCCCTCTGCTATTCCCCAATAAAGTCATCTTTTTGAGCTTACCTAAAATTTCCTCTTTACTTAGGTCAGCATTACCTAGTAGTAGAAATAATGGATTATATGGTAGTTCTGTTTAAGTATTCAAGTAACGATTAAACTGTTTCCCAAGCGGCCAAACCATTTTACATTCCCACTAGATGTGTTTCAAGTCTACTTTTCTCCATCTCCTCACTAATACTATCATTTACTGTGTTAAAAAGAATTTTATTATAGTTATCTCCGTGGGTATGAAATGGTATCTCATTGTGGCTTTGATTTGCACTTCCCTAATAAATAAAGCTGTTAAACATCATTTAATATGCTTATTGGCCATTTGTATATCTTGTCTGGAGAAATATCAATTCAAATCATCTATCCATTTATACATTGAATTATTTGTGCTTTTGTTGTTGAGTTGAATTAGTTCTTTACAAATTCTGAATACTAGACACTTATCAGATTTATGACTTGCAAATATCTGCCCATTCTGTGGGTTGCCTTTTCACCTTCTTGATAGTGTCCTTTGATGAACAAAAGTTTTTAATTTTGATAAAGTACAATGTACATATTTTTAATTTTGTTATTCATACTTTTGGTGTCATATCTAAGAATTCATTGGTAAACCCAAGTTCGTGAAAATTTACCTTCATGTTTTTTTCCTAAGTTTTATATTCTTATCTTCTGTATTTAAGTCATTTTTCCATTTTGAGTAAATTTTTGTATATGGTATGAGTATGAATCCAACTTTATTCTTTTTTCATTTGTGCACCACTATTTGTTGAAAAGGCTGTCTTTTCCCCTACTGAACAGCTTTGACACTATTGCTAAAAAATCAATTGGCAATTGTGGTTGTAGGTTTATGTAAAGATTTATTTCTGAATTCAGCTCAATTCCATTGGTCTGTATGTGTGTCGTTAGCCCAGCAATACATTGTTTTGATTACTGTTTCGATTACTAGTAAGTTTTGAAATTCAAAAGTGTATGTCCTCCTATGCTATGGACTGAATTGTGTCCTTCTAAAATTTGTACATTGAATCTTCAGCCCCTAATGTATGGGACTTGGAGATAGGGCCTTTAGGAAGTCCTAGGTTTAGATGAGGTGGGGACCTCATGGTGAGATAAGCTCTCTAATAAGAATAGATACCAGAAAGCCTGCTCTTTCTCTCTCTCCCCTCTCCCTTTTCCTCTCTATGTCTGCCATGTGACAACACAAAGAAAAGGCAGCCATCTTCAAGCCAAGAAGAGAGCTTCAACAGAACCTAACCATACTATCATCCTGTTCTCAGGCTTCTAGTCTCCAGAACTATGAGAAAATATATTTCTCTTGTTTAAGCCATTCAGTTTATGGTATTTTGTTATGGCAGCCTGAGCTGACTAAAACATCTAATGTTTTTCTTCTTCTAGATCATTTTGGGTAGTTAGGGCCCCTTGAAAAATTACATATGTATTTGAGGATCAGTGATTCCATTCCTGTAAAATGGTTGTTGGAATTTTGAAAAGGATTGTATTGTGTCTATAGATTGCTTTGTTATGTAATAATATTAAATTTTCTAGTTTATGGAAACGGGATGTCGTTCCCACTTACTCAGGTGTTCTTTACTTTCTTTCAGCATTGCTTTGTAGTTTTTAGTGTAGAAGTCTTTCATCTTCTTGGTCAAATTTACTCCTGTGCATTTTATTCTTTTGGATGCCATTGTAAATAAGATTTAAAAAAATTACTTTTTGGATTGTTCATTGCTGGTGTATAGAAACACAACTGATGTTTTTGTGGCTATCTTGTACCCTGCAACACTGCTGAATTTGTTTATAAGATTTTTTTGGAGAGTTTCTATATATAAGACCATGTCATAATATGAATAGAGAATTTTACTTCTTTCTTATTTTGAATGTCTTTTATCAGCATTCTCCTTTTTAATGAGTGGAAGGTAATTTACTTTCTCTCTCTTAAGATATTTGCAAGAAATATAAGGCTTAGTTAAGTAGTATGAGATTTTCATCTGTCAAATTGCAAAGATTTTTAACATTAAATATTGGTGAAGAGTATTGAGAATGTGGAATTCAGCTATGAAGAGTGGAAATTAATCAAATCTTTCAAAAGATTAATGTATAAGCATACTACTGAGCAGAAATTTTACTTCTAATTTATATCCCGAAGAAATAATTGAACTATTTCCAATGGCTTATATGTGAGAGTATTCACTGCAGCATTATTTACAATGGGATAATTTTTAAAACAACCTAGTAAAAGATTGTCAAACATGTTATAAATCATTCAGTCATAAGATATTATGCTGTGTAATCATTAAAATGGTTGCTAGGGGGGAGTTTTATAGTATGTTAAAAACAAGTTTGAAAGGACTATTTATTCTCCATTCTTCCTCTTCTTCTCCTTCTCTCTATTCACACAAATGGATCAACAATTAGTTATATACACTGAAATATTAGTAATAGTTATCTCTGTGTAGTTGAATTAATTAATGACTTCATTTCAGTCTTTTTTCTTTTTTCATATATTCTACACTTATTATTTATGATTTTTAATACAAACACATTTTAGAAAATCTTAATAAATATAAGAAAACTTTTTCTCTCAGAATCTACATGTTATCATTTTATAACAATCAGCTTTTAAAATTTTCTCACTATTTTACTTTATTTGTATATCAATTCTCCCATGATATGTATCAAAGTGAGTCAATGGCGAAAAAGAAGAGGAGAGGAGCACCTGGGTGGCTCAGTCAGTTAAGCGTCTAACTCTTGATTTTGGTTCAGGTCATGATCTCATGGTTCGTGAATTAGAGCCCCACATTGGGCTCTGAGCTGATAGAGCAGAGACTGCTTGGGATTCTCTCTCTCTCTCCCTCTTTCTCTGCCCTTCCCCCACCTGTTCTCTCTCTCTTTCTCTGTCAATAAATAACTAAACATCAAAAAAAAAAAGAAAAAGAAGAGGAGAAAAAACTCTATATCTACATATGTACATATACATATATTTATGTATTTATTTATGTAAATATACACACACCCATATTTTTCTGGAGCCTCAACTATGCAATATGCTCTTTATATGTTGTTTTTTTAATTAATGGGAAAAAAAACCAGCATGCAACTTCAGGATTTTAAAAGGAAATAAAACCAACAGAGACACGGGGGGGCGGAGGGGGAACATTCTGATATTTAACAATAGAAAAGCTAATAAATTTTAGCTTAAATTAATATATGTAGGCCAAATTAACTATAATTGGAATTTAAAAATCTATTGTCTTAGAAACAGGCAGCATTGAAGAAAGTAAACACATCTTATAACATCATATTTTGACTTGGAGAGCAATGACTATGGAAAAACGTAAATCTTCCTAGCATCTATTTCTAAGTTTTGGCTTAACTTAGAAACATTACAAGTTCCGGTGACTTAATCTATTAGGAATGAGAATCCTGAGACACCTTAGTGGCTCAGTTGATTCAGCATCTGACTCTTGATTTTGGTTTAGGTCATTATCTCAGGTTCATGAGCCCAACATCAGGGTCTGTGCTGGGATTTCTCTTTCTGCTCTTCCCCCACTTATGCTCATTCCCACTCTTTCTGAAAATAAACAAATAAACTTAAAAAAGTAGTGATTATCCTTTTTAATGTTACTATTCCCTGGCTCTCTTTAATTTTTCAAAAGATTTCCATTGTTCCTTAAAAACAAGATGCTCATTAGTATACCTATGCAATCTATGTTTTAAAGGTTAAATGTCTTCATTTTCCAAATTTCTGTAATCACTTCTATAGTGACTTGTCAATATGGACATTAAGTGGTACTTAAATGGGAGACATAAAATCTAACAATATGTTTAACATGGCTGAGTTAACATTACTGGAAATCTTTGCATTTTGATCATCTTCAGTATTCTATGTTTAGCAATTTTTTGGCTATTGAAATATAGTAAGTAATGTACTGCCAGAAGTACATTAGAATGTAAATTAGTTAATATTTTATCTCATGTTAATGTGGTATGTCAAAAATGAACAGGGTTTAAGCCTATAAGCTTAAGAAAATTACAACATGACGTTGTAAAAATTTCAGAATGGTCTTTTGGTAAGGTTTTCACCTTTTAACACTATATATGGCTCTTTAAAACCTAAGCTAACATTTTTGCTAGTAGGGCTCTGATCCCATAAGTAGTAATTTATAGGGCTGAATCCTATCAACCTAAGGAAGGTTAAAAGAGGTCTGTACATTTGTTGTCAATCTTTATGTCATCACTTTTGATCACCTCTCATGGCACGAGTGACCCTGAACTACTTGTATTTTATGGAACTGTTTATGCTGTATCAGACCTTATGTCTCTGTTATGTGTGTGTGTGTGTGTCTGTGTGTATGTGTGTGTGTATACACATATGTATTATGCATATAATTTCCCTCTTTATTCTGGGTAGTGTTAAACTCTACATTTTACATCTTCTTTTTCTATTATTGTGTTGCTTGTCCTTTTTATTTGATTAAATTTTTATTCAACTACTTTTTTTAATGTCCTTTTATTACTTTTTTTAAATGTGTTACTTACAAATAGTACAGAGCTAAGTCACATTTTTTATACCAGCATGAATGTACTTGGCTTTTAATGTGAAATTTTTGTTCATATTTTGTGTAGTGTAATAAGTAATAAATAAAACTGATTTTTTTTCACAAATTTTTAAAATATTATTTATTTTTCTTCCCATTTTTTCTTTAACCAACTTTTGGTGAATTGATCAAATGTTATTAATTTTATTCACCCCTCCTGTCATTTTCTAAGTTTTATTATACTTTTTCATCTTATTTCTGATTATGTTTTTTTTTCCCAGCGCTCATAATAAAGCACATAGTTTGACAGTATATTAAAACAACCACCATTTCCCCCTACTTATAGATCTTTTTTTTTTTACGTTTATTTAGTTATTTAATTTTCAAATGTTTTATTTATTTCTGAGAGAGAGAGAGAGACAGAGACAGACAGACAGACAGACAGACAGTGTGAGGAGGGGAGGGTCAGAGAGAGAGAGAGGGAGACACAGAATCTGAAACAGGCTCCAGGCTCTGAGCTAGCTGTCAGCACAGAGCCGACACAGGGCTTGAACCCACGAACCATGAGATCATGACCTGAGCCAAAGTCGGACGTTTAACCGACTGAGCCCCCCAGGCGCCCCCCTACTGACAGATCTTATTATTACTATTATTATTTTTACTATTCTTTCCATCAATTTCCAGAATGCATTCATTTATTTTTGTTCTGCTTGCCCTTATCATAGCTTTTACTGAAATACTTTATAATCTTTATTCTGGATTATTTTTAGATGTTTCCTGTAATTTATCTTCCCTATTTTAAGAAGACTTATTTAGTATTTTTTAATCATGTACACATATTATGAATCATGTCTATATTTATTTTTATCTATCTAATCTATGTTTATTTATCAATACTATTTCTTTTCTTTCCAATTTTTCCTATTTTGACAATCCCATTCTGAATGATTATTATTTGAGAAGTGGTATTTTTTAAAACATTTTCCTCAAAAGGGGTACATAAGTGATATATTCTTTGCATCTTTGTATATACACAATTACCTTGCAGATAAATGCTATCTTGGATGGGTATAAGATTTCTGGTTTAAATTCTTTTTATCTTCTCCTCAGTGTTCTACTAACAGTATTATACCATTTTGTAAGTTCCTATGTTGCAGGCGACAGCCCAATGACAATGATTTTGGTCCAGTAAATAGGGAGATTTGTGTCAGGAATCAAAGTAATTTTCTTTCTTTTTATTTCTTTTTCTTTTCTCTTTTTTTGGAGGGGAGTTGTATTTCATCCCAGAGTCCCTCTGGGACTCTCAGTCCTATAAACTTAAATTGACTCCCTTAACCTATTCTTTGCATTAACAAATTAGAAGACTACATAGTGGTCTTGGGGCGCCTGGGTGGCTTAGTCGGTTAAGCGTCCGACTTTCGCTTAGGTCATGATCTCGTGGTTCGTGGGTTCGAGCCCCGTGTCGCGCTCTGTGCTGACTGCCAGCTCAGAGCCTGGATCCTGTTTCAGTCTGTGACTCCCTCTCTCTCTGACCCTCCCCTGCTCACGCTGTCTCTCTCTCTCTCCTAGAAATAAATAAAACATTTTAAAAAAATTAAAAAAAAAAAAAGACTACATAGTGGTCTAGACAAAAGATGCTTACTGATAGTCAGGATTAGGATAGTAATAATAACAAGGGAGACCAATAGATAAATGTACATTATATTTTAAAGGTCAAGTTGACAGGATCTTGTAATATATTAGACACCAGTTTGATCTAATGAAAGATTCCAAAGATGATACATAATTTCCAAACCTAGAAGCAAGATAGATGACCATGCCATTTCTCAAATAGGAGAAAATTGGGGATAATTCATGTGTCATATTTGTTAATTTTAAAAGTCGATGACATTTAAGGGATAAATCAAGTAAGGATAGGCACTTGTAAACCTGTATCTCAGGGAGAGATTGGGCCTTGAAATATATATCTGGGAGCCATTAAAATAAAAATGATTTTTCAACCAAGGGGGATGGATTGATCTAATCATGTCACATATCTATTGAGCATCTTTTATGGAGTAGATAATATTGTAGGCATGGGATACAAAATACTGAATAAGATAGAATTGTGGAAGTTTAATTATAATGAGAGGTGGATGACAGTAGGGCAAAGCCACAAACTGAATTCTGAGGAACACATAGATGTAAAAGTCTGGTTGAGGACGAGTATCCAGGATAGGACACTAAAAGGAATTGGCCAGTGGATAATAAAAAATCCAAGAGTGTTCCAAAAGAGGAGACCTTTAAGAAGAGAGTTGTGAACTGCGTTGAGTTTTGCTGATAGTCAGGTAGTCTCAATACAAGAGAGAGTACACAGTTTATCAATATGGAGCTAGTGAAGTTGGTGCCCTGAGAAAAATCTGCTGGCGGGAATGGCAGAGAAGCCAGATTGGAGCAGAGTATGGAGTGAGTGAGTGGGGAGAGCAGAGACATTGAGTGTTGACATCTAGATTGTTGTTGTTGTTGCTGCTGTTGTTTTTAACCTAAAGGATTGCTGGAAGCAACATCTTCAATTTTGGAGAAGATGAGTGTGATCATCCTGTCACAAACATCATTTAGGAAATTTTCAGATTTATATTTGTACTGGGAATGGACAGATGAGAAGCATTGAGACCCTTCTTTCAAAAGAGAGCCATTTACTATTTAATAATAAATCCATAATAGTTACAGAATTTTGGAGCCCTTCCAGATAAAGGATAGGATTTGCTCATATTATATTAGTTTTCATGACATTACAAAAATTATGATCAATTATATCTCTCTTAACTGTAGTGATTTAGACGTGTTTATCGTAACAACCCCTGATTAAGACAGACATAACAGATTCACATTTAAAAATACTCACCATCTAATAGTGTTGCTTCCATGTTTAGGATAATTGCAGTGTTTTATAGCATTTTCTCTGTGAGACACTCTAGATTGAATGATGTTAAATGTGTTAAAGTCTTTCTTTGCTTAATGGTAAGATGTAGTATTAGACTGCCAAGTAGAAGTGGGAATGCATTTAGCCAATCCATAACCTTCCCTGCTGCTTTGTGTGGATAATTACAGTAAACCTGCCTCCCCCCAGCATCACTGTGAAAGCCACTGCAGTACTTAATTTTGACAATTTTTTGTTTTTGTTGAAGGGTATGTGTATTTGGAGTGGCTAAAACCATGTTTAAATCAGGGTGACAATAGGTAGCTAGTTCAACATTGTGTATTCCTTCAAGTAGCAAAATTGGGATGCCATTAATATGCCAGAGAGAGAAAAATATATTTTCTCTAGTGGAAAGTAGTTAAGGAGGAAATAAATGTTGCCAAAAGTCATAATTAAAGCTCCAGTATTTAATATTAGACCTGCACTTCAGTTGGATATTTAAAAATTATGATAATTCTATAGTGTCCATTTTCCTTTTGAATGAAAAGCTAGGGAATGTATATTGATATATCCCATATTTTTTTCTATATGAGTCAAGGTCACACATATCATGTGTCTTGGAATGCCTGGAGTTCCTTTGTCGAAGGAATTGATAAGAATACATTCCTAAAATTCTTGATCAGAATGCTAACTCTATACTTGTAGAGTAAGTAGAGTAGAATGAATAAAAAAAACCCTTAGTTTCTTATTTAATTTTAACATTTAAAATAAGATCATATGTGATTTTTAAGTGTTAAGCTTGTTTTCATGTATTGAGAAAATACAAAGTATACCTAACCTATGGATACACAGTGTCCACTAAATTCCTTTACATATTATTTGGAGCTGAGAATGTTTGTCTGAAAGAAAGGGTCCAACAGACTACTTAGATACTAAGTCAACTCACAGTTTCACTGAACTCACACTATAAGAGAGGTTATCTTTCATTATAAAATATGACCACACTGGGGTGAAAAAGACAATGTGGAACATGACTTTTGATGTCACAGGATATATTCTTGATTGCAAATGGAATGACCCATACATAAATTAATCAATAACAATACAAATGCCAAATGACTGACATGGTGGAATTATATCTTATGGACTGAGTGAAGAGAGCACTATGGGTCAGTGTTTACAGTGTTTTGAGAGAAGGTATGTTTTAACATGAAACTTTGAGTGATGGGTAGCATTGAGGTAGACCAGAGGAATGGTGAATGATGCAAATGAGTAAAAAGAAACAAATGTGAGTGAAAGAACATCAATAAAAGGTCTGGCCTTGGAAATTTGAGTTAGATCTGTGGGCAAAGCGATGAGAAAGTGAAATTACAAAGAGTTAGAAAAGGCCGGTGACCTTCCCCACCACCAGTCTCCCCCTTCTAGTAAACTGCGCTAAGGGGGCCCTCATTTCAGGTCTAATGTGGTTGTTTTCTCACCCATGTCAGGCAGAACTTCCACCTGAAATCAACCATTGATGTGACTCTTAGAAGACCTGCAGTACACCTATGAACACATACTTGGCTTTGAGAATAGGTTTGACCTTCCTCTAAGCTGTCAGTAAATTTAAAACTAAGATCAGAATGTCTCCATTTCAGGAGCAAGTTTACCTTACTTTGACGGGTTCTGCAAAAATCTGCACAAAAATATTTGCTTATTTGCTTGTTTTCAATGTTGCTCTCTATTTCAAACAAAATGGCTGCATAATCTTCTCCGAAATATTGGAGATTAGTAGTTTAAGTTGAGCATATTTGGAATATTATTCAAGGCATTAGGGGAAGGCTGTGGACTTTTATTGTAGCTAAAGACCTCATGTGAACTAAGATGTGGATGCAGCCACAGTGGCATGACTCTGTCATGTATTTGGGGAATCATAGCTGCTCTGCCTCAATGACCATTAGCTTATTACATGAGTTTATTTTGCAACAGTGAGATATCCTTCTGTTAAGTGTCAGTGCAGCCCTTCTGTGAATGCATGTGACAATGTGTCTCCCCAGGAACATTTCTTCATTTCGTTCATACTTGAATTTTTAATAATCCCGACCAGATGGACATCTTCCTTCTTCTCTAAATAGCAATGCTCTAGAGTTTGCTCATCTTGAGATTTTGTAACATTTGTGATGAACTCTTTAATGAGCAATAGCAAAGGGATTCTGGAGTTCAGCTTGTTAATTAGCAGTACAGATTTTGGCTACTGTTAGGTCGAAAATAATTGATTTATATTTCAACACTATGCCATACATGTGTTCTCACAGAAAGGTATTTGTTAGTCCTCCTGAAAAGAGGCTTTTCAAAAATCATTCTCTAAATTGCATCTGCTTATAAAGCAAGTCAGGAAGGTAGGTGTTTACATTCTATTCATGTGAAAGATGAAAAGGATTGTTCTTATCCTAATCATAACTTCCTGTAACAGAATTTGAAAATGTAACAACATTCAAGATTTTTCTACTATGATTCTGGGTATCTCTAATATAATAATTTAAATGAAGTTGGAATATAAATGAACACAGATATAGTATATTTTTAGGACACTGTCAAACATTAAGAAGTAAATACTTCATTATAGATTAAAACTTATCACTGATTTGCTTACTGTCATAGATCCATTAAAATTTGTTTGATCACTTAGTATAATGAAAAAAAATTGAATAAGAGTCAAAAGACTGCATTCTGGTATTAATCCTGCCACTATTTAGGTTTGTGATCTGTTGTGAGTCACTTCTTCACTTTCCTCATTTGTAAAATGGTGCAATTGGCTTCTAACCCATAAGGTAATTTACATTTCTAAAATTCCATGAATTTAAGTTTTTTATTTCTGTTTCCTTCCCTTGCAGTGGCATTTTAAGTGACCTCAAAGAACAAGGGTCATGTTTTAGTCTTCTACTTTTAATTGATTGTAGTAGGATGTATTATCACTTGTGTTTTTAAATGTTTTCGAGCCAAGATATGGTTCCCTGGACTTTTCCCTATCAATGTCTGTTAACATCAAACAAAATAACTGCCTTTGTCAATCTTTATAAGAATTTATGACCATAATTCAACAAGTGCCATTGGACTTTCCCATTAGCCTCCGTAAATAAATTAGTTTTAGATTCTGAAGAACACTTCAGGTGTGTCCCAACCTAAGAGGTGCTGGAGAGAGGAATCAGACACTGTGTCTTCTTCCATGTACTCTACTCTCTTTTCTGACCAAAACATGGTCATTAGAAATTTGGACGAAGAAATAAATGATGTGCTTATCAAATATGCCCATATCTATGCTGAATGAAAAAGCCAAACAGTACCTTTGGGAACCATGGTTTATATCTAGACCACTTCTAGGAATTAACAACTAGAGATATGATAGGCAAAAAATAAAAATCAAAGTCTGAATTTTAATAATAATAAACCAAAATCAACAGGAAAAATGAAAACAAAAATATGATCAACAGGATAACCCAGGACTATAGAGACTTAATTTAAAAACAAACAAACAACCTCATAAGTAAAACATTTAAGATCCTCTTAATAATCTACAAAATCAGCTACATTAACATCCATAGAATATTTTGACATCAGAAGGAGATCATTGTACTTGTGTTGCATCTGGAGAACTACATACAATTCTGTGTTTAATTCTTCAGTTCAGTCAAGAAATAGCTAAACTTTAATATAACATCATATCTAAAAACAGAAGTTCCCAAAATTACTTTTGAAGCTTTCTGAAATAAAATACTGTATAACTCTCCCCTAGGAGATTTTGACACAGTAGTAGGTCTGGGATGTCTTAATAAACTTGGCCTTATAGAATAAAACTAATTATAAGAACTATCAAATGTTGAATAATTTCAATAAGGTAAGTGGTTTATATTATTGCATTAATTCTTTTAACAATACTGTTTTATAATGATAACCGAGCTTCAATAATGTGAAATCATATTCCTTAAAAAGAATATTTAACAAGTCATTTCCTTGATTTCAAAGATTCCTTTCTCTCAGTCATTGCCTTATATCACTGGAAAAGCACCCAGATGAACTGGGATGATGGAAGGAATACAAGTTCTAAGCCATATTGGCAGCAGGCTTGGAGCAAGAGCTCTTTGGGTAGTGGACCAGAAGGGACACTGGAGCCCTAAAGGGTACCATGGGGAGTCAGCAGGAGTCCCAGTTATGTCCATGGAGCCATGATAGGATCAGCATGGTGCGGACAGAGCTGGAAAGGACCTCCCAGCAGCAGAATAGCACCTGCCTGTCCTTGTGGTAGGAGTTTCAGAATAAAAAGGATATTCTTCTCTCACTTTGTATATTCTGGGCACCAGAATGCAAATTGCAATCATTAGCTTGTTGGGATATCTAGTTCTTCCTAAAGGCTGGGTGTTGTGTGTAAGCGATGAATGATGGGAATACCCCCAAAATGAAGAGCACACTGTACACACTGTATGTTAGCCAATGTGACAATAAATTATATTAAAACAAAACAAAACAAGCTGGTGTTTAACATTGCAGGTAAGTGGATACCTGGCTCCAACCTGGCTTTTCATTTGTGCCTCAGCTTGATCCTCCATCCCCTGTGCTGGGGTCTCTGTATCTTGTTTTATGTTCCATTCTATTAATTAAAAGTATTTTCTCTGTTTTGAAGTTGTTGGGTGTGTGTGTGTGTGTGTGTGTGTGTGTGTGTGTGTAAGCTTATACTTGCAGTTCAGCATGTCTTCCTGTAACCTGAGGGCTTGCTCTACAATTTCTTTGGAAACTGGTGTAGCCATTAAAAAAAAAAACTATTTTGGACAAAAGGCCTAGTTCTGAGCTGAAGACCATTTCCCATGTGACAGCACAGCATTCTTCAAGTTAGTGGAAGCAGTTACTCAAATGACCTTGGTGGCAACCGGGTTGGTGCAGGGATAAACTGTTGATCTCAGAGAGCCATAATGGGGCTTAGAAAGGATGGTGAGTTGGCAGAGGATTCTAAGTCACATTAACTTAGGACACGACAGGCTCAGACACACATTGTTGTTGCTGTAGTAGGGTGGCTGGTCAGCTCAGTTTCATTTATTGCCGCAGGTCTACTAAGGAAAGGGAAGCCTATGGAGTTTCTTAGACACCTACTCAATGTTCAAATGCATATCAGCTTCATAAAACCACAGAATTTGCTGGAACCAAGGAATTGTAACCTTCAGCTTGACCCAAGAGATCATGGATTCTAACTAGAATCTCAATTTCTCCACTTTTATGTATGACTCATGAAATAAAATGTACACAAAAGATATAAAAACACGTAGAATATATATCCTTTTGCTTCAAAAAGCTTTTATTCCAAGTATATTTAATTTTTTAAAAACTGTTCATTTCAGGAGCTATATCCTTGCACTATACTACTTTCTCTTATTTATTTGTTAATATGTTAATTGCAATATGAAGAAAAATAATTCAAATACTTCAAAATGTGTTTTTAAGAAAGTGAAACATTTTTGACTAGTAAGTGCTACCATAGAGGCAGGAAATTATTTCAGAGAAGGGATGACTGCAAAACAAAAACAAGCAAAACAAAAATGGAGAACAGACATAAATGCCTGTACATACATTTCTTCGCAAGTCACAAAAATAACTTGAAGGTTCCAGTATGCCTGAGCTATTTTGCAGGGAACTCTCACTAAAATGAAAATTAATGTGTGAAGATACACCCGAAGGAAATGTCTATTATTGTGGCATTTGAAGTAGAAGATTTATGATTCTCAAAATGCTGTTGAAGTCAGACGAAGATACTTATTCACTATTCATTGTGTGCAGGTTGCTACGTTAATGTTGGGGGTCACTTAAAGATTCTGAAAGCAAAGAACTTGATTATGCCTTTGATGAGCTTAGTGACTTTTTAGGCAAACTCAATTCATATTTGAATGCAATGTTTTCCTCAATAAATTCATGTCATAATGAATATAGAGCCCATAGAAATGATGATTGATTCTTCTTTTGTGCACAATGTACTATTGATTTTTCTTTGTCAGCATAAATTAACTTATCCTTTCAACTCCCCATGACAAAACAAGCTAACCCATCTTCTTTTTCAGTGGTACCATATTAGAATGATGTATATCCACTGACAGCTTTGTTTCCTTTATGAATCGCTTCAATATTTTGTTAAATACGCACGATTTACTAATAAAATGCTTAAATCACTCAGGCTGGTGGTCAGTGTAATTTTTATATATTGAAAATTCTGGAGAAGATAAATGATAAGAATGGTAATCTGTGTCTAAGTTGTGTGTGCATGTGTGTTGAAATATAAGAAGAAAAATATTTGAGACCTACTGAAGTTCTGAATACCTTATAAGATGAAAGTTGTGCTTTAGTGGGTTTGGAAATTAGATTTAGAGAATATTATGGCAAAAGATCAATAGAGATAGATTGTTTTATATAGAAAGCAAGCATGTTATCGCTGCTTAAAGGATAACCCATATTGTATTTCTAACTTTAAACAATGTATTCTGGTCTCGTTGAAAGAGAAAGTACATTCTTAAAATTCCAAATCATGTAATTGGAAGGTCTTGTTGCTCATTGACTCTTTAACAAATAAAATTATATAACGTGTTAAATATATTAAATTTTGCTCCTGCAAAGGTATACCTGTCGAGTATTTTTAATGTCAGGTGAAGATCTCCATCTGTTCCCAAGTAATCATTCATCATTCTCACATTAAATATAAGCTTTTGGGGATAAGCAGTGTTTTTCAGGGCCACTCAGTTATTGGCAATGTTTAGGGACAATAAAATGGTTATTCATGGGCTTGTCTAACGTATAACTCCCTGTTAGGAGTATTTTGCAGCCCTGAATGCTTTTAAATGGGAAGTGATGATTATCAGTTTATTCTAAAATTATTTTTAAAATTTGCTTTCACTTTCAAGTATGTAAATTATGGTATCATAACATTTATTTATTTACTTCCATTCAACTTTTACGTCGCTGGGGCAGTTGTTTGACAAATGTCAGACATGGAAATACCTGAAATAAATTTCATTTGACCTCTCACATCTGTAGATTCACCATTCACTCCTGCTCTCCCATCCCCTTTGCATTTGTCCAAACAGAATGCTCCTCTTAAAGACACACGTGTTACTTCAAGATCTATTACTATCATTGATTTCCTCATCTTTGCCTCCATCTAGTATTCTCAACTGCCTTCTGATAAATTCTTTTCCTATATATGCTATATTTTCCCACAGAAAATCCTCACAGGACAGATGGATGGCATCCATTTACTACTCAAAACTATTTTTCTGGTAAATATAATTTCTAACACCCATACAAGGTTTCAATCTTTCTGTAGGGATACGAAGAGAATAAGCCTAAAAGTGCAACACATTGAATTTACTTTGGCTACTGGCGTTTTCTTGATTGCATGAATACTCGGCTCACATGGAGGATTTGGGGGTACTCATGTTACAAATATTAAGTACTTTTCCTATGAGCAATTATGAAAAAAAAAAAGCCTGCAGCTTCTACATCTGACGTCTAGATAAGATTACCTACTTACTATAAGACACTGAGGACAATTCTAATTAATTTTTTTTTTTATGAAGTAGGTTTGTATTTTCTCCTTGGGATGTTTAATAAATTTAACACCAATCCTTAACTTTTTTAATGATTTCATTTGAGATGTTTTGTATTAAGTTCAATACAGTTATTTCCCAACATCAAAAGCAAGATGATAGTATAACTAACAGAAAGAGAAAATTTTAGAAATAGAGAACACTAAATAACCACTAAAACAAGATTTTTAAATTATAAGCTTTCTATTGTAGACTTTCAATATTTTTGTCAAAGAAAATATTTTGTTGGCTATTTTAATAATTCTCAAATATTTTTAATATTTAGTCACAGCTACATCAAATTTGTCTATATACATATTTACATATGCATATATGACAGTTGTTACAAAATCTTTAGTTTGTTTAACTTGACTTCTTTCAGCTGAAATCATCTTTACAATTTCTCTCAGTCCTCCAAGTTTTCCTATGCTTTCTGAAGGCAGATCTATGGCGGCTCATCTATCTTTTTCGTATGTTTATTTGTTAACTTACCACTGCTTGAAAGCTTTGCAAAATAAACAGAAACTGTTTCCATTATTTCTCTTTTTTTACATTTTTTGAATGCTTATTCACTTTTGAGAGAGAGAGAGAGAAACAGAGAGAGAGAGAGAGAGAGAGAGAGAGAATGAGTGAGGGAGGGGCAGAGAGCAAGGGAGACACAATTCAAAGCAGGCTCCAGGCTCTGAGCTGTCAGCACAGAGCCTGATGCAGGGCTTGAACTCACGAGCCTCTTAACCGACTCAGCCTCCCAGGCTCCCCTGTTTCCATTATTTCTTAATGAGGCAGTTTTCTCATCCTATATTTCAGGACTTGTATCACACAAGGTGTTTTTGTTTTTTGAGAAGCCCAGACATCATCTAGATTTTTCCTCAACCCCATTCTCTTCTTTTATGGCCAAAGGAAGCTTAGAAATGGTGCTAAGTTCCTTCATCCCTATCTTCCTCCATAAGGGCTCTGAAGTCCCAAATCTACAGATGACATGCTCTATGACCACATCCCTTTACCCATATAATTTCTACTTTTAATCACTGACTTGATATCGTTTGGCTATCAGTACTTGTATATTTTATTAATTTATTGAATTCCTACAGAGTCATAAATTGAACGTTTAAAATATGCCTGCCATGGAAATAAGTGTTTCATGTCAGATAATCTCTCTGGACCAGCCAGCTGTAACTAAAGAAACAGTGAGAATTATGACAGCAATGCCCCCATGGTTAGGAAGTGAGAGGAAATCTCCAAAGAAATTAGTAGCTTAAGCATACAGTCCTGTAAACATCTAATATGGGAGTTCTTTCTTTACCCTATTAACAGATGTGTTAAACTATATGTTTATTTATTAATTTTAATTTATTATTTATCCTAATTCAGTTTGTTCTGTTGACTTGGGATTATTGAACAAATGAGTAACTACATATATATATGTATATATATATATATATATATATATAAACATTTATTCATTTTTGAGAGACAGAGTGCAAGCAGAGAAGGGGAGAGAGAGGGAGGCACAGCATCTGAACCAGGTTCCAGGTTCTGAGCTGTCAGCACAGAGCCCAACACAGGGCTCAAACTCACCAACTGTGAGATCATGACTTGAGCTGAAATTGGACTCTTAACAGACTGAGGCACCCAGGCACCCCTGGACAAAAAGAGTAATAATAGACACAGGGACAAGCTATTTCCTCTTAGAACTGTTGTCTGGTCTCCTTGTCTCACTCTACATACTCTTTCTGGTAGATCTCAGCAGCTCAATAATCGGATCCAGATTGGTTTCCCAAATCTGAACTTGCAGCACAATGTTCTCCCAAGTTGTGGATACATTTATCCCTTGGTTCTTTTGCCTCCTTCATGTCCTACTTCCATATAACTCTGTGAAATCTCTCCTCTTCTTCTCACCTCCAACTCCTTTGCCTGGGCCTATGGAGATAATGTAATGACCTTATCTGTAGTATTATCTGTATTACCACAGTGATGTAAGAACTGCTGTTGCTGTCTCCAGTCATGTGCTCTTTTTTTTATGTTTATTTATTTATTTTGAGTAACAGGGAATGAACATATGTGCACAAGCAGGGGAGGGTCAGAGAGAGAGAGAGAGAGAGAGAATCCTAAGCAGACTCCGCACTGTCAGTGCAGAGCTGAAATCAAGGGTCAGACACTTAACTGACTGAGCCACCCAAGCATCCCTCCAGTCTTGTCCACTTCTAAGAAATCTTTGTCAACACAAAAATGATCACATTAGTCTTTACTGAAATCCATTGGTCAGTGGCACCTGAGTGACTCAGTCGGTTGAGAGCATGACTTTGGTCCAGGTCATAATCTTATGGTTTGTGAGTCTGAGACCTGGCTCGGGCTTGCCACTGTCAGTACAGAGCCCTCTTTGGATCCTCTATCTTCCCCACTCCCTCTCCCTGCTCCTCCCCTCACCTCCCTCAAAAATAAATAAACATTAAAAAATCTGTTGGTCAATGTTCTCTGTATGCAGGCTCAAATCCAAGTTTCCTAAAGTCTACCATAATTTCATCCTGGAACATCTTTCCAGTCTTAACCTTTGTTCTCATCCCATTAACAACTCTCTGTACGGGATGCAAATAGTTATGGTACAAGAAGCCACCTAAAGGTTTTCTGCCTTTGATATAACCACTCTCTCTTCTTTAGAAGGATTCCTCTCTTTTCCGTTCTGATGATAGGAATAAACATCTTAAAGACTATGGTCTTCCTATAAGACCTATGGCATAATGTTTGAAATATGACGATATTTATTGGTTTAGTTAGCAGTTCATGAATTAGGCAGCATCCAATCTAGCAGATAGATAGGAGCACCAAAGAGCTCTACAAGGCAAGAGATTTGGTAGGCAGAAGGAAGCAGGAATGAGGAAGTTGTGCTAAAGAGAAAGTGAATTTGTTATTTCAAGGTTACTTTCCTTGTACAGATGGCCAGGGTTTCTCAGGCAAACACCTATATAATGCTGACTAAGTGATTTCTGATTGTCTGGCTTCAGATTCCATTTCTGTGAGACCCCAAACTGTAATTAAGTTAAATCTTGGTTTGGTGACATGGAGCTTAGGATAAAGTACTCAATTTAGGGTCTGTTGTCTTATTTTTAACAAATAAGGTCTCATATTAAACTGATGGTATTATTATCTCCATTTTTACTGTAGATGAGACTTTTACTGTTGAAGACTTAGGGAGGTTAAGTAACTTGCCCAAGGTCAGAAGCTGGAAGCATGTCAGAACTGATATCTGTAATAAAAGTAACACATCAGTTTTCTGCTGAAGGACTTGTCCACATTAATTTGGTGCCAAGATGTTAAGAATTAAAAATGAAGAGTTAACTCCCCAATAAAATGTATAAACTGAATATAAACCAAATGCAGAGAATTATTAAAAGCAGTTATTATTATTTATATGATCTTAAGTCGAGACTTGACTTAGAGACCAAAAAATTTTGTGGCTTAATTTAAAATAGATAGAATAATGAACAGACTCAGTTGAGTAGCAGTGTCTGATGATACAGAAGAATGACAGAGTACAAAAGGCACAACTCTGATAAAGAAACAAGATTGTTGTTTCAATCAGCTTCTGTATCAGAATAGAAGCTCTAAATGGAGGATATTTGGGGCCATATATCACTTTCCGAGAGGGGAGTTCTCCACCTAAAACAGCTACATGATAGTTCTGGACCAGTTTCAGAAATGAGAACAGGTTGGGTTTGTTCGTCCGTGTGTGTGTGTGTGTGTGTGTGTGTGTGTGTGTGTTTCTTTTTATCATATGGAAGCGGTAGGTACGCATTTCTCATAGTGAGAATGATGTGATGAAGGTACTCCTATTTTACCAAGTGAACAGGCAAATTGTGAGAGTTTACTTGTACCTATGCTATCATCATCATTTTTTCACCTATTTTTCTGAGAAAGAAAAGTGGGAAAATGGTTTTTTGTTTCTAATAGGTAGTTTCTTAGAGCACAGTGAAAAAGATCTTGAGGAAGACGTATTCAAAAAAGAACTTTGAATATTTCATACACATATTATCTCCCTCTAAAATGCATGGTGTTTTCTTGGCATCTTTTCTACTAGAAAAAGGTTTCCATTTTATTTTTCGCAAGCACTAAATTGCAACTTTTGAGGGCTTTTGTTTTTTCTGTGTGTGTGTGAAGTCAGATAGCACCATTATCTTGTAGAAAATTTATTCTTGTAATATTTATGCCACTCTTAGAATGTAAAGGATCACCATAATACATCTGACAGAAATAAATAGATAGAACTATGAATACAATTTTTTTTATTGATTACTTCTAAGCACAGGCATTGCAGCCTTCTGGCTAGACTTGCAATGATCCCCTTTCAATGCATGGCTCTCCAGACCTACTTACTTCTATAAAATGGTCAATGTATTGTTGAGCAGACTGAGTTTTGAAGACAGAAAGGCCATACAGCATTTCAATTGGAATTCTTTTGACTGGAGGGTTGGGTGATTAAGCTGGTCACTTGTGGAAATATATTGATTTCATGATATATTTTCAGGAACCGATTTTTCTCTTCTGAAACACTGTGTCATGATGTGCTATTTAGAATTTCTTCTCTTCCCAGAGGGACACAGAACAGCTTTCAACAACTGAAATGAAGCTGTAACAATGGATAAAAGGAATATTGTGTCATTGTTATATTTAACTCCCTAAATGTTAACAGAGAATCCACAAATATGAATTTGTGTTTTCCTTGATTATACAGTCTTATGAAGTAAGTGTATTTTAGTTTACTATGCATTAGTTATATTGTCTAGAAAAGCATATTCTTAAATTACAGATAATACATGAAATGTGTAAAATACTTAGTTTTGTATATGGCATAGCATATTGCTTATTTGAGACTACATTCCCCTCTCTCCACACCCCAGACTTATTTGATTTAGAAATTGTTCCTTAAAAAAATTGTTCCTTAAAATTACCTATTTTAAGTGAATAGTCTCAGTCTCTGTCTGAATAGTTATCACCGGAGAAAGACTAACATTTATTGAGGTTGTATCATATGCCATGTACCTTTAAATATTATATTTTATTTAATAGTCACAAGAATTGTAAGTAGACATTATTATTCTTTTGCAGGTAGGAAAAATGATAAGACTTAAAAATGTTACAAGTCAAGAATCACCCAAAAAATAAGTATCTTAAAATAACATAATAGTAAATAATAAGATTTACTTTTTTTGTATATTCAATACCCAGTCTAATTCTCTTTTCATTTATCCTTATTTAATGAACATTGCATATTTAAAATCCTTAATTTTCCATCTTCCTTTGCATCTAGGGGTGTCCTAATGACCCAATTGGGCCAATGATATATAGAAAGAAGTTCCCACAGAAGGCATCTTTTTATTTTTTTTCTTCCCTCTGAAAAATTGATTTCATACCTGGAATCAAGTACTCATTCTGAGACACATAAAAATTGCCAATCAGGGGGCACCTGGGTGGCTCAGTTTGTTAAGTGGCTGACTCTTGATTTCAACTCAGGTCATGATCTCATGATTCATGAGATCAAGCCTCATGTTGGGCTCAGCGCTGACAGCACAAAGCCTGTTTGGGATTCTCTCTTTCCCTCTCTCTTTGTCCCCGCCACCTCAAAATAAATAAACATTTTTAAAAAATTGCCAATCAGGAAGACAAATGATTCTGCCACATTAAATCTTCCTGAAGAAGTTACATCAGGTAAACCTGGACTTGCTCTTGCATAAAGAAAATAAATTGCTTAATTTTTGAAAGTCCATGTTTATATGACTTTTTGTTATATTCAACCCTACATACATCTTTTTTTAAAGTTTATTTATTTATTTTGAGAGAGACAGAGACAGCACAAGTCAGGGAAGGGCAGAGAGAGAAGGAGAGAGAGAGAGAGAGAGAGAGAAAGAGAGAGAGGGAACCCCAAGCAGGCTCCACACTGTCACCATGGACCCAACATGGGGTTTGAACTCATAAAACCATGAGATCATAACCTGAGCCAAAACCAAGAGTCAGACACCTAACCAATTGAGCCACCCAGGTGCCCCAAGCCCTACATATTTCTAACTGATGTAAAAGTACATTTTAATTCTCTAAAATCAGTTTAAAATGGATCAGAATAAAGGTAAGTTTTAAAAACCAAGCACATGATTAAGCTAGAATCAGTCAGCCAAAATATCTCGTTCTCACCTTTACTTTCTGCTTTCTCTAGTCAATGCCTTTATTTCCTCCAAATTATATTCAACTAAGCTGTTTAATAGACTTGGCAACCACAAAAATTAGCTCAATATTGAACTATTAGAGTCAGTACTGGGATTATTACCCAAGACATGTTCCATTATGTATGTCCCATGCATTTGTTATTTGTAAGATACCAATTTAGTTTACTGTCTGTAGTATCCAAAATAAATTGGAAAATATGACGAATTATATGATTCCCAGAATCCAAAGGATGAAAATTATTACCTAGGTAAAATAAAACTATTCTTGGTACTGATAATGGAGAACATGTTTTTCTCCATGGATCATGATAATTAATTTATATTAATATATTAAATAGCATTTCTCTATACACTGAGTTATCTAGGGATGTTTCTTAAAACCTTCCTTAGTGTTTGATATCTTTACACTTCTATTATGTGTTGAATAAACGGAAGTAGTAGAAATCAAACAATGGGGACAAAAACTATGCAGACCAGTAGGAATGATTATCTGCAAGGCCTTGAAAACATTCTCTGCTTATTATTTCATTCAGCTGAGTCTTTGCTAAGTATTAAGCATACTTTTATTATTGTTCTTTCTGGGGTTTGGGGGAAGACTTTGAGGATACATATCCCAAAAGAAAGTTTAGTCTACACTTAAAGAACTGTTAAGGAAATTAGATAACAGTTTCAATGAATCAAATTAACAAACTACCAAGCCCCTATTGTGGGTGGGTCACCGAGATGGTGAAACACAGGACATAGTTGAGTTAACGTGTATTGTTTTTGTGAACTTCCTATCTTAGCTCTGGTGAGATTGCTGACTTCTGATGGATTCCAGACTTCTGTCAGGCTGAGGGAAGAAAGCACACCACACCTTGATTTTTTTCTGAGAACATATATTCATTTTTCCTATTTTTTCTTCTCTGTTCCCATCCTAATTTTCTCTCTTTCTACATAATCAGAATTTATTGATTCCATCTTATTTATCTTATCCTTTCCTCCTTCTCAGGTAGGCATGGAATTCATCTTTGGACTTACAGTTTTTCTGGTGATTAATCTATGTATTTTGTGTAATTTACTGTTATTGAAAAAAATAAACAGAAAAGCTAGATCCAATTCTTTTCAGATAGAATAAGTGACTACAAGTAGATCCAGAGTTATGAATCTGGTTATTTTTGCCTGTACAGCTGTGAATTATATATATATATATATTTTTTTTTTTTCAGAAAACAATTCTAGCCAATAATATATGAACACTAGAGTAAGGAGAAAACACAAGGAGTGATTAGATATTTAACTTTTTCAGAAAGATGTAAGATGACAGTTTTTAGTACACAAATATAGTCACTTATCTCGACAAAGACTAGGTTAAGTGTTTGCCACCTTCTAGGATGGAAGTAATTTTTTATACCATTTTCATCTTTCCCTCATAAATTGCAAAAAGATGGAAGGGTCATGGTTCATCTAACAGTTTTCCTTTCGATTACAGCAATTTTAAGACAAATCAGAAATAAGACTAGACAAGCTGACAGGACCCTTTTAAGTACCTTCTTACTGTTTAAATACAATCTGATAGTCCAAAACATAAAGGCTGTGCTTTTGAAACACAATTGGGGCAGTGTGTAAAGACATTTTGAAGACTGAGTTAGATATGAATGCTTATTACTGTTGGACTTATGACTTCTGGCTTGGGGTATGGTTTCATCAGATGAATATAAGATCAGTTATGGAGCAAAAACGAAAGTTAAAATGCAATGTTCTGCCTGTAAGTGTGTTTGATAGATAAACAATTGGCAGCAAAATAATATCCGAACAGAGGAATTCAGTTGGCATTTTTCTGGGCATCTAAATGAACAATAAATTCCATCTAGGTTTTATTGTTTTCTCACCCTCTAAGAGTTATTTGGAGAGGTGGAGTGGAGTGGAGAGCAGCCTGGGAGAGAATATTTGGGAAGTGAAAGTGGAAATTATTCTCTATTTTTGCTTTTGTAAAGTTGTAAGAGGATTTGGTATTTGATTAGGAACAATCAGAAGGATTACAGTGGTTTGTTTTAATGTTATATCAATGTTAAGTGAAATTGGGATTTCTTTTGGGAATGCTAAAATATTCTTTAAAAAAAGAAAAAATAACAAATGCAATGTATAATGTGGAAACTCTTCCCCAAAATGTTATGGATAATTATATTTCAATGGAGAATTGAGGTTAGCTTCTTTACTGTAACTGTGTCAATTAATAATACTTGTCTTTATTTCTCCCATGTGCCTACTGATTTTTATGCCATGTAACTCATAGCAGTCATGGCATGAGATTACCTCTTATTCTTAACTGTTTCTTTACCAAGTTAGCAATTCATATATATTGTTTTAAAAATATTTCTTATAGCACCAAATTTTCAGAAGACCAGCTTTTAGAGTTTTAAAATGGACTGCAAGCTAGTAGGATGTCCCAAAATAAGGCCTTTTAAGGGAAAATATCAATAGGAAAATAACTTTTCAGACTGATGCTTGATTACTAAGCCAATAGATACCTAGGCAAGAATTCTAATAATTGCTATACTTTTATTAATCAAATAGCCTATTTACACATGTTTCCTAAGAAATTTAATAATATAAGGATGTCCATAAAGAACAATTGATTACGTAGCCATAAAGGATGATATCAATTGAAAAGATAAGAAAAATGCATTATTGAATAAAGCATGTGAGATGCCAGCCATGTAGTAAGATGTAGTATCAACACCCCACTGAGAAGTCTAGGAAAGGCAGTGGTCAAGAACAATAATTAGATATAAGCCCTTTTTGTTGGTTCAAATAAGATGAAGAAAACACAACTTGAAAAAAATGTGGAGTTCTATTTGTGAGTGAGTGTATGACAGCTTGTGGAGAACTCAGTCATCTGAGATATCATAATTATTTTATATTTCCTCTCATGCTTTCATCAACACTAATTTATGTATTTATTTCTTCTAAATCTCACATTGTACAGTTTTAAAGGAGGGAAAACACTTCCCTTTTGACTTGAAATCATGAAAAAAATGCAGCGTCTGGGTAGGAAGTGGGATTAGAATTGAATTGGTCTACTCTTTTTGTCTTTTTTTTCCATTGTGTTTTTATATCATTGTAATTTTATTAGCTTGTATTGAGTTAGTCAAATTTAGTCTATTTCTTGACCTGATGCTCAAATTCCCTTTGTCATTTTCCTACTGAGGTGGCTTACAACTGAGCTTCCTCCATCATGGACAAGTCTGCCCTGTCTTTGAGAGTAACACAGAAACAGTATCTTTATTTTAATCTAACATAATTATATCTGTCATCTATTTATCTCTATCTCTCTATCTCTATTGCTATCTCTATGTATTTTATCTATATCATCTATCTATATCTATACCTATAATTTTTTCTATAAAGTCTAGTTCCACATCATGTGGACATTGAGAACATGTTTGGTCCCTCTTCCAGACAATAACACTTTACATACTTAAATATTATACTATTCTGTCAAACTCTCTCATTCTAATTCTCTCCAGTTTTTACACAGTTTGTAGTTTAGAATAATCATGTTTAGATCTATAAAATAATTTTGCTGGGACTTTGATGGGAATTACATACACCTATTATCAATCTGAGAGGAACTGACATCTTTACTATGTTGAATCCTGCCGTTTAAGGAACACGTATGTTTCACTATTTATTTAGATCTTAAATTTCTTCATCAACACTTTGCAGTTTCCAGCACAGGACTCCTGTACTTGTGTTGGTAGATGTGCACATACGTATTTCATTCTCTGGGTGATTGTAGATTGTGTGGTATTATCAATTTCAGTGTCCATGTTTTCCTTGGTAGTTTATAAAAGTATAGTTGATTTTTATATATTATTTTTGCATCGATAATCAGGTTTTTATATATTAGTTTTGCATTGATAGTCAGTTTATCTGCAAATAGTGACAGTTTTATTTCTTTCTTTCTGATCTGTACCCTTTTTATTTCCTCTTTTTGCTTTATCAGCCTAGCACTAGCACTTCTGGCCCAACACTGACGAGAGTGGTGAGAACAAATTGCCTTATTCCCAGTCTTCATGTGAAAGCATTCACTCTTTCACCATTTAAAATAATGTTAATAGTAGACTTTTTTTTTGTGGATGATTTTATTAATTGAGGAAGTTCTCTATTCCTATTTTTCTGAGAGTTTTTATTGTGAATGAATGTTGAATTTTGTCATGTGCTTTTATGTATCAACATAATCATGTGATTCTTCTTCTTTGCTTTTTAATAAAACGTTGAACCAACCTTGCATGCTTGGAATGAACTCCTTGATGTGTGTGTGTGTGTGTGTGTGTGTGTGTGTGTGTGTGTATGAGAGAGAGAGAGAAAGAGAAACAGAGAGACACAGAGTATATAAAATACTAAATTACTATATATATAAATACATATTTGACATTTTGAATTCTCTTTACTAGTACTTTTTGAAAGATTTTTTTGTACTATATTAATGCTCATATTATAATCAACATTCTCTTTTATAAGCTATGTATTCAATTTTAGGAGCATAGTTTGGAGTAAAAAATATTTTAGGTCTTTATTATTATTATTATATCAATGTTAAAATAAACTAATGGAAAAATAGGTAAATAGATTTATAGGAAAGGTCTCTATTAATAGGTTTATATCAAATTGATGAGCACGTACGGGCGCCTGGGTGGCTTAGTCGGTTAAGCGTCCGACTTTCGCTTAGGTCATGATCTCGCGGTTCGTGGGTTCGAGCCCCGCGTCGGGCTCTGTGCTGACTGCCAGCTCGGAGCCTGGAGCCTGTTTCAGTCTGTGACTTTCTCTCTCTCTGACCCTCCCCTGCTCACGCTGTCTCTCTCTCTCTCTCCTAGAAATAAATAAAAACATTAAAAAAATTTTTAAAAAATTGATGAGCACGTAAATGAAAATTTTACCAGGTTACCTGAAAAATGGAAAAAGCTCAACCTTATGTGTATAGAATGCTTTTGTGGGTGTGCTATACATGAGTATTTGGTTGATTTTATTGCTTATTATTACTTTTGTGCAAAGTGTTTATAATGTGCCAAGTACTATTTACAAATATTAATTCATTTAATCATACTTATAGTCTTTTAGAAATTATTATTATTAAGGTGAATGGGTGGCTCAGTCAGTTAAGGGTCCGACTTCAGCCCAGGTCATGATCTCACTGTTTGTGGGTTCCAGCCCAGCGTCGGGCTCTGTACTGAGCTAGCTCAGAGCCTGGCGCCTGCTTCAGATTCTGTGTTTCCCTCTCTCTCTGACCCTCCCCTGCTCACGCTGTCTCTCTCCTCTCTCTCAGAAATAAGTAAAACATTAAAAAAAAGAATTATTATTTCTATTGTTATTATTCCTGCTTTTCACGTTATTAACTGAATTAGTAACAGGGAGGAAAACATCAGAATTGAACACTATGTATTCATTCATATTTTTTCTTTGCTGCCATAAAGTCATTTAGATATTTATGCTAATAGAGAAAAAAATGTTGAGGGTTTTTGTTTGTTTGTTTCAAGAAAATGGTTTTATTTTCCCAAAGCATCACTGAGATTCTGTTGTTAATATTACAAACAAGACAAAATTTCAATGAGTTTGCATTTCTTGAAAATAAAACAGCTGTATTAAAGGCTCGCAGAACCAAGGTGGCTATTCTCAGTTCATTCAATAAATATTTCTTGATCTACTTTTATTAAATTTTTTTTGGTGTCATTAAAAAGTAAAGTCTGAATAATAAAAGTAAGGGGTATGGTGGGGATACTGGTTGTTGGAATCATACATCAGAAGTAATTTAAAATCTTATTTTGAAAAAGAAAAATGAAGATGGTATATGACAATTTGATATCTAGCATGCAGAACAAGTAGTTAATTGTTTTATGTGGCTTCAGAAAGAAGAACGTTATGTTCAGTCGTTCAACAAAATTACTGAATATCTATTGCATGTCAGATACTTTGTATGGCTTGGGGATAAACTGGAGCTGTGACACAATTCTTGCCTTAAAAATGTCTTAGTCTGGTAGGAAAGAAAGACATGTATAAGGAAGATGCATAACGCAATACAATAACTCCTGTAACAGAAATATGCATAAAGTGGTATGTTTTGAGCAAAGGAAAGTAGTTATAAGGAATCAGATTTTTGCCAAATATATTAACAATTTTTCAAAAAGAGAGCCATCTCTTTTAAAAAGGAACAGACAGAGAAGTAGTAGTCCATAATTATGAAAGCATTCAACCAGAGCTTTGTTAATCGTTAAGTCAGACGTAGTGCTGGTTGATTTTCTGAACTGATTGAGACTGAAGAGTAGGAGACTTCACACGGATGATCTCTTGTAACTCTGAGATTCTGTGGGGGAGATTATGAAGTTGTGTACCCATTTATCAGATCATGGATACAAGTCTTGGGTAGAAAGCTTTTAAATTAAGTGCTTGTCATAACCCTCTATGGGCCCCTCTTGGTCTCTGCTGTGGAAATATAAAGCACAATGGAC
Organism: Proteles cristata cristata; assembly: GCA_017311185.1. NCBI lineage: Eukaryota > Metazoa > Chordata > Mammalia > Carnivora > Hyaenidae > Proteles > Proteles cristata. The sequence goes on along the minus strand of JAESUZ010005128.1, from coordinate 1,666,065 downwards.
AAATCATATTTTTTTTACTGGCTTAAAATTGTACCCTGTTCAGGTTTAAAGATACCATCACTCATTTAACAAGTAAGTATATGACATTTCCACTGGAGATTAGGTGTTTTGCCATTGTTAATTTTTATTATTACTATTTATAAATAGCTATCATTTATTGAACTCTGGTATTCTATTGGCATCATACCATTGTCTGTCACTTAATCCCCTCAGTGTTGCTATATAATAGAGATAGTCCTCATCTTAGATAAGACAATCACATTGATAATCAGAAACGTTTTAGAAAATCACCCCAGATTACCCACCTGGTAAAAGGTGCAGCTGGGTTTTAAACTTGATTCTGCTAATTTAAAACCTCATTGTGCTTGAGGACAAACCAGATAATCTATTGGAGAACAATCTAAATCACACCAAGCATTGTCTGAAATTATATTGGATGATTTGTATGTTGGTTACTAACTTCAGATAATTTTTTTTCTTACAAAATTATTAAATTATGATTTTATACATTCTAATACTTCTGACACTTCTTAAGCCCTTGGCATGTTCCAGCCTTTATTCTAGAGCACTTTCACTTAATCATCTCCATAAACTTACGAGGAATTTCCTTGCTAACCATTTGAATTTTAGAGACAATGTTATCCCTAACCTCATAGCATTGTACTTGTTTTTGTAAACACCCCTCTCACAGCACACACACACTGCAATGTTTATATTCTTCCAAATAAATTATTAAGATCTGGTATTCATTTGTTCTATTCTTTTTTTTAAAATTTAAAAAAAATTTTCTTTATTTTTGAGAGAGAGAGAGAGAGACAGTGTGAACAGGGGAGGGTCAGAGAGAGCGGGAGATACAGAATCTGAAACAGGCTCCAAGCTCTGAGCTGGCTGTCAGCATAGAGCCCAACACGGGGCTCGAACCCACAAACTGGGAGATCTGAGCCGAAGTCAGACGCTTAACCGACTGAGCCACGCTGGAGCCCCTCATTTGTTCTATTCTTGAAGGCGTGAAGCATGTAAAATGCACCACATTATTATCCACACTTAAATAATATTTGGTTCCTTGGAAATTATATTAAGGAAATTAAATAAAAACCTTTTAGACTATTGCCTGAACTTAGCTGAAATAACTTAACATATGAAGCTGAAATAGTCCAGCATATTATTCTCAGGACATGTGATTAACTGAATTTAATTTCTAGCCAATATTTGCTTATTACCAGAATAGCTATTTAATAATTATCCTGAAATTATCCAATCATCATTTATTGCCACAAAGCTATTTTCTTACAAAATCAACACAAGTATCTTTGGCTCTTTTGGAACTTAATATTGAGCTCACAATTTTGATGACCGAATCTTTCAAAATTTTAAGAGCATATCTGGATTTTTAATGAGAGCAGAACTATGATTATGTCTGGAATTTTAACAATGATCATTATCTTATGAAAATCTTTTCTAAGTTTTATGTTTGTTTACATTATAGCTCTTTTCTACTTGCAGTCTATGTCATTTTTATATTGGTAAGTACTTTGATATCAATATGTTCAGAAAAAATGTACTGAAGTGAAACCAACATAAATATTTTATTATTTTCTGTAAAATAAGAGTGATAGTATCTAGGATGAAGGTATGGAGTAGAATGGAAACTGAACACATGGATAAAGCTGTTGGCAAAGTAGGCAATGGATAAATACCCTTGGTTGTGATATTACGGCAAGCCTGATCAGGCATTTCAGCCCTGAGCAATAGCATAAGCAATGGCCTGGTGGAAAAGCTCAGAGCTTGAACCCTCCTACTTTTAAATGGTGCGGGTCATATGTTGTACGAATAGGGCACAGGCTTCTGTCCTGGCTTCATTACCTGATTAGCACTGGACTATAAGCTCTGGCAAGGAAGGGGTGGTTTATGTTTGGTAGAACACTGTAGCCCTGGGCAAAGCATATATCCAGGGCCCAACAGGTGTTAAAAAAGTCTTAGATAATTGAAAGAGAATTGTTGGTTATGAGTGGTAAGTGGTTACTGTATTAATTTCCCATGCCCATGGTTATAAAGCAGGTGGCTTAACACAACAGATATTTTATTTTCTCACAGTTCTTGAGGCCAGGAGTTCCGAATCAGTTTGGTTGGGATGAAATCAAAGTGTCAGCTGGGGGTTCCTGCCCCAGAGGTTCTGTTCGGGTAAGAATCTGTTCTTTGCCTCTGTCAGCTTCTTGTGGCTGCTGACATTCCTTGGCTCGTAATTACAATCTCTGTTTCATGGTACATTGCTTCTTTTCCACCTCTTGTCTGTTTCAAATCTTCCTTTGACTCCCTAATAAGTACACACATAGTTGCATTTAGGTCTTACCTGTATAACCGAAAATCTCTCAATCTCAATTCCTTAACTTAATAACAGTTACAAAGTTCCTTAATAGCAATTGCATCAATTTCTTGGAATTAGAAACTAGATATATCTTTGGGGATCATTATTTATCCTACTTCAGTTATAAATATCATTCAGTTGTTCTTTCTCTCTAGTAGTTTATGCTTATAGATGCATTCACGCATTAATATATTAAATACAATGATATAAATATTTATGATGTTATTTACTAGTGAACCTTAATTCTTTAGGGTCTCCAGATATGTTGACTAAAGTCAACCTTTTCCTTTTTTAATATGTTGTTGAATAAAGTCTACTTTTTTTTGTAATTTGGAGAGGAAGGGCTGGGATAACTTTCTTTGTGCTGCTTTTCTCTGATTATCTGTGAATAGTCAATTTAAAATTTTTGAAAATTCAGAAAATATTTTAAAAAAGAAAAAATATATATGGTTTCATCTCTCCAAATCAGGATTTCTTACAAATATGTTGAGCACAATTCAGTTGAGATAATAGGATATGATATTCTTTACCAAGCCTCTTTCCAACAATACTAGCAATCTAAAATTGGATTACTAATTGTGATGGTTATTTTCATGTGTCAACTTCACTGGGCTATAGGATGACCAGATAGGTGGTAAAATTCTTTTTATTTTTTTTAGTTTTCTCTATCTTTTTGAGAGAGAAAGCACAAGCAGGGGAGGGGCAGAAAGGAGTGACAATCCAAAGCAGGCTCTGCTCACCATCAATGCAAAGCCAGACAGAGGCCTCAAACTCACAAATTGTGAGATCATGACCTGAGCTGAGAGCAGGAGTCAGACGCTTAATCAACTGAGAACTCAGGCACCCCAAAATTTTATTTTTACATATGTCTATGAAAGAGTTTCTGGAATAGATTAGCATATGAATTGGTATAGATGGTAAAGATCACCGTCACCAATGTGAAAGGTCATTATCCAATATGTTGAGGGTTTAAATAAAACAAAAATGTTGAGGAAGAGGAAGTGTCTTCCTTTCCTGAACTGAGACATGCATTTTTCTCCTGCCATCAGACGACAGTGCTCCTGGTTCTTAGGCATTGGAACTCAGACTGGAATTTACACCATTTGATTACACCAAATCTTGGGACTTTGGACTCAGACTGAATTACATCATGGGCTTTCCTTGTTCTCCACTGGCAGATCATTTGAATTCTTAGCCTCCCCAACTGTGTAAGCCAATGAGCCAGTTCCTAATAAATGTCTTCTCTCTCATTTTGTGTATACGTAGAATGAGACTATAAATTTATATACACATGCTCCATATTGTTTCTGTTTCTTTGGAAAACTCTATTTAATATACTAATAATACTAATAATTTCCATAGCATTTGTCTAGGTAGGTAAAGCATCAAGATTTATTAGACTTATCTGTGTGAATATTACTATTTAGAGCAGCAAATACTTAATTGATTTTTTTTTTACCCTGTCTTTTTTTCTAACTTTAGTCTCACATTACACTCTATGAAATATTTGGTGGTTTTCTCTTTTGAACAATTTTCTCCATGGCTGCAAATCTGCATATGGGATCATTACTTGACTTTGGAGATTTATTCTGTTTACTATCACTTTGTTTCCTTATGTCTCCAACTTTGTACAAACAAACTGGGATTAATGAGAACCAATGTGTGTCAGAGCTTTGCCCAGTGAACTCATTTCCTTTTACTATGTCAGTTACAGTTATGGATAATCCACTTCTCAGCATTTTCAGAGTATCATAGTCTCATTTTAGCTCAAAAGTCTTGGAGGGAAGAGTAAATTTACTGCCCTGAACTTGAATCAAAGGGAAACAAGTGAAGTAAAATGGTTGAGAAAAAAATAAACCTATAGGCTTTTCCATACGTGGAATCTAATAGCAGGTTTTTCTATAGTTATGAGACAGTAATAGGCCAAGTTCATGAGTCAAAACCACAGTTCCCTGGGGAGTGCAGTGTTTTCCTGATGATATTCTCTATCTGGGTCAACCAAATATAGAATTTAAATGTGTTTACCATAAAGATAGTAACAAAAGCTCTGCTGTGGTATGCAGTGTTGTGCTGGTTTGGAACATAGGCCCCTCTGGTAACTGTTAGAGTTGATTCTAAAAATGCTAAGATTGTGCAGAGCAGGCAGGGAGGACATTGATATTCCAAATCTCTAATCTCAGATGCTTTTAGGTTTTAGATCAGCTTCTTTACCACCTGGAGCAACTCACCAGAGAGTTCCAAGTGCCGCTTGGCGCCCCACACTACACTAATGGCAAAGGCACAGAGTCAAAGACTGGCCCTGCCTATTTATATGCACAGAGATTGGACATAATCAAATGATGAGTCCCTTGAGTCCTTCTATCCCTTAATTAATAAATCACGAATATAACATTTTTACATTTCCAAGTTTATTTTTTTAATGTTTTATGTATTTATTTTGAGAGAACGAGAGAGCAAGAGAACACGAGTGAAGGAGGGGCAGAGAAAGAGTGAGAGAAAAATCCCAAGTAGGCTCCACTCTGTCAGCGCAGAGCCTGATGGGAGGCTTGATCTCCTGACCCTGGAATCTTGACCTGAGGTGAAACTAGGAGTCAGAGGCTTAATGGGTGAAGCCACTCTGGTGCCCCTCCAAGTTAATTTTTAATACTGCATGTAATTGTATTTTAAAGCCACTGCAGTAACTTTGAATAGAACTAGAGATGAGATATTAGAATTAGAGGATTCCCGTGTGCTTCCTGCATTTGTCTATTTGGAGAGTGGGATTCAGTGACTTCTGGGAAAGCAGCAGATCTGCCTAATACACAATCACAGCTTAAACATTTAGGCTCAGAGAGGTGGTGAGGCTTTTTGTGTGTCAGAGTCTGAAGCATTACTAGTCTGTGGCCTCCTGCAAAGTACCCACCCCCACTTTTGATCTATAAGATCTATACTGATTCTTATTGTGTCAACCATGAAAAGGCTTCGGTGTTATTACAAATTTAGGATTGAAAATCAGATGTGATTTGAGAAATGTCTTTAGAGATGAAATATCCAGTTTTTGTCATGAACCTTGCAAGTAGAGTTTCTTTGAACTATACACTGTTTTCCAGTACTTCCTAATTTAACATCACCCTTCAACAATTTTTATGTATGTGATTAAGTTAAAAAGAGTTTCCTTAGTTTTCATTTTCATGCTACTATTCACAATTGATATAATCTTGGGCTTTAATTTTAGCAACACCTAAATGTACAGTATGAGATAAATTTTGAGACTGTTAGTGAAAAAGATCATTATTATCAACTCTAATCATTTAATTTTAAGTCCACACTGCTTTATTCAGGTGTTACAAGTTAGCACCAATTTAGCAATTATGTACAAATCAATTTAATAAGGAAATCAAATTTATATTTTTATGTACTTGTTATAATTATAGAGTAAAAGTCTTCAGCAAACCCATATGTCATCTTAACTACTTATTAGATATAGTTTCATAAGATATTGCTTCATAGACATAATTTACTGTGAAAGATCAATGATAAGAGTATGAAAGCTTGGCAAATATATGGCTTTAATTAATAATCAATAAAATGGATAACAAAATAATAAATTTTCTTTCACAGTAGTCATTCCCAAAGGTATGTAGAAGCCTAAGTAAAAATAAGTAGGAATAGATTTACTTTAAAGAAGTCAATGCTTTTTGCCCACATGCACTTTAGAGAAATAAGACAAACACAACCATTTTATGTACAGGAAGAACACCATATTTACCAATCAGAAAACTTAAAACATCTCCAATACACTAAAAATTATCTATTCACACAAATAATCCTATCAGGATGTTTAAAACGGTTTAAGTCAGTGTTCAAGATGACTGGATTTATCTTTCTTGGTGCTATACAAGAGAAAACAACAGATACACTTTGGCATAATATTTTATCATTTTAACATTTGTAAGAACTAAGTTGATTTTTAAAAATGCCAATGATAATTTGCTCTTTCCACCTAACTATTCATTATTTCAAAACTTTTGTTTCAATTCATAGAATTATATGAACTTGTGGGGATATAGAGCAAACTGATTTTTTAATTTGAAATAGTTTAAGCTTTCACTGAATACATAATTGATTTTTAGTCAGGAAAATCAGGATTTACAGATAACTATATATTTGCCATCTTGCCACATAAAGATACCTCTGTTAAATCTTTTTTTTTTTTTTTAATTTCTAGAATACTTCCAAGGATCCTTTCCATCACCTAACCAGAAATGCAGGTATAATATACATAATGCTTTATGATTTAAATTGGCATTATATTGGAGATATTTTATTAAAATATAATCCTAAAAGATTTTGAAAAGTGTGGATGTTACATTTTGAGTAGCATATAATAATCCAACACAGTGGAGTAGTTTTTTCACTGTGACTCTTCTTTTGCTGAAAATATGATTATTATTATTTCAGTCACTATTCCAAATTTTTTGTAAAGAATCTAAATTAAATTAATTTTACTTGTGTTATCTGCTGATTTACATTGGATGTAAAACAGCAGTAAAGTGGTTTTTACTAGTTAGTACAATAAGAAAAAGCCAACATATATCTTTTAAAGATAATAGATAAGAGAATATTTCTTTTCTTCTTTTCTTTAGACTTTACCATGATCTGAAATGTTAAGAGAAGAAAGTAATCAAATTTTCCCCCCAATATAGTATTTGAGGATACAATTACTAAAAACTTTGAAATGAGTACTGAACTTATACAGTTTAAGATTTGAATGTTTTGAGATAAAATGGAGAAATCCTAAGTAAGGTAAATACTGAAAATAGCCTTAAGAAATGTGATAATGGGTACAATGTTTCATTTATTATATATTTATTAATTTATTATACAAATAGTCTTAATCCTCTTACAATTCCAAATTCAGGAAATAAATCTGTAAACAAGATAGACATATAGACAGAATTTGAGAAGCGTACAGACACATGAACTGAAAATTGTAACATTGTGAGAGTAGAGAATGTGTCATTTAAACTAGGTACAAGTAAGCTTAATCCTAGAAGAAGAGGCCATGATGAGGGATTGGAAGAATATGCCAGGCAAAAGCATGGAAAGGAGAGCATGTATTAGCTAGAAAACAAGTGTGGAGACCCAAACAATAAAGGATTTAGTTACAGAGGAATGCCAAGGTGGGTAGAGTGGCTCAACCATGGAATATAAGGTGCTGGTGTTTATTGTTGAAGTAGAGTTCCAAATAAAGGACCAGGTCACAAGAGTTCTTATAGTCTGTTCAAAGGGTGTGGATTTTATCAAAGGGACTATAAATGTCCATTATAAGACTTGCAAAGAAGTGATCGAGTTTGCATACTATAACAATGACACAGGATTTAGAATGGAGGGTAGATCGGAGTGGGAAAAATTAGAACAAGAAACATTAGACTGATTCAATAATCTACTGTCTAGAGCATGTTAATTTGCACTGTTATTGTAGCATTAAAGATGGAACTACATGGATCAATTGTGTGCTTCAATTGATCAATAGATAAGGAGAAGGATAAATACCCAGGTAGTTATTGGGGCGCCTGGGTGGCTCAGTCGGTTAAGCATCGGACTTCGGCTCAGGTCATGATCTCACGGTTCATGGGTTCAGGCCCTGCATCGGGCTCTGTACTAATAGTTAGCTCAGAGCCTGGAGCCTGCTTCATATTCTGTGTCTCCCTCTCTCTCTGACCCTCCCCTGCTCACTCTCTTTCTCTCTCTCTCTCTCAGAAATAAATAAAATATTAAAAAACAAAAAACAAACCCATGTAGGTATTTCATCTGATGTCCTGCATAGATGGTGATATCTTTTACATAAATTTCTAAAAAAGAAAGGACCAGGAAAGTGCATGTAGTTTGATTTGTATATTCATGGCATGATATTTGACTGAAATAGCTCTGTAACTGCAGCAAACTGTTGTCATATCAAAATATTATTAACTTAATTCCTTAGTTGGTTGGAAGTTTTAATTGTGTTTAACTTATAAATAATTTTGTTTGTCTTTTTAAATTATTTGTAACTTATAAATACTTCTGTTTTTAAAAATTACTTATACCTTATTTAATATACCTTTATTAATATTACTAATATTAATTACTAATACCTTATTTAAAATTTTAATACCTTAATTTTTTTAATTAAAAAAGTTTTAAATGTTTACTTATTTTTGAGAGAGAGAGAGAGAGACAGAGCATGAGCAGGAGAGGAAAAGAGAGAGAAGACACAGACTGCAAAGCAGGCTCCAGGCTCTGAGCTGTTAGCACAGAGCCCAATGCAGGACTTGAGCCCACAAACTGGGAGATCATAACATGAACCAAAGTTGGATGCTTAACCAACTGAGCCACCCAGGCACCCCAGTATCTTCATATGTTTAAAGGACAGTGGGGATACACAAGAATTTTTTTTCTTTAAAAATATTTCATTAGTTAGAAAGACACTCCCACATATCCCATGCAAATGAATAATAATACTAATATCATAATTAGCTGTAGCAGATGGGTTCCCAACACAAAATAGTCTCATTTTAAAGGGATTAACCTGAAAGAGTTTAATAGAGGGGTGATTTTCTAAGCAGGGAACATGTAGGAAGAATAGCAGGGGCACCACTGCCCAACCTAGGCCAGCAAGGGCCAGGCTGAAGCTCTAGAGAAGAGACTGCTCGATAGGGTTTGTGGCTACAAAGGAACAGACTTTACTGCTCAGACAGGCAGGTGCCACAGGGGATTCTGAGGGTGGGATAGGGTGAAATAAATACCCTGACCTCTCCTTTTATCTGACCTCTGCTCTTCTTGACACTTCTCATTGGCAAAACCCTATGGGACGTCACATGGCAAGAGGACCCAGGTGATCTGTTCCTTCACAGAAACAAGTTTCTTGAGGCTCAGAGATCACAGGGAATATAAATGAGAGAAGGGTCTAGAATGATAACCAGCATACAAGCAAAGAAAATCTACTGAACGCAGTCAGAGTGGAAACGTTTTCCTTCTACCTTTCTAGGTTCATTGGCTGGTCTAATACCTAAATTGACAAAAGAATAACAGGAGAAAAGCAAATTGAGCTGTGTACATATGGGAGCCCCATAAAATATGACACCCAAAGGCAGTCAGGCGGTTGAGGCTTATATGCCATCCTAAACTAAAGAGAGGGATTGGGCCTAGGGCTTCAAAGAGGAGGAAGGCGATTCACAGGAAGATAAGGAGAGTATGTGTTTAATAATCAGATGTGTGTCTTGCTGCGCAGCTATGTCTTTCAGATAAAGCATGATCTCTGCTAATAGCTCTCCTTCTGGGACAGGCCCTCTATCTAAATTCTTTAAGAGAGACGTAAACGTTTTTCTTAAATCTGCTGGCTCTTAATTGCCTTCAGCTCAAAATAATCCATATGCTAAAGTGACATATTTTGGGATAGCATTTTCTACTCCTCTTCAACACCAACCACATACTCATGCTTTTTCTAGTGTACTGAAAATGATTTCAGTTACTGAGAGGACAAAGCAATCTTACGACTTAAGCAATTTATACTTAAGTTGTAAAATAACCACACAAATATTTAAAATACATTAATAGTGTAAGAATGCTTTTGCAAATACGTGCAGGGGTGCTAATGGATGTACAAAGTGAGTCTGAATGGTCATCAGCATACAAAACGGTTTGCCTTGGGTTTGGCAAAAATCACAGGAAAAACACTATACACTCCTAAAGACAGAAATTATATAATTGTTAGTGTAAAATATGGTATATTCCCTATACCAATTGTTCCAGAAGAGCAGGAGCATCTTTAATATATTTTTATTACTACTAGCCATCATCTTTTCTCTATATTTATATAGAGCTATATATATATATCTTTTAAAAGATAAAGCTGTCATTGTTATGATGTAGCCTATTTTCAATGCAGTGTGTGAAAAGAATATCATCTCTGCTGTTCTGAGTCCTGACCTCTATTTAAAGTACTTAATTTGGGGGCACCTGGGTGGCTCAGTCAGCTGAGTGTCTGACTTTGGTTCAGGTCATGATCTTGCAGTTCTTGAGTTGGATCCCCATATGGGGCTCTAGGCTGACAGCTCAGAGCCTAGAGCCTCCTTCAGATTCTGTGCCTCTCTCTTTCTGTCTTTCCCAAAAAGAAATAAACATTAAAAAAATAAGAAAAAAAGATTCAAAGTACTTAATTTTTCTGGCTCACCCATCTAAATGCTGTGTTAAGTGCAAATTCTTAAGTTCTACATAAGAATAAAGTGTGTGCATGGGGGTATAAATGGTTTATTCTCTGCCAAGGTTTAAATCAATGATAACAAATGGATATTTTTCAGTTAATAATATCTCATTTCTCACAGAATCATTGAGTAATAAGTACCTAGTCTCATACATATTCTCAATTGATAAAGGGTGTTAAGTTATAACCTGATGTATATTTTCTTTAGTGAGCTACTTAGGCTGTGAAGACTGTCTTATTAAATAAATGTGTAATGAACACATAAAAATATTCAGACAAAAATTGGCTCTGATACTTTGTTTTGGATTTCTGATACCTTCACCCTCTTAAGAATTTAGAATTTCAGGTACAGAGTTGGAGCTATGAGATTTGATATGTACAGCGTAACAATATATAACATGATGCTATATGAACACTCACTTCATTGCAACTTTGTAAAAACAAATTTTCTATCTGAAATTTTGCAGTAAATATTCAATCTTTAGACAAGAATGAATTTCTTACATGTGAACCGTGTCTTATAGTTAACAGAGTGATATACCAGGTCCTTTATCACTTAATTTGACTACTCTGAGAAATAAATGTCTTAATTCTATTTTAAATATGAGAATAATTGCTAGTGGCATTAAGTGACTTGTCCCGAATCACATGGGACTCAGCTTTCAATTTTATTTTCCTGTAACGACTCCAATTACTATGTGTCCTCACTTAATGAGTAAATTGACAATAAAATTGATACTGATAAAAATAAGGAACTGAAATAAAAGTAATTTTGAAATATAACTTACTGCTGGTTAGAATTCATAGCCTTGTCTTGTATTAGAAAACCTACTTGGAGGTTCCTGAGTAGGTCACTTGGTTGAGTGACAGACTCTTGATTTTGGTTCAGGTCTTGATCTCATGCTTTATGAGATGGAGCCCCACCTTGGGCTCTGCACGGACAGTGCAGAGATTCTCTGGCTGCTTGGGATCTCTCTCTCTCTCTCTCTCTCTTGCTCAAAATAAATAAACTTAAAAAAAAGGAAAACCTACTTAGAGTTACAAATAACCTGAGTTCAAATCATAGATCTGCTGCTCGGTGGACTAGTAGACCTTGAACAAATCTTTTTAACCTCTATCAGTAGTGTTTTCTCATCTCAGTAACAGAAATAATAGTAGCTGCTGATCAGAGTTATTTTAAGAATAAAATAATGCACAAAGAGGGCTTAAAATAAAATCTGCTCAGTATTTATTAACTATCTTTGATGTCCTTGCTCATTGCAAATATTGTAAAATTGTCCACTGCCAGCCCTTATAAATTATCAACTTAGCCTAATTAGGAACAAGGATAGTTAACAAAATTGATCCAAGAACCTGATGGTTTTTCTATACCTTGGAACTGTGTTCACATTTTCTGTAACATGGAACAAGCACTTTCAAAGGCAAAAGTTCCAAATTATGTTTCTGATATTTGGAAACAGCAGGAAATGTTACCATGTAGCTTGTAAATTTTTCTAAAGTCTGTGGGGGAAGAAACTGGTCTCTAACATGACTTAAATTACAGTCGCCACTCACTCAAACTCCATGAAGGAAAAATGTAAAGTGGTGTTGTGGTATTAATGCCTCAGTGCCAATAACTGCATAAATTGACTTTATTACTATGGACAGATATTTCAATTACTCTTGTTATAATAGAACAAGGAAGACAGAGATGCTGATTACTGTAAGTATCAAAAAGCATTACATTTCATGCAAGAAAAACTTAGGAGGAGAGTTTGCATTACCTTTCCCTTTTAATTGTATTCACTTCTTTTTCCCTCCAATATTTGCTTTGAGATCAATATTCACAGAGCTTGTAATGTAATTAGAAGAATCATTAGCTATTAGGAGAATTAGCTTGGTTTGCAAGAAAAGAATAACAGAAAACTAATGAATTATCTGACTTGCTCTGACATCTATAATGCCTCTGAATCCTTCATGTAATATAAAATCTGAAATGTTAAGTAAGAAAGAATTGAGGCACATGTACGTATATCTTATCCTTCCAGCAAATCTTTTTAAAGGCCCTTAATACGTGCATAGCAATGAGCACTGCTTATCACTTCTTGGCATCTTACCGATCTGTGTTTGGTAACAAAATATATAAAACAGGACTTTGAGCTTGGCTTGAATGGACGTATCTGAGTTATTTTCTGGTTAAAGTCTCTACTCTTTATATGACTGACTCTTAAGTAATCAAATTGAAACATTCTGGGGACACCACTGATTAAAAATGCACTATTCCAGCCAGTGTAAAGGATACAAAATGGACAGACAGAAGATATAGATATAGATACAGATGATATAGATATAGACATAGATATAGACATAGAGATAGACATAGATAGATAAATAAAGAGATAATCTCATATATATATGATATAAATATGATATCATATATATGTCATATGATATAAATGTGACAGGGAGAAAATAATCCAGAAATTTAGCATAGAGAGAAATGCCCCTAGGACTAAGGTGGTCCAGGAGGAAAAGAGCTTGGCTGTGTGGATGAAGGAAGAACTTTTCTTGGAGAAGGTAAGATTTATAGAGAGTCTACTAACATAGTCATGGCAAGAATGACTATACATCCACATACATTTGCTGGGACAGACCCAGAAAAATTACTAATAACACCCTTTATCACTCTTAAAACTATCCTTACTTGGATCAAAAATTTTCTTGCAACTTGACCTAGAGAGAAGTTTTGAAATTTGCTCCTTCTCAATGATTAAAAACACTGCTGTGCTTTTGGAACAACAACAAGAAAATGATTCTTTCATTTGGGGACCAATATTATTAAGATTTTTATAATAGCTAAAACATTTTAAAGTGAAATCATGGGAAGTATTCGTAATTGCATTTTCCTGCACATATGACTTTTGAAATATTTTCTTCCTTCTTCACAACTGAGATAAACAGAAACATTAGTTTTCATTTTTTGGAGTTTTGAATGTTAAATAAGAGCTCTGTGTAAAGCAATGATCACATTTCTGTGAATAGAAATAGAGCTACAATGAACACTCCAGAAATATAATGCATTTCTGTTCAATCATTATCTGTAAAATTAGCAAGGCACTCTTGTGTAAAGATTAAATGTCTGACTAAAATTCAGAAAATTGGGATGACTCTGTATGACCTTAGGCCATAACTTTTATTCTCTAAATTTAAGTTTCCTCATCTTTGAAATGATAAGGTTAGAATAGATGGTCATTAAGGCCTCTCCCAGCTCTAATAGACTATTATTTGAAATTCAAATAGGTTAATATAAATTTACTCTTGGTAGTGAAACTTCCTGATGCGATTGTTAAAATAATTGAGAAAGTAATGGATAAAAGTCTTCAAAAGAGAGTAGAGAATTATGTTTGAAGAATGCAGTGGTTGAAACTAGAACCTGTAGACAGCTGTGAAAGACCTTTATTGGAATACGTTTAATATGCATTAATATAGGGGCGCCTGGGTGGCTTAGTCGGTTAAGCATCCGACTTTCGCTTAGGTCATGATCTCGCGGTTCTTGGGTTCGAGCCCCGCGTCGCACTCTGTGCTGACTGCCAGCTCAGAGCCTGGAGGCAATTTCAGAGTCTGTATCTTCCTCTCTCTCTGACCCTCCCCTGCTCATGCTGTCTCTCTCTCTCTCTCTCCTAGAAATAAATAAAAAATATTTTTAAAAAATATGCATTAATATATACTTCTTGTTATTTGACTCTTAAACATCAGATTGCATCAAATTACCTGAGCTACTTGTTAAAAGCCAAATTCTAAAACCCATTCCCATATTTTTGAATACAGTCATAATGCAATAAAGCAGCAATTCCAATTTTTGTTTCTTGTCCTAGGTCCAAAATATTCAACTCCCTTAGGTTGTGTCCCTCTAGGAAGAGAGCCTTGGCCAAGGGTTTGAGTGCAAGTGATTCAGGAAGGTTATGATCCCAGAAGAAACCACTGGAGGTGGGAGAGTAGGGAAGCAGGGCGCAGCAGGGGATCTCCAGGTAAAGATGTGGCTTTGAGTGAAGGTACACACTCAGCCTGATCTGCAGAGGAGTTCTGGAGGACACTTGACAGTTTTCCCAGCGAAGGGCCTGTGCTTTGGTATTTCCACATCCATAGGTCATTGGCTGTGAGTAAGGGCTGGGGTGAGAGGGGTATGAGAATGGAAGAGGGAATAGAATTTCCCAAATTTCCATTTTTTTCAACTAGTAAGGCAATTCCAGTGCCCAAGGGCCATTGTCAGAAGACATTTTCAGGAGAGGCATTTTAGCAGTAAAAGAAGCAGAAGACAGAGGTGGAGTGGGGTCCAGTGTCAGTAAAGGGTTGTGAGAGTTTCTAGGTGGCACATCAAGAACGTTCACCACAGTTACACTCTTTTCATGGTCAAACCAATGTAGGAGATTTTATGTGTTACATCTCCTTCTGAGATTTGTGATGCACAGTAGCACATTAAACATCTGAATTGGTAATGCAATGAACTGTGTTTTTAAACCTACTATTTCCAAAATAAATTTGACCAATTTATCACATAACCCTGATCAGGAAGAAACACATTGGAAATTTTGCCAATAAGACCTCAAGAATTTTGAGTTAAAGAGGGAAATTTTACTGAATCATAGCATTTTGTTCTGAATGTTGTCTAGTAGCACCCTCTGAAGTAGACTAAAATGCTTAAGGCATGTTAACACACATACACACCTACCTTCACAATAAGAGAGGGCTGTTAACATTTTGTAATAAACTGTGCAAGAGCCCCTCTAACTAAAAAGCCTGAGGAAATTAGATTGAAAAATGATATTGATAGTTTATATGGCCACTGCCTGCAATTAGTTAGTTGACACAGTCTGCCTTTTGGCTCCTACATTCAAGATCTCTATCAATAGAAAAAGCAAACAACTGTCTATATCCCCGTGGTGTTTCACTTATTGAGACAAAGAAACTTAACCCCTCTCTGTCTCATCCCTCAGTAAATCCCTCTTTATATTTAGTCAAAATCTGCAACACTGAGGGGGAAAACCTAGACAGAAGGAAAGAGTAATTGAAAGTGACTCATTACTTCCTGGAAGTGTGATAATACTGAAACCTACCCACTCAGTTTCAATGCCTTGTGTTAGGGACTTCACATATGTCTTTTTTAAAATGTTTATTTATTTTTGAGAGAGATGGGGACAGAGTCCAAGCAGGGAAGGAGCAGTGAGAGACAGGGAGACACAGAATCCGAAGCAGGCTCCAGGCTCTGAGCTCTCAGCAAAGAGCCTGACTCCAGGCTTGAACTTATAAACCACGAGAGATCATGACCAGAGCCGAAGTCAGACACTTAACTGACTGAGCCACCCAGGTGCCCAACATGTGTCTTTTCATATAATTCACAGTGATCGTTGAGAGGGGAGTGGTTAGGAAAACCGATTCAAGGTTAGGAAATATTCTAAAAGCCATAAAGCTAGAAAGTGATGGTGTGGAGATTCAAAACTAGGTCTTTCTGAATTTTCATTAGACCATGACCATTGCAGTTAAAGTAGTTAAGATGAGCTTTGTCGCCAATGCATAATAAAAATTTTGGCAATACAAGTGTCCTACCTACTCAGAGAAACATAAAGCAGAGGCAGTCTGCAAGAACTTCCTTCAATAAGATATTTTTAGCAAAGTAAATTTGCTTTAAAATCTGAATCCACAGTTTCTTTTTTTCAATTAGCCATCTAAAAGAGACAGTGGACTGCCACTGAAATTCACAGATAACAAGATCAAGACTACTCATACACATTGTTTGCTGGCAAACATAGCTTTAAGATCTAGCTCTCCACATTCTAGGAGAGTCATACAGACTCACATGGGAACTTGAATTCATGTTGTAGAACAGTAGTAAGAGAACATCTTGAATACACAGACATCCTTGAAAATGGTTTCCTCTAAAAGCTACAAGAAAATTACAAAATTTGATACCTGTTTGCTGTCTTTAATAGGAAATAAGAAAGAATGACTTCTATTACAAAGGAAACAGAAATCACATGGAAGGAATAGGTAAAGATATAAAATCTACAGAATTTTATAAAAAGAGAGATAGTAAAAGAAATATTTGCAGGGAAACTAAAAATGCAATAGCAGAATTGGCATTCTTAAATTGGACTAATGCTATAGAAGAAAATACCTGAGTCACTCCTCCAAAGTCACATTTTCAGAATATTCAGGGGACAACAATATTCAAAAAATGACAAAGAATGACATAAGGAATCATATAGTAAAGATTTAATCTAAGGGTTGTTAGGTTCCTGGAGACAAAAAGAAAATAATCATAGAAGCAGTAATGCAAAACTCTTTATCCCTGATTCATTACAGAGTTCAGGATACAGGTAAAACTAATGTACCTACCAGGAAAACACACACCCACACAGAAAGAGAGCTATATCCAGAAAACACTTGAGATTTTTTTTTTATGTTTTATTTATTTTTGAGAGAGAGAGATAGAGACAAGTGTGAGCAGGGGAGGGTCCGAGAGAGAGGGAGACACAGAATCTGAAGCAGGCTCTAGGCTCTGAGCTAGCTGTCAGCACAGAAAGAAAATAAATAAAGAAAAGCAAACTGTAACATACATTCAGGCAGAAAATTCTGCTTATCTGCAGTATACAAGTCATCCTGAATTCACTCTTCTCTTTTAAAACTAAATATCAAATTGAATAGAGAGAGTGTAGAGTTTTGACAGAGAAATTTTTGTTAATTCAACAGCTTTTATATCCAGCTGAGATATATTGTGAGTGGGAAGGCAATAATGTAATATTTTCACCTATTCTAAGGTTCAGCCTTTACTTCTTCAAAAAGCTATTTAGAATCATATTCCAATTGACTGGAAACTCCAAAGGACAATTTAACACTTAGGAAGCTTAGGGATAAAAGGTGAGCAGAGTTATCATACATAAAAGCATTACCAAACAACTTCACGAGATCTGGAAAAATCATTATTTTACCAACTTATGTGTATTGAACTGTCCATTTGATTGACTCTGTAAGAAGATTGAGTAGTTGTCTCTTCCATTCATGGATGGAACCAAAAAATCCAATGAATTATTGTCTACCACTTATGATAAGCATGAATGATCCTATGATTGAAACCTCCCCGAAACTCTCTAGGAATAAACTCTAAATGAGAGCTTTCTCTCATTTAGAAATCCAAATAAATGTGATCACAATTACGCTTAAACATAGGAAATGGTTAAGCACACATAACTGTTTTTGAGGCATCTGAAAATAAGCATATTATTAAATTTTTTAAATGTTTATTTATTTTTGAGAGGCAGAGAGACAGAGCATGAGTAGAGGAGGAGCAGAAAGAGAGGGAGACACAGAATCCAAAGTAGTCTCCAGTGTCTCAGCTATCAGCACAGAACCCGATGCGGGGCTCTAACCCACAAACTGTAAGATCATGACCTGAGCTGAAGTCGACTGCTTAACTGACTGAGCCACCCAGGCACCCCAAGCATATTAATTTTTAATGTTGTCTTTGAATGGGAGAAATATGCATGGCATTTCAATATCTCATTCTACTTATTTTTCAAATTTTCTGTAATTTGATCAGATTTATTTTAAATTGTAAAAGAAATCTCATATTAAAAACAAAAAGCAAAAACCACACAAATAATTCCTAAAAATCCAAAATTAAAATAAGTTTTAGATTCATGGTTATTTCCATACAATATTGTGAAATTGGCTTTCCTTTTTCCAGTTTTCACCCAAGCAATAAATGTGCTTCTAACGTCCGATGGCAGGCAAGATTCTAAAGATGTGTCCCCAAGATTCCCAACTTCTAGTTATTCAATCAAACATTAGTCTAGGTACTGCCTTAAAGAGACTTTGAAGATGTAAGCAAGGTTCCTAATCAGTTGACTTTAAGAAGAGAGATTTACCTGGATTATCTGGATGGGTTCAGTGAAATCATATGAATCCTTTAAGAATAGAAGAGGATGGGGCGCCTGGGTGGCTTAGTCGGTTGGGTGTCCGACTTTTGTTTAGGTCATGATCTCGCGGTTCGTGGGTTCGAGCCCCGCGTCGGGCTCTGTGCTGACTGCCAGCTCAGAGCCTGGAGCCTGTTTCAATCTGTGACTCCCTCTATCTCTGACCCTCCCCTGCTCATGCTGTCTCTCTCTCTCTCTCTCTCCTAAAAATAAACAAAACATTAAAAAAAAAAAAGAATAGAAGAGGATGGAGCACTGGGTGTTGTATGAATCTACTTCTGATGCCAAGAACCCACTGTGTACACTGTATGTTAGCTAACTTGACAATAAATTATATTAAAATAAAAAAGAAATGGAAGAGGATGGCAAAGGGGAAGACAAAATTGATTCAAAGCAAGAAGAAGCAGAAGAAATAGAATTAGGATTCTATATATCTTTGAGGCTTTTAAGGTGGAGAAAGCGATTGGCCAAAGAACACAGGTGGCATCCACAGCCCAAGGACAATCTCTGGCCTGCAACCAGAAAGGTAACAGGGACACAGCAATACGCTGCCTGAAACCGATTTCTGCAACACAGCCTGTCTGAGCTTGGAAGCAGATTCTCCTCCAGAGCATCCAGATAAAACCCAGCCTGCTTACTACCTTGACTCTGGGATTGTCTGCCCTCAGTCATAGTCTACTCAGATTTCTGGCCTACAGAACTGTGAATAATAATGAATCTTTAAAAATATATATATGCTTTATTTTTTAGGGAAGATTTAGCTTTATGCAAAATTGAGTGGCAAGTATAGAGAATTCCCACTTACCTCCTGCCCTACATGCAAGGTTTTCCCCTACACCTACACCCCCCACCACAGCGGTACCTTTGTTACAATTGATGAACATACAGTGACACAACTTAATCACCCAACATTCACAGGAGAGTTGTCTATTGATGCTGTACTTTCTTTGGATTGGATATATTTGCAATGACATCTGTCCAACCTTCTAGTACTTTATAGGATGGATTCACTCCCCTAAAACTCCTTCATACTCTGCCTATTCATTTCTCCCAACTCCCTAAGTCCAGGCAATGTTTTGTGTTTTTTACTTGTTTGTTTTTTGTTTGTTTGTTTGTTTTGTTTTGCTTTGCTTTGCTTTTGTTTTTACTTTTGTTTTTAACTGCTAAATCTGTAGTAGTTTGTTCTAGCAGCCATAGAAAATTAATACAGGTCCCAATCCTTACTTGAAGGCTCTGGAGGAGCTTCTAGTCTTATACTGTATTCAGTCCTTCTCCTATCTTTAATTTACAGCTGTTTTTTTCATGGGACTTGCCAAAGAAGTTAAGGTTAATCTGATATACTAACTTAAACTAAAGTAAAACACATTTAAATAGGAGTGTTTGTCCTTCGATCTGAAATAGGAAATCTTACTGGGAAGTTCAGGCATATTTTTGGCTTGGGGAACATTTTGTGGAAGCAGCTCTCTTATTATCTCTTATGTGATGGTATATATTAACCACCATAGGTTTACCTGAAGAGCCAACATTGATTGTTCTAGATGTTCTAATTGGAAACATAAGCCTGGATTACATGGCCTTTTGTACCTGAAAATCTCTAATTCTCTGGAAAGTGAAATTTTAACTGTTGTCAGATGATCAATATATATTACAGAGACACAGGTTTATTGAAAAGTAACCATTATTAACAGTTGTTCCTATTGCCAAATATCTTTGTTTTCTAAAACTCACTTCTCAGTTGTTTTACAAATATCAATTTCTCAGTATATTTAGAATGTGGTTTTATGTATAGAAATTTATTGTGAAACTAGAAGTAGAACTAGAAAAAGTTAAAGATGCCATAAATAGGCCCCATGGGAAAATGCTTACATTCTTGGATTTATGGACACTGTGTTTTCTAGTCTTTCAAACTAATTCACTGATTTGTGCTGCCCGTAACATTTCTTTCATCTGTTAGAATACAGCTGTCCATAAAAACAGAGTGACTAGACTCAGACTAAAGTAATTATCCAGTTCACGGCATCATTTCAGAGGGTGAGCTTTCAATTATAGATTTAGATAAAATTATCCCTTATTTCCCCAAGATTTTCACAAATTCTCCTTTGCATATGTGAATTATCAGTATGTGGTCACCTAGACAACACCTGTTCCAGGCTCCTGTCCAAAAGTCCATTTTTCAAGTTAATGATTTGATCCTGAATCTATTGAGTTCATAATCTAAAGTCGGATAACCTAGACAAACTTTTAATTAGCTCCCCAGTCACTTGAAAAGTTTAAGGCAGCTGAGTGATCAGAGAAGCTCTTCAACTGTTGCCTCTGTTATGTGATGGTAGGTGATGTTATCATCTGGATAAGGAAGAAGATGGAGCCTCCCATAAAGAACCCAGACATTATCATCCTGAAGTGACTTTCTCCTTCTTCCTCATTAGATCTGCCTCTGATTCTGCCTCCATTGTGAAAATCCAAGTGGCAAGAGCCAATTTTAAAGGATCAACATTACTACCCATTAAAAACAAAGCGCTGTGCTGCTGCCTTGAGTCAAGCAATGATGGGGGTGAATCATATTTAGTTCAAATTTCAACTATGTTTGAAGAAGCAATGAGTAAATACTGGTCAAGAGGGGGCAATGCAGTATCTCTCCTGTGGAAGAGAGAACCAGAGATGGGTATCTTCCAGCTCCATACAGACACAGTGAGCAGACTTGTGGTTATAAAGTGTGGTGGTGGGTGAAAATAATTGAAATCTTGAGATTTGTGCTCATCAGATCCTTATTGCTTCTGCCTCATTTCCTGCTTGCCCACGGAGGACTAAGGATCCAGAAAACCCCCAAATTGTGCCATGGTTGTTCGAAACCACCCATTAAAAATGGACATTTTTAAAAAGGATTATTTAAAAGGAAAACACTGTGCTGAGGATGAGCAACCTTTCAAAACTAAAAGTTTGTATGGATCCTGTGTAAGGCAATATTTAGTGGGAGAAAACAACAAGTAGAGAGTGAACATTAGGGTGTTTTCTGAAACAGCATATTTCTCAGGTACTCTGACAATGAGGTAATTAATGAAACTTCTCCACCTTCTGATTTACATTCTTCATAAGAAAGTTAACACCTTCAGAGGCTGTCTGTTAAAATAGACAAAAATAAGTCTGCAGTTACAGCATCACTTCCTGGATCTGATTTGTAAATCTCATGACAGCTATTTCTTTGTTGTTGTTTCCTGACAATAGTGCATGTCAGAGCCTTGAGGTGCTTAAGTTCTAAATCATGAAACTCAAAGATAGTCCTTCTTATTAGGACTATGCTGAGTTAACATTAAATGACTACTTAACCAAGTGTTTGTTGCACTTTATTTGGTCACCAGATACAATTAGAGGGTACTGTCATTGTTATCAGGGTTATAAGCAGAGATCTATCATTCTTTTTCTAAGGTATGTGCAGCACAGCACTTTTCAATTATGTGAAGAATTGCTTCCCTTAAGGTTACTTGACTTCACCAAATATTAATCTTTTGTTTCACAGAATGTTCTAATGCTCCTAAGTAGCTTCCTCCCAATCAGGTCTTTCTCAAGCTCTGAAGACTGAGTGTGGAATTCCTTAATGAGTTGCTATCCGATTGTGCAGATTTCCTTTTTACTTGTAAGGGGTTGTCCTTATTATTACATTTTTCATCTAAAGGTGATTGAGTTACATTAGCCTTGTTGTTGCATCCTACGTAGCAGTATATAAAACAACAGTGGAAAGGAAAATATAAAAATGTCCCTCTCTCTTAAATTAATATGAAGTTCCATTGAACCTATGTTTGTGTAATAGCAGAAAAAAAAGTGTTCAGTGATTTCATGAAATAGTTTCTGTTCTTTGAATGATGACCTAATCTGATTCATTTTGACTTTATTTTAAAGAAAAGTTCATTTTAATGTTTATTTATTTTTAAGAGAGAAAGACAGATAATGAGCAGGGGAGCGGCAGAAAGAGAGGGAGACACAGAATCCGAAGCAGGATCCAGGCTCTGAGCTGTCAGCACAGAGCTCGATGCAGGGCTCAGACTTACAAACTATGAGATCATGACATGAACTGAAGTCAAACGCTTAACCAACTGAGCCACCCAGGTATCCCTATTTTGACTTTTTAAAAAGTCATATGGATGGAGGCCTCTAATTATAGCTTACATTTTTTAACTAAAGTTTTTGCTTAGAGATGATTTTTAGATTCACATGCAATTGTTAGAAATAATACAGAGATCCATGTATCCTTTACCTAGTTTCCCCCGCAGAGAAACACCTTGCAAACCCATTGTACAACTTCAGAACCAGGACATGGACCCTGATAGGGGATATAAGAAAAGGAACATTTCCATCTCAAGGATGCCTCATGTTGTCTTTTTATAGCCACACCCATTTCCTTCCCACTTCATTCCCTTCTTCACCACAAGCAGCCATTAATCTATTCTCTCTTTCTATAACTTGGTCATTTCAAGCATGTTATAGGTATGGAATCATATATAGGTATAACCTTTGGGATTGGTGTTTTTCATTCGGCATAATTTTCTGGAGATTCACCAAGCTGTGTGTATTAGTAGTGCATTCCTTTTTTTATCGAGTAGTCCCTCAATTTCATTAACCATTCAATCATTAAAGGACATCAGGGTTGTTTCTTCTTTTGGGTTAATACAAATAAAGTTATAGACATGTATGCACAGGTTTTTGGGAACTTAGATAAATTCCTACGAGTGTGACAGTTCTTCACAGTGACTGTACCATTTTCCAATCCTACCAGCATTAGATAAGTGATCCAGTTTATCCCCATCCTTGCCAGCATTTGTTATTGCCACTATTTTTCATTTTAGCCATTTTGATAGGTTGGTAGTGGTATGTCACTGTGGTTGTAGTTTGCATGTCCCTAATGGCTAATGATGTTGAACGTTTCATGTGCTAATTTGCCATCTGTATATCTCTTTTGGTTAAATGTTTCTTTGTGCCTTTAGCCCATGATCTAATTGCATTATTTGTTTTGCTTACTGTTGAGTTTTAAGAGCACAGCCAGAGTTTTAAATTTTAAAACGACAGATTTTTCAGCTACTCTTAGCTTGTGTTTGGAAAAATCAAATGTGTGAGGTAAAAAATAAAAATGTCAAGACTGATAAAAATACTGTGAAAAGAGTACCTTTAGTCAGGGAGTCACATCATTGGGCAAGTAGTTTGTCATGGTCAAATTCTACAAATGACTTTAAGTCATTAAGTCATTATGACATTTAGTCCATGTTCATAAAGTTGAAAATATGATGTGAATTATGAAGTAATTGGAACAAATTTGCAAACTTTTGTCCCATACACAAAAGGAAAAACATACACACTATAAAATTTAGAAACACACAGGAATAAAGGGAATAGTACTGATTTCTACCACACAGACAACCACTTTTATTTTGTTTTATTCATTCCAGATTTTATACCCCTATTGTATTAGTATAAGTTAGAATGTTCTATATAAAATTTTGTATACTATTAACTTCCGTGTTTTTTTCCTATCCCTTAAGATATTTTTCAAAAATAAATATAATGGTGAAAATTTATTTGAATAGTCATGTGAGTTTGGACCTATTTTGGACATTTGGAATTTTGATGAATCCATGGCATTTGGTCTTTATTTCTAATTAGATTCCCAACCATCTCACAATTGTTTTATTTTGGTGTGGTATAAAATAAGAATCGATCTTGGCTTTTTTTCATATGATTTTTAGTCAACCATCCTTTCCCCAATATACGGCCTTAATTCAGGTGAGGAGTAAGATGACAGTCTATCTCTAGACTCCATAGTAGTTCATTGACCTGTTTACTTTTATGTCAATATTACAATGCCCTTATTACTATATATTATCAGTTCTTCATATTTGGTAGTTTAAATCCTCCAACTTTGTCTTCTTCAAGGTTGGCTCACTGATAAATTTTAGAATCAGCTTGTCAATTTCTACAAAAAAATGATGAAGTTTTGACTTGGATTTCATTAAATCTATACATCAACTTGGAGAGACTGACTTATTTAAAATTTAGAGCTTTCAAAAATAATACGGTATGACATATCTATTTCTTCTTTATTTTTTTAAGTTTTTAATGCTTTATTTATTTCTGAGATAGAGAGACAGAATGAAGCAGGCTCCAGTTTCTGAGCTAGCTGTTAGCACAGAGCCCGATGCGGGGCTCGAACCCATGAAACCGTGAGATCACCGACTGAGCCACTCAGGTGCCCCTATTTATTTCAATAATATTTGTAGAATTTTATCAAGTGTTTTCTCTACCTCAGATTTTTCTCCTTTTGGCAGTCATTATGACATAATGTATATATTGATTTTCAAATGTTAATATCAACTTATTCTTATAATCAACACTATTTGTGATATAAAATCATCTTTATATATCACTGGAATTGCTAATATTTGTATTGTAATTGATTGTATACATGTTCATGAAAGAAGCTGGGTGGTGGCTTTGTTAGATTTTGGTGTCAAACACTATTCTGATCTCATGAAACAAATTCTGAAATATCCCTTTTTTCTTGGTTCTTTAGAAGAATTTGTGTAAGATGTACAGGATTATTAATATGTCTTTCTTAAAGTTTGTGTTAGAAAGACTGCTTCTTTGTGGGAAGAGTTTTAAAAATAAATTCCATTTATAATAGATACAGAAGTATGCAGGTATTTTTTCTTATACCAATTTTTTTATTTTTAATTTTTTTGGGGGGTCTTCATTTTATTTCAAGAGACAGTGACAGAGAGCAAGCGTGGGAGGGCCAGAGATACAGGGAGACAGAATCTGAAGCAGGCTCCAGGCTCTGAGCTGTCAGCGCAGAGCCCTACCCTGGACTCCAACCCACTGACTGTGAGAACATGACCTGAGCCGAAGTCGGAGGCTTCACCGACTGAGCCAACCAGACGCTCCTCTTATAGCAAATTTGATGTATTATGTTTCCAAGGAATTTATCTATTCACCTTAGTTATTGAGAGCGTTTGATATTTGTCCAATATTGGTGGTACATTACTTTCTCTCTCTCTCTCTTTTTAAATGTTTTTAAAGTTTATTTATTTATCTTGACAGAGGGCATGCAAAGCAGGGAAGGGAGGAGAAAGAGGGGGAAAGAAGATGCAGAGTGGGCTCTGGGATGACAGCAGAGGCCTGACATGAGACTGGAACTCACAAACCCTGAGAACTTAACCGACTGAGCCACCCAGTCTCCTTTGCTTTCATTCTTAGTCTTTTTTTTTTTTTTTGGCTCATAATTCCCTTTATTTGTATATTTATTTTCTATATTATTTTTTTTCTCTTATCTTTATTATTTCAGCCTTTCTACTTCCTTTGGGTTACTTATGCTGTAGTTTCTTGAGGAGTAAGATTGAATATTGATTTTTAATTTTTCTGATTAAATAAATATGTCTTTAAAACTATACATTTTTCTCTAAACCCTGGTTTCATTATATTCCACACATTTTGATATGTTTGCTTATCATTAAATTAAATTAAATTATTTTCTAATTCTCATTCCTATTTCTTTTTCTTCAATAAATTTTCTAAAATACATTAATGTTCTATCAATTTGGGCTTCTTAACAAATTTTTCATTTGTGTTCAGATTAGTTCCATTGTGGTTAGAGAATATACTCTGAAATATTTTAATTTTTAAAATTTATTGAAACTTGTATCCTAATCTAACATGTAGCTATTTAAGAGTTTTGTGAGTCCTTAAAGATAAGGTGAATTCTGTTACTGTTTGATGCATTGTTCTAATTATATTTTTATAAATTCCTTTATAGATAATATGTTTATTTTCAGATAGATTTCCAAAGGGCAATAATTCATGACAAAAATCTATATCCTTTCCCTTTAGCTATGTGAAATTGAATGGCAAAAAGATAGTATTCATCCAAAAATTGCTTTCTTTTAATGTGTGAATATCATTGACTACATTTCTTAGAAGCAAATTTTCCCTCTATATACTAAAATCTTTTTTTACAGCAATTTAATGTAAATCATTACATCATTTTCTAAGCTAGTATTAGATTTGAGAAAATAAGGTGATAGTATGGACTCCTTTTAGAAAATGCCATTATGAGAATCAATCCAAAAGTGTCATTCTTTAAAAAGAGAAAGAGAGAGAAACCTAAAAAAAATTAAAAAGAGAAATCTATATTCCATCTCTTTGTCACTATTGATAGTGCACTCTAGATGTTGTGGTACAGAGTTGAACAAAGAATATTCCATATTTACTTTTTGTTTGTGTAATTGCACAGAGAAGTGGAAATAAAGATGTGAGCACATCTTCACAGGAACCTTGACCTTGCTTTCTCTACTTGATTGCCAGCTAAATTCTAAAAGCACATTGGTAGTAATTTAGGAGCTTGCCATTATCTCCTGTTAAATGTTTCACATGTCATAGTGTGACTCGGAAGGCTCATGTGATCACTTTCACCTGACAATTCTTAATGTGCCTAGACTGTTTATGCCAACATTTTCTGGACTTCTCTTCCCTGACTTATTTTTCTTCTTGCTATACTTCCCCCTTAAATAACTGACACTTTCCTTCTTCATTGTTACTCGGTGAAATGGAGCATGCTTATGCTTCCCTATGGAAGATTCTACACCGTCCCCCTTCCCGGAACAGTCAACTATAATCTATTGCTACATTATATGAATTCCATTATTTTTCCACTGTGTTAACTTCAAGTGCCTTAAGCTGAATTTTTGTACCAGGGGACCAAAAGAATGAGAGTTTGTGAAAGTGAACTTATCATCAAAGCTATCTATCCATTATTTAATAGATTGCTTATTTATTCAGGTGTTTGTAA
The DNA here is from genome assembly GCA_017311185.1 of Proteles cristata cristata. Classification (NCBI taxonomy): domain Eukaryota; kingdom Metazoa; phylum Chordata; class Mammalia; order Carnivora; family Hyaenidae; genus Proteles; species Proteles cristata. Next base: position 1,638,700 of record JAESUZ010005128.1, on the reverse strand, counting down.
TATTCCCAGGGAATTTCACAAGTTATGCCATTTTAATGAAACCCATCACATCTAATGTTCAAGAAAGAATAAACTAGAATCTGTTTGGAACAATCAGTAATGACAAACACTGTAAGGATGATATATTCTAAAACGAATAAGAACTCAATGAAGGTTTTTAAGATATCATTTTCAAACTTGCCTCCCTCTCATATGTTTGGAATCTTTCTTTTTTGTTATATTTACCTGAGTTTACCAATACCTCATGTTCATGTAATTGATGACATTCAGCATTAATTTTAGTATAAAGTGCAATAACAAGTCTTAAAACTTAATTTAAGACAATGGTTAACTAAAAACCTCTTGTAAGTCATAAAGTCAAACAATTCTACTATATTTTCCCTTGCAGAAGAACCAAGGTGAGATCACAGGGTGTCATCGAATATTGTAGGAAAGGCTCATAGGTTTATTTCTGGTGGCGTATTCTTTCCAGGCTCATAAACACATATCACAAATATGATGTATGAGGGATGTTATAGATCATCATGTTTCAGTCTACAAGGTGTACTTTTTGGGGTTCTCTATTAGTGCATTGGTTTTAAAAATGCCAGTGACTGAGGCGCCTGGGTGGCTCGGTTGGTTAAGTGTCCGACTTCGGCTCAGGTCATGATCTCACAGTTTGTGGGCTTGGGCCCCACATCAGGCTCTGTGCTGAGAGCTTGGAGCCTGGAGCCTGCTTCAGATTCTGTGTCTCCCTCTCTCTCTGCCCCTCCCCTGTTCATGCTCTATCCCTCTCTCACTCTCAAAAAAAAATAAATGTGAAAAAAATTAAAAATAAAATACCAGTGACTAAATAAGAAGCAGTCATGACAAGTGCTATTTTTTCTAGTGTTAAAGGACGCATACTCCTTTACTTAAGAGTAAATATTTAATTTTCCCTTTCAAAATGACTGTTTATCATGAAAAAATACAGAAAAAATTCAAACTATAGAATTTTTGTCACACTAGAACATGAAGAGAGTTTGGTTCCACTTATGAAACAGCACTAACTTAATTCCAAGGTCAAGTGCTACCTTTAAAATCTGTTACAATAGTGCTCATCACTGCTTTTCTGCCTATTATAACCACTGTAGCTCAAGTATTTGCAATCTTTCAGAAGAAAGGCTTCTATTTCCTTTCTCTCTTCCCAGTCTCCTTTTTCTTTTTTGTTTCCCATTCTCTTTTTCTTCTCTCTCCTACTCTAATTACATTAATTAGGTTGCTCATTAGAGTTGTTACTAAGTCATCCGAATGATCAAATGGCAGAGAAAAAAGTCTTAGGCATAATAAATCACTTCCTTTGTGGATGAATTTTTTCAGTGACTTTATTAGTGCTGGCTTGGACCTAGTGCTGATATTACTTAGCTGAGTAACAATATCTAAATCTATGAAACTCCTTGTTTTCCAGAACAAGGACAAACAGTAAATGCTCAATCCATTACTGCCGTTGCCAGATTTTGCAGCTCAGGTCTTCAGTGATGTTTTAGAATCTATGACTCTTTCACTCTATATTCTACCATCCGAACTTTTCCTTCTCCAAAGCTCTTATTTTCCCCTCATCTTCCTCTTTCCATCTTTTCCTCTCCTGGTGACAGATGAGAGCTTGATTACACCAGCTGGTATGCAGGACTCTTCCCCCACAAGGCCACCAGTGGGAGGTGAACTGTGTCTGCATGAACGATGGCATTGAATGGATATGAATAAATTTCATGTATCTCAGTGTTATCTGTGGTTTCAGATATGCCTGTAGAGTCCTATTTGAAATGTCCTCCCAGGTTGAATTAAAGGTTGTAAGTGATGCTCACAGTCCCCTGCCTCAAGCACCGTACAACCGTTGCAGCTTCTGAGAAAGTGGAGAATACCTCTGGGTATTTATGACTGCCTAGCTATTCTGAACACTCACTGTGAGGCATACAGTAACCATTTAGTGACAGCTCCTGTCCCCACCTTGCTGAAATTTCTAATACTTCCTAACCTTTCAAACCTTTTTTCCCCCTCAAAGCATACATTACCTTCTGACTTATTATATATTTCACCTATTTATTTTTTAAAGTTTCCATTTCTCTCCACGAGAATGAAATCTTCATGAAAACAAAGATGTATGTCTTTTTCCTTCACTAATGGAGTCCCAGAACCTAGTCGTATGTAATAGGCATATCAAGTGAACAATGTCCCTAAGAAATTGACCAAAACATAGTTTATTTTTCACTAGAGCTTTATACTTTCTTTGCTCTCCTCATAGAAGAGTGTTATTCATTTATTCACGTATTGTTATACAACATTTCTGATTCAGTGTGTAACTGATACCTCAAAGTCAACATGCCCCAACTGAACTCTTAATCTTCCCCGTAAAATGTATTCCACTCATACTTTCCCAGTCTGAGTTAAAGTCAAGCTATTCTTCCAGTTGCTTCAATCAAAACCTCAAGTCACTTTTGACTGCTGTCTTTTCTTCTACCATATGTCCTTTCAAAAAGTAAATGCTGCTGACTCCACCTTCAGAATTTTCCTAGATTTTAAACATCCATCATCACCGGTACTGGTATCATATTGTGGTCAGGACCTTCTCTTGTCTGGTTTACTATAAATATTCATCACATCCCTGCCTCTACCCTTTTTTTCCTAGACAAATTCAACTGTGAGATTGGTCCATTTTATTCAGGACGAAATTTAAAGATCTTACAAAGATTTAAAAGTTCAATTTTAGTGCTTGAATCATCTCCACTAAATTCATCACTCACCTAACTCCCAGCTACATCTGGCTCTTCACTCTCCTTGTATCTTATCAAACACGTTCCATCTCAGGGCTCTTTTGTTGTCTTCTCCATTGTCATGACATGCTCTTATTTCAGATATTGCTGGGAATTTCTTTTTTTCTTAATTAAAAAAGTTTTAATGTTTATTCATTTTTGAAAGACACAGAGAGAGACAGAGAGAGCAAGGTGCACACTAGAGGGGGAGGGACAGAGAGAGAGAGGGAGACACAGAATCTGAAGCAGGCTCCAGGCTCTGAACTGTCAGCACAGAGACCAACGCAGGGCTTAGCTGTCAGCACAGAGCCTGATGCAATGCTCAAACTCAGGAACCATGAGATCATGAACTGAGACAAAGTCAGATGTTTAACTCACTGATCTGCCCTGGTGCTCAATATATGAAGAACTCTTAAAAATCAATAATAAGGAAACAAACAATCTAACTAAAGATAAATAGGGAGAAATTCTGAACAGAAACTTACCAAAAATGATATATAGATGGATAATAAACATATGAAAATATTCACAACATTAACTGCCTTTAGGAAACTAGAAATTAAAATCACAATGAGCTATCACTGCCCACCTATAAGAATGACAAAACCAAAGAACCATCCAACCAACCATAACCCTGACCTTATCAGATGCCATACTGGAACTCTCATTCATTGATTCTAGGAATGCAAAATGATACAGCTATTTTGGGATAAAGTATGGAAAGTTTGTTACAAAGTTAAACAAAACTAACCGTACAACCCAGTACTCCAACTCTTGGATACTGATGAAAATAAAATAAGCACATGTGTTGTCAAAAATATTTATATGTGAAATTTATAGCCACATTATTCAAAATCACCAAAAATTGTAAACAACGAAGATACCTTTCTGTAGGTGAATGGATGATGAATGGGTATATCTTAATATCAATCCCAATATCACAGTAATGTAATCCATTGTATTGATAATGTTGAAGTTAGGTCATGCTTTCAATTAGTTTGCTCATCTGTAAAGCGAGAGAGTGGAATAGAGAAACTCTATGATCCTTTCAGTCTGAACCTTCTGCGAAACATCACATATGAATGCTGATTTATTTTGTTTAATTTATTTGGATTTAGATTTTTTTCAAACTTAACATGTAATTTTGTAAATTTGCAAGTTATTCCGAGTCAAGAGCTTTGGAGATATCGTCATCAGATGGTTGAAACTATTATTCTTAGCTCTCCTATTTAAGCTATTGGCCCCATGGGTCCAGACATATTTTGTTTATCATCAGTGATGCCACTACCATTTTCAAGTAATTCTGTTCTCATGCAGCTACTTCAGGGATATGTTCTGGAGCCAGCCTGTCTTTGGCTTCTTGTTTCATACACCATCTGGAAACTTCAGCTGGTACAGAATTTCAATCCTTAGGATTTAAAAATAATTGCCCATGTAGACTATTCAACTAACACCATTATCAAGGAAATATCCTTAGCACACAATCTCCTTCAAGAAGGAGAGGAGTTACAATAGATCTTTTAAACAGCCTTATGTGTTCCATCATCTAAAGCATTCTTCTTGGGGCAGTGGCTTTACCTTTCTGATGGTAATGGTGAATGGTTTTTGAATGATTCCTGTGATGTCCCAGCTGAAAAGTTCATTTTGAATATGAAAAAGTAATCCCTTAGCAACAACAAAAATTGTAAATGGTCTTCTTAACTTGGCTACAAAAGCCAGCTTACAGAGTTATAAAAAGAAAAAAAAAAGAAGAAATTGATGTTATGTGTTAGTCCTATGATTAAAAATATCAGATTCACATGTGTTGGGCAAAGTGATCAGAGGTTCCCTAATCATTGCCTAAATTTGCATTCAGATACTGCCCCTTACTAGCTGTGTAATGTTAGACAATAAACTTAACATATACTATAAAGCAGTGGGGACTAAAGGGACTCTTATAAGAATTAAGTGAGTTCTTTGACTCCAAAGTGTTTAATACAATGATAGCAGGTGCAAAACTAAGTATTAATTGTTATTCTGATAATAATGGATGAGGATGCTATCAAACCATTTATTAACACATTGCCTTGAAAGTAGTTACTGTCCTACGTTTGGAGAGGTGGTATCTCGTCACTTGGTCACCTGATTCACTATTTGAATAACAACTATTTTCACTAGTTTAAGCCATTTAAGGAAATTTCCTGAAATAATTCAAATTATACCTCTTCAAGGCAACAATAAAGGACACAATGGGACACAGATTCTTTCTCTCAATGTGTGTGTGTGTGTGTGTGTGTGAGAGAGAGAGAGAGAGAGAGAGAAATTGAGAGACAGTGTGTGTGTGTGTGGTTCTGAGTGTGGTGGAGTAAGAAAAAAATATTAACCTTGGCAGTTAATAAGGTGAGGAGGTATCTATTTTATTATTTTTTTCCCTCAGAATACATCTCTTCTCCAACCCCAAGTATCTAATTACATAGTTGATATATTGTTTCTCAAAGCTAATGATACAATAAAAGGAGAGTGCACTCTAATTTCTTGGTGTATCTGGGCATCCATTTCTACCTCACTGTCTCAGGCCAGCCCTCCTTCACATAGACTGGACATACAGTACTCACGGTACACATAAGGCACTTTGTAGGTACTGGTGACCTCAAAGCCAGAGGTAAAACTTTGAAATCATGCATGTCATTATTTAGATTGCTAGAATTATGCCTCACTCTTGCTTTTCAGTTATATCTAAAGTCCTGCTTTTGCATTTGCGATTTGATTCTGATTCCAAGGGCTTATTGCTTATGGGTAAAATAATAAAAGGCCACTTCTGTGCTTAGAAACTTCAGGAATCAATCTCGAGTGTTTGAAATGTTGGCTTAAACATCACTTGCTTAATCAGGCTTTTAGCTGATTGCTACACAGTTCAATGTTTGCTTTATGTGCTTCTAGAGGGTGCTGTTATAAAGCACTCTATGAATTGCTGCTGAAATGTACATTATTATCCAGGGTTCTTATTTCATTTGGTCATATTCTCCTATCTGCTATGGAGCAGAATAAGTACTTGAGGCATTTTTCTTCAAATTACTCAGAAAAATGATGTGAGCTTCCAAGAGAATTTTCTGAAAGAACACAATATAGGTGTTTGAAATTGTAGTTTTGTTTTAGAGCCTCACTTAAGTCATAACTTTAACCTCTATTAACAATCATTTGAAGTGCTTACCGATGTGAATACGAATAAGAATCAAAACATGGCAAAATAACCAACCAATAAACAACAGGCCTCTCTTAATATCTGTGATAATTACATCGGAATGAAGAACTCTAAAATTTAATTAAAAAGCCTGATTGGCACTCTCAGTTCTCATGTGTAACTATGAGCAAGATAATAGATACAGGAGTATACTATATAATTTCTTCAAGTCATCAATTCACACATATAGGTCAAAGTTGATTAATAATCTCTATGCTAATTAAAGACTAAAGAAACTTAAATCTAGCTTATATAATTCACATATATCTAATGTAGAAGCAAGAATATTGTTATTTACTTTTTAAAACATTATTTATTTATTTATTTATTTATTTATTTATTTATTTATTTTGAGAGAAAGCACCCACATGAATGTACACATGCACACATGGGTAGGAGAGGGGCAGAGAGAGAGAAAGAGAATCTTTTTTTTTTTCTAGGAGATAGAGAGAGAGACAGCATGAGCAGGGGAGTGTCAGAGAGAGAGGGAGTCACAGACTCTGAAACAGGCTCCAGGCTCTTGGGCTCGCAGTCAGCACAGAGCCCGACGCGGGGCTCGAACCCACGAACCGAGAGATCATGACCTAAGCGAAAGTTGGACATGTGAAAGGTCATGCAATTCAGGCCAGACATGTTTTCAAAAGGAGTTAACCCTATCTGGTGGGAGTCACAGCAAGGAAACGTCAGTGTCTGCACAGCTTCAGCCATGAGAAATAAAAACCGGTATCTCCCTCTGCTATTACTGTATTACTGGCTTGTGCTGGAAATAAGCCTACTGGTATTGACCAGGCCTCATAATATTCTATATCAGACCCATATTCTGAACACAGACTGAACATAGATACCTCATAAGGAAAAGTATATTCCTGCCTTTACAAAAGAGACTTTAGATGAAAGCTCTGTGGGCAATTGTCAAAAGGCTCTTCCTATGGGCCTTTCAGACCCAAGACTTAGACAATAAAGGGTGTTAAGAACACAAGAGTTACAATTTAGCCTGGCCCTGAGACAAAGAGCCTAAACCAAAGTTAAGATATAGATAAGGGCAGAACATAAGTTACCACATTTATCTTTGCTAATTGCTGAAGCATAGCAGCCCCTTCCTCAAGGCCCACATTCCACAAACATTTTCCCTTATACTGGCAGCTGGGATGAGGACAGACAAAAGCAACCAAAACATAACCCAGGCGCAAAGACTGACATACTTACGGCCCCCATGGTGCTTGCACATTCAGCATCAAGGAAAAGGCTCGCTCAAGCAATTTAGGAATAAGCCTGATTTACATTTTACAAATAATTAGCCCTTGTAAAAATTCTGTCTTCTGATGTTATATTATTGTTTAACCTTAAAATAAAGACACAAAAACCAACAGGACAGAGATGACTGCCTGGTGATCAGAAAGAATCTCAGGGCTCTCATTCTCTTTTGCTGACACCGTCTGTCCTTCAGGGACTCCTGGACCTGTCGGAGCCGGCGCGGCCTCCGACATGAACAGAACCTGCAACAATTCACGGCGGCTTCGGGTCCCTTGGGCGGGGCCCATTTCCCCAGGGCCGCCGGGTCCGGTGGGGCAGGGGGCGCCGGTGGTTCGAGTGGCGCCTTTGTTCCTCCTGCTGGGTCCTGTGGAGGAGGTTGCCTAAGGGGGGGGAGAAGTTAATTTTTCCTCCGTTCCGCCCTGTAAGAAAGGGTAGAACGGCGCAGAGGGTTTAGTTTCCTTTTTCGGCAGCTCCAAAGCCCGGGAGGGCGGGTGCTTTTTAGTCACCACCAGGATGTCAGGTTTCTGTGGAGGCAAGAAACTTTTAATCCAAGGGGGTGGGTTATCAACCAGATCAGCCCAAACCATGATGTCCAGTGGCCATCTCACATTGAAAGTGGGCCATTCTGTGCTCCAGTAAGTTTAAAATGGACCCTTCCTAACAATCACTGAGAGGTTATGGGCTAACATTAAGTCTAGGGGTTTGGATGAAGTCTGTCTCATAACGTCAGTCTCAGTCACAAGGTAATAAACACCAACAGAGAAAATCGACAATTCGACACAGACATACACACAGAGAGAGACTGATAACAGAGTTTGCTGCGCACAGACACAGACACACAGAGACCGATAACAGAGTTTGCTGCGCACAGACACAGACACACAGAGACTGATAACAGAGTTCGCTGCGCACAAACACAGAAGGCTAGCCAGCAGAAAAAGACGCCGGCTTCAAACCGGTGCGCCAACAGAAGAAGGCGCCGGCCTCAAACCAGTGCGCCAACCGAAAAAGGTGCCGGCCTCAAACCGGTACGCCAACAGAAGAAGGCGCCGGCCTCGAACCGGTGCGCCCACAGAAAAAGGCGCTGGCCTTGAACCGGTGCGCCCACAGAAAAAGGCGCCGGCCTCGAACCGGTGCGCCCACAGAAAAAGACGCCGGCCTCGCCAGTTCGCGGTAGCGACCCGCTCCGTCTTTTTACTGAATGGGCCAAGAAAGACCCCAGATGGGCTAACTAGCCCCCCAGATGGGCGCCAGAGGACGTCTCCTCGGTCCCGACTGACCGCTCTATAGCGCGTCCGCCAGAGCCAGTACAGTCCCTGATACAGATTCCGCGTGGCAGAAACCGAAACAAACAGATAGACAGAAACTGACGCTGAGACAAACAGACAGACAGAGCCGGCTCACTTACCGATCGGTCGTAGGAACAACCCGTTGACTTGGGGTCTGGTGGGTCTGGAGGGGAAATATCCCGGACGAGCCCCCATATGAAACGCCCAGAATTTGAGAGAACCCCAAAATCAGACCACCAGAGACCAGAGTCAAAGCCAAGCGGCAAGGGTTGTTTATTTGCAGGTTCGAACCTGGGCCTCCACGCACTCGTTGCCGGTGACGCTGAGAAGCCCTGAACAAAGCCTCTGCAGCCTTTTTATAGACAAAAGTAAACAAGTCATGGGGAGGGACAGGAGATTTCCATGGTTACAAGTTTGCCATTGGTTAACATTAAAATGTGAACATATACCGCATCTGATTGGTTCCCACCATCAGGTTTTTGGCGGGATCCAATTATAATATTTGGGGTACCTTTGAATTCAGCCTATCATAGAGCGAGCCTGAAGTCCCGTTTGGAGACTAACAGGTTAACATCTCTCTCTCCAGGCCCTTCCCTCAGCAAGGTATGGGGTAGCCGCTGGCCTTTTCAGATTGGCTTCCGCCAAGGTGGGGTGATGGGGTGACAGGGGGAACATGAAGCTAGTCGCTTGGGCAATCCGGCAGCGGGAAAGCAAGCCTTAAGCATTGTTACAGAAGCAGAAAGAGCTGGTTAGGTATTAGCTTCCCGTAGCGCAGGCATCTGTTCAGAAGCGGAAAAGCTGGTTAAGTTTTAGGTTTAGTTTATCTAGGACTGGGGCTACGTGCAGCCCGAGGTTTCTTTTAATGGAGGACTTAATTTTTGGCTCTTCAGAAACACCTGGCTAATTGTCAGAAATTTTGTCAGACTTTATAGAGTTCATATTTTTAAAAAATACATTTTTCTTTTCAAGGTGATGACACATCTAAATGATAAAATAAGTTACTGTGACAAGGATAAACTCAAGCTTACTGAAGAATCAACTAAAATTTTATGTGCCAATTCTCAGGCACTGTTTCACCAAAAGTTATAGGTTGTTAAAGAAAAATTGTTTTTTCAGAATTTTCATACCAGGTTTCTAATATTTTGCTTGTTAATAAGACATCATGCTGAGAGATATACTGAAAACATTTCATGTAAAATCATTGACCAGAGCTATAGATTTTACCTTAGAATGATACAAATTAATATTTGTGTTTAAATAAATGTGTTGTTTCCTATACACAGTTAATTTAAAATGATCACTCGTGTCTTCAAGTATCTAGATAGAGGAAATATGCCCAATAATAGATACTGAATCCTAAAATAACTGCTATTTTCCCTGAAAAACATTATAAGAATATTTGGCTTCATATCCTATACTCATTCTTCTTATGTCAGATTACAAATTATTTTTGTGTGTGTATACTCAAGATCCTTGCCATGTGAATTCTGCTCTACCGTATCTCTCCATCTAGAAATTCATTTTTAGTTTTATGTTTCTATCTCAAAAGAATTTCTTGACTCCATCTTCTTCTATCTGTTCCACCTGGTTTGGCCTGGTTATGCTCTGCTTCCCGAGGCTATGTCAGTAACCCCCTGACTCTTCTTCATTCTCAGTTTCTCCAGATGTGTGGGTGTTACTCTTTTCACTTGAACCGCATGCCTCAGCACCCCACATTCCCACCTTTCCTCTATGCTAATATTGTCCACACTGCAACCAGAGTGATCTAGAAAAGTCAATCACATCTGGTTAGTTCTTGGCTTATATCTTTCCAGTGTATTCCCTTTACACTGAGAATGAAATCCAACTCCTCAGAAAGGCCAGGGCAGTGAGAGAGATGTGGGCCCTGCCTTCTTGCCTCTCATTCCCTGTGTTCCAGCTTAGACTTTAGCATAACAACACCGAATTTACAGATGAGCGAATGAAAGCTTAGAGAGGTTACAGTTATCCAAAATTACACAGCTGATTAATACCACAACTCAGGTCTATTTGACTCCAGAGAATGGACTCTTATCCAATGCTATACAAAACTCACATTCCTTCCTCTATGGAACCTTCCTTGGTATTTTAATTTGCAGAAAGATATTGTACCTGTATTAGTGCTTAACATTAGATTATTAATTATAATTGCATCTTTCCCTGCAAACTTTGGGCTTCACAAGGCATGTTCTAGTACAATTTTGGTATAATAGACAATAGGTGACAATTTTTGAGTAATTAATTAATTATTCTGGACTATAATTAATTAATAGAAAGCAGAAACATTATAGATATGTTGTAAATATTTCAATAAAATATGTTTTCCTGAATTCTGGCATCATAACAGAAAGCTGAGGAGTACAACATGCTGTCTATTTTTTTCATTTTTCAATAGTCATTTATATTATTTTAGTGTATTCACTCAAAAGAAAAGCAAAACAAAACAGAATTCTAGAAAATACTTGTTAGTTCTGGAAGCACAAATAAAATCAAACAATCAAAAACATTCATTTAGTATATGGCAAATTCAATGCTATGAGAGAGTTTAATGCTTCAAACAATGATGGGCTGCCTCTGAAGGTATTTTGATTTTCCTGTCACTCAAATTGCTAAAGGAAAAATATGAAACCATGACAAGTACATAGAAAACCATAATTTTATGACATACCCACAAAATCCTGAGGATTCAAGTAGAAAGAAATTTCATAGACTTTATTAGAGTCTCAGATGGTTGGACAAAGGTCTTCCTGTAATAGTTTTATTTGTCAGCAGAGACTTGATAGGGGAATAACAGGATTTCTGGAGGGGGACAGTCTTCTGGAAAAGAGAACTGGTATATTAATATCTGACTCAAAGAAAAATTTAAAAATGTTTTTAAGCAGGGATTAAAAATTCATTTCAAAAACAATGGTTGTTAGCTAGATGGTGAGGCAAGAGATGAATGGGTGAGGAGGGGCATTTGGATTGGCAATATCCAGGTGAAAACCCTTATAGTCTCACTATTGAGGAGTTTGAATTTTAAAAAAATTAATGTTTATTTTTGAGAGAGAAAGCACGAGCGGGGGAGGAGCAGAGAGAGAGGGAGGATCCCAAAGAGGCTCTGAGCTAACAGGAGTGAGTCACTTGAGGGGCTCAAACCAAGAGATCATGACCTGAGCAGAAGTTAGAGGCTCAGTCGACTGAGCCACCCAGGCATTCCGTGAGGAATTGTGATTTGATGAGAGGTAGATTTCTATCTAGAAATTAGGTCATAGGTCATTTCACTGTTGGCCAAGAATCTCTTCCAGTGTTCATCTCCTTCACCAACTCCTTTGCCTATGCACAGAATTTAATTCACCATAGACATATTTTTAAAGCCAAATCTAATAGTCTAGTGAAATTTCTCCTCCCATTCTCTCCACAGTATATGGAAGGCAAATATCGCAGAAACTTCCAATCTCTCTTATTTACAAGGGGCTTAACAAGTGCTCTAGGTACATCAGAGAAACTTCATTATGACACAGTAATAGGCCTCTGCCGTAGGAGAGATTAGAATTCAAAGCTCTTTTTCCTTGCCTCTTGAAGGATACTTTTAAGTTTGACAGGGAGCCATGATCCTGTCTATAGCAGGAGGTATTCTAGGATATTTACATTATAAGTGTTCCCCCCAGATACTGATATATAATAATTTTAATAACTCAAACATTTTCACTTCTTCTAGTTGAGTTTTATATATACTTCATCAGTACACTCAGTTGATATAAGGTGACCAATAGAGTTTATTTATGGTGACCAACACAGTTGTCTACTAACTATGAATGTGTCAGAAATTCTGCAGGTTGATCTGAGTCCTCTAATGTTTTATTGTTTACCAGGAGTGTGTCTTCTAAGCAGCATCAGTTTACCTGGAGATTGTTGGAAATGCAGGCCCTCAGGGGCTCCTGGGTGGCTCAGTCCTTTAAGCATCAGACTTCAGCTCAGGTCATGCTTTTGTGTGTGAGTCCAAGGCCCGCATTGGGCTCTGTGCTAACAGGTCAGAGTCTGGAGCCTGCTTTGGATTCTGTGTCTCCCTCTCTCTCTCCCCATCTCTCACTTGCTCTCTGTCTGTCTGTCTGTCTCTCTCAAAAGTAAATAAACATTGTTTTTGTTTTTGGTTTTTTTTTTATAGAAAAGGAAATGCAGCATCACTGCAGCCCAGATATTTGCAGTGACATTGAAATAAAAGATGCCCCGTTCTAGGCAGAGACTGTGGCTATTTGTGGTGAAAGGCCAGTGTGTCTCCCCCAAGCCACACCACCCCATCCATTGTGGGCTGATACATTTGCAAAATACCAAATAATAAATTTTTACAAAAGTTAAATTACTAAAGTTCCAGAAAAGTTAAATTACAAAGCAATGAAAATAATATCTTTAAATGCCAAGTTTTTCATGTGTATGTGCTCTACATTTAATTTTGTAATCTTTTTCTTTGTAGGTACGTATGCATGAATATGAAAAGGAAATATACAAGAAAAACTTAAAAATAATGAATATAATAAATAACATGACATAATGTATAACATAACCATATTAAACAATACTGTTTATGGAGTGTTTCTATGTGCCATGCATTCATTATGCTCTACAGTTTCACATATTATATCATGTGATCCTCATGATCCTTCAAGAGTTTGTCTAGTTCATATGCCCATATTACAGATAAATAGTCTAAAGTTTGAGTTAACTTGCCTGAGGTTACACAGCCATAAAGTATGGATCCCATACTTGAATCCAGGTTCTTTTTAACTTGAAAGCCTAAAACTTTTGCCTTCCTAATACCTCGATGTGATCTTTCCAAAGAAGAGAGAAATTCAGGGAAAACAGGTATGCTGTATTATTTTTAGAAATCCCAAGTGTTAACAAGAAAGTCAGAAGAACGTTGTCACATCAATGCTTTCACTCCACTCTCCAGGCTCATGTCTATTATTGTCTCTGTAATACAATTGATTGTAGGGGACATGCTAGGCAGAAATAAAACTGCTGATCCTGGGAAAAGTGGGGATGGAGAGAGAGTGGTTGAAAGTGAGGATGGTTCATTAATAGTGAGGATAAACACTATAATTTAATACTCAAAGGAATAAAAATCTTATCTGGAGCATTTACAATAATATCGTTGTCAAAGAACTCCCTAGAGTGGAGAAATATGTAACAAAGGACAATTTGGGAAATAATATACAATTCAGGAAAGGAGTTATTTGAGTAAATTTGTATGTTTTCAGGAAAGGGAAAAAAGGCACAAAAATTAACAGAGAGCATATTTAACATTTATTTCTTTTTTAATGTTATTTTTTATTTATTTTTGAGAAAGAGAGAGAGAGAGAATGAGCAGGAGAGTAGCAGAGAGAGAGGGAGACACAGATTCCAAAGCAGGCTCCAGGCTCTGAGCGATCAGCACAGAACCTGATGTGGGGCTTGAACCCTATTAATCACGAGATCATGACCTGAGCTGAAGTCTGAAGTTTAGGCAACTGAGCCACCCAGGTGTTCCTCAGTTGAGATGAACTTCTGATATTTTTAGAGCAAGAATTAGGTTTCATTCTTCTTATTTATTCCCACATCATTTGAGGAAAGTTGCTTTCTAGTGAAGATTATACAGGCAGGCTCCTCCATGGCCACCCTTCTCCACTGAGCGGCATTGGTCACAGGCATCTGTGTTCAGACCTGAATACTGACCTCATGTTCAAGGTAAATCTATTTTTGGCAATATCTGATGCAGTCGGTAATGTGATTGTTGATTCTGGTCATTCAAGACAATTGCCATCAACCATGCCAGGGACGGCTGTCACTGAGCTATATTTTTACATAGAGCTCATTTTTTTACCTCCCATCATTTTTTTCTCCTACGGGAGAGGAAATGTTACACAATTTTCAGCAGATTAGAATTAGCAGTCTATCTGCTTTGCAAATGATATATTAAAGATAAATGTGTAGAGAATGTGTAGAGACCAACATTTCATTTGAGCAATAAGCTATCAGTCACTACTGTAATAGAGCTCTTAGCATTGTTAATTGAAAATCAATTGGGTTTACATCTCCAAAATGCTGCAATTGCCTGGACAACTACATCACACTGACAATATTCTCTTAGGTGTTATTTAGACCTGACAATGAAATCAGAAATGAACCATATTAATTCTCAGAGCCCTCATCCTTCAGTTTTTTCCCACTTTATGATTAATTCAAAGATGGTCTAGGTCAGGGAATATCACACAATATTCTGACCAATAGATGTTTACAAAATATAAATGAGATGGTGAAATTTTTTAGAATTTGGTGCTAAAATTTTTGTAAATGGGTATTTATGAAATGTGAATGAAGTGCTGAAAGTTTTGAACATTGTGGATAAGAGGAAATTTGTACATTTTGTTGGTGTTGATTAGTCAAAAGACACAAGTCCAAAAGGTGGAGGTAATGTGTTAAATATCTTGAAAATTATCAGTTATAACTGGAAATGAACTTAGAGATAATTTGGTCTCAGTTTCCTCAGTTTTCAGGTTTGAAAACAAATGCAGAAAGATGAAATGGTCAGTGAACTAGTTAGTCCACTATTCTTTCTTCTGTTGGATTTGCAATATTCAACTTGACTACAACAAAAGTTTAGCCAGAACCATATTGTACTCAATTAGGAAACTTGTAGTTTCTGAGAATATAGGATTTATTCTGAAAAGGTGTAGAATGTCTAGGGTTTTCATTGTTTCTTCTCACTTCCTTTTTGTTAAAAAATGTTTTTCCAATAGCATATCAGATTGAGCTATTTCTTTATACAGTTGCATCACTATTTCTTTAAAAATGTTTACTATAGGGCCACCTATAGTATGACTCAGTTGGTTAAGCATCTGACTTCAGCTCAGGTGATAATCTCACAGTTTGTGGGTTTGAGCCCTGCATCGGGCTCTGTGTTGACAGCTAGCTCAGAGCCTGGAGCCTGCTTCAGATTCTGTGTCTCCCTCTCTGTGCCTCTCCCCACTCACGCTCTGTCTCTGTCTCTCTCTCTCAAAAATAAATAAACATTACAAAAAAATTAAAAATGTTTATTATTATTATTATTATTAAGCCCACTTAGTAGATGAAGATGTAGGAAATCTTATCAATATTTTCAGTGGCAAATAGAATATAAACAATAGAACAGAGGTGCCTGGGTGGCTCAGTTGGTTGAGCACAGACTTCGGCTCAGGTCATGATCTCGCTGTTCACGGGTTGGAGCCCCACATCGGACTCTGTGCTGACAGCTCAGAGACTGGAGCTTGTTTCAGATTCTGTGTGTGTATGTCTCTCTCTGTCACTTCCCCGCTCGTGCTCTATCTCTCTCTGTCTCAAAAATAAATAAAAAAGTTAAAAAATTAAAAAAAAAACCACACACCAATAGAACAAAGCCTTAAATCTTCATGTTCTAACTCTGGTAACTGGTTCCTACAGCTTCCTTGGTGTTAATATTCACTTACATCTGAAAAACAAGACCAAAAATAACTGCCTGGGCTTAATAGGGTAAAAATGCGTTTGTCCTTGGAGCGCCAGAGTTGTCTGATTCTATTCCTAGTACAGGGATGACAAAGGTAATATGTACCTAATGACAGTGAGATAAAATGACTTGTGGCTCTGTGCTTCTGGAGCAAAATGGACTTAGCTGGAATTCCAGCCATCCAGTGTTTTATTACATGGCCACAAGTGTCACTGTCTATAAGAAACAGTGAAATAATTCTGTTTTAACCATCTTTGGCACAAGGATGTGTGCCAAAATACCTTCTGAAAGTATAAAGAATCTACCAATCTCCTGCATATTTTTTCAGGTTCAATATTGTGTTTATATACATCTATTTCTGAAGAAAGAGTCTTGATGATAATTTAAGTGAATTAATTAAAATTTCCCATGGTATATATATTTTTTACTTGAAAAAAGCTATTTAGAAGCTGTTCCAAAATTATCAAATCCATAAATTCGTATTTACAGAATCTATCAAGATGCATTCTGGCTCTATAATAATTTTATATTTTGGAATGAGAAACATGAACTGTAATTGGTATAGCACAATGACTTCAAACTAGAGAAGCATGTTCATTTAATCTTTACTAGAAATTGGAGTTGGCTTTCAACATCAACCTTCTAATAGCTGATCTCATTTCTTAAAGTGAGTTTTTCAGAAGTATCACAGGGCTAAACTTGTATAAAATAGCAATTACTGTATTTCTCATAGTTGTGTGGGTCTTTACAGATTTCAAAATGTCACAAACTTTAGTTAATGCCAATCTTACAACCTGCCAATGGGTATTTATTTATTTTTAAATTAAATTAAATAAAAAATATGTATTTATTTAAATTATTTTTCATGTTTATTTATTTATTTTGAGAGAAAGAGAGGGATCGTGGGTGGAGGAGGGGCAGAGAGAGAGGGAGAAAATCTCAACCAAGCTCTGCCCTTTCAGCACAGAGTCAGACACGGGGCTCTATCTCACAAACCTGTGAGACAGATCATGAATTGAGCCAAAATCAAGACTCAGACATTTAACCGACTGAGCCACTGAGGCGCCTGTATTTATTTATTTTCTTAAGTTATCTGTACATCCAATATGGGGCTCAAACTCATAACCCAAGATCATGAGTAGTGTGCTCTACTGACTCAGCCAGCCAGAAGCCCCAGTGTGTTTATTTGGAGTTTCAAATAAAACAAAAAGAAATCACAAATAGATAACAAACCTCCACCACCACCACAAAAGGTCCAGACTTTAAATTTGAGAGAATTTTTGCCCATTATGCAGTTGGAAAGCTTAAGAAAGGATACCTGAAACCCCAGCCCTGTAACTCTCTTCCCCCTTTTAAGCCAGCCTCCTTGACATGTTGGTATGTTTGATAGCATATTTATAGTATGACTGGAGCCGGAAAGATTGAGATCTATTTATGTTGTTTTAATTCTCTCTGAGCTTTGTTTTTCTGATCTGCCCAACGAAGTTAAGCTTTTTAGTGCATTAAATGAAGCAACATACCTATGGCATATGGTATAAGTGTGAATACAATAAGTGGAAAGTTACGAATATTGTTTATGATTGTATGGTTGATTTGAGGGGCAGAAACTTGGTCCTGATTTAGAATTTCTGACATATTGTCCAAGAGGCACTTTACAAGCTGAGTTATATGAATAAATGTTGCAGTCTCCTTAGAGAACAGATTTCAGGATAAATAAACAAGGTTAACTATACCTACTTTATCTTATCTCTAATGAAGGCAAAATCAGTTAAAACAAATGAAAATAATTTATTGCTAGTGCATATAAACTTTTATGTTAATTTACATGTGGTTCTTTAGTTTCTTGGGGCTAATATAAAAACCTCTTGAACACATTTGAGGGACCATCAGTATTATAACTATGAATATTTAGAGGTACGACATTGGGAAATTTTTGGAAAGAAAAAAGTGTAAGAAATCTGCCTTAGGAAAATTGCTTGCCCATGAGTTATCCCTCCAGAAATAATTGTTTAAATCATAGCTTAAAATATTTTATCAAATTTACTTGTTAGCACAACGATATTGAGGTTTTCCACAAAGTTTAGGAACAATAAAACTTAGATACAAAGCTTAAATTACAAAAAATGAGATAAATTATAAAAAAAAGAAAAACATATATAACATAGAAACACTAGAACCTATAATACTTACCAAAAATTGATTATTTATTAAATTAGTATACATTAGTATACTTATTCATAAGTACACTTACCTTAGTCTATTTTAATACTATTATTTTCTACTTGATCTTATTTTATCCTTCATAATTTTAATACGTGAGTCTTAAGATATATGTTGGATGATTATAAAGATAGCAAAGTTAATACAAAGCATAGATAATTTTTCTTTAATAGCCTCTAAAGAATCTGGTAGCACCCAATACTCATACTATCATTTGGAAAAGATTTTCTCTTTAAATATACATAATGCTGGGTTAGTAACTAATAAGTTTATATTCCTATAAATAAATATTTAAAGTTTCTGTCTATACTATTGATCAGAAAGTTACATTTCCTTAATTTAACAAATGCAAACTATTGATGTTATGTTAATATCTAATTTAAGAAACCTAATGAGAAACAGTGGAAAGCTATTGCATTAAAAACATGGTCTTCTTGGATTACAGATTCTTTGGAGAAAGAGAGTGTTCTTATTTATAGGTATAATTCAAACATCCAACATAAAACCTTTTTGTATACATAATAGTGGATTAAAAGTTGGTAAATTTAAGGGTGCCTATGTGGCTCAGTTAGTTAAGTGCCCAACTCTTGATTTCAGTTTGGGTCATGATCTCACGGTTTGTAAAT
Source organism: Proteles cristata cristata (assembly GCA_017311185.1). Lineage (NCBI taxonomy): Eukaryota > Metazoa > Chordata > Mammalia > Carnivora > Hyaenidae > Proteles > Proteles cristata. The sequence goes on along the minus strand of JAESUZ010005128.1, from coordinate 1,619,828 downwards.
TTGAACTCTGCATTGGGCTCTGCACTGAGAACATGGGGTCTGCTTGGGATTCTCTCTTTCCTTCTCTCTCTGCCTTTCCCTGCTCTCTCTCTCTCTCTCTCTGAAATAATAAATAAGTAAACTTAAAAAAAGTTGTTAAATTTAATTATCCTATTGAAGTAATTATCACCATGTGAAATGATGTCCTCTTATGAGTAATTCTAGGGTTTTTAAGGTACTAAGTTTAATAATTTAAAACAGGCAATCTTTTTTGTTCCTAACAAAATTAAATCTCTGAATTTATTATTGTGACATTTATTCAAAACACTCAAAGTAGAGTTTATCACTTAGACTTAATAGGGTTCCATAGCCTTTTTCCTGTTCAGTCAGTGATCTAGATACAAATGGTAGAAAAATTATTTTTTTATGTTTATTTATTTTTGAAAGAAAGATAGAACACAAGTAGGAGAGGTGCAGAGAGAGAGAGGGAGACAGAATCCCAAGCAGGTTCCTGGCTCTGAGTGATCAACACAGAGCCCAACACAGAGCTTGAACTCATGGACAGTGAGATTATGACCTGAGCCTAAGTAGACATCCAACCAACTGAGCCACCTAAGTGCTCCACAAATGGTAGGCAAATTCTTTAGTTTAACAAAACATATTCAAGAGTACTAGAGAGTTCATCAATTAAGAAAGCCAGATGTCAGGCCTAAAGGTCACGTAGCCAGAGGTAAATCTCACTCCACACTTGCTGAGTCTACTAGTCACTGTAGATACAGATACCAATGCCATCGTTGTTGCTGATCTAGCTGGCAGAATCTTTGTCCCACTGCCTTGAAACCTGGATGCATTTACAGCTATCACCTTCCCCAAATTGACGGTTCTGCTTCCTCACATTGCTCATGTCTGAATCAAAGCTTCGTGTAGCTGAGTCTGACTGGCAGTCTCCATCACATACCAGCACCCTGTGTACAAATGGAGGTTCTGACTTCAGTTAGAATTGGTGGTCCATGGGATGCAGAAAATGAAATTTTCCCAAATGGGAAGGTATTGAGAAAGTATTGTCTTATAAGAAACATCACATATCTCTGCCATAGGTCATTACTCACCTCTCTGCCTTCACTCTTCCACATATCCTTGCTCTTTCTGTTTTAGTCATAATTGTCTTTTTTTAGAGTTACCTTTAACAAAAAGATTTTTGTATATGCTGTACTTAATTCTCCATCAAAGCATTCAGTCATACTTGTCTTATTTTTCTCAAAGACCTTGAGAGAAAATAAAATAAGATACCTTGTAGACACTTTGTAAAGCAAACTGTTTAAATATATTATTATATTTAATAGTGCTTCATTAATATCTTTATGGAAGGACTAGGGAATATTAGATTTACATCATCATAGTCTCAGGAAGATCATTCCTTAGTAGACTTATGATACAGTGTGCTAAAGGAGATGAAGGCAGCTTAATAACATCCTTGTTATAGATAAGCAAGAATATACTACTTATTAATTAAAAGAGTTCTTTAAAGAAATCTAAAAAAACCTTTAGCTATGAGACTACTGTTTATAGATACTAAAGATTTTGTATTAATTACTTTTAGAGAAGTTTAGTATAGTTATTAAAAGTATGAGTTCAGTCAGTTAAGCATCCCAACTCTTGATTTTGGCTTAGGTCATGATCTCATGGTTCATGGTTTGAGCCCCACATTGGGTTCTGTGCTGACATCATGGATCTTGCTTGGGATTTTCTGTCTCCTTCCTTTTCTGTCCTTCTTCTCCGGGGACTCTTTCCTATGTCCCACCTCTCTCAAAAATAAATAAATAAACATTAAAAAAAAGAGGATGGGCTCAGAATTGGCCGATGTAATCTTGGATCTTTAGTTATTGGCTTTGTGACTAAGAAAGTTCTTTAACCTCCATAAGTCTCAGTGTTCCCTCTTTGAAAATTCATTCTGTATGGAATTATTATAATTAAGAGACAACTATGTATAAATTATATGCAGCAGAATTTAGCATATATTATGTGATAAAAACACAACTTAATATAAGTATTACATTATTTTATATGTTAGAAGAAAGGAGTTGAAATCACAGTATTTAATTTCTTCTTTCTTTTGTGAGAGGTGTATGTGTGTGTGTGTGTGTTTCTTTTGAAAGATACCTGATATACTGAATCAGGAAAGAAATCAATTCTTGCCACTTTTGATTCATCTTATTGGAATGAAGTCTTTTTTTCTATCTATTGCAGTAATCTGGAAGACAAACCTAAAGGTGATATTTTTGCATAATTTAACTTTTAAAATGGCCTTAATATTTTTATATAATCCCCCTACTAAACTGAAAGCTCTGCATAGCATTTGCCTTTTTCTTTTATAAAAATCTCATTATGCATGGTAACCCTACAGTATACTTAGTGAATTAAAATGTCTTTTAATAATAGCCACCCTACTACTGAAGTTTTAATCTACCAATATTTATAAACATTTGTTTTGCCAGTATATAATGGAACCTACTTTTTAAATACCGGTCTCTGCTTTTAAAATCTCTCAAAACTGGTTCCTGTTGAGACCTGAATTGATCACAGAAATATTACTGATGTTAAGATTATACCCATATTTAGATAATTTGCTAATCGTAATTTAAATTAAAAATACTAAATGGTAAATATTTTTATAACAGAAATTTAATTTTCATTAAATACACATCAATGACTAATTTTTAAAACATTAACCTTTTTTAAGTTGTTAACATTAAAGTTATTATTAGCCATTGATTAACATTTATTTTCAGTGAACTTTTGTGTATTGAAATATGATATAATAACTAGACTTTTTGAGAAAAATTAGGGGAGAAATTAGAAAACAGTGCAAAGATGTCTACATAAAATATATTTTGAGAAAAAAGAGGTATCACATCTCTTATGAAAAATGGAAGTATTGTTTCTGAAAATTATTCTAACCATCTGTTGATAAATATTTGCAATAAGAAGGATGTGCCAAAAAGAAGATGCTTTTTAAAAATTTTCCTGTCTGAATATAAGACCTTCAATCTAGTCTACCAAAGGCAATGTCTGTCTTGGGATATTAATTTAGAAAGTTATTAAGAAGACTACAAAGGAAAAGACCAAGACAATGTTCAGCTTTTGGCATTCAAAATAGGATTTCACAACAGTAAACAGTCTTGCAAGCCAGGCTGTTGTAGTGAGAAAGAGTTTGGAGATTTTACATCAAAAATTCCTTTTCTCTGTGATAGAGTGCCAGGCCAGATAGCCAAAGATGCTGACTTGGAGTTGAAGGGATTATCCAACCTTTGACTCACTGGGAGCAGATACTTGTTAATGAGAAGCTCTGTGTTCAACAGATTCCATATTCTTCCTGGATTCATAGCCAAACTACATTTTCCAGCTCTTTTGTAGTTAGATTTTGGACATGTGACTGAGCTCACATTTAGAGCATTGAAACCTGAATGAAATGATTGCATTATTATGTTTAGGTACTACCCATAGAAGTCTCTCACGTGTAATTTGCTCCCTTCTACCTTTGCTAATGTCAATGAGTTATGAGATGAGGAGACAACACTTTCAGTGTGGCAAGTCACTGGTGTTTGGGAGTTACTTATTCTATTACACAGTTCTAATAATTATTAAATAAAATCATCTAAAAATTGCCTGGCCCAAGCCTTAGTCCTTCATAACTCCTCAAATCTGTTACTTACTTAATATCAAGTACTTGAAAAATTCTAAGATTAAGGTACTAAGAATGACATTTAGAAGGAACCCCTGTAAAGAGGATGGAAGTTAGTTATTGGAGGGACCAAACACAGAGTAGTTTTTCTAATCATTTAAAGAATGGTACAGAATAAAGGCAGAATGTGTTTACTTTCCCAGAAGTCACAACTTAAAGCAATGGGTAAAAATCACAAAGAACTTTAATTTCATCTAACTAAGAAGAGACTTTACAAAGACGCTAAGAAACTTTCTTCCTTGCAGCTGCTAGTACAACCTAAGTAACTACATTCTAGTATAGACATCTCTCAATGATTCATACAATTTTTAATTGTATAAATACTTTATACAATAATATAAATACTTCATACAATTACATAATTGTAATTATACATATACATATGTATATTTATATATGTATACATATAATTATGCATGTTATACATAAATACTGCACATATGTTACACACTTTTCTACAGAAGAGATATGTTAAATTAAAAAAAAATACAAAATCTTCAGAAGCTAGTGTGAGGAAATATGTCTCAAACATTAAGAGAGAAAAAAAACCCTACCACACACATGAAATAATATTTTAAATGTGTTTCAAAAGATAGAGCTTCAAAAAACCTTTTAATGAAATTATAACTGATAAAAGAATAAATTATAAATAGTACTTTTTAAAAAGGAACTTCATTGCTCTTTATTAAAAATGTCAAAATATAAAATCAATCCCCCCAAATTAAGACACAGTTGTAGCAATGTTTCTTTACTAATGGAATTAGAATGCTCTGTCTTCAGGTGTTCTAAGTACTACAGGAAGTTGCATAATCTACTAGCATCTCTGCAAATTTTTATTATAATACAAAGTTCTTATTCAAATTTTATTCTCTTCCATTGTTGTGTCTTTTTATTTTCTTGGAATAACTGAAGGACTTAGTCAATTCAAACTGAAAAAGCATGAATTTAAGTTTCTTAAATACAAAAATCCTCAAAACTGTGACTTGCTGACCATTGTCTGGCAACATTCTCTAAATATACTATCTTCTATGTCCTGAGCAGTACTAGCACTGATATATTGAAACACGTACTTTTGCATTTGTACATAAGCTTTTGTGACATACCATTTAAGGCAACTAATTCTTCTTTTTGAAATGTTTGTTTATTATGAGAGAGAGAGAGAGCGAGACAGGGAGGGGCAGAGAGGAAGGGAAAGAGAGAATCCCAAGCAGATTCCACACTGTCAGCATAGAGCCTGACACAAGTGTCAATCCCGCGAACCGTTAGATCATGACCTTAGCTGAAACCAAGAGTTCGACGCTCAACCGACTGAGCCATCCAGGTGCCCGGAGGATGAATTCTTCACTGACAACTGAATTTACATATTTCTGAATTACTTTTAAAATTTCCCCAAATACTTCACTTACATTAATGGTAATGCAGTGCCCTTTGAAATAAATTTACCCACAAACAAAGGGACTGAAAGAAAGTTCCCAACTATTTATTTGAACACATGAAGATATACTTTCATCTCCTAAGGGTAGAAGAGGTCACACAAAAACAGTAGGCCAACACATGGACATGCCCAAGACACAGGTTGTAAGTTTCCTCTAAAGTAAAGGATTCTCTGGGTGCCTAGGTGGCTAAGTCGGTTAAGTGTTCAACTACAGCTCAGGTCATAATCTCACTGCTCATGAGTTCAAGCCCTGCATTGGGCTCTGTGCTGACTGCTCAGACTCAGAAGCCTACTTCAGATTCTCTCTGTCTCTCTTCCCTTCCACTGCCCCTGCCCCACCCCCCCATCTCTGATGTATAAAATAAGACATAAACATTTTAAAAATAAATAAAGAATTCATAAGACTGGTATTATAAATATCATAGTGAAATAGTTTTTTTGGTAATGGATTTGTCATGATATCACATAATCTTTAAAATGTAGGGCACATATTTATTAGTGTTGATACATAAAGCATCGAACATGGTATTTGACACCATTTTTCAGCTTTAGGAAAGTGTAAAGGTGATAAAAAAAATTTAATATATTCTAGGGGCACCTGGGTGGCTTAGTCGGTTAAGCATCCGACTTTTGCTTGGGTCATGATCTCGCAGTTCGTGGGTTCGAGCCCCACGTCGGGCTCTGTGCTGACTGCCGGCTCGGAGCCTGGAGCCTGTTTCAGTCTGTGACTCCCTCTCTCTCTGACCCTCCCCTGCTCGCGCTGTCTCTCTCTCTCTCTCCTAGAAATAAAGCATTAAAAAAATAATATATTCTAAACAGAAACATTAAAACAGAAAACAGTAATAACTATTCAAGTTATAAAGCAACTGAACTCCAACAACTATTAATTTAACTACGAAACAAGAACAGCTGAAGAAAATAAATTAAATTGCAGCCAACTAATGTGGCAAAAGGGATAATTTGTCCGATAGACTTTTGCAGAACATTTGTGAAACCCTCTGCAGCATTAGCTAACATTATTACATTGTATTGAATATTGATTATGCTAGAGCAAAAATACTAGCTAAGAAATATGGATGTAATATTCTGAGATGAAAATAAGGCTATACATTACTAAGCAATCTGTTTATATTGCTGATTTAATGACCTCCATCATTATTTATATTCTTCCACAAGAGGCAATACATTCTCTTCTGAACCTTGAACCTCCTTCACTATAAAGTTGGATATTATCTTTGTGACTGATTGTGAAAAATAATTCCAAATCCTATTTATATGAAATAGGCTTGGAAGAACCAGAAAAAAATAGTCTGAGGTTTTTATGCCCTTGTTTCTTGTCCATTTTCACCAGTATTTGTTGGGGAATAAAACAAAGTATTACAACAAAGCATCCAGAGACAATACAGGCAATTCTAATATGTCTCTATGGTGTTCATATTGCCAAAGAGTGATTTCAATGAGACAGGTTCATGCTAATTAAAGCACATGTTAGGACTCTAAGTTTATGCAGTGAATTAACTTATTTTCAACTGATATAATTTTACATTTGTGTAACCCAATAAATTAACTATAAAGCTATGATGAATATAAAAGTATTCAGTAAATGACTGATTAAATGATTAGCAAAAAAAAATTGGTAGATTTTCGGAAAACAAAAATCTTAGGGAAAATGTAATGGGGAAAACATTCTATTTATAACAGCAGAACACAGTTCAAATGATCAGAAATAAATTTACAAAGAAAGATACAAGTTTATAAAAAGGATTGAGTGTGGGTTGCCAGCATGATTTAATCAGGGAAGAAAGGTGCATTGCTCAATAAATCTTACAGGAACTTTCTAGAACATTTCAAGGTGGGGCAATTATCAACCTTTGTTTTATTTTAAACAACAAAATAAATTCACAGACCAAAGATTGATGTTAAATATAAAGAAATCATAGAACTAGATTAAAATAAAAGGTAAATTTTGTTTTAATAATGGTATGACAGTGAAGATCATTTTAAGTAGGCTAAAAAACAGGCACCGACTCTTGATTTCCATTCAGGTCATAATCTCAGAGCTGTGAGATGGGATCAAGCTCTGTGCTGAGTGTGGAGCCTGCTTAAGATTCTCTCTCTCCCTCTGTCCCTCTCCTCTTGAACTCTGTCTTTTTAGCTATACAAAAAAAAAAAAAAAAGTTGGCTAAAAACAAAAGCCATAGGGTAAATATTGTTAAATTTGATTTTTTAAAAAAAAATTTTTTTGACATTTATTTATTTTTGAGAGACGGAGTGTGAGCTAAGGAGGGTATGAGAGAGAGGGAGACACAGAATCCAAAGCAGGCTCCTGTCTCTGAGCTGTCAACACAGAGCTGTCAACACAGAGCCCAACGTGGGATTTGAACTGACACACCTGGAGATCATGACCTGAGCCAAAGTCGAATGCTTAACGACTGAGCCTCTCAAGGGCCCCTAAATTTGATTTCTATCTAAACATTTTTTCAAGATGAAAAACTAACAAGCCTAAAGACAAATATCAAACATGAAAATATATATATTTACAAAATATACTACAAGAGCTCAATGTCTTTATTTTGTAAGTAATTCTTACATTCAGCAAGAAAGGAATCTATAGCTCAATATAAAAATGGACAAAGAGCATACAGAAGCAGTTTGCACCTTTTAGTTTATTATTTGCCTATTTTTCAATAAGTAATAAACTCAGAGTAACCAAAATCCAAATGATACACATTGATGAACATCGAAAATTCATTCCCACCCTCGTGCCCATGTCCACACCATACCCCCACTTTCTGGAGGAAACAACTTTTATGAGTCTTTAACATGTATCTGTGCATTGTTCATTCATGCAGACATAAGAAAGTGTAAATGTACAGGTTTATTTCCCCTCCCTTTCCATGAAATATATCATCTAATATCCATTCTTCTATACCACACATTTTTCTAATGTATATACGAATGCAGAGGTTTACCTTTGTTTACATAGAATTCATTCTCATTGTTCATGGGGCTGTACGTATTCCACTATGTGGATATGCTATAGTTTACTTAACAGTTCCCATAAAGATGGGCCTTTGGCTTGTTTTCAATATTTTGCTAATATGAACCGGAACACTATGAAGAATGGCCATACATAGGTCATTTTCTACGTTTATTGGTATATCTGTAAGATATATTTCCCAAAGTGGAATTCCTGAGTCAAAGAGTAAATGTAATTGCAATTTTGAAAGATACTGTCAAGTTTCTCTTTATTAGAGGTTGAACTATTTCACATTCCTGCCAACAGCATGTGAATGTTCCTCTTTTCTCAAAGCTCTGCAAATAGAGTTGTCAAATTTTTAACTTGTTAACTGTGGATATTATATATATATAATATATATATATACACATACACATATATGCATATACAAGTATATGTATATATCTTCATGTAATTCTTAATATGAATAAGAATGAATATCTTTTCCTGTGTTTCAGCATTATTTTTCTTGTTTGTGTGTGTATGAAAACATATGAATACATTATGTTGTTTGTTTTGTTTGTTTTGCTTTTGTTTTTTCTTAGACTTGCAAACAATTCATTTTCTATACAGTTAAAGGATTAAACTTTTCTTCTATAACTCCTGGAAAATGTTTTAGTAGATCCCGAGGCAGATATAGAAAAGGTCTTCCAATTCCAAAACCATAATATAATTCCATCCTGTTCTCTTCAATTACTTGAAGGATTCATTTTTGTAAACATTGAAGTTACTGACAATTTTGTGGTTTATACCTGTGGTTGGGTATTAGATATTAATCCAATTTTAATCCATTTTTAAATGGTTACTCTTTTGTGCAACACAAGAGTAATAAGTTTGTAACTATCACCACTGACTTGTGGTACAAAGGGCTTTTAAATATAAATTGATGCATAACCTTGATTATACTTTTAGAAAGTATGTTAAAACAAAAACAATATATATTTATGTAAAAATTTAGTAATAGATAATATTGCTGATTGTGTGGGACAATAGGTACTTTTGTAGCAGCTATTCCATAGCTGATGGAAGAGTAAATTGTGCAACCATATTGGATAGCCATCTGGTATTATCTATCAAACAATTCATGTGCACAAAATTTTGATACAGCAATTCTAATTGTAACACCAATATAATCACACAAATACATAGAAAACAACATACTTTACCATTAGCAAGAGATTCATTAACTCTATTCAGGTACATTGACTCAATGTTATGCCAGTAGCTGGTGGAATATGAACAAAGTGGCTCTATATTTATCAGTATAAAGTCATTTCTGATAATTATTAAATGATAAATAAATATTCACAATAGTGTATAGTGTAGAATACTGAAATTGATGTAAGAAAAAGATATATGGTTATAAAAATATATGCTTTTAAATATATAAACCATATAGTATTATGAACATAAATATTATTAACTACATTATTTTATTTTATTTTATTAATGTTTTATTTATTTTTAGGAGAGAGAGAGAGAGAGAGACAGCGTGAGCAGGGGAGGGTCAGAGAGAGGGAGTCACAGGCTGAAACAGGCTCCTGGCTCTGAGCTGGCAGTCAGCACAGAGCCCGACGCGGGGCTCGAACCCACAAACCGCGAGATCATGACCCAAGCGAAAGTCGGACGCTTAACCGACTAAGCCACCCAGGCGCCCCATTAACTACATTATTTTAAAATAGTTTTAAATTTACTGAAAAATTGCAAAGATAGTACAGACTATTTCCATATATCTCATAATCTTTTTTTTTCTATTAACATCTTATAGTAGTATGGTACAAGTTTCAAGCTTAATGAACCATGATTGATGTTATTACTAACTAAAGTCCATAATTTCAAATTGTTTTCATTTTTATCTAATGTTCATTTTTGTTGCTGTTGTTTCAAGCTTCCATCCAGGATAACACATTGCATTTAGTTGTCATTCCTCTTTAGCCTCCTGTTGACTGTTGACTTACTTTACTCAACCTTAACGGTTTTAAGGAATACTGGTCTGCTCTATCATAGAATACCCATCTATTTGAACTTACCTGATAGCTTTCTTATGACTTGACCAGAATCTGGGGTTTTTTGGAGGGAAACCACAGATGTATTTTTCCACTGCCATCACATCGCATCACAGCAGGGATATACACTATCAAACGTGACTATCACTGTTGATACTAATCTTGATCACTTGGCAGAGGTAAGATTTGTCACGCTTTTTCACTGTAAATATATTCCTCACACCCCCATTCTGAGGCCTTTGGAAAAAAACTCACTCTCTGTCAGTCTACATTTAAGGAATGTAAAGTTATGCTCCACCTCCTTGGGAGCAAAGTGTATACACAAATCAATAGGAATGCTTATACACAGGATTCATTTATTTATATCTGTATAGTCTCATAGATATTTACTTTAAAATTTGTATTATAATTTAATACCATTTAACTTTTTTTGCTCAAATTTTTCCGGGTTTGACCTTTGAGAACTTTTTTAGTCAACTCTTGTGCCATAGTAACATATCTGCTACAAAAAAAAATTTAGTCCTTTCTTACTTCCTGGTTATATGAGGTGCTGTAGGCTAATCTTGTGTGTTTTCTACTTCAGTCCTATAATCAGTTATTTCTCCAAGGATTCCTAATTCCTTTTATTGGAGAATGGTATTAGAAACCACTATCTGAGTAAGTGTTCCTTTTTACCTGGCTGGGTCTGTGTCTAGACCCTCTTAGTAGATGGGATAAAGAAATATATGTGTAGATACTAATCTGTGGCATACATGTACCTATAAATATTTCCGTGTGTAAGCATCTGAATCTATATTAAGCCAAACATGAATTCTTATGGATGTGTTCAATTTTAATTCATTATAACATGGATCGTTCTGGTTCCATTCACCTCCTGCTTATCTGCAACTTCCCACTCCAATAATGAGAAATCTTTTTACCATAATCTACCATATGTTTCCTCAATCTGAATATTCTTCATAGCTTTATTGATATAATTGACCTGTATTATCATAGCAAAGAACTTTATTGACTAGATTTTAATCTTGTGCATGATTCTTTTTGCCTGTAATCTTATAGACTTCACTCATTTCCAAAGTAACCAATTGGCCACCTTCCCCCCATCGCACCCTTTTGGTATTATGTTGGCTAGTCTGTGACTTTTGCAGTTCTATATACAATCTAGAGCTATCTTGTCCATTTCCAACAAAAGAGCTTACTGATACTTTAATAAGAAGCAAGTAGTTTTTTAAAGATTTTAATTTTGGGGCACCTGGGAGGCTCAGTTGATTAAGTGCCCAACTTCAGCTCAGGTCATGATCTCGCAGTTCCTGAGTTCAAGCTCCTCATGAGGCTCTTTGTTGTCAGCACAGATTCTGCTTTGGACCCTCTGTTTCTCTTTCTTTATGCCCCATTTTCTGCTTCCACTCTCTTTCTCTTTATCTCAAATATAAATATCTAAAAAATAAAGATTTTATTTTTAAGTAATCTCTGAACCCAACATGGTACTCGAATTTACAACCCCAAGATCAAGAATCACATGCTCTACAGACTGAGCCAGTGAAATGCCACAACATATTTCTAGTTGTATATAGTTTTTTAATTTTCTATTTTATTTTTTTACCCTGAGCATATATTCTTCTAAATCAATCAAAAGCAACAAAAACATCTAGTTCATGGAGATCATGCCTTACTACCATTCTCAATTGTACAAAGTTTGATTGTGTGGTATTTAATTAGATAAAAGTTCCCTTCTCAACTTCAAGAGACCCCTTAGATAGAAAATCAAAGGAAAATGAAACCTTCGTCAAAAAATAATAATAAAATAGCAAAAATTTAATTGAAATTCTAAGATTATATTTACTCATTTGTGTATTGTGTTCTTGTCACAGATTTAGCAATAGAGGAGTGTAAAATTCATGACCCCTAACCTATATAACCTGGTAACAAGAGAAGGGATCATAAAGATATCATACATGGCCATAGGAACGTCATGAGCACAGGGATCTCAGCTAACTTTTCCATCATTTAATTCTCAGGATCTCCTTGTTCCTGGAATATCTGAATTTCTTGAATGGAATACAGTATCAAAAATTACACATTTTCTCTTAAAGATACTTTCTTACTAACATAGCACAGCTGTGTATATTCTATTTTCTGTTGCTTTAAAAGGATAGGTTTTCAACATGATTTTTTAAATACATGCAATCACTTCATAACATCCAATTACTTTTCATTGCAAGTAGGTGAAATCATGATTAATTTTAATCTCACAGAATGGCATAAACAATGCAGAAGACTGATACAGTTATTGATTGCAAAAAGAGAGATGATTTCTAATATGCGGGGTGCCAAAAAATTTGTGATTTGAATATTGGAGGAGAGGTCATAGGTGCATAAAGTCTTCATACATGTGAAGAGATAAGTGACTTTAATAGTGATATGTAGTCTGCTGTTACTTTTTAATTTCACATCCAAATACCATTCTGAATTGAAGGGCATCCTTCATTGTTGCAGATATGGTCACAGGCAGAGATTCTCATTGGAACCTCAAGACACTGAATATTTTCTTATAGAAAACTCCTGGTAGATAGGACACAGGCATATAATGCAAGTTTCTGGGCTTTTATTTAGGGCTTTGAATCTTGAGACAATGAGCTAAAGAGAAAAGACCATTGGAAACATTATCCATGGACATCTCCATGGTGTAGTGATGGCCCACTTCCATCCTGGGGAAGTAGTGGAGTGTCTGATGTTGGCGTTACCAAAATTGAGTGAAATAGAATATTCTTGGGCACAACTTTGGATAGGTTCTCTGATGACCAACTCCCTTGTTCCCACCCATTGTGCAAGCCTGGTTCTCTAGCCTTCCTTTCAAGATTGTGAATGTTGAAATACAATTTCACCCCCTAATTTTCTGCTTCAGTTAATCAGTTGATCATTGTTGCTTACAACTGATGGAAACAAAACATGACATTTAAATACTTAGAAAGGTAACATAAGAAAATTACTTAAAACAAATAATTCCAGAGGCTCTACAACAATGCTTACCAGAAAATCTCCCTATGGATAAATAGATATCTACCAAAAAAATATCAAAACACTCAGTTCATTGCTCCACCACCTGAAGTATATTCTGTGAAATGACATCTACATTTGGAATAGGAGATTTGAGAAAAAGTAAAGTATGACAATAAAATTGGCTTTAGGGAGAGGAGGGAACATGAGCTGTAATAAAGGAAGTTAGGTAATTGACAGAAAAGGTGCTTTACAGAAATATCAATATAGAATTTCAGTAGCAAGAATGGAGAATTATACATAGCTTATACTACTTTTGGAAAAGTTTCAAAACGCAATGGAAGGGGAAGCAGAAAAAAATAGTCTGCTGTTTTAGAAATTAAAATTCTAAGGAAATGGGAATCCTTATGTAGTTGAAAACAGATACAGCTTAATGAGCTATAAGAAAAAGAAGACAATTTTTTCTTTAAATCGGTCTTTCTTAATTGTGTGATTGTGTGGAGTCTCTGACTCTATTTTGTTTCTGTCTCCTTCTCAGTCTTTGTGTCTTTCCTTCATATGAGTGTCATCTTCCTGCACAGCTATTTTCTAATAAGTAAACCTCTTCATTTTTAGTCCTTGTCTGACCCACAGGTTCCTGTGCTGTTTCTCAGTTCTTGGCCCAGTCACCTAGCTCATGGGACATGTCCTCTTCCAGTGAAAAAACCCAGCATGTAGCTCTAAAACAGCTCTATTGAACTCATTACTCTCTTGCAGGGAAAAATCGGTGCATTTGGACACTGCTTCATTCTCTATGGATCAGACATTAATACGATTAGGACACAGTTTACTTCCCAAAGAAGTTTTTACATTGCTGTTCCCAGTCAACAAATATTCAAGAAAATAAAAGTGAGTGCAAGTATAAACTCACATGTGCACATTCTATTTCAAATGCCCTCCCCTTCTCCTTTCCACATCCCATTGTTTATGTGACCAGTAGTCTTCAACACACGGTGCTCTGGTAAAATCTTTTATTCTCTGTGAAGGTCTGTAAGACTTTTTTTAGCATAGCTGGGAATGACATTTACAAGCAAAGCATATAGTATAAATCCATTACTTACGGTATCTACAAGGTATGAAGAACTGATTAGAGGACTGTTTCATGTAGAATAACAAGTAACTGATGACAGTCATTTTACACACACCAAATATAAAAATTAATATGTCCAAAGAAATTAAGTATAGATGTAGAAGGAAGCCAAGATATAAAATGGCATAAAATTTGATTTTATATAGTTTTTTATGTTAATTGAATTTAAAAAAAACATCATATGGAACGTCTTAAAAAATCTTTTACTCTTTTTTTGCTTGGATTGGTTTTCTTCTATTTTATGGGTAGGGGATGTTCTCTAAAAGTTTTATCTTAATAGCTATGCACATAATTTCTTCCTGTGTGTGATTTGCTATTTTTATTTTCTAGGTGATGTATTTGATGAACTGAAACTTTTAATTTTAATGCAGTCATACTTTGTGGTTTGCAAAGTTTGTTAATTGCTTAAGAAATGCTTCTAGGGGCACCTGGGTGGCTCAGTTGGTTAAACACTGGACTTCAGCTCAAGTCATGATCTCATAGTTCATGGGTTCCAGCCCCACATGGGGCTCTGTGCTGACAGCTCAGAGCCTGAACCTGCTACGGGTTCTATATCTCCCTCTCTTTCTGCCCCTCACCTGCTTATGCTCTTTCTCTCTCTCTCAAAAATAAACATTGAAATTTTTTTAAAAAAAGGAAATGCCTCCATATCCAGGGGGGCCAGTCAGTTAAGAACTGACTCTTCATTTTGGCTCAAGTTATGATCTCATGGTTGTGAGATGGAGCCCTGTGGAGTCTGCTTGGGTTTCTCTCTCCTCTCTCTGCCCCTCCACCTCTTGTGTGCACATGCATATGCGTGCCCGAGCTCTCTGTCAAAATAAATAAATAAGTAAACTGAAAAGAAAAGAAATGCTTCCATATTCAAAGATATTTTCATGTATTTTTTCTAAATGTATTACAATTTTTTTTAACATTTATGAGTTCAACCCACTTGGAATAGATTTCTATCTGTTGTTTATGTAGGTGTCCGCGTTCATTTTTCCACATAAAAATTTTATCTTACCATCTTTTACAAGTCTCTTATTTTTCTCCTGATCTGCAGTATTAGCTGAGTTATAAATAAATTTGGCTTATCAGTATAGCTTATTTTTAGGTTCCATGGTATCTTCCTTTGATTTGTTTTTCTATACTTGTATTCATTTTACCTTGTCTGATTCAATTGAGTTATGTAATAACTTTTGATGTCTGATAAAGCAAATTGCACCACTTTTTCTTGCTCAAGAGGGCTTGGCGATTATTGGACTGTATCCTTTTCATGTTAATTATAGAAAAAAAAACATTTATCAAGTTCCATAAAATATAAAAACTACCTTGGGCCAGATAGTAAACAGTTTAGTCATTGTAGGCCATATGGTCTCTGTTATAACTGTTCAACTCAGCTATTGTAGTGTGAAAGCAGCCACAGACAACACATAAGTAAATGAATGTATCTGTATTCCCGGGGGTGGGGAATGGGGGTGTGGGGGGTGTGAGGGGGTGGTGAGAAGTTTTATTTAAGTAGAAGGTTGAATTTGGCCTGAGGTTTGTAGTTTGCTAAGCCTGTTCTATCTATTGTATTACTGGAGAGGCTTGGATCTTTCAACAATATATTACTTAGTGATGCCTTTTTTTTGCTCTTTCATTTTATATAACTGTAATCTTAATATACTTATTCTCTTGAGATTTGTATCTCTCAATATTGTTTTTCAGATTCATCATATTAATGTATATATGCCTGCAGTCAATTCAATCTCTTTGATGTAATATTTTATTTAAATGTTGTTACATTAAAAAAACATAGCAAAAGATAAGTAAATGTTGTTACATTTTTCTAATGGGTGGGCACCAATTTATCTGTATGAATTATCCAAATATTGAAGACTCAGTAACGTTTCTTTTCCATTTCTATCTACCCAATTGTCCTTCAAAATGCTCCAAAATTAATCCACTGCCAATATTCCACAGATGTGAAGTATAGTCTCAGATAATTTTCTATTACATTAAAAGTGCTTTATGACATTAAAAAAATACCAGAATCAGATATATTTAGAGATCAAGGTGAATTGTAAGCTACTCTGTTTTGGTCCTCATTTCGTTAAGTGAAAATGTAGAAATCTTGGGGTGTAACCAGTATATTTCTCCTACTCTTGGAGGTACCTGAATATTTCATTCTCACTGCGGTCCACCATATATTAAATGGAATGCAAAATTTACTTTCGTTAAGCGTTGACTAAACTCAGAAGTTTTAGGAGATCCTTGTACAGTGGCTGGGATTCTTTCAGATAAAACAGAGACGTATCATTGACATTTTCAACAACCAGATGCTTTGTATAAAGAAACATATGGGAAGAATTATGTGCTGGAAATCTGGGGTGCAGAAAGTGGCCCTTTCACGTTGTTGAAAGTTCCAGGTGCTGCTTTGGAAGACACCCTCAGAAGAAAGGATGTTTACCCTCTGCTTTAGTGAAAAGAGGTCGCCAAATCCTTTGTTTCCCCTTTCAGACAATTTCACAACTAAATGATTCCCTGGGGGGATTGCCAAATTAAAGGCTGAATCACCACAGTAAAAGGTAGTCATTAGTATCAAGTTTTAATATATTCCCTTGAAACAAGATTGAGGTAATGGTTGACCACCTCCTCTCACCTTTGATTAAGAGTTTAAGATCACCTCCCCTAACTTCTATTGTATACACTTGTCCAGTCTTCCATATTAGAACTTTCTTCCCATCAGTCTCATTTGTTTTCAGATTAACCTTGGTAATAACTGTCAAAATGTTTTCCATTTCTTTATCCATCATCAGTATCCCAGTATAAACTTCTATGTTTTTTAAGGCTGAATGTGTACCACAGTGAGCAAAAGTAACAGTAAAGAGAAAAATGTATAAGGTTATATCTGGAGCCATACCATTGTGTATTGGCAGCGTTCGGTGTACCTTCATATTGAATCCTTCTGTATTTATCTATATGATGTACAAAGTAATCTTCTAACTTCTGCTTACTTAATTTCAGTTTATGTAATATCACCTCCATCCAACCAAAACTTGAGTGGCAATACTGTGCTAATTACAAACTATCTTTATACAAAAATGACATATGCATCATATAATCAATTCACCGATTCACTCCCAAGCTGAACAGAAGCCCGATGCTAACTACCTGAACCATCCAGGCACCCCTGATCTACTCCCAAGTTTTAGTGAACTTATTTAACTATCATGAAATATTGTCTTGTGACAGATGGGCCAGATTAAAAATAGATTAGAGGACACCTTATTTGAAATTTCTTCTTGAATTTTGCTTACCTGTCTTTAACACCTTTCTCTGAACCCTGTGTTTTTCACCAGCACTCTACTTTCTGTCTTGTTTACTGTGCTCATAATTCCAGTAATAGTGTACAGAATTTTGATTGAGAATTGTTTATTTATATATCTTTACTTCTCAATAAACTCTACTTACCTCCCTTTCTAACAATACATTTCTCATTTAACAATGCTAACAAATAGAAATTACTTGACTTCTCATTTTGATTAAGCTGAAAAACATTGTCAATTGTCGAGTGAACACAGGACTCCTATGTACACTAAATTGAAGATTGAGGGTTTTGTTTTGTTTTGTTTTGTTTTAGTTACTTGACCCTCTGTCGTTGTATGTGAGATTGAGCCTTTTCAATTTACTCAGAATGTCTGACTAGGCTAAATAGTGAGTATTCTTGGGCTTCCCCAGGGGATTTGTGCTGTCTGATGCATGATTCTTCTGCTGAAAAGTGACTAAATGAATTGAATCTAGAAATGATCTGCTGGACATGCTTCTCTTTTACATAACAACAAAATATACTTTGGGGATTCTGTATCATGTTATGTTAAAAAAAAAAAAGAGACTTCTAGAAAAAATTGTCCATTATAAGAGGAGAAGAATTTTAAATATTATTAAGGTAACTTCTCTAGTTTATTATTAATTATAGTTTGTGTTTTTGAATTTTCAAATTCTTATTAAATACTTGGGATCAGTGTTTTCCTTGATTTAAAAGTGTTGCTTAGATAAGTGTAAACAACATGGACACAAATTAAGCATGAGTCTCAAATTTATGCTTTTAAAATTCTAGGTTCCAGAATAAAGATTGTGTGAAAGCCATCCTTTCACACCTGAAGCTAACTGAACTTGGAGGAGATGGCTGATGTATTTAGACTGCCAAGGTTGGATGCAAAGTGATTTTGCTAGTCCTTCTAGCAAAATCCACTCCAATCCACTTTTGACACTTCTCCACCCAATGCCGTTGACCCGAAGGCTCATACCTGAAGGTCAGTTCACCAGGATTCCCTTGCTTTCTGCCTTCTCACTAGTGTCCGCTGATAGGAGGCACTGACAGGGGATCCCTGGGAAGGAGGAAAAAGGATTGCTTTTCCTGTCCCTCTCCTGCTTTAGGCTGCATTTCCTGGTGATAAATGGATCTCTCTATAATTACTAGAGATAGAAGACTAAGGGAACAAGATTAAATCCTGAATGGAGAAGGGATGGATAGAGGGAGGAAGAGGACCAGTTGTGGCATGGCCGAAGAGGGGCTTTGGGGTCAAACAAAATACTTAATTAGGCCTTCCTCCTAGCCTTAATGACACCATTGTATGAATTACTGAAAAATCCCCTTTCAAGAAGATGATTTTTTTTTCTTTTTTAATATTTTTAAAAATGTTTTTATTTATTTGAGAGAAACAGACAGAGAGAGAGAGGGAGAGAGAGAAAGGGAGAAAGAGAGAGAGAGAGGGAATGCAGTAATAGGGGTAGGGCAGAGAGAGTCTCAAGCAGACTATATACTGTCAGTACAGAGTCAGATGAGGGGCTCACACCCACAGACCATGAGATCATGACTTGAGCTGAAATCGAGTTGGACACTTAACTCACTGAGCCACCCAGGCACCCCTCAAGAAGATGACTTTCAAGAAAGCAGGTCTCTCAGAAGATATGGTGGAAATAGGCTCTTTTTCTGATCTTGACTGATGCAGTCTCTCACCAGAACTTGTCTTCTTGAGTGCAGCCTGGTCTAGATTTTGATCTCTCTTCAGCATCTCAGTGGGGAGCCTTTGTCTAGTGCACTGTATACATAACCACACCCTGTGGTGTCTGTGTCTCCTGGAGTTCCACTAAATTTACTGTGTGGTATGAAGTTTGCACACTTTCCTCCATTTCCTCTATGAAGTATTTCATAAACACTATATTGTTCAAAAATATGTAAAAATCTGTGAGTCTGTTTCCCTACATTAGGTGCTCAAAGAGGAGAATGAGGTGACAGCTGATGTCTGGATTAAATGATATATAGTTGCATAAAGAAGTATATGAATAGCTAGATATCAAAATATGAAGTAAAATTCTCTTATTGATGAATATAAACTTGGGGCACCTGGGTGGCACAGTCAGTTAAGCACCTGACTTCAGCTCAGGTCATGATCTCACGGTTGGTGGGTTCAGGCCCTGCATCCGGCTCTGTGCTGACAGCTAGCTCAGAGCCTGGAGACTGCTTCACGTACTGTATCTAGCTCTCTCTCTGACCCTCCCCTGCTCACTCTGTCTCTCTCTCTCAGAAGTAAATAAAAACATAAAATAATTAAACTGAGGACTCAAAGTTGTGGATAATTTCTAACATTGTAGACAAGAGTTTCTAGACACATTCCCATAAGACTCATGCAGGTTGGATCTGCTACCATCTCTGTTCTTCTAAGCTGTGACCATGGAGATGGTGTCACCTGGTATAAACAAGGACACCTAGACTTACTTCTTTCGTAGGAACTGGAGATGAGATGTGATTCCTGCTTTGGAAGGGACCACCAGGAGATAGTCAATTATGACCATCTCTACTCCATGTTCAAAGTAAAATCTCTTACTCCTCACAACCTCCCTTCCTTTCTTCTGCCCTATCTTGATTCATGCATTTATGAACTCTTCAAATTACATAATCTCAAAATCTCACACCCTCAATGCCTTAGAAATGTCTTGAATTTCTTGCAAACATATTTGGAATCATTTATAGTGTGCATTTGCCACACTCCCTTTTTTTTTCTGAAAATATCCAAGTTCAGGTTTTGTTTCCTTCCCACATTCAGTACTGTAATATCCTAACTGAACGTAATCTAACTTCCATACTTCTACTCTACTTTTCTACCGTGTAATTTAAACCCAAATATAGCCCTTCATATAAATGGTAGAGGATCCAAGGATCATGTCAAACCTACCTAGTTTGATGTTCAGTAGCTAGTAGTCTCATACAAGTTCTTGAGATGATTTTGATTCAACAGCATACATACTGGTAATCATGTACCACTGCTGTACTTCCCATACAGCATTCTCAGATTGGTCATCTTAAATCCCAGATTCTGGGCTAAATAGCATTTAGTGCTTATCTTCTTGTGAGCTAATGAAGTCCAGGTTTTAAGGCACTCCATAATCTGGTTCCAGCTCATAGATAAGGAAATCATCTTGCACTTACCCTGTGCTTTGCTCAAACAAAAGACTTTACATCACTCAAATAATCTCCAGGAAATTTCCATCTATTTCTTTTTATACTCCCTTCCTTTATTTCTTATCTAAGAAATATAGATACCATTCATTCAAAATGTGGTGCTAAGGGTCATTTTCTGTATTAATTCTATTCAGTGAGTCTCAACCAAAGGCAAAGCCATGCTTGATAGAGTTTAACATTTACTTTGTAGAATGTGGAATAAATAAAAAACTTAATAAGAAACCGAAAGCCACATTTTAACTCTGGTTTGCCATTGAATGCTGAACAAATCATTTAATTTCTGACAGTTTTTTTTCTCTTCTAAGTAACATACACTTTCTACTTCACAGAACAATGGGGAAGATTGGATTAGATTCCCTTTTTTATGTGAAAAATCCAAATGCTGGGTTCTAGTTCCAGCTCTATCACTTCCAAGGTCTGTCCTTGGGGAAACTACTTAACTTTCCCTAAGATTTGGTTTCTTCTTCTGTAAAATGTGGATCGAAATAATTCCCTTGTTAAAAGATGATGTTGAAAAGTGTGTAGAACAGTGTCCACCACCTAAATTATGCTTAATAAATGATATTATTGTAACAAGGTCTTGATGACTTTTTTCAATGCACTTTGACATATGGCATAAGAAATACAGACTGAATAAATATTTTTTAAAGAAAAAATATTGAACATTAGAATGAATGATAGAATAATTCACTTAGCCATGACATTCTGCTAAGCGAGTAATGGATTTGGCCTAAACTGGAGGCAAAGGTGATTATTAGGTACTGTGGAAAAATAAGATTGAAAAGACAGAGCAAGTCCAGATATGAAGAATTATGGAAACTACACACTGTTCTAATTTGATACAGCAGACAAGTGGAAATCATCATGGCTAGTTGAACAGGGAAGCGATACAGATAAAGAAATGACTCAAATATTTTTACAGCAATTTTTGTTTTGCAGCAAGATATTTCATGGATTGGAAACAGAAGGCATGCATATAGGCAATAAACTTTCATAGTTAATATTGCCTATTTGCTTATAAATATCACAAAATAACTAATTGGTTTCATTACCAGAATAGTTACATATAATTATAATTAAGCTAATTCATTCTATCTTACAGTGCTCTGGTGAGTTGTATATAAAAACAGATTTTGTTAAACTGATATATTCTTATAAAAGAAATATAAATTCTATGTAGAAGATTTATATATTGAAGAAAAGATTTATATATTGTATATGTTTTAATATAGTTCCTTCTTACTGGATCATCATAAAATTTATAGCACCATACATTAAAAATCCCTCATAGTACATTTCAATAATAAGAAAATATGAATGAGTAGGTTATTAGTTTTGGGTACAACAATAAAAAGAATTGCTTCATAACAAAATGATCAGAATACTACTTGAAGGTGTTGTAGGAAAATGTGAAGAGCATAAGGATTTATCCGCCTATGGTGAAACCAGTTAACCAAAAATTACTTATGCTGAAAATAAAATTCCTGATTTTCAAAAGGATTACAGTATACATTTGATTAAGTTGTTTGAGCTCATTAATTATCATTTATTCTAATAGCACATATGTAATGGTCCCATCATTCCCAGAAAAATTAATGCACTGTTTAATAACTTAGAATTTTGGAATCACAGATCAACAAAAGAGTTGAGTACCTTTAACAAGAACAAAGTAGCAGGTTGCTTTCTACAAATCAATTCTTACAGATTCTAACATATCTCCTAAAGGAAATCCTTTTTGGGAATTAAATATTGATATAGACAAACATTTTAACTGACAAGTATTATTTCACTGATGCTTTTAAATCAAAATTACATTTCCAGAAATAATTGATAATTGTATCAAAAATGAATTCTTTCAAATTTTAATATTATTAGCAATCTTCTCAACAGGTGAGATTTCAAGAAGTCTTTTATAGACATAGTTAATATAATTTTTACAATTACTTAGTTCTGTATTTAGACTTGTGTCTGTAAAAAATTGTGTCTGACAATAATTGCTAACCATAGTAAGTCATCTGTCCTTGACTCTATCATTGATTCCCTTTGATTTCTTTAATATTTATCTCATCAGATAATTCTACTTAAGATTTGTGTAACTATGGACACCTGGCTGGCTCAGTCACTTAGACAGGTGTCCAACTCTTGATTTTGGCTCAGGTCATGATCTTGTGGTTGTGAGATGGAGTCCTGAGTTGAGGTCTGAGCTTAGAGCATAGAGCCTGCTTAAGATTCTCTCTCTCCCTCTTTCTCTGTTCCTCCCCAGCTTGTGCCTCTCTCTTTCTCTCTCTCTCTAAAGATAAATAAATAAATAAACCAATAAATAAATAAATAAATAAATAAATAAATAAATAAACTGAAAAAGATCTGTGTATCTAGTCAAATTTCCTACTCTGTATATGTGCCTTAGCCAGATATTGAATAGAAAAGAGTTGGGAAAACTGCACTAAAAAACTAATTATTAACAATGGTTTAACAAAATCTCTCCTCTCACCCTTGGCTCATGCTTTTGTATAGACTCCCTGGAGTTTTTGATTGGTGTACTCTAATATACTAGGTCCTCTTATGTTGGGTTGCAACGACCAATAGAAACTAAATGAATGAGTCTGGACCCTCTAAAATTGTTTTTGTCTTTGTCTAAAACTTTGTCTTTATATTTGTATTAATATTTTCAGGAACAATCTTCATCAAACCCAAGAAATTATTTGTGATCCAAAATAAGGTGAAAAAAAAAAAAACAGTTTGGCAGGGAGGGGTAAACTAGAAGATCTAGAAAAATGGAGGGACACAGCCCTCTATAGACCCTAATTTCTTTTAAAACTGCTTGTTTTTTTCTTCAGAGCTCAAGCCCTTTTTCCTTCTCTTCCATAATATCTTTGTTTAGTTAACATAATAAATGTTTTTAATTACAGCATAAAAGCTCTTGGGTGAATGTCTATTATTTATCTAAATTAAGCCAAACAATTTCTATTTTCTTCTGAGGCCTTTTGAAGAATGGCTAGATGTTAGACCCTCTCTGGCTCCTTAGTGCCCTGCTGGCCTGTGGGACATCACTGAATTTTTCATTCTGCTCTTGGGCTCTTCCACGCATGGAATGAAGTTTACACTGTATCAATTCAGAGTTCCTTGTTTTGTTAATGTCTGGTGTGTGTGTGTGTGTGTGTGTGTGTGTGTGTGTGTGTGTGTACACATTACTTCCTATTATTTCTTTATTCCTGCTCCCCATTAAGGTGATTAAGAAAATATCCAGCTAATTAACTTCTAGAGATAATAAAAAAATAATTATATAGAAATCTGGAGTCACTAGGGTGGCTCAGTCTGTTAAGCATCCTACTTCAGCTCAGGTCATGATCTCAAGGTCCATGGGTTCAAGTCCTTCATCAGGCTGACAGTCCTGCTGAAAGTTCAAAGCCTGGAGCCTGCTTCAGATTCTGTGTCTCCCTCTCTCTCTGCTCCTCCTCCATTCTCTGTCTCTCAAAAATAAATAAACATTTTTAAAAAGTTAGAAATCTGGAGTTATTTTCTCCCTCAAATTTATTCCTTGGAAGAATACTTAACAAATGATACACATGTAATGGGAAGAATAATAGTTAGCATCTAATTCAGTTCACTTCCAAACTATTTTAAGACAACTTGTATCAGACAAGGCCCACAAATGTGGAAACACAAAGGTCAGCAAGACACAGTTTACGACATGAAGCAGGCTGTCTAGAAAGAGAAACAGCCAAATAATGATCATGCTATATCATAACTCTTGGTCCATTTATAGTTTTTCCTGATTCTTACTTTTTCTTCAGTGGTAGTTTTTCTTTGTCTATTCATAGCAACTCTTTTGGGAGAGAAGTTTTTTTTCTCCTCATTTACAGTAGAAGGACCGCAGGAAAAAAAAAAAAAGACTGTATCATGTGATTTCTTCTTTCTGCTCATAACTTACTGGAACATGGTTGGACAGTGACTCAAGCTGGGCCAAGCAGATTTTCTTTTAAGTTGTTAGAACTGCAAGGGCTGTGAGTGTCATGTATGACCAACCTATGACGTATAAACTTGGAAGTCGCAGTTCATACTTTTTTGCACAAGAACTAAAGAAATCCAGACAAAGAGAT
The DNA here is from genome assembly GCA_017311185.1 of Proteles cristata cristata. Taxonomy (NCBI): domain Eukaryota; kingdom Metazoa; phylum Chordata; class Mammalia; order Carnivora; family Hyaenidae; genus Proteles; species Proteles cristata. The sequence continues at coordinate 1,594,934 of JAESUZ010005128.1, read as the reverse complement.
AGACTAGAATATGTACACAAAAGGGAGGAAGTTGAGAAGAAATGATGGAGTTTTCAGTCACTGTTTAACCTGCACCAGATTACCAGTCTTCCCATCAGGTAACTACCTTTGTTTTCATCATCACAGGTGAAAAACTTAAATTTTGTACCTCAGTTTCCTCATTTGTAAAAAGGAAATGATAGTAATAGTATACTACTCCATGGTAATACTATATATTACTGTAATAATCATAGCATGTTACTCCAAGAGAAATCCCATGGGGTTTTTGCAAAGATTAAATGAGCTAATATGTGTAATATGTTTAGAGCAGATCTTGGCACATAATAAACACTTTGATAAATGTGAACTGATATTATTACTATTCTTGCCATTGGATTTCATGGGATAACTTTCAGTCATTAAGGTAAACTCCATCTTTTACTTCCTTGAGTTAGTTTCTGTTACACAGAGCTTAAAAAATTGCCCTTTCTATAAAGTTTTAACTTGACATTGGTGTTTTTCCTTTAATTGGCATCATGGGAAATAGCCTAGGCTGATGGGAAAAATTAACCTTGGCACAATATTTCTCTGAGCTTCATTTTTCTCTTTGTTAAATTCAGGTCTTAATAACTATTGTGTAAGGTTGTTTTAGGATAAAATGACTTACAGTGTCTATCACCTGACTTATTGTGAATAAGCATCAATTAATATGATATCATACTTTTTATTTTTGGTAGATTTGTTCTAATTCATTTCGTATAAATCTGATTCATTCGGTAGATTTATTTATGGGAAACTCTGTTGCTTGATTTGCTTGAATTTTTAACTATTTTACTTCAAAATTATTTGGGTTTTTTAGCTAGCAATTTTAGGTCTTAAAAGTAAGCACTGTAATAAAAGAATTAAGTAATTTTATCCATTATGAGTATTAAATGTCTAATTTTTTTGTCAATTTTCCAAGAATGACAGTTAAAGTAGGACTTAATATTAACAGTTTCATCATTTCCTTGTATTCCTTACTTACTACACTTCCACTTCAATGTATATTAAGTTAGTAATTGTTCTTAAAACTCTAAAATTTCAAACTTCTTCTAGAAGAGAATTAGGATGTTATGGTAATCAAGAAGGCATTTATAATATAGTTTTCATTTTCTCCACATTCCTTAAATTCTTTTTTTCATTCCACTTCTACTTATAATACAAGTTTCATATTTCCTGTTGATGTTTACATTCAGGATTTCATTATTTTATTAGATACTAAATCTTCTGAATTAACATATATTATAGTTTCACAATTTATTAACCAAATAATTCATATTGCTTTTTATGTTCCGTAAATCTAAGAGGCCTATTTTTTAATGTTTTTATTTATTTTTGATGGAGATTGAGAGCACGGATGGAGGAAGTGCAGAGAGAGAGAGAGCAGATCCAAAGCAGTCTCTGTTCTGACAGCAGACAGCTCGATGTGGGGCTTGAGCTCATGAACAGTGAGATCGTGACCTGAGCTGAAGTCAACATTTAACAAACAGCCACCCATGTGCTCCCGAGAGGCCCAATTTATAATACATACCCTTGTACCCTCAAGCAGAAATCAGTGAGGACAAGAACTTTCACATATTGTCCATAATAACGATGTTTTCTAATTTTCAAGTTACTTGGAAGCATAAATTGGCAGCAAACAAAAGGTCTCTGATGTTAAGAAATATACTGGTAAAATGCCTCTTTGCAAATGAGGTATTCAAAAACAAAATGACAAATTATTATGAATTTATTGAAATAAACAATACTCCATAAGAAAACCCATGGATTACAATTAAAACTGTATGCAAAGCAAAATAGATAATTTGAGTTTATTTATTATTTAAAAATAAAGATACAAGTAAATAAATTTCCATATTAATAAATTAGAAAAATAATTTATAATAAATTAAGAAGTCATTAAAAAATAAGCCCAAAAGAAGTTAGTGTAAAACCAAACCACTGGGGCGCCTGGGTGACTCAGTCGGTGGAGCATACGACTTGATGCTCAGGTCATGATCTCACGGTTCGTGGGTTCGAGACCCACATTGGTCTCTGTGCTGGCAGCTGGCTCAGAGCCTGGATTCTGCTTCAGATTCTGTATCTCCCCTTTTCTCTGCCCCACCCCCCTCGCTCATGCTCTCTCTCTCTGTCAGAAATAAATAAAACATTAAAATTTTTTTAAAAATAAAAAAAAAAAGATAAAACCAAAACACAAAGGATTTAAAAACACAATGCCTGCACTTTCAACAGTTCTACATATCAGTAAGAGAATTATTTCTAGTAATACAGGTCACAGCAAAATCAGTGAACTCTTTTTGAAGATTTAGGTAGTACAATGAGGCAAGAATAGAATAAAATTAAGACGTATAAAGAAAAAAATACAAAATTTTTCTTCAGTTGAAGATGATATAACTCATTTCTACAGAATGAAAGATAATTTATTAAAGTTTTATTAAAATGAATAAGACTTTGGAAAACTGGTTGTACATCAGATGAATATACATAAGTCAATAGGTTTCTCTATATTTGCAATAATCAAAAATAGAGGTGGAAAATTAATGCCTCATTGACAATGATAATCAAGATTATAAAATCCTAATAAAGTTCTAAAAAGCCATTGAACTATAAAACCTTATTGAAGAACATAAGAAATGTGAATAAAGAGATATACTCTTGCTGAAATGGAAGATTTGGTTTTATAAAATCAAATACACATACTTTAATGAACTTTATTGAAGTATGATTATATACAGTAAAATGTATACACTTTAATTGTGCAGCCAATAGGTTTTGATGAATATATATACATCACTATAATTTCCACCTATTCTGAGATATGGAACATTGGCATCACATCAGAAGATTCTCTCATGTCCCGCTGTAGACACTAACCCCCTTACAGGAAATCTCAGGAAATCACCGATCTGATTTCTATCAGTATAGATTAGACTTGCCATGGGGCGCCTGGGTGGCTTAGTCGGTTAAGCGTCCGACTTTCGCTTAGGTCATGATCTCGCGGTTCGTGGGTTCGAGCCCCGCGTCGGGCTCTGTGCTGACTGCCAGCTCAGAGCCTGGAGCCTGTTTCAGTCTGTGACTCCCTCTCTCTCTCTGACCCTCCCCTGCTCACGCTGTCTCTCTCTCTCACTCTCTCCTAGAAATAAATAAAAAATATTTAAAAAAAATAAAAAAATAAAATGTATTCTTAAAAAAAAAAAGATTAGACTTGCCATGTTAGAACTGCACATAAATATAATAAAACAACAAACAACATCTACTCTTTTATTTGGCTTCTTTCACTCAATATAAGGTCTTCAAAATGTATGCTCATTATTGCATCCATAGTTGTATAAGTAATTCATTCCTTGACTTGCATTTCTCATCATAGGATTATATAAAGTTTTCACCTTAGGCAGTTTAGTAATTTCTAGTTTGAGGTCTCATTAAAGCTGTTATTCTGATATTATACTCTAACGTATCATTCTTTTATAAGCATATTTGATCTGTTCTCTTGTGTGAATACTTAGGAATGAGATTGCTAATTCATATAACAAGTGCATTTAAAATAATTTTACTTGGGGGGCGCCTGGGTGGCTTAGTCCATTAAGCGTCCGACTTTCGCTTAGGTCATGATCTCGCGGTTCGTGGGTTCGAGCCTCGCGTCAGGCTCTGTGCTGACTGCCAGCTCAGAGCCTGAAGCCTATTTCAGAGTCTGTGTCTCCTTCTCTCTCTCTGACCCTCCTATCTCTGTCTCTATCTCTCTCTTCTAGAAATAAATAAAAAAATATTTAAAAAAATAATTTTACTTGGGGCACCTGGGTGGCTCAGTTGGTTAAGTTTCTGACTTTGGCTCACTGTTCATGAGTTTGAACCTCCCATAGGGTTCTGTGCTGACAGCTCAGAGCCTGGAGCCTGCTTCAGATGCTGTGTTTCTCTCTCTCTCTCTGCCCCTTCCTGCTTGCACTCTGTCTCTCTCTCTTTCTCAAAAATAAAGAAACATTTTAAAAAATTAAAAAAAAAATTACCTGCTTTCTCGTCTAGGATTTTGATGGCTTCCTGTCTTACATTTAGGTCTTTCATCCATTTTGAGTTTATTTTTGTGTATAGTGTAAGAAAGTTGTCCAGGTTCATTCTTCTGCATGTTGCTGTCCAGCTTTCCCAATACCATTTGCTGAAGAGACTGTCTGTTCCACTGGATATTCTTTCCTGCTTTGTCAAATACTGGTTTGTGGGTCCATTTCTGGGTTGTCTATTCTGTTCCACTGATCTATGTGTCTATTTCTGTGCCAGTACCATACTGTCTTCATGATTACTGCTTTGTAATACACCTTGAAGTCCGGAATTGTAATGCTTCCAGCTTTTGGTTTCTTTTTCAGGATTGCTTTGGCTATTTGAAGTTTTTCTGGTACCTCAGCCACAGCAACTTCTTACTCAACATGTCTGCGGAGGCAATGGAAACAAAAGCAAAAGGGTTTATTCAAGAGGTAGCCAAACAAGAAGAGAGAAGGACAAGACCAAAATCTCCCTTCCTGAAATGGAGAACAAGTTGTTGTTTTTTTTATATACCCATAGGGGCTGAGATTACACACATATTGATGAAAAGGGAAGGGAAACTTATAAGTACTCACAAGGAAAGATAGAGCATGCAGATTGAGCAAACATATAGGCAACATGTATCTCATGTTCACTTTGAGATGGAGACTTAACATCAGAATGAGGCAAAATTCAGCCTCTGACATCAGGAGGTTGTCTTAGGACAGGAGAAGGGGCCATGGGCATACTCTGAGAGCTGGTATAAACTAGATCAAGTCTTGGGCTCGTTATCTCAGGTGAGGTATGAAGGGCCTTACTTATTCATAGGCTTGAATCATTTCATCTGACTTTGAGTCCAATCTTCTGCCTTGATAGTTGGTGAATATGTTAGTGGGGTCTGAAAAGACACAATCGCTAATTGTGTTTCTTTGAAAAACAAGCTTTAAATTTTCTGCTTCTTAGTTTGCTGTCCCTCTCTCTCTCTCTTTTTCTTTTTCCTTTCTTAAATTCCTTTCTTAAATTCCTTTCTTAAATTTCCTTTCTAAAATTCCACCTATGAGTGATATCATCTGGTATTTTTTTTTCTCTGATTGGCTTATTTCACTTAGCATAATACACTTTAGCTCCATCCACATTGTTGCAAATGGCAAGATTTCATTCTTTTTTATTGCTTAGAATATTGCAGTGAAATTTTCAGTAAACATTTTTATTATTCCCATTTACTTTAACTTTTTTTCATAATTTGAAACTTTGTTATTAAGTGCATATATATTTTAGGTTGATATGTGTTTCTTAGAAATTGGCCCTTTTATCACTAAGAAAATACTCTGTTTATATTTTGTCTTGAAATACACTTCTTTAATATTAATGTAGCCATACAAGCTTTCTTTTGCTTTCAGTTGCATAGGTAAATATTTTTCATTTGAGAGCAAACTGATGATTACCAGAGGGGAGGCAAGAAGGGGGAAGGGTGAAATAGGTGATGGAGATAAAAGAGTATACTAATCATGATGAGCACTAAGTAACGTACAGAAGGTCCTGAATCACTATATTGTATACCTGAAACTAATATAACACCATATGTTAACAATACTGGAATTAAAATAAAAACTGATTTAAAAAACTAATGTATTTATGATGTTATTTATGAAGTATTTCTCTGGTAGATAACATACAGTTGACTCCAAATGACTATCTTTGCCTTTTAATTTATACCTTTGTTCTATTAGTTTCTCTGAAAAAGTTTTCATTTTACTTTCGTCTTGCAGAGTATTTTGATTGTATTAAAATTTTATGGACTTTTTTTCCAGTATGCCATTCCTTTGACATTTGGCTTCCATTATATCTAATGAGAAATCATAATATTTTTTTTATCATTGTTCACCATAAGCAACATGCCTCTTTTTCTCTGGCTATTTTGAATATTGTTTCAGTATTATTTCTTTATTTTTTCAGCTGCTTAGTTATTATGTGATGGCCCTAGGTATTGTTTACTTTGGATTTATTTTGTTTTCAGTTTGTTGAGCTTTGTTGACCTATAGATTAACATTTATAATGAAAATTTTAAATAACTTTGGTTTTGTTATTTCACATTTTTTAATGTTTTTACTCTATTTCTTGGATAACTGTTAACATATGTATTAAACCTGAGCAGACTTTCTCCATTAATAGAGCAAAGAAATATAGGTGTGTAAGCCAGAGTTGCTTCTAAATGCAACAACCTATATCTATTTAAAACTAAATATGAGTTCTTACTGATAGCTCCAACTCTAATACATTAACATCTGGATCGTTTAGCCTCTTCATCCTGCTTACTGGCGAATTCTTATGTCATAAGTGAGAAATCTGGCTCTCCCCATCTGTCATCCTTTTATTTAATCATTCACTTCCGGTATACATGTACAGCAGTGTCAAAAATTTTAACCCAGACTCCTGTAGAGAAAAACATTACCAACTACAGTATGGCACTTACACACAATTATTTTGTTTTGGTCTTACAGACCTCACTCGTTGTCAGTCACTCAGGTCAGTGCCTAAGCATGTGCATCACATATTCAACCCTGTACACCTCCCTCACTCCACACTGAATCTCTGGCAACCACTGGTCTGTTTACCATCTTAATAGTTTTGCCTTTTCCAGAATGTATATTGACGTTTTCACATAGTATGTATCATTCTCATATTGGTTTCTTCCACTTAAGAATATACATTTAAGTTTCTCACATGTCTTTTCACTTTTTGATACCTCATTTCTTTTTATTACTAAATAACTTTTCACTTTATAAGTGTACCAGTTTTACTTTTCCATTCACTTGTTGAAATGCATCAGGTTTTTTTACTTCTCAGCCTTGGAAATTATGAAGAAAGCTGCTGTAAGCATTCAGTAAAGGTTTTCTATGAATATGATTTTCAAATCAATTGGGTAAATACCTCTCATTGTGATTGTTGGGTCAAGTGACAAGATGATGGTTAGCTTTTTAAGAAACTGCTCAAGTATCTTCCAATGGTTATACCATTTTGAAGATCCACTAGCCACGAATGAGCTTTCCTGTTGTTATATATCATCCAGAATTTGATATTGTCAACTTTTAAAAATTGGATTTTAGCCATTTTGTAGTTCAGTAGTTATATCTTGCTTTGTTTTAACTTGTAATTCCTATATAACTAATGATTTTAAGTATATTTTATATGCCTTTCTTGCTATATGTATACCTTCTTTGGTGAGGTGTCTCTTCAGATATTTTTGCCCATATTTTAATTGGGTTTTTGTTTGTATATGGTTGAACTTTAAGAGATCTTTGCATATTTTAGATATAAGTCCTTTATCAGGTACATATTTTGCAAATATTTCTCCCACTCTGTGGGTTGTCTTTTCATTCCCTTAAGAGTATCTTTCATAGAGCTGAAGTTTTTAATTTTAATAAAGTCCACCTTATCAATTTTGCTTTTTTCGGATTATGTTTTTGATGATGTATCTGAAACACTAGAGCCAAATGATCAGCCTGATTTTTGCCTCTTTTTATAGAAGTTTTATAGTTTTTTATTTTACTTTTAGGTCTATGATATATGTCGAGGTAATATTTGTGAAAGATATAAGGTCTGTGTATAGATTCATCTTTTTCATCTTACATCCAGCTGTTCTAGCCTCATTGGTTGAAAACACTTTTCCTTTTCTCCATTGCTTTTCTTTTGCTACTTTGTTGAAAGTCAGTTGGATATAATTATGTTGTATTTTGGAGATCTCTATTGTGTTTCATTGGTGTATGTGTTTACTCTTTTGATAATTCCATGCTGATTACCGATGATTTAGAATAAGTTCTGAATTCAAGTAGTGTCAGTCTTTCAACCATGTTCTTCAGTATGGTCTTGTTTATATGGATATTTTATCTTCTAAAATAGAATTTAGAATACAACAAATGACTTGTTAGATTTTGATTGATATTGCATTGACTCTCATTCTCTGTATATAAAAGAAATAAGCATACTTTTACCAACATAGGAAAGGGTTTCTGATTCCAGCTGCTTCTTGGCAAGTGAAATCTTTATGTCTCCAGAATCTAGAAAACAGTGTTCAAAATATTGGAACTTAAATATTTGGCCAGCTTAATCCTTAGTCACATTATAATTAACAAGTGATTATAAGATAAGGAGTAGCTATGACTAAAAAATTATATATTCATATCAATAAAAAAACTATCTTAGAATTTCACATGTGGATATGAATATGATTATTAAGTATCAGGACCTATAGTAAGTATTACAGGTGAGTATCAGAACAAGTACGTCTCAAGAAAGATAATTTTCATTGGACTGAATATAATAGTTTGTGATAATTGATAAGGGTGACCTAGGGAAGAAGAGTAGATGTGAAAATTAGCTTTGTTTGTGAGAAAGGGAACAGTAGTCGGTGATGACATCTGTCAATTGTTACTTTCTCTATATGACCCACGGAACTTACTGAACACTTTAGAAACACATCTAATTTAATTCTTTTAACAATGCTTCAAATTATGAATTATTCCCATTCTACAGAAGCTTTCATTTAATGATTTGCTTGCATTCACACAGTTAGCATTTAGGGAGCATCATTAAGACTGAAACTTGAGACAATTAGGCTCAATAATCTGTGTCAGGTAGCACACGGGCAAAACAGGCTGTGCAGTAGAACAAAATAATTATAGAATTTAGTTGTTTCAGTTTCTTTTCTGATACTCATGCTTTCTCATTCATTACATTATTTAAAGTTCAACTGCTGTGATAAGCTTTTCCTCAAACATTTTTCCCTCCTTTTCTTTCATTAAAAAACAAAAAGAAAAACAAAAACAAAAGAGGCCAAGCATACCTTTGGATCCAGATCTCATACACTTCTAGTATCCACTGTATCAAGTCACCTAAATGACTCTTCATTAAATTTGTTCTGTGTTTTGGAATAAATAGATCAGAGAGTTACACTTCCATTGCCTAAATAATTTTTATTTGTATTACAACATTTACAATTAGTGGAAATATTTGAAGAGAGTGTTTAAGAAAATCAATCAGCCAAGCTATACAATAATGAATTCTTGAATAACACAGGCATTAATCACAAGTACAGTGGTTTCTCCATGGAGGGTGAAGAGTGGGGATTTGAACTAAATTACAAAAAAGGAATAACACTATTTTAAACACTTGTCTCAGAGCATAATCCAAGGACAAGTTAGAGCAATGTAAAATAAAATTCCATAATATTAAAGAATTATTTTCATATTCAGCACTTTCTTTTATCCTTTCCATCTGATAAACTGTCAACTGAGAAAATGACATAAGGAAAATTATAAAATGTTTTTAGAAAATATTGTGTCCATGGTAAGCTCATAACTGACCTTAAAATCAGAGCCTACAAAAGCAAAATAAATATGCTGATCAGGGTTAAATCTAAGAAGAGATGGAATGGATTAGCCAATCATTTTGATACATAAAGAAAAATAAATATGGATTTCAAATATCCAAACTTGAGGCATCTGAGAGAAAATGTGACTATTGTCGCTTTGCAATCTGCATTTTTTTAAATGTCAGCGTCGTTTTCTAATCTTACTCTTCTTATTTGAAAATGATGCAACTGGAGGTATCCAATTATCCTAGAAGTGGCATAGAAACATTTTTAAACTATCTCTGCATATAAGTGTAGTAATGTAATAACAACAACAGCCATAATGATTGATAGAAACTTAGATGGCAGGAGACAAGATATAGAATGATGCATAGTTATGAAATGCTATAATGTTTTTTCTAAGTTCCATGGTTTGCTCAAAAACATTGTGCAAGCATGTAGAGGATGTGTTAGAGACAAACACAGAGAGAGAGAGAGAGAGAGAAACATAGTGACAGTAATAATATGGTAAATCAGAGGTTTAACTTTTGAAAAGATAAAGTAAAAATGAGATTCTTCAATTGATTTTATTTTTTTTTAATTTTAATGTTTTTATTTATTTCTGAGAGAGAAACGGAGAGACAGCACGTTCAGGGGAGGGTCAGAGAGAGAGGGAGACACAGAATCTGAAACAGGCTTCAGGCTCTGAGCTAGCTGTCAGCACAGAGCCCGATGCAGCGCTCGAACCCACAAACCATGAGATCATGACCTGAGCTGAAGTAGGGCACTCAACCAACTGAGCCACCCAGGTGCCCCGAGATTCTTCAACTGATTTTAAAATGTTGATGTTTTCATGAATTTTCAGAATATATAATTTTTCTTAGATGAATTTGTAAGGAACTAGAGTTCTTTGAAGTATAATAAATGCTTGAAAAATAATGGAAGAAAAAGAAACTATGAGATTATAATAAATCTAGTGTTTCATGTGCACATATGTGTGTACAGTTGTATGCATATATATATATTATATTTGTGATTGTGTGTATATATTTGGGTATGCATAAATTTCAGTATTGATAGTTTTTTTGTTCTTAGTCCTCTTAAAAAATTACAATTTTGGAAAAGGTATTGTAGTTTTATTTCTGCTTTATATTTAGTAACTTCTCAACAAAAAAATATTCCACTTAAATCTTTTTATGTTCCCAATGCCATCCATCTTAACACTCAAGGTCTCCTTTCTACACGAATCAATTCTTTACATTCAAGAAGAAGCACTAGAATCTATACGTATATTCTTATGCTCATGATTTTAAAGGAAAAATAATTAACTGCTTAGCCATTTCCATGTAATTGTTTTATTATATTAGCTATTCCCTCAACTTACTCCTTTAAATAACAAATAGGTTCATTTATTTTCTCTTAGCTTTTCATACATTTTCAGTATTTTCACATTTTCAAAATTGGACGAAAAATTGGAATTTCAAATATTTCTCCCAGGTATATTTATGCATTTGTTTGTTATTCCCTTTCTGTTCTCTCTTCCTTCCTCAAATATATTTCATTGATTTCTCTGGCTTGTACTACCTTTTCTTCTTAGGAAGTAGAGATCACATAGTCCTCATTATAGACCATAAAGTAATAGAGTCCAAATGAAAAGGTGTATAACAAAATTAAAGATTCATAATCAGGGCAGGGAATTATAATGGAAAGAGCATAAATTTTAAAGTCAGAAAAAGAAAGCTTACTTTTGCCGTTTAGTAAGGGTGATTTTCAACAAATAGCTCAAACTTTGTAACTTTTGCCTTATCAGCATGAGAAAGCAGAATGATACATACTTCAAAAGATCACTGAGTGAATTCAGTGAAAGACATAGATGCTTGATAAGTGAGAGTTAATATTATAAAAAATATGGACTTTAAACTCACCATCATTATTACAGTTAATGAAACCTCCTTTGTAATATGGTACATAAGCTTTCTTAAATTAATATAAAAAGTTGAGATTCACTTAGTCCCTTTGGCCTACTATAAAAAGCATCCAGGTAGCTTAAAAATAACAAAAGTTTATTTCTCACAATTCTGAAAGTAGCAATATCATGGTACTGACAAATTTCTGGTTCATGGTAGTCTTCTCATTCAGTCTTCACATCATGAAAGAGGTGAGTTAGCTCTCTGGTGTCTCTTTTATATATAACGGCACTAATCCCAACCATAGGGGTTCTATGGATTTATGTCTATGAATTTATTATCTATGCTGCATATTTCATATAAATGTAGTCATGCAATACTGTGACTGACTTCTTTTACTTAGCGTAATGTTTCCAAAGTTTGTCTACATTGCAGCACACATCAGCACTTTATTTTTTTTTATGGGTGAACAATATTTCATTGTGTATATATACCACAACTTATTTATCCATTCATCTGGTGATGGAAATTTGGGATATTGCTACATTTTAAAGTATGGAAGTACGATGTTGATCCTCTAACAGTTAAGTCTTGCTAAAGAGACTGATATCTGCATCTGTTTCTGTCTCTTTCTCTCCTAATAGAAACATGTGCCAGTAAACGAGCCAGATTTCTATGCCCGAGCAAGCATAGTAAACTACTGATTTTCAATGGTGGTTTTAGGGTTATTCCATTGAGGACTTATTCTGATAGGTAATGAACATTTTTAAAAATTGCTGTCTTGTCTCCACTGACCACCTATTGCTTTTCTATCCTTATATATCACCAAACTATATTTCCTTTCACCGGTATATCTTCCCTTTCAAGAAACAATGCCATAGCAGTGATTGTTGATTAAATTGAATCTTTCAACTCTGCCAGACTACAAAGAAGCTTGAGAGTCCCCATTAAGCCTGTGACTTTACAGTACATCTTTTAAAATGTAGGAATCTTTCACTTTTGCAGAAATAAATGCATTAATTTATCTATTTGGAATCTAGTGGTGTTTCAAAAAACACTTCAGCCTAAGCAAGATGAGAACATGATGTCAATGTGTGTGTTTTTAACAGTATATTATCTTAAAAAAAAACTTTTTAATGTTTATTTTTTTTTGAGAAAGAGAGAGAGAGAGAACATAAGCAGGGGAGGAGCATAGAGAGAGGGAGACACAGAATCTGAAACAGACTCCAGGCTCTGAGCTGTCATCACAAAGATCACTGATGGGACTCCAATTCATGAGCAGTGAGATCATGACCTGAGCAAAAGTCAGATGCTTAACTGACTGACTCACCCAGGCACCTCAACAGTATATCATCTTGAAGCCAATATGAAACTACTTGTTCTATAGGAAGTTGAATGGTAATAAAATTTTAAAGAGAGAGAGAAATGTTATGAAAGTGGTAACTCATACTTTTGAGGAAAGAAGTGGGAGTTTTTCTTAGATTATGGATATAAGTTAGACACACTCTCTAGTCTTCTGGCTAATTACACCTGCTACACTTCAAGCTTGTATGATAACACTAAATCAACAATGTCAATGAAACCTAACAAGATTTTATTCTTAACCCCCACCCAATTTTTTAAAGTTTTGAGTCATGTGTTTTAAAATGTTTTTTCCAAGGCTTTTAAACAATTTTTCTTCTTTTGGAATGTGAAAATTGCCTCAAAATAATTTGAAGATATATTATCCAAGGAATGATTTAGAACACTGATGCACTGTGTATAGTTTTACCATTTACAGATTACAGCATCCAGCATCTTTCTAAAAACCAAGCTTTTAGCAATTAAGTTAAAAATCTTGGGGAAGTAGATTATTGTACTAAACATTTTGGAAGATAGTTGAGATAGTATTTTAGTCAGATGGAAAAAAAACACCCATATTTCACAAAAGGCAAAGTTTCTCATTTTAAATGTCAAATTGTTTTTAATCTCAAATTTTATTAGGAACTTAAATGAGTTCTTGACTTCTTACTGCTTTTTCTATAGATTTTAGTATCATTCATATACAAATGAATACTGAAAAGAGATACTCATTTATTTTTCTTTCTATTAATGTAATAGCCCCAATAAAATTAGAATTTACCATGGGAGATCTCTCCTCAGAGATACATGAACAATTGTTTCTCCTTAAACTTATACTCTCCTTCTTTTTGTAAGAACTTTTTCATATTGTCCAGTCCCCTTAAATTTCTGACAGAGAAACTAGAAGCCAAGAGAAGCCAGAATGCTTAATATTCCCTTTATTAAACATATAAGTCTTCCTTACTAATTTTACCCACCATTTTCTTCTGTGCTGATAAAATAAGGCACTTCTTTCCCACCTGTGTTTTGCAACCTAAGCCCTCACACCTTCGCTATCTACTAATACTTAACCCTTCTTTCATTCATGTATTTAACTTGTTTCTTTTTTTTTAATTTTTTTTTAATGTTTTATTTATTTCTAGGAGAGAGAGAGAGACAGCGTGAGCAGGGGAGAGTCAGAGAGAGAGGGTGTCACAGACTGAAACAGGCTCCAGGCTCTGAGCTGGCAATCAGCACAGAGCCCGACGCGGGGCCCGAACCCACGAACCGCGAGATCATGACCTAAGCGAAAGTCGGACACTTAACCAACTAAGCCACCCAGGCGCCCCTTAACTTGTTTCTTTTTAATAATTTTTAAAAATAAACAAGTATTTCTCACTCAAACATTTTAAAAGATATTAACAAAAAGATTAGGAGAAACAATGAATACTACTGTCCTTCCTACTGCTGCTTACTCTCATCTTACCTTTTCAAGGTGAACTTTTTGTATGAGAGATCGATGTTTACTATCTCCATTTTGTCACCTATCACTGAATCCTCAACCGTTCAATTTGATTCACATTTCTCATTTCATCCTATGGTGACCTGTGACTACAATGTCATTTGGTCTAATGAACAATTTTCATTATTAATTTTATGCCAACTTTCAAAACATTTGACATTGTTGGCCTTAGCCTTTATCTCTAGACACTCTATTACCTTAGTTTACTTGATATAAAACAATATTTCTTCTATTTCTTATTTTTTTCATTTTTAATGTTTTATTTATTTCTGAGAAAGAGAGAGAGAGAACAGGGGAGGGAGATACAGAGAGAGAGGGAGATACAGAATCTGAAGCAGGCTCCAGGCTCTGAACTGGCTGCCAGCACAGAGCCTGACGTGGGGCTCGAACCCACAAACCGTGAGATCATGACCTGAGCAGAAGTCAGATGCTTAACTGACTGAGCCACCCAGGTGCCCCTATTCTATTTCTTTAAAAGTATCATCTTCCTCTCTTCTGTAGGCTCATATTTACCAAGCTCTGTAAGTTGAAGTTCTTCAAGTTTTTTTTTTTTTCTCTACCTCCTCTCTTTTTACTCCATATGTTATACCTAGGTAACTACATTCATAACAACGGCTTAAATTTTCATTTTTATGAAGGAAGACTTATAACTTTGATATACAAACTATACCACTCTTCTGAACATCAGACCCATGTATTCAATTACCTACATGACATTTGTACTGGATATCTACTAGATCTCTCGAGAATAATTTAAATCAAAACTTTTCAAATTGGACTTTATGATATCTCCCCTTTGGTTCTGGGAATTAACCCTCATCAAGGGGCCTTTCTCAATACTTTTCTCTCCCTTTTCATCCATGTGTTTTATATAAAATCCTATTGATTTTGCCTACTAAGGAACTCTTGAGTGAACACACCTCTTTGCCTCTCCATTTCCAAAACTAGGGTTTGAACTGCAATATTTCTCATATAAAGGACAGCAATAGCTCCCATACTTCACTTATTGCATCATCTCATGCCACCCTCACTGGCGTCTCTAGAGCCAACCAAAGTGATTTTCCCAAAATATAAGGCTGATTATATCACTCATATGCTTAAAAGAAGTCTAAGAATCAAATAAAGATTAAATCAAAGCAAATCAAATAAATAGCTTAGCTTTGTAAGCCACTTCCTATATCCCTAGTCTGACTTTGCAAGATGCTTTTCACAAGACTGGCTTGTATCTAGAATCTATTATTTTCTAGATATCCCTATACTCCATTATTACACAAATTGTTACCCCTGATACTTCTCTTAACCTGAACTTTGCTTTTACCCAGTTATTTTCAGCATTTCCCTGGATTATAGTTCATCCAGATCCTCAAGGAGGGCTTCTCTATCTTTACTGACTAGATCAGTTTTCTTCATTGCAAGTTTGTGGAATACATAGTAACCCATCCAAAATATTTGTTACACCTTAAGTCCTAAAAATAAATATTTGAGGGGCGCCTGGGTGGCTTAGTCGGTTAAGCGTCCGACTTTCGCTTTGGTCATGATCTCGCGGTTCATGGGTTCGAGCCCCGCATCGGGCTCTGTGCTGACTGCCAACTCAGAGCCTGGAGCCTGTTTCAGAGTCTGTGACTCCCTCTCTCTCTGACCCTCCCCTGCTCACGCTGTCTCTCTCTCTCTCTCCTAGAATAAATAAAAAATATTTAAAAAAAATAAATATTTGAATTTTACATTAATATGTGTCTATTCTACTAGATAAATTCCATGAGAGCAAGTTCTGGACTCTTTGTACTCATCATGGAAACCTCAGTATTTAGTACAGTACCTAGCACTCAGTAGGCACTCAAGAAAATTTTCTAGAATCAAAACTAGTGAGTGAATGTTGAATATTGTGCTAAGAAGAATGGAAATTATGATACTGAGAAAGAATCATTATAACTGTTAACCTGACAGAAATTCAAGTTAAATTTAAGAACAGTGACCAACTCTGGAAGTGTGATAAGTATATCACCATTTGGTTTTGTTAAATCCACATCTAAAACAATAGTATCACTTAGGTGTAGCATGTTAGAAAAGTTTTATATGATGAAGACAAAGCGAAGGCACTTCTAAAAAAGATGGTGAAAGTGATTAATGAGTTAAGAGGATTGATTCATGTGGGTGGAATAGTAACAATCAGTTCAGCACTGAATGTGAAACTGCATTCTAAGTAGGCTACATGTGATAGAGCTTGTTTTCTGTGTTGTAAGACTCCACTCTATTTTAACTGCGATACATTTAATCAAATTAGATGGTTCATGTACAACTAAAGTAATTACATTTTAAAAGCAAGACTCAAAGATGGTTTAAAGAAAATATGATAACCATCTATAATTACTGGAGGCACACAAACACCAATTGAAAATGGAAGGTGTTGGATAGAAAAATTAGTTCTATAATTAATAAAATGAAATTAGACTTGAGAAATTCTCAATAAAGGATAAAATTCCTTTCCAAATATTGGTTTTTCTAATATAAGTGAATGGTCATAATATCTATTATTCTTTAAAAATTTTTAAGAAATAGCCCGATTGAGGCAGTATTGAAGATGGAGCCTAAAACTCAAAAATAAATAAAATATAAATGAATCAAATATTGGAAATATAGTGCTGCTCATAATCTTTTACTTTCAAGTGTTCTTGACTTTTGTGTTCACATATTCTTTGTCTCTCTGTTTGTCAGATTCTATTCAAAGTCTCATTCTTTTCTTAGTATGATGACAAAAATAGAATTACTCTGAAACACATAGATGAACAAATACTCCATGGGGAAAATTAATCTCTTGGACTTATTCTTGGACACTAGATCATATTTCCTAGTCATGTAGCTATGTGTGGTCACACAGCTAAGCTTACACCAGTGAATGGTATAGAAAAGTGTATATGAAACTTTCATCACACATATTAAGAGGCAATCTGGAGCTCTTTCCCTTTTATCACAAGCAAGAATGAATAATCACTCCAATGGCCTGGGAAGTCCTCTGTGAACATGACACAACCACATTCCTGGACCCTAATTCACCCTGTGGATCAAGTTGTCCAGTGACATTAAACATTTACTCCCTAACATTCCCTGATTGAGAAATGATCTGATAGTTTCACAAAGCAGTTAAAACCTTCTACCTGAATTAATACCTATGTAAGCAGGAAAACAAAATTGTTAAAGATATTATGCATTGTGTATAAATAGTTATAATCTAAACAAAACAAAAATACCCAAAAGCGTAGTTGGATTTGGGCTTGAGATGAGTACCAGCAGGTTATAGAAAGATCATGAGATTTCTGGGAGGTCTGAAGTTTTGCTGACATTTCTGACTTTCACACCAGTATGGAGTCCTCCTTTGTTGCCTTTTGGAATTGAATATTTGAAAATGAAATAAAGATGTTTCCTGAAATTTGAAGTCTCCACTTGAAGTTGTGCTCTTGGAGCAAGTATTTGCAGATTGCCTAAGAATGACATCAGATGGATTTTGTGGTAAGAACTCCCGAGTATTATGTCAGTATAAATTAATTCTTCTGCAACAACACTAGTTTTAAGATCAGTAATAGAACCCTTTTTTTTTTTTTTTTTTATGAGAGAACATACTAAAATGGTGAGTTATAAGCCCATGTCGCACTTAGGGTTATTAAATTTGCTGACCTTAGTAACTTCATCAGAGGTTTACGGTTTCCATTTAACTCTCATTTTACCTTGAAGGAGAGAGATTTTAAATGTTCTTTTGTCTGTGTTGAATGCTTCTTTGGTGCCATTTTGTGGTATTTGCAGGCCTCCCTGACATTATCAAATGGATTGACATTTTAAATATTTGCAGTGCTCAGTGGGTACTAATTCAGCAAAGGTGAACCACAAGCTTCTTTCGCTGTGGCACAGCAAGTGATGTGTGTCTGTTTAATCACAGCAGCTGAAATGAGATCAAAAGCCACTGTGTTGTTAAAGTCCTAAATCTGCTGTCACAGCAGACACACCTGGAGGGGTCCTTGAAGGAAAAAGCTAAGTAGTGAAGAACACACTTAGGCCACTGGCTTATCTGACTGAACCCATTAACCCTGCTCAGCAAGAACTCTCTTCTAGCATGTAACATTTCCATATTTTTAGTAAATTCTTTATAGGTGCAGCTTCATCATTTGTGGGCCTCAGCAATTCTTGATTTTCTTTATACTCTAAGTTGAAGTTTTATTTTTATGTTTGGTCAGAGTTGAGAATCCAAATATTTCAAAAGATGAAAGATATAAATGATTCTATGTGGTCACAGTTACAAATTTGGGAGACTTGATCCAAAAAGGGGCTTTAGAGAGTAGAAAATTGTACTATGGTACTAACTTTTTGGCTGTTGAGATTTCATACCACATATTTTATCTGTAGATTCTAAGACCAATGTTAAAACATTGGTGAATGAAATGACCCTTAAAAATTTTATCGTAAATCTTTTTTTTCTAAGAAACATAAACTTTATATATAATTCCCTGTATTTTTAAAGAGTCCATTAAATAGTCATTTGTATTTTAGGTTGAGTTAAACATCTTTAGCCTTCAACTTTCTGCAAGAAAACATTTGCATTAAGAGTTTTAGACAAATGCTCATGACTTCCTTCAGTCACATGTATACCACCAGAAATTCAGCATTTCTACTTTTCATTCTAGTCTTCCTGAAGAGGTTTAGGATATTGTACCAAATCTATATGCAAGCATGTCAAATGTCTTACTATAGACATTATTAAAGGTTAATTTCTTATATTTTAACTTGCTGTGTATTTATACTATATTTAAGAGATAAGTAAAACATAAAGCATAAAATGGTTAAATACTAATTGAAAAAATAAATATATAGTTCGGAAGTATAAGGCTTATTATTAGTATGACAGTGAAGAACAACTGAACAATATCGAAGACAATTCAATGACTTGTTCTACAATTTGTTCTGCTTGCTTGTTCTGCTTTGGAGGATTTTTTTAAAGAGGAGATAAAACATGTTAGGGAAAAGATGTAAAGACATCTATGGAAGAACCATTTATTAACTTTCCACTCTTAGCTGGGGGCACTCTTTCTCATCTCACTTTCCCTGTATCCTCAACTTATCTAAAGGCTTAGGATCATTCTCTTGCTCTCCCCACTGGAATCCTCCCAGGATATTGGTTCCCTGGAAATCTTCTCAAGGAAGGGCTTCTTCTCTCCTATATCCTTGAAATCTTCTATTCTGGTGGTCAGAAAGTATGTTTCTGGCTTCATATTACTTCTTCCAGAACTTTCTAACTATTTCCTGACATTCTTAGTTTCAAATGTCCTGTCATCAGACCTTACAACTGTAAAACCCTTACAACTATAAAATCTGGATCAATTTCTAAATCTTATTCTTAGCTTATTTATAGTCTCTTTGACACTCTATTCGTATCATATGACTTTAATATCTGTATTACTGATCCAGATTGCTCAAATACTTGACCTTATTTACTACTGAGACTTTATGTATCACTGTAACTTTGCCATTCACTTACTAAATCCTGAGCTTACCAATAACTCTAACTCCTTTATAATCTTAATTTTAAGAATTTTACTCTCTGATTTTTATGTACTCTCCAGTTTCCCCCTTTACTATCCTGACAGTAACAATCCTTTCCCCTGAATAAACTTACAATTTACTGCTCCTGACACTTTTTACAGTCTCTTAATTTGTACATGACTTGTCTTCGTTTTCTTTCACAATTAGCTTAAATTCCGTGTACTATCATTGTAATCATTCTGTAACTCTTAACTTCTTTTAATTTCTCTCATTTTGTTGCCCACCTCCCAAAAATAGGAGAATAGGAAAAAAAAAGGACCTCAGCTAATTTGAACTCTCTACCTACTGTACACTTATCAATAGAGTACAGCAAGAGAAATCTTATAATCTTCCTAAAAGTCTCACATTAAATTAATTGTCACTACTCTTAACTGGGATATAACTATCTATCAACACCACACATTTCCCTAGTATATATATTTTTGAGTTAGATAACCATTTCAAACCTTCTCTTCTTTCCTTGGCTTCCAATATCTCCTCTCTATGCTCCGTTTTAGTTCATTATCCTGCTTTGATTTAGCCGAGGGAAGAGAAAGAAAGAGAAAAACAGTAATACTATAAGAATATCCCCAACATGCCACCTAACTATCTGCTTATTATTTTAGTAAAATTTGTGGAAAGTGCAGTCAATTATCATGATTTACAAATCCTCTTCTCACACTTTTTGTTAATTCTACTCCATGTAGGTGTTCACTAATATGAATTCACTAAATCTCCTAGCAGAGTCAAAATTGATTTTCATTTTGCTAAATCAAGCAATCAATTCTTAGTCTCCTTATTCAACCAAACATTTTTCTACCACTAAATAATATATTTACATGTCTTTCATCATGCCATACTCTCTTGTTCTTACCATGAATTCTCACTTATGGGTTCTTTCAAATTTTCACAGGATAGGTAATTCAAATGTACATACATTGTCTTAAAGGTAAGCATGAAGAGATAAATCTTCCTAATATAGTTTGGAAAACTAACATTGCTTTGGTATTAAAACTGGATAAGAGCTATACCAGTAAAATTTTGGGCCAATTTCATTAAAAAAAAAAAACCTGAGGGTTGATGAGGGGGGAGGTGTGGGGAGAGGAAAGGGTAAAATGGGTGATGGGCATTGAGGAGGGCACTTGCTGGAATGAGCACTGGGTGTTGTTTGCAAGTGATAAATCATGGGAATCTACCCCTAAGCCAAGAGCATACTGTATACACTATATGTTAGCCAACTTGTCAATAAATTATATAAAAAATAAATTTATTTAAACATATTAAAGATAATAATAGCAAACTTCATTGAAATGCATATATATGTGTGTGTGTGTATATATATATATATGTGTGTGTATATATATATATATATATATATATATATATATAGTAAAACCTATCACAGAAATTTGAGAATGTACTTTTTAATTTTATTTATTTACTTTTGAGAGAGAGATTACAAGCATAAGCTAGGGGGGGAAGAGAAAGAAGGAGAGAGAGAATACCAAGCAAGCTCCACACTGTCAGCATGGACCATGAGATCATGACATGAGCTGAAACCAAGAGTTGGATGCTTAACTGACTGAGCTACCCAGGCGCCCTGAGATTGTTTTCATATTAGAAAACATGTTTACAAAATGCACTAAAAGAGTGATGGAGAAAAAATATATCTTCTCTGTAAATGAAGAAAAAGGGCTTGATAAAATTTCTCACTCTCTCAAGTTTTTAACTCAACAAAACTTTACTTAACACAAGGGATATTTATCAGAAAATTAGAGCAAAATTTTGACTTCATGATATAATTTCAAAGCATTCTCTGTATGATCAAAAAAAAAACGAGAATAACCACTACCACTATATTTATTTTAATTTTACATTTTGCTTGAGGCTCTACTAAATGCATTGATAGAGATCACAAAAAAAGTGATGAGGAACAAAATAGAAGAAATAGTTATAATTTATAGACAATGTGATTATCTACCCAAATTGAGGGGCAAACACAAAAACCAAAATTAAATTTGCTGGAAACACAAGATCATGGTCAAAATTAGGATTTTCTTACATAAAGCATCACACAATAAATTTATGAACATGTAATTAAGAAAAAATTGCCTTATTTAAAACAGAAACCAAAACCATAAAGAGTATATATAAATTAACCCATAAATGGAAACATATTTGAAGGGAAAAGAATTAAAACATTTTACATTTTGTGAGACGTATTAAAGCTTCTACAGGAAGGGCACCTGGGTGCCTCAGTTGGTTAAGTCTCTAACTCTTGGTTTTGGTTCAGGTCATGATCTTGTAGTTTTGTCAGTTAAGCTTCTCATGAGACTCTGGGCTGGTGATGATTGAAATTCTCTCTCTCTCCCTTTCTCCCTCTCTCTCTGCCTCTCTCCTACTCATGCTGTCTCTTTCTCAAAATAAATAAACTTTAAAAATTAAAAAAAAAACTTTTACAGAAAAATATAGCAGGAAATAAGTAAAATACCAAAATTGATCTAAATAATTATAGGGATAAAACATGCAGAATAAGTATTTTAAGAGTGACAATTGTTCCCAGTTAATCTTATAAATTCAATATGATTCCATTCAAAAATTTATATAGTATTTTTGTAAAAATTAAAATAAGATTTTAAAATACATATAATTATTAAATAGTCAATAGTAACCAAGTCAATTTACAAAAGGAAAATTTAGACTTACTCTGTCTGTTCTCATGACTTTCTATAAAGCCATACTAATTAAAATAGTGTTATTTTAGAGACAGTCAATAAACCAGTATAACAGGATAGTAACCCGAGGAAATTTTCATAAAATAAAAAATACATTGTATAATAGTTAAAACATCACACATCAGGAAGGAAAGGATGACATACCTAATAAATTAGGAAGTTAAAAAATGGTCAGATAAACAAATGGTGCCAAAACAACTGGATATTCAGACAAGAAAAAAGATGATATTGGATTTCTGAATAACACTATATATATTTGTAAATTTCAAATGAATTATAGGCTTAAGCATAAAGATTTAAAAATGTATGCTTTAAAAAAATAAAATGTAGAGTATCTCTATGTAGTAAGGGTAGGAAAGATTTTGTGAACAAGAGACAAAATGCATAACCCATGGAGGAAAATTGATAAACTCGATTTCGTTTAACTATATATTCAACAAACACCACACTCAAAGTTAAAATACAAATTATACACTCAGAGAAGATATTTGATTATTTGAATTATATGATCAGTTAAAGACTAATTTCCAGAATATACAAGTAATTCTACAAATCATGAATTAAAGGGAAAATGAAATGAGAAATGAGCAAAGAAATCATTTATAGAAATCAATATCCATAATCAGCATAAAAATATTCAACTTAATAATACTAAAGGGATTATAAATTTAAAGAAAAATTAAATGCCAGGTCACACTCATTAGTTTGAAATATTAATGTCCAATGTCACCAAATACTAAACAAAGAGGAAGAAATAAAAACAACATTGCTGGTGGCAATGAAAAGTCATTACAGAACCATTTAAAAATAGTAGAGCTAGAGAATGTATACTCTCTGATCCATTTTCTAGGTATCAACACTTGAAAATCTCTCATAAACTCTAAGATACTTCTAGGGGTCCTATTTCTCTGTGCCAAGTTTGGTAACAGTGAAAATGTGCATATAAACTAAGTTTTCTTGGAGAGTTGTAGTACTTAAATAAATCATACTATATTTATGTAAATTTGCACTAAGATCTCTTTTTATCTGTCTGGAGTGAATCAGAAAAGAAGTTTAAAAATAATAAATCTCAAGCCCCGATGTTGTATTTCTTAAAATAGTGGATGAATACATGAGTATCCATTTCATTGTTTTTATAATTATATATATATATGTTACTAATCTATTAATATTTTAAAAAACACTGTTGAATAGAGAAGGCAAATTTGAAAAAAGACAGAATGTGGTAATAGAATTCAACAAATAGTAGCCACTGCTGGGGTTGAAGATGTTGAGTCACCTGGAAGAAGATCATGAGAGCTTTCTGAGATGTTGAGAATGGTTTTAATCTTAATCTGGATGCTGGCACACAAGGGTGTGTCTGTGTTGTACGCGCATGTGTGTGAGGGTGTGTGGTGGCAGGAGAAACAGAGAGAATACTGACATGTTTTGTGTACTTGGATGAGAGGAAGGAGTATGGACCATCTCCAACATTCTGGGAGAGGATGTAAGGAAAGAGAAGTTAGCCCAGGCATATCACATTTTATCCTTGCTAATTCTTCCTCTGTCTTTGCTGGTGGTAACAGCCTTCAAAGGACCTTCATTTATATGGCTTTCTTAAAACGTCTCTCCATATTGGCTACTTCAATATATTTTCTTTCTTTTATGACCTCTCTCCTAAATCCATGCCTTTGCTGTGTTGCAGATTTGCTGTTTCCGATCATTAGGCATGTTTTCTGGTTCTTCTACAGGCTTCACAGCACTGAGAAGCTAAGTAATACAACATTTTCAGAATGGATAGATGAATTTCCTTACATGCAAACTTGCACTTCATAGAATTGTAGGAAAGATATACAGGTTGACAAATGCCAAGAGGTACTGAATGCTTCATCTATAGTCCTGTCTAGTAGTTAGCCATGTTCCTTTGAGCTCTTCACAGAGGGATAATTCTGCATCTCCTCAACCAGCATATCTGTAGATCTAAGGCTTAGAATAATCTTTATGTTCATAACAAAAATCTGTAATTGCAGGATCCACACCATACCATTTATATTTTTAAAACACCTAGCATATATTGAGTTCAACACATTCAGTTGAACAAATATTTACAACGACTACAGTTTAAATGGAAAAGTTTATTGATTGTTAGATATATTTTGTCTCTATATAATTAAATATGTACATATTTTATCTACATATATTATCTACATAACAAAATAAGTGGATGAATAATGATCCAAGAGAGATTTAAAAAATGTAAATGCTGACAAAAGTACAAAGACAACATTGAGTTAAATAATAATTGCACATGTTAAAATGAGTCATTCTCTGCTTGAGCAAGGCAAGGCCATTTGCAGCATAATGCAAAGCAAGTCTGTTATCCCTCAGGGAGGACACAGCACTTGATCTACTTTTTCCATGATATATTACCTTTCAGAGCTTTTCTTTCACATAAGTAATCACTTGCAGGACAGAAAGAATGTCTTATGCAAGAAGAGAAAGAGGAAAATACGTAAAAGTACATGCTGGAGAAAAATAGAACTCCTCAAATTCAACTACTTAAGTTTATCAGACTTAAGGAACTCATTAACAGTGAAAAAGAATCAATTAAATGAAAAACCTATTCGAATAATAGAAAAAAGATTATAAGAAACAAAAACTTTCTTTGCTCATTTTAAAATATTTTCTTAAGACCATTAGAAAGTATATTGATTATAGTGCATTTTTCCTTCTGCTATATTATTTTTAAATTACAATGATATAATAAATCTTTGGTGGAAAAATAAAAGGGATTTATAAACAAACATTTTGGACATGGCAAACATGTTCTGAATACTGAAAGCCCAGTCATTTATACATGCGAAAATTAATAGCACAAAAAGTCTTTGCGTTACAACAAATTGTTTAAAAGTATTTAAATTAAGTATAAAAGACCTCATGATGTCCAGCTTTGGGGAAACTAGAATATATTCTGGACTTGTCACACAGGGACCAGATAAATCATTCTACCTCCATGAAGATATATAAGATGTGGAGCAAAATCATGGAATAAGTAGGAACACAATCGTTTTTGTAAAACCAGAGGATGGGGGGAATGCATTTTCAGATTCTACATCCTTCACTCAGGTCTCTCAATAAGAAATAAAGATCCAGGGGACCACTGAAAAGGCAGCAGTTAACCTCATGTGAAGGAAGGAGTCTGTGAATGCTACCCTGAAAATAGCACACTTCACCTAAGTCTTGATGGATAAATGGAAAATTTCCAGAGTCAAAAGGAAAGAAGGACATGTCAGAGAGAAAAAATAATTTTTAATACCCAGAAACTTGAAAGTTTCAGTGACTTATTGCTCAATGGATAAGAAAATGAATGAATAAAAATGAAATCATAAGATACCAAAATGAATAGTACACAGTGTTTCATACTTTATTTACACATGTTATGTTATTTAAAAACTGTTTTTTGAAATATTTTTCTAATGCTTTGTATTTATTTTGAGAGAATGGGAAAAAGAGGGAGAGAATTCTAGTGGGGGAAAGGCAGAGAGAGGGAGAGAGAGAATTCATGCTGTCAGCAAAGAACCCAAGGTGGGACTCAAATTCACCAACAACTGACATCGTGATCTGAGCCGTAATCAGGAGCCGGACACTTAACTGTCTAAGGCACCCTTTACTTAACTCTTTGAGGAAAAAATATAGAGGAGATAAAAGATTTGAGGAGCATTATCAAAATGTAACATCAATAGTGGTGGTTAAGAAGAAACAAATGAAAATCAAGGGTTTCATTTGGAAAGCTATTACCATAAAACATGTCAATAAATGCCCGTGGAATCTACCTATTCATTGATGACTACATTGATAAAGCTGTACATGAAAGTTTTTAAAGTTAGGTTCATTAAGGTCACCTCATGGAATCGGTTATTTATCTGATCAATTCTAATCCCTACTATAACTCATTTTGGTAAAAATGTATATACACACATGTGCAGAGGAACCTTAAATATTATTGTTACATACAAATATGTGTTGAACAGATTATATCTAAAATATTATGTTTTTTAAACATGGTTCCAGAGTCATTATTTAAGCCTGTCCAAGTGTCTAATTGCCATAATCCCTCATAGAAATATTTGCAATAAAAAGAAAGAAATTTCATTAAAAAATGCAAGATGCTTAACATATACTAAGTATCAGTACTATGAGAGAATTTTTAAAATACAGAATCATTCAAAATTCCTGCCCAGAATCTATATCATATATTACATCCTGTGCTAGAATTGCACAGGCATCAAAAAGTGAAAATATCTCATTTAAGCCTAACCTATTCAGATTGCTCATGGGGATTTAAATAAGTTTAAAAAATTTTTTTTAATGTTTAGTTTTTTTGAGAGAGAGGGAAACAGAATGTGAGCAGGCGAGGGAAAGACAGAGAAAGGGAGATGCAGAATCAGAAGCAGGCTCCAGGCTCTGAGCTGTCAGCACAGAGCCCGAGGCCCGCCTGAACTCACTGACTGTGAGATCGTGACCTGAACTGAAGTCAGAAGCTCAACCCAATGAGGCACCCACGCACCCCAAATAAGTTTTGCATGTTAGGTAAAACACAACACAGTTTTCACCGACTCTTGCATCTACTTTTATTGAACTACACATAGGCCTCTGTAACATTCTTCAGATAATTTGTGGTTGTCCCAGGAATTTTCTGTCTGGTAATCACAACCAAGACCTGCCATTGTCTCCATCAAATTTACATTTTTTTCTCTTGGAGAGTTATACTCCCTGTTTAGTTTTACAATTTCTTTATAAGTGTCAAATTAACTTGAGTGTTTATTTTTAATACATAGCACAATTTTTGTTACCAGATGTTGCTTTGTGTTTATTCTTTTCCTACTCAGTGCTTCTGTCCTCTGGAGATTCAGACAGAAGTGCCTGGCAAGGTGGGCCTGGAGATCATTTTGATGTCATTTTGTGCCCACAATCACTCTGTCGTTCATGAAATGAATTCTTACCTGACTCTGGCTTCCCCTAGAGAGGACAACCTGCAAGGGGGTCCCTGTCACTCATGCTTCTGCCTGCGGGAAAGACCACTCTGAGCTTCACAGATGTGCCCCAGAGCCACGAATGATAGCAAAGGATGGGAGCCAAAGTGAAAACTCAAAAATATCAGCTTGATGACTCCTAGGTACAATATAAACATTGTGCTTTACCTTTGCTTTTTCAATTAATCTCATTTTTCACCACATAACAATACTCCTTACCCTTAAATAAGCTCAGGCTTAGAATAGTCTTATTCAAAGTCTCATGTAAATAAATTGTGGAAGAGTGACTAGAGCCCAGATTTATTTGTTTCTAAAGCCCATGTTCCTTCATTTATAACAAATTGCTTCCTGATGCTCAAGTCCTGGAATTGTAGGCCTCTATTGAAAAGATTTATATTCAAATCGATTTCATCTTACAAAGTGGGCTTCTTTATGGAAAAATGAAATATAATTACTGTGTTTTTTGTGCCTTTGTTTTGTTTTGTTTTATTTTTAACAGAAGTCAGGAACTGGCTCTCTGAGTTAAAAACCTGATTTAAAGATGAATTTGGTACTCTTGAGGGACCAGGTGCTGTGTGGCCCATACTAGCTGATTTCTGTTAGGATCAAATGAGTGTTAAATTCATCTACTGACTGAAATCAGTAGATTGGGACATGAGCAGTCAAAACTAGAAAATGCCTTTTTTTATTGTTTGTGTTGCGGACGAAATGACACAAAGGACAAGACACACACAAAAGACAGACACAGACACAACTCCGGCTGGAGGAACAATTCCACGCAAGCCCGTCTTGCGGTTTATTTTATACCCCGGTAACTGGATACAAACTGAAATCTACAAGATGCATTCCTTTACCAATTAAGAGCAAGTAGCCAAACACATTTCAAGGACAGGGGGGAGCAAAGGGAGGAAGCGACCACAACATGTTTACTAAGAGGCCTGCTCACAATTCCAGCCTTCTCCTTATTTCTAAGGAGGGCATGTTCCCTTGTTTGCAAGCGGACCATTAAACTTGGATACTGTGTGCAGGCCTCCTGGCAGAGCATCTTGTTTGCAGGAATGCCTTGCCCAGGCAGGGAGCCCCGTGTGCAGGCACATCCCCGCGTCCCTAACCACGCTTTCTTGTGGTCACTGTCGGGCTCCCACAGTTTGTTTACCATATTTAATTTGAAAATTTTTAAGATTTATTGTACCGAATCAGAGCAACATGGCTGTGTGCAGAGGGAAACAAATATAAACTAGTTTTATTTTGTCTAAGATTGTCCTTAATCATACTCTGAAAAATTTCATCTCTCCAAACTCTTCGTGACATCTCAAGGAAATCCTTAACTTCTTGCTCGCTTTCAGATTAAAACATACAATTATAATGGGGCACCTGGGTGACTCAGTCGGTTAAGCGTCTGACTGCTATGATCGCGCGGTTGGAGAGTTCGAGCCCCACGTGGGGCTCTGTACTGACTGCCAGCTCAGAGACTGGAGTCAGTTTCTGATTCTGTGTCTCCCTCTCTCTCTGACCCTCCTCTGCTCGCTTTCTCTTTCAGAAATAAATAAAGCATTAAAATTAAAAAAAAAACATACAAATATTTATTTCTGTCCAGTTATGTGTTCTCATCTCAAATCTTTCCCTGAGAGCTTGCACCCCCTCTGCATCATGCTCCCCACTAGCTCTGGGGGGCCCACACTAGAAAGCAACACATGCCCGATTCTACCCTGTTCCATGTTGAGATGGAGGGAAGGAACTGGAGTAATAGCCATAGTTGTGTGTCAGCCACCACCCATTAGTAGTAGGGACACATTGCTGATCTCACTCTAGCCAGAGCTGGTTCTGGCATGCCTCTTTTCTTGTAAACAGTGTTTATTGCGGCCTTCAACATCACAGAGGGCTTCCAAAGGCAGATTCAGCCTCTTCTCGCAGTCCTTGGCAGTAGACCACACTCTCAGCCCTGACTTTAAGTGGGAAATCTCCTTCCTTGGCAGCCACCTAGGCAATCTTTCATATTTGCTTACTTTTATGTTTCTTTGGATAGAGTTATAGAAACCTTTACTCTGCTCTTCAGTCTTCCAATAACCACTGGAGACTGGAGAAGCTATGGGATTCTTGTTCTAGGCATGGCACTCTGTAATCCCCCTCATCTTTATAACATGGACTTCTTTAACAAGCTTCCCACTGTCAGAGTTTTGCAGAAAGTAGCAAGCACTAGTGGCCATGTCTATGTACCAGAACAAAACTTTGAGGAATTCATCATGCTTTCCCGAAGGTGACCACATCACAAGAAAGCATGACTAATTATTATGCCGACATTTATTCTAATGTTGGCATCAGAGTAAGGTCGCTGGATTCCTCAACATCAAACATTCAGGCAGGGCGAGAGGCCCCTGCCTCCCCTCCGGCTTGCCACTTTCCTAGGACTTCTTCAAAGAACATAGAGTTCTTTCCTATGTTCAAAGAACATAGAGTATCCCTGGTGCATGTGGAAGAGAAAAGACCACTGAATGTCTAGCAACTCTAAGGATAATGTAAATGGCCTTCCCATTCCTTATTTGTCTGTCTATGAAGGTAAAAATTGTGCTTCTGAATGAGAGCCTATGGAGGGAGGTAGTTGCTGGGTTAGCAAAAACAATTATGCGGACATCTTCAAAAGACCTGGAAAGTTACCTAGCCCCAGTTGCTTTCTCTTTCTTCAAAATGTCAATATCATTAAGCTTCTTTGTCTTCATTGTTAGATTCTAGTTAAAAAGATTTGTGCAACAGAGAATATGTATTCACATTTTTATCACATTTCATCAGCTTACACTAGATCATTTGGCTATCTGAAAACCTATCTTGTGAAAAAAAATATGAGCCTCTGGTCTTCTTGACTGGTATGTTTCTTCAGGAAGATGAATCTGCCACACTCACAGGGCTCCAGGACGGAAGCCTCTGTAGTCGTTTAACTCACTCCCTTTGCTCTATCTGCAAATTCTACAAGCAGAATTTAAACCTTTTTTTGCAAATATGATGATCTGTAGATATTTCTGACCACCAATAACAAAATTTCAGTTTTATGATGTTCTCTGAGTAATTTTCTCAATCTTTTCTGTGTTTCTAATCATAATTCAGGTTGCCTTGCTGTCTCATTATTTTATTTTCGATTTGCTGAAAGGAATGTTTTACCCATATGTAACTGTTATGTGGTGTGGTGGTTGTTGCTGGATTAATTTATTTTTTTAACATTTATTTATTTTTGAGAGACAGAGCATGAGCAGGGGAGGGGCAGACAGAGAGGGAGACACCAAATCTGAAGCAGGGTCCATGCTCTGAGCTGCCAGCACAGAGCCAGACACAGAGCTTGAACTCACAAACTGTGAGATCATGACCTGAGCCCACGTGGATGCTTAACCATCTGAGCCACCCCGGCACCCCTGTCATTGCCGAATTAAACAAGAAGTTTGGCTTCTCAAAGATATATGCAGAAAAGTTAATCAATAGATGTTACCATTGGCACAGAGAGGAGAAAAGCAGAATAAATGGGTCTCTCAAAGAAGTCTTGTTCATATTATTAGAACTCTCTATGCATCAAGTAAAAGTTAGGCATATTTCTTTACATAATAAAATTCTTATAAATACGCAATTACTTTCTAATAAAAATAATGTTATTTTTAAAAATGTAAAATTTTCAAAGAAATCTATCAATATTAGGGAAAGTTGAAGTGTCTTCTCTCTGTCCAGTTCCAACTACCTTTTTGCAGGCCATTGCCCTATCAAATTCTAAAACAATTTTTACTAGCGTTTTGATTTTTCAGAGTATAACATTAATATTTATAATATTCTCACAATACAAACAACCAAAGTTCCAGATATATCTGTTATAGGCATACACTTTGTAAATGGTGTTAAGATACAAAGAAAAGTGTTTTTTGATTCAATTTCAATGCAACTGAATGTATGCATTTGGCCAGTTTCTTTATTTACAAAGACATAAGGATTTCATTACTGTGGTCTTACAAAGTCACCTTCTGTTCAAAATCTCAAAGGATTTAGCAAGCTAGAGCAGGTCAACAAATATAGCACAGTAAATGTGGTAGCACCCACTGGCTAGCTAGACAAGCCATAAGGCACCTA
The DNA here is from genome assembly GCA_017311185.1 of Proteles cristata cristata. NCBI lineage: Eukaryota > Metazoa > Chordata > Mammalia > Carnivora > Hyaenidae > Proteles > Proteles cristata. Next base: position 1,563,393 of record JAESUZ010005128.1, on the reverse strand, counting down.
GGTTATAAACTACTTAATCTAGACTTTAACAAAGGGAACACGAGATATGAAATCTGGTTGTGTTAATTCCTCCCTCCCTTCATCAAACACTCCTCCTCTGCTTTGCTCCAACCTTACCTTCCCTCAGATCCTAATGCAGTTATTAGAGTCACGATACTGGACAACACTGACTCCATTCATCTAGCACTTAATCTCTATTATGCAGAGGTTAGAAGTCAAAACACGATCATCCATATCAGTGATTTTGGCAGAAGATAGCTGCTGAACCATGGAGGATTGTTTTCAGGAGGGGAATGAGTTTTCAGCTAGTTCACAAGTCATACAGTATAGTGGAATCGCATTACAATCTATCATGGCTAAAGGAAACACTGGATCACAAAGAGTTTGTGTTTGTAAAAGTATTAGATCTAAAAATAAACATGAGTTATCTCGTATCAGTTTTTTCACTTAAGTAAAAGATTCAAAAGTAGATGGAGAAAAATATCTGTAATCAGTGCTGTCTATCAATGAACAGGAATTAATAAAAACTCCTACAATTATTTGTAGGCATTTAACAATTTTATGAGATTGGTCCCTATGTTTTGAAAAACAGTCATTTTAAAAAAATTTCTCACTTTGTAAATAGATGAGTGTTTTTAAAGATTCCATAAAGGTAAGTTTTGGAAATGGAAATATAGTTAGAATTTGAGATAAAAGCCACCTATTTTTAAGAGCTCCCTTGAAAATTTTGTGATGTAAAAATTTGTTTTATTATGCAAGTAATCTTTCATTTATTTTAACACCTTTCAGCTTCTCTTAAAGCAACATGTTTATAATTTAGCAACTGAATTTTTAAAAACATGTCAACTCAAACATTTCTTCAGTCTCTCTTTAACTCATTTCTAGAAAAAAAAATACAGACAGTACAATAATACAATAATTCACACTTCTTCCCCGACTCCCAGTGTATTATTGCTTTTCTTTACTAAACGCTTAAATGCTGTTGACAAGACTGCGCGTTCTATTTTGGTAGCCATGTGAACCTCTGTTCGTCATCTGCAGGACATATGGCTTTAGCATAGCCGTATTGTAATGGAACACTTCAACCCGACAAACAAAGAAGTTTGAAGAAAATGAGAGAAAGTCTCCCTGACAACCACGACATTTATCCATGTGCAAAAATGATAGACAGAGTCACTCTGGCACCTTGACAACTGACACCACACTCCACAGTCCTGCCTTCCTGGCTGCCTTTTCCCAAGTCTATATATAAAACAAGAATGAGAAGCATTCAAGTGGTAAATTATTCTTCCTGGAAAGAAGACTTCAGTTTGACCAGCATACAAATGAGGTTTGAGAACGGAGATGTAGAATATTTTTTGTACGGATTCTTTTCTCCATGTATAATCGACAGAGACGGATGCTGTGGTTGTAGGGCATATTTATTTTCTACATGTTGAGGCTCAGGAATTCCTTCTATTCTCTCAATATTAGCTTGGTAGAAACTTTTAAGGGGAGTTTTGAATTTTCCATAGAAAAGTTCCATATTGGCTTTTGAAAACTGAGACCACTTAACTGTCATTATAATTTTTCCTGCAGAGAGCACTGAGGTTTCTCTGTATGGTTTTTATGGAGAAGACAGCCATCAGGCATACTAATGAATACACCCTAATCCTCTGCCAACAGTAGAATCTATCTTGGTTGGTTAAAGAATTAAATCTTAGCATTTAATAATTTTAAATATTGATGCTTGAACTTAAACATTTTGAAAAAAATTCAGCAAAACAGGAACATAAATTTTAAATTATATAATAATCTTGCTTTGTAATGGGGGCTACTATATATTTTTCTGCATTGATGTACACATGCACGTACAAACACGTTATTGATATTCATTTCTCATAAAACTGTATCCACATAAAAGTCATTAAAATTATGCTGTTGACTTAATGACTTTTTCTGTCATTAAGTCTATAAAATCATTCTAATATACACATAGAATTCTGAATATTATTTTTTTCCTAATAGGTTTTGGTGTCATATTCAACTATACTTTAGAAAAAGTCCTGACTTAATTGATAAACCATTTCAAAGTAAAGCATAAAATTTGAGACTGTCAAAGAAAACTACACCAGACAAGTTAAACAGGCAAGGGTGGCTTTATCCAATACTGTTGCAATAAGGTTGAAGACTGTTATGGTAGAGAAGAGGTATTCAACTCAACTCCAATGAAACAAAAGGCAGGGTAAATTGTTTTAAATTTATTATTGAAGTATAGTTGATATACACTGTTATAATCATTTTGGGTGTACAACACAGAGATCGGATTCTCTTATACATTACTTAATGCTCACTAGAGTAAGCGTAATTATGATGGTCACCATACCACATTATTATAATATTATTGACTATATTGTCTGTCCTGCACTTTTTTTTAATGTTTTATTTATTTCTGAGAGAGAGAGAGACAGCAGGAGCAGGGGAGGGTCAGAGAGAGAGAAAGACACAGAATCCAAAGCAGGCTCCAGGCTCTGAGCTAGCTGTCAGCCCAGAGCCTGACACAGGGCTCAAACCCACGAACCGGGAGATCATGACCTGAGCTGAAGTTGGATGCTTAACCGACTGAGCCACCCAGGCGCCCCTATCCTATACTTTTTAACTCTGTGACTTACTTATTTTGTAGCTAGAGGTTTGTACATCTAATCCTCTTCACTTATTTCACCCATCTCCCTACCCACCTCCGCTTTGGCAACCACTAATTTGTTCTCTGTATTTAAGAGTCTGTGTCATCGACTCTCTCATAGACTGTGTCATTTTGCTTGTCTTTTCATTCTTTTGGTTCTTTTTTTTTAGATTCCACATGTAAATGAAGTCATATAAGTATTTGTCTTTTTTTTGTCTGACTTATTTCATTTAGCATAATACCCTCTATGTCTATCCATGTTATTGCAAATTACAAGATTGTATTATATTTTTTTATGGTTCAGTAATATTCATGTGTGTGTGTGTGTGTGTGTGTGTGTGTGTGTGTGACATCTTCTTTATCTATTTATCTATTAATGGACACTTGGGTTGCTTCCATATTTTGGCTATTGTAAATAATTTTTAAATTGGGTTAGCTAGTGGTAAAGTACTAAAGGATGTTGGAAGGGGTTTAGGCAATGTGATTAATCCCTCTGTGCTTTATCTTGGTGTTTACCTTATCAAAATTAGACTTCTATCTTCACACAGAGACTAGGAGATAGAGGGTCTATTTTTCTTGATTGCAATTTAAAGGGTTGGCTTTCAGGTCCTTGAGAAAAACATTTTCAGGCTGTAAAGATTTATATCAAAAAGAGGCATAAAAAAGTTACAATTCCAAGGTTTCTAGATTGAATGCTCTAAGAAAAGGGAGGTCAGGGACCTTTGGTCAGGAATAAACCTTAGTCAAGCTGAGGAAAACATTATGGCCATCTTTGTCAGTGACAATCTATGTTGTAAAATTTAGTTCATTTATGATTTTTTGTTATAATTCATCTATTAAATTGGAAGCATATGAGTGTTTGGGGTGAATGTAGACCTGAATAACATCAGGAGGAAAAAAAAGAGAGAAGATGCAGTCAGTCAAAACTAGTACAGCTCAAATGCAATCAATTATCAGAAAGTACTTAAATTTCTACAGAGTAAATATGTACTACATGACATATAAAACAAATTTGATGTGCTTTCAAACTCATAATTTCACAAAGATAGCCTCACACTAAGACTCTGAAGTGGCTGCTGAATTGTTGAGCCTCTTCACAGACTATTTAAAGAGAAAGCATTCACAAGCTCATTTATTGTCATAGGAAAGAAGTCTCCCACTAGGTGACCAAACCTTAATAGGAAAAAAAAAAAAAACAGTTTGTGTGAATGAGGTCATAAATAAGTCCTTACAAGTACTTTTGAAATCAATTTAAAAGATAGCATTTTAAATAAACAGAATCTCAATTTTTCATTATGGTTAAGTTAATAAAAATGTGCAACTGTTTTCAACTCATTTTTTCTCCTTGTGAGAGACTTGGCAATATAACTTCCATCATACATACTTCCACTCCTTGTTAGTTCCAGAAGGATTTAATCAAAACAAATCAAATTATAGATAAAATGAATTTCAAATGACATTCCCTCTGTGTCTACTCTTTTATCCAAATATTCTTGATGTTATCATTGAGTATCATTGAGTATTGGTTCCCTAGACTAGCTGGACAGATCTGAAGATGTAGAAAACTTAAGTATTTAAGTTTAGATGAATTTTACTTAATCATGCTTTATATATAGATAGATATAAAGATCTGTATAGAAACAAAAATATACATAAGGAGACAAAGATATAAATGCAAGATATGTATACATATATATTTAAATATAATTTTTGTATACCTTTATCAGTCTTTCTATATATATTGGCATTTCTTATATATATTTACATTTATAGCTTAATTTTGCCCATGATCACTTCCTTCCAAAGTATAAGCTTCCAGCTATTTCCTTCATAGTTAATTTTCACTCTCTGCTTCCAGGCTTTAAAAACTTTTTACCCCCACCAAAAGCATTTCATAAAAATAACCTCTAGTCCTATTTCTTTACCGCATGTTTTATTCTCAAATTTTAGTGCTCACTTTCTTGCTGATGACAACAGGAATCACTTCCACATGCTAGAATTTCAAAAAGGGACTGTAATGTATAAGTGAGATTTCTTCATTCCTGAACAAGTAAAGAAGAGCAATAAAGGACAAAAGGACTCTAAGGATATAAAGAATTTTGTGTTTTGTATTATTTTGGTCTTGTCTTGATTGCCGTCATTTCTTTAAACTGTCTTAATGGTTTAAATCTGAGATTTGTGATGCAAGAAAAGTAATGATAGAGCCATAATCATCTCAAAATCATTTGCACATTCCCCTCAATAGGGGGCTGCAATTTTATGTAGTCGTGGAAATTAGTGTTGGCCACAGGCCTAGAAGGGAAAAGAATGGCACAACTAGAAAAACTTAAACTGAGAACTATTAAGCGAGAAAAAAAAAAAAAAAATCAAATCCAATCCCTTAGAGCAGATAATTTTTTCCTGGTATTCTGTACTTGCTTACTTGAGTGTTTACATAACACACTGAGTATGAACTGTATGAGAAAGATTTAATGAAATTTATCCATTTAGTTCTATGAAAGAAAGATGTAGTTAGGGCCCAGTATAATTCATACATATGTTGTTGGTGACTATTTCTGGTGACTCCACCTATCTACACACTGTCAAGGTCCATATAAGATACTCTCCTAGTATGCTCAGGGTAAAAAATTGAGCTACATCTTTGAGTGGACCATGGCAATAGCTTAACCAATCCAATCCCTGGTTTTACTCATAAACTGTTGAAAAGCAAAAATGCATCATTCAACTTTCATAATTAAAACTCTGCACAGGCTCCCATTACTGTGGGATAAGGTAGTTCCATGCTCCTTAATACAAACGTGTTAACATTGATGTGCCAGACCCTGGTTTTGTTCTTCATTTCAATACTCTATCCACTAACTCCCTCATAGTCTGTGCTTCTCCCATTCCAGATTTATTGAATTCCTTCCAGATCTTCAAAGGTGTCCCATTTTCTCTTCTCTTTTGGTCTTGCATCTAAATCAGATGACTGGAAAATAGATAAGATCCACAAAGGCGGTAGGTGTGATAGCTAAGAATATGGATACAACAGCCAGAATGTTAGGGTCTGAGTCCTAGACTTGCCTTTAAATGTACATAAGCAAGTTTGTTCTCTCCACTAAATTACATCTTTTAATGTGCAAAAATGGAGATAATAATAGTATTCTACCTCACAAGTCTACTGTATTGTAAGAGTACAAACAAAGCATGGAGGGCAGTGAATGGCATATAGCAAGCGTTCAATAAATACTACCCACTATTATCATAGAGAACATGTTTTGTAAAGAGGAAAAAATTGGAAAGTTCTTGTTTTTCTTTAGATGAGGCAGAGAAAGCTGCCTAACAGCTCTGATGAGAATAAACACGAATTTACATTATGTGAAAAAGGCCCTCTATCTGAAATGTTGGAGTTTCTGTTGTGGGTAATTTACTCATACAAATTTAAAGAAGAAACTAAAAGGATTCTAACTCTTCAAGTCTCATCAACATGATTATGTAGAATAAATTGTAATATTAGTGTTCTACAGTTGACAGGGGAAGAAAATTCTCAGATAAGCCTAAGGGTAATCAGATCTTTCTGAAACAGAAAAAACTAAAAGGTCAATTGTACTTCGAGGCTTCCCAGTGCTCTTTTTTTGGTCAAACATGCAAATCTACTGTGTTGCCTATAGAATAATCTTCACAAGTACTATCAATTTAATGAAATACCTACCTTTATCTTTCTTATACACACATTATTCCAAGCTCACATCTAAGTCATTCTTCATGGTAAGAACTAATCTCATTTCCTCATACCTGTCACTGAATCGTTAAATATCTCACCAAGAATAATGACCTCACAGCTAAACTTCCCTGGCCTTCCTGGGTACAAAAAGGGAAAAAAAGGAAATGGCTTTATCCATTCAGAAATAGTGTTTTCCAGTATAGCCGTTTTTATATTCTGCAGAAGAGTATATGTATCATTTTAACATAACTCAACTATCTAATGGGTTCCGACATAACATTTGAGATATTTCAGTTATTTGTGTCCAAGTTACCATACTGCAGACTCTGAAAATAGGGCATCATTTCAGGAACCATTTCAAAATCAGTAGTACCTCTAATCTTACATAAAAAAATATTTAAAATATTATTTTTTTATATTTTAGTTTCCTGTCTGTCCCTGTCTCTGTCTCGCTCTTCCTATCTCTCTCAGAGAAAGGCAATAGAAAAGCTAACTTCAATATCCTGAGTTGCATGTGAGCAGCTTGATTAATGTGCTTGTGAATTCTTAATAAGGGATGTGTGCATATTCATAGTGATGTTTATTAATTCATAAAGCAGCTGCTCAAAGGCAGCTAGTGGAGAGAGACATCATCTCCTCTCACAGAAGCCTCTTGGCAGCCATCAGGCCTTTTCCCTGCCCGGTCATAGATTGCAGCCCCTACATCCTAAACCAATGGCCCTTTATCTGCCCTGGGAATGGAATCCCTTTTGCCAGCAGGAGGCCTGAGGGATTGGAGTTTCAGATCTAAATTCCCAATGTGTGGTGGATGAAATATAAAGCTTAATGAGACTAGTAGAGTCCACAGCTCATTTCAATTATTTTTAATTGTTTTCAGATGCTGCCCGGCATGCTTCATTTAGTTTTGCAATAAACAGAGCATGCAGTATGGTGGTGGATCTCACTTGAGACCCTCAGTAAGCATCCCACAGGACATGATGAAGAATAATAAGAGTGTTACATGTATTGGAGCATGTACCAGGCCAATGAGATGCAAAGCACAGGGGTGGGAAGAATCCTTGACTGTGCCTCATCTACCTGGAGATCCACAGGAAATCTCACTTTTACATTCCTGTAACCACTCCTGAAATTAAAAATAAATACAAAATCATTGAGACTGCAGTGAGCTCAAACCAACTTAAAGTTACCCATATTTGGGCTCCTCTTTCATGAATTATTTTCCTCCTACCCATCTGAGGTAAAGGCTAACCACACTTTAGAAGATTTTGAGGGTCACCTGGGTGGCTCAGTCAGTAAAGCATCTGACTTTGGCTCAGGTCATGATCTCATGACTTGTGAGTTCGAGCCCCACATCAGGCTCTGTGCTGACAACTCAAAGCCTGGAGCCTACTTCCGATTCAGTGTCCCTCTCCCCTGCACATGCTCTGTCTCTCTCTCTCTCTTTTAAGAATAAATAAAATATTTTTTTAAAAAAGAAGATTGAAAGAACTTCAGATACACAAAGTTGCAGAATACTAGTTAATCTGAGACAGCTCGTTATATCAAAAGTATCTCCTAACTCCTTGATCTGAAACCTGAGTAGATATTTATAAGTTGTTTATTTACAAAATATTTTAATTGGACATCATTAGAGAACACACCATTCAAGGAAATGAACATATTTGGTTTTAATAACCTGATAATATTCTGTCATTTTGACCAGAAAATTGTATGGTGAATTTTACTACTGTCAACTTGGCTTGGAAGGGCATCCAGAGTTTGATAAACACTAGGTGCTGCTGTCAGTGTATTTTTTTTTTAGACACAATTAACATTTAAATCAGTAGACTTTGGATAAAGTAGGAAAGTAAATCACTCCATCATGAGGTTGACCCTCAACCAGTCTTTTGAAGGCCTTACGGGAAAAGATGGCTCCCTGAGGAAGAAAGAATTTTGTCTCCAGATGCCTTCAGACTCACGAAAGTAACAGCAGCTCTTCTCTGGATCTTCAGTCCACAGGCCTGTCCTGCAGATTTTAGGCTTGCCAACCCTCACAATGGTGTGAGCCAGTTCCTCAAAGTAAGTCTCTCCTTGCTCCTCTATATGCATTCTATTGCTTCTGTTTCTTTGGAGAATCTTGACTAATACAAAGAACAAGACAGAATCTTTAGGGCTCAATTGAATAGCATATATATAATAAAAATCCAAATGCACTACAGGGATTATTGAACAAGATTTGGAAGCATATGTATATGAAAATTTTTCTTTGAGTCTGTGCTCAAGATTCCTAGTTTTAAGCAGAGTAAACAGCGATAAAGAGGTTTAAATATGAAGCTGTCCAGTTTCCATGCCCAGACTGATTAGAATATTAAGGCATGAGATGAGGGTATACTATTCTTAAAAATGTCCTAGATAATTCTGATGACTAGTATATAGAACACCTTCTGGCTTGTGGATTCAGTAATTTAAAATATGTACACGTTTCCCCCACCAGCACACATCTACATATATCAAAACACTATATATATATCTTGTATACACACACACATGCATATATAGAGAATATATAATAGAGTTAGAAGTTCTATATTAAGGATGGGAAATATAACAAAATGATTATGAATTCTGCTATATAGAGCACTGTTATTCTGATATCCATACAAACACAATGGAAGCCGCCAACGATAGCCTTGTAGATGTTCTGAGGGGCAGCTGAGACCCATCCTGGTACGTGTCTCCTGAAGGCTATCTTTAGAGGGTGTTCCTCCTTTCCATCCCATACTACCTTTATATCCTGATATTTGTATTTTGTGTTACTTTTTGTTCTGGTAACAGAAGTATTACATGGTAATAGTGAATAATTACTGAAAGCTTAAAAATGAAAACATAAATTACTTGTCATCTCACATTTCATTTTTCATATATTGAAATAGTCTCTTCCATTTTGCTCTCCAGAGACATATTTACATGAATGGTTTTGGGTGAAAAACTCCAATTTTTTTTCACTAAATATTACATAATTACCTTTTTACCATTAAATGGAATACTCTTTCGATATAATTTTAATGACAATTAGGTTTTTTAAAATAACTATGTTCTGTAATTTATTTACCAAGAATCTGTTCAGATTGTTCCTAATATTTGCTTTAATAAATAATAATCTGATAACTGTTGTTATATATTAGGGTCAAATATATACATCTATGCCTGACTCTTTTTTATTAGTTAAAACTACAGGAAATGGGGTGCTTGTGGTGGCTCAGTCTGTTGGGTGTCTGATTTAGGCTCTGGTTATGATCTCTTGGTTCCTGAGTTGGAGCCCTTTGTCAGGTTTGCTGCTGTCAACATATAGCCCACTTGGAATCTTCTGTCCCCCTCTTTCTCTGCCCTTCCAGTAGTCACACCCCCCTTCTCAAAAATAAATAAACATTTTTAAAAATTAAAGAAAAAAAACTACAGGCAAAAATAGCCAGGTCAATTGAGGACATTATTAAAGCTCTTAACACATATTTTCCAACTACTCAAAGTTCCTACAACAAATAATCTCATTAGGGGGACATCAGAGTGACTATTTCATCTCTTCAGCCATATTGATAATTATAAGTTTTTAACATTTTCACCAATTCACATTGAAACAATGCCACTGCTGTTTTAATTTTAGTCTCTTTCATTACTAATGAGGATGAACATTCTGGGAATTGTCAGTTCATGGCCTTTTTAGTGGTTTATTAGTGCTTTCCCATCTATTTTAAGATTCCTTTATATATGGCACTAACCCAGTGTTTATCATATTTGTGGCCCATATGTTCTTAGTTTTTAAATTGCCTTATAACTTATTTATGGTATTCTTCTGCATTGAAATGATGTTATTTTTGTAGTGCCAAGTTTAGTGATGTACACATGTATAATTTCTATCATTCTTTGTAAGCTTGGAAAAACTTTTTTGCACAGTGAAGATCAAAGAAAATTCACTCTATTTTTCCTAGCTTGTATGATTACATTTTTTGCTTTTAAAAATATTTAAATGACCTGGAATTTCTTTTGGGTATTGTATGAGTTGCCAGCCGGATAACTAGTTCCCTTCCCCAAAATACTCAGGTTATTGAATAATCAATCCCTCCAGTTTTAGATTTATTTAATTATATACATTTATACAGGTATATTTATGTAGAAAAATTATTTGATCTAATTTTTTACTTTTATTCCAGTATCAAATTAAAAAGAAAAGAAAATGAATGACCTAGGCTTAAACATTTTAGAAATAGCTTACATGAAAGTTATTTTTCCATTTTTAAATAAAATTTTCTCAGCTTTTCTTTAAAATTCAAGTATACTTTTAATTTTTCTATAACATTTGATGTTAATTTGGCTTCTTTTCACCACTGTGTATTTGAATCATTTTATTTTTAAAATCCATTTCTAAAATATTTAACCATTGAATAAGAGATTAATTTATTTAAATTCATTGTCACCTCTGATACATTTGAATTTCTGCCATCATGTTATAGGCAAATTCTTTAGCTCTCCTTCATTTAACTTCCTTGTTCTTTTTATTTTGTTACGTTTTCTGACTTGCTAGACTATATTTTGATTCTTATTACAGGCAAGGCAATATGATATTTATGATTTTCTGTCATGAAGGATAAAAAGTTTATTTTAATACTTTTCAGGCTTTGTAAACGTAGTCTACTGTTAGATACTCAGTCTATTAAAATATAATTATTACTTTAAGGATATGATTCTCTTTTTTTAAAAATAACCTTTACGTTATTCATTATAAACAAAACACCAAGGCAGATCCGAAAGAAACAGGCAATTCACAAAAGAAAATAAGTTTCTACTAATCATGCAAAAATGTGAGCTTCACAATTAAAAATATAATAATAGCATATCATTGTTTCCTATTAGTTACAAATTTGTACTTAAATTAGAGGAATCATCTTCAAATGGAAGAAGGAAACATTCTTATATAATATTTTCATACACTCTACTGCTAAGAATTAGTATTAGGAGTCTTTGAAATGTTCACTTACTCTGACCCAGAAATTCTACTTGTAGGAAATTGTCCAATGGAAGTAATGGCATCCATGTAAAGAACATACCAAATGAATCAAACATTATTTATAATAATGAAAAAAATTTAGAGTATCTAAAGGGGTGACAATTATAATGTCTACCATTGATCGAGGACTTCCTATGTGTCAGATATATAATTTTACATGTGTTACTTTCACAGCAACTTGTGGAGGCAGGTCATATTGATATATCTGTATGCCAGATTTGAAAACTGAGTCATAAATCTAGTAATGGTTCATACCCAATTTGAACCCAGGCAGCCTAGTGTCAGAATCCAAACACTAACCATGGTAGAGCAGATACTTCTCAGAAAGGACAAATTTAATATAATTTTGCTAGTCTCAGCAAAACATGGGATTTAATTACCTATTCTATACCTATACAATGGAATAATGGGCTTTCATTCTTGGGTTCCTGCCTTGTTTAGTTTAAAATTATGTTTGATCTTTGGGTACAGTTTCAAAAAATATACACAGAAGTTTTATATGTTCTGAGTCAGGTGTTTCTGTCCTTTTATATGCTTCTGGCAATTTGGTTCAATACAAAATTCTTGGATCATATTTTTCTCTCAATAGATATCCATTGTCTCCTAGCACTTAACAGTGTATGAGATATTTACTGTTAAAAAGCTGTGAACCGCTTTTGGACAAAAACATGTTTTGACGTATTTTTCTTATATTCTTAAATTATTTTCAGGAATGTGTTCTTATTTTCATTAAACTTCTTCCCTCCTTCCTTCCTTCCTCCCTCCCTCCCTCCCTCCTTTCTTTCTTTCTTTCTTTCTTTCTTTCTTTCTTTCTTTCTTTCTTTCTTTCTTTCTTTCTTTCTTTCTTTCCTTTGTTTTAGTGATTTAATATATTTCAAGGCTCCGGTTTTATTATGTGTTTGGTTTTGTTTTTAGCCTTAAATTGGAAAGAGGTTCTCCAGATCTCATCAGTTTGCTACAGAGTGGAGAAATGAAATGATCTCATCCCTTCTTAATATCTATTTCTCAATATTTCACAAGTTGCAGTATAAAATAGTTCAGGTTAATGAGGACAGTCCAGTTGCAATATTTTTGCGTAAATGATCTACTTTAAGGCTGCTGGATAAAGGAAAAATCTTTTTTGAATTGTGTGGTCGGATAGGCTAAGATAAGGATGCTGATTTTTTGGAGTCAACTTTAGCGCATGAAAGACTACGTCTTCAACTGCATTGCTACCAGAACTTTTCATGCCTCCTTCCCAGTTTTCAATTTCCTCCTAAACTAAATATGTTGTTTTCAGTCTTTTTTTCCTATTTCTCTTCTATTTCATCTGTGTTATATCCTGGAAGATCAAGTCCCAGAAGAAGAGGTAACAGATTTTTTTTTCTGGTCCATAGTATAAGACAAGTGTATAATTTTCCATTCAGTGTGTTAATGCGTCCTGAGGTAATGCCGAAGAGTGAGGCAGAGTTTATGTCTTTGCCCATTTCCATCAAAGACACCTGTCTTATTCTGCCTCAAAAAATGGAACCCAAGGGCATAATCTAGCGGGTTGTTTCACTATCTACACCATTCACAATGGAAATAGCATAAGCATCCCAAATACTAGCCAATGTCCTTCTCTTTAGTTCTCAGTGCAAATGTCAGTTTTTCAGCAATTTTATGGGGAAAATGGAAGGAGGTGTATCAGAATCATTTAGTCCACAGCCACATTAGCTCAAAAAGACTTCCTACATCCATTTTACAAATTTCAAAAACCATCCAACAAAATGATCAATGGCAGATACTTTATTTCTTTTCATGCACAATTTAGATACTTCCTCTTTCCTCAACATTTTCTTTAAAATTCCCCTGCATTACTAACTTCCGCAAAATTATTAGTGAACAATACTTATGATAAATTAAGGGACACATGAGAGGTAGTTTGCAGTTCACATCAAAAAACTGAGCTTCCTTCATTCAATGCCCCTTACTTTGTGGTTCCCAAATCAGGATTCTCCTTTCTGCCCTTGGGCAACACTGTCCCCAGGTTTACTGCTTTTACTTATCTTGCTCTCTGATTGCCTTTTCTTCTATTACAAGAAAAGATTTAGATCTACCCAGTTTCTATCTCCAAATGTTATAATATTACCTCAGACAATCTTTAATCTTTGAAACAAAGACTTTCAGTTAAGGACTAGAGAAGTGAGGGATGTGGGGACTTGTGTGTTCAGTGAGTATAAAGTTTCAGTCATATAAGATGGGAACATTCTGGGCATCAGTTACACAACTTACACAACAATGTGCATGTGCCTGACACTGTTGTACTGTGCACTTGGAAATTGTTGGGAGGATGAATTTTACACGTGGCATTTTTTTTGCCTTTATTAAAAAAAAAGGCTATTTGTTAAATACCTTATGTAAGCCCACTGATGAATCATACCTTGTTATTCCAAATATTCTTTAGAATCTAACCCTCACCCAATGATACTAATGAAAATAATCCTTCCAAACTCATACAATACTGTCTCAAAGAGAAAAGCTGGTGTATAAAACAAACTCCATCTTTTTGCAGATTGTTTGTCATAATTAAGACACATGACTATATTTATTGCTTTTACTACTACTGGCCAGTTCTGCCTCTCCTTCAAAATCCAGGTCAGTTCCTACTTCAAAACTCTTTCCAGTCCTCACAAATCCAGAAGCGCCTTTTGTTCTTATGCAGTTGGAGTATTTATTGTTTATGTTAGTGATTTGGCAGTTAAGTGCCTAAGCTTCATAGCATCTCTTATGTTGTTACCTAAATTGAGTGACATTAGTAATTTAAAACTTTAACAATTTGTTCATCATAAATTCTTGCATTAATTTGACTTTTAAAAAATATTGCATTAAACTGTTGTTTAATAAATATTTTGACATACTCTTAAATTCTCCTCCCTATCCCCAAGAAAAGTACCTTGTTTGCCTCACCCTAGAGCTCATGTCTTTAAGAAATCAGGTCTGTTAATTGTGCTCTTTGGCTGTGTTCCCAATTGAAAAACTGAGATCTGAACCCAAGTCCATCTCTTAATGATAATCCAAGATCCCAAGATTGTTAGGTCACTTTTTCTAGAATGAAGTGTGTGCCTGGAGATGAGACTCCCTGATGCTTTACTCTTGATACTGAGTGTGGGCTTCATATCTGAGTCTCAGCCTTCTGCCTATTTCTTGAGCATCATTTGCCATGCCAAGTGTACACACTGGAATAGTCCTCTGTTGATTGACCACCTCTGTAATGCCCACGTGACAACTCTCACCCACTGCTTAACCTTGTTTTTACTGTGCACAAGTCTTCCTGATTTCCAGATCCATCCAAAAGCCTGAATGTGCCTCACTGGTCATCTGTAAGCTCCCTTTCAAAACTCTCAGTTTGGCTTATCAATTCTTAAGGAAGCACATTCTGCCAAATCCTGTTTTAACCGATAAATGTGAGTAATTTCATGAAAGTCAATAGAAAAAAAAAATTCTAAGGAGAAGGTTATGGTTCCACAGCACCAAATGCTACACTATAGTTGAACTGATGGAAAATTCAGCTAGGACCATTGATCTGATTTTTGAGGTTTTCTTGGATTTCATTGAGTAAAGAATTTTGTTTCATTCGATTCAGCACATACTTATTAAGAGCTAATGTGCTAAACTCTGTTCATTTATATTACAAGATTACATAGGTTAAAAGAAGATACTCACAAAATAAATATCATCATGGCTTCTGGTTTCATCTATGATCTTTAACACAATTCCAGTAGAATTATTAGTAAGACTTTGGTAACCTTCAAGAGAAGCTTTTCAGTATAATGGTTAAGGAAGAAACTGAAGTGAAGAGTGAATGGTGATAAAGTGGGGTTGACAGGTGGATTATTTTTCAAGAAATGTGGTTATAAGAGGAAAACAGCCATGGTTTTAGAAGAAAAAAGTATTAGTGCTTATTTATGACTTTGGGGTTACCACTGTTTGTGCATATTTAGTATAACTATAACCTGAGAATATTTTCTGATAATAAGGAAGAATAAAGCTGATAAGAAGGGTCTAAAGGATGTTACGAGGGGGAGGGGGAGATAAATCTAAGTCTTAGGAGAAGAGGAATAGTCTATATCAGTTGTATGTGAAAATATTCACCTAAACAAAATCTTGGCCCATCCTTCCAGCAGGAAAAGAACAAACAGACATGAAGAAGAGGAGTATTTTATTCGAACTTTAATAAGTAAATTGGGAAATTTGTCAAATGGTCTTGATATTTATTTCAGTCATGCACCACAGGTGATTTGATCTCCAAATGGTGAAATGTTTAGTGATAAGACTCACAGCCATTAACAACCAGGGGCTATTGAGAATAATCTTACAAGGAATGTGAAAGGAAAGTGATGCATACAATATTTGGTAAAGATAACTGAGAGCTTATTAGTTCCAGGCAATATGAATTTGTGGTAGATTCCATCAATGATTGTCCAACAACTGGTAGCAGTGACAGATTAGAAATGGAGCGATTAGTTGAATACATCATTGCCATCTCATTATGCCATGCTTAATAACTATTGCCTCAAATAAAGTTTAAGTTTCTTGACTGCAGAAGCCATATCTTATTTTTTATTACTTTCAAATTTCCATGACACTTAATAATTTGTAGATGCACATCATATATACACAAATACTTCATTGATAATGGCACGTTTGCATAAATGTCAAATATGATGCTCTTTAGTCTGGATCTTATGTTTGTTCTGATATAGAGGTGTATGTTTAAATCTCTTTTACCAATTCATAATTTCCAAGGGCTCAAGACCATCATTCTCAGAAATTCTATGGTAGTATTTGGTAGTGATTGCAAGTTAGCCAAAAGACTTAGGTATTTTAAAATAGGTACCAGATACATAGGAGACAGAATGTAGCATTGCATAAAGATCTTTCTAATCATTTGTTGTTTTTACAGCAAAAAAAAAAAAAAATTATAACACACCAGAAACCACTCACATTACTTTAAGGATTATGCATTATACCATGAAGTGTTTTCTAAGTAATTATAGAGCAGTGGTATCTATGTGCAGCTTTTTATTTTATGGATGGCTTATGAAATTGTTACGGCTGCCCTCAAATCACCCTAAACACATTTACATTATTTTAGGTTGTATATTTTGATTGCAATATGTTCACTGAAAATAAATGCACAGTTTAAAATTTTTTATAGTTTATTTATTTTTGAGACAGAGAGAGACAGAACATGAGTGGGGGAAGGGCAGAGAGAGAGGGAGACACAGAATCTGAAACAGGCTCCCGGCTCTGAGCTACCAGCACAGAACCCCATACGGGGCTCGAACCCACAAACCGTGAGATTATGACCTGAGCCGAAGTCGGACGCTTAACCAACTAAGCCACTCAGGCACCCCATAAATTCACTATTTATAATGCAATACAAAGTGTGTAATCAATAAACACCTTTAAATTGATAGACATTTTAAGGGACTTCTATAATACTTAAGGGTAAATGGGTTTACTTGAGAGTAGTGGATGAAAAACATACAATAGCCTTAGAATTCATTTCTATGTTTAAAAATAAATGCATAAAAGTTACAAATGCACAAATTGTAAGGAGCCGAAGTCAAAGGTTTTTGAAATACCTCAGCCCTAATTCTACCTTCAGTATTCCATTTTTTAAAGCTTATGGGGACATCCCTTAAATAATCAGGTAAGAGAAGAGCGTCCCTGGTTGGAAGAATGTTCCCTGGTTGGTACCGTTAGCTCAGGCTGGGTCCCATTTACTCAGCTTCGCCCTGCACTTCTCTGACCTGACCAGCCCGAGAGCTGCTATAGCAAAATCCCTCAGGCTCCAAGGAAATAATCTAGAATCCTCCGATTTGGATGATGTGCAATTTGTGAATTCTTATAACATCTATTTCATGGCCTTGCTGGAAAGAGCCCTGTCAAGGAAAACATTATTTTTGAAATATGAAGATGTTGTTATCAAATATTGGCCAATGTTTAAGGATTGTATGGAGGTTCCTTGGTAATATGGACAATAGCATTAAGATAACAGAACTTTTGCAGCCATATCTTCAAGATCTCATCTATCTCCATGATGAATTGGAAACTGAATTCTTCTTTCAAGGTCTATGTAATTAACCTTGGGAAGACTCTTCACCAGAAATAAACATTACTAGTCTATAGCTCTGGGTTTCCTCCTCTTTAGCAGCCCAGCAGCATTTGCCACTTTACAGGCTGTGCATCATGCTGTGGTCCTTAACAGGTCTCATTATGGTTTATTGATGAGCAGTTGCTAAGAGCACTGCATTCTTTTATCACCGGGGAGTTCTTATTCCACTAGTCTTGTGATGCCTGTGGCTTGGGGGTTGATGTGCCTAAACTGTTAAAAATAGAAGTTGAATTGGAACTTTGTCTTGCTAGGTTTAGATTTTATCCTGAAGGCAAGACAAAGTTATTGAGAGATTATAAGCAGGGAAGTCCTATATCAGTTTTTTATTCTAGGAAAATCAGTGCAATAAAGAGAATAGACAAGAAGGCAGAGACTGAGCAACGGGGAGTAGTTGAGCTGTTCTTGCAGTAGTCAAGATATGTAACAGATGTAAATGGCAATTAGAGTTTATTAGAGATGGAGATTGCAGAGATGTTGGATGACAAAATTTGCAGTTTCTGTGTTCCAAACATATATGCAAGGTGAGAGAGCTGGGGGAAACTAAGATTAATTCCATGTTTCTTTCTTGGTAAGTACTAGTACTTATGATAGAAAGAGTGTTTACTCTCTGCCACTCTCAAGGTATTACATGAATTAATTAATTCACATAATCCTCCTAAAACATTTGTAAAACAGGTATTTTCATTAAAATCATTCTATAGAGGAGAATATTGAGCCACAAAGAGGTTAAGTAACATTCCAATAGGTAATAAGTAGCTGAAATGGGTTTGGGATCCATTCCATTCTATTTTGAAGCTGTTTTACAAATTATGATAGAATGAATATGTCTTATATATCATTAACAGGGAATAAAAGAATATTTTGAGGTAAATAAATGAATTCATATTGAGAATTAGCTGCTGGTGAGCATTCCAATAGGAATTTGGACTTATAGGTTGGAAACTCATGGGTAGGCTAAAAATAGAAGAGATAGATAACAAACTTGAAACTTCATTTTAACTCAAAGGTTTTATAATGGCTTTTCTTATGAATCTATCTTTACATTTAATTCATTCATCCATCCATTTATTCATTTATTCATTTAATGAGTGAGTATTAAGTGTCTACCACATGCCAGAGACTATATGCCCAGACCTTGGTTCTGAGGATATAGTGATAAAAAGATAAGAGAAGAACCTTGTTCTTGAAAAACTTAAATTCTAGTTCAGGGAAACAGAAGAAGTAAATGTAAAAATGATTTCATATAGTTTTCAGTTCTATGAAGGTGATGAAATAAACAGGTCTAATAGTGACTGAGTAGAGCAAAGTAAGGGCTTGATATAATTTGGTAAAAGAATGCCTCACAAAGAATACAATATCTAAGACAGTACATGAAAGACAAGTAATAGCCTACCATGGGAATATTCTAGACAAAGGAAATCTTTGGAAGAAGGACAGACAACATTGCAAAGATTGGAAAGAACAAATGAGAGAGAGAATGGATTTGTAGCATCTCATAGGTAAGACTGGTATTCCACCATTAGGGACTGCTTCAGTATTACACACTGTGACCAATATATCTTCTGACTGGCAAATTCTCATTCCACACCAGTTGTTAGATATTTATTTCATATACCTTGCACATAGACATGATAATAAGCAAGAATTTCTCTTTAAGTTCAAAATGAACCTCTGAAGTTTTCGTAAACAAGCATATATATGATTTGAAACACATTGGCAAAGATCTCTCTATGGCTAATATTAGATTCATTCAATTACTTAGATGCTTGAATTACGGAAGTCAGGTGGTTGTGGTGGTACAAGTAGAAGATTATTAGGGGCTTAGCAAGTGTGGTAGCAATACAGATGATATTAGATGGACAGACTTTTAAAAAATTCTAGAACTCTCAAAGTTAACCCTACAGCCAATGGTTTGGATGTGGGTAAGGAGAAAGGAAAAATGAAAGATGATTATCTCTCTTGAGTAGGGGTATATTCTTAATTAGTAAAAAGAACACTGAAAGAGAACAACATTAGGAAAAAAATCAAGAGCTTTGCTTTGAACATATTAAGCTTGAGATATTTGTTATACAAAACAAGTCAAGATACAAAATAAGCAATAGGATGAGTTTGGAAATCTGTGAATAATTTAAAATTATGGATAGACAAATACATTTATAATTGTCCGGGCTGGGTTCCCCAGAGGCAGACTCTATCATAAAAAATATCATTCCGATAATTCACTAGATATTTGCTTTTAGGGGAAGCCAGTAAGTAGGTGGGAAAGGAAATAAGGACAAGAATTCCATTGGGAGCTCCATAAAAACATTTTCACTATTATCCTGAAGAATTTCCTTTTGTTCACTCTTTTTTTAATGTTTATTTATTTTTGAGAGAGACAGAGAAAGAGAGAGACAGAGTGTGAGTGGGGAATGAGTGGAGAGAAAGAGATATGAGGCACAGAATCCAAAGCAGACACCAGGCTCTGAGGTGTGTCAGCACAGATCTGATGCGGGGCTCAAACTCATGAACTGTGAGATCATGACTTGAGCTGAAGTCAGAAGCTTAACCTATTGAACCACCCAGGCACCCCCTTTTGATCATTCTTTACTAATGCTTTCACCTGTATATACAAACAATCCCTTTTCCAACCACCATTTCAAGGATTTTATTCTTTTCTCCACTTTTAGCCTTTTTTTTTTTCAAATTTACTGGTTCCTTCCTGTTAACATTTTCAAGTACTAAGGCCACTTTTAGTGTAAGAACAAAAACATCTACTGAAATAAAACTTCAAGAATAAATCCCTCAGTCCATCAAAAATTTCCTCCTCTAGCCACTGGCCTATCTCCTTCCTTTCACAACCAAATTTATTTTAGCATTGCTCAAACTTGATGTATCTACTTCATCTCTGCTTCACCAGTCAAATCACTATCATTTGACCTTAAAGACTCCCTGCTCTTGCCAAGGTCGCCAATGATACCTCTGTCCTTAAGGCAAACGGATGCTTTTCAGATGTTACCTTTCTTGATCTCTGGGTAGAATTTAAAATTCTTAACATTTTTTTTCTTTCTGAAACTTCATTATTCTTAGCTTCAGTGGCATTCGACATTAGAGGTACTTAGACTCCATACTCTAATTTCCTTATAACACACATATCTCTCTCATCTCCTACAGTCTGTATTCCATTCTTCCTTTTCTTAAAATGTCACTTAAATGTTTCTAGTGCCAAGATTCTGCTCTCTTCTTTCTTCATTCTGCACTCACCAGTGGGAACCTTCAGTCACTTCTATAGATTAAATTATCATCTACTTGTATTAGAATCCCAAACTGAACTCAATAAGAGTCCTTGGGATCCAGATTCATAGGCCTAACAGGTTCTTCAAAATCATTTTGTTCACTTCCAATGCCAGCCAAAATGGGGTAAGCCCACAACAGCCTATCTCTACCCTTAATTCAAACTGCATACTCATGGGAGGAGGGAAGGGGGGTGATAGGTGTGGAGGAGGGCCTTGTGGGGATGAGCACTGGGTGTTATATGGAAACCAACCTGACAATAAACTATTTAAGGAAAAAAAAATAAAACTACAAACTCTGGAAAGAATAGGGAAAGGAACTAACTGAGGATATAAAAAACAAGCAGCAATAATAGGAAGTTTGGGGAGGAAAGTCAAAACTTGAAAAGCAACAAATCAGTGGTGAGTTTCTTGGTTTTTTTCTCCTTTAATTTTCAGTCTTGAGATAAGATTAGATCCCTTGCTAAAAAGTGCTATCCTGAGGAAAACAAAAGGGTGGGCACCACAATCTGGAGAGAAAATCAACTCCTCTGGTCAGAGGAATCAAGAAAAGAGTTCCCTGAGGACTAAATAGTGTGTTTCAGGAAACTCATATTTCACTTTTTTTTTCTTACTCTGTTAAGGGCAGCCTTAGTAGCACACAGCTATACAAGAGTACAGGGGCTAAAACCCTGAGATAAACCAATGTCTGGCTAGATGACCTCAGAAAATGGGCCTGTGGGAGACGAACAATATACATGAAATAAGAAAGAAGAGAGAGCTAAATAAGTTCACCCACTAATGTTGTGTGCATAATGATCCAAGTCTTGGGCTCAGAAGTGCACCAAATCCTCAACTGTACATATATGACATTGGAACCACTACACACAGACAGTGACAATGAGCTTGTATTCTAAATCTAACAGGGTTTATTAACAGCATAGACACACACACACACACACACACACACACACACACACAAATCAACATTCTCCAGATGATTTTTTTAAAGTTTATTTATTTCTTTTAAAAGAGTGTGAATAGGGGAGGGACAGAGAGAAAGGGAGAGAGAGAATCCTAAGCAGGCTCTGCACAGTCTGCAAAGAATCAGATGTAAGACCAGAACTCATGAACCATGAGATCATGACCTGAGAAGAAATCAAGAGTTGGACACTTAACTGACTGAGCCACCCATGCACCCCATCTCCTGATGATTTTAAGAGGATTCAGGACCCAAAACATGGTATAAAAATATCTAGGAAATAATTCCAAAGAAAGAAATGTTATCAATTTGAAAAGAACAATGTAAACAGTTGTCAAAAGTAGAAAATATCAAAGACCATAAATGCAGTTATTATAACCATGCTTTGAGGTAAAAATGCAGTTTCTGGAAATGTATGGAAATGTGTTTTTTCTATAAGAGACACAAAGAGAAACAGTGTATAATGGAAACCCAATGAGAATTGAGTAACTGACAAATATAGCATCTAAAATAAAAATTCACTGAAAGGGTTCAGTAGTGTAGCAGAGGAAGCAGAGTAAATAACCAACAAATACCAAATTAGACTGATAGAAATTCACTATTCTGCGAGCATTTGGGTGGCTCAGTTGGTTAAGCATCAGACCCTTGATTTTAGCTCAGGTCATGATCTCACAGTTCATTTCCTGAAATGACCCCCCTTCAGGCTCTGCACTGACAGCAGGAAGCCTGCTTGGGATAGTCTATCCTCTCTTTCTGCCCCTCCCCCTTCTTGTGAATACTCTCCACTTCTTAAAGTAAATAATAAACTTTTTAAAAAAATTAAAAAAAGAAATTGGCTACTCTCAAAAGCAGAAATACATAATAAAGAATTGAAAAAAAAGAACAAAGACTCAGAGAACTATGGAACAAAATCAAACATTTTAATATTTGAGTCATTGAGGAAGGTAGAAAGGGACAGGTACAGAAAATAGTATTTAGAAAAATAATTACTGAAAATTTAATTTGGCAGAAGACATACATGTACAGACTAAAAAGCTTAACTAGTCCTCAAAAGGATAAACTTCAGGGAAATCATGCTCAGAATCATCAAAATAAAGCTGCCCCCCAAAATACAGAATAAATCTTGAGGGGCACCTGGGTGGCTCAGTCGGTTTAGTGTCCAACTTTGGCTCAGGTCGTGATCGCATAGTTTAAGGTTTTGAGCCCCATGTCGGGCTCTTTGCTGATAGCTCAAAGTCTGGAGCCTGCTTTGGATTCTGTATGTGTGTCTCTCTCTCTGCCTTCCCCCCAACCCTGGTTGCTCTCTTTCTCTCTTAAAAATAAATAAACAGTAAAAAAATTAAAAGAACAAATCTTGAAACGAGGCAGAAAAATGATCTGTTTACATATAAGAGTAGTGTAATTTGAATGTATTTAGATTTCTGCTAGAACAAAAAGATGGCGGAAGACAAAAGAACACCATTCTTGATAGACTGAAACAAAAAAATGTCAATGCAGGGTTCTGGATTCATGGAAAATATCTTCTAGGAAAAATCAATGTAGACATTTACAGCTGAAGGAAAACTAAGAGAATTTGTTACCAACAAACTAGTCTAAAAGAAATCTAAAAAACACATTCAAGAAAGTTTTCCAAACTAAAGGAAAACTTAACAGAGGGCAACTTGGAATGAAGAAAGAAGAGCTATGGAGGTGGTATATGAATTATTTTTCTCCTCTTAAGTTTTTAAAAATATAAATGACATTTCAAAGCAAAAAAAATATCTCATGCTTTTTAGTGATGTTTCTGTGTATCTAGATCTAATACATATGAGGTAAAAGGACTATCTAGTTGCAAGATTTCTATTATTTAGTTGAAGTGGTAAAATATTAACTTCAAAGAGACTATAAACTGTTAGTATGTACGTTGTATTTCTCATAGAAAATATTAAAAATGATAGAAAGAGAGAATGACAAGATGGAAATAGATAAAACTAAAGGCTAAAAAACATTCAAATAATCCAACAAAAGATAGGAGGTTGGGAAAAGGAGAACAACAGTAACAGCAACAAAAAACAAGAAAGAAGACAACAGAAAACAAAAAGTAAAATGGTCAACAGGAATCCAACCATATCAATAGCAGCAGTAAAAGCAAATAGATTAAACACATTGATTAAAAGACAAAGATTGTCAGGACATGCAAAATAACAAGATCCAATGATATAGAGCCTTTAAAAATTAAGTACTGCAGATAAATTAAAGGTAACAGCATGGGGAAAACATGTAAACATTAATCAAAAGAAAATTGGTAACTATGTTAGTTGTAGATAAAGTAAGTTTCAAAACAACAAAACTCATAAGGGAAAAATAGTGAGATTTTATTTTTTTAAATTTTTTTTATGTTTATTTACATTTGAGAGAGGGAGACAGAGAGACAGAATCTGAACCATGATTCTGAGCTGTCAGCACAGAGCCCCACGTGGGGCTCAAATCCACAAACTGTAAAATCATGACTTGAGCCAAAGTTCGATGCTCAACCTACTGAGCCACCCAGGTGCCCCGTAAATAGTGAGATTTTATAGTGACAAAGTGATAAATGCACCAAGAAAACATAGTAATTCTGAAGGCCTTACATAGAAGTTCAAAAGACATAAAATACAAACTGAGAAGGCTGAAATAAAAAGTAAATATATCCACAGTTACACATGGAAGTTCAACCTTCCCCACTTTGTGATCAGTAGTTCAATACAAAAAATAAGAAGATTTTAGAAGAGATGAATAACATCATCAACTTAACGTATCCCATGGACCCATAGCATTTATACCCCACAATACTAGAATACACATTCATTTTGAGTGTAGATGGATAATTCACCAACGTGGGTATCATAAACTATAAGGCAAGCCTTAACAAATTTCAAAGGAATAAAATTATATAAACTGTGATTTCAGACCATAAGGAATCGAAGTAGAAATTAATAAGAGAAATGTATCTGAGAAATACCAACTATTGGATATTAAACTATATGCATCTAAAGCTTTCATTGATCTAAAACCCTCATTTCTGAATCTCCATACCTTTTCTGAGTGAAACATCCATGCCTGACTACCTTACTTTGCTTGGCTAGTTCTTATTTACATAAGAGATATCAGTTTAAACTTCATTTTCTTAATACATCTTCTCTGATCACCATGGAATGAGAGATGTGCCATTACATTGGATTTTTATTACATTTTTGCCCCTTTCATACTTCCTCACAATGTTTTGTGTAATTAAATGTTAGTGAGTTTTGTTGGACTCTCATGTTCCAGTCTAGAGGTCATCTCAGTGTCGGGTAATATCAGAAACAATAACAGAAAAATATAACAGCCAAAATCTCATACCGGTTACCACTTTCCAAATTACTAGGCCCAGCCAGCAAAATTTCTTCTTTTCATTAGAAACTGGGATAAATGCGACCGTAATTACTTAAATTTATTATTTTACCTTCATATTAGTTTAATTGTCTGTTTTTTGCTATAATGAGGAAGAAGACATCTATCTTACTTACCCTTTCACCTGGCCTAGTGCCTTATGCCCACCATCAGCTATTACCATCTGATGCTTCTTTGTTGGTGATCTGGGCCACTAGCATTCTGGGCTAACTTAGAAGAACCAAGAGAAATCCAGCTCAACAGAATCTTTGGAGAGATTTTTTTTTCATTCTTGAACATCAAAGATGTTCAATTTTTTTTTTAATGATGACCCACCTAGTTCTAAAATAGTCCTATTATAACCTTGTGTGCAAAGCCACCTTCTCTATGCAAACCCCCAGTGTCTTGTGACATTCCATAAAGCATTTTAATTTGTACTTCATCTCCTTGTTCAGCACTAATAAAGTACCAGAAGGCAAAGGCTTCCTTATTTGTTCTTTCTATCTCTATACCATATTCAGCAGGAATATAACTGCTTCTGGCAAAGAAGTGTCTGGCTGAGAACAAAATGCACTCAGGAAAAGCATTATGTGAGTACAGACATTTCACTTCAGGGAGATTCAGACTTGGCACTTGAAGGTATATAGAAGGGAGTGGCTTCAAATTACTTCACATCACCAAGCAGGTTGCCAAGATGGTTCAGTTAATAATAGTTTCATAACCAGTGATGTTTCCACCAATGTATTTTGGAAAAACAACAATTATAAATTTTTTAAAAGGCTAATAAAAGGATACTTTCTTGTAAATATTTTAAAGGCATTTGGTGACTGAGATACCGGACACATATACTGGTAGTAGCAGAACTAGAGTCAGCAAGGGGAAAAAATGATTTATCCAATATGACACAACACTACTGCATCATTTTCATGAAGGTAATATAAATTCCTTTTTCTCTCAGGATTAATGTACTTATCCAATCAATGTATTATGAAACTTTATATAAACTTTAAATATGACTTAGAAAATATATAAATATTGTCTCCTACCCTTGTTCCTCACCTCCATATAATTACCATAATTTAATGACGGAGAAAGCTTCCAAAATATCCCTGAAATAACAAACATATGCGATACAATTTGTGTGTATATTGCATTAATATCAGTTAAAACAAGGATCTGATTAATGAGACTTAGGAATCTCAATTTATTGAGCTGCTTGCTGATTACAATCTACGATGCTTTCCCTCTTCTGTGTAGATATTGATTTGATAGATAAAGTCGGAGTAATTTTTCTTCTGGAATGGTGACATTAATGGCCACTGAGCTCTCATTGACAACTGTAGTGAACCATGTTTATTGGAATTCCAGTAGTTTCAGTCATTTTTCTCTTCTCTTTTGTTTCCCTCTCCCTTTTTCTCTTCCTTCTTATGCTTTCAGTCTTTTAAGGATGATGGAAAACTTATAGGCAGGTAAGCTGGTTTTCAGCTTTTCTTTGAAAGGTAAAATCAGTTTTAAAAAAAAGGAAAGGAAGATAAGACACTGTTTGGGGTCTATCATATTAAAATCTTGGTTAAATTTGACTTTTAAATTGTTTATTGTTTGAAATGCTTTCCCCATTGAACTCACCTCTCTTTTCACCAGATCACACACCAGGGTTCATAACATTGGTTCAGCTATAGGTTATTTTGAAAAAGGGATTCTCTCAAAGTCAGGGTAAGCAAGATAGAAACATGCATGCCCCCAACTTCTCATCCTATCCGGGAATCTGTTAAATGAGGCATTTCTGTGAAGAGACCATGCTTTTCATGAGTTCACCATCTTACATGAAAAAGTAAAAGAAATTAGCTTTGTCATTGAAGGAATAAACAAGCTGGCAGGAATCCTAGATGTTTGCTGTCAGTTATTTACAGAAGACTATTGGCAACATCAGTTGCCCAGCTCTTATAGAAATTTAAGTCTGAAGAATATGTTGTGAACCCAGTCAGAAGGACAAAATTTCAGTTTTTTTAAGAAGCTGAGCCTAAGTACATCATCTCTCATTGAAAGGAGAGTGTCCCATGTGAGTGAACATCTTGGCCACCTGGAGTGCCCCTAGGGTTATTTTCAGAAAACTGTATTCATTGCTTCAATATTCTTTTTAATAAAACAGAAGACATATATAATTTAGATATGTTTAAGTAAGACATATCATAATTATATAGACATGATATAGCTATGCTTATCCTATGTATATAATATATGTTATTCTATATATGCATATGTATACCATGAGCATAATACATGTATAATATAATTATGTGTGTTTATATGTGCATATGTACATAACATGTCAATGGACAGCTTACTAAGAACAAATGCTCTCTGGGCGCTTCACTGAAGGCCTTTATGTTATAATAGACATGGTGTAAACTGGGGAACTAAAAGTGCTAAAATGTGAATACTTCCTCGACCTGTAAGAGTGAGTCCTTAAAAGATTTATTTTTTTCTGAGCCGCAATTTGATGATAAATTAATAATAATCATAACATTTATGCAGGTCATAAAATAGTAACTGTATATCACTCAGCACACTATCGTGTTGAGTAGACACTGGCATCTCTAGGGTATTACTGTAACGTATCTTAAGAAGTTGTTAATTTGAGAGAATCAACTTCACTTAGTGAGTTAGTTCAGAAGAATTTAATATAATCCACAATATTGTAACTTATTTGGAGATAGAAATATGAAAAGGACACAGGTTCTAGCTCCACAAGCTTACACTTTGGGGAGGGGGATACCATGACAATGAAGGGCACGACTCTATAGGTAAATGTAGGGGTCCAGCCTCTGCAAGCCAGAGTTGACCCAGAGAGTGATGTTTGGAGTTAGCAAGGAAGACACGGAGCCAGCCTTTTCAGGTGGACTACTTAAATTTATTTTTCAGCTTAGGGTTTTTATAAAGCAAATCCAAACAATCTTGCTTAAACAATTTACATTTTTTTTAATACAGTCATGGGACTTAACATTTCTAAGTTTTCTTGGCAACAGTGATTTCACGGTACATGATTTCCACTTCAACCAATAAAATTTAACCAGGTAGTCATAACAAAGTTTTACATATTCTTTACTACATATGGGTAGTATACATAGGGTATCTAAGGATAAGTGAAGCATGCTGCCAGAATACATGAGATCACAATGCCCTTTAATTGTTTAAATTCAGTGGGCATGCAAAAACAGGATATGCTTGTACCCGCGGTTATAGGTAACAGACTCTCACAACCCCTTACTAAGAAAGAACAATGTCAACATTTATCATAGATGACGTATGGAAATGTTTTAGGTGGATCAACTAGAATTTCATCTCTGTGTTTACTGATCTCATTCTTTGGCCAGAACAATCCATAAGTTGCCTTACATGCTTGAGGTCAGCAGGCAAATATTTCTCTAACGCTTTTCTGAGAAAGTCCTCCAAAACTAGTAAGTCTTGTTTTTGTCTCTGCTTATGGCATAATATGTATTCTTACTGGCAATTAGACCCATACAAAGAAAATGAATTCTAGGTCTCTTATAGACCCAGCATATACCGGACTGTCTCCAATTTTGCTAATTGCTACAATATTCATTAGACAACATCTGATTGAGGGGATGGGCATGATTTTAGGTACATTCCATTCTGGAGGAAGAGGGGGAACTTTGGACAATTCTGGTTTCATATTAACCCTAGAATAGACTAGCAGCAGAAGTGACAGTAAAAGGCACAGATTAAGTAGAGAAGAAGAATTCTTCAGGGGGGTTCTTCTGACTGCCTTGCAGGCTTTTCCCACAGGTTTTTCCCTGGGCCTTGCCATCAGGGATGACCTGTGCAGTTTCGGTCTCTGGCAGGTGAACAGTGGTATGAGATACTGATTGAGATCTACTGCCCCAGAAGCTTTTGTTTTGCTTTTACTTTATTTTGTTTAGTAGTGCAGAGAATTTGAGTAGAGATGGTTTTCCCTTGAATTACATAGGAGTAAATTCAAAGAGGGCTTCCTTCCCGGCATGGCAGTCTTAGTTGCACAGGATGAAGAGTGATGTGCTAGTCTGGAGGTCTGTTCTTGGAGAAGCATGTGAATGGGAAAGGAGCCAGGACTCTCTTTGTGTAAATAGGTCATCTTAGAAGAAGCATTATTCTCTTGCTTTTCTTCTCTTGCTTTTCTTCACCTCCCTATCCATAAGGTTCAGATGCTCACCTGACTTGCCTTACTAAAGAAAGGGAAGAGGACATCAAAGAATCACCTACAAAGTGTAGGTGGCAGTGGGCAGGAGTTCTAAGAAAAAAAAAGGGACAATTTCTAATTTTCTGATTAGAAGTATGTTCAATCACTATGTGTTTGGGATCAGGGGGCTTGAATCTTTGAGTGCATTGTTTTATGAAATCTGAATGGAGACATGATTTTATAAATAGTATACAACTCAGAAAAGGAAAGAATGATTCAATAGAGGACAGTTTGTAGCAAGTATTGGAAATATTAAAATAATTTTATGCTAGTCATCCCAACAAATTCAACCTGATCAGTTAGACATTTATATTTATAACACACTAAAGTGAGTACAAGGATAAAGATATACAGGGAGCAATATTGTAGTACCATGGTGTCAAAGAAGGCCTCCAACATTAACTAAAACCAATCTCAAATTTAAAACATAGGTAGGCATTAGACAATCAAATCTGTTTTGGAAGAACATCAGAGATCATTTCAAGGAAAGGATGAACTAAAGAACTGAAGCAAGAAACAGACTATGACAAATTGCATTATATATTTTACTACATTTATTGTTTGTGACACATTTTCTATTCATCCTAGTAAATCACAGATAAGGAAAATTAAGCCATTTCTCACACACTCATAAACAGGAAGGAATTGTTTTCTCCCACATGGAATGAAGCACTTTACAGTAATCCTTTCTTTGTTGCAGAAGAAAAGTAAAATCACATGTTACTCCAATCCTTTTATCATAGGAGGGTCCTTGTGTAGATATCCAATTGGAATGGAGAATTAGGGGTGTTTATGAATGAGGCATGAGAAGACTATAATTCTGGCTAAGAGTTCAGAGGAGGAGCCCACGTGATCCATACAGCTCCCATACTAAAACGAGAGATGTTTCTCTAAAGTAAGCTGATGCCATCAAGAGTTCCTATCTTTAAGTTGACGATTTTCCAATCACCAAATTGACCCCCAAAAGCTATTTAAAAGAATAATAATTGTGTAGAATTCTGAAAGAAAATTAGTTGCTTCTATCCCAATTATATTAGTCAGTGGCATGAAAATGTGTCTATACTTTTGAGAACAAACATAATTATTTGTCCAAAAGAGATCTAAAGTAGTATTTCCTTTGCATCTTTATGAAAGAAAGGAATTCTTCAATATATATTAGAATATTCTTTTCTTATTAGGAACAGAATAAGCTCACAATGTTGAAAGTATACTGGAATTCTGCATGTGACCTCTATTAGTAAAAGGATTGGGAAATAAAAGTTTACCATTCATTACCTTAAGAAGAATTTTCTCATTTCCAATATTATCTGCATAATATGTTATACAGAAAAGGTACGTCATAGTACAATACAAAATTTGTCCTGGAGGTATATTCTGGTTTTCCTGATTAAAGTACAATTTGATGAATTATAGTTTTGATATTTAAAGTTACTTATACAAACTGAGTACACTTAAATTCTTGTTTTCCTCTAACATAAACTGCATTTAAGTTCTAATGACCAAATCAGTTTTCCTTTGTTTTCCTAATGACCAAATTGACAGATGGCTTCAGTAAATATTTGAGTTTGTGAATCGAATTTGAGGATTGAAGTTGAAAATTAAAGAAATAGGGGCGTCTGAGTGGCTCAGTCGGTTAGGTTGCCAACTTCAGCTCAGGTTATGATCTCGCTATCCGTGAGTTTAGGCCCCACGTCGGGCTATGTGCTGACAGCTTGGAGCTGGGAGCCTGTTTCAGATTCTGTCTCCCTCTCTCTCTGCCCCTCCCCCTCTCTAGCTCTGTCTCTCTCTGTCTCAAAAATAAATAAACATTAAAAAAAGAAAAAAAAAGAAAATTGAAGAAATAGAATGTATTCATATATTTCTATTAAATTTGCTCATTAATATTTAACATAATATAAGAAGAATTTTTAAACAGATAATTCATGACTTAGTGAAAATCTCAATTATGCCCTAAGGTGTTCGAGCTTGATGTTTTTAAGGGAAAAGAAGGATCGTTGTTGGAGAAGTCAATCTTATTAGCAGCAGTGGGGGGCAGGGAGTGTGATCAAATTAAAGGTGAGACACTATCAGCAAGTCATTGCAGTAGTGGGAAGAAACAGTTCTGAAGACTTGTCCTGGGATAGAAGCTGTGGGAACTGGGGGCACCTGGGTGGCCTAGTCGGTTAAGCGTCCGAGTTTCACTTAGGTCATGATCTCGCGGTTCGTGGGTTCGAGCCCCGCGTCGGGCTCTGTGCTGACTGCCAGCTCAGAGCCTGGAGCCTGTTTCAGTCTGTGACTCCCTCTCTCTCTGACCCTCCCCTGCTCACGCTGTCTCTCTCTCTCCTAGAAATAAAAAAAAAAAAAAAGAAGAAGAAGAAGAAGCTGTGGGAACAGAAAGAAAAGGAGAGATGTAGAAAGATGCAGAGATAAAAGAATCAGTATCCATAGGAGTTGAAATTTGATTACGTGGTTGTAAGAGACAGGGAGGAATGAGAGACACTGCTGGAGTTCCCAACTTGAGTTACTTGAAGTAGGATATTCAAGAAGAATTCCTGAGCTAGTGTGTACATTGGCACAGCTTTTGGGAATGTTCATGCTTATACTCAGAGAATTATTGTAGCAGCGGGAACTGTCCCTTTGAAGATATAGAAACAAGCTTAAAGTAGTAAACGGAGATGTTATTTTTTTTAAGTATGCTGTTATTAAAGCATAATTATATTTCAGGGAAAGCAGAGGAAATGTGGAATTTAGGTTGGTAAGTGGTGGAAACAAGCACAGAGATAAATGAATACAATAAAAGATTTCTTTTGATTAAAAAAAAAAACAAGTAAGGGGCGCCTGGGTGACTCAGTCAGTTAAGTGTCTGGCTTTGGCTCAGGTCATGATCTTACGGTTTGTGAGTTCAAGCCCCGGATCGGGCTGTCTGCTGATAGCTAGCTCAGAGCCTGGAGCCTGTTTCAGATTCTGTGTCTCCCTCTCTCTCTGACCCTCCTCTGTTCATCCTGTCTCTCAGAAATAAATAAAACATTTTTAAAAACTTTTAAAAAATCAAGTAAAATATGAAAATAAGTTATACATTTGTCCTGGGAAATTAGTCTCAAACAGAGGTTTACTTTATAAGGCTTCTACCAGCATATATATTTATATCTATCTTGTAAATCAAGTTCAAAGCTTAGAAACACCATTAAGGTCTTCTTCGAGGGGTTTCGCAATACTGTTGTTAGTTATCTACTCAGTCACGGCTGCCATACTATTAAAATTCCTGCATTTGAGCAGCCAAGCAGGCACTGAAAAGAATCCAGCAGCCCTTACAGTACTAGTTATTAGATGGGGAAAAAAGTTGAAAGCTTAAGTCATTCGAGAAATATAAAACTTACATAGACTGAACTTCAGTCTATTTTTCCCTGTTGTAAATGAGTTAACCTCATGCAGTTACAAATGATTTTCTGAATTACATGGCCCTGTGGGTGTGTATGATTTCTAGTAAGGCCTATGGCCTTGATCCCTACATCGATGTGCATCACCAAGCCTATCATAGGAGTAGTTGCTGTTAATTTAGAATCTATGCCCCGCTTGTTTGCAGAAGAGATTTGATTTGGTGAAGGTAATATAGAACATAACTTTAAACAGAAACACACTCACACATTCAAGTAAATATCAAAGCCATAGGGGCACAAATATTTCCGTTGCTGTGGGATGACTAAGTCACTGGAAGAATCACCATGAAGACCCAACACAAGCATGGAAGGGTTTACAATGTGTCCTGAAGGGAAGAGACTCAGAGATACCAATCTTTTCCTATCATCTTGGCTTTTCTGGTTTATTAATAGCGTTAATCCAGCTAACACTGTCATTTCTACAATTAATAGCATAAAAATGCTCATTGCATATTATTTCATCATTTGGAGAAAGAAACACAAACTATATTTTATATACTTTGTAAACACATTGGATATAATATCAGAGTATGTAAGAAGAATAGAATTAAACATTTTTTAATGTTTATTTTTGAGAAAGAGACAGAACAGAGAATGAGTGGGGCAAGGGCAGAGAGAGAGAGAGAGAGAGAGAGAGAGAGAATCTGAAGCAGGCTTCAGGCTCTGACTGTCAGCACAGAGCCTAACGCAGGGCTTGAACCCACGAGCCATGAGATCATGAGCTAGCTGAAGTTGGACACTTGACCAACTAAACCACCCAGGCACCCCATACAATTAAACATATGAGTGAATAGAACATGCTCAGCAGCAGGTGGCCTCCAGAAAGATGCTCCATTCCATTGAAAAGCTTATACTTTTTAAAAAGAATAGAGAGACTCATGGACACTGTTTTTGTTTCTACCCACTTAAAATATTTGAAAATATGTCAGTAACGCAAAAAGAAGAGTGAAAGAGAAATAATATGATTGATATAATTACCAACTGATTGAGTTACATCAAATCTTAGTATTTTATCTTATGATCATTTCCTTTAAAATTAATCTTTAGAAATCCAGTTGAGAAATCTCTCGTCATTTTTTCTTTCGTTTCTAATGATGATCAATACCTTAAAACTTTTTAAGAGGCATTTGATATTGTTATCACATTTCATGTACTCGTAAACAATCTTCGTTTGCATATTCAAAAAATCTATACAAATTATATTTCTAGATCTTTTATACTCTACATTGTTTTTGAGATTAATAGCTGTTGGTACAGTAGTTCTCCCTTACCCAAAGGGGATCCATTTTAAGACCTTCACTGGATGTCTGAAACCACAGATAGTAGTGGACTCTGTATGTACAATTTTTTCTATGCATACATACCTACAATAAAGCCTTATAAATTAGGGACAGTAACAGATTAATAATAAAATAGAACACTTGTAACAAGTAGTGTAATAAACGTGAATGCGGTCTCCCTCTTAAAATACTGTGCTTGCTGATCTTCTATTGATGATGTGAGATCATATAACACCTATGTGATGAGATGAAGTGAAGTGACATAGGTATTGTGACATAGCATTAAGCTACTATTGACAATTTTTCAGAGGAGTATCAGTATCATCTACTTCAAGACCATGTTTGACTGTGGATAATTGAAATCAAGGAAATAAAACTACAGGTAAAGGATACTACTGTGTATATATTTCTTAATGCAGTCACCTTAACAACAGTATAATGAAGACACCATGGACAAAATTTCTGTTTAAGTTAAAATGTTCATATATTCTATTTCCTATCATAGTCAGGACTTGCGTTACCATCCTGAATCACAGTGAAAGTATCAAGACTCTATCCAGTTTATTCATCTGGTACCTAAAAATGTCAATTTTTCTTACTGGAATCTAACTTTTAACTTCAAGCCTTGTAATGACCAAAAAAATCTTAAGAGGCATATCTGTTGTAGGACTTATGGAACATAATTTATTCTATGGAATGTGTTTATTTCAAAACAATATGTATAAGTTGACTACTGCTTCTGAGTGGGCTAAGGCACATTATGGAAAAGAGTGTGTATGGAGAGAAGAGTCCAGGTTTGAGCTGCAAATGACTCCAATAAGTAGAAATTGGTGAAGGAGAAGAAAACAGCAAAGAAGACCAAAGAAGGTAAAAGTGGGGGGTTAGGGGGAAAGTGGGAGACATGTTAAAGTTCTGGAAGCCATGAGAGAGAGGTTTCAGTAATGTGGATTTGGTAAGATATTGAGTAAGCTTAATGCAGAATATGGTTAATAATATCGGTGACCTTGACAGATCCATTTTTAATGGAGTAGTAGGGAAATGAAAAGGGTGAGTTGGATCAAAGTGTGGCCAGAAGGCATGCACTTGGAGGTAGCCTGTGTAGACCAACCCGGACAGGTTGGCTCTGGGATACATCAAGAATATGGCCAAATAGTTGGAGATAGTGTAGAATTGGATTTTTTTTTTTTTGCATAATGGTTGAAGATACTAGAAGATGCTGTTATATTGACATGATTGCCATAGAAAGAAAGGAGAGAAGAAATTAAAAAGCAGAGTTTAGTGAAACATTAAGAGGATAGGCTTTAGAGCACACATGGAAGACTGGCCTTTGGTAGAAGAAAAGACACTACCTTTATAATTTTTTAAATTTATTTATTTCTTTTGAGAGGGTGAGAGGGGAGAAACAAAGAGAGAGAGAGAATTCCAAGGAGGCTCTGCACTGTTAGTGCAGATCCTGACACTTGGCTTGACTTCACAAACAATGAGATCGTGATCTGAGCCGAAAGTTGGACACTTAACTGACTGAACCATCCAGGCACCTTGACACTCCCTTAACTGTAAAAACAGTAAAGAAAGAGATTTAGTGAATGTAGGTAGGGTTATAGATTTGTTGAGGAAAATTCTAAGGCAGAGAGACTATTAGGTGAGGTCATCTGCTGGGAATGACCATTGAGAAAAGACTGAGAAATTGAGAGAACTGAATAACAGAGGTAACCTAGGAAAGAATTGTCCTTTTAATTTCTTTGTTTGGTTCCTGTTCATCATGAATACAAGTGAAACAAATAAACCCATTTGTATAATTCTTCCTTCACAATAGTCAATATTTCTGCTTTAGTCACAGCATCTGTAGATTATAGAGTTTATCTAGATCGGTGTTTCTGTCAGAGGTGGTTAACAGAGATCAATTATAATGGATTAGTATAGTGTTTTGTTTGGTCAAAGATAAAAAGCAAGAGACAATATATTGTCAGAAAGGAAGTTGTGAGGCTTCAGATGAAGTAGATCATTTTTGACTAAAGGGATATTTGAACAGACAATTTCCAATTAATATTGCAAAAGCATTATAGTGACTAAGACAGGAATCAATGGCAAAATATAAATAACAGGATTGTTAGGCAAAAGTAAAATTTCAACTGAGTTTTTGAATATAAGAATAGCCTGATGGTATATCTACTCATTCATCACTGTTTGTGACTTTCTCCAGAAAATCCAAAAAGGACGATCGAATAAACGTACATAATCAGAGCTACGAGAAACTACAGGTAGTATCAGGTTAGATCAAAATGGCAAAAGAACAGTTGGAAAAAAGTAATTTTAACAGCTGGCTATAAGGCTTTCACTCAGAAGAGAAGCAAGTGATATCAGAATTAGGATGTGGGAAAGAATATGGTACAACTAGAATGACTAGAGGTCTCCATCTTGGTAGAGATAAAAATCTAGTTCAGTAGAAATTTAGAAGTGTAGGATCTATAGCATCAGGAGGCATATGAGACAGTGGGATTTTGGAGTTGGTCATCCTAAGAAAAAATTCAAATGATAGTGAAATATATACTGTGACTGCTTGTGTATGTGACTACAACCTACTACTCAGTGTTCCTGAAAAGCTGAAGGCATTTAAGCCAGTGTTGAAAAGAATATCAAATAGAGACAAAAAAAAAATTATAAGCTGCATATTTCTTATGAGCAGCACCAAGAAATTTCGCATCTTATTTTTAGTGCCGAGTGACAAAAGTTAAATAACCAATTTATTTTCCCAAACTTTTGATTAATTTCTTTACTGGAGGCTATCATAAAGAAAATTGACAATTTTAGAATTTGAGATAAAGGTTAATCATATATTACATGTCATTGCTGAGACAAGAAATGGAGTGTTGACAGTGGAATGGATTCAAGGATAACTACCAACTTTGCCCTCTGCCAACGGAGTCTAACCCCATGTACCCCAGAAAATAATTCTCAGAAACAGTAGTTACTTGAAATAAGCAAGTAGAGATAAATTCTTCTCATGGAACTTGTTAGAATTGTCCTGAAACTGAGTAGGAAAATTGTGTGTGTGTGTTGTGTGTACATGTGCTTACACACATTAATAACACGATTTCCATTTTTTGGTTTTTTTGTTTAGTCTGTCTCCTGAAATGGTTTTTTTTTTCTTCATTTTTTTACACAAATATTTTATTGTCAAGTTGGTTTCCATATAACACCCAGTGCTCATCACCACAAGTGCCCTCCTCCATGCACATCTCTCCCCCACTATTTCCCCCCTTTTTCTCCCCCATGGTCCTCCATTAAGTTCCTCCTAATCCTCCTATACATGCAAACATATGATATTTGTCCTTCTCTGCCTGACTTATTTCGCTCAGCATAACACCCTCAAGGTCCATCCATGTTGCTACACATGGCCAGATTTCATTCTTTCTCATTGCCATGTAGTATTCCATGGTATAGATAAACCACATCTTCTTGATCCATTCATCTGTTGATGGACACTGAGGCTCTTTCCGTGTTTTGGCTATTGTGGAGAGTGCTGCTATGAACATTGGGGTACGTGTGCTCCTATGCATCAGCATTTCTGTATCCCTTGGGTAAATTCATAGCAGTGCTATTGCTGGGTCATAGGGGAGTTCTATTGTTAGTTTCCTTAGGAACCTCCACATTGTTTTCCAGAGGGGCTGTACCAGTTTACATTCCCACCAACAGTGTAGGAGGGTGCCCGTTTCTCCACATCCTCGCCAGCATCTAGAGGTCTCTGATTGGCTCATTTTAGCCACTCTGACTGGCGTGAGGTAGTATCTCAGTGTGGTTTTGATTTGTATTTCCCTGATGAGGAGGGATGCTGAGCATAGTTTCATGTGTCTGTTGGCCATCTGGATGTCCTCTTTGGAGAAGTGTATGTTCATATCTTCTGCCCATTTCTTCACTGGGTTGTTTGTTTTTCGGGTGTGGAATTTGGTGAGTTCCTTATAGATTTTGGATATTAACCCTTTATCTGATATGTCATTTGCAACTATCTTTTCCCATTCTGTTGGTTGTCTATTAGTTTTATGGATTGTCTCCTTTGCCTTGCAGAAGCTTTTAATCTTGATAAGTTCTTAATAGTTTATTTTTGCTCCCGATTCTTTTGCTTTTGGGGATGTGTCAAGTAAGAAATTGCTGAGGTGGAGGTCAAGGAGGTTGCTTCCTGCTCTTTCCTCTAGGGTTTTGATGGTTTCCTATCTCACGTTCAGGTCCTTTATCCATTTTGAGTTTAATTTTGTGTATGGTGTGAGAAATGATCTAGTTTCATTCTTCTGCATCCTTCTGTCCAGCTCTCCCAGCACCATCTGTTAAAGAGGCTGTCTTTTTTCCATTGGAGACTCTTTCCTGCTTTGCCAAAGATTAGTTGACTGTATACTTTTGGGTCCAATTCTGAGTTCTCAATTCTATTCCTTTGCTCTATGTGTCTGTTTTTGTGCAAATACCGTACTGTCTTGATGATGACAGCTTTGTAGTAGAGGCTAAAGTCCGGGATGGTGATACCTCCCATTTTGGTTTTATTCTTCAATATTACTTTGGCTATTCGGGGTCTTTTTTGGTTCCAAACAAATTTTAGAATAGTTTGTTCTAGCTTTGAAAAGTATGCTGGTGCAATTTTAATTGGGATTGCATTGAATGTGTAGATTACTTTGGGTAGTAATGACATTTTAACTATTTTTATTCTTCCAATCCATGAGCATGGAATGTTTTTCCATTTCTTTCTGTCTTCTTCAATTTCCTTCCTAAGTTTTATACAGTTTTCATTTTACAGGTCTCTTATATCCTTGGTTACGTTTATTCCTACGTACTTTATGACTTTTTGTGCAATTGTGAATGGGATCAGTTTCTTGATTTCTCTTTCTGTTGCTTCATTTTTGGTGTATAAGAATGCAACCGATTTCTGCACATTGATTTTGTACCATGCAACTTGGCTGAATTCTTGGATCAGTTCTAGTAGGCTTCTGGTACGATTTCCAATTTTTGGATTGGTTTTGGATATTAGGGTATATACTGCAAGCAGAGAAATCTGAATAACTGACAGTAATATAAGACAACTTCTATGCGTGTTTCAAAATATAGTCTAAAGAGAGATATCAGGAAAATGCACATTTACTGTGAACAAATCTAACATCTACAAAATCCCTTATGCAAAGATTAAATTAAGCAGGTTTATTACTTGTTTTCCAAAATATTTAATATAGTATTCCCTTAAATGACAAGTTTCTTCACTGAGGTTTCATAACTGGATAATTTTTGTAGAGCTCAATTATTTTGTAAATCAAGATATCGATACATGCTAAAATAAACTTAAGAAAAGTCAATTCATGAAATAGAATAGGCTTTCAGAGACATGAATAAGAACTTAATAACTAAAGAAGCAGAAATACTAAAGAAGGAGAAATTCCATGCACTGAATACAAGAATATAGAGGCTTGGAAATCTAGAACCAACATATGGATTCTCAATATGGAAATTAGTAAGAGGAACATAACTGATGAGAATTATGAAGAATTCTGAATGAAAAATATGGCATGATAAAAATATACCCTTAAAACATAGTAGATTCATCATACTTAATTTATGTGCAGAAATATGAAAAACTGTTTTAAAATTAGTATATCTAAACTTTATTATAATTTGTTTATGGGGCGCCTGGGTGGCTTAGTCGGTTAAGGGTCCGACTTTCGCTTAGGTCATAATCTCGCGGTTCGTGGGTTCAAGCCCCGTGTCGGGCTCTGTGATGACTGCCAGCCCAGAGCCCAGAGCCTGTTTCAGAATCTGTCACTCCCTCTCTCTCTGACTTTCCCCTGCTCACGCTGTCTCTTTCTCTCTCCTAGAAATAAATAAAACATTAAAAAATTTTTAAAAAATAAACTTTATTATGAATAATAAAGAGAAAGAATAAAAGTTGGTGAGTGTGAGAAAAGAAAAATTGTGAGAGGAAAAAGAAGGATGTGATGGCTAGAGAGACAGAAAAGCTTCCCTTATTCCAATTTAAATACAGGTATTCTTACACAATTTTTCAGTTAATGTTAAAAAGTTAAAGCGCTTTAAAAGTAGAAGAAGTGAGGGCATGTATACTATCTCTCAATGGCTCACAACTACAATCAGTAGGAGTTCGACAACCTCTACTCTGAAAAACTGTACTGTAGACCAGTAGTTAGAACCTGCAGGTTTATAAAACACATTTGGCAGGCAGATTACTTTTGTTGGGCCTAAAGAGATTTTAAATTGTGTAAACATTTAAAATTGGAAAATTTTGAAGGGAAGCAAAATTCTGGGCCTTTGTTTGAAAAATCATAATGTCTGGTAACTCTATGAAGTGAGTGGCAACCATCCCCTTTTCCCTGAGGCTTGCACTCTATTCTCCACAGTCCCTTCCTCTTACCTGTGTGTATACTTAAGCTTGTCACTGTATTTACTTGGTTGGCACGTGTAAGCATTTGATTCTGAGATGCTCTGCTTAGAAGGTAGGTTCTGAATACCAAGCAATTCCTGTAAATCTCATCTTTTACCAACAGGTAAAATTTATGGCTTTATCCATATGTGAAACCACATTTTACCAAAATGTAAATTAGAAGTATGAAAAATCCTAAAGCCCAGGAAATAAGGGATTATGTGTAGCTTTGCCTTTGCCTGAGAATGCCAATGAAGCAGAGAATAGAAAAATAACAAACTTGTGTGCTTGTATTAAACAAGAAACAATGGTGGACACATGGCAGAAGTAAATAAAATAGTTTCTATGAAGAATGAGGTCATATAAAATTATGTAAGAAGAAGAGTTGTATAAAATGATCAATTGATTGTAGAAATACATTTCACTTTCCTTTCATTATTTCACATCTCAACTTCCCTGTTCAATTAATTCAGCTATGAGACTCTTTCTCATTTTCTTATTCCCTTGTCTTCAATTAATTAATGCAATAAATGAATGAGAAGTCAAATTTAACAGCAATTTATTATAGAGAACAATTAGGTTCAAAGGAAAAGATTGTGGCCAGATTTCAAATAAGTAAATTGAATTCATAAAAATTGATAACCAAGATTATCGTATTGTATTTTGTAATTTCTTTCACAAATTTAGATGAATATTACTACCTACCTCTGCTGAATGGGCACAGAGTTTTGGCTTTGCAAGATGAGAAGAGTTCTGGGGATGGATGGGCATGACAGTTGCACTACTATGTGAATGCACTCAGTACTGCTGGAGTGTACATTTAAAAATGGGCAAGGTAGCAAATCTTATGTGTGTTTTACCACAAGAAAAATGAAATAAAAAAGAATCCAGCCCAAAGAGTTTATGGCATCACAAATAAGGAAACTATAGTCTTTTTATTTTTTTGATTAAAATAATAGAAGCAAAGACAAAAAACTGTGAGTGATTTAAATCCAAGGGTTTCCCCACAAAATTAATTGAGAACATGGAAGGAAAACAATTTTACAGTGCAAGGTTTATAAATGGAAAGTCATTTTTTCTCAGAGACACTGGTTGATATCCTTGTTTACAGGCTCTGAGGCTAACTTTCATAAAATTTTTGAAATATTCCATCTTAGAATCCTTCAACTCATCTTTAGGACAATTGGAAGTATCTTTAAAAGTAGTTTTACTGAAACAGATATTTTTAACCTTGCTGATGTTACCTCTACTATACTCTTTTGTGATTTAGGCTTTTATTTCTGAGAATTTCAGTCCCTGCTTCTAGTTATGAGAAAAATGCCTTTTTCCATTAAAATATTAAT
Organism: Proteles cristata cristata; assembly: GCA_017311185.1. Lineage (NCBI taxonomy): Eukaryota > Metazoa > Chordata > Mammalia > Carnivora > Hyaenidae > Proteles > Proteles cristata. The sequence continues at coordinate 1,521,537 of JAESUZ010005128.1, read as the reverse complement.
GGATCTTCATTGGGGAGGTTTATTAGAGAAAGAAAAAGAAAAATGAAAAAGAAAGAGACAGAGAAAGAGACAGAGGGAGGGAGAAGATTGAAATCCTGAGAATCTAGTGAGAGCCAAAAATAGCCAGCTGTGAAAAAAGAAAATGATATGATGCACACATTTTATTTTGATCAGGATTTCTCAACAGCTGCACTGCTAGCATTTTGGGCCAGATAGTTCTTTGTTTAGTCTCCACCCACTGGATGCCACTAATGTCCCCTCCTTGAGTAGCAACAGCCCAAAGTGTTTCCTGGGAACAAAATTGTCCCCCAGAAACTAGTGCTCTGTGTTTTTCAGTCTCTCTGAGGTGAATTTTCCAACATACAATCATTATCAATGTAAAGTTGACTGACTTAAATGGAAACAATCCATTTTTTTTTTTTTTTACATCTCAGGGAATCTCTATTTTAATGTATTTAATTTCTGGTTAAAATAATTTAAACCATTAAAAAATTAATTCTCTCTGTCTTGAAATAAATTATTAAATTCAAAGGGATATTACTATAGCAACTGCAAATTTTTTTTAGATGAGGCATACATTCATGACTAGAACTAATCCCAAGAAAGAACCTTCAATATAAATAATGCTTCCTTTAGCTATTTTATATTCACATTTTAAACTATGTTATAGCCACATTTCACAGATAATAGTTAAATATATTGAATTGAAATACATAACTCCAAAGCAAAGAAATGCATCCATAAGGGCAGGAAATACTTAAAATATTTTTTTAAATGTTTATTTATTTTTGAGAGAGTGACAGACAAAGTGTGAGTAGGGGAGGGGCACAGAGAGAAAGAGAGACACAGAATCTGAAACAGGCTCCAGGCTCTGAGCTGTCAGCACAGAACCCAAGGTGGGGTTTGAATCTACAGACTGTGATATCATGACCCGAGCTGCAGTTGGATGCTCAGCTGACTGAGCCATCCAGGCACCCCAAGTGCATGAAGTTTTGATCAACCCATCTCTGATATCACATGACATTATGATGTGTCTGTATACCCATAACACTTGTTTGCCTGATATTTTAAGAATTTTATTTAATAGGAAGAATATATTCCTTTCAAATATAACACTGGTAAATACTGATTTATAATTATGGAATAACTCAAAATACTCATCACTGATGAACAAAAAATTCATGTTTTTATTCTTATAGTTTTTAGAAAATATTTTTTATGACAGAAATTTATCAAAATCTCCAAACATTTTCCGAAAATAATGCTATGTAGAAAGCATAGTGTTTGTCACTGTGAAGGATTCCAAAGATTTCACATGTTGACATGATCACTTTCTAATGCTTCTTAGAATTATTATTTTCAGTTATTAAATAGACTGAAAAAAAGGAAACATTATTTCCTGTTCATCATTGCAGTAGTGAGCAATCAATCATCTTAACATATATTTTACATTCAGATTAACCTTCTTTCCACTCATTATTAAAAGATTTAATTAAACACTTAATTGCATAGAATATTGTACCAAATTATGTACAAGTTAAATTAAATGGCCATCCTTTATAAATTAGTAATCTGAAACTACCCCGTTGTATATCACCTTATTAAATTCAGAGTACTACATTCGCTGTGAATATCTCTCTGACCCTAATCCTACACACATTCTAAAAAAATAACAAACTATCCCTTCTTTTTGCTGTGTACATTTCTATTATTATTCAAATTACATGATAGTGTAATTTTTTAAAAACAAAATGGTTTTGGCCACTGTCTTTGATGTCAACAGCAGAGAATTATTATCGCAAGACTATGATACTTAAAAGAATCTCTGAATGCTGGAGTTGCCAAATCCCTAAAGGTCCTGAAATCCAGTAACTCTTCATTTAAAAATTGAAAAACTGAGACCCAGAGGGACAATAATCTGCACAACCTCATAATGGTGGAGCCTAGACTCTAATCAGATTCTTTAGGTCCAGACTCTCCTACTACATTGCTAAGAGGATACTTCTCTGAAATCTAGAAGCATTTTGGTTATTTCTCCATCATTTCTGAGAAAGGGCACTGCAGTTCGATTTCCTTGCCAAGTTTCAATTCATGTAAGGAATGTCTACCTCCCTGGAACCTAAGGATTCTGTAGTCATTCACCTGTTGTTAGAAATTAAGAATTTTATCAGTAACTAGAAAAGACTAAGTCTGACTGGTACACAAGAGGGGGGTTGCAAAGCTATGTGGAGCAAATGCATAACTTGAACTGTAAAAAAAAAAAATTCCCCCTAAATAGTAAACATCTTACTTCACTGGATAAAAAAGCAGTGGTGGTGATGGCCACAGTTTTGGTCTCAAATGACCACAGAACTCAATAAAATTTCCAGTGGAGACCAGGGCCAAATTATACATTGATTTATACTGTACTTGCTTGATTTTGAAAATAACTTTTGAAATCTCTCATTAACACAAGAATAGAGCCCAAACTTTTTGAAAACAAATGCATTGCTGCACATTGTAGCCACCTCTACAGCCTCCTCTGATTTTTGACATTGGTTTGTCAGAAGAAAATAGTGTTTTATTCTATGTTAGTCTCATTGGAAAATTTTTATTTGTCTCCTTTTCTCTAGTGTGACTTCAAAGTATATTCCTGAAGTTCAAATCTCATTTGGAGAGAATTCTTTGAAGTCAAAGTAAAACCAGATCTTTTGAATTTCTGGACCCAATTCTAATGTGTGTATAAAGGCTTCCTGACACCAACAAGCAATTCTCAGACACCAGATGGGTGTCCTACAATTCAACTCCATTCTGACATTAACAACCTGGAGATAGCATCCAGATTCCACAGGTTATGGGTTTAGTTCTGCAAGACTGAATTCCACTTCAGATGCCAATCTCAAGCCTACATTGTTATCTGTGCTTCTGACCAAATGGCTATAAATCAGAGGTTCCCATGAGCTCCTCCTCTGGCTCAATTAATTTGCCACGACAGCTCACAGAACTCAGGAAACCTGTTTCCTTCTTACCAGTTTATTACACAGGATGGTAAAGACTACAAATCAACAGCCAGGTTGATAAAAGAGATAAAAAGGACAGGTATGGGGAAAGGGTATGGACCTACCAAGCCCCCCAGGTACATCGATCTCCCAGCACCTCCATGTGTTCAACCTCCTGGAAACTCTCCAAACCCTGGCCAGTGGGGTTTTTATGGGGGTCTCATTACATAGGCGTGATTGAATAAAGTGTTGGCCATTGGCTGGTTGGCCAGGATCAACCTCCTGCTCCTCATACATTCCCCAGAAGTGGATGGGAGATTGTCCCATTTACTCCTCTAATAACATGATTGGCTCCACTGAGGATCAACCCCATCTGGTTCCCAAAGTCACCTCATAAACATAACAAAAGATTCCTTTATGGCCATCATCAATATGCAAATTCCATAGGAGCAAATTTTAGGAGCTCTGGGAGAGAAAATGTGACAAAGATCAAAAATATTTTTCTTATTATAAATCATAATATCACAGCAGGCAAAGCTAAGTTTTCTGATGTCTATTATATACTGTTTGACACACAGTTTAGAGTCTATGGATAGTTGATGGTGCTCTACTCATTGGTCTGGTAGCTTTAACTCTCACTCCCTGATGACCTGGTCATTCACAGTCTGTTCTGCTTTGTATGCTGGGTAATATTTGAACATGGGAGAGGAACAGCAAGACTTGTTCCCCTAGATCTCAAGTCTGCATTGAGTCTGATAATTATTTCTCTGTGGATTTATTGTTTCTTTTAGACAGTAACCTCTTTGAAGGTAGAAAACAGAAATATTTAAACGTTTTTGTATCTACACAAACCACCAAAATTAGCATTAGAAGTTCTTTAAATTTTACTTTTGTGATGAAAAAGGTAAGAAATGAGTCATCAGTGGATTACTGTAGAAATGATTATCATCCCAAGTTGTTTACTTGTTTATTCATTCTTTCAATCTCATATCAATTAGACAGATTTATTAGGCATTTAATCTTTTGGGCATGGTAGTAAGCCTGAAGGTACATAAAAACAGACATAGTTTTTGGTCTCAGCTTTTAGTCAAGAGCAGTGTAGTCAAAAGGAACTTTCTGACATAATAGATATGTCCCATGTTTGCACTGCCCAATATCTTAGCCACTAGCCAGCCACATGTGGTTATTGAACACTTGAAATGTGGCTAATGCCAACAAAGAAACTGAATTTTTTATTGTGTTTAGTTTTATATTAATTAACATATTAATTCATATTGTATTGTTTTATTTTATATTTAAAATTATATAAGCATAGAGTGGCTTGGGGCACTGTATTGGAGAACACAGGTATGGACATTAATAGAAAAAAAATCAGTAGAGTGTGATACACTATGATTAAAATGCACGGTATAGTCTTGACCTAGAAATGGTACCATCCAGATTTGGGAGTGGAGTTAGAAAAGATGTGTCATATAAGCCAAGTGTGAAAGTATAAACAGAATACAGGTAAAGGTATTTTGATTAGGCAAAGGCAGAGTCCTTTACAAGTCACAAAGATATGAGGTTATTCAAGGAATAGGAGACAGGGTAGTTGTGGGAGAGAACTTGACTAACAAGAGAAGTGAGGATAATTGGACAAAGAGAGAAATGGAGTTTTGTGTGAAGGTGAGGAGAAGATGCTATTAATCCTATGAATAAAGTCAGTGCTCAACCCTGATCAACAGCTTTGTGTCTGCCACTACTGTGAACATCTCAGAGGTTTACAGGATTGAACAAAGCACTAGACTATAAAGCCATAGTCTTAGATGAAATGAGACAAATGTGGATGACCTCAAAGAACAGACTTAATGGGTCATGGAGACTGAGTGGATATAATAATCAAAAGAGATGTTTGAGTTTTGAGTATTAGTAACTAGAAGGCTAGTACAACTATTAATAGAAATAAGCATACCAATCCACTTTGAAGACAGTTAATTCCTTCTTTGTAGAAATGTTGAAAAAATTAGATAACGCAAATATTCAAACATAGTGCCTGAAATATGGAGGAAATTAATAAAATTGGGTGAACATAAAAATGTGAAAAAGAATGGTAGACTTTAAATTTTCTTCTCATGGAATGTAGCACTTTATGCTGGAAATTACACAGACCTGAAGTCATACACTTCTGAACTGGGGCCCTGCCTAGTCCACATACTATAGTTAAAATAGCCTTTCTGAATCTCAATTTCTTCAACTGTAAATGTAATAAAGATATTTTTTGAATTTAGTAAGTACTAGATAAGATAGTAGTCATACCAGTTATTCAGTGTGTTAAATTCTACATCAATAAACATTTAGTGAACATTTATTGTGAGCTAGCCAAATATGCTAACTTCTGGGACCACTATGAATAAAAAATAATAATGTTTTTTATTAAAATATTATCAAGCAAAAGGTCAGATACTAATAGCATCTGTGAAATAGAATCAAATTCACTTCAAACTAAGAAGCCAACTGTTCATTATTCATTGGATAAACTAGTAATTCTTCTGGTTCTTATGGTTTTGGATTTTCTGGTTTGAGACTTCATTCCTCAGTGCTGCTGCTTCTGAGACATGGCATTTTTCTATTTTAGGCAATGAGGTTATAGTCTAGGATTAAGGAATATTCCTTTTTCCTTTTTAAAAATTTTCTTTCAAGCTCCAAATTCTCATTAGATATTGGTTCTTAATAATTTTAATCCAATGTTACTTCAACCTCTTAGGTCATCTTATTCTAAATAACTTCCTTCAGAAATTTCATGTACTGCCATATCTTTAAAAATATTCTGAAATCTGTTGATTTCTGAAATATATATCCAATCATTATACCTTCTAAATAACAGATTTATATTTCTAATTGCCTACTGGAAATTCCCTCCTCAAAAAATAAATCCCTTAAATCAATAAAAATTATCAATTCAATAATGGAGTATTTAAACCTGAACTCTTCAATTCCACCTTTGTATCTCACTTTGTTATTTACTAGCTTCCTAGCATCTCTCAAGGTAGAAACCTGAAAGTCAATTTATAGTCATTACTTTTTCTCCACATGGTTTAATTTGTCACCAAATAATTTTGACTCATCCTTTTAAAAACAGGCTATAATGTCACTGCTCCAGCCAAAGCCACTGTTGTTGTCCTCTCTTGGATTATTATATTTGCCTACAGCTCTATTGCTTTCTCTACTCCATACAGGCGACACTTCAGAAATGTAAATTGGTCCACGACACTCTCTTAATTAAAAACTTTCAATGACTCCCCATAACTCATAGTACAATGTCCAAACTCTTTAGTGAAAAAGCCTTCAAAATATGACTCTGGCAACTATGTCACCGCATTTATCAGTACTTCTTTCCATTGCCTGTATGTTAAGCAGGAGCAATATAAATTAGCTTGCTATTTTATTAATTACTGTAAGATATGCTATCAGTTTGCTATATTTTTAATATGCTGTTAATAGTGCTTAAACTGCTTCGTTTTTATTTTTTAATGTTTATTTATTTTTGAGAGAGAGATAGAGACACCATGAGCAGGGGAGGGTCAGAGAGAGAGGGAGACACAGAATCTGAAGCAGGCTCCAGGCTCTGAGTTGTCAGCACAGAGCTCAACATAGGGCTCAAACCCAGGAACCATGAGATCATGATCCAAGCTAAAGTCAGATGTTTAACCAACTGAGTCATCCAGATGCCCCTAAATTGTTTCTTACCTTGTGTCACCTGCCGAAATTCTAAAGTTAACCCTTAATCAAGGCTCATCATATTTTTATTGGTCCTACTATTCTATTCCATATATATTTCTATTATTCATTCAACATGTTACTAGGATTCCTTATATACATTTGTTTCCCCTATACAGACTTGAATCCTTTGGGAAGGGATTGCATATATTTCTCTTTGTATGTCCAACATTATTTAGGTAAGTAAAAAAATGCATTAATGAATCAAAAAAATGTAAGCCCTCAGTCATATATAGGTATAGGCATAGGTATAGGTATAGGTATAGGTATAGGTATAGGTATAGGTATGTATATAAAGTTTCTGAAACTACAGCCATATTCCTCCCAAGACTTTTTAGTGTTTCTAAAAGTTTCCTGGATCCATTGACAAAAACTAAGTATATCTGGAAATAATGTTGGCTTGCTAGAACAGACAGGTGAAAGTTGAAGGAAAAACAGTACCAATAATCTGTCTTAGGATATTGTTTATAAAAAAAGATGTTTCATTTTATGTTTTGTTTTCATTTGGAAATGATAAAATTCTCCAAAAATTGCTATAAGCTTGATTTTCTTGATTTGCGATTTAATATTTAATTTCTTGACTAATCAAAGTAATATTAACTCATGTGTAATCCTACCCAGTATTAATCCCTTTTGTTTTAAGAGGTATAGTTCTTCCAGGAAGACTTACTTGGCTTCTCCCATTTATATTGAGTGGCTTCTTTGAAAGTGATTGTTTTCACTCACAAAAACAGCAAATGTTTTATTACATGTTTGTTGTTAGGAAAACTGCATCATGCCTTCCTTTACTTCCTCTCAAGATGTCAAGCTTAGCACTTGGGCATGTTTTCATAAAACTGAGAATTTTTTTAAAAAAAGAAAATAAAAATAGAATTCAAAATTTCATTTCTGAGAATGAATAGAATAGAAATAGAATTTCATTCTGGAAATAATATGTGTCAAACTATAAAAGTTAGGAAACTCACTAGTAGTATTTTTGAAACTTAAATGACTTTTTAACACTGAGAGGTAAAGGAGCTATTTTTTGGCAGTAAAAAAGTAAAAGACCAAAACATTATTCCGCAACTTTTGTTAGTGTTCTGAATCAATACAAATAAAAAAATCCATATCTCACATAATATAGTCAATTTTACTGTTAATTGTTGCCCATGGTATTCCCACCTCAACACACACACACACACACACACACACTTTTTAAGGCTTCTTAAGCTTATTTGAGTCTTAAAAGAAATACATGTATTCAGGTGAATGAAAACTGTCATCTTCCAGAAAAACTGATAAAATATAGTACTTCTGATGCAAATCATTGAGATGGTTGTTACTTTTAAGCTTGGGAAATTCCTGTTCAATGGAGAGGCCATTTATTTTTTTATAACCATCTGCTCTGCATTACTTTGGATAGGCTGTGTAATCTTCTTGCCTGGTAATTATGACAGATCACTCTAATGTATACATTTTATGGTTTCTTTTTTGATAGACCAGAGTAATGGATTCTTGCCTTTATCTTACCTCCAACTTCAGTGGCCCCAGCTCATTTCATTTTTCCAAGTTATTCTTGATGTTGAAATTTCCCGTACAATAAGGCTCACATCTACTCCATTTTCTGCATGGAAGTGATTGAGTAAAACTTCGTTGCTGTGAACTGATAATAGTGGTTTGGGTGTGCTTAATTTTCTTTAGTCTTGTTTTTCACATTGTTATTGTTTCTTCTTAACTGGTTTTTGAGTTTTTTTTTTTTTTAACTTCCAGAAAGTAGGTAGAGTGTTGTGTGGTGAGTTTCTTGTTGCAAATCAACATTATTACAAAATTATGTTGTATTTATTGTAAGCAAGTTTGGGCTTAAAAGCCCAGAGGCTCAGGTGGGTGGGTTGAATAAACTTCGGTTTATTGGTAAGGACTCCTGTCTACAGGAGTCTGGCTCCCAACCTGTCTAATCACCATTCTCAGAGGTTATCTGAACTGACCTGTCTCCTATCTGTAAGAAATATTTTTTTCTAGAATTGTCCAACTTTAGGCTTAAGACTGGCAGCTTTGTGGACCCTTGGTGCATTAATGACCATATAGGTGCATTTTGTGCAAAATACTGGCTCTGTTGTGAGACTCCTCAAGGGCCTGAAGCTTTGCTAAACTCCTATGATTGACAGAGTCCCTGTGGATCAGGGTGGTGGACTATGACTAAATCTTTCAGTTAGGCCTACTCAGTGCTTGCTATTGAAACATATGTTAAAATTCACAATGCTCATTTACAGATGAGTGAAGAAAAGTTAAAACATAGGTGGACTTGTAGTCAAGAAATTTATACCACAGATGTGGATTTACATTTTTATGAAATTTTGGCCCCCCTTGTTGCTTTGTTCAAATATGTAGATAATGTATTACTTCAATTCTATATGAAAGCCTTTATTGTTTGAATTTCTTAAAGAATTCTGTAAAGGTTTTCAAAGTCCTCTGTTCAAAACTTGCAGTGAATGACCTTACATTCTAGTGTTTATATCTCAGACATAAAGATAACAAGCATGGTCGTGTTGGATATGCAAAATGCAAACAAGAAATAGCCTGCTGCTCGATGACATAATTATTAGAAACAGTGAAAGAGCGCTATTCATTTTTCAAGGCTGAGTGGTTATTTCCTCATGTTAATACAACTTTAATCTACATTTAATATTCTTTGGCTGCAATGCACATTTTTCTACCCTCTTCCTTTCCTTAACAGGTAGTTCATGTTGCAAGATCATCACCATTACCATGATTTTCAAATTCCTGTCTTCCTCACAGTTTGAGGATGAGTTCCTGAGTTACAGACATCTCTCCATTTTATATACAAAATTACAAGTTTACACAATTTTTTAAACACTGCTTTTCCTGCATTCTGCATTTCATGCCTCTGTTAATCTTCTCTAAAATGCTCTCCATTATTTCTTAATTGTGATATTGGAATTTGCTGAGCTGACCATCCTTGCTTCGGAGCTACATTCTTAAGAAATGCAGGTGCTGCAAAATGGCTAGAAACTGTCACTTTTTATTCAGCTAATCACGGTCACAGTTTGATTAACTGTTTGCCTTTGTCTGCTGCCTACAGCGATGTGACTTCAGCTCTCGCATCTTGATGGCATCTGGAAATATCTCATAGGGATGAAATTGCAACATAATTACTTTATACTGAACAGAGAAATGAAACTGTCCATTGAAAAGTTGTGTAGGTGTAAACAGGGTCCTGTAACTATGTGAGAAAATGACTGAAGAGTCTCTATTCACTAAATAGTTCTCATTTTCTTTCGTACCACTATGAAAATAGTTTGAATGTATAAAGTGCCTTTTATCTAAGTTTCTTAGTATACTTAGAAATTATTCTGTGTGGTATTAAGTAAACACATTTCCGGGATGAATTTAGATTAATTCTGCACAATTTTTTTAAATTTTCTTTAATGTTTTATTTATTTCTAGGAGAGAGAGAGAGAGAAAGACAGCGTGAGCAGGGGAGGGTCAGAGAGAGAGGGAGTCACAGACTGAAACAGGCTCCAGGCTCTGAGCTGGCAGGCAGCACAGAGCCCGACGCGGGGCTCGAACTCACGAACCGCGAGATCATGACCCGAGCGAAAGTCGGATGCTTAACCGACTAAGCCACCCAGGCGCCGCTAATTCTGCACATTTTAAACAAACAAATAAATAAAGGTAATCATGAGGATATTACATTTCAGAATGAAGATCTCTAACAGTTAAGTGCTAAAGGTGACAAGGTCATCACTATCATGTGGTAGGTCCAAGAATGACAGTGTCTTTTAAAAAAATAACCCCCCCCAAAAAAAAACAAAAAAAAACAAAAAAAAAAACCAATTTGTCCTAAAAGCCCTATCTCTGAAGCCACTTTCCACAGAACATATCCTCTGGAGAAGTCCCTGTCTTGTTACCAAATAACCTATTAATGGATTGTTGATCAACTGTGAATATTTTAGCCAAAAACTGCATTTAGTTTGGGATATTTGTATCTCTGATATACTCTGCCATGATAGCTTTATTATAGCAACTATTCTAAAAAAAATGAACATTAAACCATGGAATCCTAATAGCCATTGTCAAATACCAACTAATTGTTCTGTGCCAGGCATTGGATTATTCACTCTAAAATATGCAAACGATGTGTGACATATGTATTCTACAATAATGTATATAGGGAAAGAATTGGGAATCTCTTTGGGAGAAATATTATTTTGTTTTCAAAGCTTTTTTCTTGCAGAAAGGCATCTTGGAAAACAAAGGCTTCAAAAATATCAGTCTATCAGTCATAACACAAAATGGCCTGGTGAGTGATGGTCTTTGAAACTAGTTTTCTTTGTATTCCAATTCAGGGTATCCACTTCATAACAAGAAAATGGTATTACCAACATGCCGGTGAGCCTAAAAAATATTTGGTGTAACTAAGATATAAAATTTGATAAGCTTATTTTTATCATATAAAACACACGACAAATTGACTGCTCACTCATTTGTAACCATATCTCTCCCCAGCCCCACCTAAGACTACTAAAAAGAAGAGTAAGATGATTTCTGCTGCACAGTAGTGTAATTCTGGAAACATTCTCAGTAATAGATTATTTAAAAATTTGAATCCAAATATAGATTTTAGAATAGAAAAGATAGAGAAAAACACACAAAGATTAAGCATCTGTGGGCATATGAATGCTTAGATACTGATTTATATGCACCCAAAGTTTTTTGTCTTTTAATTTCTGCCTCATCTCTATTTCACAATATCTATACTTTCTCCCTTTCTCAGAAGTGTCAGGATACCAAACGACTAAACAAAGAATCATGATTTAGTCTGAGTTATTTTCATCCCGGATTTTAAATTCTAAATCCTGTGATCATATTTCTTCCTCCTCTAAAGCTTTGAATAATCGCAAAGGAAAACACCTCGCAAACAATTGGGTTACCTCTGTAAATCTTGAAAATCCTGCAACCAGGATTGTTTCATCTGCCACAAACCTGCAGGTTTGCATAGGTGAGTAACCAACCGTGCTCTAATATATCTAGTCATGTAATTTGAAATGGAATTTGATTCCTGCAGTTTTGGAAGGAACGATCTTATTTGAAAATGAAAATCACGGCCCATTTGTGTGACTGTTTCACCATAACATAAAATTGTCACTTTATTTTTTTCAGAAAGGCTAGGAAACATGAGGAAAGGTTGTTGCTCCATGGAAGAATGTCACTTGCTTCTTACATATGACAATGTAACTAAAATCTCCTTTCTTAGGTAGATAATGTAGTTTTATTAGGTAATTTAGCAGGTAGATGGAACTGAGAAAATTGCTCCCTGGATAAAAGTAAAATTCAAGTGTTATATATTTTAAAGTGCTAATCCTATTAAATAAGGGATAAATATGCATTTAACATTTCATTATTCATTAAAGTTAGAAATACACTCTTTGTATATACTATTATTTCTACTTTTATTATTTAATCCTTAAAAAGTTATAAAAAGCACTTACTATGACTTAATTATTCATTCTATAAACTTTCTAGCTGTATTTTGAAAGAAAATAAAGGATTTGCTTTGCAAACTAATTCTGTGTATGTATCAGTGATAATAATTGATCAATAATTGGGCCTGTGCAGAAAGTTGTCATTTCCAGAGTAAAGATAGATTCTCAAAAGTTTGTCCACTGACTCTCATCTGGTCACTCACATTGAGTAGCCAGCATTTCTAAGGACTTTTAGAGTTTGAGTTTGTGACATGGATCAGACTAAAAGCTAATTAATTACACCACAGACACTTCACTCTGGTCAGTCACAGGCTAGGACTGGAATAATAGACCACAGACATCTAAGCAACAGGACAAGCAATTGGGGCAGGTTTGACCAAATATGCTATAAGAACTCTACACAAAACTTCAGAAAAAGACTTTTTAACTATATCTGTAGATAGAAGAAGAAACATATTGGTCAAAAGGGACCTTATGGGGCACCTGGGTGTCTCAGTAGGTTAAGCTTCTTCCTTCTGCTAATGTTCATGGATCTCACAGTTGGTGAGATTCTCAAACTGAAAAATGACATTCTCAAATAATTTAGGGAAGGGGGCTGAGAGAACAGAAAGTTCATGTAGATGGTATACATTCTGAGCCCTTGAATGCTTGTGAATATCTAATGCCTTAAGCACATGGAAAATAGTTATCTTAATAATAAAATTTCTCTTTTTATAGTGTGTTATTCCCCATTCTGCACTCTCTTCCCTTCTGTTTGAAGATAATCATTGAGAAAGGAAAAGTAAGCATTAAGTTTTATTAAATTCTCTGAAATACTTGTCTCTTGCTTTTGAAGATTTAAAACATCTCCATCTGCTGCTCCTAGCAATCAATCACCTGTAACAAGTACTCATGACTGCCTTCCGAAATACATTAACTTGTCGGATACTAAAGAGCAGTTAATATGACTTTGTGATGAGCAAATGGTACTGGACTACTAAGAAGAAGAGCTAGAAAGAAGGGGGAAAAACAACTCAGATTTGACACTGCTGTACTACAATAAGGCTTTTGATTTGATTTGACCTGAAAATTTCACCAACTTTGTAGGAAAGATCGATTTCAAACATATTTATTTAACTGGGCCTACAAATTGCTTAAAGATTTAATTCAAGGAAGAAGCAGTTGTGATGGCACAAAAGGAACATGATTTGAGTCAAGAAAGATGATTGATTTTTTTAACATATTTTATTGTTGTTATAGACTTTGGGCAAATTTTTCCATTACTTTATTAATATATAAAAGAGATAGAATATCTATTCTTAATTACCTATAAATCTTCTCTGAGGATTATAAGAAAATGTAAACCTAGGGGCACCGGGGTGGTTCAGGCGGTTAAGTGTCCAGATCTTGGTTTCAGCCCAGGTCGTGATCTCCGTGTTCGTGAGTTTGAGCCCTGCATGGGGCCTGTACTGACAGCGTGAGACCTGCTTGGGATTCTTTTTCTCTTTCTCTCTGCCCTTTCCTTGCTCTGCTGTCTGTCTGTCTCTCTCTCTGTCTCTCTCAAACTAAATAAATAACTTAAAAAAAAGAAAATATAAATCTATGTTTTTTTATGGCTGAGAATCTGTATTTTAGCACTATTATTTTCTCTCTTATTAAAATAATTCATAAAAACTGACAAAAAAAGATAACACTATTATGTTTTTTACATATCTATATAATTAATTTTTCCACATGACATAAGGTATTATGACATATACAAAAATTATTCTTCCTTCATGTTGATTGTTTTATTTATTTACTTCACTTATTTGAAGGAAACATTTTTCTCATCTGCTAGGCAACATGATAAACATTAAGAATACATTTATAGGGGCACCTGGGTTGCTCAGTCAATTAGGCACTTAAGCATGTGATGTCAGAACAGGTCTTGAATTTGTGGTTTGTGAATTCGGGCTCTCTGCTGACAGCTCAGAGCCTAGATCCTGCTCTGGATTCTGCGTCTCCCTCTCTCTCTGCCCCTCCCCTGCTCACACTCTGTCTCTCTCCCTCTCAAAAATAAATAAACATTAAAAAATAATTTTAAAGAAAAAATAAAAAAAGAATGCATATATAAAATAATATAGAATCTTCTGTAATCCCTACAACTTGCTTGTGAAAAGTAACGTGCAAAACTTTGTGGGGAAAAAAAAACTCAGTATGAAAGTTAAGCATTAGCCAGTTGAGTAGCAACATACAAAATAATGAAGTCAGACTGTTACACCACTTGTAAAAATTAACTCAAAATGAATCAAAGATTTAAATGTAAGAGCCAAAACTTAAAAAATAAAAAAATTAAAAACTTTTGTCTCTCAAAGGCCACTATCAAGAAAGTGAAGACAAGCCAGAGAATGAGGGAAAATATCTACAAATAATATACATCTGATGAGTCTAGCATCCAGAATATGTAAAATATTCTTAAAACTCAGAAATAAAGGAGACATGGTGCACCTGGGTGGCTCAGTCTACTGAATGTCTGACTTAGGCTCAGGTCATGATCTCACAGTTGGTGAGTTAGACCTCCATGTCAGGCTCTGTGCTGATGGATCAGAGCCTGGAGCTGGGTTTGAATTCTGTGTCTCTCTTTCTCTATGCCCTCTATCACTTGCACCCTGTCTGTTTCTCTCAAAATAAATAAATACTAAAAATTTTTTAAAAAGAAACAAAGGAGACACAACTGACATAAAAATGGGTATTATATTTTAATAAATATCTTTCCAAAATAGATATATAAGTAGCCAACAACCACATGAAAAGATGTTCAACATCATTAGTCATTAGAGAGTTGTAAATCAAAGCCACAATGAGACACCTCTTTACATCTATTAGAATGGGTACATACACACACACACACACACACATTTAATTTTCAAGGGTGTGAAGATATTAGAACCCTTGTAGGTTGCTGGTGAGAATGTAAAATGGTGTAGCAGGTATAGAAAACAATTTGGTGGTTCCTTGAAAAGTTGAGCACAGAATTAGCAATTATCCAGAATTCCATTCTTAGATGTATAACCAAAAAAATTGGAAACAGACGTGCAAACAAAAATTTGTGCCGGAATCTTCATAGCAGTAATGATAACAGTAGTCAAAACGTCCATCAACAGATGAATGGATAATCAGAATATGCTATATACATATAATGGAATATTATTTAGCCATTCAGAAGCAATGAAGTGTTGATACCTATTATAATAATGATGAGCCTTAAAAACATTATGCTACTGGGGCCACCTGGTTGGCTAAGTTTATTAAATATCTGACTTCAGCTCAGGTCATGATCTCACAGTTTGTGAGTTAGAGCCCTGCGTCAGGCTCTGTACTGATGGCTCAGAGCCTGGAGCCTGCTTCAGAATCTGTGTCTCCCTCTCTCTCTGTCCCTCCCCCACTTGCACTCTGTCTCTTTCTCTCTCTCCAAAATAAATAAACATTAAAAAAATTATGTTATTGAAATGATCCAGAGACGAAAGACCGTATATCATATAATTCCATTTATATGAAATGTTTGGAGTAGTTACATCTGTAGAGATTGAAAGCAGATGAGTGCTGTTGTAGGACTAGAGAGCCTAAGAGGTTAGGGGAATGGTAGCTTAAGGATTTGAGGTTTCTTTTTTGGTCATGAATATGATCTAAAATTGGCTATTGTGATGGTTGAATATATCATTGAATATATAAAAACAGAATTATATACTTTAAATATGTGATTTATACAGTATGTGACTTATATCTCAAGAAAGCTGTGTTTAAAAAAGTTAACAATTATTTTTTACAGCTCTTTTACCCACATATACCCATGGCTTCCCCATGCTAATGCTTTTTATCCTTCTTTTTTTAAAATTTTTTGAGAGAAAGAGCAAGCACAGGAGCAGGAAAGGGGAAGAGGGAGAGGGACAGTGATCTTAAGGGCCTGACCTCATGACTGTGAGGTCATGATCTGAGCCGAAATCAAGAGTTGGATGCTTAACAGACCGAACCATCTAGATGGCCCCTTTTTTAAATCCTTCTTTATACTCTGACATGAATATGAACTTTGTACCTGTAACTGTGGTAACTTAGTAGGATTGTAACTAAGATGAGGTTTCCACACTATCAATTACCAACTATGGGATCTTAGGTAAGCAATGTAGTCCTATGTAATACAACGGGATTACTGTGATGATCAATTAAATAATACATGTGAAGGGCGTAATTAACAGAGAGCTTCAAATGGCCTGTTATCTATCACAGAGTAACAAAATAACAGAAAACTTAGTGATTTAAAAAACCAACCATTCATTGAGCTCACAATTCTGATGAGTGTTTCTGAGAGAAACAGCAAGACACCTCAGCTATCTCAGAAGACCGTGCTGGTGAAAACGAATAAGCTTTAGAATAGGGTTGGAGGTAAAATGATGATTCTTGACATGTAAAACCATGATTTTCTGAGGACGGTAATTTGTTACCGTGAAAAGCCTACCATATTATCTTCCTGGAAAGAAATAGGAAAAGAATGTGCATCCTATTCTTCAAGAGTGTGGAAGTTGTAAGAATTCCCAAGCAAATGTTTGTATAAAGTGTTCGCGATCCACAAATTTATGGCAAGAATGAAAGTAAAATTGCACCTGATTTTATGAGGGTGGTGTGCTGGAGTCCTCACAGTTGCCCGTGACACTGTATCCTAGTTTGAGACACACACCTGAGATCATTCAGACACATTGGAAGAATGTTCATCCACTGTGGATGATAAGAATCTTATATTACCCTTAGGGTATTTGTATCATTTCTTGAAGAATAAGACAACTAATTCTTTGGCTTTGTTTGCTACCATTAATTACAAGTTGATTTCACATGGGTATCATTATATCTGGATCTCTATAACCACATGTTTTGGCCCTTCCCCTGTTCAACTGACATTCTTTAAAAGTGTTACTGTATGCCAGGAGTGATTTTTTTTTTAAGTCTTATCTGTTTGGGTTTGAACCAGAAGTAAGGAATGCTAGCTGCTGCCTCTTCTCCTCCTCCTCCTCCTCCTCTTCTTCTCCTCCTCCTCCTCCTCCTCCTCCTCCTCCTCCTTCTTCTTCTTTCTTTTTTAATTTCAAAGCCGAAGCAGGCTGTAGGGTATTTAATTGCCTAGTTGACAAAGTTGTAACATGCTGGTATTTGAGAGTTTTGACACATCACACTTTCTTTTTTTTAAATTTATTTATTTAGAGAATGAGAGAGAGTGCACAAGCAGGGGAGGGGCAGAGAGAGAGAGAGAGAGAATTCTCAGCAAGTTTTGCACTGTCAGTGCAGAGTCTGATATGGGGATTGAACTCACACACTGGGTGATCATGATCTGAGCCGAAATCAAGAGCCAGATGTTTAACTGACTGAGTCACCCAAGTGCCTCAACACATCACAGTTTCATAATGTGAGTAAGTGCTATGTGACAAGGTACCCTGACTCCTAGTGCCAAAGTTTAACTAAATGTACGTACAACTGGAAACTCATACATTTGTTATCTGGTGCTTTAAGGAAATTGTCTATTATGCTGTACCTCCAGTATTTTAGTCTAAGTAGTAGTTGCAAGGCCAGCTACTTTTTCCATAGTTTTACACTAGAGCCTTATATGCATCCTAACACAATAGAAGCAATGTATTAAAGTTTTTATACATATATCTATCTTATGACATAGTACATGTGATATTTACTATATTAAAAGCACTTCACATGATAATTTACAATGTTTTACTTACACATAAAAATTTCTCAATTATTTTTCTTATTGTAGAAAGCTGAAGCTCCAGAGTTTTCAAGAGTTAATGGAATTTAAATTTATTTTCTGTGTTCTGATTCACTGTGTTAGCCGTCTGACTTTGTCACTTGAAATTTTATAGGAAATTGCTGTGATATTACACAATATTCAGTTAACAGTAAAAAATGGCCTTAGGCACTTTTTTCAGATAAGCAAAGTAATAACGAAAAGCAGTAAACATATTGTGAGATTCTAATTACATAAAAAACTGGCTGGCTTTTTTCGGTGTAGATACGGAAAAATTATTAATATTCATTACATTTGCACACGTGTATTCAGGGAGTGTTTAGACAACCAAAATGCAATTTACACACTAGTCTCAAAAGAATTGGAACAAACTTGTGTCTATAAAGGAAGCACTTACAAGGAAATATGTTATTTGCACTTGTAACAGTAATGCTATTTTTACATTTATACTCTGGAACCAAAAAAAGCTGTTTGCTTCTTTCATCAACTGCTTAAAATTTATAATAATAAAGAAAATTAAAATAAAATATATGATCCTTCTTATCTATTAGCCAGGCCCTATACATGTAGTCTATACATATATTAATCTCGGAAAGAAACTTTTTTTATTCTATTCTAGAACTCATGCTAAAATGTACTCTTCTGGGAGGATATACAAAAATAGAAATAGTAATGCAAAAGGAATTCCAATAGCTCTCGAGATAATATTGTAGAAAAGCCCCACTACTCTGAGAGCTTATTTATATTCAAGTTTGCAGGCCCTTGAAGTTGCTCATGTAGCAAATCTGCTCCTGTGTTGAGATCTAGTATCCTAGAATTTCATAAAGGGCTACACAGAATAAGTTCTAGAGATGAAAGTCTACCACTAAAACTTCTTACTGCTCATTTCCAATCTGATACAACTACATTAAATTAATCTCAAAATTTGCTTAAAATATTTCATAGCCCAATTCAGAACCAAAAATCTACTGATAGGTATTCAGAAAATTCATTAATATAATGAAGAAATGAAAGGAATGGCATTCATTATGTTTTTGTTTTTTTCCCTGGCAGTATTATTTAACTGGTAAATTAAAATTATTTCTGAGATGAGAAAATGACGTTTATCCTGCTAGTGTATTCTCAGTCCTCTAACTTATCAAAATAGCATCAAGAAAAAAAATAAGGGCATAACTCCAATCAACATCTATGAATGATATTTTACCAGATGCTGGGAATGTTGCCGAAAGGAATGTGCAAGGTGGTCAACAACCCTCTGTCATCCCAGCTGGAAGCAGTTTTCTCTAACATTAAGATTGGTAGATAGGGGGCGCCTGGGTGGCTCGGTCGGTTAAACTTCCAACTTCGGCTCAGGTTACGAATTCAAGGTTGTGTTGCTTGCCCGGCGTAGGGCTATGTGCTGACAGCTAGCTCAGAGCCTGGGCCTGCTGTGGATTCTGTCTTCCTCTCTCTCTGACCCTCCCCTACTCATGCTGTCTCTCTCTCTCTCTCTCTCTCTCTCAGAAATAAGTAAAACATTTTTAAAAAACTATTTAGAAAAGATTGGTAGTTAGGAAAGAATATCTCTATCGATTCTTTGATTAAAATGAAGAGCACTAAGGGTAGCCTGGGGCAAAAGTAGGCATTTTCCCTGTAGTGATCCTGTGTGACAATTCAGAACAGCAGTAGAATTGAAGCTGAAAAATTACATTGTTCTGTCAAACCATTTATTTTTCTATAATTTAACCTTTCAGCCAAAGGAAGTTTCAGGAATAAATGTCATAGAAGAAGGCAGGTAGTGAACATGATGAAGAGAAACTGAACTTTGCCATGAGCCGTGTTGATATCCTGAATGCCATAAGCTTTGGAAGAGACTCTCCCCAGGGAAAGACATGGTAGATTAGGTAAGATGCATCAAGTTGAAGTTAACAGTGTAGATTGCTAGATCTCTCGCTCCCTCTCTTCCCGCCCCTGTTTTCCTTAAATATATACTTTGCACCATTCAACAATGAAAGATAATCTGAAAGAAATCAAGAGAGAAGTTATGCTTAGAGACTGGCATTTTTCCTCCAAAGAAAATGAGACAGATGAACAAAGGCATGTGAAGTACATACATTACAAGAAGAATTACCTAAGAGTACTGTGGAAGAATATAGATACTTATTTTGTCATAGAATCAAAGAAGTTGACAACACATAATAATTCCAGGAATAGGTCCAAAGAAGAAATTATGTTATAGAGGGACATTAATAGCACAGTAGCAGAAATGAGGAAAGAGATAGAGAAAAAATAGTTAAGACTACTGTCAAAGTGAAAGCCACATCAGAAGAAACAAAAACTATGAAGGCATTTGACAAAGTGAGATGAAATATGGATGTATTAATTTCCTAAGTTTCTCAAATAGATAGCCAATAATATGATATGAAGAGGGTCTCTGTGATATAAAATAATCACCTTTATATTTAAGTGTATTTGACAATATTTTTCTTAGTAAAGTTAATGGATTTCTTTTATTTATTTATTTATTTATTTGTTTGGAAGAAAACAGAGAGAGTATGAGCAGGGGAGGAGCAGAGGAGGAGGGAGAATCTCAACCAGGCTCCATGCTCTCAGAACAGAGCCCCATATGGGCCTCACACTCATGAATCCAGGAGACCATGACCTGAGCCAAAATCAAGAGTCAGATGCTTAACCATCGGAGCCACCAAGGTACCCCTAAGGTTAATGGATTCCTTAATTCAACTTCTATTTTTATACTATTAAAGCCAAGCAAATTAATATTAATGATTCTGGGTAAAGCTAGTATGTAGCTGCCTCAAATTCTTGCTTGTAAAGATCTTAGAAATCATCACTCACATCCTTACAATAAGAAGCAGCTGGACAAATTGAAAAATAATGAGTTTCTTGGACCCTTTGTGAATCAGTCCTCCAGGTTTCTCCTTAACAAAGGACCTCTTTATTCAGAAACCTTACCTAGCAGGGGGAATATGATTCTGTCGCTTCAGGTCCTTCAGCCTTCCTTCCTCACCTAAGAGAAGACAAATCGTCAACAAGACAGGGCTTTAAGGAAACTGATAGGGAAGGCTGAAACCAGTGTCATAAGCAGGGAGAAAAATGTTATCCCGAAGACAGAGTCTGAAAGACTTGGGAAGACCCCAGTTCCAAAACACAGGCCATCCTCCAGACTTCATCGCAAGATCACAGAATGCCTCCTCCACTTGGGGAAGCGAGGGGACAATAGCTGTGGACTTCAGTTGTGAGACAGTGAGAGCCGCAAGGTGCAGGCCCTTTGTGTGCAGCAGTGCCAGGGGAAAGAAACCCTAACTGCAAGACACGGGAAAAAAAAAAACAAGAACACTAGAAGAATTTTAAGTGTCTTTCTATAGCTACAATAAACATTTAAACACAGCCCGGTTCAACAACATAAATTGTCATACTAAAGGCCTATTTTCCTCAGTCCTATTCCTTTTCACTTTCAACCAATATTACAAAGCTTCCTAAACCACAAGAAGACACTCAGTATGTAGGAAAGGCTTAACATATAACATAAAGCAGAAAGGAAATTTTCATACGTTTCTTTAAAAGGAAAGAACATTTTAATAGATGGCAGACTGGCATCCACTCTCCACTTACAGAAGTCATTTCTCTCCAGACAAGAGAAAGGAAGAAGGACTGAGAACATGGGCATAAGTTCCTTTTCCAGGAATGAGAAATGAGAAATTTGCAGACACCGTGTAGGGAGATTCTATGTGTGCGTAATGGGGAGGCTGTCTGGATGTAAAGAAATAAGAAAAGCAAAGAGAGAATATGGAATCAATCTTCTTCCCTGTGGTTATCTTCAACTTACAAATTCTTCCTATCTGTTTGAATGCTATTCTGTTTTAAAATCAGGTTTATGGATCGGCCTGATCCTAGAATGATAAGACTGTCATCTTTTATTGCCTTTTTAAATTATTTTTAATGTTTCTATTTATTTGAGAGAGAGAGAGTGTGTGTGAGCAGGGGAGGGTCAGAGAGAGAGAGGGAGATATAATCTGAAGCAGGTTGGGTCATTTTCTGATGGCTTAGTCGGCCAAGCGCCCGACTTTCGCTTAGGTCATGATCTCGCGGTTCAGGTTCGAGCCTCGCTGGCTGGCTCTGGGTGCTGGATCAGCTCGAGCCTGGAAGCCTGTTTCAGTCTGTGACTCCCTCCCCGACCTCCCCACAGCTTGCCCTCTCTCCCCAGCCAAATAAAACATTAAAAAAAAAAAAAAAAGAATCTGAAGCAGACTCCAGGCTCTGAGCCAGCTGTCAGCACAGAGCCTGACACGGGGCTCAAACCCAGAACCATGAGATCATGACCTGAGCCGAAGTCGGACGCTTAACCAACTTAGCCACCCAGGTGCCCCTATTGCCTTTTAAAAGGCATATACTCCATTCAAATGCTATTTACTAATTTTAAAAAATCTATAGTATTTTGTCCATGATGTATTTATATTTTTAAAAAGAAATATATGTCACATACAGTATTATTATTTTAGTTGTACATTTAAGGGTTTCTAAAAATTGAAACAATAATTATAAACAATGTTAATGTATATATTTTAAAACTCACACAAAATCCCATATTCCACATATGAAAACAATTTTAACTTCACAGACATCTTCTAGACTTTCTTTATAAGTGTAGATTATGGAGTTGAAATGACAGGTTCCATTTACTTGATTAACTTCTACTTTAATGAATATATTGTTTTCAAAATGTATAATATTTGTTATTTTAATTTTTGAGTAGATTTTATTAATTAGAAGAAGAATTTAAAGAGAGGACTCCATTGTTCAGGGGGAGGAACATGGATTAAGTTTAGAGGGTACATATAAACGGAATTAACACAGGGAATTCAGAACAAACTATTCCAGATGAGTCAAAGCTTAGAGGCAGAGAAAGAGAACAAGACCAGAATATACACAGAAGTGTGAAATGGCTGTCATGTTTTCAACTTCAAAAGTGAAGAGAGCCAAGAACATCTCAGACCCAACAAATTAGAAAATCAGAATCCAGGCAAAACTGGGCCCACTCATTCCTGAATTGTCTTAGTAAAAAGGATGCCATCTTGTCACGATGGCATTCTTTTTATGATGAGGAGGAAAAATCACATCCAAGTGGAGTGAGTAATAATTAGAGGGGAATCTAATAGAAAAGGACTGGGAAGTAATCTTTAGAGAAAAGTGGTTGCCTCACACATGCTATAATGCTTAAGAGGGCAAAATTGTAGGACTCTATGAAAGCATTCACTTGAGCTGGCCATCTCTAGGAGTCTCTGGGCCCTTCTAACTTGTATTTTTTTCTCATTCCGGAAAAATCAGAGTAGGCAGTAATAAATATTATTATACTTCTCAGTTTTCCCCCTCTGTCTGCCCATCAGCGTCACTCCTAAAAGGACAAGGAAAAGTCTGGAATGTTCACATCAAGCATGGCACTGTTCTAAGAAGGCTCTCTGCTAGGGTCAGTGATGGGGGTGGGGGCTTCACAGAAAACTAGATAGTCACCATTATCCATGTATATCATATCATGTTGGCATGTAATTAATAAACTATCTTGAATGACACTTAGACTTTTTTCCCATTTGTGTTGTCCTTATTATCAAAGGCACAGAACTAAGAAATATTACAATAAATTTTGATTTCTATTTCTGTTGAGTTTTTTCCCAATGTTAATTCCCCAAACTGGGATATAATGAAATGTTTAATTAATCCCCTGACATGGGGCTCAACCCACAAATCATGAGATCATGACCTGAGCCAAAACCAAGAGTCGGACAATTAACTGACCGAGCCACGCAAACGTCCCAAAAGATAAAAAGATTTTTATATAAATCAAATAAATTCATAATATATGTGAAAGCATTTTGAATATTTTAAAACATTTTACATATATTAGCTTATTTATAGTATAGAGAAACACTTTTAAAGTCCCATATTCTTTTAAAGTTGTATATCTAAATTAAGAAATATATTTCTCTTTTCTCCCTATACTTTCCTCCTCTCTCCCTCTTAGTTATCTTTCTCACATGAGGAACACTACTACCTACCAGAGTGAAAATATAGAATCAATGTGATAACGGAGTCCATGAGTTTTTCCCAAAAGGTAAATCATCTGTTACCTGAAACAATATCAAATGAATCAGCAAGTATCCAAGATCAGTAATAGCTAAAGTTTTGAGAGGTCTATGGGGATAAAAGCTCGTAAAATCTTCATGTAATTTCATCAATTATAAGCATATCACACAGATATGAATGTATAGAGTAGGTTCCCTATGAGCTACTTGATTTAACTGACACTCTTGCTGTTTTAAGTAAAGAGAGAGTGAAATGAAGGAAACAGTAATAAAAATAATCAGAAAAATATAAAAAGATGTTCCAGCTATTCATTATAGCAGCACTGTTGGAATAACTAAAAACAGAAATCACCCACATTCCTGGCCACAGAAGACTAGTTTAAGGATAAACAACAGAATACTATATAGTTAAGTAGCCATAAAAAGGAATGAAGGCTCTGTCCATAACATAAAATAGAATGCTCCCCAGGATAAATTATTAAGTGTAAAAGCAAGGTGCGGGGGGGAGGGGGAGTCAGTTTCTGGTTGGCCTCTGTCACTTGAGCACCTGGCTCTCAGTTTTGGAATTGAGGCCAGCATTGGGCTCTGCACTGGCAACACGGAGCCTGCTTGTGAATCTCTCTCTCTCTCTCTCTCTGTCTGCCTTTCCTTTGCTTGCATTCTTCTCTCTCAAAATAAATAAATGAACATTTTTCAAAAAAAGAAAGAAAAACCAAGGTAAGAAAAAAGTCCATAGTATTGCTTATAAAAAACAGATACAAAAGAATTGTATATCTATATGCTTCTCCGAGGATACACACATGTATACAGAAACACACAGACACACACAGATATAGACACCCACACACACCCACACACACACCCTCCACACATATTTGCTTAATTATAATAATTAAAATAATAAATTATAACATTTTTATTTTTTTTAAATGTTTTATTTATTTATTTCTAGGAGAGAGAGGGAGAGACAGCATGAACAGGGGAGGGTCAGAGAGAGAGGGAGTCACAGACTCTGAAACAGGCTCCAGGCTCCGAGCTGGCAGTCAGCACATAGCCCGACGCGGGGCTCGAACCCACGAACTGAGAGATCATGACCTGAGCGAAAGTTGGACTCTTAACCCACTAAGCCACCCGGGCACCCCGAATTATAACATTTTTAAAAGATTGTTGTTAGGAAAGGAGGAAACCAGTTGGAAGGAACAGGGATAGAAGATAGATTTCTCAGAAAATACCTTGTTTCAAAGATTTAACATTGGAATTATGAAAATTTTATATAAAATTTTAAAACAGATTTATATCAAGTTTAAAATAAAGTTTTTAAAATCAAAAGCAAACCAAACCTGGTATAGAGTTGGCAGCAAAATAGCACATAAGAAAATTATTTCCAGTGTAATCAAATTGGAATAGGGATGTCGTAGACACAACATTCAAATATTGCCCCCCCAATAAAAAACCATTAAAAATAAATAAAAGGGGCACCTGGGTGGCTCAGTCATTTGGGCGTTTGACTTCAGCTCAAATCATGATCTCATGGTTCGTGGGTTCGAGCCCTGCATCAGCTCTGTGCTGACAGCCAGCTCAGAGCCTGGAGCCTGCTTCAGATTCTGTGTCTCCCACTCTCTCTGACCCTCCCCTGCTCATGTGCTCTCTCTCTCTCAGAAATAAATTTTAAAAATCATTTAAAAAAACAAAAAAAAGGAAACTGAAAATTGCCACCCACAAACTCTATTGCTTCCTAAATTTTCAATTACATATATGTTAGTCCACTTGATATAGATTTAAAATTCACTGATGCTCTGTTCTGTTTTTCTTTTTCTTTCCTTCTTTTCTTTTTTTTTTTTTTTAGTCTTTTTTCTCTTATTTTATTTTGGATCATTTCCTTTGTGTATATTAAGTTCACTAATCTTTTGTTTTTTTCTTAAAATTTTTAATGTTTATTTTTGAGAAAGAGAGAGAATAAGTAGGGGAGGAGCAGAAAGAGTGCGACATAATTTGAAGCAGGTTCTGGGCTCCAAGCTGTCAGCACAGAGCCAGACACAGGCTCAAACCCAGGAACCATGAGGTCACGACCTGAGCCCAAAGTCAGGTGCTTAACTGACTGAGCCACCCAGGAGCCCCACAAATCTTTTCTATTTATTGCGTATGCTGTCAATCTTAGCTAGAATATTTTTACTCTAAGATGTTTTAAGTTTTTTGTTGTTGCTGTCATTGTTATTTTCAAAAAAAAATTTTAGAGAGAGAGAGAGAGAGCATGAGTAGGGAAGACGGGCAAAGAGGAAAGAGAGAGAATCTTAAGCAGGCTCCATACTCAGCATGGAGCCTAATGCGGGGCTTTATGTCATGACCCTAGGATGATGACCTGAGCTGAAATCAGGAGTCAGATGCCCAACTGACTGAGCCACTCAGATGACCTAGGGTTTAATCTCTAGAAGTTCCACTTGAGTGTTTTTTATGTATTTAAACTCTGTTTATCATGATCCTACTTTTCTCTAGTTTTTGAAGCACGAGTATATTTATAACTGTATTAATATCCTTGTCTATTAATATGATTATTTCTCTTCTCTTCCCCTCCCCTCCCCTCCCTCCCTTCTCTTTCTCTTCCTTCCTTCCCTTCCCTTCCCCCTTCCCTTCCCTTCCTTCCCTCTCCCTTCTCTTCTCTTCTCTTCTCTTCTCTTCTCTTCTCTTCTCTTCTCTTCTCTTCTCTTCTCTTATTTCTGGATTACTCCTGAGGGTGATAAAGTTACTTGGGATAAAAGAAGTATAATCTTCCTAGTCTTCCTTTTAAGCTATTTTACCATATCAAAATCAGTCGTTATTGTAAAATAAAGTCCCCTCTACTAAGACAGCATCCTCTGGAGGCTTTACTAATGTGTCAGGAGTTCTTTGCACTCTGGCTAATGAGACTCTTGCAAGTTCAGGAAATTGTTCCATGTGCCCTTTACTAGTGATTCTTTTCCTCTGACTCTGAAAGAGTCCTTAAGCACAAATGCTGGACAATGTTTAGTTAGGCTTTAGAAGAACCCTCTTCAGATCTTTGGCATCTCTCCTCGCTCTGGCATCCTCCCCTATAAATGCTAGCCATCTGGGCTTGTCAAATCTTGCATGCTGCTTCCTCTCTTCAGCGACACTGCCAGCCTCTTTGGGTTCATTCTCTCTGCTCTGCTGTCCATACGGTAGACTAGGGAGATCATTGATCTAGGTTTTTGTGTTTTCCTGCTCCCAAGGATCACCCTCCTGCACCACCTAAAAGTAACATATTGTATTTGATTTAAAAAAAAATTGTTTCACATATAACCTTGGTTTTAAAAATGGTTTTAGGTAGTAGATAGAACACATCCCAGTTATCTCATCATGGTAATCATATTTTATGAATATGTTTTACATACACTTACATAGGCATACATATATGGTAGTGTATGTTTACAGCAAACTGTAATGGAATTAAGATCCAAGATTTTCATGAACAGAGAAAAAAGATACAAATATAAAATTTATAAAATGAAGCAAAGCTCTATACTTTTTTAAAGTTCATTTTTGAGAGAAAGAGAGACAGAGAGAGAGAGAGAGAGCATGAGCCAGGAATGAGGCTGACAGAGACAACACAGAGTCCAAAACAGGCTCTGAGTTGACAGCACAGAGCCTGATCCAGGGCTCAAACTCACTCACTCATGACGTCATGACCTGAGCCAAAGTCAGGCGCTCAGTTGACTGAACCACCTCAGCACCTCTCTATACTTCTAATATATTGGCCTTATCTCTTAAAAATAAATATGTTCCCCGGCTCAGTAAATGTAAATACCTGAAAACGATGACTGACTCAGTAGCAACATATAATCATGCAGCCCAGAGGATAGCTTTTAAACATCATTTTCCATAGAAAGAATTAAGAACACTTGGAAATGTGACTGTTCCTGATCTGCATAAGGTAATAGAAATGAGTCTAGACTATACTATCAAGCCAGAAAGCAAAACCAAACAAATAAATAAACCAACAAACAATTAAAAGTAGATGAGGTCATGTCAGAAGGAATCAGGGACCAACTTGAGAAGGCTGACACTAATAAAATGGGACAATGTACGCATTAATGTGAATAATAATTACAATGAATCAAAACACAAAGATATTAACATCCATGTATCCCCAATAAACTGCAAGGGGAAAATGGAACACCTTCAAAAAAATTATTGCTTTTCCTATACTAATAATACCTTAGGATAAACAAATTTTTGTGTTTCTTTTCATAGAATTATTTTAGCTAATAAATGGAGAAAGAATGAAAATAGAATAGACTGAAAATAGTGACATTCTGTACTTCCCTAATGGAATGGATCTAAGTCGTAGCTAACATCGTAGAATAGAGGTTCATATCACACACACAGACTAAAAGAAGACATATTGTATTTTGTTTAATAACAGTACACATCACAAACTATAATTTATTTTTTAGCCAAAAAAGTCAAGCTTGAATCAAATCAAGCTTCTAGAGCTAACTTCCATTTTAAATAAAATACAAGTTGAGAGAAAAATACTTTTAAACAAGGCCCTACAAATGCAAACAGGAAAATCCAGAGTTTGGGACAACCAGGTTTTTTAATTAAGTTGCAAGAAAAGAGGAAAAAAATGCATATATGACAGAGGAAGAGATGAAAAACATATCAGTAAAACTCTAAATAAAATGGACCTGGTTTGGGTATTCTCCAAACAATATGATTCGAAGAAACCATCTTTGAAAATACAATTATGAGGTAACTGAGGGAATTTGGATCTCATCTTAATAATTGACTGATAACAACTTTATTATAAGTCATTTTATGTCTTAATGTTTAAAGTCAACTTTTGTGTTTAGATCTGAAAAAATAACCCTGCTATTGATAGTACATACTGAGATATTTAAGGACAAAATAATATAGAATCAAGGATTGTCTTCAAAATAGTAGAATGGAGGGAGAGGAAATGCACTGAATCATGTATGTAACAAGTCTGCCAATTGCTAAAGCTGGGTGGTAGGCACACAGGAGTTTATTATACTTTCCCCCCCAATATTGTAATATTTAACATTTCTTACTTCTGCCTCTATTGTTTTTTTAATGCATCAAATATATTAAAAGCTTTTCACAAGTTAAGACCATTCTTCATAGCCTTTGATTTTCAAAGGTGGTAACCAAGTCTGGAACCAGCATAAATGGTAATTTTCCTACATGTATTTCTCTGTGAAGTAAATATGACAAACATGGATATGGCCTTTAGGAAGACATAGATAAGAATTTTCAAAAGACTTTTGCCCATTATCCCATTATAAGGTCTAGGATTCTAGGTACCTGGGTCTACTTTGAGACAGCTTCAAGTCTCTGATTCCCTGGGAGAAGGGCCTGGGTATATCAGTTTTTAGTCAAGAACCTCCTTTATTTGAATGAGAACTTCCTTTTTCCATGTCTCAGGAGGCTGGCTAGATTTTAAGGACATTACACGAGTACCAGAAGGATCTAGCAAAGGTAAGGTTAGAGGATACACTAACCTCATGTGGCTTCCGAACTAGAGAAACCAGATGTTGACTTGATTTGAGCTAGTGACTAACTCTCAAGATCTCCATTCCCAGAGCCTAAGTGTACATGGTTGCTTCTCTTCTGGGTAGGCTTTGAATAAATGGACTCACAAACTTCAGCTATGCTTCTATGATGACAGTCTTAACCACCTCTACTTTTCTAAAATATTAACTTTTCTAAAATATTATCTCCCTGCTCACAGTCTTGATAATACTGAAATCCACAAGGAAGCAATGAGGCCTGATCTACAGAACTGCTATCAGGCATAGTTTTCAGTTCAGAACAGTTTCCCCTGTCTTCTAATCGCTGAGAGCGATCCTTGACTCCAATCTCTTTTATACTCCATGCAGCACTCCTCAGGGCCATATAATTCAAAAGAGTCACACACACACACACACACACACACACACACACACACACACACACACACACATGAAAACACAGGCAAATATCAGAAAGATCTAAGACTTCCAGGCATAGTTCCCAAAGAACATTATTAATCACTCAGGACATGCTTTGTCTTAGGATTGTAAAACATTAAGATACCACTTAGGGGTTTATTGTCTATGTCTCATGGCTGCACTATAAGGTCCATGAAGGTAGGCATCTTAGTTAGTTATAATTGCTGATCTATTTCAAGCATGAGATATGCCTAGCATTTAGTAGATGCACAGTAAATATTTATTGAATAAAAGAAGAAGTAAAATATAAAAAGATGTATGCCATTGTGTGTATAGTTAGTAGTAAAAGGAACTAAATATTGTGTAAACAAATATTATGGGAACAGAAATGGAGATAAAGAAAAATAAGAAAAAGCTATGTCATGGTGTAAACAAGATAGCATGGTATAGAGTGTGGTTTTTACCTTACAGTAATGGAAGGTCTGCTAAAATATTTTTTAAAAGGGAATTGCATGATCTGATTTTCACTTTATATAAATCATTTTGGTGTCTTCTTGGAGGAAGATCTGAGGAGTCAAGAATGTTTTCAAGGTTACTGCAATACCTATTTTAAACACAAGGAGAGCCTGACTTAAGGAAATGGGAAAGATAAGTTGAGGCAGATTTAAAACACTGTACACCACTAATCATTATAGTAAGACACATTGTTTGATTGAATATAAGGAATGAGGAAGGGAACACAGTCTAAAAGGACTATCTGGGGAGTTAAGCATCTGACTCTTGATCTCAGCTCAGATCATCTTATGGTTTGCAGGGTAGGGTGTGCTTGGGATACTCTCGCTCCCATTCTCTCTGCCCCACCCCCCTAGCTCGTGCTCTCTCTCAAAGTAAACAAACAAACAAATAAATAAAATGACTATCAGGTTTTTTTTTTTTAATTTGGTATCTGGGAGGATAGCAACTCTGTTAATGAGATAATGTGTACAAAATCAGAAACATACCTTGAGTGGGCAATGATGTGTTCTTTTTGGACATTTTTTTGGAAACTGATATGAGAATATGGTGCAGTCTGCATTATTTATGAACTAATACAGATTAGATATACCACTTACTACCTTCATGACTGAGACAATTTAGTTCCCTTTTTTGCTTCTGTTTTCTCTTATAAAAAATGGACAATAACAGATACCTCACAGAATTATTGTAAGTATATAATTAAATAAAACATGCATCTATCACAGAAACAAACAAATGATCACTCTGTACTTTTTTGTCTTTTCTATGAAAAATACTAAGTGCCTAGAGGAAATCATGGTCTTCCTATGGAAAATGTAGGAAAAATGAATATACATATATATATTGAGTTGTTAGAATATAGGCACTAGAAAAAACCTTGAGGATAGATGAGATTACAGAGAGACAAAAGGCACAAGTGTAAGAGCAGCCAGCAGTGGATGGTCACAGGAGTAAGAAATTTAGATAGCTTTAGAGTAGCAGCAACTCACAAAGAAGACCAATAGAATATAGAGAAAGAATGAGAAAAAGCTTAAGAACAGTGGGGTTGTTGTTATTGTTTTTGTCATCACTTTACTAGATTATGGATTTAGCTTCTTTTCTTTTCTTTTTTATTATTTTTTTTTGAAAGAGAGAGAAGGGACAGGGAGAATCTTAAGCAGGTTCCATGCTGGGAATGGATCTCACAACAGTGACCTGAAATCAAGAGTCTGACGCTTAACCAACTGAGCTAACCAGGTGCCCCTGATTTAATGTCTGACAGTTGAATAGAGCTCATTAAGACTACCTGTTGTAGTTAGAAGTGCAACCTTCTTCTTGGTTCAGATTTCATACAAGTCCACAAAACATATTCGTAAAGGGACAAACAGAAGTCATTCTTCTTTATCGCATTCCCAGGGCATCATTCACAATGACATTTGTCCTGTGAGAACCCACTTTCCCATAGTCTTATACAAGGATATGTTTATGGAAATCAATATATTTTGCATTACTCTTTCAGTTGCTTATAACATCATAAAAAGTAAAATTAGTGTAAGAACAAGGCTCTACCTCCATCCCAATAACATTCCCTGGGTAGAAAAAAAAATAACCATGGGAAATAGCTGTCAGAATCTAAAGTTAGCATTTCAAAAAGGACAGATTCTTTATGAAAGCCTAAAGGGATTAAACTGAAGCAGTTTAAAGTTTACAGGGGAAAGCCAACCAAAGTAAAGGACCAGAAAATGATATGATGGTGATAAAAATGTGTGTGTCTATTCCCCAGGACAAGATTAAACTAAAGATCTGAAAATTGGCTGGGGTAGTGCAGTGTGAAATATCTCAATTTGTCTAAAATCTTGAGAAGCCTACACATTATCAATCACACCTGCTGTAAACTAGAGGAATTCCAGACAATCGAGTTGAAATTAGGAAAGAAGATGTTTTATCTTTCTGTCACATTATATGTGAAGCTAGTGTTCAAAAATGAATCTTTCACACGCTTAACATTGTATTAGATGGAGCTAATGATTAAACCAGGGAGGTCCAACCAAAGTGCTCTCGGTGCCCCATGCAGCCAGTAATGTGGCCTAGGGGAGACATTTCAGTCCCTTGCTCTGGCCTGCCACAGCTCAGCATCACCAATTAACAACATCTTTTTTTCTTTCCACACCCGCACAAGGGTAATTTAGGTTTGGCTTCTGCCTCCAGAAAAATGAAAGAAACTTAGGCCACCTATAATTCTCTGTACAAAAATCACAATGCAAACTGAAGAACATGACAAAAAATCCTGACATTTAAGGGAAAAGACATGTCAGGACAAAGTGGCTGCCTAGGAAGCAGCTGGCTAAAGAGTGATTGCTATGCTGATGGAGTTTCATAAACATAGCGCCATTTTAATCAGTCAAAACCTGTGGACTTCAAGACTTGTCAATTATATTGACAATTATGAAGTATGCTTGTGTTATTTCTTTGTGAGTATTTCAATAAGTGCTTTGCTTCCAACAAGAACTTTTTCTCTTCTTTAGATATTTTTCCTTCCTCCTGAGTCTATTAAAATAGCCAATATATTACTAGTATCATAATTTTTCTAAGGTATAACACACAAATCTTAGGTGTACAAATTGATGATTACTTGTATGTGCATGTACATACAACTGTAAATGTATATATAATATACATATATTCATGTAAATACAATTCAGAACAAGATATAGTGTGTTTTTTGAAATTTCCTCATGCCTCTTTCAGTCATTATTGCAGTGTTCTTACTTCTAACAATACAGATAAGTTGGCTTGTTATTGAACTTCATGGAAATGAACTCAGGTGCTATTGTACTTTTCTGTGTCTAGCTTCTTTTGGATGTCACTATGTGTGTGAGATTTGTACACATTACATTGGTATATAATTTATCATCATTTGTCATCCACAATATTTCGTTATACTGCTGACAGGCATTTGGAATTTTCATGTTTTTCTACTATGAATAAAGCTAAACATTGTTCCACAATATCTTTGTTAATTATAAGATCTCCTTTCTCTTGGGTATGTGTCTATGAATAGTACTTCTGGATCTAATAAGAAAGCACATATTTAGCTTTATCAAATATTCCCAAATGTTTTTCCCCAATTTATACCCTAATCAGCAACATCTGAAAATTATATTTTCTACACATTTTTACCATTGGATTTTGTCAGGCTTCTAAAATCTTAACCATTCCAGTAGGTATAAGATGGTATTATACCATGCTTTTAATTTAAATTTCCCTTATGTACAATGATAGTAAGCATCATTTCATATGCTTATGAGCATTTGGTTATTCTGTTTTGTGAAATGGCCTTACAATTTTTTTGACTTTTCCCCTTTCAATTTGTATAAATCATTTTGTATTCATAAGAGTCTTTCACTGGACATTTTTATTTGATTATCATGCCCTGTGTTGTACATTTGCTTTTTAATCTTTTAGTATTTTTTGTTGTGTTGGTTTTTCTAATAAATAGAAGGCCTTGATTTTTAAATATTTTGTGTGTTTAACAAATCTTTGCCTATTCCAAGGACACTAATATGTCCTTCTGAAATCCTTATTAATTTTTTTCTTAACTTTTTGATCTGCAATCTATCTGGAATGTGTGTGTATATTATGTGAGTTAAGAATCAAGAAATATCTTCTTTTTTTTTTTAAAGTTTATCTAGAGAGAGAAAGAGAGGAAGTATGTACAAGTGGAAGAAGGGCAGAGAGAGAGAGAGAGGGAGAGAGAAAATCCCAAGCAGGCTCTACGCTATCAGCAAGAGTGCAACATGGGACTCTATCCCATGAACCACCATGAGATCATAACCTAAGCTGAAATCAAGAGTAGGACCTAAACCTACTGAGCAACCCAGGAGCCCCAGAATCAGGGAACATTTTCCATTTGAAAATGCAATCAACACAGCATCATATTTTGAAAAGACCATTCTTTCCGCACTACACTCTGGTGTCTCCTTTACTATTGTGGTACTAATTTTATGTCTCAAATTGGACGATACTTTTGGATGACATTAACATTGAAATCAGTAAACTCTGATTTCAGAGTTGGCAGATAATCCTCCATAATGTGGGTGGGCTTCATCTAATCAGCTCAAAGCCTGACTAAAACAGAAAGACCAGCCTCCAGACAAAAGGGAGTTCTCTAGTACACTGCCTTTAGATTTCATCTGTATCATTGGCTCTCCAGGGTCCTGAGTTTACTGGCTCACAGTGCAGATTTGAGCTTTTCAGGTTCATACTTGCAAGAGCCAATTCCTTATAATAAACCTTTCATTGGAGATCCCTAATTAATACAGTCATACATAAGTTAAACATAGATATGTGATTTATTTGAGGTCTCCATTCATTTGCCTACTTCATGCCACTTTGTTTTTATAGTTATTTTCCACAAGACAGTTAATTTAAATCAAGTGACTTTATTAAAACCAGAGTCAGAAGCCTCTGACCAAATATTTTGATGTAACCACTACTGAGAGAATTGAAGAAGGTAAATAAGGGAAAAGCAATATTTGTTTAATCTTGCCAAATCCTTGTCATTCATAACAGTAGCTAAATAAATAAGATTTGAGACTAGTACTAAAAGGGACATCCTAATAAGTTAATTATTTAGAAATTTGGGGTTATATGTCAAAAACATTAAAAGAAAACAATGAAAGTGCAAGATTCTACTTTTGGCATTACAGCAGGAGGAATGCCATGGACCCATTCCTCTAAAACTGGTACAAAGTATAAAAGGACAACTACTTACATTCTTTTGGAAATGGTTTGGAGTCATACAGACTCACGCATTACTCAACAAAGTGAGCTCAGTAAGAGCAGGGAAAGTCTGTGTCTTATCAGGCCCCTGTCCCTCCTTCTCCTCTCCCAGCTTAATGGAAACTCCGCTCCAGACTCTTGCAACAAAGAACCCAGGATTTGGATCCCCCCACTCATAGTTGGAAGGCTATCTTCTTAGGAAAGACAGGATATCAGCCTTTTTTATACTGTCCCAAGTTATTTGCTGCTGAAACTAAGTTCTGGGTGAGTGTGGTCAAGAGATGAGGCTTTCTTCTTTTTTACAGCCACCTTCAGCAGAGTAGACTTTTGAACTTTGACATACCACTGTTGAGAATATTGGAATCATATCACCATTGCCCCAACTTGTAAGGTAATGGTTTTAAACTTGAAAGGCAAGCTTAGAAGCTATGAAAGTATTATAAACCCTGTTCCTTTCTCCTGCACTGAGGGCTCACTTCCTAAAGTGGGAATACTCTTCAGAGAGAAATACACTCATTTCCAGAGCACTGGCTTGCAGTTTTTCCCTGAGAGAGAAGGAGGACATGAAGCATAAAACTCCTAATTTCTTTTTAGGGTAACTGGCTTATTGTAACAGAGTGTGGAAAAGTTTAAGCCTACAGGTGCTCTCAAATACAATGGAGATTTTGGTAAAAGGCAATAGGGAGAAAACTGGTGGAATCATTGGGCACATAAGCTAAACTATAAGCCAGTTGGTTTACCTGTGACAGCTGGGGAAGGAAAAGCTGGGAGAGGTCCTCCTGGAGGCAGAACAAATCTCAAAACACTGACCTAGGCACTACTGCTTTAGAACTTGAATTTGAATGATTATTCTGCACAGAAGCCTGTGCACCAGATGTATTGTTGAAAACAATAGATCCATCAGGCAGTAATTAGTGGAGTTTAACAGCTCTTGGTCAAGCAAACAGTCAAATGGAGCCCTGACAAAATCATTGTTTCCCCACAGTGACTGTGAGCTTACTCAAGGCTGTGTCCCACTGAGGAGCAACATCAGAAACTGAATGGTGTGGTGTCAGTAGATAAAGAGGCTAAGAAGTTTTCAATGTGCAATCAAATAAAAATAACAAGACCTAAGAAGGATAGTGATTAGATTTGCTTCAATATATTATCTAAAGTGTCCAGTTGCCAACAGAAAAATTATGAAACATGAACACAAACCAAACCAAACCAAACAAAAAGCAAAAACAAACCCAGGAGAGTATGACCGATACTTGAGACACAGAGCAGGCAGGAGAAATTGCCTCTGAGGGTGGTCAGAAGACTGCTATAGCAGGAAACTTCAAAGTATCCACTGTAAATATATTCAAAGAACTAAATTCAACTGTGATCAACAAAACAAAAGACGGTATAATGACAATGCTGAATTAAATAGAAAATATAATAAAGAGAAATAATTTTTTAAAATGCCAGATGGAAACCCTGAAGTTGAATAGAACAATAATTGAATGTAAAATTCACTAGAGGAACTCAAAAGTACATTTGAGACTGACAGAACAAAAAACTAATAAAGTTGAAGAGAGATGACCAGATATGCAATCCATGGAATAGGAGGAAAAATGAATGAAGAAAAATGAACAGAAATCCTTATTAAATGTGGGGTCCCATGAAATGCACCAACATACCTGTAATAGAACTGGAAGGAAAGGGAAAACAAGGAAAAAGCAAATGAAATTTAGAAGAAATAAAGATGAAAACTTGAAAATTTATTTAAAAATATTAACTTACACATCCAGGAAACTCAGCAAACTTGAAGTAGGATAAGTGAAAAGACACTAATAGCCAGAATTGTCATAGCAAAAAGGCTGAAAATTGGAGGCAAAGAGAAAGTCTTGAAAGTATCAAGAGAAAAATATCTAGTCACTTACAAGGGAAGCTCTATAGGAACAGAAGCTGACTTACTGGAAACAATGGAGGCCAGAAGCAGTAGAATAATATATTCAAAGTATTCAAATAAAAAACTGTCAGCCATTAACCCTAAATCCAGCAAAACTACCTTCAAAAATGAAAATGAAATAGAGACTTTTCCAGTTAAGTAAAAATTGAAGGAAATTGTTGCTAGCAACCCATAATAATAATAAAGAAAGTTGTTTAGGCTGAAAGCAAATGACCACATATGGTAATTTGAATACACATAAAAAAAAGAGCACAGGAAAGGTAATTATGTAATTATGTAATATGAGCCAAAGATCTGAATAGACAATTTTCTAAGAAAGATATACAAACGCCCAATAAGTACATTAAAAGATGCCTAAATTACCAATCATTAAGGAAATGAAGATCACAACTACATTAAGCTATTAATTAAGCTTTATACTCATTAACATAGCTCCTATCGATAAAACCAACCAACAAAAAAAAAACAAGTGTTGGTGGAATGTGAGGAAATTGAACCCCTTGAGCACTGTTTGGTCGGAATGCAAAATAGTACAGCTGCTATGGAAAACAGTAGATTGGCTTTGGTTATGACTAGAGGATGATGGGTTTCTTGTCTGATGTCATGAAAACATTCTAGAATTGATTGCGTTGATGGTTGCACATAGCTGTGAATATAATAAAATCTACTGAGTTGTGTGTTCAAAATGGAATTATTGTATGGTATGTGAATTATATCTCAAAAATGCTTTAAAAAAGAGAAAAATATAATCAAAATGGTTGCTTCTAAAGCTCAGATGTCACAACTAGTGAATGCAGGGAAATGCTACCTTTTTATAAGTCCTATAGTACTGTTTGATCTTATTAATTACAAGCATGTGTTTCACTAAAAATAAAAATACATTAAAATAACATGTAATAAAAATTTTTGGTTTAGTAATGATTGAGTTAAAATAAGTAAAGGCAAAAAATATACATGCAGGAAGAAATGTCACAATTAATGCAATATAATCAAACTCATTAATATTTCTGCATCCAAATGCAATAGAGTCTAAAAAGTAGCTTTATGATAATTTGGGTTCAACTTTTCGACCAACTAATGAAGGACAGACTTTCAGTCTATCATTTAGGAAAAAAAAGAAAAAAAGCCAATATCTTTCACTTATTTATTTATTTAGATTCAAAATCACAGATGAGGGTTATAGTTTTGTAACTCAACATGATTAAACTATATTCTATTTCACCTCATTTTAACATGTGACACATGTAGGTTTTATATCAACTAGGGATCTTAAGATGTTTTAACTATTATTATTGTTAGAATTATGCTATAAATGAAGAAGATACCCTTGTGATTTTCACATAAATGGGTCAAGGAATTTATTTCCTTTGGAGTTATACCAATTAAGATTACTGTTTGATGTGGATTTCTTATATTGCTGAACCAGCTGGCAGGAATAGACCTCGTATTCAAATAGTAGTTTGTCAATACTCAAACATATTCACTCCTTTTTATGGTTCTAAAGTAGCTTTTTAAATGTTCTCTTATTAAAACTCTATCTTCTTCCTCCCTTGAATTAAACTATCCCCACACTTAATCCCTTTTGATTTGCTTTTACCTTGTTCTTTTCCCCTATTCTGTACTACCTTCCTTCCATGGTCAGTTATCTCCATTTAGCTGCCAAAATATTTCTTGCAGATTCTTCTTTAGTCATCTCTTTAAACTCTCCCAAACTGAGTAGGATTTCCTATCTACACCTCTTTATACTGAGTTTATCCAAGCTTTCTTACTGAGGAGCTAAAATTGTCTAGACCTATGGAGGATTTTGAGCATCATCTGAGGAGCTGAAGTAAGACCAAGAAATGTTTCAATAGCAAGATTAGCATCAAACGGAAAGTCAAGGATTATGCAATTTAGAGATGCTAGTCTTAGCCAAATTTTCCATGCTGTTTGGCTCCTTTTTGCCTTTAGATTCTTGAAGCATCTAGAAAGGACACTTCCTAACGTGTCTTCCAAGGCAAAGTGACTCACCCAAGGATATGCATACTGCTATGAAATGCTAACAAAAGTAATATTAGTTTTCCCAGTGAGACTGTAAAACCTCAGTTACATTTGGGAAAGAAAGAAGCATTCTTTGTGAATGATATTAGTCCCTGACTTTGTTCAGAGGTCTTATGGACTTCTGTGACTGGCTATGTCCCAAATGTAGAAAAGAGATGGAATTGAATCTGAATTTGAATCTGAATTCCCAAACATATTTGTATACCCATATAGAAAATGAAGCAATACCATAAAATTTCCTTCATATTATTATATTTGTAAAAGGGAGTATTTATTTATTTTTTAAAAAACGACAATTTTGTTCATGGCAAAATCTAATGAGCTACAAGACTCTGAACAATGTGGTTCCTATTTTGTTCACAACATCGTGGATCAAGGACCAGGGCATAGAAGGTTTTTCCTAGGGCTGGCTTATTTTCATTCAAATCATGGCTTGAGTTTGCCTCTGTAGTTTCTTTGTGTAAATAAAACAATTAATTAAAAGGCGTTCATTCAAGGAAACAGAGCATAAATGGTGGTGATCATGAGTTATAATACAGCAATCTCATCAGGTAATTAAATGGAAGCGTTTTCCATGTCTCAAAAACTGTGTTTGTCTCAATAATTTACCTTCTTCAATGTCAGAAAGTATACTATATATTTTTTATCTTTTCCATTTTTTCTTACTGTCACCCATCTTCAGAATTCTTTCCAGAATTTTAGGTACTCTTGTTAATTATATGTTAGAGCATCACCATTTAAATGTTGCTTTTCATGAATTGAAAATAAAATACCTGTAGGACTTGTCCTACCAGGTATCATGACTAAAGTAATTATGAAGCATGTTATAGTCCGAGGTATAGGAATAGAGCAGATCGATTTAGAACTCTGAGCAGATTCAAATGCATGGGGTTAGTAAGTAATGGATGTGGCATAGCAGAACTAATAAAAAGAGATATTTTGGACCAGTTATACTATAAAAAAAAAAAGATTTGCTTCTTATGTAATGCCATATACAATAATCAACTCAGATTGATAAAAGATGTTTTAAAACATTAGACTAAACTATAAAAATATATCTTTAAAATCATAATATCTATAATTAAAAGAAGTCACAGATATATTTGTCTGCATGAAAATTAAAAACTTTTGTTAAAAGGAGAACCAAAAGATAAGCTCAGATTGGATATGTCATTAATAAGACATGTTATTGATTAAAAAATTAATATCTGAGGTATATAAATAATTCCTAAAAATCAGGAAGAGAAGCACATACAAAGCATCAAACAAAAATATTAGCAAACTTTTCTCAGAAAGAGAAATGAGAATGACTAATAAACATATGAGTAGGTGCTCAACCTCTTATTGGTAATTAGGGAAATGCAGCATGAGACTAGAATAAGATACCATTTACACAGCCACGTGCACAAATATTGATGTCAGAATAAATCAAGTTCCTTGAACAGTTCCTAGAACATAGTAAAATTCAATCAGTAATCATTGGGAGAATGAGTAAATAAATAGGATGCATGCAATCTGCTTAGGAGTGAAAATAGCTACATTTAGGGAAATAATTTGGTATTATCTAGTAAAGTTGACTCTCATATTCCCTTGGTCCTAAGACCCAAAGAGTCCCTGTGCATGTGTGTGCCTATGTGTGTCTGTGAAAGGGTGTGTGTATCCTGAATAAGTGCATCAGGTACATGTATAAAAACACTACTGACATTGTTTGTGATAGCATTACAAACAAACAAACTGGAAAAGAATTCAAATGTTCATTAATGTTCAACTGTTCATTAATTTATAAAAAATAATATAATTGTGAATTGATTAAAATATAAATAAAAAATGAATGTTACTCAACAATCTAAATAAATGATGGTTATGTACTATAACTACACAAACATGAATGCATCTTTGAAAATAACATGGAGTGAACAAAGCAAGTTGCAAAAGTCTACATATTTACTGATTTTGTTATGCTACAGTTCAAAATCATATAAACAGATGACTATTATATAACATATAGTTTTATATAGTAATATACATATATGTGGGAAGAGAAACTTTTTGGGGAAAGTAATGAAAGGGACACACAATTCATGATGCTGCTTTCTAGAGTAGGGAAGGGATGTGATGAGATGGGAGGGAACATGTAAATAGATACCTGATCAGTAATGGTAGATATCCAAACATGTATACTCACTTTATTATGTCTCATAGTTGCATTTGATGTATATATTCTTTAATGTGAATAAATTTTAACAATATTTGTAGTATATGAAAAGCTTTTAGAACTGATCTAAGTTATTGTTAAATGTTGAAAGAATGTTGAAATTTAATTATTTACAGTTTTCTTAAAATAATGAATCTACAAATGAAGTGTACTGATATTTATATGGAATTATGAATATATAGTCAGGATGTATAAATTAGTTTATACAATTTCATGTGTTTATGTTGGTTTTTGCTAAATCACAAACATTTGTTATCAGTGATTAATATTCATATGATTAGAAAATGCTTTGGAATGCATCTACGTTGTTCTGTGACAATCAGGGATATGAAAACATAATAGTAATTTATGTTTTTTAAATAAGTCCTACATTTCATTTATATTAAGTTAATGAACTCATTTAAATATTTTTTCTTTTTAAGAAAAAAGGTAGAATCAAATGAATTGAAAATTTTATTTTTAAATTTTAGTAGTTTTTGCAAAATACACTCCAATATTATTTATTTATTCAACCATTGTGAAAAAACAGAAAGTAATAAATAACACTAAAAAAATATTGGAGTGCACAAACCATTAAATATGTAGGTTCATTTCATTAAGCCATAATTTAACCCACATGTACAGTAATTTTATTGCTTTTGACACTTTACCCAATTAATGTCAATAATATTTGAAGGTAGAGATCATTAAGAGATTTACTGAAGTGATGTAAAGATAATTAATTTTCAGATGGACACATTTTATGTCTCCTGAATGACCAGAAATGTATTCTTTCAATTTGAGCCATGAATACTTTTTACTTGCAGACAACTTACAAAATATCACCTAATGTTCCCGCATTTACATCAGTTAACATTTTCTGTTAAAATGTTGCATTTAGATAGTGCTGTCAGAGACAGATTTCTCTAATATTAATTCACAGTATGTAATTATTATTTTCAATGCTGTCACCTTGAGGAAAAAAACACATGCAAAATAGTATAACCACAGATAATTTTTAATGTTGATGGTATTTCCTAAGTTTCCACAATTTCAACATTCACAAGAATGAATGTTCTAGTAGGTATACCTAAAAAAATTTAAATTGAATAACATGATTATGATAACTAGAATAAATATAAATCTTATCCATTTAGAACATATTTATTATTATTATTATTAATGTTTATTTATTTTTGAGAGAGAGAGATCCTGAGCAGAGGAGGGGCAAAAAGAGAAGGAGACACAGGATCTGAAGCAGGCTCCAGGCTTTGCATTGTCAGCACAAAGCCTGATGTGGGGCTCGAACCCATGAGCTGAGCCGTGAGATAATGACCTGAGCCAAAATCAGATGCCTAACTAACTGAGCCAGCCAAATGCTCTTAAAAATTATTTTTAAAAGGGTTAATACTGCTCTGCTGGGGTGTTTTAGAAATTTGTGAAGGAGAATATTGGGAGAGCCTATTTAGTACGCTAGAGAGCTAAAAATACTATCCGTGGAAGAACATTTATATATGTTCCTTATTCTGTGTATCTTCTAAGTGTTCCATCTGACAGCTCTTATATGTGTAAAAAATACGTAACTTTTTCAGTTTACAGCTAAACTCTAGTTTGTATTTAAACACAACATATTTATAAACATATTTTTAAGGGAGAAGTATAACTACTGTGTGAATCAAAGATTGTACTTGGTGTAATTCAGCATATTATCAAAAATTTTCCACTTCTTCTAATGGTCTAATAGCAATATTGCTGATGGTATTTCAGCTGCCCAAACAACTTGTAGCAGTGTGTAATCATAGTCATTGTATTCATACATATAAATCCAAACACCCAACTACTTAATTATTTTCTACTGCAGTAAATATCTGAGTATTTATGTATTGATATGCATCTACTTTATATTATAATCAATATTACATTGATTATTAGGGGAAGGGTACAATATTTATGTGGTTGGTTGTAATATCTATACATTTTATTTGATGATATAAAAAAGAGTATTCCTTTGAGTATTAAGGTTGAGAAGAATTGCATCAGAGGATATACTAGATGATGATGATCAATGGAAATATTACTTTATTTCTTCAGTGCTTACTGTTCTCTAGCCTCCTCACAGATTTTGAAAAACTGAAGAGCCATCAGTGTAAGTTCCTATAGACCAAATGCTATGTTGAGTCAATTTTATAAATTCAATGTCATAAGAAAGGCTTGTAGAGTACAGTTTATATTACATTGCTATTTTAAATCTACTCTGTAGTTATATACAAAACATTTACAGAGATTACAACTAAAGAATATATAATTGCAAGTCAAAAACTTGAGCCTAGGGCACACTTGTTTGTTATTAAAAATAAAATATCAGGGGCACCTGGGTGGCTCAGTCAGTTAAGCATCTGACTTCAGCTCATGTCATGACCTTGCAGTTTGTGAGACAGAGCCCCACGTTGGGGTCTGTGCTGACAGCTCAGAGCCTGGAGCCTGCTTCAGATTCTGTGTCTCCCCATCTCTCTGCCCCTCTTCAGCTCGTGCTCTGT
The DNA here is from genome assembly GCA_017311185.1 of Proteles cristata cristata. NCBI lineage: Eukaryota > Metazoa > Chordata > Mammalia > Carnivora > Hyaenidae > Proteles > Proteles cristata. The sequence continues at coordinate 1,477,556 of JAESUZ010005128.1, read as the reverse complement.
CTCTCTCTGTCTTTCAATAATAAATAAATGTTAAAATTTTTTTTAATAAAATAAAATATCAGATTCTGATGAAAACCATATAGAGAAGCATGGATAAAATGCCAAGGGGCATGGAAACAACTGCATTTAGTTTATAAGGGAAGTGGCCCTTATTCGGTCCTTGCTGCACAGTAGAATCACAGAAGGTTGATATAGCGATGCACTTTCAAGGTGCAGGAATAATTGAAACTTCACGAAACATGTGTACATTAAAGAAGCAGCCTGGTGTTGATTAAACTTACAGTGGTTAAGCTCCACGAAGTGGAGACGATTGCAGTAGTATAATGAAAAATAAGCTGAGAAGTAGTTAGACGTAAAAAGAAAGGCATAAATTCTTTAGAGGTGATTCTGAAGCTTGTGGTGGAGAGCAAGCCACAAGATGGATACATTAGTTTTGGTCTGTCTGGGATGTTGAAAAATCAATAATGCTACTATATTTAACAAACCAAGGTAATTGTTGGCTTTCTTCCCTTCCAGGCTCCCAAATCTCTATGGCCATGCTTTAATGTTCGATATTATAAAATTTGCTGCAGTTTATTCATATAAATTCTTTTAAATATGTGCTTTTTAAGGATACGTATGGTTTGAATTATTTTACAAAATCTAACATATATCGGGCTGATACTTACTAAATGCTTGAACAAATAGGGGAATAAAGGCATTGTGACTGGTAGTGATATTAAACTTTTAGTATAATATTGAGAATTTGTGATTATTCATTTTTTCTCAGCCAATGTATTAAACTTGGACCGTCTTACAACTTTTCTCAACCATTTAAGGAGTACACAGTGTTGTTGTCCATTTCCATAGACTCAAAACTGTTTAGTAGATGTTTTTAAATTATAATTCATTTCTACATACTAGGTGGGTAAATTAAGTCTTGAAACTTTGAGCATTTAGATATTAGATATAAACAGATATAGAGACAGAACAGAGAGAAGCACTTGAGTGTATGTATGAAAAACTTAATAGTGCCAAAATGCTTTTATTCCAGTGAGTTGAATTGATACAAATAGCAATTAATTTACTTGAACATTCACTTTTGCATTCATTGACTACATAGTTACTCCTTCCAGAAAGCACTTATCTTCATTATGTTTTGTTAAAACAACTATAGGGAACATTTTGTAACATGTAAAAAATAAACAATTTGAAGAATAGCTTGACAATATCTATGCAAATTTTAAATATTTCTAACATTTGATTCAGTATTTTAACTTTTGGGAATTTATCCAACAGATATACTCACACATTGTTGACAGATGAATGGATGGATAGATACAGAGCGAAATAGGAAGATGATAGATGATAGATAGATAGATGATGATAGATAGATAGATAGATAGATAGATAGATAGATGATAGATAGATGATAGATAGATAGAATAATGTAGATACAGACATTAATGTGGCATGGTTTATAAGCATGAAAAAATATGATCTAAGTGTTCTCCTATTTTAGATTGGTTGAATGAATTTTTGTATATGTAAATAATATAATAATGTCTAATTGATCTATATAACTTACTATGGAAAATACCTATTCTTATTATTTAATTAAAAATTACTCAAGTTGAAAACAGAATACAGAATAGCACCTCTTTACAAAAAGAAAAGGAGAGGCACCTGGGTGGCTCAGTCAGTTGAGCCTCTGACTTCAGCTCAGGTCATGATTTCATGGTTTGTGAGCTGGAGCTCCATGCCGGACTCTGTGCTGATAGCTCAGAGCCTAGAGCCTGCTTCATATTCTGTGTATCCCTTCTGTCTACCCCTCCCCCACTCACACTCTGCCTCTCTTTGTCTCAAAAATAAATATTAAAAAAAATTTAAGTATTTAAAAAAAGAAAAAGGGAAAAAAGTATCTGGAAGGATATATGTCAATGTACATTCACTATAATTTCTTCTAGGGAATAAAATTTGGTGATTTGGGAGAACAGGAATAGGGAAAAAGTTAATATCCCTTATTATGGTTTAGTTATTTATAATAAATATATATTATTTTTGTAATTAAAATATCAGAAAGAGATTAAGACAGAGCAAACAGGCAAGAATTTGCCAAGCCTTTCCTATAGCATACTCAGCACAAAACATAAAAAATATGTCTTTAGGGATCTACTTTCTGTACTCAAGTTGTCAAAAGTGAATAATATTTGTAATTTCAAGTGACACAATATGGGTAAGAAGCAGATGAAGTTAATGTAATATGTGAGTTTAGACAATGATTTCAAACTATCCTCCACTGGTCTGTTAAAAAAAAAAATAAAAGTACCGGGAATGAACAATGAAACTGTGTGATTTGAATGTCTCCTCATTCCTTTTTTCTCTGGCTAGTCTGTGACGGAGATGCCTAATGACTGGTGAAATACCCAGAAGGCAGGCTGGAGAGAATGGACGAAAAAGTAAAAGCTATAAGCCATTAGCACACTGGACAGTGGAGAGTTGATGATTCTTTGAATACGGGAAATGCAAGATAAATGCTAAAAATCACTATTTAATATCTCACTGTTTGTCCCAGCTGATTAGTTTTGCTAGAGCTGATTCACAGTAGCCTATTGTATTTGTATCATTTTAAACTATGATATTCAGGAACTCTACCAAATTTTACATACATACTCTATGTCATTAAAATTAATTCTGTTCTAGAAGCTTGAAATGAAAGTTTTCTTCTCCCTTTCTCAGTATAAACATAAGAAATGCTTTATGGTTTTTCAGAGCTCTTAAAGTAAATAGCATTTGGGAGAAAAATGCTGTTTGTAAACAGCTTAACAATTTATTCATATTAAAACATATCTGCTCATTTTGTCAAAGAGATGCCCATGGCTTCACAGAAACGTGCCTAAGCAACCTTTGTAGTTATAAAACACACTCTGAAAACTTCCCCAAATCATTTACCTGAAGGAGCCCAGCCATTTTCTAGACGTGCCAAAAGACCATAACACCCAAACCTCTCAGAGCTGCTTGCCCATTACTCAATTATTCCTTAGAGGGATGGTAACTGCATCATAGATTACAGCTTAACTCTATTTTCCACAACATGATAGTTTATAAAATTACAGTCTATGCTATAGCATTTCTGTTTGATTTATACCCAGCCTGAGGCATGAAATCTGCTTCCTTCCAGGAGGAAATTATGCTTTCTTGAAAGGAGAGAGTAGATGACAACCATAAAATAACTCAGATTCCCTCCCCCACCTCTAGTTACCTATGTTCTTTATTTCTCAAAAAAAAAAAAAATAGGAGATTACTAATGTTTCTGGTTTGGCTAAATGTGAAAGGCTTATTCTTTGTTTTGTTGGATGCAAATGCTTCTGAACTTTATACTCAAGCCAGTGTTTGTCCAGAATGTGGTTAAATTTAAGGCTAGAGGGGAAAATTAATAAATTCCAACTTTGTTACTTAGCCCATTTTATGACATTGCTTTTTTGATGAAACACTTAATCATTTTTTGATGTGTGCAACTCAGTGAATAAAGATGTTTAAAACTGACCTTGGTAGGTCACAGGTTAATTCAATTTCCATTTACTCATGTGTAAGAAATATTCGCATTGAAACAAAATGAGAAGGATGAGGAAGAGCTATTTTAAAAACTACATCAATATATGTTATGGGAACACAAGTGAAACATTTCCTTCAACCGTTCAAAGAAAAATTATATATTTTGATACTAGAGCATTAGAAAAGTGGCAATGAAAAATGGTATAAATTAGATACAACCTAAGAGCATAGGTTATCTGATTTTTAACAGTCAATTCAGTTTTGTTCTGATGATGTAATGAAATAGTGAGATCTTCTAAATACTCTTAGTTGTTGTTGAAAGTCTAAATGTAGTGGAGTAAAATGCAGTGCATGAAAGAAAATGCGATATTTTACTATTTCAAGCCAGCCAAAAGCACATATTTCATTTCTTCCAGATTCCTGTTCTATAGAAGCACTGATGGTTGTTTTAAATATGGATGTAATAGTTTTATGTGAATTACATCAATACAGTGGTAGTTACCCTCAAGTTCCTAAGTTCTTAAGAAGCTATGATTTTTATTTTTGCTTCTTCTAGTTTGGGCTATGAAGACCATTGGGGTGGCAACAGATACACGAAATAAGGCAACAGGCTACCATTAGAGTAAATGGTTTGAGACCTGATGGTGGTCATGATGGCTCTTTCCATGGAAGGACTATCCTCTCTTAGAGCCCAGGCTATGCAGCCACACCTGTTACACAGGACCTCCTGATTACTTATTATCACCATAAGGGCAAAACAAATCTAACTGGTACAGTCTAAAAAAGTTAGTTAGCCAGAGCGCGTAGGTGGCTAAGTCGGTTGAGTGTCTGGCTTCGGCCCAGGTCATGATCACGCAGGGTTCGAGGCCTGCATCCGGCTCTGTGCTGACAGCTCAGAGCCTAGAGCCTGTCTTTAGATTCTGTGTTCCTTCTCTCTGATCCTCCCCTACTCACACTGTGTCTCTCAGTCTCAAAAATAAATAAAATATAAAAAAAAATTTAAAAAGCAGTTAGCCTCCTGAAAGTTTTTCCTACCCATTGCTACAATCAAAATTTTATCAAACTTTGGAGTGATTTGGATAGATATTTTTGTATCTTGTAAGGTAGGCCTCTAGCGAATGCTGTGCGACAACATCCTGATTGGAAAGGAATTTACTAAATTGAATAGCAATTGCATTGACACATACCACTGAGAATTGGACAATGTGTGGCCTCAAGGAAGGAATCCAGGCTTACATCGTTCAAAGCAAGAAAGAGCTCACAGATTTGGAATTATTATAAGATGCGGGAAACCTGCCGTGAATATTGTGAAGATATTGTTTTAATGAAACCTTTACTTACTGAGGTAAACCAGATTGTAATCTTTCTTCTTCTTCCTCTTTTTCTTCCCTTTCCCCTTCCCTTTCTCCTTCTTCATTTCTCCTTTTCCTTCTTTGAAAAAGAGATTGTGTTGAGCAGGAGAACTTTGGAACACCTGTTTTGTTTCCTCAAGAGAATATATCTCAGGTTTGTTATTTTATAGTTTTTTGGTAGAAATTGTACTATCTTTTCCATCCTAGAAAGAAAGATGAGTAAGTGTAAGGTGTCATTAGAATCTTATCTTCAGTACCAAGACTTGTTTTACATTTGAATATAACATTTCTTTTTCCCTAAAAAAAAATGACTCACATCTATGAGAAAAGGAGACAGTGGAGAAATTTTTTTTAAAATATGTGTTCTTTTTTTTTTAAATTGCATTTAAAAGAACAATATTGATAAAATGGTTACAAATAACTTGTAAATTTTCATCATCGTTGGGGAAAAATAAAATACAAACATTTTATTTCTCATATTTGCATACTTATCAAATCAATATCTAGCAAAAGACATATAAAGGATCAATATTTCCGTTTGGCATATCTCCTATTACTACATATTGGGAGATGACTTTGTTAGCTGATATTAGGATTGTTTTTTGGTACAGGCAGTGACATGTTTCAGTCCGTTTCATTTCAATCATTCTAGGGTAAATAAAATAAAAATAGGAGCAATCAAAGTAGTTTTATGATAATAACTGATAACCTAACTAATCTGATCTAAAATTCCAACTTAAAAATCTGTTAGCATACTTAGAAAATATGCAAACAGCCAAGAGAATTATTGAAGTAATCTTTTGCTTGGAGACATGCCATATTTCAAGCAGATGGGTGATATGACGAGAAGTGAAGATGCTGAATAAAGTTGTCTAGGAGGCTAAATATTTTCATCAATATGACACTTTATTAGTCATTCAGTCTTTACAAAACAAATATCGGGGCCAGGTTTACCTGTTGTAATGCTGCCACAGTCCTTTCCTTTCAATCCTTCCGTTTAAATCATACATTTAAATAAAGGTGGTAGAAACAGTGGGACTCCTATGCCTGGTTTCACAAATCTGTTCGCCCTTGATGGGGCTTGTGAATTGTGTGGAAATGTTTTGCTACTGTAAAACCAGGTGGTGCAATTAAATGCATAAATTGATGCAAACCAGAGGGGCTTTTGCTGGTGCAATGTTTTTTAAAGCAAAGTTGTAATTATAATCTTATAAACTAATAAAATCTGGGCACAGAGCTGCTAATGTATTTCCATGTGACTTCAGGAAGAACAGATTTTTTTTTTAAGATATACCATGGCTGGTAGCATTTTTCTCCAAGAAAAGAAAAACACTAGAGAAAACTATCTTAGAAATTTAAAAACAATTACATATTAAGGTTTAGCAAATTTTTTATAAAATAGAGTTACTGATGTAGAAGAAAAAAGATTTTGTTTTGTGTGTACTATAGTTGAAAAGATCACCACTTTATAGGCGAATGGGCACTACTTGAAATGTCAAAAGCTCTTATCTCACCATGAGGAAGAACTTATTAATTCTTCACAGTGTGGAAGATTATTTTACACAATTGATATCTTCTAAAAAATAAGTATCTTAACATTGATCATTTTTTCAATTTTGTATACTGTAATTTTAAATATGGCTCTTTTTAGTGAAAAAGCTAACACAAATTTTATTTAAGGATGGCAAAATATCTTTAGATATTTTTAAGCTGGAGGAATTGTTCTAATAAAATATTTACAAACCAAGTTATTTTCTGCACTAAACATAGAATATTGCAGATGCTTAGAAACTAGTATTTGCCAGAGATGTGGGAAGAGAGACAACTCTCTCTTCTATAAAAACATACAAGAATGTACTTGTAAAAGCTGTTTAAAGGGGCGCCTGGGTGGCTCAGTTGGTTAAGCATCTGATTTCGGCTCAGGTCATGATCTATCGGTTTGTGGGTTTGAGTCCTGCGTCGGGCTCTGTGCTGACTGCCAGCTCAGAGCCTGGAGCCTGCTTCAGATTCTGTATCTCCCCCTCTCTCTGACCCTCCCCTACTCACACTGTCTCTCACATTAAAACATTAAAAAAATTTAAAAAGGTGTTTAAAAACATCCTGATGGCCTCAAATGGCCATTACCCAGTAGACCTCATGATGAGAATGAAGTCCACAGAAATGCAATCATTGTACTTGCAATTAACAAGGGTTCTGCAACAAGGGAAAGTCAGAAAGGAACTTTTCCTCTAACGGGACTGGAATAGACCCCTTGCAGTAGCCTCTTGCATAAAGATTAAGATATATGCCTAAATACGAATCTGAATGCAGAGTTAAACTGCAGCACCTGTCTTTTCTACCACTTCCAACCCTCCCCCAAGATATTTTAATCTGGAGCTAGATGTCAGCAAGTATGTGTACTATCTCTGTGAGATTATGATAAATGAAAAAGAGGATGGACTGAGGAAAGCCAAAAGGGACCTCAAGCAAAATTATATACATATAAAAATCATAAGAAAAATGATAAAAACCAAGTTAGCTAAGGAAGTCACATTACTTTAGCAATGTATTCAAATCTAGGCTGCTTATAAGCTTATCTAATAGGCAAGTATCTGCTGTGATAAAAATGTGACACTGACAAGCTATTCAAGAAGGCACAGCCTAAATGTTCTGTACATTTGATAAGCAATTTCTGGTACAGAACTTGTTGGTAGGTAATATTTCTTTGTATCATCTATAGAATATAGACAACACTGAGACTGCTTCTTCAATTTTAAACAAAATTCCAAGCAACATAACATAACATTTGGTTTAGAGATTATTTCTTATCTGAAAAGCAAGACCATGCTATCTGAAAGCTCTTCACACATCAGTGGCACAGTTAACATTGTTTCTGATGGTGTCACTAAGGATGTTAACCACAATGCATACTCCTGTCTGGCTAATCCCAGCCATCAGTGATCCATCATGTCTCCATGTCCATCATACTATCTTGGTTATGGTGGATGACTTCCAAAAAGTCCAGCACACCACTGGTTCACTGGGCCCTCTTTATCAGCTATGTCCAAAAGTGGCATTGCTGGAAACTTTATTTCTCTAGAGTAGAGCTTGTTTCAACTGGAAGTTAAAGTTCCCTTGATACATAATCATGAGCAGCACTGTCTTTGACATTCCTAATGTGTGACAACATATTTTTTGAGCATACCTGTCAGGACAGTACTTGGCACATCTACTCTTTTCCTCTCTTCACTTTCATTGTCATGACAATCACCTACTTTCTCTCTTACAGTACCATCCTCCATAAGTCCTTTGCCACATTTTTCAGGCTGCCTTGAATGCTTTCCTGGCTTTGAATCATTGCACTTGGTTTAAAATTCATATATCATAATATTTGTTTTTAAGTGATTTGAAACAGGCTGGTTGGGATTATCGTCCTGCAGGACAATCCTGGCATGAGCAAAGGACAAGACGTTTTTATTTCTATTTTTGACTTTATATTTTTGCCTCTGGTTTTCTTTTCAGCAAAAAAGAAATTTAGACTTTTAGATCAATTTTAGACTTTTAAGATCAATTTTAGCATCATTGATTCTTGCTCAACTTCTTGTTTAGCTCTCTCTGCTATTTAGCTAATTCTCTTAGTCTTATAACCCAGCATTCCATTCAGAAGCCTTGATACAAGTTGTTTGAGTCTCCTTGATTTGTAGTTCTGAATCCAATATTTCTTCCATAGGATCCTCTCGGTAATGCTCCTCAAAATCTGTCAAATAATTAAACCATGCATCTCCTTCAACAGCATCTTTCAGTTGCAACAGTGAATCACAACATGTGGTATTTGAATTTGTCGTTGTTGCTCTGTTCTTTATTAACACCAGTGAAGATGGAAAGGACAAACTCCAGATTTGCTCTTCAGCTGTCACTCTTTTGTACGTGGAAGTTGTCATGTTTGGCTTTCTCTGCCCCCTTTTCAGAGCTTTGCCCATGTAACTACCTCTTAGAGGTAGTAGAATTTTGTAGAACCTACAAAATTCAACTGAGATTACAGTTGAATAGCATGTCCATTATTTTCTGTTAATTGTTCGTAATGTTCCATGCAATACTGCAATACAGCCCATGTTGCAGATTCTTTCCTTCACAGAGGTCATTACAGTGAATCTTAATATGTATAAGAGGTAAATTTCTTCTGATGGAAGGAGTTAACTTCAATTGTGCATTATCTGTGAATTGCCATTAAGTCCTCTTGCCAACAGTAGATTTTTTGTGACTGCAGCGGTAATATTCGGGTAAGCCTATCTCTGTGATGTCCTGTTCCTCCTACTCTTCTGCTCACTGAGAGTTCTGCTATTTTCCCATGATCTATTTGGCAGATTCACACCAGGCAGACCTAAGGGAGACCCCCCTCAGGGCCAGGCAAGAATGAGGCAGAGCCAGCAGCTACACACCTTCCACTCCAGGCCTGAGAATTCTGGAACTGCTGTGGCCACATCTGCAAACCAGGTGTGTTCTCACATCGTCTGTTAGTTTTAATTATATTAGCCATGAAAATTGACCTATCATAGCAGTAATATCACCTTTTTTACTTCTTTATGTTTGAAATAGTATTTTCTAAAAATAAAACATTGCAATTACTTCTTTAAAAAGTATTCATCGGGGCGCCTGGGTGGCTTAGTCGGTTAAGCGTCCGACTTTCGCTTAGGTCATGATCTCACGATTCGTGGGTTCGAGCCCCGCGTCGGGCTCTGTGCTGACTGCCAGCTCAGAGCCTGGAGCCTATTTCAGAGTCTGTATCTCCCTCTCTCTCTGGCCCTCCCCTGCTCACGCTGTCTCTCTCTCTCTCTCTCTCCTAGAAATAAATAAAAAATTTAAAAAAAAATAAATAAAAAGTATTCATCACTTCTGATAGAAACCCCCATTTAACGTATGAATTAATTGCACAAAATAGTTCACGACTAACAGTGCAGGGTATTTCAGACAGAGTCTCTTTTTCAGACATCTCCTCCTATTAATCAACTTTAAAAGTCTATTCTTAGTTAACTCAGTAATAATCTATCATACCCACTATGTACCAGGCATGTGTTAGCAACATGAGATAAAGCCGAGAACACAATATCCAAAGTTACTGTCCTCTGGGAACTTAAAATCCACGTGGTGTGGAGAGACAGAAAATAAGAAATCAGTTAGTAAAATATAAACTCTATCACTGTCAAGAATTGTGAAGTGTATGAGATTTTTTTCAACTTGTAAGCTAATAAATTAGCCTGCTGCGGTTTTATGGATGTTACTGGAAAACATGAGACTCCTGGGTCAGAGGCCAAAGGACTTTATTACCCAAAGCACTAATAACATCCAGGGTCTCATCATTTTCTTTTGCTGGTTCTCTGAGCCCCATTTACATGGGGCCTTCTTCATACAGAAATGAAGACGGGGCACTGACATACACAAAGTGTTGGATTACCAGAAAGGAACATTTAGCTTTGGAAATCAGAATCTTTTATAATGAGCAGTAAGCACGCCTGACTTTGCTGCAGAGTGCAAAGACAGACTACCTCTGTCTTCCAAGATTGCTATGTAAGCATCATTGAAAAGGTAGTGCAGAACAAAAATGATAATTTTTTTCTGCTTTCAAGATGTGCAGAAACACAATGGACAGATTCATGGATAATTGTTATATAACTACCAGATGCTGTAATGTAATGCAAATGTTATAAAGAAAAAACTTTAAGCAGTAAGTGTAGTGGGAAGGAGGATATTTCCAGTTTTGGAAAGTGTAGTCAGGAATGGCCTCATTGAAAAAATATTTCAGCTGAAGCTTGAAGAGACTGAGGGGTGAGGGAAACAGAAGCTATAAAGATGTAATAAATTATGGTACAAACCTGAATCCATATGGAGCTAATGAATTCTGTCCATTATTTTAGAAATACTAATATGAAAAACTGGTACCAGATGTGAATGGATATAATATAGAATTGTTAAAAGATAGGGGTGACTGGGTGGTTGAGATGGCTGAGCGTCTGACTTCGGCTTAAATCATGTCTCACAGTTGGTGACTTCAAGCCCTGCACTGGGATCTCTGCTGTCAATGTGGACTCTGCTTCGGATCCCCTGTCTCTCTACCTGCCCCTCAATTGTTAAAAGAAAACAAGGTCTCTTTTTTTAAGTTGAAAATTTATACCTTTTCACTAATTTCTAGCTATTTCTTCCACCACATATCCCTCCCCTCACAATCACTTTTCTACTCCGTTTCTATGAGTGTGACTTTTTAAATTTTTATTTATTTTTATTTTTTATGTTATACATATAGTGATACTATAGCATTTGTCTTCTTCTTCTTCTTCTTCTACTTTTTCCTCTTTTTTTTTTAGTCTGTCTTATTTCACTTAGCATTATCCCCTTTGGTTCATCCATTTCAGCCTAAATGTCAGAACTTTCTTCTTTCTTCATGGATGAATAATATTCCAATGTGTATGTATACTATACGTTTATCTAGTCATCTGCTGATAAACACTTAGATTGTCTGCACATCTTGGCTATTGTGAATAATATTGCAATGAACATAGGAGTTCACACATCTCTTTGAGATCCTATTTTCATTTCCTTTAAATAAATACAAAGAAGTGTAATTGCTAGACCATATGGTAGTTTTATTTTTAATCTTTTGAGGGACCTCCATACTATTTTCCATGTTGGCTGCACCAATTTACATTCCCACCAACAGTGCACTAGGGTTCCCTTTTCTCAACATTCTCACGAACACTTATCTCTAGTCTTTTGATGAAACTATTCTGACAAGTGTGAGGAGCCACATCATTGTGGTTTTGCTCTGCATGTCTCTGATGGTCAGTGATTTTCTCCCATTCTGCAATTTGCCTTTTTATTTTGTTGCTGATTTCCTTTACTGTGCAGAGAAGCTTTAGTTTGATGTAGTCCCATTTGTTTATTTTTGCTTTTGTTCCTTTTTTGGGAGGGGTATTAAATTTAAAAAAATCATTGTCAAGATTGATGTTTAAAAGTCTATGTTTCTTCTAAAAGTTTTATGATTTCAGGGGTTAGAGTCAGGAATTTTTAAGTTTTAACTGAAGGGTAGTTGACGATTACATGCAAGTTTCTAATCCATTCTGAGTTGATTTTTGTAAAGTTGCATTTTGTAAATAGAAATTTAATTTATCTCTGGGCGCCTGGATTGCTTAGTCGGTTAAGCATGGTACTGTTCATATTGGCTCAGGTCATGATCTCACAGTAGTGAGGTTGAGATCTGTGCGAGGCTATGCACTGAGCATGGAGGCTGCTTGAAATTATTCCTCTCCTCCTTGCTCTATCTCTCCCCACTCCTTCTCTCTCTCTCTCTCTCTCAATAAGTTAAAAGAAAGAAAAATGTACGCTTTTAAAGTTGTATTTTGTAATTAGAAAAGAAGGTCATTTTAATTACTCCTCAAACTAATTTTTGTAGTAAAGTAACCATTGCTATAATTTTTGAAAAGCAAACATTGGTATTAAAACAAGTTTGATATGCTAACATTGGCATTGTACTTGCCCAAATTGGACTTAAATTTGGGAATATCTTTAATGAGAAAGATGTAGTATAGGAATGGAGAATCAATGATAGAAACTAATAGAGACAATTTTAATCAATATTTTTTCCAAGAACTTTGACAAAAACAATTTAAAACAAAAAATTCACTGAAAATAAATAAACTTATTTACTAAGCACAGGTAAATAAATTTGGGGGATAAGAACAAATGTATAGTCAGTGAAAGATTCATAACTTAAAGGACTATTAAAAATTATAATAATAATAGAAGGATTTAAAAATGACAAAGGCTTTAACTCAGGAAACTATAATTAGAAAAATAATATTAAGTTACAACATAAATTAATTACATCTTAAAAAACATAACTGATTCTTTGAAGTGATATTAAGTTATGTTACAAGTTATGCACACACACATAAACACAAACCCCAAATATCAATTTTAAAAATTAGACTAAAAACTCCCAAATAAACATGAACCATTGAAATTTATAAATATTTTCAAATACTAATGGCTGCACTTGAGTAGTGTTCATTCTAGGGATACAAAGGTACCTCAACATAAAAAATCTAAGGCAAGATTTAGCTATATTGATCATAAAAAAGGGGAACATCTCTAAGATTATTTTAATAGTTGTTGAAACATAATTTGATCAAATTTAATAGTGCATGATAAAACTAGTAATAGACCCGAAATTACGTATTTAGTGGAAAACGTTGGCCAATTTCTGTGAATCTATTCATAATCTTTATGTACCTCTCTTGGTTAGAATATTCATACTTTTGGTGCACAGATATTAATGTGTTAATTACTGGATGCTACCCTGAACTCCACTAATATAATATAGTGTATGTATACTATATTAATTTTGTAAAATAGGAACATTCTTGGGGTGCCTCCGTGGCTTTATAGGTTGAGCATTTGACTTTGGCTCAGGTTATTATCTCATGGCTGATGACTTTGAGCCCCACATCGGGCTCACTGCTGTCAATGCAGAGCCACTTCAGATCTTCTGTCTCCCTCTCTCTCTGTCCCTCCCCTGCTCATGCTTTCTCTTTTTCTCTCAAAAATAAACACAAAATAATAATAATAAAAAAATATGAACATTCTAGATCCTAATACACATCTTGACTAAGGGAGTTTTGATGAAGAGGTTTTGTCTTATATTAATGGTCAATTTGTGTGTGTGTGTGTGTGTGTGTGTGTGTGTTGCATCATAATATACATGAAAAAGAACAAAGAAAAGCAATGAATATTCAATCAATTAATATACCTTTGTAATCATTATACAAGTCAGGATATAGATCAAGTCTAGTACTCAGGAATACACTTTCATGGCTTCTCCCAATCACTACCATTACTCAATGTTCACATAGGTTAGCATTGCCAATTTGGGTAATTTATAACTGCATACATTTTGAAGTGTGCAATTACAAATCGTGTAATATTCTATAGTTGACATCCTTCATTCAACATTATGTTTGTGAATGTTGTCATGGTTATTGTATGCAGCTATATTTCATTCATTCTTTTTGCTGAATAGTGTAATATTATATAAATATAGCATGTTTATGTATTCATTCTACTGTAAATGGACTTTTGCTTTGATTCTTGTTTGAGACTGGTGGATTTTTTTTTCTTTTATGTGTATTGCTTGATTTGTCAAAAAAGCTAACATGCTGTTCTTTGGTAACAAAAAGTGTCAAGTTATAGTATTAACCTCACAGCAGATACTTCTGAGTAAAAAGGTAATGGTGTTGATCTTCTCCAAATATGTATGACACTCAACACCAGAACCAAAGTAGCTAAGGAAACTAAAGGAGTAAAGAAGGGGAAGTTAAATTAATCTAACTCTAACAATTCCACAATAGAAGATCAAAATAACAAATAATATTAGTGCTTTCTTTCTGTATGTCAAGGGCAGTACTGCATATATTATATTTTATCTTCTTTTATGTCTTCCCCCTGTCTATCAATATTGATATAATTCCTGCCTGTGACAGTATGCATGCCCTGTTGACCTCATCCATGGCCCTTAGTTTCCTATAACATAACAGTGGTCTTTGCTTCTAATACCCCTAGAAGAAACTGGGCATTTAAAATCCAGCTCCAATGGAGAAAGCAATGAAGCTGAAGACACCAAGTGGACACTGGACAAAGGAAAGAAGGATCTTTCCCTTATTATGGATTCCATAGATGTACATGATCTTCTGTTAATAATTAGATAAATGATAGATAGGTAATGGACTGAATATTTTGTTCCTTCCAAAGCTTATAAATGTAAATTAGAATATTTGGAGTGAGAGGCTACTATCTGTGTATTTACAAATGGACTAAAGACAAAACATCTTTCTTGGAAAATTTCTGATAGATAAAGACTATCAATACGAGATACAATGACAAAGGAAGGCCATAGAAAGAAATATTCAATAGAATATGACTTTTTGTTCTATTTTTCCTAAAGTGATTAAGAAATATTCCACTTTTCCAGCTTACTAAGATGGATTTTCCCTTAGCAGATATACATTCCAGTCATTTTATGCAACTTTTCCATTGATCAAGAAATTTGACTATATATGGATAAATGTACTGTACATGTGCTAGTTTTGTGCCAAAACTGATACGGCACATATAATTAATTGATTGATCTTGATTTCAGGGAAGCTACCATTTCAAGTAGTATAATGTTCTTCTAAACTTTAGAAGCATATATTGCCAAGGACTGCAAAATCCTGAAAAACAATTAAAATGTAAACTAAACAATAATGGTGCTATTTATTAAGGACATAATTTGGTAACAATTAAAAACCAGGAAAAGAAAACCTCATGCCTTACCAATTTATGTTAAATTAACTATTTATGTAAGATTTAGTTGGAGACAAAGAGTAGTTAACTCGCATGATCAAAACAAATTATCAATAAAAATACCTAATGTTGCAGTTTTTACCAATTTTGTCATATGCCCGGGAGATCCATGCTTTTAAAGTTTAAGAAAAGACACTCTTCTCATAGGAAAAATTCAGTGCTCCCATGTCTTCTTGTGAGTTAAACACATTTGTCAATTTGGAACTTTCTTATTTTTTTTCTTTTGATAGGTATTGATTGATATTTATGAAGCATAGATATAAAAATATTAGTAGAGCATTTAAGTTCCCTGTGAGGATAATGTTTCATATATAATATATGGAAACATTGGAGTATAATTTTAAAGAGCAAAAACAAGGATTTTACTAAGACATAGTCTTGCTGAGTTTTGTTTTGTTTTGTTTTTCATTAAAAAGTAGTCAACATCAGTTTAACAAGGTTGACTTCTGATATAGAAATAATATGATCCAAAGGATAATTTTGGTGGGTCAGAAGTCATGAGACTCTTGTAATATTTTTCCTTTAAGATCCCAATGCACATACTTATTTCAATTTCAAAAATCATCAATTACAATCTTTGTATGAATCTTCAAATAAGGAACTTCAAATAAGGTAACTTTACTTGAAAATATTTGGTTATACAGTTATCCACTAGAGGCATTCTAGTTATAGTTGAGACAGTTTTTTGAATGAACTCATTTCATAATCCATTTGTTTGAGGAGAAATGTATAAGAAATATCCATAGGTACTATGTTTCCATTGTTTGTGCAGGGGAGAAAAGCAACACAGCAAATGTCAAGTTGGTTTTGCCATAGTAGATTTTGGGATTTAAAAGAAACAAAAGCAATAACCTTGCAGTAGTCACAGAAATGTTGTAATACCTAGGGGCGCCTGGGTGGCTTAGTCAGTTAAGCGTCCGACTTTCGCTTAGGTCATGACCTCGCGGTTCGTGGGTTCGAGCCCCGCGTCGGGCTCTGTGCTGACTGCCAGCTCAGAGTCTGGAGCCTGTTTCAGTCTGTGACTCCCTCTCTCTCTCTGACTCTCCCCTGCTCACGCTGTCTCTCTCTCTCCTAGAAATAAATAAAAATAAAAAGAAAGAAAGAAAAGAAATGTTGTAATACCTATAATCATTAAAATTTGTCTCATCAATCAAAATAAAACAGTTGAATCAATAATTGCTAGATGTGATGTATAATGATGTGGTCCCAGGAATTTGGGAAGCCAACAGAAAGTAAGCCTACTTGCTGGGAGCCACACCGGCCTCTCTGGATGGCAGTCACAGTAAGGAAACGGCAGTGTTTGCACAGCTCCTGCCATGAGAAATAAAATACTCGTATCTCTTTTTGCTACTACTGGCTAATGTTGGAAATAAGCCTGCTAGTATTGACCAAGCCTCACAATATTCCAGATCAGACCTATATTCCCCACACAGATTGCTCATAAGGAAAAGCATATTCTCTTTTCAAATGATTCTTCGGATGAAAGCACTGTGGATGATTGTCAAAAGGGTCTTCCAAGGGGCTTGCAGATCCCAGACTTACATAATAAAGGGGGCTAAGAACATAAGAGTTACAATGAAGTCTGTCCCTGAGACAAAGAGCCTAATTTAGAGTTAAGGGCAGATATCCACCCCCACCCAATTGTTTCTGCTTGGAGCGTTGGCCCCCCAAGGCATTTGTGAGTGACTTATTCTGGCCTTGAATATGCTGATTGCTCCCTGTGAAGGGACCTATTGAGGAACTTTTTTTGTGTGTGATTATGGGAGCAAAGGTGTTTTTGAAAGACCTGTTTTTCTTAATATTCCTTAAACAAGCTATTGACCCCTGCTCACAAAGAAGTAACTTTACCCTTTTTATGCTAAAAACATTGTCTTGTATGCTAAAGATACCTTCCTTCCCCATTGGATAAGCATCTAAATTACCTACCTCAATCACTATTGATAAAGGTTAGGTAGAGTCCTCTACAAATCTATGTTCTGGGAAATTCTTACATATCAAATAAGCTTGTCATCAGAAATCATTGTCTGAGGCAAATGCCACTTCTGTGCCATCCCCCAAACACTTAGTTATAAAATAAAGTTGAGCCCCAGTCAGAGCAGAGATGCCTGCCTGGTGACCAGAGAGACTCTGGGGGATCTCTCACCCCTCCCTCGCCGACACCGTCCTTCCTTCAGGGACCCTTGGACCCGGCCTGAGCCGGCCTCCGAAACCTACTGTTTTTGTTATTGTTTTGGTGGTGAAAAATTCAAAAACAGAAAGCTTTGCATCTGGTATTCAGGGAAGCAGTAGGAAATGAGTCATGATTCTTACAGGTCACAGGGAGTTTCTTTGGCTGTGTATATCCTTGAGATTTGGATAAACTAAGATTTTAATCACCTTTCTGCTAACATTTCTAAAAAGAAAAAGAAGTAGACTAAAGTAAAAACCGTTGACTCTAAGAAAAGTCATTAATATTCATGATAGTCCATATACTTAAAGAGAAAACCCTTATGCTGAGAGTGTTTTCCCCTGGAACCAAGGGTAAGAGATTCGGTTTTACCAGTAAGTCAGTGAACAATACATAGATCTCTTTTTCTCTCTGTTTCTCTCTCTCTCTCGCTCGCTCTCACTCTCTCTCTCTATTTCTGTGTGTGTGTGTATGTGAAGAACTGTGTTATACGAAATGTCCAGAATAAATATATAGAGACAGAAAGTAGATCAATAGTTTACTTATTACTGGAGGGAACATGGGTAGGAGCTGCTAATGGTACCAGGTGTCTTTTCAGAGTGATGAAAATATTCCAAAATTACATTATAGTGATAGTTGCAGAAATCTGTAACTACAGTTCAAATAAGTTGTATGCAATAATTGTATCTAAATAAACTTTTATTTAAAAAAAAGCACAGACACATAAATACAAGGCAACATTTTTATTTTTAAACTCAAAAGACAGAAGATTATGGGGCACCTGCATGGCTTAGTCGGTTGAGTGTCCGACTTTCGCTTAGGTCATTATCTAGCGGTTCGTGGGTTCGAGCCCCGCGTCGGGCTCTGTGCTGACTGCCAGCTCAGAGCCTGGAGCCTGTTTCAGTCTGTGACTCCCTCTCTCTCTGACCCTCCCCTGCTCACACTGTCTCTCTCTCTCTCTCTCCTAGAAATAAATAAAAAAATATTTTAAAAAAAAGACAGAAGATTACATTGCAAGGTATGTAATTAGAACTAACATGACATGTGGGGAAAAAAAGAATGATGGTAACTATGTAGGGCCCTGAGCTAGGCATCTCGGAAGTTACTGAGCGAGAAATGAAGCATAGATTGTGATACTGACTTTCATTTTTTTAATTCATTCAACAGATTATTGAGAGTTATCTATGTGAAAGATTCTGAGAATACAACAGAGAATAAAATCTAAACATTCTCCAAAGTGGAAAAAAGAGATTACACTGTATTTTCACACATAAACACTGTATAGCGTTTGAAGAGCGTGGCATTTATTATGAAAGAAAATCACAGGTGGTTAGGAAAGCATAAGTTAGAGGAAATTATTTAGATTCAAAGGATCACACCGTGGGGGAGAAGGGCAATTAGAAACATTATGTATCAGTAAGAGTTAATCTGATGAAGACAGAGTCTAACGGAAGCATTGGGCTTGGTTAAATACTTTGAGATGGAAGAAGTATCACCTATGCAAAGAACTGAGCCAGTTCCTCCGTGCTCATGTGTAGTGACTGAGGAGGAGCTATTGTGGGGAAGGCCAGAGTGGTTAGAAAGAAAGAAGTTATTTTTGAATTTTATCCTGAGTGCCATTTTGTATTTGAAGAGTACATTTTGTTCCATTTTGGAGTCTGTAAACGATCACTGGTTGTTATCTTAAGAATGGGCTGGTAAAGAAAGTAGGATGTGTCTAAAACATTCTTATAAAGTTTGCCACTCCCATTCTGAAAAAAAAAAATTCAGGTGTATTCATCTCCTTAAAATGAATCTATAGCCAAGCTCTATCTTATCCTATCCTATCTTCTATTGAACACAATATTTTATTTTATACATACATGTGTATATATACATGTGTATATATACATACACTCATACACACATGTGTATACATGCATGTGGGTGTGTCTGTGTTTAGATTTTCTGTATATGTGGGTGTATATATGTGTATGCATGTATGTACATATATTTACCATAGCAGGTTGAATATTCTTTTTACATTTCCTCTCACTTGCACTAAGCTTAAATCTACTAAATGCCTTATTGAGGTTATCCATAGTCTGATTTTTTTTTTTTTACAAATGTTATAAAAGCAAACCAAGTTTATTTGAACAATCTAACTTGAGAGAAAGTGTAACTGAATATATACTGTAACCAGAAGAGAAACATTCTATGTCAAGTTTTAAAACAGAATGGCAGAATAAGCTGAAAAAAGTTTATTTTAAATCTGAAAGGAAAATGTTTACTACAACATGATATATTAACTTGACTCTTTACAATGGTAGATCTACTATTTGAATGTTTGTCTAATTAAGTCTTTTTAATATTGAGACCAAATGTAAACTATTTCTGCATATGTAAGTAAGGCTTAATGCAGCAAAATTTGTTATTTGATTCTACTTAATAAAATACTAAAAAAACAGTAAATTAAATTTACATAGGTTTCATAGATATGCCAATCACAAGTTTTAAGGAAAAATCAGAGGAAAGAATGTCAAATAGTTATAGGTAGTTTAAACATTGGATCAACAGTGGTGACAAATGCAAACTTAAGGTTATCCATTGATTTTAACTTGGAAAATGATTTGTACCTCTGTCCCAGTTATATTTCTGCTCACAGACTTTTAAGGTTTCCATTAATTTTAATAAAATAATATGAGCAAAATGTACTGTAGAGCCAAAAATTAAGTCCTCCATTAAAAGAAACCTCGGGCTGCACATAGCCCCAGGCTTAACCAACTTCTGAGCAAATGCCTGCGCTGCGGGAAGCTAACACCTAACCATAACAAAGCTTAATTGATTGCCCAAGGGACTTTCCCAAAAGGCCAGCAGCCACCCCCACCTTGCTGAGAGAAGGGCCTGGAGAGAGAGATGTTAACCTGTTAGTCGCCAAACAAGACTTAAAACTCTATGATAGACTGAATTCAAAGGTATCCCAAATGTTGTAATTAGATCCAGCCAAACCTGATTCAATCAGATACTCACATTTGAATGTTAACCAATGGACTTTTGGAAATCTGTCCCTCCCCATGACTTGTTTACTTCTGTCTATAAAAAGGCTAGAGGCTTTGTTCAGGGCCTCTCAGCGTCACCGGCAACGAGTGACTGCGCGGAGGACCGGGTTCGAACCTGCAAATAAACAACCCTTGCCGCTTGGCTTTGACTCTGGTCTCTGGTGGTCTGTTTTTGGGGTTCTCTCGAATTCTGGGCATTTCAGTACATTGACTTTAAAATAATTGTATAACCTGGGGAGCCTGGGGAGCCTTGTGTTGGGCTCTGTTCTGACAACTCTGAGCCTGGAGCCTGCTTCAGATTTTGTGTTTCCCTTTCTATCTGCCCTTCTTCTGCTCATTCTCTGTCTCTCTCTCTCTAGACATTAGAGACAGACATTAGACATCTAACATCAATATTTATATGTTGTATAGCAGTAGAGCTAGGGCAGATAAAGGATGTCTTGTTATCTCTCTACTTTGTGTTTATATACCATATACTGTCATCATCACCTTGCACAACATTATCTGTATCTTACATTGAGCTCTTTATACATGTTTTACACTATCTGTACACTTGTCTATTATTCTCAATTTCAAATTCTATCACACCAGTTAATTTAAAAAGAGTTTAAGTACTTTCTACAAGAATACTGGCCATGAATATAATCACTGTAAATGTTCTAATTCATTCTTTTTTCTTGTAGTTTACATACTGAAGATTAAAGTTTTAAAGCATGATATGCAAATATATGCAAACATGCAAATTGGCTATTTCATTTTCATCTAACACTCAAGCAAAACAACAACAAAGCTTAGAAATGTAACATAGTAAATAATACCACCAAGGAATGTTAAACCATTTGGGATATCTGGAAAGGTAGTTGTTTTTAACTAACTTGAATTAATATTAGTGTTATGTTGTCTATTTAACTTTTTAAAGAAATCAGCAATATATTATTCTATTTAGTTTAAGTAAACTGACACTTAGAAATGTCTTGCTCATTATCAGCCACTGTTCAATGATTGAATTATTATTAGGATAACCTCAATTTGATAGTCTCAAATAAATGTTTTGATTACTCATCACTGTATTCAACTGAACAGTAGTTATCAACTTTTTTTGTTTTTTGGAATTCTTTAGGTGCCTAAAATACATGAGAACTTCAGAAAGTTTTGGTTATATATATACATATTAATTTATAATTGATAAACACACTGTAGACATTACAACTAAAATAATTAAATATTAATTCATTTAAAATTTAAAGTAAGGCTATTGCTATTAATATAAATATAAATATATTATTTTATTAAAAGTTATATTTCCCAAAAGCAATAGTGAGAAGAGCCTTTATATACATTTTTCAAATACTCTTTAATGTCTGACTTTATAGAAAATAACTTGAGTCCCATTTCTGCTTTTGCAGTCATCCCATCGTGAAACATTGCATTACTTGTATGCAAAAACAATCCAGTCTCATGAAGATATGTAGGTAGAAAAGGGAGAAGATTTTGATAAGGTTTTCAGATAATTATGGATATTTTTTCATTGACACTATACCAAAATTTGACAAGTGATGTGGAAACTGAAACCATGCCAGTGAAGCATTTTAAACTATTTTTTAATGTTTTATTTATTTCTAGGAGAGAGAGAGAAAGACAGCGTGAGCAGGGGAGGGTCAGAGAGAGAGAGGGAGTCACAGACTGAAACAGGCTCCAGGCTCTGAGCTGGCAGTCAGCACAGAGCCCGACGCGGGGCTCGAACCCACGAACCGTGAGATCATGACCTAAGCGAAAGTCGGACGATTAACCGACTAAGCCACCCAGGCGCCCCTAGTGAAGCATTTTATACCATTACAGTGAAATCCACTGATCCCTCTTGCACCCTGAAAGGATCATTCACCCATTCATGATTGTATAACATCATCCATTGGCCATTTGGAAAATATTGGTTCACTTACTTATGCAATCTTCTAAGTTTTAACACATCTCATTATACATTATCATCTCTGAGTTAACATCAGCACCTACACCCATCTCATCAGAAAAGGCTTTCAAGATTGACAAGTTGTCGAGATGATACCAGGGGGTACAGTTTCCAAAAGTCTAATTTTCGCTTGAAATCTCAAATTTCATCTTGGCAATAAATATTGCCAGTTATTTTCTTTGAAATTTCAGTTGACTTTGTTCACCTTTAAGAAAACATCTGCCAAATACCTACATCTGAATAACCACAGCTTTTGAATTTTTGTTTCAAATAAAAATAGCAGTCCAAGAGAAAAGCAACCAGTTCACCACCTGAGGCAATCATGCAAGCGTCTTTCCTGGAGATGACCCCTGGGCTTTGGCAGCAGCAGTGGCATAGCTTGTGTACTCCCATTTCGTCAGACCCTGTGACAATTAGTAAATTTAAAGGTAGACATTTGATGAAATTAATAATTTTGCCACTTCCCTAAGGACTTGCTTTAGTGTAACTGGATTTTGTTTTTCTTGTGAGTGCCCAGTTGGGAAGAATATCCTGATTACTTGTATAGGTGCATGCACCATGACACTATGGTGTTGGTATTTTTACTTACCATTGCTTTTGCTCCATCATTCCAAATGCCAACACAGTGAAAACAGTAAATAATGCTTTAGGATTATTATTAAATTAGTCTTGAGCTCTTAGATATCTTGAAAGGGTCTCAAGGACCCTCTGGCACTTGCAAGCCACACACTTTGAGAAGAGCAGATACAGAGAAGAAAGTAATGTCAGTATTTACCAATCTAAAGAAAATATCTGAAAAACACTTTGCCAACTGAGAACTAAGATGGGGAGGGTAACCAATGGAGGAAAATAGTGTTTCAGTGCCTAGAAATGAGGCTACCCTTGTCAATAAAGGGAAAGGGCTACAGCCACTTTCTCCGACAAGCACCACTCCCTCCGCCGCCTCAGTCATTCCAGGAGCTTTGTTCGTTGTAACTCTACATGCATGTTGGATCAGTTTGATAAAATCATCCAGAAACAGAGAAGTGGATAGGCTTTCCATGGTAAATTCCTCCTGCAATTAACTTTGTTTATTTCTTATTCTTTCCCGTAAAGAGGAGAATCTTAAGCCTGCCACACAGACATGTTGCAAAGACTAACTAAATAACAAAATATGTAAGATATTTTGTGTTCCTTAGAAAAAGGATTATTTTACTATAGTTCCATCACTCTCTGATGTATGAAATTCAAATTCAGACAACTAGTCAGTTCAGCTTTCTTCTGGCACCAAGGTCACCACTTAAGGGAAGGGTCTTCTAACATGCAAATGATATTGTTCTGAATTCAAATAGTAGAGGGCCCAAAACTACAGTCAGGAGGGTAGCAAATTGACCTTAAAGGTAGATTATTCCTTCCAAAAGTATTACCTGGGTCTAAGAGTATGTGATTTGTATTAGAATTTGTCTTCCTCAGGAAGAAGGAAAAGCACTGAGCTCTTATCCAACTGTCATAGCATTAAACATTATCTAGTTCTCTAGGCCCACATATAAACATAGAAATGTGCCCAGAATGTTCCAGTTAACATTCAGTTATATCCCTATTAATTGGAAATTGATAGGATATAGCTTCTTCACAAAATAAAGAGACAACTATGAAAACAAGTAACAACTGGATTAAAGGGTGATGATGCTCTCATTTTTCTAAAATTTTAATTTGACGTTTGAGTCAATACTGTCTCCACATAATTTAAATTTCAGAAGACATATAAGAATAGTCAGTCAAAACTCCCTCTCCAGTCCTATCCCTAACCACCTACTTCCTCCAAGAAGCAGACAGTATTGGAATGGATTAGAAAAATGACAGTTTCAACATTTTCCCCTGTTGATGTTTTTCATATGCCATGTGTATAAAAGAGATTTTGCTGATTTTCAAAAATGCAGGTGCATAGCTTTTCCAAATTAAGCAAAATATTATACTCCAACGTAGTAGCTGTTTAAAAATATTGCATCTTGATAATATTTGTAAAAACAAACATATTTGGCAATTGCAAGTTGAAATTAATGGAGCAACTGAAATGCCCATTTGTCAATAAGATTAGAAAAATCTTGCTCTGACTTACGATTTATTAAAATAAGCATTCTTATAAAATTTTTAAATTTCATTTTAAAGAATTGTGGAAGCAGCTAAATCAATTTTGGTAATTTTGTGACATAGTTCTTTAAAGGTTACCTTTGTTTTAGTTCCATGTCAGATGCTATTGCAAATTCTATAGAACCAAGAAAAGTCCTTCAAATTTAGTGTCCTGAAGAAGCACCTTATTACTCGTGAATGGATATTTGATACTGCTTAATCCATTTACTATAGAAGGTAATGCACTGAAAAACATTCACAGCATTTAAAAAAAATTTCATGGACAAATCACTTTGTACCACACAACAAAATAAATTAGCATACTTAGAGTCTTCTTAACTTTGATTTACTTCCATGAGACATAAAGGGCCCACATGTATAGATTTTTTTTCAGGTTGAATGACCATTTAACAACCAATAAGTAAAATGCTAGTTGTACTTCATTTGTTTACTTAAGAAAACAGAACATTTCTGCTGTTCTTTCCTTCTAAATGCAGCAAGTAAATGGAACATGAAAGCAAGGGAAACATTTGAGCTACAACTATGACCAAACAAGACTAGATCTGATAGCTGTGAATGTAATTGCAACTGTTCTAAAAGGGCTTGGAATCAGACTTCATTAAGAACTTTCCTTCACATTTGCATCTACTTGGATGGACCAGGAGGGTATTATGCTAAGCAAAATTAGTCAGTCAGAGAAAGACAAATATCATATGACTTCACTCATGAGAAATTTAAGATACAAAACAGATGAACATAAGGAAGGGTAGCAAAAATAAAATAAAAACAGGGAGGGTGACAAAACTTAAGAGACTTAAATATAAAGAACAGAGGGTTTCTGAAGGGTTTGTGGAGAGGGATGGGCTAAATGGGTAAAGGACATAAAGAAGGTACTCCTGAAATCATTGTTGCACCATATACTAACTAACTTGGATGTAAATGAAAACTGAAATAAATTATAAAATAAGAAAAAAGAAAAGAATAAAAGAAACTGGGTTATAGAAAAAAGTATATTTGAAAATAAAAGTGTGAAGGAATTGGGGAAAAACACTTTTCCTTCAGCATAACTTTTCTGTAGAATACTAAAGCAGAAAAAGTAACACTATATCCTCGGCACCCAACATGATTTCATCTTTTTCTACATAATTTGGGCTATGATTTAATTCTTTTAAGTGGGGATATTTAAAATTATTTCAGGGGTGCTCGAATGGCACAGCTGATTAAGTGTCTGACTCTTGATTTTGGCTCAAGTCATGATCTCAGAGTTGTGAGACTGAGCCCTTCTTTGGAGCTCATTTGTTTTCCTTTGAATCCATTCACCTATTGCATTAATGTTGTATATGTAATTGTGTTTTTTTTCAAATGCACCAATTCTCACGAGTACACCATTCTAAATTCAAGTACATGACAAACTTGATGTTAATAATTTTTTTCTATCCATAAAACATGTTCAAATTTTAATTCATTGGTTTGGTAACATACACCAATTTGAAAATAAAACCGTTAAGTTAATAATTGTCTTACTCAACAATTTCTCTCACTCTTGCTTGAGTCCATGGACCCAAGAGTTTTCTAACTGCTGTAGATTATAAAGTATCATTTTAACAGTGATTCTGATGGAAATATGTCAATGTCCCTATTCAAATTATGAAAACTGGAGAGTTTGGAAGTATCTCTGTAATACAGCTTCTTATTGTATAGGCTACCCTAGCTTCAGTGTAGGAATTTTGAGTTGAAAAGTAGTCATTTCAGTGTCCTCTGGGCTGAAGTCCTCTGCTATAATGACACCCAGAGTGACACTCAAAGCCCAAAATGACATTCCAGTTTTGGGATACAAGTTACATTGGTATAGAGTTTCAGAAGAAAAAAACTTCTTGTTGGGGTTGGGGTTAGCCACAAGAAACCTCAGTGCAATGATTAAACTATAAATGTACTTTGGGGACATCGTGGATGTACAACTGTGGAATTATCCTTCTTAGGAGTAAAGATGTGCTTGTTGTCTCTGACACAGAAACTGTTATTATAAAAACAGTTATAAAAGAGGCGGGTTTCTTTCCTTTTGAAAACTTATCTTGCTCATCTGTGTTCTGTACTTGAGAATGCATGCAATAGCCACAAAGGCTAAGGAAATCATTACTGTTCTGGCTAGATAATAACTAACAGCCATCACTAGTCACTAGTCCTGCCAACCTCGTCACCACCACGATAATCTAGTAAATGCCAGGCATTGTGATAGATCATTTAATATGTAATATCATGTTATCTTTCTAGCGAATCAAAAGGTAGACCTTGCCTCCAGTTTACAGATTATAAAAAACTGATATTTCCATGGGTATATCCGTCAGTCCTTATGGAAGGGACTATTTACAGAGTATTGGGCAGGGTGAGGGGAACTAATTAGGGAGAATTCAACACCAGGCAGGTGCAATAACAGGAGGTCCTCATACCCTATACCTACAAGGGAAGGGGAGGGAATGTGGTTGAATCTAGTGAGTACTAGAACCTAAGAAGACATACCCATACCAGTAGGTGTCACAATTGAGGAGTAGCCACTGTCAGAATTGCTGTGAGGGGAAACAAATACCCAACAGTTTTGCTTCTTTCATTCTCAGGCTCTATTTCATGCCTTTCATTGGCTAACTCTACCCAGCAACCTGAGAGCAGGGCAGCCTGGTGTGGCAAACCTTGGAGCTCAGGCTCCGGGAGCACAGAGAAGGGTGGGAAGGGGGCAAATGGAATAATCACCAGGGATGGCTCCCCAGTGAGGAAGTAAGTGGCATAGCTGGAATTCAAGGAAAGTTTTTTCTTCCTCCAAAAGACATGCTCTTAACCTTCATATGCATTTAAAGGTCTACCAGATTAGACCTTAATTGGGGCAGAGGTCTAGCAAAAAACTTAGAAGGGAAAACCAAAACTAAATGATCCTTCTGCTTTCTCATTCTAAGAAGTGAGGACATTTACCATGTTTAAAACTTTTTTTTTCCTTTGAAGAGGCTGCAATGACAACAATGATAATGATAATTAGAATGAGAGATGGCTCCTGGCATTTAGAATTTTGTAAACATCACAGCTATATTTTACCTCATGCAGATCAAATTTAGATTTCTTAAATTAAAAAAGAAAACATCTCAGCTGCACGTGCCTTACAGGAAAGAGCTGTTGATTCACACTTGCTGAGTAAAACAGCTGATATTAGGGCCCCCTGTGGTTCGGGAGGGAACAGTGTGATGCGTGGGGAAAGCCGTGTGAACTGCCCATGAATTCTGACAGCTAAATGCTTAGTTTTTACATACAAATTGCTCTCAAAGTGCTGCTATATCAATGAGTGTTTGTTTTTATTTGTATATCTCTACAAATTCATTGTCCATATTTTACTAGATCTCCAACCACACAGACAATACCCTTTTATTCTGACTTCTTCTTATATAATATTAAAGACATATTTCTGATTTTATTATTCCTGACAGAATATGTTCTCTATAAGTTAAGCAAATTTATTCATTCAATTAGTACTAATTGGCCACCTACCTTGGGCCAGACATTGTTGTAAGCACTAGTAGTCTAATAATAAGGAAATCAATCATAGATCTCCATTCTCATTCTAGTGGGGAGACAAACAATAATAAGATGCATACATAAAATATATAGTACATCTTACTGTGATTAAATTGATAAGGGACAAGATCAAATAGACCAAAATAGGAAAGAGGGATTACAAGTGTCAAGGGTAAGGTATTTCCATTGCTCAGTACTATTTAGGGGAAAAAAACAAAACAAAATTGTAATTGTGTAATGACTGTGATCAAGGTATATTTTTTAAATTTTCTTTTCATTTTTATTTATTTATTTTATTTACTTTTTAAAAAGTTATTTTTTAATGTTTACTTTTTATTTTTGTGTGAGAGAGAGACTGAGAGACAGAGGATGAGTGGGGGAAGAGTAGAGAGAGTGACACAGAACTCAAAGCAGGCTCCAGGCTTGAGCTGTCAGCACAGAGCAGGACATGGGGCTCGAACTCAGGAACTTCAAGATCATTATCTGAGCCAAAGTTAGACACTTAACCAACTGAGGCACCCAGGCACCCATTATTTTATTTATTTTAGAGAATTTGTGAGCAAGGGAGAGGGGCAGAGGGAAAGAGAGAGAATAAGCAGGCTCTATGCTCAGTGCAGAGCCTGATCGGGGCTCTATTCCAAGACCTGGGATCATAACCTGATCAGAAATAGACAGGTGCTTAACCTGACTGAGCTATCCAGGAGCCCTTGACTGATCTAGATCTTAGCACCTGTATTTTCTAGGTATTATCTAATGAAAAGTTACCTTTCCTAATCCATCCTTTATTAGAAATTTGAGTCTGAAGACGTTATGGATATAATGCCATATGCTTATTTTTCTCCTGAGCAATTTTTCTCCTCCTCTTCCTTCTTTTTCTTCTTTTTTAGATTAATTTCTTTCGTAATATTTTTTATGCCACATGATATTTAAAATGTACATGTTGTGGAAACAAATCTATAGCAGTTATACACGTTAGCAAAGTTAGACTAACTTTTTTATTTTTTAAACTAAAATAGTGTTATATACAACAACCAGTATTTCATTTTATGCCATCTTATTTATTTTAGGATGAGAGTTTAACTTATATTTTGGAAATCAACGCTTCTATTTTCTTCCCTTTTTGGCACAGTTGCTATTATTCTCAACTAGAGTAGAGACAAATGAATAAATATTCCACTAATTAAATGAAATGCTAAAACAATAACTCCAATCAAGATTTATATGAATGATTTTAGATAACTGAGAAAAAAAAGATTAAGAACATTATGCTTCCCAAATTTACTGGCAAACCCATATCACATGTGTAAAAATGTTCACTTTACTGCTTTTTAATAAATTTTCTTTAGACATATTGTAAAACAAATGTCTATATTGGATCTTGAACTGGAGTGATTTTATTTATTTATTTTTAATTTTTTAATGTTTATTATCGAGAGAGAGAGAGAGAGAGAGAGAGAGAGACAGAACACGAGCAAGGGAGAGAAAGAAAAAGAGGGAGACACAGAATTTGAAGCAGGGTCCAGGCTCTGAGCTGTCAGCACAGAGCCTGACGTGGGGCTAAGACTCACAAATCATGAGATCATGACCTGAGCTGACATCGGAAGCCTAACCAACTGAGCTACCCAGGCTCCCTGAACTGGAGTGATTTTAAACAGTGACCCCTCTGACTAATAAATTACATGCTTATGGAAACTGTTAGAAAAGAAAGCATGAAAGCATTATTAGACAACTCTAGTGTAATGTCTATGAGTAAATAATTCATTTGTGGAAAGATCTGCATACCAGTCTAACTTTTGATACTTACCACCTGAGTTTCCCTAGATAAGCAAAGTAATTTATCAAGTCTATTTTTTCATCATAAAATGAGAGTAAGGCTACCCGACCAAAGTTTGTTAATATTAAACAAGATAATACATATAAATTACTAAATACAAGTTTTGGTTTATATTAAATGTCTAATGAGTATTACCTCTCATCATGATTACCTGAATTGGTGAGGAACATAGCATTTTGCTGGTATTCATCTCAGTGTTCCCAGGAAAATGAAGTTTGAAATCAGTGCTTTCTGCACAAATATAAATTCTGTGGCAATCATATTTGGAATCATAGGCAGAAAGCAGATTTGTGAGAAATGTAATTCTCAAAGGGTTTATGCAAAATTGCAGAAAATCTATACTATAAATAATTTCAGCATTTCTTCTCTTGAAAAAGAAATGTAAATCTCATAGGAACGCAAACTCCCCCCTTTTTAGCCAATGCTCAGAAAGAATTATATCCAAATACTAACTGCCAAGTACAGTAGTTATATGCAATTTAGTTTCAGGATACTAAAACTAAATGATTAGTGCAGATGTAATATAACCTCTATGCCTCACATGGTACGCTTAAATAAATTCAATGACAGCTGGCTAAACAGTGCTTATAGCAAAGGAGAATAAACACCAAAGAGAGACCTGGGAGAGAAGACGCTGAATCAGTAGCATTTGGCACAGGGACAGGACCTACGAAGGCAGGAATTAGCAAATCAGGACTATGGCACTGATTGTGTGTCCAGAGGAAAGATTCACAGAAAACAGATGCATCCAGTACTGAGGAAGGGGAAGTACTGGCTCTGCATGGTCTTTAGATGGGCCTCTCCAGACTTCCTGTGGATTGAAAGTTCCTTTGCTGGTACACACTCAGTATGGAGGCATAGCAATGACCCGTAAGTTTGAGGAACACACTGGATAACACTGGTTTAATGGCAGTAATGTTTAGAAGGCAGTGGATTTCACATAAATTGTGTTTTCTCCATAAGTTTTTGTATAGGATGATTCCTTCAGAAGCATTTAACTCTTCCATTTGGCTTTTATCAGGACCTTATCTAAACAAATCCAGACACATGGAAATGGATTCTTATAGGAGAGCAACTTAATATAAGCAATTCTGTGTCCTCATGTAAAAAGACATTTTGCAGGTTCAAGTGTTTACCTGGTGGGAAATTTGGTCATGTGAACATTTTAGGAATTAAAAGATTTATGAGTAAATAGCACCTGATGTCCTCAACTTGATAAGATCATGCATTAAAAGGCATGATCACTATTTTTAAGGAAATTTCAATCTTGGGACAGAATGATTGTGACAGGAGTTCTGGCAAAGTATCATTGTCTGGGTAGACTCGATTTTGAGCACAATCTTACAGATGGTGTTTTATTCTGTTTTGTTTTGTTTTGTTTTTACCTCTTTTAATAGGGAGGTTTCTTTCATTAAATGTGAGATTGTACTTAAAATCTTTACCACTGTCTAATGTAATGACTACACAATATTACTTTCACTTACTGTTAATATATGAAATAACACAAAAATACAAAAGAGAATAAAACTGTGTCAAATTTTATGGTATACACTGGTATTCAAGAAAAAGTAATAAATGGGTAACATGTCTGTGGTGCACACCCTTGTGCCTGTAATGCTCAGTCACTTGGTTTACTGTGTCAAAAAGACAGCCTAAGGGAAATGGACAATTTCACCCCAGCTACCACCTGTATGATTTCTGGATCATTCCTGAGTTTCTATAGTGGGTTGAGCAGCATGAGAATCAAGTTCAGATTCTCCTCTTAATTTCCAAAGGGAGGAATGAAATATTCAGCCATACCCATTCTCCTCCATCTCTTCCAAGTCTTTACTCCTGGTGAGGATAGTATCTGCTGTGTAAGGACCTTTTTCCATGAATCTAATGCATCCTCAAGAGTATGTGCTACCCCACAGAGAAGGTTCTCATAGATACCCAGGCATCTGCTGGGCTGCTTTTGAGTGCTTATTCTCTTTCCATTTCTGGTATTTCCATTCTCTTTGGGCTCTCCTTCTCTAACTCATCCTTTGGCATATTTGTTTTAGGTTTGTGTCTAAACTGTATTTAATCTTGGCATCCCTCGGGGCACCTAGGTGGCTCAGTTGGTTAAGCGTCTGACTTTGACTTGGGTCATGATCTCATGGTCTGTGAATCTGAGCCCCTTGCAGAGCTTTGTGCTGAAAGTTCAGAGCTTGGAGCCAGCTTTAGATTCTGTATCTCCCTCCCTCTTAGCCCCTCCCCTACTCACAACTCTGTCTCTCTCTCAAAAATAAATAAACATTAAAAAAAAATTTTTTAACTAACCCTGGCATCCCTTTCAGGATTGCATTTGTAGGTGCCTTGGATCATTACCTACAGATGGCCTGACTATGGCTGCCTTCTGAACCCCACCTCTCTGAAGGAGAAGAATCAGATAGTGAGGATGTAAGAAATGTTTTCAAATGTACTATTGTGAAAGGAATTTGATTTGTTTTTAGCTACAACTGAAATCTTGAGAATGCCTCTCACTTCATGATTCTATTATAAGTTTTTAGTTGCTCCTATAATAATAAAAACTAAAGTACTACAGATCTTCTAATTAAGATGTTTCAATAATTGTGGTATCCTATATAAAGAACTTTCATGGTACAAAGTTGCTTACAATGTGAAAAAAAGGTTCTATAATGATTAATTTGAGGTAGTTAAATAATATTTAGCAGTAAGAATTCTGCTTTAGTGTTAGACAGTGAATGGCCTTGGGGAAACCAGCCTAATGTACATGTTTTTTCACAAGTTACTGTATTTCCCAAAGTACCAAGGTCTCTTGTTTGAAGAACAGTCTATAAATGCATGGATGATAAGTTCTCTCAGACTGTTTGCAGATCAGAAAAATTTGGTACAAAAGAGCAAATCACAGATGGATTTAATGTGTGGAAAAATTAGCCACAATTTCTATTGTAGGCTAAAGGTGAAAACATTAAGTACATTATAAAGAATACATTTTGAAATTTAAAATTTAGTTCTCAATAATAAAGGAAGTGTATTTATTATAAATTCTTTTTACTTTAGATATTAAAGGACAGAGGTAAAGACCTTCCTAATAAGTGTGAACCTTCTGAAGTGTTAAACACAGTAGAGGAATGATTTGTTGTGTAATATAATTGAATCATTGGCATATAGAAGCAATTTATACCATCTTACCAGGCTGTTAGATATTTACCCAGCTTCTCCACTACACAAATAACTATTATAACAACAATTTCGGAGCTGAATCTCAAAGGTTTCATAATCTTTGTTTTTTGTTTTTGTTTGTTTGTTTTTTGTTCTTGTTGTTTTTGTTTTTTCTTGGCTCTATTTACCTCCTGCCCATTAAGATACCTCATCAAAACAAACAAATAAATAACCAGAGAGAAGGACTGAAGCAACAAGGGAATTGAACAATCATCAAATGCTTACTATTGGATATAAATTTGAGAGGAAACATACACATGTATTTTTCTGTTCTTGTTCAAGAGGCAATATAACGTGATGATTATGAATTCAGGCTTTCGAGCCAAATTTCCAGTAATGGAATTCCAGTTTTGCCATTTACTAGCTCTGTGACCTAAAGCAAGTTGCTTACTACTGTCTGTCTCAGTTTCCTCATCTGTGAAATAGGTTAAACTGTTGAACATATCTCAGAGATTTGATAAGGGGATGGAGTATAAATTTTTAGAATAATTTTGGTACCTTACTTTGAGACTTCCTGTTTAAATGGTATTTAAACCTGGAAAAATATTGTACAATTATAAATTGAGACTAGATACATAGATATATAATCACACACAGCATATATATATATATATATATATATATATATATATATGTACACATATATATACTCATATACAAACAAATATACATTTATATGAGATAACCTTTTTTTGTTTGCTTGTTTGTTTTTGATATTTCACTAGGAGTATTCTCTTACATATTTTAGCTGGATCTAGTCTAGAACAGCTTATGAGACTCTTAAATTTTCAGAAATGTGAGTCAATTGATGTTACATAGGTATGTTGGTATTGACCATGGCAAATTTCATTCCACAAAAATTAGGAATTAGCCAGTAAATACTATAAATCAGCCACTTCCCCAGAGAACTGGATGTTAAGCATTTTCAGCACAACACTGGCTATTTTAGTGTTTTTTAAATTATTTTTTCCAACAAATATTTACCAAATCACTGCTATGTTCTACATACTTTGTATACATCTATGAACAGGACAGACATGAATAGTGGCTGAGGATAGCAGAAAATCTTTCATTGTTATAAGTAGATTATTCTGACAGCCATTAAAAGTATGCAATTTTTAAAATCTCCGTTTTGTATAATATTTTTCTGTCTTTTGTTACAATAGGTCCTTTTTTAAAATATTTATTTATTTTGAGAGGGGGGGGGCACATGCACTGGTAGGGGAGGGACAGACGAAGAGGGAGAGAGTGAAGCCCAAGCCGGCTCCACATTGCCAGAGCAGCGGGTTATGTGGCTGGGTCCAAGGAACCCTGAGATCATGACCTGAGCTGAAATCAAGAGTCAGAGGCCTAACCTAACCTACTAAGCCATCAGGTGCCCCATAACAATAGGTCCTTAAGTGTGGTCAGAAAGGATAAAGACATCTGTTACCACAATTCCACTAGAGTCTGTGGCTTATTCACCACATATCCCCAGTCTAAGCCCATCGGGTACATGACAAATGTTCATTCAGTAAAAGCATAATCACAAGAGGAAGGTGTCCTGTAAAAGCTGCAGGTCCGAGTTGGTTTTGGAGGACCTGTCATCAATCTATTTGTAACTGAGTGATTATGTCTTGTGTTTCTTAAATGTTTCATTATATTTCTCTGCATACAGCCTACATCTCAGGTATAAAAATTACATACACAACAACTAAAGTAACTTTAGAAATTAGAAGTGCTTATATCAATGTAGTTTTAACTAACAATAAAATAATTGTCAACATTTGCTAGCTACTGTTATTAGCACTTTGCATGGATCACCTGAAATGATCCTCAAACAACACCATGAAATAGGTAGGTTTCCATCCCTGTTACCAAGGAAGGAACAAATGCAGAGACTAACTTGCTCTAAGAATTACACTTCTAGGCATGCAGCTACAATTTAGAATTAGACAGAGTTTAGGTGTGAAACTAATATAATTCTCATTATATTACTGCAACTTGATTTATTTTACATTAACCTACATGTGTTTCTTTGATAGTAGGGTATTTCTCTACAAAAAAGAAAATTAATTCCTATAAGTAAGCTACTTCCTTGAGTTGGTCTTTTCAATTCACAGCAGATAATAAAACAATATGTCCATTACACAAGGCCATTCATAAAGTAACCTCATTTTGTTTGAGCTGACATAGAGGAAAACTGGCTCAGTTTATTGGGAAATCAAATAGAACATGGCCAAAACTGTTTCTTTGGGCTTAAAGACTGCTAAAATCTATTGGGTTGGTAGGTAACATTGCCAGTCAATCTTATGCTATAAATTGCAAATCTTAGAGATAAGATGTTCTTTTTTATCCCAAAGACAAACCAGGGAAGGGAATATTATTCTTCTACTCAAAATTTTCAATGACTTTGCTATTTTCTAGAGTAGTAGGAATTTGTTTCGTTTTAACTTATTGTCTTTTAATTTCTATTTTAAATTTTGCATCATAAATTTAAGGAAAACTAATTCAAGTAATACTATTACTACTGGCTAAGCTTAAATAGTATTTATCATCACCAGTCACAGCTCACAGTTGTGTGTGTTGTGTGTGTGTGTGTGTAATCTCCCCAATAACCCTATTGGGTTAGTGGTTTATTTTATATTATTCTTTAAACACTTTTTTAACATTTATTTAATTTTGAGAGACAGAGAGACAAAGAGCGTGAGTAGGAGATGGGCAGAAAGAGAAGAGGCTCCAGGCCTTGAGCTGTCAGCACAGATCCCAACACGGGGTTCCAAACCACGAACCATGAGATCATGACTTGAGCCAAAGTCAGATGCTTAATCCACTAAGCCCCCCAGGCATCCCATGGGTTAGTCTTTTTATCATAACCCATTTTAATAGGAGAATATTGGTACTCCAAAAGGTTAAATAACTAGTTCAAGCTACTAGTGGTGAATCTTTGTTACATAGCTCATGTATAAAATTTCTAAAGATAAATATACATTGTGGTATAATATTTTAGTTGGTTAAGATGATTAAGATGGTTATAGTACACTATGCAGTTACAAACTTAAAGGTCTTAAAGGTCACTGTCTTTGAGAGTATACCAGCTTGGAATCTGGGGATCATAAGTTGTGATAGGGTAGGGAGGGAAAGAGGAAAGCTAAGAATCAAGAATTATTAATGAGCATTTATGATTATCTATGACCAGGCTTAAATCTGCCTTTCTAAAGTTATTTTCCTTCACATGTGTTCTGTTGCTCCCACCCACAAAAGGCCATCCACTCATTATTTTAAAACAACAACAACAATACTGTGTAATTTAACTCTTATTTCTTTCATTCTTTGTAACTGGAATCTTTTCTAAATTCGGCCTCTTCTCTTCAAGATCTTGGTGTGACACCCTACCCAAGTGACCTCCCTTCCCTCAAGTAGAAGCCCTGTGGGGCCATTCCTCTGTCTTCAGGGCTCCTACAACATTCTGTCTGAGGTAGCTCTTCTCACAGACTGCTACTGTTGATAAGTGTTTGCAAAAATACGCCCCTCATTAATTTTAACATTTCAAGGAAGGGGAATATGATTCATTGTCTTTTTCTCTCCCCAAGAAGACTTCTGTAAAGCCAAATAAACATTTTCTAGCAATTAGAGCTGACCAGCAGTGAAAAAGCTGAATTCTTTTTCACCCAAATTATTTCAGAAGGAATGAAATTGCTTCCTGCCAGTAGCATTTTAGAAGACAGTAACTCCAGATGATCTCTGAAATCCCATACAACTTCAATGTCATGTGGCTAGTGACCTTTAAAGAGCCAAGTTGAGGAAAGCAACTTTAACAAACTAGTTTAAATAATTCTTTTAAAATCTGTACATTATTTATTTTCATGAAACTGGAGCGAGGGTTGAATAAGGCAGCTTAGGAAACTAATTCACAGTTAATAGGTCAATAAAAGTAGATATAAAACTAAAAGAGTAGGAAAATGAAAAATAAAAAAAACCAACTTCATACGTTAAAACTATTGTTGATAGCAAACATGTTATACATCTTTTATTTTTACCATAATGCTTTCTACCACTAAGCACATGTAGTCCAAAATATCATTATAGGAATTCATTAACTAAGTACAAATATATGTAGGTAGAAACATCTGGTTTTGATTACTCCATTTTGGGTCTTGTGTGGTTTTCTTCTTCAATTTTAAATTTCAAAAATTGAAGATGAAAATGTTAATTTGTGACATCAAATAAACTCGTATTTATTCATTTATTTATTTATTCAAATAAATAAAGAAGAGATTGGTGGTTGCTAGAGGTGGGGGTTCAGGGGAAAGTAAAATGGGTGAAGGTGGTCAGAAGGTACAAACTTCCAGTTATAAAATAAATAACTCCTGGGGATGTAATGTACATAATGGTAGTTATAGTTAATAATACAGTATTAGATATTTGAACATTGCTATGAGAGTAGAACTTGGAAGGTCTCATCAAAAGAAAAATATTCAACTTTTTGTTAATAGTTAATATTTAAATATTAACTAGACTTATTATGTTTATTATTTCACAATATACACATTGAATCATTATGTTGTACACCTTAGTTTCAGGTGTTAGTTTCATTTAATCTTAGATATTACTTATATCTCCATAATATAAAAAGAAACCCTCAAATCCATAAAGCTTGATCACTGAAGACATTATTAGGAGAGAGCTATAAATATATTTTATAACATTCAAAATGGATTAAATGTATAGCAATACCATGATGTTTACTTCTTAGATTATTGATCTTTTTAACTTTGAAAAATAACCAAAGTGGAAAAATTAAAGAATGTAAATCTGAGACATGTTTTAGAGACAGCCAGTATCATCTCTTACTCCACATCTAATGAAACAAGGCTCAAGGCAGCTGTTGCCCCAATTTCCACATGGTGGATCCTTTTCTCAGACTATACTTTGACATCATCTAGCAAAGGGAAGGTGAGCATTTATATTTACATCCTCTCAATGAGCAAATAGTGTGCGGTAAATAATTAACTGAATAAGTGTCAACTCAGTTAATGTTGAATAAATGAATGCATGAAAGAATGAGAAATTACATAACCTGACTGACATTTTACATTTTCTGTCCAGTGTTCCTTCTGACATACAATTTTGTATTTCTAAGTGGTTTCTGTTACCTGTTTTCAGAATGAATAAAATGAAAAGTAAGCTCAAAAATCTTTTGCCCAGCAAAGGAAACCATCAACAAAACAAAAAGGCAACCTACTAAATGGGAGAAGATTTCACAAATTATATATTCTACAAGAGGCAATATCCAAAATATATAAAGAACTTACACAACTCAACATCAAAAAGCCAACTAACCTATTAAAAATAGGAAAAGGATCTGAATAGACATTTTTTCCAAATAATACATTCAGATGGCCAACAGACACATGAAAAGATGCTCAATATCACTCATCATCAGGGAAATACAAATCAAAACTACAGTGTGGTATCACCTTACCTACCTAGAATGACTGAAATAAAAAGGACGAGAAATGACAAATGTTGATGAGGATGTGGAAAAAAAGGAATTATGCACTGATGACTGCAAACTGGTACAGTCACTGTGGAAAAAGACAGTTTGGAGTTTCCTCAAAAAAATTAAAAATAGAATTACCATATGATCCAATAATTCTACTACTGAATATTAATCCAAAGAAAACAAAAACACTCAATGAAAAAGATATATGCACTCCTATGTTTATAACAACGTCATTTACAATAGTCAACATATAGAAGCAACCCAAATATCCTTCCACAAATGAATGGATAAAGAATATGTGATATATATATATAAGTGTATAAATCAGTCAAATAAAGACAATACCATAGGATTCATTTGTATATGGATTTAAGAACATAACAATTGAACAAAGGAAAAAGAGACAAACAAAAAACAGACTTCTAAATATAAAGAACAGCAGTGTCTGGGTGACTTAGTGGGCTAAGCTTCTGACTCTTGATTTCCATTCATATCATGAACTCACAGTTGGTGAGTTTGAGCCCAGGGTCAGGTTCTGTTCTGGTACAGAGCCTAGTTGGTATTTTCTGTTTCCCTCTCTCTCTGCTCCTCTCCCACTTGTGCTTGTGTTCTCTCTCTCACTTTCTCTCTCTCTCTCAAAAATAAAATAAACATTTAAAAACAAATTAACAGGGGCATCTGGGTGGCTAAGTTGGTTAAGCGTCTGACTTCACCTCAGGTCATGATCTCACGGTTTGTGGGTTTGAGCCCAACATCGGGCTCTGTGCTGACAGCTAGCTCAGAGCCTGGAGCTTGCTTCAGATTCTGTATCTCCTTCTCTCTCTGACACTCTCCTGCTCATGCTGTCTGTCTGTCTGTCTGTCTCTCTCTCTCTCAGAAATAAATAAAACATTAAAAATGAAAAAAAAAACAAATAAATACAGAGAGCAAACTAGTGGTTGCTAAAGGGGAGATGGGGGGAGTATAGATCAAAGACATTAAGAATACACTTATTATGAGGAGTACTGAGTAATGAATAGAATTGGTGAATCATTATATTGTACACCTGAAACTAATATAGCACTGTATGTTAATTATACTTCGATAAGAAATAAAAATCAGGTCTGTTTTAATCTTAAAATATATTAATGAATAAAATGTTATAAGTTATTAAAATAAAAAGACATAATATAAATCTTTTTATTAAAATTTTTTTTTTGTTAATGTTTGCTTATTTTTGAAAGAGAGAGACAGAGGGTGAGCAGTGAAAGGGGCAGAGATAGAGGAAAACACAGAATCTGAAGCAGGCTCCAGGCTCTGAGCTGTCAGCACAGAGCCCAACACGGGTCTCCAACTCATAAACCATGAGATCGTGACCTGAGTTGAAGTCTTATGCTTAATCGACTGAGCCACCCACGCGCCCTAAATCTTTTTCTTATGACATGTATGTAAGATGATAGACTAAAAATATTATTTTATTTAAAAAACAACAAAAGCTGCTTCACATAAAACACTTCAATATTTAGCAAAACACAAAAATATTGATATTCATGTATCAGTATGCTGAAGTTTTTATACATATATTCTTTTATATTTATCTTAGTTTACTTATATATACTTACCGTATTAAAACAAGGAAGTGAATTATAACTAGATAATTTTAATGGTTTGAAACAACCATAAATCTAACAATTGGAAATAAAAGTAATTTGGAAATAATTGTGTTCAACGCATTAGAAGAACAAATTTCCCACACTATCTATAAGACCTTTGGTGTTTATTAGTCTAAATTGATGGCTTTTGAAGTGCAGTTAGTAATTTTGGCTTATAGTTTTTCAGAAAACCTTTAAAGATGTGGAATTTTCTTTGTTTTTATGGAAGTCAAGATTTTGTCTCAGAATGGAAACATAACATTTGCCATTGTAGAACAATAAAGAAATAAAATATAAAGGTCCTACATAGTTAAAGGCAAACTAGGAAACCTATTCAGAAAGCTAAAGAAAGACAAGACACAATTGCAGTGAATTATTAGTATAGGAACTGCAAATGTGAACTGCTTGGTTTGCATTTTGTGAAGAATCTCATTCTGTCATTTACAGAGGCCATTATGTTCTTTGTAACAGACTGATATGCAAAATTACTAGATAATCTTATCAGCCTTCAATTCAAAAGGATGGATTCCTGTTAAGAATAAAGCAAAGCCCACTAGTTTTTCATACCTTGTAAGAATTTTGTAGTCTGAGAACCAGGAGCAAACCATTTTCTGCATCTCCTGGATTCCCAAGAGACTACTGGCCAGCAATATACTTGTGTGCAATTATTTTCCAGTGGCCTTTTCTATGTGCTTGTGTGACTTAGCCTCTTCCTAAAGAGGATTTCATTACTTCCTTAGAATGGCATTACCTTTACTGAACAGGACATCTAGAGCTGTGAGCAGTCTCTTCCTGAGTGCTTTCTTATGAAAGGCTCATGTTTCTTTTGTGCCCTACAAACTCTCACCCCATCACCGACTTGCATCATTGTTATTAGTGGATCTAAAAAGCAAAATTAAAAAGAAATACCTTACAAGTCAACTTTTAGTTTATGGTCCTCCACCCAATTGATGGAAATGGAATAATCTAACTAAACAAGCCAAGTCAAGAATATATGTGTGTATTAAAAATCACCTAGCAAATAGACATCATAGGAACACGAAACCCAAATTGAGATTTATTTTTGAATATGAAATGACTAAATCTTTAAGAAATTTCAGTAAGAATCCAAGAGGTGACTGTACACT
Organism: Proteles cristata cristata; assembly: GCA_017311185.1. Lineage (NCBI taxonomy): Eukaryota > Metazoa > Chordata > Mammalia > Carnivora > Hyaenidae > Proteles > Proteles cristata. The sequence continues at coordinate 1,436,180 of JAESUZ010005128.1, read as the reverse complement.
CAATATTATGACATGGCCTACATTCAATTTCAAAACACACAATGATCATATGTGGAATATGATATATTAAATATATAATTATTTTAAGTAAAATATATACATATATATTATATAGTATATATACTAGTATACTATATTTAGTATAATACTACATATATATATATATATATATATATATATGTGAAGTTTTCTTAAAAGTTTACACTCAAGGGAGATTTCTACCGTAACTAATTGTAACTAATACCAAAGAAGCAGATGAAGAAGCAGATGATATTTTGGTTGTTGTCAAAAAAAAGTACATTACTGAGAACAACAACAAAAAGAACATGAAAAAAATATACTAAGGTTCAGTTCAAAGCATCTTTAACAACAAAAGCATGTTTTCCACCAAGTTCTGTTTCAACATTTGGTATAACTTAAATTGAAAATATTTCTATTAAGGCTGTTCCCTCTGGAGCTATTTCAACACATAGATCTCCTAATTTTCTTTTCAGTCTGAATGCTGATTAATGACAGGAAGGCTGCCATTACAATGGATTGGGGAAAATGCATTGTGGGAATCTGATTAGGTTATTGAGGACGTTTCACTGCTTTTAGAACAGAGCTTGTCAAAGTACCATCCATTCAAAAGCAGCTGGGCTGGAAATATCTCTTCCTTGTTTATGGATGATGCCATGTAGTTTTACTGATTCATAATGGAGACACAGCCTTTTTATTTTGACAGTTTAAGCACCGAAAAGAAAAATAAAACTGCTGTGTGAGAACCTCCCTCATAAGTGGCTTTACATTAAGTCTTCCTCTCTACAGGTTCACATTAAGAGTGACAACAGGTCTTGTGTCTGGAAAAAGCAAAACTTTCCCTAGGTATAACAAAAGATGTTTCAAAAAAGAGGAAGCAAATTAAGCTTAGAAATAAAAACATGGTGAGCTATCTTTAAATAAAAATAAATTTTATAAATCTGCATGGTAGTTTTCTAGACTATAAAAAGATGCCTTTATCTGCATAGTAACAACCAAATATGATCACCTGTACATTTTCACACACTTTCCACAAAAATTCCATCAGCACATTGATTAGACTGTGCAAGATCTCTAGAGAGAATGAGTGTTTTTCCTCTGCAGCCCGTAAACCCAACTCGTAATAAGAGACAACACACATTAATAGGTTTATCAAAAGGGGGAAATAGCATTTAGAGATGCAAAACATCATTTTGAGGTTTTCCAGGTACCATAATGATAGTTTTTCTTACCACTGAATATTCATGACACCTCATAAAACTAATGATAAACATAAAAATTGATGTGAACGTTTGACTAATCTGCTCTTATTTGTTTGGAAGAGCTGTCGTAATTGCCTGGTTTGTAAATTAAACATCTGCTATGGGAATAAACAAAAACATAACTGAGCATATTCAAATAAATTGAATTCACTCTGGTTCCATAAATTTTATTATATGGGCTCATCAATTTTATTACACCTGAGCGCAGCATTGCCGCCAAAGTCAATGCATTTTTAGGTGTCCTATTTGTAAGAATAAATGCTTTCTTTCTCCACTAAAATGCAGCTCTTACTTAGATCATTTTTAAAGGAGTATTTCAATACTAGAGCGCAACTGATGGAAAGCCACCCACCATGTTGGTGGAATGTGAGGTGGGGCTCCGCTGGCATGCAGCTTGGGTTTCAGGAAATCATTGAAATCATCCATACAACACAGCAGCACATGTCAAACAAGATAATAATCATTTCACGTCAGTGAAATTACTCTGTCTGATGGTTGGCATAACCATGTTTTTCTAGTTTCCAAGCCATAAAGATGAAATATATTTCCGAACAACTAACCAGATCAAGGCCCACATGGAAGACACCAACAAGTGGGTTTGCTAAAACGAGGGAGTCATACCTTTGATGTAATTATGTATATTTGTCTTCTGTATCTATTCCTTGATCCTTCAGATCTACTAACATATTTCTTCCCAATATTTCAAAGTTTTTGTAGAGATTATCAAGGCAAATTAAGTGTTTCAAGAAACAGACAAGTTAAAAAAAAGATGGAGGTAATATTTCACTAGTGTATTAGAATGACGGCTCATGAGAGGAAAATATGTAAAGTAGAATAAGACAAAATATGAAATGACTCAGAAATCTCTGACTTCTGGTATTTGTAAGGTATGTTTCACATTATTCTGAGAAGTATAAGATAAAAATGACAGAAAAGGCATATTCTGTGATGATCCCCTTCAGACTTTTGCAAAAAGATAACATAAACATGCTGACATAGTAGATTACACTTTTAAAAGAAAAGCAAAATTTCCAGCTAGTAGGAGAGACCAGAACTTTGTGTTTACTTCCATTGAAATCACTGTATCCATGATAAGCTGGGCCTCTCACAGCCTCTCATACTTTTTCTGGGGAAAAATTAAAAGCAATTCCATCACTGCTCAATCAGGAACTCCATAAGCTGAAGGAAGCCTATAGAAGCTTGAGATGGAGCAAATTTCAAACTTTGTCAGAAATTCCAATTATTAAACATGTTTCACTAAGAACTTTTCATATCCAGGCTTCTTTTATAAATTGAGAAAGACTTTTTATTCAAACAGGTAATGACAGGTTTCTAATCAAGTTCCTGGCCAGTGACTCAGAGGCTGAACCACCCAGTCATCTGAAACATAAGTATAAGGTGAGAGATATAATCACCGAGATTTGCTCAGAAAAATAAAATCAAAGACAAACTATGGACTCACGCAAGGACAGTATCTTATTACATAAAAGCTGATTGGATAGTTAAGTGTCACTGACTCAGAACATTTTAAAATCCATATCACACCCAGCTGGAGATAACATGCATGAAATACCAACCCCAACTTTCATACTGTTCAAAGGCTTTGATTTAATAGCGCCAATAACCTCAGAGAGGAAATTCATCTTGTTTTAGTCCACTAGATAGGCTTCTAACAGTATCCAATATAGTTAATTTTATGCTTCATGGTGGAGGTAGCAATTAAGAACAAGTAGTTTCCTTTATAATTCATAGACAAATAAACTTTTATTCCCTTATAGTGTTTTTAAAAAACATCAGTCTCCCAAATACAGATTAAAGTCTCAATCTTATTGGAGGGCATCAAAAATATATAAAACATTTAAGAAATAATAAATAAATAATTACATACATAAATAAACAAACAAATAAACAAAATGGTCACCTCTGAGCTTTAATCCAGGGCTGCCATTCTGTTCCAACAAATGAGAGAAAGCATGTTTAATGGTCAGAAATGAGGGCTTTGAATCCTGTTGTAATATTGAAGACCTATCTCAGCATCTTCATGGTCTTGTGAACATGGGTGATGTAATTAACCTCTATGCTCATCAGTTTCCTCATCTTTAAAGAGATAAGTATCAATATCCCAGGGGTGTTGTGAGGATCAAATGTAATGACATATATAAAGGGTTTCCTCGTATGTGCTAATAGTCAATTAATACCGGCCATTATTATTTTTGCTCCTAAAAAAATGTGTATTTATTTTTGATCTTAATTTTCTGAAGATGTTAAAAATCGGTTATATCTAACATATTCTCTTATTTAAAAATCTATGATTTTACCTTAAGAAGAAGAATATTTAAATATATAAATTACAAAGGTAGAATGACTCACCTTCTTGTTCCTGTGTTCTTGCCCAGGTGTTTGTTTGTTTGTTTTCTTCTTTTTTCATTTTTGTATTTTGGGAATCTCTTTAAAATAACTCTGTATTCTGTTCTTCTAACTCTCTAACTCTATATTTTCCTAACATGGCCACCAGAAAACACTCACCTAGGATAGGGTATCTATATATCTATATATATATATATGTTTTTATTTTTTCAAGAGTTGTGTAAGTAGAATATAGCAGAGGGGTGCCTGGGTGGCTCAGTCGGTTAAGCGTCTGACTTTGGCTCAGGTCATGATCACACGGTTGGTGGGTTCAAGCCCCGCTCTGTGCTGATGGCTAGCTCAGAGCCTGGAGCCTGCTTCCGATTCTGTGTATCCTTCTCTCTCTGACCTTCCCCTGCTCATGCTGTGTGTCTCTCTCACTCTCAGAAATAAATAAAACATTAAAAAATTTTAAGAAAAAAAAGTAAAGTATAGCAGAGACAGCAACCTGCACAAATATTAATTATCCTTTTTTCAGAACTTGAGTGTTTTTAGCTGCTGAAAATTAAGACCATTTTTTATCGTGTTCCCTCTTGTGGGATATAGTCCAATGATGAAAGTTCTGGCCAATGAGAGAAACATCACTGTATTGTATGGAAACCCACAGGAAATCTCCCCTATGTGCTTTTTGGCTCTTCTTTCTGCTTACTGGGATGTGGATGTGAAACCTGAGCTGAAGCAGCAATTTTAAAGAATCAAGTGGAAGTCACGTGCCCATGATGGAGAAGCAGCAAGATGATAGATGCCTGCATGTCTGGCCGCATGCCAGTGTACCAGCTCAGGATCACCTTCATCTTGCTTCTGTTAAGTGAGTAATAAATTAGCTTATATCTTTTTTTTTAGTTGTTTAATGTTTATTGATTATTGAGAGAGTGGTATGCGTACACACATGAGCGGGGGAAGGGAGGAAGACAGGGAGACACAGAATCTGAAGCAGGCTGTAGAAGCTGAGCTGTCAGCACAGAGCCAGACATAGGGCTCAAACTCAAGAAATGTGAGACCATGACCAGAGCTAAAGTGGGATGCCCAACCAACTGAGCCACCCAGGCGCTCAGCTTCTATCTTTTTAACCCAGTTATTTGAGGATTTTGATCAGTAAATGATAGATATCTATCTAGATAGGCATAGCAAATGAAGGTATTAGTCTCATATAAAAAAATGTATTTTATTATGAAAATTACTTTGAAATTTTGAACAAGTAAAGTTTCTTAAAATATCTGAATTCACATCTATGTAGAAATATGTTAAGTAATAGACTTAATGATTGTAAAATTCAAAACACATAATCCGAAAAAATGCAAATTTAGGGCTTCTTTTATTAATCAGAACCAATTTTGTTTCAAGAAAGAGAAATAAATTTAAATTTGTTCAGGGAAAGGGGGAGTTGGGAGATCCTATAAGATTTTATATATATATATAACTTAATATATATATATTTAACCTAATATATATATATATGCCCCCTTGTGTTCTAATATATATATATTTATTATATATTATATATATTTATAATATATATTTTTATATATTTATAATATATATTTTTATATATTATATTAATATATATTTTATATTATATATATATTTATATATATAAATTTATATATATATTAGAACACAAGGGGGTAAATGTCAAGAATAAAAAAAAAACACAAAATGAACAGAAGTCATGAAGTGTGTGAATGAAATTGTCAAGAGCAGTAGCTCATAAAGAATTCCCTCTTGAAATAACTCACGATATGATATGTCATGATTCAAACCCTGGAAGAACGAATCAAATATAAATTAGTTCATTCCAACCCATAAGTAGGTTCACCTCTGGTCAAATGTCCAGAATGTCTAAGTCATATGATGCTATCAATGTTGCCAGGTTTCTAATGAGAAAGACATTCTTTCAGAAAGGAGTCTGAGGAGGTAAACAATTATCAACTTATTTAATATGATAATATTTAGTAAGTAGTAATTGAGGTATATACATACATATCATTTTGTAACTTGTGCTGGTAATTATCTAGAAACCAACACTCATTCGCAGCCTCTTTTATGTCAATGATATTGTAAGAACTTATATACAGGTATTAAATTCATTTTTGCTTAAATACTTAGAGAAGTTTTTCTTTTTTCTTACCATGACTGATATACTAATAATGAAGACAGGTTGCAGAACTCCAAATATTAAATGAAGGAAATTATTGTCACTGAACAACTTGATAAAATCATTTTGACATTTGATCTAATCTGGTCATGTAAGTTTCATGAAGATAAGGAATTCTATTTTGGGGAACTACTGTATCCTTAGTGAGTAGATATCATATAGTATGCATTTATATTTTTTGAATGAATGAGCTGTCCTTCAAAAATACACTGACAAAAATTTACATGCAGTACAGAATTAAATGGCAGCCATCCAACAGAGGGCTATTGAAAGCTTACTATTGTCAGTACGGAGAAAGCATTAAAGATGTTAATCTCCCAAGGAAAGTAGTTGCATCTGACAGATTTCTGAGACTATTATCAACACTAGAGGAGCTCCAGTGAATTAAAGATATTTAAAAGGTGGGAATCTAGAGTTCTTATGTTTCTTCAAGAAAGAATTCAGACTAATTAGGGCTTTGGTTTATGAAAATGATTTTATCTACACAACTTGTTAACATTGATTATTATTTTCAGTGTACTTTGTTAACTACTTTTGTGAGATTCTTATTTATACAAAACATGCACTAGTGCAATATGTCCTGTCTTGTGACAATTGACAGTGGGCCATTAGTAATAACTAGTAACATAACGGCCATGTTTTAAACAACAAATAGATACAGCAAAACGATGCTAACATAAACCTTCCAGAAAAAAGAACCATGCTTCATAGCATTGTGGTCTGAAAGTGTGCAAGGTATGATCTCAATTTTTTTATATTTATTGAGGGCTGTTTTATGTCCCAGTATGTGATCTATCTTGGAGAATGTGCCATCCACACTTGAGAAGAAAGTGAATTCCATGGCCTCACGATGTATAGTTCTAAATATAGCTGTCAAATCCATCTGGTCGAATGTGTCATTCAAGTCCATTGTTTTAGTGATTTTCTGTCTAGTTGATCTATCGATGGCTATAAGTGGAATATTAAAGTCCCCTGCTATTAGCACATTCTTTGCCATAAGATTATTTCTGTTTGTGATTGTTTTATATATTTAGGTGCTTCCATATTTGGTGCATACACATTTATAATTGTTAGCTCTTCCTGATGGATACCCTGTGATTATATAATGCACTTCTTCATCCCTTGTTACTGTCTACTTTAAAGTTCAGTTTGTCTGACCTAAGTATAGCTACTCCAGCTTTCTTTTGACTTCCAGTAGCATGATAGACATTTCTCTATCCCCTTACTTTCAATCTGAAGGTGTCTTCCAATCTAAAATGAGTTTCTTGTAGACAGCAAATAGATGGATTTTGTTTTTTTATCCATTCTGCTACCCTATGTCTTTTGATTGGAGCATTCAACCCATTTACATTCAGTGTTATTATTGAAAAATATGGGTTTAGAGTCATCGTGTCCTTTGTGGGGTTCATGCTGGTGGTGGTGTCTCTGGTATCTTGTGTTCCTTGCAACACTTCTCTCAGAGAGCCCCCTCTGGATTTCTTGTAGGGCTAATTTAGTGGTGACAAATTCTTTCAATTTTTGTTTATTTGGAAAAACTTTTATCTCTCTTTCTATTCTGAATGACAGGCTTGCTGGATAGAGGATTCTTGGTTGCATATTTTTTTTTGGTTCATCACACTCAAGACTTCCTGCCATTCTTTTCTGGCCTGCCAAGTTTCAGTACATAGGTCTGTTACCACTCTGCTAGGTTTCCCTTTGTATGTTAAGGCCCTTTTCTCCCTAGCTGCTTTCAAAATTCTCTCTTTGTCCTTATATTTTCCCAGTTTCACGATGATACGTCATGCAGAAGATGGATTCAAATTACATCTGAGGGGAGTTCTCTGTGTTTCTTGTATTTCAACATCTGTTTCCTTCCCGAGGTTAGGGAAATTCTCTTCTATAATTTCTGCAAGGACTCCTTCAGCACCTTTCACTCTCTCTTCCTCTTCTGGAATCCCTATGATACAGATATAGTTCGGTTTGATTGTATCCCTGAGCTCTTGAACTCTACTTTTGTGTTCCTGGATCAGTTTATCTCTCTTTTTCTCAGCTTCCTCTTTTTCTATAATTGTGTCTTCTAAGTCACTTATTCTCCTTTCTGCCTCTTTAATCCGTGCACTGGATGTCTCCATTTTATTATGTATCTCATTTATAGCATTTTTAATTCATCACAACTATTTTTAAGCTCCATTGTCTTTGTAGCAATAGCTTTTCTGATGTCTTCCATGCCTTCTTCAAGCCCAGTGATTAATTTTATGACTACTGTTCTAAATTTTTGTTCAGTTATGTTGCTTATATCTGTTAAGAGCAGTTCTTTAGCTGTCATTTCTTCCTGGAATTTCTTTAGAGGAGAGTTCTTCCATTTCATCATTTTGGTTACTTTTCTATCTCTTGTTAATTTTGAAAGCTTGAAATCTTCCAGACGGGAAGAAGTCTGGAACACCTCCAAAAACATGGAAGTTAAAGAACACCCTACTAAAGAACGAATGTGCCAATCAGATAATTAGAGAAGAAATTAAAAAATATATGGAAACAAATGAAAAGGAAAATACAACAATCCAAACTCTATGGGATACAGCAAAGGCAATCCTAAGAGGAAAGTACATTGCACTCCAGGCCTATTTCAAGAAATCAGAAAAAGCACAAGTACAAAATATAACAGTGCACCTAAACGAACTAGATGGAGGAGACAGGAGCACCCCAAACCCAGTTGGAGAAGAAGAATAATAAAAATGAGGGCAGAAATAAACAATATAGAAACCCAAAAGAAAAAAAAAAACAGTTGAGCAGATCGACAAAACCAAGAGTTGATTTTTTGGAAAAAAAAAATTGACAAACCTTTAACCAGGTTTCTCAAAAAGAAAGAGAGAGCATTCAAACAGGCAAAATCATGAATGAAAAAGGACTTATTACAAACAACCCTTCAGAAACACAAGAAATTATCAGGGAATACTATGAAAAAGTATATCCTAACAAACTGGACAACTTAGAAGAAATGGACAAATTCCTAAACACACACTCACTACCAAAATTCACACGGGAAGAGATAGGAAATCTGAACAGACCCATAACGAGTGAGGAAATCGAATCAGTTGTCAAAAATCTCCCAACAAATAAGAGCCCTGGACCTGATGGCTTCCCTGGGGAATTCTACCAGACATTTAAAACAGAATTAATCCCAATTCTTCTCAAGCGATTTCAAAAAATAGAAATCAAAGGAAAATTTCCAGACTCATTTTACAAAGCAAGCATCACTTTGATTCCCAAACCAGACAGACACTTAGAAAAAAAAAAAAAGAGAGAGAACTACAGGCCCATATCCTTGATGAATATAGACTCAAAAATCCTCAATAAGATACTTGCAGATCAAATCCAACAGCACATAACAAGAATTATCCACCATGATCAAGCGGGATTCATTCCTGGAATACAGGGTTGGAACAATATTCACAAATCAATCAATGTGATACATCACATTAACAAAAGAAAAGATAAAAAACATATGATCCTGTCAATAGATGCAGAAAAAGCATTTGACAAAATACAGCATCCCTTCTTAATAAAGACCTTTGAGAAAGTCGGGATAAAAGGAACTTACCTAAACATCATAAAAGCCCTCTATGAAAAACGCTCAGTTAACATCATCATCAATAGCGAAAAACTAAGAGCTTTCCCCCTGAGATCAAGAACACGACAGGGATGTCCACTCTCACCACTGTTGTTTAACTTAGTGCTGGAAGTCCTACCATTAGCCATCAGACAACAAAAGGAAAGAAAAGGCATCAGCATTGGCAAAGAAGAGGTCAAACTTTCACTTTTCGCAGACGACATGATACTCTACATCGAAAACCCGACAGACTCCACCAGAAGCCTACTAGAACTGATCCAAGAATTCAGCCAAGTTGCAGGATACAAAATCAACGTACAGAAATCGGTTGCATTTTTATACACCAACAATGAAGCAACAGAAAGAGAAATCAAGAAACTGATCCCATTCACAATGGCACAAAAAACCATAAAGTACCTAGGAATAAACCTAACCAAGGATACAAGAGATCTGTATGATGAAAACTATAGAAACCTTATGAAGGAAATTGAAGAAGACACAAAGAAATGGAAAAACATTCCATGCTCATGGATCAGAAGAATAAATATAGTTAAGATGTCATTACTACCTAAAGCACTCTACACATTCAATGCAGTCTCAATCAAAATTGTACCAGCATTCTCCTCAAAACTAGAACAAACTATCCTAAAACTTGCATGGAACCACAAAAGACCCCAAATAGCCAAAGTAATATTGAAAAAGAGAACCAAAATGGGAGGCATCACCATCCCAGACTTTAGCCTCTACTACAAAGCTGTCATCATCAAGACAGTATAGTATTGGCACAGAAATAGACACATAGACCAATGGAATAGAATAGAGAACTCAGAACTGGACCCACAAATGTATGGCCAACTAATCTTTTACAAAGCGATAAAGAGTATCCAATGGAAAAAAGACGGCCTCTTTAACAGATGGTGCTGGGAGAACTGGACAACAACATGCAGAAGAATGAAACTAGATCATTTTCTCACACCATACACAGAAATAACTCAAAATGAATAAAGAACCTGAATGTGAGACAGGAAACCATCAAAACCCTAGAGGAGAAAGCAGGAAACAACCTCCTTGACCTCAACCGCAGCAATTTCTTACTTGACACATCCCTAAAGGTAAGAGAATCAAGAGCGAAAATGAACTATTGGGACCTCATTGATATTAAAAGCTTCTGCACAGCAAAGGAAACAATCCATAAAACTAATAGGCAACCAATGGAATGGGAAAAGATAGTTGCAAATGACATATCAGATAAAGGGCCAGTATCCAAAATGTATAAGGAACTCACCAAACTCCACACCCGAAAAAAAATAATCCAGCGAAGAAATGGGCAGAAGACATGAACAGACACTTCTCCAGAGAGGACGTCCAAATGGCCAACAGGCACATGAAGGGATGCTCAGCATCCCTCCTCACCAGGGAAATACAAATCAAACCACACTGAGATACCACCTTTTGCTGGTCAGAGTGGCTAAAATGAACAAATCAGGAGACATTAGATGCTGGCGAGGATGTGGAGAAATGGATACCCTCCTACTCTGTTGTGAGGAATGTAAGCTGGTTCAGCCCCTCTGGAAAACAGTGTGGAGGTAACTCAAAAAATTAGCAATAGAACTCTTCTATGACCCAACAGCAGCACTGCTGGGAATTTACCCAAGGGCTACAAGAGTGCTGATGCATAGGGGCACATGTACCCCAATGTTCATAGCAGCACTCTCCACAATAGCCAAATCATGGAAAGAGCCTAAGTGTCCATCACTGATGAATGGATCAAGAAGATGTGGTGTATTTATACAATGGAATACTACATGGCAATAGGAAAGAATGAAATCTGACCATGTGTAGCAATATGGATGGAACTAGAGGGTATTATGCTGAGTGAAATAAGTCAGGCAAAGAAGGACAGATACCAAATGTTTGCACATATAGGTGGATTAGGAGGAAGCTAATGGAGGACCATGAGGGAGAAGAAGGAGAAAAATAGTGGGGGAGAGGGAGGGAAGCAAACCACGAGAGACTCTTGAATGCTGAGAACAAACTGAGGGCTGATGGGGGTGGGAGAGAGGGGAAGGGGGTGATGGGAATGGAGGAGGGCACTTGTGGGGATGAGCACTGGATGTTATATGTAAACCAACTTGACAATAAACTATTTAAGAAACAAAAATAACCATGCATGTTTTTCAAGGTGAGGTTGAATTTCCTTTGGTCTTTTTATATTCTCTCAACAAACTATATCCCAAATATGTGTACATTAAACAACAATATGCTTAAACAGAGGCTCTCACACACACACACACACACACATACACACATACATTCAACTCTGATATAATCCAGTTGTGTCATTATATAAAAAAAATATGAAATGGATTTTAGTTGTTATTTCAACATCACAATTCATAATTTATAGGTGCTCATTCTACAAAATATGAGTTATGCTTAGTATCATGCTTAAAATCAAAATGTGACATCCCAAATTTAATTTTATAAATTAGAGTTTGAAGAGAATTTAGAGTTACCATAACCCAACTTTCCCTTCTGAGACAGGAATAACTTCTTTCAAAATGACTTTTTCACTAACCACTCAATTTATGTATAGGCAGTAGCTTCCAATACGATTTGATTATGAAATTTTAATTATCTTCCAGTAATTTCAATTTATTGATCCTAGTTTAGCACTCTCCATGTGAGAGTCAGCTGAGTTCTTGGAGATGCTTTGTCTTTATCCTTTTGTCACATGCCCTTCAATCCTAATACATTCTACCAAATCTTCAATGACACCATCTACAATATAATTTTGAGATTTTTTTTCCATCTCTTCTGTCTTAACGGACAAAGTATGCTTGACCAAGGCTACCATACCATACATGATTTATTCTGTGCCCTCTTGCATCTTACAAGTTTTTAAGCATAACATATTTGCTTTGAAGATTTGACAAAAACATTTGTCTTAGTCAGCTTGGGCTGCCATAGCAAAATACCATAGATTGGGTGACTTTTTAAAGACATTTGTTTATCTGGGTTCCACACTGAGCATGAAGCCTGCTTAAAATTCTCTCTCTCCCTCTGCCTCTCTTCCTGATGATGCTCTCTCTCTCTCTCTCAAATAAAACAAAACAACCCACACTGTTTTAAGATATTTATTTATCACTTCATTCTTGATAAGGGCCCTTTTCCTGGCTTGTAGATGGTTGCCATCTTACTGTGCACTCTTATAGATTTTCTTTGCTACATGAACATAAAAAGAGAGCTTGCTTTCTCCTTCTTTTCTTTTCTTATAAGGGCACTAATTCTATCACATAAGTACAACCTTTATGGCCTAACCTAAGCCTAATTATCTCCTAAAGATTCCATACCCAATACCATCATTTTGGGAGTTAGAGTTTCTACATGTGAATTTTGGAGGGACATAAATATTCAACCCATAACACGATTCCTATGTTGATCTTCATGTGGCTAGAGTGGAGTCTGGCACAAATAGATATACAGTAATGGAATAAAGTTTCATAACTTATATTGTCAATAAGTTTTCTTAGGCTATGAGCCACTTAAAGAAAAAAAATCATATCTTAAACGGGTCATTTCTCAGAATATTGCAAAAACTCCTTAAGAAAACTGTCAAGCTGATTGTCTAGCATGATTGATGCAAAATGAAAAACAAAAAACAATGTTTTAAGAATGAGATCTCCATAATAACAGATTAAGGATTAGAATTTAATCATATCTCTTTGTTCTTTTACAGTTGGAAGCCAGAATAAGTCCTAAGGTCATACATAAAACCCTTTCTTTTAAATAGATATAAGCTGACTTCTCTGTGAACAACAACGACAACAACAATAACAACAACAAAATACTAGGAAAAAAGCAGCTCTCCAGTCATTGCTGGTTTGTCATCATGTCAACATGGATTATTTCTCAATCCCATCATTAATTAAATGAGACAGTCTAGGAAGTCAACAAATACTTGTTTATTCTCTCGTTATATGCTTTGACTTGGGGAAATTGGTGGAAGTCAACCTTTTCTGTTTCCATACTGATTAGAGGCTAACATATTTTCAATTCAATACTCCTAAAGATGCATTAATAGTGGTCCTCTACAAAAAAAAAATTCTCTAAAGGGAGATAAGAAAAGAGTGAAGTAGTATATGTGGTTTGCAAAGCCTCTCTAAGTGATTTTAAAAACATTTTTTAATGTTTATTTTTGAGAGAGAGAGACAGAGACACAATGGTAGAGGGGGAGTGGCAGAGAGCTAAGGAGACAGAATCCTAAGTAGACTCTAGGCTCTGTGTTGTCAGCACAGCACCTGACAGGGGTGCTCAAACTCACAAGCTGTGAGCTCTTGATTTGAACCACTCAGGAGGCCCCTCTAAGTGATTCTAACAAACAACTTTCAATACCTCCACTTGAGCTGAATCACAGGATTTCAAATTGAAGAGCATGGTGTTACATTAAACCCTACAATCCTAAAGGCAACCAGAGAATTATTCTCATTGTTATTGTTATTTTGGCCAGGAAAGACAAGTATGCTTCTAATTATTAGCCCAATGAAGATAAAATTCAGTAAAATACTTTGATAGAAAGAAAGAAAGCATGCTCATAACCAACATATATTAGGTGAGAAATAGAGTAATCAATCAAAACTAGTCATAAAAACTTGGTATGCTCAAAAATCTCTGCCTCTAATATTGAACTTTAAAGTAGAATATGTATGCATGCATTGAACAATGATCAATATACTGATGGCAAATACTGTCATTTGAATACACATTTATAAGCATCAGTTTCCATCTTGTTGGAACAAGTGTTGTTTTTGGTGCTTCCCAAAAGTTCAGGGGAAACACTTTTTGTTTAAAATGAAGTGATTTGTAACAGCCCTAGAAAACTCACCTCTTGCGGCAGTATTGGCATTTTCCTGTCAAGCCATGCAAAAATGATTTAGGATTTTTGTTTCTGGGAAGTATGCAGACTTGAGGGAGGATTTTTTTCCCCCTCTTCTAGCAAGCTTCATAATGAATGCCTTAATCATTAGGAAACCCATTTAAAATCTTTTACTCGCAATTTCCTGAAAATAGCCATACTTCTATATTGAAAACCTTCTAGCACAGTCTTTATTTTACGGCAAGAAAATAATAAATAATGTCCTCATGCTACTTTGAGTAGGGAAGCTGGAGGCTAATGTAGAATGAAGTTCAAGAGAATTTTTCTGAAACAGGAGTGAAGAAATGACACAGACATTATTTCCTTGATAATTTGGTACCTTATACATGCAATCACTTAAACAGTCATCTTAGCAAAACTGAAGGTCATTTAGGTTTCAGTAAAAGTAAACAAAATCTAAACTAAAATTGAATGCTACTTTTTTCGTATAACGAGAATGTTTTTAAGGACATACTTCATATCAACAATTTTGTTACCCCAGGATACAAAGACTTTGCAAAAGAATTTTTAACTTGTCCACAAACCTTCAAAGCCACGCCTCTAGTGTCACTGTGCTGCCATCACAGTTGTCTCTGTCTTGGCCCCCTTGGGCATTCCCTTCCTTAGCAGGGCCATTATTATGACCTGCTGCCCTTTTCACCTGGAGCTATTTATTCCTGGCCCTCCACTCCCAGAGCCACTGTTTGGGAAGCCACTGCCATTAATTCTTCAGTCATCATGATCAGCATTAATATGGTATAAAAAACAACATCATTTCTCTTTTACATATGTTCTCTATGTCAAATGCCCTTTAACCTTCACAAATTATAAGATATTTGTTTTTTATATAATTATGGTTACATCCATAAAATGGATTCCTGCTAGAAGAGGATTTATTTATCATCTACTATCAGCCCTTTCCCAGGCTAGCTTTATTTTACAAGACTGTGGGTCAATGAGAGCCAGACTTCTTGCCCTTTATAAAATCTCATCTTTCTGGCGAGGTGATTAGTCTCCATGTCTAAATGCTATGCTATCATTACTTTGTTTACTCTCACCCCTTTATAGATTGGCCATTGTGATCCAAAGTCTATGGAGATTATATACAGCCTGGAGGCAAGCTACTCACGTTGGTATCCTACATCTGTCACTTACTAATGGTATAAATGATCCAACTCCTCTTCGACAAAATACCACCAAAAATAGCCCTCAACTTTCAGAGTTGTTTTGAAGATTAAATGAGCTAATACTCTTACAGTAATTAAAACACTGCTGGACTTATATTAAATATAAGCCGGACTAATAAAACATACTTTTTATTATGTTTGCTGGACACGGCAAACATACACTGCCGTGGTAGTTGGAAGGGAATTAATTCCATTATGGAATGAAGAGCCAAAACTGTACTAGACAGAAGTCACAGTACTGACTCTGGAAAAGTGGTAGAGATGTAGAAGAAAGAAGATCTAATACGAGCTCGCAATGCAAAAAAAAAAAAGATGTAGCTAAGAAAATGGTCATGAGTAAAATTACAAGAACACAACTTATAAAAACCTATGAGTGTGTTGAATAATACAGAGTTCGGAATTGCAGCAGGTCAGAGATATTTTAGAAATTCCAAATGAGAGTAGCAAAATTAATTACATTTAGAAAACTACTCTTTTCAACATATGGAAAAAGCAATGAATATAGGTGGTACAGAAAGCCAAAGTTTAGTAGTGAGTTTTATTTTAAAAATATAACTATGCGAAGAAATTCTAAACAGTGAATGAGAGGAGAGCAATTTTCAACAGAAATATTGCAATATACAAATGTAAAATCAGATAAGAAGTTAACTTGTCTTTTCTAAATACATTTTGGGGTCCATAACTGTCTTTATTTGGTTGGATTGTGAATCATGTGGTAAGTCTGGTTTGACTTCTAAAAAAAGTATTAAAAGTAAGTAAATGTAACTCAAAATTCCATGAAAAGTATTCTAGCAGAATCTTGTCCAAAGCAGAGAGGAGGAAGAAAGTACTAAGCCGTTACGTAGGCAAGGAAACTGGCTACCATGAAAGATGATAGAACTTTCAGGGAAAGCTGAGGAAAAAGTTGCCTGGAAGACAGAGACCATCTAAGGAAAAGGTAACTGAAGCATATTTAGGATATGTGAAAGGATGATTGTGCAAAAAAAGAAAGATTAGGCAAAATAATTTCTAGGCTGGAAAATTAGAAAGATATCGAGTTCCCACTAAGGGAGCTAGTCACATAGCTGCCCAAAGCATAAATCTTCCTGGTTTCTGTCACTGTAGGTCAGCTTCCCTAGCATGGTTCACCATCATACCCAGCACACAAATAAGGTGTAGGTCAGTTATGCAACATCTCAGTCTTCTTCTAACTGATCTTACTGTTTTGAACTTACAATCAAGGTAAATGAGAAGCAGCCTTTATATTTGTTCCAGCCACATATTAGGGAATGATGAGTTTAAGTGTAATCGTACTCAAAAACTGTGTAGTTGCAAACATGATGACAGTAAGAGAAGGCTTATATGTGCTCTAGTATGCATATCAGAAAATTACTATGTACCACTTGAAGTCCTTTTTAGCATTATCTCTCTTGTGTAAGCCGCTGTCAGGTCCACCAGCTGTTTGTAGTCTCTGACTTCATGCAGACACAAGCTGAGAGTGCCTTGTTTGATGTCTACACTATACATTCCTCCGGAACTTCCCTGCTTATGTTGAGACATCAGATGCCTTATATCCCCACTCAATGCCCACCCATGTGCAAACCAGAAGTGCACTGATGCTAAGACCTTATAAAGCAAACTTTCAAACAATAAGAAATAGGACCCAATGGATAATTTCTTTTGTTCTTTTGTTTTTTGTTTTTTGTTTTTTGGCCTTTCCTTTCTTTATGTGTATGGTCCTCAGAAGCAATGATTTATAAGCCCTTTACAAGCCATCAGAAGATTATCCTGAGATTAGGCTATAAAGCATCTGACCTCCAGTGTCATGGAGGATGGAATATTCCCACCAGCAATTCTTGGACACTAGCTGGGTATCCTACAATTCAATTCAGTTCTAACACTATTTACCAGGAGATAGCAATGGACTCCATGGATTAAGTTAGTCCTCCAAGACTGCCTTCCAGTAGCCCCCACCCCTACCATTTCAGACACCAGTTGCAAGTGTAGGTTACTACCTGTGTTTCAGATTGACTGGCTAGAGATGGGAGGTTCCAGTGATTCCCCACCCATTCCTTGGGTTCATTTAATTTGTAGAGTGGCTCACAGAACATAAAAAAACATTTTACTTACTGGATTACCAGTGTATTATAAAAGGATATAACTCAGTACCAGTCAGATGGAAGAGATGCCTAGGGCAAGGTAGGAGGGAGGGACCTGGAACTTCCATCCTCTCTCTGAGTGCACCACTCTCCCCAGGTGTCCACTTATCCACCAAATGGGAATGTCTCTAAACCCTCTTCTTTTGGATTTTTAGTGGAACTTCATTACATAGGCAAGATTGATTTAAATTCTTGGCCCTTGGTGATCAATTCACCTTCCTGTGCCTCCCCAATTCCTGGAGATCAGATGGGTGGGACTTAAAGGTCCAGCCATCTGTTCATAGTTGATCCCCCTCACAATGAACTTTCATCCTTAAGTATTTTCCAAAAATCACCCCATTAATATATCCCCTTTTGTAGAAGAAAAGGAGCTTGCTATAAATAACAAGGATCTCTTTTCTGGGGATATTTGGTATCAAACTGATCCCAAAAAGAAAACTTGAAAAATCAGATCTGGGAACTGTATCACTCACTTCTCTGATATTTCAGTGGATTTAAATGCTCACATGATGGTGCTAAATCCCATAAAGATACATGTCTGATAGAAGATTGGAGATAATTGTGCCAATCAAGTTTTCAGGAGCCCAATGGTATGGAGTATGGCAAAAATCCTCTCTACCAAAAATGACAAATAGATATGTCTTATGCCCCTACCACTAAGAAAGATCTGCAGTATTTGATTACCCTCTTTGGATGGGAGAGACAACATACATGAAAAGATATTCTAACTCATTTATTGGTTAACTCAGAAGAATTTCAGTTCCAAGTAGGGATTAGAAAATGAACCACGTCTTGGGTGTAGGCTACAGATAAGATGTCCTAGTTTCGTTCAGAATATTTGACCTAACAAATCCAATGATGTTAAAAATATTTGTGGTAAATTGGGGCGCCTGGGTGGCTTAGTCTGTTAAGCGTCCGACTTTCGCTTCGGTCATGATCTCAGGGTTCATGGGTTTGAGCCCCGCGTCGGGCTCCGTGCTGACTGCCAGCTCAGAGCCTGGAGCCTGTTTCAGAGTCTGTGTCTCCCTCTCTCTCTGACCCTCCCCTGCTCACGCTGTCTCTCTCTCTCTCTCCTAGAAATAAATAAAAAAATATTAAAATATATATATATATATATATATTTGTGGTAAATAACAAATTTATGGGCTGTCTCTGTCAGGTACAGTGAACATCATGAGGTTCAGCAATAAAGTCATGCTTGCTTCTGGGATAATTGCTTTCCATTTGAAAAAGTGCCCTTGCATCTTTTGGGGCCCCAGTCCATTTGTAGGAAACAGTTGGAAAAGGAGAAGAAATGGAATCCAGTACAGATATATATGAATTCCTGGGCATTAGCAAATGGTTTAATTATGGTTAGAATCTAGAAAGATCCCAGACTATCCAAGACAAACCAGTCTGAAGAAAGGGTATGTGGAAGTGACCGCTCATTCTTGGTTGGACCCCTCTAATGCTTGTACAGAGGACATATAAATTGAGTGTCCCTGATGGCAAGGATGGAGGGCATAGCCTGTATAGCATGTGTTCCTTCTCACCAAGGCTAATACAGCTACTCCTACTGCAAAATGCTTAATCCTCCAGGAGCAGAGATTGATGTAGACCACTTGATATGTCCCCATTAACTAAAAAGTATCGCACTCTTTCCACCACATTTTTTTGAATCATTTTGAAATTTTGTTGAAAGATATAAATTTAGTTTCAAGAAATTTGGTGAACACTGACTTGTGTAAATGCAAAGAAAACCCCAACAAAGGACATTGTTTCAAACAGATAAAAGCCAGGAAAAAGAGAAAGTGTCATAAAGTAAAATCACACATCGCGTTTAAGGAAATAAAAATATGAAGGTCACTGACTTCTCATCAGAAACAGTGAAGGCCATAAGATAGTAAAATATGGGGTGCCTGGGTGGCTCATCACTTGAGCATCAGACCTCAGCTCACGTCATGATCTCACATTTCTTTTTTTTTTTAATGTTTTATTTATTTCTAGGAGAGAGAGAGAGAGACAGTGTGAGCAGGGGAGGGTCAGAGAGAGAGGGAGTGACAGACTCTGAAACATGCTCCAGGCTCTGAGCTGTCAGTCAGCACAGAGCCCGATGGGGGGCTTGAACCCACGAACTGCAAGATCATGACCTAAGCGAAAGTCAGAAGCTTAACCGACTAAGCCACCCAGGCACCCCAATGATCTCACATTTCTGTTCGTGATTTTGAGGCTGGCATAGGGTTCTGTGCTGACAGCTCTGAGCCTGAAACCTGCTTTGGATTCAGTGTCTCCCTCTCTCTCTCTGCCCCTTTCCCACTTATGTTCTGTCTCTCACTCAAAAATAAAATAAACATTAAAATTTTTTAAAAAAGAAAGGAGAATAATGTTTAAAGGGCTAAAAAGTCAAGACAGAATTCTTATATGGTGAAAATGTCCTTCAGTGTAGGTGAAAATATACATTTTCAGATAAAATGAAACCAAGAAAATTCATCATTTAGTAGACCTTCACTATAATAAATGCTATACAGAAAGTTATTCAGACTGAAAGGAGAGAAATTAAAAATGAAACTCGGGTATTTAAGAAATACATAAATACAAAAGACTATTTTTTGGTTATGTTTTATGAAATACATAAAACTAAAACAAAAGTTATAATATCTTATTGTTGACTTATAACATACATGGATGCAGTGCTACAGCACTGTAGCATGAAAGATGGAGCTAGGTGTGGTAAATGAAATTTTATGGACTGCAAGTGTCAGAGGCCCGCTCCAGCCAGGGTGCAGGGGTCCCTGAAGGAAGGACGGTGTCAGCGAGGGAGGGGTGAGAGAGCCCCCAGAGTCTTTCTGGTCATGAGGCAGGCATCTCTGCTCTGACTGGGGCTCAACTTTATTTTATAATTAAGTATTTGGGGGATGGCAAAGAAGTGACATTTGCCTTAGACAATGATTTCTGATGACAAGCTTATTTGATATGTAAGAATTTCCTGGAACATAGATTTGTAGACTTCTGCATAACCTTTATCAATAGGGATTGAGGTAGTTGATTTAGACGCTTATCCTATGGGGAAGGAAGGTATCTTTAGCATACAGGACAATGTTTTTAGCATAAAAAGGGTGAAGTTACTTCTTTGTGAGCAGGGGTCAATAGCTTGTTTAAGGAATATTAAGAAAAACAGGTCTTTCAGGAAACACATTTGCTCCCATTATCACAAAAGAAGAAGTTCACCAATAGGTCCCTTCAATCAGCATATTCAAGGCCAGAATAAGTCAGCATATTCAGCATATTCAAGGCCAAAATAAGTCATTCACAAATGCCTTGGGGGGCCGGTGCACCAAGCAGAAACAATTGGGTGGGGGTGGATATCTGCCCTTAACTCTAAATTAGGCTCTTTGTCTCAGGACCAGACTCGGGCCCCTTTATTATGTAAGTCTGGGATCTGCAAGCCCCTTGGAAGACCCTTTTGACAATCATCCACAGTGCTTTCATCTGAAGAATCATTTGAAAAGAGAATATGCTTTTCCTTATGAGCAATCTGTGTGGGGAATATGGGTCTGATCTGGAATATTGTGAGGCCTGGTCAATACCAGCAGCCTCATTTCCAACATGAGCCAGTAGTAGCAGAAGGAGATACCAGTTTTCATTTCTCATGGCAGGAGCCATGCAAACGCTGCCATTTCCTCACTATGACTGTCATCCAGCGAGGCCTGTGTGGCTCCCAGCATGCAAGAGGTTTACATTTTTCGAGAAGAGGTCCAGTGGGATAATTGAGAATGTACAGTGTGATCTATTTAACAATAATTTAAAAACAAGGTGAAAAGAAAAACACTTAATTTAGGATGTCCACATGATGACCTTATCAACGCTGTTGGATGAAGCTGAAGCAATGGAAAAGAAAAAAAAGTCAGTTAATTCACTAATCTTAATTCAAAAACTATGGTACATGAAATCTTTTAGGTATTTTATGTTTCACTGTGAGGAAGGAGTGTGAACAAAACAGAATGAGAATCTGCCAGCTATAAGTTTTGTGCTGACTGAATAGTTTGAGGTATGTCTTATTGCCTTAGTCTTAAAAATACCCAATGTCTGAGATACACTCCAAAATTATTTGTCAGACAAAGGTAAGGAAAATGTGACTCATTTCTAAAAGAAAAAAATAATGAAAATTGACTGCAACATGGTGTAAAAATGTCCATTATATTGTAGAGCCAAAAATTAAGTCCTCCATTAAAAGAAACCTCGGGCTGCACATAGCCCCAGGCCTAAATAAACTTAACCAGCTTTTCCACTTCTGAGCAAATGCCTGCGCTGCGGGAAGCTAACACCTAACCAGCTCTCTCTGCTTCTGTAACAAAGCTTAAGGCTTGCTTCCCCGCCGCCGGATTGCCCAAGGGACTAGCCCCCTGGGGGCAGCCACTCCCAAAAGGCCAGCAGCCACCCCCCACCTTGCTGAGAGAAGGGCCTGGAGAGAGAGATGTTAACCTGTTAGTCGCCAAACAAGACTTAAAACTCGCTCTATGATAGACTGAATTCAAAGGTATCCCAAATGTTGTAATTAGATCCAGCCAAACCTGATGGCGGGAACCAATCAGATACGGTATATGTTCACATTTGAATGTTAACCAATGGCAAACTTGTAACCATGGAAATCTGTCCCTCCCCATGACTTGTTTACTTCTGTCTATAAAAAGGCTGCAGAGGCTTTGTTCAGGGCCTCTCAGCGTCACCGGCAACGAGTGACTGCGCGGAGGACCGGGTTCGAACCTGCAAATAAACAACCCTTGCCGCTTGGCTTTGACTCTGGTCTCTGGTGGTCTGTTTTTGGGGTTCTCTCGAATTCTGGGGGTTTCAATATGTTTTCACATTGTTACATGATTACAAAATCACAAAATGGTTTTTACAACCCCTTTTGAAACATATGGATAAAAGGACCAATGGTCAATAGGAAGTCATTACACTTCAGCAGTTTAAAAAGCAGTCACTAAAATCAGATATACATCGCTATTCAATTCCTTAAAATGTTTGTCACCAAAAGCAGAGCACTGGCTGTGTGGTTGGGGTAGAGGTGGCATAACTACGAAGTGTATGATGTATATGTTGAAGGATAATAGAAATGTTCTATATCTTAACTATGATGGTGATTAGATGAGCATATAAATTTGCCAATACTCATTCATCTGGGTAGTTAATAAGGCAGATTTTGATATGCAACTATACCAGAAAAGCTTTTACTTATTTAAAAAATGTGGGGGTGCCTGTGTGGTGGAGTCAGTTGAGCATTTGACTCTTGGTTTCGGCTCAGGTCATGATCTCACGGTTTGTGGGATCAAACCCCATGTTGGATTCTGCACTGACCATGTAGATCCTGCCTGGGATTCTCTCTCTTTCTCTGTCCCTTCTCTGCTTGCTCTCCCTGTCTCTCAAAATAAATAAATAAACTTTAAAAAATGTAGATCAAGTCCATTAATTTATTGTATTCCTAAGAAATCAAATAATCATAACCAATAGTTACTAGCTAAAATGCCATTTGGTTTACATTTATATTTGAAGAGAAGTACTTTATGAAGAAAAATGCTTATTTCTTCAAATTAGTTACTTAATTGGAAATACAGAGATTGTTATGTAACAACTTTAACCAGAACACATTTGATTTGTTTTTTCCTTAAGAGAAGAGCACCTTATCAAGTGATACCCAGAGAAGAGATTAAAAGGACAAGAGATAAAATTAAAGTAGTGTATTTCCTGTTAATGAACCTCTACAAATGGGTATAAAATGTAGACTTCAGAAAGATAATACAGGTAGTTGAGAAAATGAAACAGAGTAATGATCCAGAAACATCATAAAGAGTTGCAGGTTCAGCTTTGCATCTTTACTATCAGCAAATATAGTTCCAAGTATATGGTAATGGCTTTGTCATTACTTTTCTGTGTTTCTCTCAGGTTTAACGTAATAGCACACTTTTAAATTCTGAGCTAATTGGATGCTTCAAAATGTTAACCTTTTCTGAACTCCTTTCTTCTTTTTTGCCAGTTAATATCTATGTTATTAAATTCCTTTAGAATTGTTAATTTTATAAACATCTTACTTGGACTTTTAATAAGTAAGAATAAATAAAATAAAACTAAAGTAAACTAAACTAATAAAATAAAATAGACAAAGTAAAATAAAATAAAATAAAATAGAGCAACCAATTGTCCTGATAGAATTGGGCCTGTAGCTTGGTTATATTCACTCACCTATTTGGTGAACTACACTATGTGTATGACACAGCTACATACTGAAGAGCTTGGAAAAGACATACTGCCTATTCCAAGACCTTTACATATGAAAAAGTAGAAATAGAGATGGTAAAAAAAATATATAAGTACCAGAGCAAGGCCATATAGAATTGATTACCAAATAAATTATCTAAATGTCTAGCGAAGAAAATAATGACTAAAAAGATCATTGAAAATTAAGAACTTTCTAGTTTAGAGTCACCAAAACAAAATGAAGCTTGAGCTTGACCTTGAGAGATAGTTTAATGAATAAAGGAATAACAGAACTGTTTTTGTGATTTCTACTTTCACTTTGCCAAGGACAAATAGAAAAACAATGTTTTGCAACATGTTTTAGCATAACTACTAATTTAGAACTTAAGCACAAGCTTGCATTTTATGAAAGTATTTATTTTTATTTCTAAAATAGAAAAAGGACATTTTCAAAAGAGTATACTACCCTAACAGACAAAAGAACCCAAACTATTACATTTCTTTTCTGAAGCCACTTTCATAAAATATTAGATGCATATGCTACTGGGAAGAGACACAGATTTGTATGCATGAGTTCACACTTCCTTGGCTCCTTTTGCATAGAAAATACAAATCAAATGTTTTCTATGGCCATCTTTTATAATGCAAAATTATTTCTTGGCTATAATTTTAAATATAGTATATGATCTATGTAAAGGGAGAATAAAATTTAATCCAAAGGGAATCCAAATATTGTTAAAATATATTAGGTAATATAGGGACCCTGGGTTCAATAGATTGGTCCAGTTGGAAAGAAGTAGCACTTTTGATATATTTAGAACATAGTAGGTTTGTAGGGGTTTAGAACTCTATTCTAAATTTTTCTTAGCATATTGGCTGTCTACAAGTAAAACAATTATCCACTTGTGTTTCAATAATTACATATATTTCCATTGAGAATTAAAGGCCTTCATGATAATAAACACTAGTCTATCTCATTGTCTTTAGATAACATTCCAGAAAAATATCCAGATATAGGCATTTTTCCTCTACCATATAAAATACTTATAAAGACTATTCTGCAAATTCATGCACTAAAAATAATAGAGCTAATGGGAAAACAATAATTGAAGGCAAATCACTTAATAAAAGACTTATGAAACTTTGTTATCAAATCATGTGTATAAACAGATATATAATACATATGCTTATAGATACATATTTACAGTTACATATTCACAGGTATTGTACCCATTATTACTGTCAGTCAATCCTTTTCAGCCTTAACCTTGATGTTGTGCTTATATCTGATATATTGTCCCCTAGAAACATTTGCTTCTTTGTAGAATTCAATTCTATCCAAATTGAGAATCTAATCAACAGTGCAGATTTCTTCATCATTCTTTCTTACGGAATAAAGTTGCTGATCCTTGTTCTAACTGATGCCTGAGTTTCTTGTCTCTCTTTTTCAACATACTGTGCCTTGAGCTGATGAAAAAGTCATCAACAAGTAGCATTTTGAGTATTTAAATCTCCACTTTAAACAGTTCCTTTGAGACTATAATTTCAAATCCAGTCCCTTTCTCCTAGTGCATTGATTTTCTTCATTAAAACCATGTCTCTGGCATCCACTTGAATTGGGCTGTATAATTTTAAACATGTGAGGCTGTAGATGATTTGAGAATGTAACATTGAAGATTCAACTTTATTTACATTTCTGCAGTGGAAATATCTGTGTCCCTGAAGCATTTAATAAAGTCTGCTGTGATCATAATACATTAGGTCAGTGAAGATAAAGGAAAAACAGGTGGCTAGCAAAACAAAAACCAAACAGATGAAAAACCTAAACAGAACTGAGTTTGCAAGAAAACCTATAAACTAAATTAGGCTCTGAGCTTCAGGTCACCATAATCATTTATATTTCTACTTCAAATAGATCCTTCTTCCTAATCATTTTAATTCCATTCTGGTATTTAAATGTCCTTCCCCATTGCAAGTTTTTCTTGAGATCTTTGAAATTTCCATAATTATTAGAGCCCATACTATCTACACCTTAAAAAGCAATGTGACCTCAACTGAAAATTGAGGTTTAAAACATGATGGAGATATAGTCTCTAGCAACAGTGATTTCTAAGACCATATGCACATGCATACTAGACACTTTAGACACATGCATAAAGTACATTTCTGTGGATTTTGTACAGTTTCTGTGCTGTACACCAAGTGGTATGGGAGCAGAGAGGTGGTTTGGCACTCCTCCTGCTTGGAGATCTGAACATAAGCATCTTGATGAGAACTTGCCAAGGGTCTTCCCATTTCTTTCATAAACTGCAAGGCTATTGAAATAAAGCACTCTTGACACTGGGTTCTTGGAGCAAGACCTCTCCATTAGGCTTTTGCAGTTAATGCAGAAGCAATCATATTCTTTTTTCTTTCCCTAGTCTAGATATGGGATATCACAACTTCTAGAACCCCCTACCCCCACCACATGCACACAGTTTTTTAATCAAGAAATGAAAGATTCACTTAAAAAAAACTCTCCTTGGAACAACTTAGCAATGCTCTTATAATTCAAAAAATATTAAGGATTAGGGTCAGGTTTCTTGATCCTCAGATCAACATGCATTTTATGGTTACATGGATGCATGGATGGATGGATAGATGAATGGATGGATGTCAGAGATCAGGGAATCCCTGATGATTCAGTTCACAATGCCATTCATATCAGAAATCACACTGTTCTTGTTTTGTAATTTCACTTTTGCTACTAACTCATAGTACACATTAGCTCTACATGAGATCTCTTGTCTGTAGAGCACAAGACCCATGGAAATATAACTTTTTGATAGGACATTTTTAAATGTGAGTTTAAAATGACTAGTATTTCCTAGTTCCTGCTTATGGCTAAGACCTCATTTCATGTTTATTATTTAAAAGCCTCAATAAAATTCTCAAAGTTATGCAATGTTGTCCATTCTGGTCAACAAAAATTTTTATTCTGTGATAACATCAAAGAAGAGGTGAAATAAAAGCTGAACTTTAAGGTCCTTCAACTAAGAATGTCACATATGAGAAAGAAGTTTGTCTAGATGGAAGGAAAAAGACTGTTTCTAAAAAAGGAGGTATTATGCTTACTTAATCCACTTGAAAACAGCATTTAGCTTTAAAATACTTTTTTTCTGTTCCAATCATGTACTTTGACCTCTTCCTAGTTATGATATGCAGTGTAATGATAATATATAGATTTATTTGTTTCTATCCTTTCTTTTTCCAGAGAAGAATTTAGGTTGGCTACCTGAAATACCTATAATACAATATATTAAAATAAAACTTAAACCAAAGAATGAAGTGGTTAAAAAAACAAAAAGACACAGTTTATGGTAAAGTCAAAAGTGAGATTAATATGAAATTTAGTCAATAAACTTGCCAAATATGGGAGAAAAAATATACTTCTTTGCAATCCAGAAAAGAAACAAAAAAGATGATAAGGTCAAATAAAAAATCATATCACATATAATTAAAACTAAACTAGGTGCACAGAAGTAGTCTAATTACATCACATGCTGAGGCTAGCGAAATGTCCTGTGAGCTTTCAAGAAGAGAATAGCACTCCACAGTACTATAAACACGTTCCTCAATGCCATCTTTACACTGAATGGAGGCTATAGGATTTTTTTATTTATTTCTAGGAGACAGAGAGACAGCGTGAGCAGGGGAGGGTCAGAGAGAGAAGGAATCACAGACTGAAACATGCTCCAGGCTCTGAGCTGGCAGTCAGCACAGAGCCCGACGTGGGGCTCGAACACACAAACCGAGAGATCATGACCTAAGCATAAGTCAGATGCTTAACCGACTAAGCCACCCAGGCACCCTGAGGCTATAGGATTTTTAAAGGCACTTTTGGATAATATCCTTCCAGGTGGGCTAAAAGCTTAATAAGAACAATTCTTTTAACGATCAAAATAATAGAGCCAAGCTTCTGGATAAGGATAAAGAAAGTAGAGTTTCTCTCTCATGAATTAAAACTAAAACACATGAATAAAAATTTTCAGTGGCTATAGACATATCTCCAAGAAAATCACTCTTTTTTAGGTCAGTGAATTTGGAAGGGCCACCTCTGTATGAGAGTGGAAGGAAATCTTTTTGTTTTCTTCCTCTTTGTACTCTCCCAACACTGCCTCAGAGAATGTCTCTTTTAGGAAGTTGCATGGCCAAGCAGGCATGATGGCTGGCTCGGTAGATGTGGCAGTTATCCGGGCTCCTTACTGACAAGAGAAACTGGGGAAATAGGCCCCTGTGATCAAAGCATGAGATGGGGGTGGGGTGGGGGGATCTCTATTACCTGTTCTCTCTTTTCTTATCATTACTCTTCTTCCTTTTTTTAAAATTTTTAATGTTTTTTTTTTTTTTTACTTCTAGGAGAGAGAGAGAGAGTGTGTGTGTGTGTGAGCAGGGGAGGATCAGAGAGGGAGTCACAGACTCTGAAACAGGCTCCAGGCTCTGAGCTGGCAGTCAGCACAGAGCCCGATGCGAGATCATGACCTAAGCGAAAACCGGACGCTTAACGACTAAGCCACCCAGGCGCCCCTTATCATTACTCTTCAAAACAGACCTAACTGTAGAGAAAGCCCTCACAGCACAGAATGCAACGTTAGCTTTCAAGCCAGAGCACCAAAATCAGTCCTATGGGAGTTAAAGTACATGAGAGAAATACAGACAGAGTGCGCCAGAGAAGCACAGAGATATTTTTGGAAATTAAAATGAAAAGGGTTTAATATTGTCCTAGACAAAGGTGAAGGAGAGGAGCTATGAAGAAGGGCTATTAGGATTATGATTGAACCACATGCTTAATGGGCTCTACTCACTCTATTTACTAACCTAAGAAGAGAACCAGATCTGATGGGTTAGATCTTGACTTTAATTTTGAATATAAAAGAGTTCTGAGTACCTTAGAACATCAAATTTCATAGGTCGGGTATTTTTGGGTCCAAAGCTTAGGGAAGAGATTAGGGTTAAAAAAAAAGATATATTTGGGAAATATTGGAGATACAGAGTTTTTTAAAGAGAATGTAATTAACAGTATTGAATTTCTTCAAGAATTCAAGTCATAAAAGACTCAAAAGCAAAATTTTGTTAATAGGTGGTTATTGGTGACATTTGTCATAACTGTAAGTATAGTGTTTTTATTTATTTATTTTTTGAAGTAGGAAGCAAGACTAAGAAGAAGAAGATTGATAATTATGAGGAACATAGAAATGTATCCCAATAGCATGCCAGGCCCAGTATGTCGGTGATTATAATCAATTCATGTTACCAATCTACTCTATTTCTTTTTTCAGTAGTGATTAACTTACTGGCCATTGTGAAGTTCACATGCCTCTTCAAAGAAGAAATTTAAAGGGGAAATAAAATATGTTGTGTTCTGTTCCTATATACTGAAAAGAGCATATCAAGGATCCAATATACTTTTTTAAAGAGGAAAAAGTCAAGGTGCCTGGGTGGTTCAGTAGGTTGAGCGTCAGACCCTTGATCTTAGCTCAGGTCATGATCTCATGGTTTGTGAGCTCAAGGCCTATGGCAGGATCTGCATTGACTGTGAGGAGCCTGGTTGGGATTTTGCCTCTCCCTCTCACTGCCCTTCCCCAGCTCATGCTCTCTCTCTCTCTCCTTTGCTCTGTCTCTCAAAATAAATAAATAAGCATACAATAAATAAATTAATTAAATAAAGAGGAAAAGGTAATCTCATAATAGACACAGAAAGCAGATGGGCATTATTGCTAGTGGAGTATTTATCTTAAAAGAATTACTTTTAATTCCTGGGGGAGAGGGGAAGCATGGACTGTTCACACATGGTCATGGCTCCTTGGCCCAATTCACAATGTTATGTTACTCACCTCCTCCCTGTAGACATTTGAGTATATAATTCTTCCCATACAATATGGCTACCATGATAGTATTTCTTGTATAAACAATTAAGTCATATATAATTCATTAAGAAAATTAATAAATAGGTTAATTTTGAACTTATCATAAATTAATGTACTTAAAAAAATGGATGTTATTATTAAACATAAACTGTTAGATATTAGGGATATCAATAAAAGTAATAACTTTGATTTAAAAATAGAATGTAGGCTCTTTCTATCACTTGACCTATACTCTTGAAGAATGAATCCTCTTCCTTTGAGTTTGGGTAGAGCCTATTTATACGATGGGACATAGTTACCATGATTACATAATATTACATGGAACAAAAAGATTCTGAAGATGTAATTTGGGTTTCTGATCAGTTGATTTTAGTTAATCAAAAAGGAGTCTATGCGAAATGGGTCTGACCTAGTCAGAAGGTGATTTTAAAAAGACTCAAGATGAGAGAGAATCTCCCACTGGCTTTAAAGTAGGAAGTTACCATGTGATGAAAAGGTCACATGGCTAGGACTTGAAGGCAACCTCTATTAGGAGTTGAGAGTGACCCCCAGTCAACAGCCAGTAGGAAAATGAAGACTTCAGTTCTGTAACTCCCAGAAACTAAATTCTGTCAACACCCTAAATGAAATTAGAAGATGAACCCAAGGTTCAGATGAAACTGCGGACCAGCTGGCACTTTGACCAAGCCTATAGGACTGAACAAAGAACCCAGTTACACTATGCATGAACTCCTACACTACAGATGGATGGATGAATATTGTTTTAAGACACTAAGTTTGTGATAATTTTTTATGGATAATAATAACTGAATGTTGTTTTAAGACATTAAGTTTGTGATAGTTTTTTATGTTGTGATAGAAAACCATTACAGGGGTGCCTGTGTGGCTCAGTTGGTTACGCATCCAACTTCAGCTCAGGTCATGATTTCAGGTTGTGAGTTCAAGCCCTGTGTCAGGTTCTGTGTGGACAGCTCAGAGCCTGGAGCCTGCTTTGGGTTCTGTGTCTCCCTCTCTCTTCCCTCCCCTGCTCATACTCTGTCTCTCTCTGTCTCTTTCTCTGTCTCTGTCTCTCTCTCAAAAGTAATAAACATTAAAATATATAAAAAAAGAAAATCAATACATGTATTAAGGCCACACCTATTTTGTAATAAGTAGTTCATAATATGCATCTACATGAGAATTGTCATACCTGTTTTCCATCTAGCAAAAATTTAAAAATATCTGTCAAACGCTGGAAACCCATTTTAGAACTCCATAAAATTCAAGAGCAATAAAAAATATGTACAGGCCATTTGTTTTTTCTGAAAAAATGAATCCTTATAAGGTCCCATGTAGGGAGCTCAGGAGGAAATGTATAATCTTACAGTGTAAGATTAGCTACTTCATCATGTAAAAAATACCAGTGAAAAAGTAGGCAACTTTTTAGCACTAAAATGGTAACATCTGGGTATATATGAGAAGTAGCAACATGAAGGCAGCATTCAAATTTTTATGGCCTGAAATTAGATATCAGGCTGTATTGAGAAGCCAGTCATGACCAGAGTTTTTCATTGCCAATATGGACTATCAAGAAGCAGCAGTTTTAAAGAACTCATTTGGGCTTTCGAACTGCCACTTTCCTATGCATCATGGGACTTTATAGTTTCTAAAGGCAAAGGGAGTTCAGAAAAACCCTTAAAGCAGTATGGAAAAAATGGCTGGAATTCTTCACAAATACCATACAATGCAGTAAAAGAAACATTATCAGTATTATTGTGTTAGACTTCTTATATAGCTTTCAATCAAATGTATTATTAGTTATTCCTGAACGTGTTTGAATTTGAAGCAATTTATTCAGCCTTTTAAAGAATCTTAGGCTTATCCAATCTTATGAGAAAATGAAAGAACACATTATGGTTGCAGTTTTGATGTTAGTTTTTAAAATTAGAAATAACTTTGAATTGTTAACTTGTTGGTTAAAAGGTAAGTTGTGTATTTGCGTTAATGCTGTTCAGGGAAGAGAATGGCATAGTTTTGAGCAAACCTCATGAATCAACTTTCATTTCTATGTAAAGAATACTTACTTATAATTACTTTGTAGTTAAAGATCTGATTTTCTTCTTTAAAATTTGTATTACTCAAAATTATTTATGAAGATCTGTATTAACATTAGTCGGCTGTGTTGTGTGATAACCCCCTTCTTCCCTATCTCACTGGCTTATAACATCTAGCCTGTAGGAGCCAAGTATTTCACAGTGGAGAAGAGTAAGGGCTGAGCCAAACCTTGCGATAGTACTTAAAGCTTCTGCTCAGATGTGGTGTGTGTCATGTAGGCTCACTTCCCATTAGCTAAAGTAAGTCACATAATCAAGCTGGAGTGCAATGACACAGGGATCAAGGAGAGAGGTAAAAATCACAAGACAAGGTCAACGATATATAATCCTACTGAGAAGTGGTGGGGGCGGTGAGTAACTATAAAAGATAATACAATCAAGATCAGGATTGATGTTGAATGTTGTGGTAAAATGCATTTGAATAAAATCTGTCATTTAATTAGTTCACTATCATATTCAGGGATTTATACATTTATAGGTAGGAGTATAAACATTTTCAAGCATTAGATCATAAGGTTTTTTTTAATTTTTATTTCAATATTTACTTTGTTTTTGAGAGAAAGACAAACCATAAGCGAAGGAGGGGCCGAGAGAGAGGGAGATACAGAATCTGAAGCAGGCCCCAGGGTCTGAGCTGTCAGCACAGGGCCTGATGTGGAGCTTGAACCCAAATCCCATGAGATCATTACCGGAGCCAAAGTTGGAGGCTTAAACCTGCTGAGCCACCCAGGTGCCCCGATCATAAGTATTAATGGAAACTTAGGCATGAACAGTTGCTAATTTCTACTCAAGCACAATAGAAATAGAGACAAATATATTCAGAAAATGAAACATATTCAGGAAAAAAAAAGGATCAAATACATTTCAAAGGCAAAATGAGAATATTCACCAATTTTACATTTACTTAGATTTCCCCCAAATCATGATATACTGTGATGAATTTTTAGGCTGGCTAACCATATGAAGAATATAATCTTTAGAAGCATCCAGGGAACTTCTCTAGGCATACCCTTAAGAAATATGCTGTTAAATGTTTAATTTTGTTTTGAATATTCACATCTGATGATTTTATGTTTAATAAAGGAGGACTTATTGTATTATGAACTATTTCAAAAAATCTGTTTAAGTAGTATACTAAGCAGCATTTTATAAACACTAGATCTCACTTGTAGATTTGCACTGAATTTGTTTTCACTGAAAATAAATGTCTTTGTCTTTAGCCTGACAAATAATTTAAGTTTGCCCTCTTTAAAATACTTTCATCTTAAAAAAATAAATAAATAAAATATTTTCATCTTGTAATCTGGTATCTATTTCTAAAACATTTTCATAATAATAGCCTTTAGTATTAATAACATATACATGCAGGTCTGTGAGTATATGTGTACCTACAATAATGTATACCAAATTGTTTATTATGATAATTTTGAAAGTGCAGTGGATAGAAAATAGGATTAAATATTTTAAAAATGTTTATGTGTTGACTTGAACAAGAATATATTCGTTTTTAAATAAATATGCTTAATGGTTAGTCCAGAAAGGAAATTCTGTTCATTCTTTTTTGTCCTCAGAATTTTATTCTGAATCTTATGTTAGTTCACCATAGATCCTTGGGAACATATTAAAAGTTCCAAATTATAAAGTGGCTGACTGTTATTCAATGATAATCCTAGATTCAGAATTCAAGGATGTTAAAAGATAAGTGTAGGAACATTTTCATTTTATTGGAAAATTTAACCTCCAAAGGTCTCATCTGGTCTCGGTATTGTGAAGACATCAATGTTATTTCAAGGACACTATGCACATTTCTGAATAAGAAATATTACAGAAGAAAAAAGCTAAACAATTCTCTATGAAAGATTCATGTATATGTCAATTATTTTCCCATACTTACCAGGATATCACCTAAATCATTTGGAACATTAAATTGATGCTATTATCATTTTAAAACGCTACAATATTTTTCTAAATCTATATTATTTATGGCATACAATTGTGGTTTTATTTTTTGGTAAAGAAAATTTATTGTCTTTACATATTTTTATAGATTTTGTTGTTGTTGTTGACAATATAATCAAAGTTGTATAAGGAACTAAAGACTTTCTGGGAATTCAAAGCTACTGAATTCTGTCCTGTGGGTAGAGCTGATCTGTCTCAAAGCCACTGTCTGGTGAGAGTCGTGGGTCTCGAAGTGGTAAAGTTCAAAGCTGAGTCGTGACGTCAGGTCTCTCAGTGCAGACACCACCACGTCGTTCCCAAATGCATCATCCTGAGGGAAAGCAATTGTTCTAGAGAAAAGACTAAGAAGAATGGTGAGTAATTTTTTAAAGGAGCATAGTTTGGGAACCTCAGTTCAATTCTGACATCGACTTTGGCAAAATTTGGCACAGCCAGAAGACTGTCCCACCTTGTATCTTGTGGGCCTGATGCAGGCCAGGGTGAGCTCTATCAGTTCCCTAGGCAAGAAACAGACAGGAAGGTTTACAAGTGACCTCCCTTCATTGGATAGGACATGGAATGGACTCCAGCCGGTACAACAGCCTCTGATAACAGACACCTCTTTTGGCCATTTGTGTGACCAGCATATGCCAGGCTCTTGTGGCAACAGAGTAGCACTGAACCAAGTCATTTGGAGCAACGAGCTTGAAGTATGATTGGGAAATTCTCTGTATCAGGGGGGCAGGTGAGTTCAAGATCAAGCATAAGGTTCACAGAAGATATAGACAAGACAAAGGACAGTGTGAATCTGGGGGTTCTAAGACATCAACATTGGGAGAGTGAGTGGAAAGGGCACAAAGACAGGAGACTGGACTTCCTATCAGATTGCTGAATATGGATGTGCTACAATTTGAGCTCTTTATTGCATATAACCTGAAGAGTTTGTGGTTTGTATCTCAAGATTTTAATAGGAACACTTTAGTTAACGAAACATTATCTCATTTAATTTTCAAAACAACTCATTACAAAAACTATTATCTCTCTTACATGCCACAACGAAAAGAAATTTTGATTGGTTATCTTGCCTCAGGACATACTGGGAGTAGAGAGTGCACAGCCAGGATTGTAAACTAGGTTTATCTGACTCAAAGCCTCTTTCTTTTTAGAACCTCGGGGTGAAGAGAGTAAATGCTATAATTATATATCAGATATTGAAATGCTAATTGTGAATAGTGGAGTGGTTCGCTTCAGAGTCCAGACCTTAATAAGTAACAAAGCCAAAATTAGAATATGAGTTTTCTCGTTCCTGGCATTGTACCTTATTTGCCCTTGAAATACGTTATTAAATTATTTTCCTGTTTACTTAATGACAAAGAACCTCAGGAATATACTACATGCTTCATTTAAGGTCATTTCCCTCATAATCTTAGATTTTGGAAACCCAAAATTTCCTAAGTGTGAACACTGAGACAGTATTTACTGCCAGAAATTTATCTCCAAGTGTATTTTTTTGAGGCTAAGGAATAAAGCTTTTGGCCAAAAATAGACCTCATGTTTGCACTGAAGTTCAGTCCTACAGGATGTTGAAAGAATAACTTAATCACATATTCATCAGTGTTTTCTTATGTTCTTGAAGCAGAGAAAGAGCATCGTTAATCTTGTTGGGCTGTGACAATTTATCTTCAAAGACTTCAAGTGGTGTAGAGTTTATCAAAAGATTAATAAACCTTGAGTGCAATTTGGGTTGAATTAGCAAACTGTCCAAAATAATTGATTTGGTTTAATATTAATCTTTATTTATGAAAATATAAATTAAAAAAAAATCAAGAACCTGGCAAATCGCTTCAGACTTTGAAATATTTGCAGGTATACGTTTTAGAGAATGTAGAATTAATACCTATGGCTAAAATACTTTTAATCCTGACCATTTGAAGAATTTTTTAAAAACATGC
This sequence comes from Proteles cristata cristata, assembly GCA_017311185.1. Taxonomy (NCBI): domain Eukaryota; kingdom Metazoa; phylum Chordata; class Mammalia; order Carnivora; family Hyaenidae; genus Proteles; species Proteles cristata. The sequence goes on along the minus strand of JAESUZ010005128.1, from coordinate 1,400,393 downwards.
TAATTAGTTTCAAGCTATGAGCTGTATTACTACTTAGTATGGTATTAGTGCATATATTTTCTTTGTTTAATTTTCTTAAATGACTACTTTTCTCAGCTTATACAGTCTTTTCAATCAACTTTTATGAAAATGGGAGAAATCAAATTTGTTAGGATATTTTTTTGTCGATGTGTAGGTTCCAATCAGAAATTATTCCTCGGGGCACCTGGGTGGCTCAGTCAGTTGAGCGTCCAACTTCAGCTCAGGTCATGATCTCACGGTTTGTGGGTTCAAGACCCACGTCGGGCTCTGTGCTGACAGCTATCTCAGAGCCTGGAGCCTGTTTCAGATTCTGTGTCTCCCTCTCTCTCTGACCCTCACCTGCTCATGCTGTCCCTCTCTCTCTCAGAAATAAATAAAAAAAATTTAAAAAAAAAAAGAAATTATTCCTTCATGTATCAACATCTATTTTTTTTTATCACTTTACCAATTGCAATTTGTGATAAAATAATTTCTAGGAAAAAAGACTTTAGTTCATATCTTGCCGACAGCCAAATTTTTAGAAAAGGTCAAATCACATTGTTCTAAGAAAAATTTTGCAGCATTTGTACAATGATATCTAGTTTGCTTTGACAAAATAAAACTTCAGAATCATAGAGCATAGCCAGTTCAGGAGTATCAGTTAATGTACTCTGTTTATTCTTTCAGCAAACATTTATTGGAACTTACTATGAGCCAGGTAGTGTACGTTGCACTGTTAATATTAAAAACAAATAAAACTTAGTTCTGTCTTCATAAAGCACATAGTTTAATAAGAAGACATGTATATGAAAAATATAATTACAAGATAAAGTAGAAGTAGATGTGATGGGGGAATTAGCAAACCCAAAGCAAGGTGTGCCTCCTATGTCAAGGAACTGGAATGTTATCTATGGAAGGCATTAACTTGTCCCCCACCCTTTTTTAAATCTTCTAATTTTATTTAAACCCAAGTTTTTTTTAACATACAGTGTAATAACGGTTTCAGGAGTAGAATTTAGTGGTTCATCGTTTACATACAACACCCAGTGCTCATCCCAGTAAGCGCCCTCTTTAATGCTCATCACTCATTTAGCCCATCTCCCTACCCAACACCCCTCCAGCAACCCTCACTTTGTCTCTGTTTTTAAGAGTCTCTTATGGTTTGCCTCCCTCTCTCTTTTTATCTTATTTTTCCTTCCCTTCCCCTATGTTTATCTGTTCTGTTTCTTTAAATTCCACATGTGAGAGAAATCATATGATATTTATCTTTCTCTGACTGACTTATTTCACCATCAAGAATACTCATGATTCATGGGGAGAGGTCAAAATATCAACATTTACAGGAGTTTGAAAAAAGTTTTCCAGCCCTCATGGATGACTGTGATGGTTTCAGGACCTTGGTGGAAGAAGTAACGACAGATGTGATCAAAATAGCAAGAGAGCTATAGTCAGAAGTGGAGTCTAATGAAGGAACTGAATTGCTACAGTCTCATGAGAAAATATGAGCGAGTGAGGAATTGCTTCTTATGAATGAGCAAAGAAGTGGTTTCCTGAGATGGAATCTACTTTTGGTGAAGTTGTTGTGAAGATTGTTGAAATGAAAACAAAGGATTTAAACTATCACATAAACTTAATTGATGAAGCAGAGTCAGGGTTTAAAGGAAATGACTCCAATTTTGAAAGAAGTTCTCCTGTAGATAAAATTCTATCAAACAGCATCAGATGCTACAGAGAAATCACTTGTGAGAGGAAGACTTAATCAATGTGGCACACTTCATTGTCATCTTTTTTGACATTAGTTATCAGAGATATGCAAATTAAAACCACAAGAAAGGACTATATCCCTACTTGAATGGATTCAACTGAAGACACTGTAAATAACAGTTATTAAGGAGTATGTGGAGAAACTGGACCTCTTCTATATTGTTGGAAAACTACTTAGGAAAACATTCTGTTTCTTGTATCACTAAATGCATAAATACTCTACAAGTATATGATCCCACTTCTAAGTAATTACCCAAGAGAAATAAAATCGTATATGCACAGAGAAACCTTTATAACAATATTGACAGCATATTTATTCATCATGCTAAAACTGGAAACACTCTATGTGCCTATCAATCACACTGTTATGTATTCACTCAATAGCAGTAAAAAGAAATGAACTACTAATACATGAAATGACATGGATATATCTAAAAAAAAAAAATAAGCTCATTGAAAGAAGCATTTAAAAGAGTTAATAACTCAAATTGCAATTTGTATGATTCTAAGAGAGGCAAAAATAATATGAAGTGGAGAACATTAGAATACTGATTGTCTTTGGGGAGTGATTGACTGGGAAATGGTAAGAAGGAACTTTCTGTGTTTGACAGAAATGCTAGTATCTTGATAGGGATTCTCATTGCAAATCCTCATGCATTTGTCACAACTCAATGTAAGGTATACTTAAAAGACTTTTGCATTTCATTTTATATAAATTTTATCCCCCAAACTAAAAGAACTGTAAACAAACATTGGATCCTTTAATTATATGAGTATTTGGGGCAAAATGTATTGTTATGTATAAATTACTGAGCAAATCAAATTATTGATACCTACAAATTACTGATCCAAAGGATTGGATCAATGGATGTGTAGAGGGCTGGATAGATGAATAGATGTAATAATGCAAATGTATTAAAATATTAACTGAATGATAATAATAATTAACAATGTGTTAGTGGCATTTGTTTGGATTTTTACTGTAAAATTCTTTCAATTTGGGGGCACCTGGGTGACTCAGTCAATTCAGCTTCTGACTCTTGATTTTGGCTCTGGTCATGATCTCGTGGTTGGTGAACTTGAGCCCCACATCAGACTGCATGCTGACAGTGCCCTTCCCCTGTGCACTCACTCTGTCTCAAAATAAATAAATAAACATTTAAAAAAATTCTTTCAATTTTTTGTGTTTTTAAGCTAATCTTAATCTTGTATATTAAGCTAATCTTAATAAAATGTAGGGAAAAATACACATCTAGCATATCTAATACGAATGAGCCTGACAAAAATAAACAAAAACTCATCCTCTCACAGCCGCTCTTTTTACCAGGATTCTGAAGGACCGGCTTACATATGGTCTTCACAGCTCACTTCTCATTTACTCATCAATGCATTACGCTGTCTCTCTTCTCACATGATTTCATTGAAACTGCTTGCTTTAAAAGCCTCTTTGCTAAATGTAAGAGTCACAGATATATTTGATATATTTGCTAAATAAATCTACTTCCTCTGGGATCCCATGACATTACACTCACTGGGATTCCCATTACTTGTTTTATTTCCTCCTAATCTCCTCTTCGACCCACTTTGTTTATGACCATTCCTAAAGAGAGTAATGATTCTTAACATTCATTTCTGCCTTGGGATCTCCTGTATTCACAGACCATTAGTGCTAGTACACATTCTAAAGTGGATTTTCAACTTTTGTAACTCTTCTGAGAACCCAAGTGCATTATCAAGTTGCCTACTTGATATCTACATTGAATTTTGCATGGGCACTTATATCTAAAAATGTGCAAAATAGTTCTCCCCTAATCCATATATTTCTCATATCAGTGAATGATTCTAATCTTTACTAAACCAAACAAATTCTAAACTAAGTGACATTCTCTTACTTTTTATTCCACATTCCACACATAATCAATCTTTAAGTTTAATTTTTGTTATCTCTTTCATATATCACAACCGTATTTCTCCCTAATGACACTGCCTGTATTTTAGTCAGTCACTGTTTTCCTCTTGTTCAGATGGTACAAATGCCTCCTAAATAGTATCATTATTATACTATTTACGTAGTATCACTCTTTGAGATCTTGCTTTCTCCAGCCAATGTCAATATTATAGCCAACATGATCATTCTAAATGTAAGTCTGATTACATTGCAGGCCTTGGAAAAATTATGCAGCATTTTCCATTGTCATCCGAATCAAGTCTTGCTTCTCACCCTGCCCTATTCGGCTTATTATTATCTTCCCTCTATTTATCTCTAGTCTCATCTCAATACTTACCCAGTGTGATAGGCTGAATAATGTCCTCCCCTGCAAAGTTATCCACACCCTAATCCTCAGAATCTGTGAGAATGTTACATTACATGATCATAGAAACTGAATATGTCCCCTGTAAATTCATATGTTGAAGCCTTAACTCCCATTGTGATGACATTTGGAGGTGCGATTTTAGGGAGTTAATTAGAGTTAAATTTGGTCATGAGGTTGGGATCCTGAGGATGGGATTAGTGGCTTTCTAAGGAAAGATATATCTCTCCATTTGCATTCAAGAATCAAGGAAATACCAAATGTGTACATAGCGAGAAGGTGGCCATTTGCAATCCAGGAAGGCAGCTTTCACCAGAAACCACACTGGGCATATCTTAAAGTGTGAGAAAACAAATTTCTGTTATTTAAGGTACCCACTCTATGGTATTATTTTATGACAGGCCCAGCTGAATAATACATATGGCAAAAGGAACATCATAGAGGAAATTAAATTTACAAACTTTGAATATCGGAAGGATAATCCTATATTATCTAAAGGGTACCACCTAATTATATGACTCCTTCAAAGCAAAGACCTTTCCTTTGCTGAAATTAGAGAGATGAGGCAGAAAAGAAATCAGGAGAGAGGAGGTACAGGTAGGAATTGACCTGGGTTGCCTGTTTGAAGATGAGGAAAACCTTGTACCATGGAATATGAGAAGCATCTAGAAGGTGACAGCAACCCCAAGGTAACAGCCACAGAAGAAATGAAGCCTTCAGAACTGCCATCTCAAGCACCTGAGGTGTGCCAACAATGTACATGAGCCTAAAACTGATTCACCACAAAGCCTCCAGTAAGAATGCAGTCCTGTTACGTCTTGATTGTAATGCCTAGAAACCTTTGTCAGACTTCTGACCTATAGCACTGTGAGATGATGAACTTGTGCTATTCATCATCTTAGCCACTATCTTTATAGTGATTTGTTGCATTGGCTGTAGAAAACTCATACACCCATCCTGAATTACAAGCTTCAACACCTCAGAAACTTCCTATACATCTGTTGTCTCCAGACGTTTTCCTATGCTCTTCTCTCTGTCTGGTACACCCTTCTTTATTCTTACATCCATCGTTTCCATAGATATCTTTATCAATATCGTGTCTTATTATTGTAATATCCTATTTGCAACAGAGTTAGTTAATCTATCTGCCCTTCTGATACCAGGACTTTTTCCCCTCAAAGTGTTTGTCACATAGTAGTAAATTTTTCCATATTCCTGACTGTCTTACTCACTAGCCTCAGGCTACTTGAGGCAGAGATTGTATTTCTTTTTATTTTTTATTTTTTTTATTTTTTTTACTTATTTCGGATAGAGAGAGAGAGAGATAGCATGAGCAGGAGAGGGTCAGAGAGACAGGGAGACACAGAATCTGAAGACAGCCTCCAGGCTCTGAGCTAGCTGTCAGCACAGAGACCGACGCGGGGCTCAGACCCACGAACCCATGAGATCATGACCTGAGCCCAAGTCGGACACTGAAATGACTGAGCCACCCAGGTGCCCCAGAGATTATATTTCATTTATTATTTTATCTCCTTCATCAATCAAAATTCCTAGAATATGGAAGACTCTCAGTAAATATTTTTGAGTGAATGAATAAAGGTTATTACAAAGCAAATAAACTCTGTTTAGAATTTAGAATTTAGTATTTGATAAATGTTATGCATGTTCTAAGATTACTGAAGTCAATCATTTTAATCAAATGGAAAAAAAGAGGAGGCTATTTACATATGATGTCTTTTGATTTCTCTATCTAGTAATCTTCCATCCTGTTATATCCATCTGAAGATCGTTGTTGCTCATAGTTAACATGTTCTTAGTTATTGGATTTTTGTGGATTTCAAGTTTAGCTATTTCACCATCCCTAATATTATCATTACAAGTCTGTGTCAGCTGAGTGAATATTTTGCCTTTCCCAGACCTAGCTATTTGTATGTGTCTGTAAAAGAATGTTCTGGAATTTTATAATTTAACTTCCTCAGTCTCCCAACCACAACTTCCTATGTGCAAGTGAAAGACAAAACCTCATTAAGAGAAGGGACAGTAGCTTGGAAGACAGTAGCTTGGAATAACTCTGGATGGAGGGGTGTATTTTGTGGGGCACTAATGTTTTCTACGTTGGTTGCAATGGACTGTAACATCACAAAACCCTCAAATCAATCAAAGACATATGGCAAAATGGGTAAATAATTGGGGGCATTATTATGTCTGGCATTTTTGTTTGAGTTTAAATTTTTTTTTAGTGTTTTTATTTATTTCTGAGAGAGAGAGAGAGAAACACAGCATGAGCAGGGCAGGGTCAGAGAGAGAGGGAGATACAAAATCTGAAGCAGGCTGCAGCCTCCAGGCTCTGAGCTAGCTGTCAGCAGAGAGCCCGACATGAGGCTCAAACCCATTAACTGTGAGATCATGACCTGAGCCAAAGTTGGAAGCTGAAGCGACTGAACCATAGAGGCACCCCAATTGTTTGCTTGAGTTTAAAGTGACCTTTGAAGTTAGTCTCGATTATTTCTAAAAGAAGGAGTTGGGGTGTGGGACAATAAATGCAACAGCTCACAGTGCCTCATAGTTAACTCCAAGCTGCTTTCATATGAGTCCAACAATTGTCGTAAGATAATATTGGGTCTATCAGAAATAATGGTCAGAAATCAGGGTGCCTGGGTGGCTCAGTTGGTTAAGCATTCGACTTTGGCTCAGGAGCCGGTTTCCAATTCTGTCTCCCTCTCTCTCTGTCCCTTTCCCACTTGTGCTCTGTCTGTCTTTCTCTCTCAAAAATAAATAAACATTAAAAATTTTTAAAAAGAAATAGTTGTCAGAATTGTTCTTGAATTATTTAAAGCAAGGACTTCAGTGACTGGTTTGTGCCCAGATGTGTTATATATACCCAGTTCAGGGTTTCAAATGGTTCTATGAATTATATGTCTAATACAGACAAAATTTTATATGCCTGTATAAGTTTTAGGGGAAGGAAATTCATAACTTTTATTAATATCTCCCAGGAGGCCGTAGATGAAAAAGGTTAAAAACCACTGCATTTAAACCACTTTGTAAAATATATACCCCTAAGTCTATCAATGGATTCACAATACACTAGTATAGTTAAAGTACTGTCAAATATAAATACTATAATACTCTTTGTAATAATTAATAACTCATAGTCATTCCTTATGAATGCTAAACAAAACAAATGTTATAGAGAATTTCCTAAGTTTCATTTTTCTCTTTATTTTCCTTACTCCACATTATGATAATTAAAAACCTAATTTAATTAGGTTTGGCATTTTTGTTTGTATCCTGAAATCTAAAATAAAGTCCTTGCTCCACCTTTTGCCAAGTAATGTATCTTTGCAATGATTTTCAAAGCTAAAGAAGGGTTTAAGAAAATGAATTTGTTGTTACTTTGGTAAAAATTTCACTAAAGCTTTGACCTCTAGTTTAGGGGGACTCTGACTTTGGGCATCATAAATCTTCCTCACAATGGCCTTCACAGAGCAGACTTCATTTGCTGCTTTCACAAGCCACATGAAACAAAAGTTTCAGTGACAACCATATAGGAACAGAGAAAAGATTTAACCCTTTGGATGTTCTCTATTCCAATTTATAGCAAAATAATTGGAACATATATGAAAGAAAGTGGATTAAAAGTAGGGCTTTAGATTTTAGCAATTTAAAAAAAAAAGTCTCTACAGAACACTTGAGTCCTAATTACTGAACACAGGTTATTTCTCAGCACTAACCAATGAACAGCTTCACTGCAAAAGAAAAAAAAAGACTGATGTATAAAAACTATTTTATAAAGTCAAAAAATTATGGGTTGACAAGGAGTCTAAGTGATTCTGACTGCCTCATATTGCTAGTTTGTTGTGAAATGTAGCTAATGAAATATGTAAACTTATAATCAGAAAGCCTTGATTAGAGATTCATCTCTAGAACTTTTCATGTATGTGAATTTTGGCAAATGAAACAATATCTCTAATGCTTAGTTTAGTTAGTTTGAAATAGTATATCTATCTCACAGCTATTATTTATGAGACTTAAATTAGAGAATTTATAACACCGTATAAGTATAATAAATATGTAAGATCCTTCCAATATTTAGAGAGAATTCTCTTCTTTCATGCTTTTATATATATATATATGCATATGTATATGTGTCTATACATATATATACATATATATTACTTTCTTTTTTGAGAGAGAGAGAAAATGTGTGCATAAGAGTACAAGTGAAGTAGGGGAAAAAGAGAGGAAGAGAGTATCCCAGCAGGCTCCACTCTCAGCACAAAGCACCACAGTGGGCTCAATCCCACAACCCTGGTATCATGACCCAAGCTGAAATCAAGAGTCAGACAGTCAAATGACTAAGCCACCCAGGCATCCCACTTGCTTATATTTTTAAGCTTTTGAATTGTATCTTTAACTGTCTCCTCACTATTCTATAAACTCTTCAGTGTTCATATATTTATTGTACCAAACACAATGCTTAACACACAGAAGAGGCTTAAATAATTTATATGCCTTAATAACTACATAAACATACCTACTAACCTACTACTTATTAATTTGCCTTTAGCAATGGTGATATGTCTCTAATTGGACATGGTAATAGTGATTTTCATTTAATTTTATTTTGGGGAAAGATATCTTTTGGGAGGAGAGAGAGATGTCATTAAAACTTGAATATACATAGGGGCATCTGAGTGGCTCAGTCGGTGAAGCATCCGACTTCAGCTCAGGTTATGATCTCACAGTTCATGGGTTCGAGCCCCACGTCAGGCTCTGTGCTGACAGCTAGCTCAGATCCTAGAGCCTGTTTCAGATTCTGTGTCTCCCTCTCTCTCTGACCCTCCCTTGATCCTTCTCTCTCTCTCTCTCTCTCTCAGAAATAAATAAAACATTAAAAAGTTTTTTTAAACTTGAATGTACATAAACATAGAATTTAAGAAACTGTGTCCTTGCCCCCTCTGATTATATGTTACCTAAGAAATACTTCAATTCTAAGATAAAAATAAAGAAATTTGCCCATTGAAAGGGTGAAGATAACCTAAAATTCTACAAATAACCTTCTTTCACCTGTCCATTGTGGATAGTATTATGATCATACTCATAGTTGGTACTATTTATTGATTGCCTAATAGGTTCTGATACCTGTATTGATCTTTTTTTATATATTTATTTTTGAGAGAGAGAGAGACAGAGAGAAAGAGAGGGACAGAGAACAAGGCAGAGAGGGTCAGAGAGAGAGGGAGACACAGAATCTGAAACAGGCTCCAGGCTCTGAGTTGTGAGCACAGCACAGAGCCAAATGCGGGGCTCAAACTCATGGACTGTGAGATCATGACCTGAGCCAAAGTCGGATGCCTAACCGACTGAACCACCCAGGCACCCCGTGTACTGATCTTTTATACATCATATCACTGAGTCTTCTTAACAACCCATTAATTATAATTATTCTTATTGCCAAAAATGAGGAAACAAGACCTAGAGAAGTTAATTTATTTTAACAAAAATAATGATAAAGCAAGAGTTTGTGTCTAAACATGATAAGCACACATATTCACAGTTTAATGAGCAATTCAGAATTATTTTTCTGAAGAATTTTTCAGCCTGTTAAATCATTAGTTCTAGAAATATCAAGAGAAGTCACAAGATTGGTCTTACAGACATCCTCAAATTTCTACAATTTTTAATATTTGTTTATTTATTTTTGAGAGAGAAAGAGAGAGAACAAGTGGAGGGGAGCAGAGAAAGAGGAAGACAGAAAATCCCAAGCAAGCTTTGCACTGTCAGTGCAGAAGTCAGGGGCTTGAACTCACAAACTGGGAGATCATGTGAAAATAAATACTATTCTATAAGTTGTAAAAGTACATGCCTACAGAACCAAGAAGTTTTGCCCAAAGATGTGGATGAAGATGATGTTGCTATACTTGGAAATCTGTCATCACTGTCATCCACACTATACTGACCAATAAGGACCAGGTTGAAGACAGTTAGATACTGTTTATGAAATATCAGTCAAGGAAACTATTATGCAAAAAAGTTTGCCCAGACAGAAGCTACAAAGCTATAGAATGCCCTAGAGTTTGGGTGGGGGAGAGGGCATAAATAAGGATTGGCTTTAAAAAAGAAATACATGGGGCGCCTGGGTGGCTTAGTGGGTTAAGTGTCCGACTTTCGCTCAGGTCATGATCTCGCGGTTCGTGGGTTCGAGCCCCGCGTTGGGCTCTGTGCTGACTGCCAGCTCAGAGCCTGGAGCCTGTTTCAGTCTGTGACTCCCTCTCTCTCTGACCCTTTCCTGCTCACACTGTCTCTCTCTCTCTCCTAGAAATAAATAAAACATTTGAAAAAAATAAAAAAATAAATAAAAAAGAAATACAATGAGTTATTTAACCAAGTTATTTAACCAGTACAATGAGTTATTTAAGTAAACATGAATTGAAAGCGTGTCTATTTCTGTTTGCTTTTCAAGTAGTTTCTTGGTTCCTAGGATGAATTCCAGGAAAATGGTGGCATCTTGAGGATACATCTGATTCACACTTTCTCACTACTCAAAGAAATCACCTAGAAAATGTAGTTTGGAGAATAACGTCTTCTGGATTGGAAGGCTGAGATGAGAGCAAGCCAGAAACTTTGAGGAATTTGGCAGTTTAAATGCAGATGAAATCAGACCAAACAGGAGAACAGAATTCTGGCGGACAGGATACTTCTTCCAAGTAAGACCAGAAATTGGAGAAAGAAAGGGCAAACACAATGCAAGAAAACCCAAGATGAAGTGAATGAACAAAGTCTATGAGGACTGAACACCTACCAAAAAAACAAAAACAAAACAAAACAAAACAAAAACCATTAAGTCCTTTTATTGCCTCTGAGCCAACACAGTTTAAGAATACCCGTGGATGGCCATCTGGGTGGCTCAGTTGGTTAAGCGTCTGACTTAAACTCAGGTCATGATCTCACAGTTCGTCGGTTCAAGCCCCATGTCAGGCTCTTAACTGACAGCTCAGAGCCTGGAGCCTGTTTCAGATTCTGTTCTCCTTCTCTTTCTGCCCCTCCCTCTCTCTTTCTCGCGGTTTCTCTCTTTCAAAAATAAATAAATGTACAAAAAATAAAAAAATAAATAGAATACCTGTGGCATCACAAAACAGGGCATAGGTGACTACAATGGTTATGGTCATGATACAAAAGATTATGGCAGAGATCGTTGTCAAAGCAAAAACTGTGCCAGGGGACGGAAGACAGTTTATTCAAGGCTCATGCAATCAGGTAAGGAGGTCAGTCTGAGCTCCTGTTGAAACAAAATGCAAGAGAGTTTGTAAGAGCTGGGATGGTGAGACTATAGAGGCCAGGAGATATCTGTGCAACTTACAACAAGGCACCCACTGAAGTTGGGTTCTTATCCTCCCACAGACACCAGGAAATAGAAGTGCTGTCTTCCTTAATGACTAAATTCCAAAGCCCTGCGTTTCTGATCCTGAAAAAAGAAATTCCTGGGTTTTAAAACTGGAGAGAGACTTTTAAAAAGAGTTACATCCCAAAGGAGTAAATAATTTACAACTGTAACTTTTCTAAAGTAAATGCTCTAAGAAAAGGACTTACAGTCTGGAAGTAGCTTGGCTAAAGTTTAGTCAAACTGAGGGAATTAAGTCATAGGTAAAGCCACAGTTTAAGGAATCATAAAAAAGATAAGATTTATGATATAAAAACAAGAATATTTTCTTAGTCTAACATGTCAGATTTTCCTTTTCCTCAATTTTTCCTGGTATTGCCTTTCAGTACTCAACCCTAAGATCACTTTTCAGGTTTTTTCTCTGTACAGTTTCTTAAATAGATATCATCAACCTTCATGACTTTAATTACTGTTTAATGGTGACAATTTCTAAGCTATGATATTTTTACTCTCAAAAAAAATACATTTTACTGATTCAAAGGGGGTACATGCACCCTGATATTTATAGCAGTGCTACAGACAATAGTCAAATTATGGAAAGAGCCCAAATGTCCATCAGCTGATGAAAGGATAAAAATGTGGTATTTACACACACACACACACACACACACACACACACACACACACACACACCACACACACACACCATGGAATATTACTCAACCATCAAAAAGAATGAAATCTTGCCATTTGCAATGATGTGGATGGGGCTGGAGTATATTTTGTAAAGTGAAATAAGTGAGACAGAGAAAGACCAATACCATATGATTTCACACAGGTATGGAATTTAAGAGATAAAACAGATAAATGTAAGAGAAAGAAAAAAAAAAAAGAGTGGGAGGCAAACCATAAGATTCTTTTTTAAAAAAGTTTTACTTTATTTACTTTATTTATTTTGAGAGAGAGAGAGAGAGCACACGCAGGGAAGGGGCAGAGAGAGATTGGGAGAGAGAGAATCCCCAGGAGGCTTTGCATTGTCAGCACAGAGTCCAACTCAAGGCTTGATCTCATGAACTATGAGATCATAATATGAGCTGAAATCAAGAGTCAGATGCAGGCAGAGGATTGGATAATGGATGATGATGGGTATTAAAGAGGGCATTTGTTGTGATGGTCACTGGGTCTTGTATGTAAGTGATGCATCCCTAAACTATAATCCTGAAAGTAATATGACACTATATGTTAAATAACTAGAATTTAAATAGAAACTTGAAACAAAAAACTACATATTGATTCAAACTTCTATATTTAGTGTCTTTTGTTTGTCTTTCTTATAAAAAAAAAGACAGAGATATAAAGTGTACTCAAGCACAAAAACAAATGAACAAACAAAAACATGAATTAAAATAACAAAGGAACCAGGGGTTGCATTAGAAAACTACTCTAGGGGCGCCTGGGTGGCTTAGTCGGTTAAGCTTCCGACTTTCCCTTAGGTCATGATCTCGCGGTTCACGGGTTCGAGCCCCGCGTCGGGCTCTGTGCTGACTGCCAGCTCAGAGCCTGGAGCCTGTTTCAGTCTGTGACTCCCTCTCTCTCTGACCCTCCCCTGCTCACGCTGTCTCTCTCTCTCCTAACAAATAAATAAAACATTAAAAAAAAAAAAAAGAAAACTACTCTAAATACAGTTGTAGGAGAATATTAAGATGCCAATGTTTCTTAAAAGAGATTTATTATAGAAATTAATTTTTAAAAAGTAAACTAGATATAAATTTCCATATTATCCTAATAAAACTGGGTAGGAAGATAATAAGTAGACAAATAAAGAAAATATTATGTGCCTAAATTATAGTCATTAGAATTGGTTTTATAATTAGAAAATATTTTAGAGAAAAGAATATATGTATTTTCTTCATATACAAAGACTAGCATGTTGTATACATTTTTCTTTATTTTTCTTTTTCTTAACAACATACTCTGAATATCTTTCTATATGACTCCATGGAGAGACATAAAATGATAACATAAAAAGACATTAAATGATAAAATGGTAGAACCGATAACTGCACTGTCATCTAATTCATTAAATAAAGAGGTAATCAAGAGCTCAATAAAACATGACATGAATTATAAAACAGGGTAATAACTAGAGTTATATTAGGATATTTTTAAATAATAGAACATATATAATTCTTTACAGTTGAATTTAAATATCTCCATTAAATATATGCTATTTCAGGAAAACAGAAATGATCAAATTGACTCAGGGAGAAATAGAAGCCTGAAGAGTACAATAAAGTCTGAAGAATTTCCTTCAAGTATAAATTGATAAAAGTCTTTCAAAGATGACATTGCAATAGCCTTTAAAATTTTTTATTTAGACATGCATTACTCTACTATTAAAGACTTGTCTTATATGCTTGCAGAAGCATTCAAATATATATTTCAAATATATAATTGCAACATCTTACATTTAAAAAATAGTCTAAATAGCTATGAATACTTGCTTTAAAAAAATCATCACAAATATCAAATATTAGAATATAAGCTCCATGTGAGTGTGAATCTTTGGTTTTCTGTCATTGTTCATCATGGCTTCATCAATAGTACCTTTGTTTGCACATAGCTGGCCCACAATAAATATTAAATGCACAAATATGAGGAATACTATCTTAGTTGTTAGGAATAATAAAATTGATGTTTCAGCATGTTTTAGGTGAAAAAGCATGTATTTACTTTTTCCCACAATTACTGTTCTTTTTAAAATTTTTATGTTTATTTATTCTTTGAGAAAGAGAGAAAGAGAGCATATGCAGGGGAGAGGCAGAGAAAGGGAGACACAACAGCTGAAGGAGGCTCCAGGCTCTGAGCTGTCAGCACAGAGCCCAAGTGTCAGACACTTAACCAACTGAGCCACCCAAGTGCCCTGCCACAATTATTGTTTTAAAGGACATTCTAATACACCAGAGGCAAAAGCAATAAATGAAACATGAATTGGGCTCTGTGCTGGCAGTGCAGAGTCTGCTTGGGATTCTCTGTCTCCCTTTTTCTCTGCCCCTTCCTCTCTCTCTCTCTCTCTCTCTTCTCTCTGTCTTTCTCAAAAATAGACATTAAAAAATATTCATCCACTACATCAACTTTAAGATCTTCTTATAGCTAAAAGTTGCCATAAAATCTTACAAGATAAAATAATAAATAAATAAGAAATGTACAGAATACTGTGGATGAAAAATTATTAATATATCTTAGATATATTAATATATCTTAAAAATCAATAACCAATTATGAGCCCATATGCAAATGACCGAATATTACCAATGAGTAATTTCAAAAGAAGAAATATAAATAAGAGGGGCATATGGTGGCTCAGTCCATTAAGCATCCAACTCTTGTTTTTGGCTCAGGTCATGATTATCTCATGGTTCATGAGATCAAGCCCCACATGGAGTTCTGTGCTGACAGCATGGAGGCTGCTGGGGATTCTCTCTCTCCCTCTCTCTATACCTTTTCTCCTTTGTGCACACACATACACACTCTCCTTCTATCTCTCCCTCAAAATAAATAAATATGAAAAAAGAGTCGTAAATAGGAACAAAAGAAATAAATAAATAGATAAATAGGAAACAAGCTTGTGTAAAAACCTTACTACTTATTAATAATCAAATAAATGCTACTCAATAAATTGACATCATAGATTTGTGACTTAAGGGATCAGAGGAATTGTGTGAATTCTGGCCCTGTCACATACTACCTCAACATGTTCATTAAATTCTTTATTCCTTCGCTGTGTTTTGATGTAAAATACAGCAATGCTACTTATCTCAGAGTGATGTTAAAGATCAAATGACAAAAGCAAGAATACACCAAAGTTCTACTTTTACTTCAATAAGTAGAGTAGGCTTTCGAATATAAAAATAATGTATCAACTAGTTGAATGATATTTCTTGGCATTGAGTAACTTAAGTAAAATCAATGATCTTTAATTGGTTATTATCTTATTTAATTAGTATAACACTATTGGTAATGAAGCAAGACTTCCCTTGCATTAATGCTAGTAGCATATGTAAGCATGTTATAGATTTCATTATGTGACTTTGTTAAAATTCTAAAGTTAAATTCTACACTTACTATTACAAATAGAACACTATAATAATGATTTCTGCATCAAAAGAAAATTAAGAATATTAGAAAAAAATGCTTTTAGCTCAACCCTAAAAAAAGTACATTAAAAATCCTTTAAAAAATGTATATAATATTGCAAGACAGCACAATAGAAAATTAGATTTTATTATACTATTAAACATTTCTAATTGGTCTATTAACATTCTTACACCTAAAAAGTTAACCTTTATGAATTCTATTGAATTTTTATTTCTGAAGTTTCATTTAGATTATGAGTCTTCCAACCAGTCTTGTATAGGTATTCTTTACATCTTTTGAGGGTGAATTAAAGGCAAGTTACCGAGTCTGCCACGTTAAAATTTTATAAGAAATCTATGTTCTATGTGGCAGTAACTAATTGTCTACATCCAGACACAATAGAGAAAAGAGAGGAAAATCCTGAAAAAGGAAGTACTCCTATTTTATGCTAATGAAACATTAAAACAGTAGACTTCACAAAATGGGTCTAAGACGTCTCCTTATAGTGCAGCATTATCATAGCTAAAAATTTATTATTATTATTTTTTTAATGTATGGATTCCAAGAGATGGCATTGGTCATTCCTCAGTGGGTAAACCGTCTATAACCTTTATGGGTCACATTAATTTTAGGCTCTTTGGCTTATTGTTTAGCATTCAGTGCACTTTTATTCACAAGCATAAGGTGTCATGTCTGAGAAAATGGATGCTGTATATTCCCTTTTCATGTATCTGGTTGAGTGCTAAGTAGTAGTAAAGTATGGTAAAATTATGGACAAAGTGCATCCTTCGAGCATATGAAAGGAAAAGTTGCTATTTGCTTTATGCCAAATCATGTCTTTTTAACCTGGCCTCCAGAGCAATACCAGGAAGCTATAAAATTGCTCACTTGTGAGTAATAGAGTCTGTGTAGTTTTGATTCATTAATTAGGTTTTACCCTCTATACTGTAAAAGACAGTGTGACACCACAATCACATACGGTGGTAAAGAATATACCTAAAATCTTACTCAGAATTATTGTGTGCCAAAGTGAATTATTATTATTTTTTTAACATTTTATCCCTTTAGCTCATTTCTCCTATTGCCAATCCATTACCTCTGGCAACCAGCAATCTATTATCAGTATCTAGAAGCTTGTTTTATTTTGTTGTTTTTGTGTTTTGTTTTGTTTTAGATTCTATATACAAGCAAAATCATATGGCATTTTTCTTTCTGTGTGACCTATTTTACTTAGCATAATGTCCTGAGTTCCATCAATGTTGTACAAACATTAAGAATTCACTACTTTTTATGGTGAAATAATATTTCATTGTGTATGTATACACAACTTCCTTGTCCTCTCATGCATCAGTGCACACTTAGGATGCCTTCATACCTTGACTATTATAAACAATGCTGCAATGAACATGCACTGGTAGACATCTTTTCAACTTAATGTTCACATTTCTTCTGATAACTGACTAGACATGGAATAGTTAGATCATATGGTTATTCTATTTGTAAATTTTTGAGAACACTTCTCATTGTTTTCCATAGTGGCTGCACCAATTTATATTCCCACCAACAGTGCATAATGCAATGTCCTTGCCAATGCTTGCTAATTCTTGCCTTTTTGATAATAGCCATTCTGACAGGTGTTAAGTGACATCCTCTTGTGGTTGGATGTCATTTACCTGATGATTAATGATGTTAAGCATCTTTTGATGCACTTGTTGGCTATCTGTATGCCTGCTTTGGAAAAATGTAAATTCAGAATGTCTGCCCATTTTTAATCAGATTTTTTTGGTCATTGAGTTGTAGGAGTGTGTATATATATATGAGATATATATATATATGGTAATATATATATATATATACTACCTTCTTATCAGATATATGATTTGCAAATGTTTTCTCCCATTCAGTAGTTTGCTTTTCTTTTTGTTGATGGTTTCCTTTGCTGTGCAGAAGTGTCTTAGTATGACGTAGTTCCAATTATCTGTTTTTCTTGCTTATGTTTTTGGTGTCAGATTTAAAAACCATCACCAAGATGTACGCCAAGGAGCTTATTGACTATGTTTTTATGGTTTCAGGTCTGACATTCAAATCTTTAATCCATGTTGGGTTTATTTTTATGTGCACTGTAAGATCATGGTATAGTTTCATTCTTTTGCATGTAGCTATCCAATTTGTCCAGACCATTTACTGAAGATAATATATTTTCCCCATTGTGTATTCTTGAATCCTTTGTTGTAAATTAGTTTATCATATATTGTGGGTTTATTTCTGGGCTCTCTGTTCTATTTATCTATGTGTCCATTTTTATTCTAATACCATACTGCTTTAATTACTGTAGCTTTGTAATATAGCTTGATATCAGAGATCATGATGCCTCCAGCTTTGCCTTTCTTTCTCAAGATTGCTTTGGCTGTTTAGACCTTTGTGTGGTTACATACAAATTTTAGAATTTATTCTATTTCTTTAAGAAAGTCATTGGAATTATTTTAGGATTACATTAAATCCATAGATTGCTTTTAATTGTATGGACATTTTAACAATATTCATTCTTCCAATCCATGAGCGCAGAATATCTTCCCATTTACAAGACTTCATTAAGACACTTTTTCATAGTTTTCCATTATAGTAGCTAAGAATCTGTGTGTGTGTGTGTGTGTGTGTGTGCACATACACACATGCAGAAAGGTGCTTTTATTATAGCATATGGAGCATGGAGACAGAATTGTGAGGAACAATTGAGTAGCTAAGAAATTAAACAGAATTTCTCTTTTGTATAATTGCTTGAGGCCATCAGCAATTTTCAGTAGTTGAAAAAGAAGACTTATTCCCAAATTATGAATCTTAAGAACAATATTCCTTCTAGAAAATATTGCTAAAAATATTTTTCCAGAAATAAATTCTCTGTACAAAAAAGACTAGTGATACTATTAAACATTCCAGTTAAAAGTAGACATTTTGTCATTGTGAAAATCACATTTTTAATGTGATCATAGGAACAAAGTAGCAACTGAAAGTTCTAAGAAATTGCTGTTTCTGGAAAATAAATTTCATTTACTAAACTTTTTAATAGTTAATAAAATAAAGCAAAATTCTAAAATTAGCTGTGTTTCTTTGCGTCAAATTTCAATATTACTCTCCTTTAATGATACTCAACTTTGACTCCAGGTGGGAATGATCGTTGATTTTAGCATCTAACCATTTTTCAAATAAAATGTGTATTTTATGCACCTCTTCTTAATGTTTATTTATTTTTTAAATAAAAACAGAGTGTGAGTGAAGGAGGGACAGGGGAAGAGAGGGAGACACAGAATCTGAAACAGGCTCCAGTCTCTGAGCTGGCTGTCAGCCCAAAGCCCCATGCAGGGCTGGAACTCAGGAATGGCAAGATCATGACCTAGGCTGAAGATGGACACTTAACCAACTGAGCCACTCAGGCACCCCTTTATACATCTCTTCTTAAGATTTGGGAAGTATTTAGCATAGTGCCTAGCACATAGTCAATAAATCCTGTCTATTTAATATTACTATTACTGGATGAAATTAAAGATGATGTGATATATTGTATCATTTATATAATTAGATATTATTTTTTAAAATCTTACAACAATCTTTCATGTTGAGGGGGTTGTAGAAACAAAAGTCCATCTTATACATGATGATATAAGTATAGATTGGCCTAATTTGGACAATATGTTGTATCAATCAAAGTCTTAAAAATATCACTATTCTTTGGCTCAACAACTCCACTTCCAGGAATCTATCTTCAAGGAAAAATTCACACAAGTTACCAAAGGTAAATGCACTTGAAAGTTTACCTCACAAGCTAGATGTCAAAACAGAGGTTAAATAAATCATAATCTATATAATCAGTACCAAGTTTCCATTTTAAAATGAGAATTTAAAAAGGATATTTATTGATGCAGAGATATTTTAGGGGCGCCTGGGTGGCTTAGTCGGTTCAGCGTCCGACTTTCGCTTGGGTCATGATCTCACGGTTCGTGGGTTCGAGCCCCACGTCGGGCTCTGTGCTGACTGCCAGCTCAGAGCCTGGAGCCTGTTTCAGTCTGTGACTCCCTCTCTCTCTGACCCTCCCCTGCTCACGCTGTCTCTCTCTCTCCTAGAAATAAATAAAACATTAAAAAAAAATTTTTAAAAAAGAAATATTTTAGTAACATTGTTACATAAAAAACAAGTTGTATCTATATGCATTACCATATTGTAATTTTATTTTAAATATGCATATTCATAACTATTATAAAAAAAGATTATGTATAGAAGGACAGCAAGAGAAAAGTAGACCCTGACATTCAAAACTAGCTTCATACTAGCGGCAGCATCTCAGTGCTCTTAGGCGCTACCCTGTCATTCTCATGAGGGCCACGGTGTCGTCCTGTTGAACCCACACAATCTCACAGAACACTAACATCAGGCAAAATCATTTTTGTGACTTTAATGAAGTGGGATCAAACAAACAAACAAGCAGTACTGCTTCAGGGTCTTGTCTAAGCACAGACACAAACAGGGTCACTGTGCAAACCAAATGCTAAACATTCTCCTTTCCTGGCTTAGTGACTGCAATTTATTCACAATTGTTAGCTTCACTAGATCTTTCCTTCCTTCTGCATGAAATTAACCAAGAAACCTGGTCATAGAATTAGCCTGCTGCCTCACAGCATCCAATCCAGAACATGTCCCGGCTTACTTCAAATTTCCCCAAATCACTTTGCTCAAGTCCTGTAAAAAGTCCTTTCTAACAACTTTTTATAGAGAGGCACATGCTTTCCTATGTCAACTCCTCCTTAACCCTGTTCTTCCTTGTTGCAATGAGGAAGGAGCCCAAGTTGGTAAAAGTACAGATGTGTCTCTGATGGTTTTTTCAGGAAGACACTGGCAGTCTATATAATACATATTATATAACATTATATATATATATATATATATATATATATATTACCATTTATTTTTAAAGCAACTGGTTTTAAAAATGATAGAATGAATAAGTCATGGGAATAAAAGGAACATCTGGAATATAGCCAATATATCGGAATAACACTGTGTGGTGACAGATGGTAGCTACACTTGTGGTGAACATAGCATAACATATAAACTTATTGAATCACTATGTTGTACACCTGCAACTAATGTAATATTGTGTGTCAGCTATACTTCAAAAAAATCAGTTACTAAAAATGTAAAAATGATGTGATGTGAAATTTTTATTCTTTTTAAAATAAATAAGTAATGTTTAGTTTCTAACAGAAAAATCTGATATATCTCTGTTGGATATTCTATAGAAAAGATGTAGGCAACAATAATTCAACACAGTATTGTGGACATACAAGAGAAATTTCTTTTAAGCCTTGGTACTTTTGAAAGCTGTGGGGTTTTTTTTTTATGTTTTATTTATTTCTGAGAGAGAGAGAGAGAGAGAGAGAGAGAGAGAGAGAGAGAGAGAAAGCATGAGCAGGGAAGGGTCCGAGAGAGAGGGAGATACAGAAACAGGCTCCAGGCTCTGAACTGGCTGTCAGCACAGAGCCCGACGTGGGGCTCAAACCCATGAACTGTAAGATCATGACCCGAGCCAAAGTTGGACGCTCAACCGACTGAGCCACCCAGGCTCCCTGAAAAGCTGTGGTTTTTAAGGGCACTGTGAATGATGGAATTGCCGTGTATTTAATAATCCATTTCTAATAAAATGTGTAGTTACCACACATTTTGTCTACTGATATCACCACTAGCTTCATCTTATTTAGAATAATTCTTATTTTCTTGTGCTTCTTAAATCATGTGAAGAATAATTTTACCCTAACTTTGTTTTGTAAACAGACTCACATCAACTTGATTGGAAAAATGATTATAAATAAAATAAAATAGATATTTTCCTTTGGTTGAGAGTGTAAAATTTATATTACTCATCAAAGTAGGTGTTTGGTCACACAAGTATTATCACATAGCCAACCACAGACCTTTTAAAAATGAATGAACGGAAATAAATGAACAAAATAAATGAGAAAGAATAACCTGATTATTTATAAAATAATCAGGACACATGCATATACATACACTAATAGATACATTCATTTATTCAAGATAAATTTTCATGATAAATTATATTTACTTGTTAGAGTTCAATTACTTGAAGAAATTTTGGGTGTTTCCTTTTTCTTAAAGCTGGTTTTCTTACTGTTTAAGATGAACAAATTGTAATTGTCAATTGCTATACAATAAACTAATCAAATAATTATCTTAAGATTTAAAAATAATCTGATCCTTGCTCTATATCTTTCAGGGAATTTTTTTTTACTTTTATAATGTTTATTTATTTTTTGAGAGACAGAGCACCAGCAGGGAAGGAGCAGAGAGAGAGGGAGACACAGAATCCAAAGCAGGCTCCAGGTTCTCAGCTGTCAGCACAGAGTCTGACACGGAGCTCGAACCCACAAACTGAGACATCATGACTTGAGCTGAAATTGGATGTTTAACTGACTGAGCCACCCAGGCACCCCCAGGGAAATTATTAAAATTCAAACTGAAACTATGGTACTGTTTTAGATAGAATCATATTGAGATATGACTCTGAGATTTAGGAGACAAATCAAAGGTTCCCTGAACTTAAAAGTTTTGGTATTATGCCATTTTGTTTAATTATTTTAAATAAAAAGAATTCAGTGTAACAGTCAAGTTCATGGGCTGTACAGTCAGATTAATTCAATATGAACTATTATATGACCTTGAGCAAGTTACTCTTTGTGCTTCAGTTTTCTGACATATTAATTGAAAGTAATACTAATCTCTCTCATTTTACATGTTTACACATGTTAAATGAGTAACTATCTCCATGGGGCATCTGAGTGGCTCAGTCAGTTGAGCATCTGACTCTTGATTTTGGCTTAGGTCATGATCTTGTGGTTCCTGGGATCGAGCCCTGGTCAATTCTCCCTCTCTCTCTTTCTCTGACCTTCCCCCAATGTGAGTGCATGCATTTGCTTGCTCTCTCTCAAAATAAATAAATAAAACATTTTTTAAAAAATGAGTACGTAACTCTAATGCACTAAGAACAGTTGCACAATGAAGTGCTATAGGCAACTTTTTACCTCTAAGTGTCATGTTGGTTTAATTTTTACTTTTTACATGAAAACAAGAGAAAAAAAGGACTTTTTTTTAGAGTGTACCTAATTGGAATATGAATTTAATGAGGTTTTATTATCACTTACATCAACAATCCCTTCAAAAAGTAATCAAAATTTAATACTAAACAACTCGATCATGGTAGAAAAAAAGTTAAATTATAATGTATTTAAGAAAAAGTATTTCTTATTAATGGAGTGGAATACAACTGTTTGCTTTCATGGAAAATAATTATTTTCCCCTTATTGCTTTTGGTGTGTGAGTATTTCTTAACAACCAAAGATATTTTCGGTTTTCATTAGGAAAATAAATCATTTTCACAATTTTACCTCCTTTATAAGTTTATCATTCATAATTTTGCCATTTTTTGTATGATTTGTGAGAAAAGTTATAGAAGCAAGGGAGGTTTTGCTGTTATTACCAATACAAAAGTTAAGTTACATAAATGTTAAGGACCATACCCTAAGTAATAGTTACTTCTAGTAAAAATAAGAGTAGAATTTTTATTCTCTGGCTGGTATTTCTCGACGTGATTTATAACGTAACTTTCTCATTAATATTAAAATTAAATTTCCCATTTTTTGTCAAATTGAACATAATATTTAGGGTGGCTTTCAGGCCTACAGGGTAGTATTAATAAATACATTTTCTTATTACCTGATAAAAATTACTATGGATCTTTGTACCATCAGCTCTATAGGTAATTAGTAGAACTTTCAAGAAATCAAACCCACAACTCATGATTTGAAAGATTATGTTAATATATAAAACAGACATAAAACCCATCTGTTAAACCAGAATCAGGACAGTGCTTATAAAAGAAAAACAACCACTCTTTTAGAAAATACTTAGGGGCACCTGGGTGGCTCAGTCAGTTAAGCGTCCGGCTTCAGCTCAGGTCATGATCTCACAGTTCGTTGGTTCAAGCCCCGCATCAGGCTCTGTGCTGACAGCTAGCTCAGAGCCTGGAGCCTGCTTCGGATTCTGTATCTCCCTCTCTCTCTGACCCTCCCCTGCTCATGCTGCCTCTCTCTCTCTCCCAGAAATAAATAAAACATTAAAAAAAATTTAAGAGTTTATTTCTTAAAAAAAGAAAGAAAATAGCTTAATATTTAGTCTGTGATACTGTTAAGATGACTTAAGTTTTTTCTATCTTGTGAAAGATTATAAAAGATTTTACAACTCTTATTTTTAGTCTACATTGCACACAATATTTTCTTAAAAATACAATTAAGGTATTTCTTCATAATATTTATGGGTTATGAGAATGTTTTTAGAAATTGATAGGTAATATAACAGATTTACATCAATCAAACATTATTAGGCATATCCAATTGGGATTTTTAAAAAAAAAACAAATATGGCTAAACATACAAAAATCATACGAAAATAACTATTATTTGAAGTAGACAAATTATACCTATAATGATATTTTAACAGTAACTTTTTTTTTCCTGGTAATCCATGGATAAATTATATATTTCAGTTATAGAAATTTAATTTTCTGTGTATAAGTCCAGGCTTACATGTTGAAAAATGTTTTGAATGCAATTATCTGGACAATAAGTGTTGGATATTTTAAATCCAGTATAAAAAATTAACAAGTAAAACTTTTGTAAGTTTCAAGCTGTTGAAAACATTATGGTTTTAATAATATAAGCATATAATTTCTGTTAAATGGGTGCTAAGATTATGATTAAGCTTCTATATAATGGTAGACAAATCTCTATATTATCTTTAGCTATGGCAACAGTCATAGAGGGTCAAAGGAAAACACAGCATGTTGGTTTCTAGAATTTTAATTTTATCCCAAGATTTAAAGGAACAAATACATTATTTTATATTAAAATAAACATGAATATATTACTCGGTAAAATTTGAGAATTAGCATTAAATTTTAGAATAAAATGTTTTTGCAACTTTATAGTACAACTGATGAGATCTGGCCATATTTCTGATTTTCGGGAGCTATTTTTGCTCTTTTGATTTTTCTTAATTTGAGAGAGAGAGTGTGCGTGTGTGTGTGTAAGCATGAGAGAGGGGCAGAGGGAAAGAGAGAGAATCTTAAGCAGGCTCCAGGCTCAGCATGAAGCCCAATGCAAAGGTTCAATCTCACCACCCTGGGATCATGACCTGAGCCAAAATCAAGAGTTGGACATTCAACCAACTCTGACACCCAGGTGTCTCTGTTTTGTTTTTTGTTTTTTGTTTTTTTTAATTTTTTTATGTCTTTATTTTGAGAGACAGAGAGCAAGTGGGGGAGGGGCAGAGAGAGAGAGAGAGAGAGAGAGAGAGAGAGAGACAGAAGCCAAAGTAGGCTCCAGGCTCTGAGCTGTCAGCACAGAGCCTGACACGGGGCTCAAACCCATGGACTGTGAGATCATGACCTGAGCCGAAGCTGAACTATTAACCCACTAAGCCACCCAGACGCCCCTCTGTTGCTTATTATTAGCCTATTTGATGAAACCATTTAAGAAATATGAGATTAATTATTTCTGTCTCAGTTTTTGACATAATAGTTCCATAATTTTATCAGGCCACCAGCCATCATTCTTTCTGGATGATTTTATGAATAAATTTTTATTAGTATACTTCTTCGATAAATACACATGTGCTGTCATTAACCAGATTAGAAACTCAGTAATGAACAAGACCCACTCCTTGTCCTCCAGGTGGCTCATAATAAAGAAATCAAATCTACAAAAATTATCAGCTACAATGCTACATGGATGAACTTGGAGGACGTTATGCTAAGTAAAATAAGCTAGTCACACACACAGAAAGACTGTATGATTCCACTGACATGAGATACATAAAGTCAAAATAATAATGACAGAAAATAGAATGGTGGCTGCCAAAAGCTGGGGGAGGGGGAAATAGGGCGTTAGGGTTTATGGAATGAGAATTTCAGTTTTATAAGATGAAAAGAATGATGGAGATGGATGATGGTGATGGTTCCACAACAATGTGGAATGTATTTAATAGCACTAACCTATGCACTTAGGCGTGGTTCAGATGGCAAAAATTGTGTTTTGTATTTAACCATCCACACATGAATATTAAGTTACTATCTATTTTAAAAATGTATCTTCTTTTTAATGGCTTGGCTTATAAATTTGAGTGAAAACACATCTAAAGAAGATAAATTATTTACCAGATTGTATTAAATGATTCACTTATAAATATTCATACTATACAACTTGCACAATATTTGGGATTTTCTGTCACATTGTAGAGTAGATAGAGATTTTGCATGATGAAAAGTGTAAGGACTCTGAGATTCTACAATTAACTCCTATGTTCTTGATTATGAGAAAACTTTTTAAAGGATTTCGTGAATACCTGAAAAATGAATATTGTGGCATTAGTTAGAATGAGAGACATAAAAGTCTGCTAGCCTCTGTTACAGATTTTGTCTTAGTAGATAAGTGTTCTTGAGTTTGTAAGTTTTATTTCATCATATGCCTCCTCTTGAGCCCAGAATTTGATATTCTCCAAAGCGTATTTTTCTTATTCAAGCATTTCTGGCATTTCTGATCAGGGTTTTAGTGACTCTCTACCAGAAATTTAATTAACTCAATGTATTTTCTCCAGTGTGTCATCAATACTACAACTAAATAAGTAAAGATTTACCAGGCAATTATCTTTCCTGTTCTTAAAAAAATATAGCTTCCATGTAAGTAAGTGTTCTGGGTTTCTGCTAATTCCATATAAATATAAAAATTCTCTACCCTGAGAATAATTAGTTGAATGTAAATTATATAACCACGGTTAAATATATTATTGTTTAAATTTCAGCACAATTCTCTTTAATTCACAGTCAGACATAACTGATTTTTTATTTTTTTTTAACTTTTTTTTTTAATGTTTTATTTATTTCTAGGAGAGAGAGAGAGAGACAGCGTGAGCAGGGGAGGGTCAGAGAGAGAGGGAGTCACAGACTGAAACAGGCTCCAGGCTCTGAGCTGGCAGTCAGCACAGAGCCCGACGCGGGGCTCGAACCCACGAACTGCGAGATCATGACCTAAGCGAAAGTCGGACGCTCAACCGACTAAGCCACCCAGGCGCCCCTCATGATTTTTTAAAGTAAATCTTAAGTGTAATCACATATTTTAAAAATAGCAACTTTTACAGATGAAAGAATGGAGACTTTCACTTCTGGACAGACAGATTAGTCATACTGCTCGGTATTTCCCCTGCTAAGTACAACAAAAATCCCTGCACATTACATACAGAACAAGTACAAGACTCTGAATGGGAGACTGAATAAGTCACACGAGCTAGGAAACTCAGAATTCATATAACAACATGGTGGTGATTCCTCTGGGATTCTTTTGTCTTTTTTGCCTCATGGCCTGGAGCTAAAAATGCTGAAAATCAAAAAGCATCAATGGGCATGGAGAAAACAAAACAAAACAGAAACCCTCCAACAGAAGTATGCTTTTTCTAGCCAGAGAACCAACAATGGGCAGTATAATAGAGAGAAAATTTCTAATCACCATTCTACTCCAGCCAAACACCAGAAAAACTTTTTCCCCCACCCATCCATGCCAACCGAGCTGGGAGCCTAGACTTCCATGCTTCCAAGCTACAAGTAGGCAAGCCTATCCCCTCACTATAATGGTGTCAGAGATGGAACCACAACTTTCAATCCCAGTGGCCAATAAAGAAGCCTCCCCCAATACACAGTGACAATGGAGACTGTGTGGACAGCCAGGACTTCTACCTTTACCTGAAAGTAGCAAGATGCTCCTCTTGATTGAAAAGATGTTAAAACAGGCCTGGTGGAGAGTCATGGGTTTTACATCAGCAGCAGAAATAAGGCTACTTCTGCCCTTATGCCCCCAGCGTGTCAGTGAAGAGAACCTGGGGAGAAATCATTAGCTATTTCTCTTGCTATTAGTCAAGGAAGTATTAGTGAAGTTCTAAGGGAAAGCCAAAAATTGTACCTCCACCCAGCAGTAATAAGAAGCTCCTCACTCCCTTCAGGTGCAAACAGAAATTGATGGGGGAACTTGGATCTTCCACCACCACCCAGCCCCCCAGCTGCCAGTATGTAGGAAGTCCCTTTTCCTTTCTCTGCTAGAGTGGTGTTGGAGGAAGTGAGTTCAAATGCAAGGTGCAAATAACATCCAGAGCCTTATAGCAAAATTCTTAAAATGTCTAGCTTTCGATAGAAAATCACATGTTATGTCAAAAACCAGGAAAATCTCAAACTGAATGAAAAAAAACAGACAATGAATGAGAAGATAGAGATGCTCAAATGAATATAGAAAGTATGACTAAGAAAATAAAGGGATGGATAAATAAACGAGTGCCAAGATAATTTAACTTTCTAACAATGTATATGCCAATCAGATGGGCATAATGTATCTTCTAGCTAAAAAGAATACAAAATATTTCCTGCAGCATCACTCGCCCTAAAATTTTAAGCTTGTGTGCCCCTGAACTCCTTGTATACAGAGGAAATGACTGTCAGGAAAGTAAACTCTGTTTCTCTTTTTACTAGAAGCTAGTTTTAGGATGGAAAAAATAAGCAGAGTTTTATAGACTCAGAGTTAATACATCTTCTTTTAGTTCTCAAGTGCAAAATTTTCCTTCACATAAATTGATTAGGTTTTTGGACTGAACAGAAAATATAGCTCTGAAATATGTGATGATAAATGAGGGAAACAATGGCATCATTTCAGGATTCAATAGAAAATTTTCCAGATGTTGCAATGGTTTAAAATAGTTTTCTCAAGTACAGACTTCTGGCTGCTGGCAGTGTCCAAACCCATGCTACCGATCGCTTCCTTATTGAGATCTCACAAAGTGTCCCAGCCTGGAAAACTCCTCTTTACTTGGTCCTGAGACTGGCCTCTTTTCAGAGTGGGGGTTCCCAAACCCAGCCAGAAAATTACTCGGAGATTTGTTAAAAGACAGTTCCTGTGCTTCACCTCCAAAATTTTCCATTCAATAAGTCTGGGGCAGGGCCCCAAGTTCTGCATTCTTGTTTCCCCATGATGCTGATGTTGCCGGTACAGGAACCAGACTTTTATTAGCTCTGCTTTAGACTAGCATTTCCTAAGTATGAAATCATATTTATTCAAGATTGAGCAAATATTCTACACCATATCTCATAAAACCTACTAAAATAAGGATTTATGAAAAATCTGTTAGACATAACTTTGTTTATTATTATGAGAAACTCTATCTTTTTAAAATGTGCCACAACTGTAAAAACCAGGGAATTAAAAATCACCAGACTCAAATACTCATGGTTTCAAATTTCCCACAGAAGCAGCATTTCTTAACCACTTGACATTTTTGGTGTGATTGTTACTGGTCTATGTTGTATGTTCTTAGTAATATATATGTATATATATATGCATATTTATATATGTCTATCACTTGATTATATTTTTTGATTACATTATTTATATATTATATAGAAAATATATTTATAAAATATATAATATATGATATATATAAAAATAGGTGATATACATATTTATATATGTCTATCACATGATTATATTAATTTTTATTTTTGTTTCTTACAAAACAAGAAGTACTATGAAATCAAATTTTGATCATTATATGGCAATAAGTCTGTTGGTTCATTTTTTACCCTGACCAGTTATTTCAAGTTACAATAAGGGCCCAAAAGTTCTGATGGATATGCCACCCATGCATTATGAATTACAACATACTTTGTTATCATACAATCACTTAATAAAATACTCAAAAGCATTTTATCCAGTACTACTCAGTAATATACTCTTTGATGAAGGTGGGCTAATTCAATACATCTATTAGAATATATTTTCAAGATGACCAAATTGATAATTCATCAGATTGGTTCTCACAGAAAGTCTACTCCTGTAACCAATACTACACAGTATGTTAATGAACCTGGATTTAAATAAATAACTTTTTTTAAAAAAAGAAATTTTATTTTTATTTACTGATAACACTTTCTTTAAAAGTATAATTTGTAACTGTGTAATGCAATTAGTTAGGCTTCAGTTGGACACAGGCATTTGTTTTTGCCTGCAAGGTATATTTTATTTTGTTTTGGACAACAAGAATTCCAGTGAAGTCTCACTTATAAACCCAGATATGGCAACATTCCAAAAGCTTTTAAAGTGCCTTTCTAAAATATTGGCAGGAGCCTATGGATTTTGGTGGTTTTATGTTGACTTCTTGTTGCATTTTTCCATCATGCTTTTGTTTCCTTTTTCTCTTTGGAGAATATAAGACTTTGCAAACAATTCTGGGGCTTGCCTGGAATGCTGTGACAGGGAATTACATCCTGTTTTAAAGGGAATTGTTTATGAGGAAGTATTTACACTGGATGCAGATCAGGCCCAAAGAACCAGACCCACAATTAGTAGGAGAGACATTTATCTCCCAGTGCACAGTCTGCCCCATGGGCACAGTCTGGAAGCCAGGCAAAACAGATGTAAATAGCCTTCTGCAAGCCAGCAAAGGTGGAGTCTGGGGTGGTTTGAGGCCCACTGATTTTTGCCAGAAGAGTTGGCTCAGGATAAGCTAGAAAACACACATCTGTACATAGTTGTCTTCTCTCTTTTTATTTTAAGTAGTTTGACTCAAAATCCTTATGCCATATTTTGCTTTCTATATATGAATAAGCCCTATCACTTTGTATAATTTGAAATCATTTAAGAATACAGATAGTCCCATGGGGCACCTGGACGGTTCAGTCTGTTAAGTGTCAGACTCTTGATCTACTTAAGATTCTCTTTCTCCCTCTCCCTTTGCCCATTTCCAGCTCATGCTCTCTCTAAAAATAAATAAATAATAAAATAAAAAATACAGACAGTTCTGACTTATAATAGTGCAACGTTGACTTTTTGGCTTTACAATGATGTGAAAGCAATATATGTATTTAGCAGAGATTGTACTTCAGATTTTAAATTTTGCTCTTTTCTTGGGCTACCAATGTGGTGAACAGTCCTCTCTGGTGATTTTGGACAACAGTAGTGACCCACAGCTCCCCATCAGCCACAGATCACACGGGCCAACAACTGATACCCTTACAAGCATTCTGTACCCATACAACCATTCTGTTTTTCACTTTCAGTATAGTATTCAATAAATTACATGAGAGAGTCAACATTTCATAATAAAATACTGTTAAATGACATTGTCCAACTGTAGGTGTGAGTGTTCTGAGCACGTTTAAGATGAGCTGGGCTAAGTTATGATATTTGGTAGCTTAGATGTATTGAATGAATTTTTGATTATGATATTTTCAATTTACAATGGGTTTATCAAAATGTAACCCCATGGTAAGATCTGTATAACAATGTTCCAAATACAGAGTATATTTTTCAAGTTAGCAGAGCAAGACCATCTGGCTAAAAATGTTTAACCTATGGTTTCTCATTGTCATCTCAAATGATGTGTAAAAGAAAATTTATCTCATTGATGAAAATTGCCTCTCATTACAATTATATGTTGATAATATTTTTATAGCATGAAATTGCAATAGTTAGTTCTGGAAACCAATTACAGAGCCTGGAATGGGGGAGAGTGGAGAAGAAGTAAGGAACAAAGACTGAAGGAGGAAGAAAAATGAGAAGCCAATTTCTCTGGTGAATCAAAAAGCATCCAGGCAATGCAGATAGAGAAGGCTGCATCCAGAAAAATGTAAAGTGTGAGAGCAGCAGTGGCACTGCACAAAATTGAACAGGCAAGGGAGATTTTACTTGAGTTATAACAATGGGGGAGGGAGACCAGAACTAAATTAGAACTCAACTCCAGTGGAACAAAGAATGGACTACTTTGACAGGTTGGGATAAACTAGTGGAAAAGTGTGGGATGACACCAGGGGAAGATTAATCAATGGGATGTGACAAACACATGAATGTATTCCTGAGTTTGCAGGATTGGACCATGTTGTGATTAGGCCATCTGTGTTTGCTAATTGGTGTCCACTGAGTTAGTTAGGTTTCTACTATCCTGGGGCATAAGGATGCTATCTTCCTTGATGATTATGTGTCAAAGGGATGGTTTTTAGGTCCTTGAGAAAGGCATTTCTGGACTATAAAACTGGCAATAGGCTTTTAAAAAGATTTACATATATCCCAAAGAGGGTGAGAGATAATTTGAAAGTATGAGCTTTCTAAGGAAAATATCCTAAGAAAAGAGAAGTCAAGAAAGGGCCTAGAGCCAGGAAGAGATTCACCCAAAGTTTCATCAAGTGTTTATGGCCCCTCCAGCCTGTGGCAGGTGCCACCATTCTGTCTCTGTCTCACTTTGGCCATACAGATACATATAAATCATATCCCTAGGTCCTTTAAGCATTTAAATTAAGGTTTCCTGCACTAGCAGTTAGAGTGGGCAACTATACCTAATTCCTCTCATGAGGAATTCATTCATTATAATAACTCCTGCAAAAATGCCTCAAGCTATGCCTGGCACAATTTGTGGTCTTCCATGAATACTAATAATTGTTATTTGTTACATTCCTTTTTTTTTTTTTCCTAGTAAGGATGGGACATAGGTTGGAACATGCTATGGATGGAGGATGGTGAGTGACATGGATACTGTAAGACAATGTGCTAACAGCTCTAATTACTCTCCTTTTAGGGTTTTGCTGCCCTAATGTATGTGTGGACAAGTATTTTTCTTGAAATGATAAATGCAGAGTCCTCAATACTCACAAATACGTTTCCAACCATGATCACCCACAACATATTCAAACAAGTATCATAGCAAGAATAGACAACCTGACAAAGATTTCTACCTAGAGAAAGTCAATAAACTCAGTTGCCATCAGAGTTTACAGCTTTGCAGAAAAGAAACCATATGAGTTACGTGTCTTCGGCCTTAAACTGACATTAGAATAAACTAATTGTTAATGGAGTGTGGTATCATCTCACATGTACAGTCACACACATCATCGCACATACGTAGATACATAGATCCATTAATATCCACATGATGTCCATTATAATTCTATTCTTTAGATTTATTTTGAAATAGGATGTGTCAATTCTATTTTCCTAAAAAGGTCACAAAAATATTTCTAGACCTACATGCTTTTTCAGGAACTTGCCATTCCCTCTCATGTGTTAGAATCTATCTCTTCTTCCCTTGAAACTGTGCAAGTCTTTGTGACTTTGTGATAAAGAGAATGGGGCCAATAACACTGTATCAGTTAGTATAACAGGAGTTAAAATAAAAATCTTAATTTAAAAAAATAGAGAGAGAATGGGATCAAAGAGGTGCTGTATAACTCTGAATACAAGTCTGAGCTACATGGCAAATGCCTGGAGTTCTCTCTCTTTCTGTCTGTCCCCATCTCTCTTTAATCTCTCTCTTGCATGTGCACATACCTTTGGATGATTTCACCTCCTAACTTTGGAGAGTTTTAGTTAAGACAGTCCCTGGAGCAGAAAAAGAAGCCCGTTCTTGTACCCAATCCAAATTCTCAACATGAAAAATCCATGATTATATTAAATGGTAGTTTTATACCACTAAGATTGTAAGTTATATGTTTTATAGGTAAGTAATCATAGCAGAGACAATGGGAGTTGTGACTTGTATATATTTCAATTATTTCTATGCTTTAAAAGTGTTTATAAAAAGAGCTGGGGCTTTTTTTTTTTATGTTGGCAAATGTAATACTCTCAAAAGAAAGGCAACAGTCTAAATGGCCACAGGTCATGACTGTATGAACTCATGGCTGAGGACCTAAGAGACAATAGAAATCATTTAGCCTAAAACGTTCACACATTCTGGTTAAAACTGCCTTGATGTGTGTTTACCTAGGCTCCAAGTAATGTCAGACCTGAGGAATGTTCTCTGCTTGATTTTCAAAAATAGCTTGCTGTTGCAGTTTACACAAAGTTCAAACAGAACTTCATTCTATAGTGAGAAGTTTTCTGGGGGGCTTATATTTATTTTTAACTTATTTTTTAATGTTTCTTTATATTTGAGAGAGAGAGAATCTGAAGCAGGTTCCAAGCTTTGAGCTATCATCATAAATCCCAACATGGGGCTCAAACCCAGGAACTATGAGATCATGACCTGAGCCAAAGTTGGATGCTTAATTGACTGAGCCACCCAGGAGCACCTAATTTTCTTGAAAACTCCAGTATAGTTAACTAATGTAGTTTGTATTAGTTTCTGGTGCACAGTATAGTGATTCAACACTTACATAGGACACCCAGTCCTCATCATGACAAGTGCCCTCCTTAATCTCCGTCACCTATTTCACCCACACCCCACTTACCTCCCCTCTGATGACTATCAGTTTAATTCTCTATAGTTAAGAGTCTGTTTCTTGGTTTCTCTCTCTCTCTCTCTCTCTCTCTCTCTCTCTCTCTCTCTCTCTCTCACTTCTTATGAAAGGGTTTATTGGAGTCTGAGAAAATTTTCAGCCAAATTCCATATCCTGAACCATTGTCTCTCAATATCCTGCAGAGTTGATAAGTGGATGACAAGAACATACATTATTTTTCTAAAAAAAAAAAATGTGGGGCGCCTGGGTGGCTTAGTCGGTTAAGCGTCCGACTTTCGCTTAGGTCATGATCTCGCGGATCTTGGGTTTGAGCCCCGCGTCGGGCTCTGTGCTGACTGCCAGCTCAGAGCCTGAAGCCTTTCAGTCTGTGACTCCCTCTCTCTCTGACCCTCCCCTGCTCATGCTGTCTCTCTCTCTCTCTCTCTCCTAGAAATAAATAAAACATTAAAAAAAAAATGTGTGCCCTTGTTGTGGCTTTCACTCAGCTTGACTAACCCCCTTGCACACCCTAATCTTTTTCATTATTTAAAGTTTAAATTCTCAGAAGGTCAATAAGTGGGCACAGATGACAGATATCTTTCTATGTATGTCAGTGTTTATATCCTGGGCTCATATTGTCTGAGAATACCTTCTATTACTCAGTTCTTCAGTGACGGGAAAGAGACCATGAATATATGGCAATGCCTTTGTCCTTTATTTTAATAAGGAAATTTTACTGCATATTCATTGCTGGTCTAATGAGTTCACTTCATAAAATCCTATTTCTAGATCTGTCTTAAATAGATGACCCAACTATCTTATTAAATTGTTATTTCCCTCCCCAATAAAAAACTTTCTTCAGAATCCTTTTAATAATTTTATCTTGATGAAAAAAATTATCCTTGATAAAGCATTCTTCATTAACTTACTAGCATAAAAAGTATCTTATCATTCTCTTCTATTTAAATTAGAGTAAAAAGTAACCACAGTGTTTCAGGGTTGGGAAACTTGAAAAGTAATGATGTCATTGTAATAAATAGGAAGTTTGGAAGTTTGATATCTAAATAGAGTCATGCAGGAAAACTTCCAAAGAAGGGGAAAAGTCAAGGACAGAACCCTAGAGTTCTGAGATTTGTCTGTACAGACACAATAGCTGAAATCATTAAAATGAGCTAGCTCCTGAGTGAGTGTAAAGAAGTAAGAATACCACTTATGTATTAATTTATGGTATATTTCCAATTGTATTCATTTAAACATATTACTTTTGTCTTTTTATACATATCAACCCAATACTACTAGTTAAAGCAGCTTAGGGGCACCTGGGTACCTCAGTTGATTGAGTGTCTCACTTTGGCTCAGGTCACGATCTCCCAGTTCGTGGGTTCAAGCCCCATGTGGGGCTCTGTGCTGACAGCTCAGAGCCTGGAGCCTGCTTTGGATTGTGTCTCCCTCTCTCTCTGCCCCTGACCCACTCATACTCTCTCTCTCAAAAATAAATATAAACTTAATTAAAGCAGCCTGAAGTTTCAGACATGGTGGAAATTTAATACGCTTTACAAAATATTTGTTACAACACAAAATCCACTGAGAAGCTAAGAAAACTTTCATAAGCACCCTCAGTCTTTCTCATTGGTTTGAACTTCTGCTAAAAATGACCAAAGGAAAAAAGAAGACATATTCTGTGCAAGGCACTACCCCCAGGCAATGATGATACAATGAAGAATGAAACACATTAACAACCCTGCCCTCATGAAACATACTTTATTAGTGATGGAGATGAATAGAGTCAATACAATCAACAAACAGCTACTTAACATATACAGTGTCAGATATTGCTATGTGCTTTGAAGCAAAGTGAACTTGGAGGATAAGGAAATGCTGGGCTGGAAGGTAAGAGGTACAATTCAAATAAGGGGCACAGTGCAAGTTGCACTGAGACGTGGCAACTGCACAGCGTGAAGGATAGGAGACGTATCTGGAGGAGAGCATTCCAGCAGAGAAAAAGTGAGTGGCCCTGGCATGGCAAATGACTGGCGTATTGGGAGAACAAGAAGGATGGTAATATAGGCAGAGGGAAGTGAGCCAAGGATAGGTAGCAAGGGAAGTCAGAGGGAGATAGGAAGGGTAATTCCATAGACCTTCAAGGACTTTGTAAGGACATAGATTACTTTCTTTTTTGAAAGATGGGAAACCTTTAGCAGAACATGAGCAGAGGAGGGACATGAACTACCTTACATTCTAAAATGGTATTTCTTTTTTTTTTTTTAATTTATTTCTGAAAGAGACAGAGAGAGAGAGAGAGAGAGAGAGAGAGAGAGAGAGCAGGGGAGGGTGAGATAGAGAGGGAGACACAGAATCTTTTCATGATAGGTTTAAGGGGAGGATTGATAGAATGAATAGAAAAGAATATTAAAGTTTTTAGGGATGTATTTCATGTAGAACTAGAACCAGTGGCCCATAGTCAGTACCAACTGTGGTCATTTCATAAAAATAGGTTAGAATACTACCTATGCCTGAACTGGATCATGAGTATATGGAGTTTATAATAAATGCTCTGTAAATATTGATGTATTTGAATTTTATTTGGAAGCTGCAGCATATTAACATATGGATCCACCAGTCTGGTTGGCCAATTGTTCATTTCCATATTGCCCTATAATTATTCAAGCTGTATTGAACATTTTTAAATAACATGTAAGAAGAACTTCTCATGAAAATGCTATTGGGAGCACCTGAGTGGCTCAGTCAGTTAAGCATCGACTTCAGTTCAGGTCATGATCTCATGGTTTGTGGGTTCAAGCCCTGCGTCGGGCTCTGTACTGACAGCCAGCTCAGAGCCTGGAGCCTATTTCAGATTCTGTATCTCCCTCTCTCTCTGACCCTCCCCTGCTCACACTGTGTGTGTCTCTCTCTCTCAGAAATAATTTAAACATTAAAAAATTTTAAAAAAAGAAAATATTATTTGATGTAAATTCTCATTAATAATTAGAATTTATAGAGCTATAAATATACTGAATTAATCATAAACTGGATGTGGTTAATATGAGATACACACTATGTATAAATATTTTTTTTTGTTCTACTCTATCATGAAATAATGTGGGGTAAAACTGTTAGAAAAAAGTATCTGGAGTTGAGTCAGTAATACAAATCATTAGTGTTTATCAAACATTTTAGCTGTTGTTTAGAAAATATGATGGACATGTCTACCTACTAGAAGAGCTATAATTTTAACTATAGAGGGAGAGAGAGAGAGAGAGAGGAGAAAAAGAGATTGAGAAGGAGGGAGGGGAGAAGAGATATTTTTCCAGACTGAACATGTCCTTATATCCCTGGGCCCAGATGATTTTTGGATCACCCACTGCTTTGCATAATGGCTGTCATTCAAAATCTCTATTGATGTCTGTAATCTAAAAATTGAATAATGCCTTGAGGTGCATGCAACTCAGGAATTAGCAACCTTTCCATGTCTATTTACCTGCGTACTCTAGGAATGTGGGAAAAGAAGAGAGCATGGTGGGAATAAAGAAAGGGATCTGGACTTTTTGGAAGATCCTCCAGTCAACAAGATCTCCCTCATCTTGCTCACCATAGAGAGACACTATGAACTAACAGGTATCTCCTTTTAAATGCAAATAACCCCTGAGAAGTCCAGGTACTGGCTTTGGGGTCAAATATCTGTTGTTGAATCCTGGCTCTACCATTTACTACTCATGTGACCTTGGTAAAGTAGCTATTATTTATCTACTGATTTTTATACAGACTTGCTTCCTTTCATATAGTAGAAAGTTATTAACTGCAAATAACCTCTCCCTCTCTGCATTCTTCTTGAAATACTAACACTCATTCCTCTCCTTCTCTCCCCTCTTCCCCTCTCCTCTCCTCACCACCTACCCCCTCCACACACAGCGGTAGTTTGCCCTGAGAGATTTATATCACTTTATTCACTTATTTCCAGATAGAAGTATTTTATTTCTCGGGCGCCTGGGTGGCTTAGTCGGTTAAGCGTCCGACTTTCGCTTAGGTCATGATCTCGCGGTTCGTGGGTTCGAGCTGCGTCGGGCTCTGTGCTGACTGCCAGCTCGGAGCCTGGAGCCTGTTTCAGTCTGTGTCTCCCTCTCTCTCTGACCCTCCCCTGCTCACGCTGTCTCTCTCCCTCTCTCTCCTAGAAATAAATAAAATATTTAAAAAAAGAAGTATTTTATTTCTTTATTCATTCAATCAGCTAAAATTTATTAGGCATGCCAGTAAGTATTATGTCCCCTCAGTATACAAAACAGTATATAAAACAGACAGTGGTGCCTGTCTTCACAGAGCTTCATTTTTAGTAGAGGATGCAGATGATAAATATATACATAGTAAAGCATCACTTTCTATAGAATTTTGGAAGATGATGAATGCTTTGAAAAAAAATGAAGTGGAATACAGTACTTGGAGGGTATTAATCATGAATTAATTGGTTATAAAAGGTCTCCTTGAAAAAGTGACATTTGAATAGATGTGTATAAAGAAAAGGAACTTAAGGAACAGTCCAGAGGCTGGTGTAGCTAGGAAAGGAGAAAGATGGAGATAGGAACAGGGTGAGTTAGACCTGGCAGGGCTGAGTTGATGAGGGCATGACCAGTCACACACAGGGCCTTGTACCCAGAAAGGCCCTGAGCTTGGGGCTGAATGTTTCATGGACACCTTCTTGAAATTAGTAATAATTTGTCTTTGAATTTGTTTTTTGCAGATGTGTGCTGATAGGACAATGCCAGAGCTTGGAGAGCTCCAGAGCTTGGAGGCTCAGTACATGCGTGATCCCACCTTCCAGGGCTTTGTTGACTTACCCTTCTTTTCCCCCATCCTCCACCCTAAAGGCATGGTGGGGCCTGGGTAAGGACTGGAAAGAGTCTAGGTTAGTGCCTCAAAGCAGACCACAGTAGTGGCCATCTGGTTCAGGAATAGCAGTGCTAGGTGCATTCTGTGGATGAGTTATTGGGGAAGCTTCACCCATCCCAGATCCAGGTGCCTCTGGCATCTTGGTACAAGGTTTGCAATACCCTTGACAGTGGCTCTTCAACTGTATGTTGGGGCAATGGTCCTGTGGGAAGTGGACCCTCCTGGTTGGACTTCCTTCTCCCAGCAAATGCACAGCCTCTGAGTCCTGTAGCTTGTTGGGAGGAGGGAAAGGAAACCCAGGAGCTAGTGAGTGCCACACCATATTCAGTAGTGAGGCAAGGCCACTGGGCATCAGGGATGGCCTTTCCTTTCCGGAGGGAACGCATAATAGGTCAAGAAGAACCATGAAAAGAAGAAAAACAACCCTATATTTTAGTACTTTTAATGGAACTTAGAAAAGCAGAAAAAGGGAACCTGAATTTTCATTTTGATCTGAGCCCCATAAATCAAGAAGCCAGTCCTACAGATAGGTAAGAGAAGGCAGATTAAGATTGTATAAACTCTTCATTTCAAGGACAGTCCCTGCAGGGTTTTGAAAAAAGTGGATATGGCATAATCTGTGTTATATTTTTAAAAGTCTTTGCTGTTGTTTTGAGAGATCCTGAAAATGGGTTAGGACGTCATTTCCAACCCAAGTGAGAGATGTGATGGAAGCTTAGACCAGGTGAGAGAGGAAGTGGTGAGAAATTGCAACAATCAGGATAAGATATGAAGGTGGGGTTGAGATAATTTACTGATGGGTTGTGTAGATCTCTGAGCTACACAAGTATATACAATTTCCCAGACTCACTGAACTGTATACTTATGATCTGTGTATTTTCCTATATAGAAATTACACCTCAATAGAAGTAAAAATAAAAACAAAATGACAGTGCAGAGGAATTTTCATGGTATAGCCCCATGTGTGAAGAAAACAAGGAGGGGCTTTCTTCTTTAGAAAAATATTCTTCTGTGTGTGAAATAATAATTTCTAGGAGGTTACACAAGATACGTTAGCAATGTTAACCTGTTCAGAATCTGGGTCAGGGAATAGGCAGAGAAATATAATTATTCTCTAAATACTTTTTATAATTTCTATATTCTTGAGCATATAAAATATTACCTAATAAACTGGTAAATAAATATATTTTAAATTATGTGCTTGAGGCACATTTTGAAAGTTTCATCATCCAGTCTCAAAGAAATAAAATATTACCAAACACTTTCAATACCAATAAAAGAAACTCTGGTTTGGGCTAGGACCAGGTATTAGCAATAATGTTCTTGCTGTTCTGAATCCATGAAATTCATACTTTCTATCCATGACTAGAACAAAGCATATTTCTACATGTCACTTTTGAAAAAGGACACAAAGAGGTTTTAATCAAATATAATAAGGCAGGGGAATCAAAAAGTTGCATTCTGTCTTTGGCAAAATCCAAACAGGGCAGATAAAAGAGTAATTTTCTTTTTTTTCTTTTTCTAAATTTTTTTTAATGTTTTTTATTTATTTCTAGGAGAGAGAGAGAGAGAGAGAGAGAGAGACAGCGTGAGCAGGGGAGGGTCAGAGAGAGAGGGAGTCACAGACTGAAACAGGCTCCAGGCTCTGAGCTGGCAGTCAGCACAGAGCCCGACGCGGGGCTCGAACCCACGAACCGCGAGATCATGACCTAAGCGAAAGTTGGACGCTCAACCGACTAAGCCACCCAGGCGCCCCAAAAGCAGTAATTTTCTAAAACTAATAGAAAATGGACAGAAAGAAGTATAACAGAGAGCAATCATCACCCCTGGAAGAAAATATCTGACCTAAGTTAATACAAACAAGCAGCGTGTTCCAGGGCAGAGAACAAAAGCACCATCTGCTTTGCTTGGATTCAACACTTCTCTCTTACCTTAGCCAACTGTGCTCATCACCCTATTGCTCTGCCCCACTCCTGTTTGCTGTGCCTAACTTCCCCACACCAGAGAACATTTTTAAACTATAAAGCCAATCATTTAATCCTCTTGCTTAAATCCCTTCCAAAGTGTTCACATGATCAACAATGGTCTGCACCATGTCTATTTCCATCTCCATCTGTAGTTACCCGCTTTTTTGTCTCCTCA
This sequence comes from Proteles cristata cristata, assembly GCA_017311185.1. NCBI lineage: Eukaryota > Metazoa > Chordata > Mammalia > Carnivora > Hyaenidae > Proteles > Proteles cristata. Next base: position 1,359,412 of record JAESUZ010005128.1, on the reverse strand, counting down.
GTACATTGGCCCTATTCATATCTTTCTTGATTCGGGATCTTTGCATATGCTTTGCATATGCTGTTCCCTAACTATCTAGTGCTCTTTCCTATAGTGCTTTGCTTGGCTAACTCTCAATCATACTTCAGGCCTCAGTAAGTGGTCTTCTGAGTCACTCAGTAAGTGAATTTCTGATCTAAGCTCATATGTAGTCTTTGTTATAGTCTTTCTGTTACTTTTACTTAATGATACTTATCATGACTTATAATTTCATAATTATTTAGTTTCCGTCCCCTGAGGATACTGTTGACCCTATCAGTGCAGGAACTCAAATTACTCAGACAAAATGATTAATTTAATATTTACTAACTATGAATGCCTATCATCCCTATGTTATTGCAAATTTAAGAGATAGAAAGAGTAAAGAATTTTTTTTAAATGCTTCTTGTCTGCTTAAGTCAGACTCTGGTCTCACTCTCCTGACCTTGGCTTACTCCTGTGTCTAAGAGTACTTCCTTCTCAAAGTCCACAGGATACATCTCCACTCTCCTTTAGGAAAATGCCATCTCTATCTCTGAGTTTACAACAGCAGTTCTCAATAGACAAAATAATATTCACTAAGGAATGTTTTGGAAATTGGTGGGAACATTTTTGGCTGTCAGATAACTGGAATTTAGTGGACAAAAGCTGAAGATGTTGCATTTCCTGCAACATGTACTATGCAAAGAATTGAAAGAATTCCATTTTCTAGCAGATTTCCTGATAACCAACTGGAAATTCATGTAGATGTGCAGGCAAAAGACTGTTTAATTAAAAAGAAGTGACACTTTTTAATTAAAAAGAGGACACCATATTAAAAATAGTGACTGACTATCCTTGATTATATAAAACCAAAGCAGATAGTTTCTCAGCACTGTTTTGGTTTGTAATAAAATTTTAAATGAAGTTTATATGAAGGATTGCTAGACTGCCCATTTTTTTCTACTTTTTTGTTAAGTTTAGATTTCTCTCTAAGAAAAGGAAAAAAGCCTCAAGACCAAGAATTACTCAATCAAATAGGTAAATGGCTGGGGCCAGCTAGAGGACAGAAAAGACCCAAGCTGGTGAGGTTTTGCACACACACACACACACACACACACACACACACACACAGAGTTTATTAATTAAAATTACTCTCTAGGTTGTTATCGAATTATGTTTGGCACTAGGTGAACAAATATGAAAACTCTCTGTTGTCCTTATGTGATCTGAAGCAATTATAAATAAATATAAAATGTACTTGACATATTCCTGTCATCTTCCTATTGATATCAATACAAATGTTTCTAGTATGCAAAATTTTAAGTGTTTTGCTGGAGCAAAGCTCTTTTATAGAGCAATTCTCACACCAAAATTATCCTTCTTATCTTAATTGATTTATTTAAAAGGAACACCATATTATTCATTTGTTAATTCAGTGACAGTCAACAGGGTGCGGTATGGAAGGTAGCAAGAGAGAAAAAGAGAAGAGGCATGTGCGAATTTACCAAGTTGTTTCTCAGATTTCACCCACCAGGCAGAGGTAAGAAAGAAATATTAGAAAGCCTACTATTCTGAATTTCATCACAATCCATTCTGCTCTACATCACCTTGACCTATTTAAGCCAGAAAGTACACATCTAATTACTAATACAGCTGACTGGTTCCTTCACTGGCTTTCTACAAGCAGGTGATCAGAGCATGGAGACGATGGCAATGTCACCTGTGTGTTTCAGGCTTCTGTTGCACATTGCGCTGCTGAGAGGGCAGGGGCTGAAACTGAAAAGAAGGGCATAGAGCAGCAGGACTTCAATGTTCCCACTCCACAGGGCCTACCAGCCATATGGCTCTCCCAATACCCCGAAATGCACACATGCGTGCATGCACCAGCACATTTATTTCAGAGGACCTCATTATTTCACAGTTACATTTCTGTTTATGTGTATTAACAGAATCTTCGGTTGTCCTTTGAAATTTATTAAATTTATTATGGAAAATGTTGAGAAATATTAATTATGAAAAACAGTGGGGGGTTTTGTTTTAAAAATTGTATATAAATTAGCAAGGAAAAGATGGATAACACAAGTGATCCAGAAAAACAGACCATGAGGAGAGTCTTGGGATTATGGAAGCTTTGATGGTTAACATTAAAAAGAGGCTAAATAGAAATGTCAGGGAACTAGAAATTCCGGTCTCCCATTAGGTCTTTCTTGCTGGACTAAGAATTAAATTGACATGAGACAGAGTAATAGGAGAAAATCAAATTTAATGTCATACATATGGAGAATCCACATAGACATGGAAATCCCGAAGACAGGCAAAATGAATATATATAAGTCATCTTGAACTAAGGAGAAGGGAGTAGAGGTCTGGGACTTCCAAGAGAAGGAATGTAATGAGCAGGGTAATATGAAGAAGAGCAGATGTTTGGTAAGTAAGTAGATGTTTGCCCTGCAGTACAGATGGGTCACTCAGTCAAATTTTATCTCTGGTATTAACCCTTATTCTGGAAAGGGCCACCAGTTTAGATTCTTCTATGTAGTTAAGAGAACAGCAAAAATTTCTCTTGAACCTGCAGGGTCTCAGTTGCATTCAGCTCAAAATAATGTTCATACCAATGACCCGTCTTGGGGTGGCCTGTCTTTGTCTCCTACAGTATCATCTAACCAATGCTCTCTCTTTATGGCCAAAAAATACAAAGATATTTATGAAGTCAAAAGACTTCTCCAGGATCCTCAGGACCATGAGGAAGGGTACTGCTGTTCCCAGAATCCAGACCACATTAACCCCACTCCCAGCCCCTGTCCAACCAACCAGAAGATACACAGATATTGAAAGAAAGAACTGAAATTTTGGAATAAGAAATAGAATACAACAAAACTGAGGAGGCTGAGTTTATAGTGTATTTCCTTGTTTATGTGGGTGATTTTTTACCTTGGCAGATGGAGTGGACATATGTAAAGCCCATTAATATTAATGGGCCCCTAATATTAATATTTTAATGGTCCATATTTATTTTTATTTATTACTTTTTATAGTTTATTTATTTATTTTGAGAGACAGAGCATGACAGTGTGAGAGGGGAAAAGGCAGAAAGAGAGGGAGAGAGAGAGTCCCAAGCAGCCTCCAAGCTGTCAGCCCAGAGCCCATCATAGTGCTTGATCTCATAAACCATGAGATCATGACCTGAGCTGAAATCAAGAGTCAGACACTTAACTGACTGAGCTACCTGGCAGACCCAACCCATATTTATTTTAAATAATGTGAAATGAGAGTAAAGAATTTCAAGAATTTTGGAGAAATTTTCAAAATACTGACAATTATGCAAGAATGCTTCATATTTGCACAATGCTTAGCTCACTTAGATCACAATGTTTGCAATTCTATTAATTAATAATGTTTCAATATTCTGAATGTAACATATTTTTTATTGGATTTTTTGGACAGAAATCTTCCAATCTGCTGTATCAACCTTACTGCTCTTTCTGAAAGGAATGTGAGAATACATTAAGCATAGGTAAGAATATGACAAGATATTATATAAACATTATAAGAAACCTTCTGTTTTATCTCTGATCTCATTGAACATCTGGATTAATAACAATATATCATGCCTTGTTTTTAAAAGTTGGTCCTGCCTCCATAAGTTGGTAAAATTCATATTTATCTAAAATTCCTTTATAACATTATATATATTATATATGTGTTATATATATCCAAATAGGATACAAACAACTTTTCAATGTATAAATTCTATACCTTTAAGACACTCAAATTCTAGAACTTAGTATATACCATTTAAAAAACTCTTGATGTGCTTTCGTATCCAAAGTTTCTAAATGACTGCTTCTTCATAATCTAATATAATAATTCCATCTGGAAGTATCCAGGCAATATGTTCTTTGGTATTATTTCTTTAAGAGCTACTAAACAACCTTCAGAGTTTCATGGGTTAGTAATATTTTTTCCTTATTTCTATTCATATAAAAACTTGAGAAAAAATCCCCATTTACATTTACTATAAATCATATGCCTTGTTCATCTAGGAGGCATGCAATATAACAGAACATATGTTCAGAATTTCACAGGAGTAAGGAAATTGTAAAAATGGCAATCAAACTGTAAAAATGTAGCTAGAAAAGTCCTTTTCTGAATTATAGTTTCACAGAGAGACTGGTTATTTGGGTGGTGGTAGGGAAGTTATTTTAGTCTGTATTTTAAAAAAAGTAGCTTGTCCTAAGTAATTGTTTCCCTCTTCCTCTACACAGCTAAAAATCAAGAAATGAGTTTCCTTTTGTAGTGAATATATTTCCAAATTTTTGTGATCAAAAGTATGTTGGATATGTATATATATATATATATATATTCAATGTCTCAGTTAAACTAACAGTAGGTTGACTTAGAAAAATAAATGTTAGACAAAGAAAGCAACAATCTAATGAACAACCTGCACTCAAGAGACAACTTTGCCCGGCCCACACCCACCAGGCAGAGATTTTCTGAGCCCTATCGGACCACTATAGATTATGGTTCCTCTCAATCGAAACACACAATCAAAGCCACATGGTCTTTCAACCACCACAACATGATGTTGTCTTTCTTGGCTTGAGCATTTTTGCATATACTTTCACAATACGTTAAACTGTTTATAAATGAAGTCAGACTTCACATATTTATTGTCCTCCCATCTGGCCTTATAAACTAACAAAGCTATCATATTAAATCACTGATTCATGTTGGTTTTTTGTTTTGGTTTGGTTTGGTTTTGGTCCTTAAAACTTTCCATTCTTTCCCATTCCCTTACCTACTTTCCATGCCAGCTAATTGAAGACACTCATTGTTTTCCAGATAGAGCAAGTACAAAACAACCTCTTAAATGGCTTACTTGTCTTCAGTCTCACCTGCATCCATCCATTCTCCCCGAGAGTTATGTTCCTATAATGCGAATTAAGGCTGAATCCCTCCTGCTTGAGTTTCTTTACTTTCTCCCTTCTTTGTAAATAAAAAGTTGACTCTTTTGTGTGGCATTCAAGATTTTTTCAGAAATACCCTCCTCCAGTATATTTCTCCTGCATTCTTGTCACTTCTCAACCTTCTCCTATTCTTAAGCCCCACAAAAGGTCCTCAAAAGTGTCACTCTGATTTTTACCCTTTTGGCTTCCTCTGCTTTCTTTCTTTTTAGCTGGGCTACCTCAACCTAAATGAAATCTTGATTCTCTGAACCTCAATTTGAGTTGACATCCTTCCTTCATATTCCCAAAGATCTCTGTGATTTACTCATATCCAGTTACTCTTTAGGTATTAAATTTTCTATTTTAGGGACCAAGGGCAGGCTGCTCCAAAATGTACCTCTTTGGAAGGCAGATTATTTCAAGCTAAAAACAATCAAGGCACAAATAACTGAAGAAGAAACTTTGATCCCCTCCCCTCAAAACTGCATTAAAATTTTTGGATGGAGTGCCTGCTTCAGAAAGAGAGCTATCACCATAGTTAGCTACCTTACAATAGAACCAAGTACAGTAGACAGGGAGGAACCTAGCAAGGCCTGCTTGATCAGTGTTCTCTATGCCCCATTGTTTCCGAATGGGCCCATAAATATTTCTTTTCCAAATATTTACAAGTGTTCATCTTCCTGTGAATTGTATTCTTTCCCTTTGAAGTCCCTTCCAATCCCTGAGACATAGCGTGCTTGCCAATGAGCTGTGCACTACAATACCAACCCATTGAAGTCTACTACATTTTTGTTTCACTGAATTTAAGAATAAAACTCTTGACTTTCAAAATCTGCAAAAAGCTCTTATGCCCAAACTAAATTACCTTATTCATTATAGGTTATATCTTGGTGTCATCTTTAATTCCTGTCTTCAATGGTCTTAAAAAAAAGACATACTGAAGTTATCTTGAGATTTTGCAAAAAACATACAGCTTTAAAGATTATAGTTCAAAATAGATAAAGATGAGAAACAATAGCTTCTCCTTAGCATAATTCAAGGTGTGTGTGTGTGTGTGTGTGTGTGTGTGTGTGTGTGTGTGTGTGTGTGTGTTTTAAATGAGGCCCAGGGTTGGGTGCCTGGTGGCTTAGTCGGTTAAATGTCCGACTTTCGCTTAGGTCATGATCCCACGGTTCCTGGGCTCGAGCTTTGCATCGGGCTCTGTGCTGACGGCCAGCTCAGAGCTTGGAACCTGTTTCAGAGTCTGTGTCTCCCTCTCTCTTTGACCCTCCCCTGCTCATGCTGTCTCTCTCTCTCTCTCTCTCTCCTAGAAATAAATAAAACATTTAAAAAAATTAAAAATAAAATAAAATAAATAAGGCCCAGGGTAGCCCTGCCACAGGCTGTCTAGAGGGCACAGTGGCTGTTTTTTGTCTGGCTCCAGTGAGAATCAAGGCCATAGCTGTCCTGTGTCCATTCTCATTTAGCTTCTTCTAAGGTTCTTTTGAGGTTCCAGATTCTTAGGGGTGAGAAGTGCCATTCCTGTCACAGAAAAGCTGAGTAATGGGCTGACAGCAATGGACCAGACTTAGTCTTCAGGTTGGATAGTGTGTTACCATTGCCCCAGCCAGCCTGAGGCCAAAGGCCACACCTGTCTCCCAGTCTAACCTGCCCTTATTAAAGTCCATTTAACTCAGTGGGTTCTTGAAGAGTGGTCCCCAAACCAGTAGAATAATTGCAAACTTTAGAAATGCAAATTTTTGGTACTATCCCAGATTGTTGAATCAGAACTTTGGGTTCCAGCAATTTTTTTTTTTAAGGAACAGTTCTTTTTTTTAAATTTTTAAATATTTATTTATTATTGAGAGACAGAGAGAGACAGAGCATAAGCATAGGAGGGGACAGAGAGAGAGAGACAGAATCTGAGGCAGGCTCCTGACCCCGAGCTGTCAGCACAAAGCCCGACGTGGGGCTCCGAACTCACGAACCATGAGATCATGACCTAAGCCAAAGTCCGACGCTTAACCGCCTGAACCACCTAGGCTCCCCAGCAGCAATTTGTGTCCTAAAAATCCTTTGGATGAATCTACTTTCTAAAATTTGAGAACCATTGATATAACTTTAATACTCCTAAAATTAGGTTCTGAGAATAAATAAAGCAAGAACTTGCGAAGAACTATTTTACTGAAGAGTCAACATTGCTTGTAGAAATTTTCCTCTTACTCCAGTTCCCTGCAGTTTTCCTAACCTCATGCCTCTGATATGCAAAAGAGACGTTTTAAAGCTTTAATGTAGATTTTTGCTCTTCTTAAACTTGTGATGCATTTCTGTCCATCTGTTCTTAGAAATAAGGGGATTTTGACTAAATTAACCTGAAATATGAGAGAGTAATTTGGGTACTTAAACTCTTTAATTTTGACATTAAAGTGAGTGAGTGAAGGCTTTGCAAATCCTGGGCAATGCAAGTTTCTCAGAAGGCTAACCCAGGCTCTTTAAAGAGTTGTCCTTATGGGGCGCCTGGGTGTCTTAGTCGGTTGGGTGTCCGACTTTTGCTTAGGTCATGATCTCGCGGTTCGTGGGTTCGAGCCCCGCGTCGGGCTCTGTGCTGACTGCCAGCTCAGAGCCTGGAGCCTGTTTCAGATTCTGTGTCTCCCTTTCTCTCTGACCCTCTCCTGCTCGCGCTGTCTCTCTCTCTCCTAGAAATAAATAAAACATTAAAAAAAAAAAAAAAAAAAGAGTTGTCCTTAATCAACAAGCCCTAAGCATCAAAATCACTTAAGGCAATTGGTAAGAACATTGATTTCTTTACTTCACAATAAATCTACTGAATCAAAATTTGAAGATGAAGCTACAAAATCTTTATTATGAAATCTCTTGTGCTCTAATTCTCATGCCCACTGAAGTTGGAGATTATTTGACCAGAGGGATACTAGGGAGCTTATACAGTTGTGAGCAACCTACAAAGCAACAAAAACTGACAAATTAATTTGTATAATTGTCTCACACAGAAAATATTTGCACTTTCATGTGAGTTAAAATATTTTTTTTCTTATCCTGAGATTTCACCTTCAGAGAAATGGTATGCAGTGTCTCATTAGAGTCAGTCAAGTGTAAAAAAGTGAAAAGCGTGACTCAAAATTACAAAGATGTAGGAGTTAAAACAACTGCTACCCGGATTCTTCTATTCACAGGTACATCATGTGATGTACACAGGCACATTAAAAGACCTCAAACTATAACTGTTTCTGACATGCTCAGGGACAAGTTCTTTATAGATCTGTACCTGTGAAAGTTAAGGTTAGGTGCTCAGAGCCTTATACTTAATGGTATGCAAGAATTTAATTAGGGAATAGAAAATAACAAAAATGTATGTTGTTTGGAGATTTTGAAAACTATAAATGCCTGATGTTTAACCTAATTATATTCAGCGCTAGAGCAAAAGGTAAATAATTATTTTGTGAATAGCTATATAAATATAGGTGTTTTTCTTTTAAAAATGTTTAATGTTTTATTTATTTCTGATACAGAGAGAGAGAGTGTGAGCAGGGGAGGGTCAGAGAGAGAGGGAGACATAATCTGAAGCAGGCTCCAGGCTCTGAGCTAGCTGTCAGCACAGAGCCTTATGACCGGCTCAAACCCACGAATCGTGAAATCATGACCTGAGCCAAAGTTGGACACTTAACCAACTGAGGCACCCAGGTGCCCCAGTGTTTTTCTTTTATATTGCTAACAAATTCTTGCCAACCAGTCCATTCAAAGCATGTTAGTCTAGACACCTTGGTTTTATAAATGTCTCAACATGAAAATTTTAAAACTAAAATATTTTCGATATAATATTTCCAAAATCTATTAATGAATATTCTATCACATGTAACAGATAATTTTGAATGTACATATGTACACACATTTGCTTTTGTTTATTGACTTAACAATCATCATGAATACAATGGTGTTATGCAGAGAAGAATGGCATAGTCCATTCAGGATCTTCTGAGGCGAAAGGACTATCTGCCTCTAAACCACATAGTTCTACCTCTGAGACTCCTGTTCTGCGGCCCATCTGTAGTATAACTCAATATATAGAAACTCAGTAATTGCAGTCCTGAGTGTTTTTCTAATAAAACTGCTGATAATCTTGATATTAAATCTACACTTTTTCTTCTTTCTTTCTTTCAATTATGTATGCATAATTGTGTGTGTGTGACTGTGTGTGAGTGTGTGTGTGTGTGTGTGTGTGCATATGTGTGAGAAGGAAGAGTAGGAGTAGGACTTGTGGTAGTTGTAGTTATTTTTCCTGCATTTTGGTGGCAGCAACCTTATCTTCTTGAAGAAATTCGCCAATCTAAAAAGCCTTGTTAGAATTGCATGTAAGAGTGAATAGCTGTTGTCTCATAGTCCTGACTTTGAGATGTTTGAAAACATAAAGAATATCAATAGCCGACATTTATGTAGAGCTTTCTATGTGCCTGGCATAGTCCTCTGGTCTTTGTGGACGGTATTCTATTTAAACCATACACAAGTATCCTTCAATCTTATAAACTCTTTCATACAGATGAAGAAATTGAAGTTTTAAGAGCATAGATTTAGACTGTGAGCCTGTGTTGTCTGACTCAGGCTCTGGGCTTCTATCCTCTAAGCTTTACTACTTTTCTTTCAGCAGAAATCTGGAGTTTGGCCTCCTATATATAATTTCACATCTAAAGGATTCTGATCATCAATGAGATTTGAAAACAAGTAAAAGGATTTTAAGTAAGGTCTTGAAAGAGTTTCCTTTGACTCAAAAACATGCACTTTGGTGTATTTTAAAAATTAAATTTTAAAAATTTTGTTTTGTTTTGTTCTCCTGCTTGTGCCCAGAGAGTTAGTTATGAAACAGCAATCTGTATTCTAGAATCCCATTCAAAAGTCTGAGAAACTAGAATATAAGACGATGTGAGGAAGCCATAAGGAATATCCAGTTATGCTTTCTGCAAAAGCAATCTCCCAAACAGCATTCACATAATTTTGTTTTGTCTGAAAACATATGATAGAACTAAATAGAACCTCCAAACTGATAATCTGATTGGAGGAAATGAATATAGTTATTGTACGTTATTAACATATAATGTATTAGGAAATGTATCTTATATTGCTCTGATGAACATTATTTAAATCTCTCTTCACTTCAGTTTACTCACTTATAAACTGATAATAACATTTTCCACCTCTAAAAACTGTTGTCAAGAGTAAATCTACCCCAAGTTACTACTATACTCTATAGGAGTTATTCATCAGTAATACACTTGGGTATAGGTTTTAAAAATGTCTTCTCTATTCATAATCTTTTCATGGGCTATTGATTGACTCATACCACATTGTTCAAAAGAAAGAAAAGGTATAAAATGATTTGAAATTGGGCTGACTTCAAAATAAATTTACTTTGGCATGTTTTATACATTCTATATCAAATCAAGATAAAGCAAGATCCAGGCATAACAGCCTCTTCATTCTGATTCTCTCCATTTCAGCATTTGGTCAGGTAACTGTTAACATCATAAAAAGCAATTGTAATTTAAAAGCAGCTAGTGACAATCCATTGTACATCTTCAATCAATTCACAGTGGGCCATTTATCATGAAGATTAGCAGTTCCAGGTACTTTCAGGAATTATAATACTTGTCTGAGCCTTCATTCAGAATTTGAGCTCATTTCTACCATCTAATACCACTAAATGTCACTGAATAAAAGGAAACATTATGTACAGCTATTGCATGAAAAGCAAGAAAAATGATAAATGTTTCTATAGCTACAGGTTTGAAAAAAAATGACATGTTGAGATATAAACCAGAATAAAAGTCATGCACAAGTACATTGTGCACCCTAAATTCTTTTCTCTAAAAGCAAATAGATTAAAATAAAAATGTCTAATAGGTATGATGAAGTCTTGGGGTGATGGTGGGGTGGTCCGGAGCCAAAGCCAAGAAAGAATTCTTAAAAACATTTGCAGTGCAAAAAGGTGATTTTATTAAAGCATGGGGGCAGGAACCCAGGGCAGGAAGAGCTCCACTAGGGTCATGATAGGTAACTAATTATCTACCCTCAGGTTGGGAGGGAATCAGGGATAGAGTAAATATCTAGGAATTTTGGAAACAAGGTTTCCAATATTTGAGGGACTAGCTGCTGTGAGGGAAATGTCACTTATTACCATTTAGTAAAATCTCAGTCATGAGACCCTTCGAATGCATATTAAGGGGCCATAACCTTGAAGTATAATTGGCAGTATATATCTTGGGGGAGTTGAGATAAAGGAAGTTTACAAAGGAATTTTCATATGTTAAAGTAGACTTATAGGATCCTTGAGGTTGGGATAAAGTTAAGCTAAGATTCTCTTTTGCCCCTAGCAAAATGTTGTTGTCCAGCTATCTGAGATCTTAGAGGGAGGCCACTCTGCTGGTTTCAAGGACTTGTCATCAGGTTAGGCTGTAAGGGAATTTAACTTTTCATTTGCCTTAGTTTCCCACATTACCATGGTTCCCACAGAACCTTTCCTTTGTTCTTGGGTAGCTAGGACTGTTGAGAAATACCACACATTTTCCACCTGGTGGGGGCTAAGTGGTGCTGTTAGCCTGTATTTTGCCCTCAGCTTTCCATACCTTCCCTCATTAGGTAATCAGGACACCATTTTCTTAACCATTGGATTCAAGAAAGTGTATAGGAGGTAAGTACAACGTGGTAAAAGATTTTGTGTGTGTTCATGTACATGTGCACACGCACATACACACTATCAAAATCATATTTGTACAAATAAAATTAAAGGAAATAACTACCGAAGGCACCTTGACAAGAAAATAGACCATTCCAAAGGAGAGAATTTAGAGCTTTGCCCACTTTATCTTGATTGTTGCTGTTTTGAGTTACTGACTGTATGGGGTCACAGTTAACATGTAACCTCTACTGAGCACCAGCTACCAGATCACCTTTCCTTTCTACTTGGCAGAGTCTATTTTTAACTCTCCAGCGCTCACCTAATGAGAGCTCATCAGAGAGGATGGAGTGCCACTCTGGGTTGGTATTTCTCACAGGGTGCTATGTTGTAGCTCATACAGCCCCATGACACATAAGGAATGTGGTCTGTCAGCTGTACAGACTGTATAGATGCACTGCAGGCAGGGTTAGAGAGAGTTGGGGTTTTTTTAAAAATTTTTTTAATGTTTTATTTATTTCTTCTTTCTTTTTTTTTTTAATTTTTTAATGTTTTATTTATTTCGAGGAGAGAGAGAGACAGCGTGAGCAGGGCAGGGTCAGAGAGAGAGGGAGTCACAGACTCTGAAACAGGCTCCAGGCTCTGAGCTGGCAGTCAGCACAGAGCCCAACGCGGGGCTCGAACCCACAAACGCGAGATCATGACCTAAGCGAAAGTCAGACGCTTAACCGACTAAGCCACCCAGGAGCCCCAGGCTTAGAGAGAGTTTAACTCAATTTGCATCTGTCTAGGAGTATAACTATTAGAAGATATATCAGGTTTTTTCTTAGAAATCTTTTAGGGTTCTTTTCCATTTAGATGTAATTAAGGATACTTCAAGATCGAATTATGCATCTATTTTATTGTTTTAACTAATCAGAATGGTTTGCCTATTTCAAGGTCAGTGAGCCCTGGTGGAGTTTGCAAAATAAGGCATGTTTTTACTATCCTACCATTTTGGGTACTTTTCTCTCACCAATCCCAAAGTCTGAAGAAATTCTACATAAGAAAATAATAAAGCAATAAACAAGAGCCATAAAAATAAATGCATTTGCTGTTTTGAAGTGATAGAGCATATGATACAGTTATAAAATAAGTACAGGGAATTAAGAAACAAGAACAAGTATTTAGGAAAAAGAAGCAAAAAAGTGCATTTGTTGTGATGAACACCAGATGATGTATGGAAATATTGAAATAGCATATTATATGCTTGAAACTTCTATAACACTACATGTTAACTAACTGGAATTAAAATAAAACTTAAAAAATAAAAGCAAAGACTTTTTAAAAAATCAAATGAAAAATCTAGATATAAAAATATAACTGCTAACATAAACTTTCAATAGAGGACTTTTATCTGTAACAATATTTTAAGTTTTATGTTGAGAAAAGTTCTTGCTGATTCAGAACACCAAAAATACTGGGATATTTGTAAAGTATTTTTAAAAGCATGGCTGATCAATAGATAGTAAAGAACACAATTCAAAACCAAGATTCAGACAGCTCAGATCTGCGGGTGTCAGCAAACCCTGGAGTGAGAATTTGATTTGATAATCTGTGTTTACCTGGAGCTGGGGTTTTAGTTGAACATTCAAACCTGGGGAACAGGGAGTAAAACCTGGGGTTTTAACAAGATAAAAGAAGATCCGTGACATATGGAATAAAGACAGAAACCCCAAACTACTTAGAATTCATGACAAGTTGGGGGAAGAATGTCTTGTAGGAAAGGGTTGTATACTAACTTGTTTCAGCCATGTCACTAGGTAAAAAGCTGAAAAAAATATTTAAAAAGTTAATTACAAAGTCATCCTCAGTGAGAACTGAAAACACACAAACAGAAAAATGAAAATAGTCTGGAATTGCTCATGCTCATATATATATATGGAAAAAATAAAATGGAAATTTTTTCTAGGGTTTTGCACTTAAAACACGTGGCTGAAATATATGCTATGGGAATGAGTACACACACAAATACTCACACACAGACGTGAACACACGCACAAGAGGAAAAAAGCCACATTAAGCAAAAGGCTTAAGAAACAATAAAATCCAAAATGAGACCTACTCAGACTAATAACAGTAAAATCATCTGGTAAGAAGTAAGTCTTATAAGCAACAATATATGATACACATGTTATGTTTAAGATTGGAAAAATATTAATTGTATATTGAAAGATAAAGACTGTTTTTTAAAATTTAAATAGAACTTCTTAGGGCACCTGGGAGGCTCAGTCAGTTGGGCATCCGACTTCGGCTCAGGTCATGATCTCATGGTTTGTGGGTTCAAGCTCCATGTCGGGCTCTATGCTGACAGCTCAGAGCCTGTAGCCTACTTAGGATTCTGTGTGTCTCCCTCTCTCTGTCCCTGCCCTCCTCATGCTCCGTCTCTCTCTGTCTCTTAGAAATAAATAAACATTTTTAAAAATTTAAATAAAATTTAAAGAGATATATAAAATATGATAATTAACAATTCAATAGACATACTTAAAGAGTAGAATAAAAAGAGACTTATAAGCTTTGATATATTCTAAGAAAGACCTATTTGAGGAAATACTCAGAATGCAGACCAGATAGAAGGTATAATAGAGAACATAAAAGTGATATTACAAGCCATGAAGCACACAGGAGAAAAGCTAATATAGGCAAGATCAGAATGTTGGAAGAAGAGACTAGGACATGGAGGAGAGACAATATTTGAAAAAAAAAAAAACACTTTATACGATTGATAATGGACAACAAGCCAAATGGATATTGATACAACAAATAAAAAGAGATTCAGGCCTAGATACATACCAGAGAATGATTTTGAAATCTGCCAGAAAATACAGACAAGAACTGCAAATAAACTATAATGAAATTAACTGTTGACTTCTCAGCAGCAACAAAGGAAACCAGAGAGAAAGGATTAAAATTCTCAAAGCACGAAAAACCAAGCAAGTGTTGACAAGAACTCTGTGCCCTCAAAAATGCATTTGAAGAGAAACTACTGATAAAACCTTTACAAGCAAGTAAAATTAATACTTTACCCAAACCAACTTCTATTAAAGGGACTTATAAGTTATATGCAGACATATATCAAAATGAGGGAAAATCTCCCCACATGGAAAATCTGAGACTCAATAATGTAACAGCGAGCAAAATAAAAACGAAGATATTTGTTATATCTAAAAAGTCTTTATAAAAAATAGCAATTGTTCTTATGATATTTAAAATAAGGGCAGAACCATAATACTAAACAGTAATAATGTTGCTAAGGGTTGACCTGAGACAAAATAGTCTAAAGTCCTTTCGGGGCGCCTGGGTGGTTTAGTCGGTTAAGCGTCCGACTTTCTCTTAGGTCATGATATCACGGTTCGTGGGTTCGAGCCCCGCATCGGGCTTTGTGCTGACTGCCAGCTCAGAGCCTGGAGCCTGTTTCGGAGTCTGTGTCTCCCTCTCTCTCTGACCCTCCCCTGATCACGCTGTCTCTCTCTCTCTCTCTCCTAGAAATAAATAAAAAATATATATATTAAAAAAAATAAATAAAGTCCTTTCATTGTTTGTGGATGTGAGTAGATTGGTTAGTATGTTGTTGATTCACTGATTGTAATCCTAAATATGCATTTTACAATTTCAAGGGTAAACATTAATTGAAGGCACACAAATGTCTAATTTCTAAACCAATATATGGAGGACAAATGAGAATAGCAAACAAACATAGGAATTCAAAATATAAAAGTAAAATCAGGGAAAAAAGTAAAGGAAACATGGAAAAAGCAAGATATGTTTAAAAAGTACAATATAAGATAATCATGGATCACCTGGATAGTTTAGTTAGTTAAGCTTCCAACTCTTGATTACAGCTCAGGTGATGATCTTAGGGTTCACGAGCTTGAGCCCCCTATTGGGCTCTGTGCTGACAATGAGGAGCTTGCTTGGGATTCTCTCTCTCATTCTTTTTGCCCCTACCTCCCTCAAACTTTCTCTCTCTCAAAAATTTTAAAGAATGATATAAGATAATACAAGAATAATATAAGAACAATATAAGAACAATAAAAGAATAATAATATGTAAGCAATCCTAACAAGGGTGCATAATCTAAGCTTACAAGTTAAAAGACAGAGATTGTCCAAAAGGACTTTTAATCCAGCTATAGTCTTTATCTAAGGTCACTCATGAACAAAAAAGACATATAGGGCTGAAAGGAAAAAAGAGGGGAAAAATATACCAGTGAAAAACTCACCAAAATAAAGCTGGAGTAGTTATATTAATAACAAATAAATATGTACTTTAAGATAAAAGCAACACCAAAAAATAGTGGTATTACCTAAAGAGAAAAGGTTTAACTTAATTTACCAAAAAGATAAAACACATTTAAACTTATAATCATTTCATGTCTCCAACTGTATTTTATAAAACTGGTAGAAACATGGAGAGAAGTTTTATAAATCCTACATCATACGGTAACTCTCAAAATATCTTTCAATTTTATAGATGAGGTGCCTCCCCAAAAAAAGGTTACATATAGAAGAATTGACAACACAACTAATACCTCAATATTATTTATTTATTTATTTATATGTTTATTTATTAAACTTCTTCTATGTGGCAGGTACTGCTTTAGTCGGTGCTTCTTAATTCATATTCGCAACATATGCTAGAACTAAAGTAATGTTAACATACTGAAAAGGAGTGAAATCATGTGCAGAGATGAGTACAATGAGTACAAATGATAATTATATGCAATTGGAAATTACAACACTTCCAAATAACATAAATGTTGAAAAAACAAAAAAGTAACATACAATGGAAAATCTTAAATACTTAGAACTTAGAGCTATTTGATAATAAAATTACATGTCAAAGTCATAGAAGCTGGTTCTTTGAAATGACTAGTAAAAAGGCAAACTTCTATTGAGGGGAAAACAAAAGAAAATTAAACTATATCAAGAATGAAATAGGTAGGTTTCTATACATGGAATGTAAATAAAATAAGATATATTGCACATAATTTCAGAAAGCCTGAAGTACCTCCAAACAATAAAGATGTTGAATTGGTATTTTAAAATTTTCTGAGAAAAAATCAACATAAATAGTTATGAGCTAGAAGTTATTAAATTTAAAGCCAGAATTACTTTTCAGTCCTGTACAAACCATTCCTGATAGAAAAGGAAGGGGAAATATACCCAATTTATTCTGAGAAACCAGCATAAACTTAAAGTGAACAAACAAAAACATACAAAGGCCGCATAATAAGGGGAAATTATAGGCTAACTTCATTAATGAAAAAAAGGCAAAAGTACTAAATACAGTATTCATGAAGTAAATCTACAAGTGCATTTGAAATAATCAATCATGAGCAGACTACTCATCACATTATCATATTAAAGGTTTAATGTGATTATAATATTTGCAGAAACATTTCAAAAAGATTAAAAATTTATTTATTACAAACAATTGACATACTTGGACAAGAAGACTATTTTCTGATCATGATAAAGTTTAGATACTAAAGAGATACAACAAAAGTCATTCTTTTTTTTTTTTTTCTGTGGTTGTTATATTTTATTTTCCAAGTAATACTGACTAAAAATATTTACACACCTACTTTTAAGTCCACAGTTTAGCACTCTTATTTGTATGGCTTTAAAAGTTATAGCACAAGATCTTTACATTAAGGATCAGGGAAAAAGATTCATTCAAAACGAAGCCTGATATATTATATACATGTTTTTCTCTGTACTTTATTTTAAATACATTAATTCTTAAACGATGCTCCTTTTTTTCATCTGGTGGTAAAATACTAGTGCAACTTTTCATTAAAAAAAAAAAAAGTTTACCACAGATATAAATGAATTTTTCCAATCAGAAATGGCCCTTCAGATACCATTAAATGAAATTTGTCACCTTAAAAGTTACCAAGAAAAAGAATTGCTAGTTGCCATTATAAGCAAAAACAAACTACTACAGCATCACCTACATTGCTCCTTACAACACAAACTTTGAAAGAACCAGAGACGTTTTATAGAAGTTTAGTTGGTTTTGAAAAGGCACATGGGTGTGGTTTTGTTTGTTTTTGTTCTCGTTTTTTACATTCTCAAAATTTTGCCACCACCGTTTCTGTTGCAAAGATGACATTTGTGACTATCAGTATAGACAAGAAGTTTGTTCAAACTAAAGAAAGCCAGAATCCAAAATTTAACTGCACAGTAACAATGTACTCTTCTTCATGCAGCCTTGTTTCCTATATATTCAATGTTTTAACATGCATTAGAATACACAAATTTGTATTCTAATGATTTTACGTTTGATTTTACAACATGGAAAAAAATCTGAGAAACGACATGACCCGGGAAAGAGAGGAGAACCCTTATCATCACAATGAAAATAGATACATTCGTACCCAACTATATAAGAAGAATATAATCCATTTAATTTTCCAGAAATAATACTTCTCAAAGCTTCCCATTCACTTATGGGAAAGAGCCCTCCTATGTAGCATTATGTGTGTGTGGTGGGGGGGGACGGGGGGTGAGAGGGGAATCAGTTTCTTTCAATAGAAACAGTTCGGCACCACAGGAAAGACTTCAACTTTGGTCCACTTGTCTGTTACCTTAAGGACAGTCACACTGCCCCATCATCAAACACCCAACACATTAATTTAAAAATATATTCGTTATTTCATTCTAAAACAGGCATAGGTGTTCTGTTTTCATTCCCTGCCAACAAAAGTCATTCATAAAGCTAAAATGTGAAGTGTATTTGCTTTAAGTTAGTAATAAAATGAAGATACACACTTTTGTAAATATAGGGTTTTTAATTTTTAAAAACGTTTATTTATTTTTGAGAGAGAGACACAGTGTAAGCAAGGGAAGGGGCAAAGAGAGAGGGAGACACAGAATCTGAAGCAGGCTTCAGGCCCTAAGCTGTCAGCACAGAGCCCGATCAATCCAAGAACTGTGAGATCATGACCCAAGTTGAAGTCAGATGCTTAACCGACTGAACCACCCAGGCACCTGAAGATGTCCACTTTTATTGTTTCTATTTAATATTTACAAGTCCTAGACTAAACTGCAAGACACAAAAAATATCAATTGATTGATGATTCAGGAATAAGGAACATAAAGAAAAGACAAACTTTTTCTTGGCACATGATATGATACTCAGCAAAGTAATTCTAAAAATATCTATAGATTTTTAAATATAATTGGAAAATTTTTGTATGACTATTTATAAGATTAAATCTGCTTAGAAAACTATGTAAAAACAATTAGATTTAAATTTCTAAATGGGGCGCCTGGGTGGCTTAGTCGGTTAAGCGTCCGACTTTCGCTTAGGTCATGATCTCGCGGTTGTGGGTTCGAGCCCCGCGTCGGGCTCTGTGCTGACTGCCAGCTCAGAGCCTGGAGCCTCTTTCGGTCTGTGACTCCCTCTCTCTCTGACCCTCCCCTGCTCATGCTGTCTCTCTCTCTCTCCTAGAAATAAATAAAAAAAAAAAAAACATTAAAAAAAAATTTCTAAAGCATACCATCTATTCTTTTCCTTTAAGACACAAATAAAAGAGAAATTTAATCTGTGATGTTAGAAGTCAGCAAGGTGATTTTATTTGGAGAAGTTTATTACTAGAAAGAATACAAGAAGGAGTTTTGGGGTGATGGTAGAGTTCTGTTTCTTGATCTGGGGCTAATATAGACATGTACAGTTTGTAAAAATTCATCCATCTCTATAGTCAAGATACTTAATGGAAAATTCTACTTTAATAAAAGAAAACAAGTAACTCAGGAATTACTTTAAAAAGAAATTAAATTATTTAAAGTGTAAATGAATTGAAAGAAAAAAGTAATTTTATTGAAAAAATTTGAGAAATAAACAGAGATATACCACATTATTGGATGAGATGTTTCAATACTGGAAGATATCACCATGGAAAGATTTCAATCCCAGACTGACCTATGTATTTAGCACATATCCCAACAAATTTGGAATTCTTCAAGCTGAAAGTAAAAGTTATGTGGAAAAGCATATAGCCACATGCATAGCAAAATGCTACTAAAGAAACAGCATACTTACATAAAATGTAAAATAAATGAGGCTCACATATGCCAAATCAATTTCATGTAGATTAAGAAAATACTTGACTGAGACCAGCTCACTTCAAACTTAGAAAAAATACAAGGGGATCCAGATGGTCCCCAATTTATGATGATTCGACCTA
Source organism: Proteles cristata cristata (assembly GCA_017311185.1). Classification (NCBI taxonomy): domain Eukaryota; kingdom Metazoa; phylum Chordata; class Mammalia; order Carnivora; family Hyaenidae; genus Proteles; species Proteles cristata. The sequence goes on along the minus strand of JAESUZ010005128.1, from coordinate 1,339,569 downwards.
CAATTTTTCAACCTTGTAATGATGTGAAAGCTATACACATTCAGTCGAAACCATATTTTGAATTTTGAATTTTGATCTTTTCCTGTGTTGGTAATATGCAGAACCACCGTGAGCCACAGATCACAATCAGCTACACCATCACCAGGGCAAACCACCAATGCACTTACCAGCATTCTATACAACTGTTGTTTTTCACCTTCAGTAGAGTAGTTCAATAAATTACAAGACATAGTCAACACTTTATATTTTATTTTTATTACTTTTAATGTTTATTTATTTTTGAGAGAGAGAGAGAGCCAGAGTGTGGGCAGGGGAGGGGCAGAGAGAGAGGGAGTCAGAGAATCTGAAGCAGGCATGACCTGAGCCGAAGTCAGACACTTAACTAACTGAGCCACGCAGGCACCGTCATAGTCAGCTCTTTATAATAAAATAGGCTTAGTGGCATTGTGTATTCAGACAATAAACTATTTATCATTAAAAAAATAGGAAAGACAACAACAAGCAACCCCATAGAATGTTGGGCAAAGACCAGAAAGGTGTGTCCCAGAAGACTGAAAGAGTAAAGTGCTGTCTACTTATGAGAAATTCAGTTGCGTTGATGAGGTGATTCAAAATAAAATACAAAATACTGTATCTTACTGGTACACACACACACACACACACACACACACACACAAAAGCACAACTTCCTGACACAATGTAAATGTTGGCAAATATTAAAAGTTCATGAGAATATGCAGCATAACATTTCTTGCACAGTATTAGTAGAAATTTAAATAGGGATGATCTTTTTAGAAAACTGCTCAGGAATTATGTAGCAAATATAAAAATGTAAACACCTTACAAACCAAGAATTCCACTATTTTACTCCTGGGTAGCTACTCTGGAAAACTCTTACACATTTCTAGTCTCTTTATTTTTTCTTTCTGAAACTCTAAATGGGTATTGGGGTTTCTGTATCAATGTTATATGACCCTTAAAATTCCTTTCATACCTTCAGTTTCATTATGTCTTTGTGTAATCTTCTTAAAGATTTCTTAATTTAATTTTTCAGCTCACTAATATGCTCTCCAGCTATATCATATGCTATCTACTCACATTAGTTTTATGTCTTCATTTTGTAGTGTAGTTTGTATTATAGTTTGTATTGCACAAACTATAGGATATCTACAAGTATTGATAATTTAAAAAATTATAAACCGAATTCCTGATACACTTAAAATTCCACATAAAAAAGAATACACTGATAGTATCTTTGGAGTCCTCTTGATTATTCATAAGGAGAACACAACTAAAGAACATTCCCCTGATGGGATTTTTATTTCTCGTCAATTCCCTCCCTAACCTATTGTGGACATTTTCTTGCAGTGAGAAGGCTTAGTGCCGCTTGATGAAACCCAGACTTTAATTAAACCAGTGAATTTTTCTCTTCTTCCTGTTATATTAAGACTTGTTTTGAGGATTGCTACAATACATGAGTCCCCTCACAGATGCTTCAGAAGGAGCAACGTGGGTTTTCTTTTCTTTATGGTTGTCATCAACTCCATCTCTGCTGCCTCTCCATCAATCTTTTGTACCCATCAACTTGGTCACAGTTCCTGCGTTCCTCCTCTCCAACTTAAAGTTAGTTGAGGTGAAAGGGAAAGAAAGGTGAAGAAAACTGGGTTCAATGAATAGAACCAAGTACTGTCAGATATCTTTTATCTCTACCTATTTGCATTCAAAAAAACACAGAATGACTGACTCACAGTGTTTTATTTACTAATTTGTTGTTTCACAAGGTTAGTAGACAATTAACCTGAGATAGACTTCAAAAATTAGGGCAGGAAGAAAGGGAGATGGAGCACAGTTCTTGCTCCTCATATTTGAAAATACTATAAAGTCTTGGTAGCTTTTTCAATTACCCTCTTCAACAGGGGGTACAGGGAGAGGATGAGGATAGTATAATCAAATATAATTTGTAAATAAGGCAGATGCTACTGGTCCCCATACCCATTATTCCCTTTAATAATAAAATCTCTGAATTTTAGATGAGAACATAGCATTCAGAGTCAAGACTGGATTTCTCACTCAACATTCCTTGCAGCTAGGTGTGACCATGTAGCTCAGTTCTGACTGATAGGATGGGGACAGAAGAGATCTGTTGCCTCAGTCTTTCTCTTCTCACCTTCCTGAAAACTGATTTGTGGACATAATGGTGGGAACAGGAGCACTGGACTATAAAATAAGAGATGCATTTTAGTATTTCAGCAAGATAGAGGAAATTTTTGCATCCAACATGAACAAGCCACTGTAGTAGCTCTGAATCACATGCATACACCCAGGGCAAAAATGTACTTTCACCTTGATTAAACCACTGTTGTTTAGGTTTACTTTGCTATAGTAACTTAACTTGCAACCTAATTATTATAGCATCCTTACAAGACTAATGTGGATTTGTCAACACTTAACACTAATATTATAAAGAAAATTAAAAATTCATTAAATTATGGATAAATTGAAATGTGTGGTATTTAACATTTTGTTTGTTTGCTGAAACTATATGTTATTTTCTTTAAATAATACATGTATTATTTATAATATAATATGCTTTAATTTACTTCTACAACTAAGTGAAAATTATCTACATCTTATATTGATATCAGGGCTAGAGTCTACTGCTATCTTTAAGTAATAACATAAAATAAAAACATAAAACAAATAAATGACTACTTTCAATCTAGAAATGAAAATATATTCTAGTTATCATTTTCCAAGTATTCTTTGTTACAAGTGTGCTTTGGATCAATTCTGTTCCATTAAATATATATACATAAATAACCCTATGACTAATACAGAAAATTTGTTGTGTATGTTAGTGAAAGTGGAAAGGGAACCTATTTAAAATCATTTAATATATATAGCATAAATATCCAATTGCACATCTAAGTTTAATGCTTTGCAAAAGTTGTATTAAATCTCATTCGATTTATATCAATCATTGTTATATCAAAATTACATACCAGTTTTTTCTAAACTTTATCAAAATTATTAAAATGATTTGCTCTACTTTCTGTTTTATATATTCCTACAGAATACATAGAAAAAGCTTTGACCAGTTCATATCAGCATTTGTTAACCCTAAATGCCTGGTTACATAAATCTGCTGATCACACCCAGGCTTTAGGAATAAATATGTAATTAATAGGAATAATAAGAAAACTCATTGCTTGTGTATCTCATAATATATTATTTCAGAGCAATAAACAGAGAGAGAGAGAGAGAGAGAGAGAGAGAAGTAGTTGGCAGTTCAAGCTCCCTTCAAAATAATTTTTGTCAATTCAGTTTATTTTAGAACAGGAAGCGCATCCGACACAAAATGCAAAAGAAACAAAATATCTTATAAAAATCTTCATTCTCTGCTGTCAGCATCCATTCACTTCTGTCTAGAGATTACTGTTACTACTTTTATGTGTTCTTCAGTCTGTTTATATTCTTGTTTTCACAGTAATATACATATCTTATCATACCTTGCCTTTGTACCTTATTTTAGTATTTATTTTTTGAGTCAGAATATCTTGGGGTATACATCTCTATTAGTGCTCATGGAACTACTGCACAGTATTCAATTATATGTATGTACCAAAAACTGTTTTTAACCAATTTCCAATGTTTATGGGTAATTAAGATGTTTCGAAACTTCTATAAAAATATTGCAATTGGGGTGTCAGGGTGGCTCAGTTGGTTAGGTGTCTGACTTCCACTCAGGTTATGATCTCACAGTCCTTCTGTGGGTTTGAGCCCCACATTGGGCTTTGTGCTGACAGCCTAGAGCCTGGAGCCTGTTTCAGATTCTGTGTTTCCCCTCTTTCTCTGCCCTTCTCCTGCTCACACTCTTTCTCTCTCTCTCAAAAATAAATAAACATTTAAAAAAGGATTTTTTTTAAAAAATTGCAATTAATATTACCTATTATACATGTCTGTTTTCATATCCTATCTGTAATATTAATATCTAGAATGTTTGAGTCAAAAGTTATACACACGTTTAACTTGAATAGTCACATTTTTATTCATATTTATTGTAGTAATTTACTTTCCAACTAGCATTAGATAAAAATTCCTTATCCCTTACCTTTCTCCTACAATCAGTGTATTGTCAAACATTCTCACCTTTGCCAACCAATAATCAAAAATGAATTCTCCCTGTAATTAGTTACACTTCTCTTATAATGAATATTATTCTTAACAAGCCATTTGCATTTATTTTTCTTTTTTATATGCCTTATGCACATTTTAATTGAGTCATAGTACTATCTGCTATCTAAGAAGTCTTTCTATATTAAGGGAATTCTTTCTCTTTCTGTAATATGAGTTACAAATAATTTACCTATCCGTCATTTGTGTTGTGATTTTTCTTAATGGTATTTTCTTTCACATTTTACCAATTTTAAATAATTCATTTATGAGTATACTTTTATAAATCTTTGTTTTTATGTCTTATCTAAAAGTCCCATTGAACTTTGAGATTATATATTGTATTTATTTTCATAGAGTATTTTTAGCTTTAAATTATAGAAATATTAGAAATGAATTATCTTACCAACAATGAGATAGGAACTATAGAAGTTCTACACTACTTAGAACGCTATTTAGTGGAAGTTATTGATATTTTTAATTCTCTTTATAAACAAAAGCTAGAATTATATTTCCCTACTTTTTAAAATTCATTGTAGTCGTATGACTTACTTTGTCCAAAAAAAAAAAAAAGTGAAAATTGTCATGTGTCCCTTCCAAGTCAAAATTTTCAGTCAATGTACAATTCATTTTTCTTCCACCAAAGTTATTTTTACTTATCCACAGAGAGTAGCTGTTTGGATAACTTGGGTCCTCAAAGTGGAAGTGAATATACCACTTGGCAGAGAGCTCCATTCAAACCACAGTGAACCTTGTGGCATGAATAGGGTGCTTTTTACTGAATCTTTACAGTTTTCCTCTTCCAAGCACATGTAAGGTTATTTTTTCTTATTATCCACCTTGTAAGCAAGTACAAATGCACCTTACTTTGGCTAAAGACACGAAAATCAAAGTCATGTATTTGTCACTTTGTTTAGAAGCTTAAAGAACCAATGCATAATGTGCCATCTTTTTCTTCTACAGTTTTCCAGAAGGAGTATCAAGAAGGAACCTCATTCAGCTGAGTGCCTAAATACAATGCAAGGCAGTGTCTCCATCTAACCTACAACGCACATGTAGCATAAAAAAGAAATCTTCATTTTTTTTTAAAGTCATTGATATAGGGGGATTGATTAATACTGCAGCATATCTTAGCTATTCCTGACTTGTTTCCTCTGCCACCTTCTGATGGCAGAAGGGTTCAATACTACTTACTGAACAATCTACTTTTTTCCTTTTTTATTTACTACGTATTATATCCCTGAAAATATCTGATCTTGTTTCTGAGTTTTCCATTCTATTCCATTAATCTGTGAATTCTTCATTGAAAAGTACAGTATCTAAATTATTGTAGGACTGTGACTTTTAATATCTAAAATAAAAGCCTACCATCATTACTCTTTGTTTTCAAAATTTGCTGGGTTTTTCTTGTTTTTGTTTTTCCCATGAAGTTTACAGTTTAACTTTTTAAAAAAGCCTTATGTGTACTTTTGTTGGACGGTACCTTAATTGATGAGTTTGTTATCATTCTTATATTATCATTTGTTTTGTGATTTCTATTAGTTAAGTGCAAAACTAAAACTATTGTACAGACTGTTCCAGGTATTTATTATTATTTTTTTAATTTCAGAGAGAGAGGGAGAGAGTGGGGAAGATGGGCAGAAAGAGAGAGAGAGAATCTTAAGCAGACTCCACACTCAGCATGGAGCCCAACTCAGGGCTCAATCCCACTACCTGAGCTGAAGTCAAGAGTTGGATGCTCAACCAACTGAGCCACCCCTATTTCAGTTATTTTAAAAATGATTCATATATACACAGGGTATTTATAACAACTTATTCCAAGAAAACATATGATTAAGATGGTCACTATGATTTAATCATTGCAGTTTTTTTAAATAAAATTTGTGCCATTTTCCATATAGCATGCATAAAACTCTCATTCTATGGGAGTCCCAGCATACAACAGAGTATGACCAATCAAGAGGGAAAGACTGATCCTAAGACAATTTACAAAAAGATATTCACTTCTTAGTTTAATGGTGAAGAGAGAAGACTGCAGAGCTAGACCACTTGGATTCTCATCTAGATTTTGTTATTTACTATCATGTAACTTTGGGCAAGTTATTGAATTTACCTGTGTCTCAATCTCTTCCTATATAGATAGTACTATTTTTGGGGAAAAAAGAGACCTACCAACTCACAACAATGTGAAGCCTTATAAAAAGTTCCTCAGAATTAAAGAAAAATAAAGATAAAATATTTTAGAAAGGAAACAAGAAACACAGATCACATAGAAATGATTAGGCATAGTTGCACCTGAGTGGCCCCTCAGTTAAGCATCCAACCCTTGGTTTTGGCTCAGGTCATGATTTCACTGTTCGTGGGATCGAGCCCTGTGTTGGGAGCCTAATTAGGATTCTCTCTCTGCTCCTCTCCCTCCCTTCCCCACTCAAACAAGCACTTAATCTCTCTCTCACAAAATAAATAAATAACATTTAAAATAAAAGAAATGATTAGGCATCAGACAACTTTGAGCTTTTCAATAACAACACAGGAAGCTGGATGCAAATGAAATAACGCCTTAAAAATTCTGAGGAAAATAAGTTTCCAGCTGGAATTCTACATTGGACTAAGCATTAACTACACAGGAGAGTAAAATGAAGACATTAACAGAGGCAAGGATTCACGAATTTTATACCTATGTACTTTTTTCCAGGAAGATATGGGAAGATTTACTTCATCAAAATGAGGCTATAAAATAAGAGAGAGAAAGGAATGAAATTTAGTTAAGAAGAGATTTACTTTGGAAAAGAACCAAAGAAAATCTCTAGAAAGGTGAACAAAAGCCAAGGGAAGTCATTCTTCTGCTTGCCCATTCAGACAATTCAGATTGGTGCAAAATATAATGGGCACAAATAAGGATATATTTGGGGGAGAAAGTGGACCAGATGGATCATCTGATGTGTCTGGTCCCATTGAAAATGCCTTCTGGTCCGTTTGTGGATTAGCCGTTTGTGGATTAGCAATAGTTACAACGAAATGTCAACTACACAAAAATCAAGGCCAATATATCACGGGAAAAGAAATAAAATAGGGATATAACACGTGATTGAGTTAAAACTTGATTTACAGTTGAAATGAATATAGATCCAACAAAAATTGTGAAATCAGTGCATTGAAAAGATAGAAAAGAACTATTTGTCTGTGCATATGTGTGTGTAAAGTCTTATATTCCTTAAGTAGGAAGTCAATAAAGCATGTTGAAATAGAAAAATCAACAAATATCCATATACATGTTTTATTTTTAAAACTAACAGTAACGTCAGGCTAAAAATATCTGAAATTGAGTTGAAATTTTTTGCTTCATAGAAAATATTAGGGATAGGAAGATGAGATAGGAGACTACTCTTGTTCTTTAAAAGCCTTGCATTTGACCTTCAACAATGTACATATGTTGTTATTTTAATAAAAATTCCAATTGAAATTACAAAACTAAAAGTGAAATAATTTTCAAAAGAAAGAAAAGTGTAAACTTGACACTGATTGTACAGCTTAAAAAGTATTTTATTAGTTAGAGAAGTGACTATATAGGTAAAATAAAAAGTCTTATTGGAAAAAGTAAATTATAAAAAGAAAGGATATGTCATAAATTAGTATATGAGTAAACCACCTTAAAGAGTCACAGAATATACACAGTGATACTCTTAAGGGCCAAATAGTAAACAAAGCACAAAAAGAAACCCAATTCAAATTTACTAATACATAATTTGTATATCTGTCCCATATAAATGTGCATATTTTACCTTTCATTTTACCACACACCAGGAACAAGGATGATATGATTTTGTTTTAAAACAACTGAAAGAGATGGTGTTTGTGAAATAAAAAGTAAAAATCAAAAAGCTAAGACTTTAGAAATGTAAATTCACCTTCAGCAATAAAACAACTGCCGTTCTGTTTGACATTTAAGAAGAGAACAATTTGTTAATTTCTAACTGTTTTCTATTACTATGACATTAGTCACTGACCCAGATGAATTCTATGTGAAAGTAAATACAGTGCTACTTATCCATTAAAAATCAGGACATTTTTAGATAATGCTTTGTCCACGATTCTCTTTTCAAGCCGATAATTTATTAAACTGATGCATGCAGCATTTAGAAGCGACCATTATCATATTAGCACTGTGCTTTCTGAACAGGAAAGAATAATCCTTTATGCTTCTGTTTGCATTTTTGTTCCTTAAAACAAATTACTGATTTGGGATGTTATGGTCCTGAGGATAAAAAGTGAAGTGAACAAATTATTGTATCAAATCCTGTATATTCATATACATGCAATTGTTAAGAGTGACTATGAATAATGATGATTTAAGAATATATATAAGCATGCACTTAAACTAACTTTTATTTTTATAGGTACAAACTTATGTATATACAGATGTAATATTTGTTTTAATATTCTACTAATTACATCACTCCTGAGCATGAATATATTAATATGTTGAATTTTTGTTTCTTATTTTAGTAAGATAATTCTTGCTCCATTAACATTATAGCAAATAAACTGGAATGAACTATGATATGCGAGAAGAGTAAAGACAATGGACATGAATAATAGCTGTGGTAAAACTGCTTTACCCTCATGCCTTGGCAGACTTGGAGAACAGCAAATGAGCAACTGAATTATCTATATAGAATCTTAAAAAGGAAACTTGAGGAGTGCCTGGGTGCTCAGTCAGTTGGGGGTCCAACTTCAGCTCAGGTCATGACCTCGCAGTCTATCGGTTTGAGCCCTGCATTGGGCTCTGTGCTGATAGCTCAGAGCCTGAAGCCTACTTTGGATTCTGTGTATGTGTGTCTCTCTCTGCCCCTCCCCTGCTCATTGTCTCTCTATTTCTCCCCCTCCTCTCAAAAATAAACATTAAGAAATTTTTTTAAAAGTAAACAAGCTCATGAAAGAAAAGATAAACCTAACAACTCTTACTTATTTCACCATGTAGGACATGGAAAATTGCCTCAGAGTGTCTGTATGCAATGAGCATAATATAGGCACAGTGACTGACTTTTGAAATATACCTGTCAACTCAAACAATAAAACCCAAACAATCAACTGTAAGATTATCTGCTATTACGTGCAAGACTAGATGGGATGCATTTGAACAGAATATATCTATTTCCCTGAGTAAGCAAAACAACCAGAAAAGAGTAAATTGCTTAATGACATGACTATTCCAAACATAATAGTTCTCTACATGTCTCCTCTCTCTGAGATAACTACAGTGCTGAATTCCAACTAGGTTTGTTTTTAAGTATTCTCTTACTGAGGAATACTTTGTTTCTTTTTAAAACAAAGGAGGAGAAAAAATGTGAAATCAAGTTTTTGAAAAATGATGGTGGTCAGCACTTGACCACCAACCATTATTGACATGCACCGTGGCTATAAAAATCTGAAAGAGTATTAGGTGCCCTGTGAGAAGAAAGCTTTAATTTGGAAATCCACTCCATTCATTAGAATCTGCAGTTGTTCAGACGTTGCCATTGATATCTGGCATTTGACTATTATTGGACCCTTTTTGGATGTGGAGTCAATGAAGGACTCCTCACATGTGCAAAATGTGAGGAACCACACAAGCCACAAGGGATGGGGGTTGTTGTCTCACCATTATAGATGAGAAGCAAGACTAAAAAAATTAAGCTATAGATGAGAAGCAAGCCTAGAAAAATTAAGTGACTTAACATGGTTACACTATAGCTATCTTCAGCTGACTCAGGAAATGCTTAAAACAACCTGTTAAGTCAAAGGATAATAATTCCTATTAGGCTTTACGTGCATTTAGAGCAGTTGTTCTTGACCCTGGCTGCACATCGGAATCATATGCACCATAGTAAGACCATGGCCCCATCCTCTGGGGCTTAAGCCCTAGGCACTGTTTATTTTTTAACTCTTTAGGTTAAAATTCTATATATATGCAAATTGAGGGTGCTAATTCAGAAAAATGTTGTGTATGAAATATTTTACCAACAATAAAATAACTTACATTTGCAGGATTTGCCTTCAAAAAGCAGAGAAGAGACTGAATTTTTAGAAGCTGTGCCTTAATTTCACTATGAGGTATTTACTCAAAGGATAAAAAAATACTTATTCAAAGGGGCCCATACACCCCAATGTTTATAGCAGCATTATCAACAATAGCCAAATTATGGAAAGAACCCAAATGTCCATGGACTGGATAAAGAAGATGTGATATATCTATATCTATCTATATATACTTATAGATATCTATATATCTATATCTATCTATAGATATTGATATGTATATATATGTATACATGTATATATACAATGGAATATTACTCAGGCATCAAAAAGAAGGAAATCTTTCCATTTCCAGTGATGTGGATGTACCTAAAGTGTATTAAGCTAAGCAAAATAAGTCAGAGAAAGACAAACACCATACAATTTCAATCATATGTGGACTTTAAGACAACAAATGAACATAGAGGAAGAGGAAAACAAGAAGAGAAGTAAACCATAAGAGACTCTTTTTTTTTTTTTTTTTTTCTAGGAGAGAGAGAGAGACAGCGTGAGCAGGGGAGGGTCAGAGAGAGGGAGTCACAACTGCTCCAGGCCAGGCTGGGCTCCAGTCAGCCAGAGCGGCTCGAACCCACGAACCGCGAGATCAAGCGAAAGTCGGACGCTTAACCGACTAAGCCACCCAGGCGCCCCAAGAGACTCTTAACTATAGAGAACAAATTGAGGTTTGACAGAGGGATGGTGGGCGGGGGACAGACTAAGGAGGGCACTTATGTAGAGCACTGGATATTGTATATAGATGACTCAATCACTAAATTCTGCTTCTGAAACCTACATTACACAAATCAAATTTGAAACACCAACAATGAAACAAAGACAAACAAAAGCAAACTCTGCCCTAATCTACCTATCACTCCGGGCAGGCTAGCTTTTTCTAAGCTAACAAATAATCCAACTTGAAACAACAAAGTCTATTTGTTTCCCAGGATACATGTCTATTGCTGCTTGGCAAGGGACTGTGTTCACTGAGTCTCACAGTGACCCAGTGTGACAGAAGATTCCTTGAGACAATTTTCTTGAACCACAGAAATCGAGAAAAGAGTTCAGCTACATCATGGCTCTTAAACTATATCCAGAAAGTAGATATAACCACATATCACTTCTCCTTACATTTCCTCTTTGTAAGCAAGTTATGGGGCTGCAGCTGTTTTCAAGCAAGACTGAAGTCCTACCGTTTTTAGAATATGAGAGCTGGCACTTATGAACAGCTCTGACCACTACCATGCTTGTCTAACTAGTTCCACAGTCCTCAGTGGGGGAGCTACCAGAAATTTGGAGCACAGTTGGCTGAGAAAATAGCGTTCCACACATACTTACTAACTACTAGTGTGCACTGGGCATGAAGATAAGATGTCTGGGCCCTGAGGGGATATCAAAGAGAAGGTGTGGTATATGTAAAAGCCCCTGAGAGATGTATATTGAGGAGAAGCCTGATCTGCAGGGGGAAAAGATTCAAGATGGAGAAGCAGTCAAGGGCCCAGGGCTTTGTAAGTACCTTTAGAGATTTCTAATTCACTATGATTACCATAGCTATCAGAAACTCAGAAGATACCAGGTGCCAGATAAGTTTCTTGGGTGTTTTAGGTTTTACATTATTTACTCCTCACAATGATCTATGAGGTATGTGGTAGTATTATTTCCTCTTTTAAGATAATGAGACTGAGGCATTGAGGGATAACTTCTCAAGGCAGTGACCTCATAAGAGGCAGACGTAGGCTTGAACCCAAGTCTTCTGGGCCATGAGTCCTTACATTTAACCATTTACAGTGTGCCTCAGAATGGTAGGATTTTAATTCTGTAACTGGTCAAAGAATACCTGATTCAAGATTTCCATGGCACAGGTATGAGGCAAGAGCTAAGCTGGAATTTAGAGAATCCAAAGTCCACTGATATTTACTTTAAGATTTTTTCCATCTCTGATTCAATCCCTTTATTGGTGAAATATCCTTACTTTTGTGAAGCTGTTGGACAATGTTGTCTTCCTACAATTAATCTAGTGTTCATGAGGCGATGACAGTCATAAGGCACTTCCTTTAAGGCTGCTGGGTAAACCCCACACAAGGGCACCTGTTTGAACATGTGAGATGAGGCAAAGGCCAAACAATATTCTATTTGTCCAGACCTGTGACCTGGCTTATTAAAGCCAGAGAAAGGGATGTACTTTTCTAATTTTGACAGAGCAGGGTTTCTTAACCTTAGTATGTGACATTTGGGGCCAGATTTTTCTTTGGTATGGAGGCTATCCTACACATTGGACACATCCTTACTTGCATGTCACTATTTATTGGTAACATTCCTCCACCCCTAGTTATAACAAGCACAGTGTCTCCAGATATTGCCAAATAGCCCTGAAGTGTGCATGTGTCTTAGGGTGTGGGGAGGCAAAACTGTCCCAGGTAGAAAACCACTGCTAACCAAACACGATCCACTCCCCACACCGTATGGCCATGAGACTCTCTCTCCCTGTAGAGCTGGTATTTTTTTCTTAATCCTACTAAATTTCTGAAAGATCTGGAAGAAAAATGATTTTCTGTTAGCTGCTTCTCAATCAGACTAGTGGCAGTATTAGTAATATTTATTTCCTAAAACAAAAAATAGCCAAACCAGATGTGCCTGGGTGGCTCAGTCTGTTGAGTGTAGGACTCTTGATTTCAGCTTAGGTCATGATCCCAGGGTTGTGGAATCAAGCCCTGTATCAGGCTACTCACCGAACATAGAGCCTGCTTGAGATTCTTTCTCTCTCTCTCTCTCTCTCTCTCGATTATATATATTGGAAATATAATATATAATATTGATATTATATTAATATATAAATATAATATATTGGAATATATATAAATATATATATTCAAATATATATATATTTGAAATACTGGATGTGTATGAAATATACATCCATAAGGAAGTGGTTTAGTAAAATATGGTACATTCTTAATATGTAAAATAGTGTCATTAAAAAAACAGATACATATTTGTGACATGATGTATTTGATAGAATGGGAATTGAAAAAGGCAGGGGTCAGACAATATATTTAATCTTATCCAACATATGTTTAAAATATATATTATTTATTTGTTCTTGGAAGTGTACAGGGAAATGTCTGAAGAATGAGATTAGGAGAGAATGAAATGAGGTGTGTGTGTGTGTGTGTGTGTGTGTGTGTGTGTGTGTTTAAACACATCATACTGCCTAGTTTTTGCATTTCAAAGGAATACAATCACTATTTCATTAAACATGGTAAACAGCATCTGTGTGGACTAGAAGGCAAAGAGTTCTACAGGCAATTTACAAAAGCCCTATTTAGCTTCATGAAATAATTATTATTTTAAAATTTGACAAAGCATAAAAGCTTTACATTTTCCATCCTATGAAGGAAATGGACATTCAATCATTGCAACTAACCAAAGGATATTTTCTAGAGTTACTGTTTTCTAAAATATCTTTATTTAATGCTTATTTATTTTTGAGAGAGAGAGAGAGAGAGCAGGAGAGGGTCAGAGAGAGAGGGAGACACAGAATCCGAATCAGGCTCCAGGCTCTGACCTGTCAGCACAAAGCCCAATGTCGGGCTCAAGCCCATGAACCGTGAAATCATGATCAGAGCTGAAGTCAGACATTTCACTGACTGAGCCCCAGGTGTCCCATTTTTTTAAGAAAATCTTTTTTTAATGATTATTTTTTTTTGAGAGAAAGAGAGAGACAGAGTGGAATTGGGAGAAGGGCAGAGAGAGACACACACAGAAAAGAGCTGTAGTTTTGAAAGGTGGCTAATGGCAGTGGTACTTTAGTTTTCTTTTGCTAATAAAATGAATTTTGCTCACTAAAATTATAGAACTTATGGGTATTCTTATTTTATTTTGTTTCAGTTCCAGATATTTTTTCTCCAATATCATTCTAACAAATGTAAGAGGTCAGTTTCTAAGTGAAAGTATAATAGAAGTGACCAGCATGGTGTATGCAGTCTTTAATATGAGACAAAAAGACTAAATTGAGCTTTAAAAATATGATTAAAAATATGTGCTAAACAAAATGTGTATATTTCATCTCTTAATGAATTTTTACTGCCCAGGAGGAGAGCATCAATAAAAAATAAAATTGTCTTCTAATTCTATTATCAAGGATCATTTTTTGCAGGATTTTAACAACATAATCATTAGTATCACAGTCTTAGAGAAATGAGTATTTTTTTAAATAATAAGTAGTTTCAATAATAAGGCTCATTCAAGGTTAAATTTTGGAAAGTAGAGGAGAGCTTCCTTTCTTCTGCATGTTTTATTTTATCCTTGAAAAAAAAACAGCCAATCATTTTCTATTCCCACATGTTTATAATGGATGGACACATAAATGATCGTATTCCTCTGGGATTTCCCTCTACTTGGTGGTTAGTTGGGTCCTCTTGTTTCTCCTTATTTATGGAGAGATCCGGAAAGGTTGTTATCTGAGACTGCATTTTCTATTCCGTTTTCTCTCTTCTTGGTTTAATCTTGTTAGCTTTGTTAGCCTTGAAAAGGCAATGCAACTATGGCTATGCATATGTTTGTCTTTCTGTACAACTCAAACATGCACTTGGGAAAACAGAGTTCGCACATTCTGTTTCTACTTCAATTAACAGCTATATTATAAACTGACAGAAAACTAATGAAAAGTAAGGGGTTATGGAAATAATAGCCCAAGTGAATGGGTTGCAATTAAAAGCTTATCAATGCCCACTTTTGTTATCATTCCACGATGCTCTGAAGCCTCTAGAATGTAATTAATATTTCATACAATTTGCAGCTACTAAATGAAATTTTGCATTTACATCAATGGGCAAAAATTAATTAACAATCATCAACAGACTGCGTAAGAATGTCTTGTTTACACAAAGATTACTGTCCAACTCAAGTTTAGAAAAATAATTACCTGCTACACACGAGGGAGAACTTTACATTGTTATAGAGACCTCCACATGGATGACTTTTTGAATGAATTATTGTTAAACAAACTGTTGGAGAGTTGAAAACCCTTGTCCTACATGTAATAGCAATTAGGAGAGTTAATGGAAATTCTGCTCAGAAGACTGGAGAGGAATACAATGTGATGATCCTACCACTGCAGTGAGGAATGGGTAGAAATTCACCTGCAATAGCCCAGCATGGTATTATCACTCTTTTCTCATTAAATTAGATCTTTTCTTTAAATCTAATCAAAGAACAATTATTATGCATCGCCTCTAAGCCTTTTTGTCACTCAATATTATATAATTTAATTTTTTCAAACAAATATTGCCTCCTCAGGGTGAAACTCTTTTTATGATTAGAAAATATGACCCAAGGCAAATTTACAGACTGCTAACTCTGGTACACTATTTTCCCAAAGACAGCTCAAAAAAACCAAGCTAAATCTTTTCTAGAACATGACAGTGAGTAGATAGATGGGTAGATGGATAGACAGACATTGACAGACAGATAGGCAGACAGCAGAGAGATGATTCTTAACCAGAATGCTGGCGACGTAGATGACAGATACTTTCCGCTTTCTTCACGACAGCATCCTAGACCTAAGAAGCAGAACTGAAGATGGAATCATAGCGAAAAAAGTCATAGGTTCTAATTGCACAGTTTCATAATTTCTTCTCCTGCCGTACCTAGAGAAATAAAATTCACTAAGCCTTCTACTGTTGGCATATGCATGAAAAAGAATACACTGTACTGTACTAAATCCTTTAGTTTTGTTAATATTTTTAATCTGGCTCTTAAACATTTGGCAATTGAATCTCTCTGTTTGAATTTATGAACTTAATCTCCTATGGCTAATGTCTCCAGTAGGAACCTTAAAACTGAAAACAATATCTATATTTCCTTAAACATTGATCTTTGAAGTAGCTGGGTGTAAATCTGATTCCCTTGTGAATTTGCAGTATTCCATTCTAAGGACTTACAATATCTCAAAAGTGTACTTATTCTTTTTTGAACATCATTATAGGATTCTCTAAGACTTTACCTTTGAACTTGCAAGATATTGTGTTCCATGCGTATTGTACAAATGACTTTCCGAGTTGTAGTCAGAGTTAGTAAAGTCTGTCCCCTGAGACTTGGCATATATGGATGTAGTTGAATAGTGTTCATAACATAGTGCAGGCTCTGTCTAGACTTTCTGTGGCAGATGCATTAGAAAATAATTCTGACCTTGAGTCCAACCAATCAGCCACAACTAATTTACATGACAGTGTAATTATAGGCATCCATGAGGATTAGCTCTTTCAATTACAACACTATGTAGATAAGCCAAATCTGACTAGTTTGATTAAAAGATACAGAGAAAAATACTGAAAAAGTTCTGCCCTCAAACAGAAGATGCTGCTTCAGTCGCTTAATCACCACTTAGCTTTTTGCTTTATACTGAATCTTCACACTTATTTTTTTTAATTTTGTCATGAATTATAAAATCAAAACCACTAAAACCAAGACACTATAAAGCTAGCACTTCTCTTCAACTACTAAACCTGTCACTGTGTCATTGGAGACCTTAAATGAATCTAATTCACTGTGTTCTCCGTAAAGTCATGCAGATTTTAACCAGGAACTCTCTTGCTTTCAGGATATTGATATCAAGATTTTAAGAATCCATTGCTATGATTTTTGTCATATTTTACTAGCAAGTAAATCAAGTCCATAAGTGTCCCTTTCCCTCCCCCTTTTTCACTCTCTCCCTTCTTCTCTCTCTTCCTCCCTCCCCCACTCATTCTTTCTCTTCTATCTCTCTCAACATATGACATTTAGTGACAATGAATAATGAATATGGCTAACTCCTATTCTCTGTATAGATCTCAATATAACGTACATTAAAGCTTTGTTTTCATTTCTTAATCACCCTAGAAAAATGATCATTTAGCCAACAGTTTAGAGGTTTCACTGTCCCAGCATCAACTAAATTGCGTATTTATTGAGTATTACTATGTCTTGAATATTTTTAAGCTCCCTTGAAATTATACAAGAAGGATTTTAACAAAGCTTTCCTTAAGGAACTTAAGATGTAGTTAAGGAGCTTGCAAAATTATCCTTGTGACAAGAAGGGTATAGCTGGCCATGTTTGAAAGTAATGAATAAATCATTTTAAAGTTTTTCATCATTTCCTATAGGCCACTGTAGAAGCATTCTGTTTTCTAGAAAATTTGTTCTCCTAGATTTAATCTGATCCCTTTGTCTATTGAGAATCAATATGATCAGTATCAGCAGAATCCCCTGTCCTGAGGTGCCCATAGTGGCTAGAATGGGGAAAAGCATAGCCTTTTTTGCCTTATTTATAATTGTAAGGAGACTGAGAAATCCAAGTCACTTTAGGTCCTGTGGCCATGGGTCTTTTCTTTGGTTCTTGTAAATAGAATGCCTATATTTTTGATGTTTCTGAGAAGTTTCTCTTTATTTTTTTTAAATGTTTTTTTATTTATTTCTAGGAGAGAGAGAGAGAGAGACAGCGTGAGCAGGGGAGGGTCAGAGAGAGAGGGAGTCACAGACTCTGAAACAGGCTCCAGGCTCTGAGCTGCAGTCAGCACAGAGCCCAACTCGGGGCTCGAACCCACCAACCGCGAGATCATGACCTAAGCGAAAGTCGGATGCCCAACCAACTAAGCCACCCAGGCGCCCCGGGAAGTTTCTCTTTAAACTACTCATGTTTTTTATTGGTTGAGTTCCTACTCTTCAATATGGAGTTTTTACAACATTAGTATGGATACATGTCCCTGAAAAGTTTGTTCAACATACTGATTGACTGCCTCTCTCCACATTCAACTGTGACTCAAAGGAGCAGGAATCTGAATTTAAATAAGTTTTTTGTTTTGTTTTGTTTTGTTTTGTTTTGGTGATTCTTTCAGATCATGCTTTGAGACACACAGCTTTCATAACTCTGATACTGGGTTTTCAATACGTTTCCAATTAGAGGAGCCATCTGTGACTGATTGTATTTGTGTCCATGGCTTTAATATGTCCGACCTGGAATCCATTATCTGTTTGTGTAACTACAGTATTCATACCATCAGAATAGAAACTGAAATGGCACTCAGACTGGAAAGAGGCCACGTGCCCTCTACCCTATGATCTGAGAGACATCGGCAGGAATTCAATGGCAGGAAGTGAGGGTCACCAGAGCCACTCAGGGAGAGCCCACTCGACAAGACAGTGAATGAAGCAGTCCTCACAAGTAGGAGGAAGACCTTGTCAGAACAAAAATATTCCTTCAGCAGTATGGAGATTTTGTATCTTATCCTTTCTTTTCCTTCCAATTATATATCTCTTTAGTGTTAATCTGTAACCACCAGCTCTTCCTAGATAGGTCATGCTTCAAAGGAGCCCCCCTTTCCTATTTACTGCTGTATCCTCCAATGCTTAGAAATGGACTTAGCATACAGAATCAGTCTGAAAAAAAAGTCAAATAATAATAATAAGTAGGAAAGTCTTTGAATGCTGACCCAAATGACAGATTTTTAGTGTTCTAATGGACCTTATTATCACTTATTGTATCTATATATTCAAAAGTTGAATCATCTCTCATTTATGTCTTTACTTATTGACATTTCTTTACAGGCACAGATGTGTTACTTTCTGATGATGTCTTTCCCATTTGGGAATTTCTGACTACTAAGTAGGTCTTCATTCTAGTGAGTAAAACTTTTATCTTCTTGTACATTGTATACTCTGGCCCTAGTTCTGCCTCTGAGATCAGCACTCACACAACTGGCTTATCTTCTTTACAGCATCTGTTCACAGACTTCGGAAGTTGGCTATTAAGTTCTATTATCTCTTGTCCTCAGAATTCAATCTCTCCAATTATTTTAATCATTTTTTAAATAAAATATGGTTAGGTTTTTGGAATAATCTTTGTAATTTGCCTCTTGAACTACTCATCTGTCAATATTTGTCTAAAATTTAAGTCACCAAAATTTGAATCAGTGATGCAGGTATGTTCTGGGAAATACTCTGAGCAGGATGGGACTCTCACCACACCAGACATCCTACTCATGTTAATGCAGTTTACAATCTCGCTTGGCTTATTTGCTTACATTTTTCCCATCAAACTTACAGTATAAAATCACATTGAGCTAATTGTTAATTAAAAGATTTTTGCTCCCTTTTGTATGCTATAATTGTTTCTTACCACTAGTGAGTGAATATAATTATATATACATATAAAATATATAAATCTTTGCCTGTAAGAGCTATCAAAAAACTTTTTAAGAAAAAAATGCTTTAGGGACACCTGGGTGGCTCAGTCAGTTATGCTTCCAACTCTTGGTTTTGACTCAGGTCATGATCTTGTGGTTCCTGAGTTCAAGCCCTACATTGGATGGTGCTGGCTGTGTGGAGCTTCCTTGGGATTCCCTCCCTCTCCCTCTCTCTCTCTCTGCTCCTCCCCTGCTTGCTCTCTCTCTCTCTCTCTCTCTAGTTCTCTCTCAAAATAACTAGAGGGCATTAAGTTGAGTGAGATAAGTCAGTCAAAGAAAGACAGATACCATATGTTTTCATTCATATGTGGATCTTGAGAAACTTAACAGAAGACCATGGGGGACAGGAAGGGGAAACAATAGTTACAAACAGAGGGGGGGGGAGGCAAACCATAAGAGACTCTTTAGTGCAGAGAACAAACTGAGGGTAGATGGGGGGTGGCAGAGAGGGGAAAGTGGGTGATGGGCATTGAGGACAGCACTTGTTGGGATGAGCACTGGGTGTTGTATGGAAACCAATTTGACAATAAATTATATTAAAAAATAAAAATAAATAAACTTTTAAAAAAAACAACAATGTTTTAAAATATTAACTAAAGGCTATCCAGCTCATTTATTTCTTCAGATACTCTAAAGAATACCCCTAGGTTAATTCTGACCATAAGCAAGCTGTATTTGTGGGCTTGTTAGCCTGAGTTGAATTTTAGTGCAATGCCATTGTCCAGTACAGGAAACTGTGTATATAACCTATGAATAGATTTTTTTCAAGGCATTATTTGAGGATATGAATAGATTTTTTTCAAGGCATTATTTGAGGATATCACTTATTACTTTGCATAGACCCTTCTTGTAGGTGCATCTTGAGTTTATTTAGGAGAAGGGTGCTTACTATTTAGAATAGTTATTAATTATCTTCATTTTGCCTTATGAATGGTTTCTGCAGTTGTGGAACTGATTATATTTCCCCATCGGTTGTTAGAAAACTTAGAATCAAATTGATAGCCCAGTTTTAACATATCAGAGGAGTTTCATTACATTCACTTGTAATGCTGGCTTGATTCCTGGTTCCATCTCTTGTCCTTATTCCGCCCCCAAACCCCAATCTCTCCTATTATTAGAGCAAACTGCCTCTGCAGCCCTGTGTCCCAAAATTTCAGCCCATCTCTGATTTCAGCTGCACCTTCAGTGAACATGTCCTAGGAAATATAGAATTGTCTGATGCCACACAGCTTTGTTCTTGCTGCCCTGGAACCTTCCCCAAGTCTAGGAAAACAGGGATTGATCTGAAGATAGATATGGTTGAGCTAAGTCAGTTGAGTCAAAGAGAATTTCAGGATTTCGATATGAAGACTAGGATAAATATGCTCCTTCTTCTCTGCTGGATATATACCACAGAAGATTATAGCTCCTAGACGTTCTTTTTGATCTCAAGGCGAGTCAGGATTAGGAGGAAGCCAATAATACAAAAGCATAATAGACTGATGAAAAAAAAAAAGATATCCTTGGAGACATGACTGAAATAGCATATCACTCTTCATATAAAGCTCTATTTACCTCCAGTTTTCCGTTTTCTATGTAGTTTAATCCAGATGGAAATGGACTTTCCAATATTTTCACCAAGAGATATCTTGATATGTCCCTTTTTTAACTAAGTTTTTTTTTTCATTGTACAATGGATATAGAAATAGAACAAATCTAAAATTATATAAAATTATGGGAATTCTGTAAGGTAATAAACATAATGAATGTAACACAGTATTTAGCATAGAGCAAGTCCTCAATAAATATTAAATATATCAATTAAAATAGTCCCGTTACTTGAAACACCATAAAGATTTATAATTTTCAAAATGAACTCTGTTCAGGTCTCTTTCCTGAATTGTTATACATAATTAGCTACATGATATTATTACCTAGAAAACAAATTATAATATATTAAATTTAAACTGTCCAGAAGTATACCTTTAGTCATTCCACCAACTTTACCCCATCCATGTAATTAGCCATCTCAGTAAATTGCAATATAACTAATATGATAATTAATGACAAAGTTTAGAATTATCATTGTTTTCTCCATTTACTTTCTTACTCATGTCCAAATTTTCAGGAAGTTCTTATATTTCTACAACCAAAATTTGCTTCAATATTCACTTTTATTCATCTTTCTAGACACCTTCCTAGTCCAAGTTGTCATATTTTTTACCAAGACTATGGCAATAGGTATCTACTTACCCTTTTCAAGCAGCCAAAAGAATCTCTTAAGAGTGTGGCCTCATGCTATTCACCTGCTTAAAAAGCCTTTAAGAGTTTCCTGCAAGTAATTTGGAATGCAATTCCTTACAAGGACCAAAGGCCTTCGTTATTAGATCCAACTTCATTTGTCACAACTGTCTGCCTAGTTCACTAACGCCTAGTTACACTACCTTATGAGAGTTCTAGAATAACTTTATTTTCTAATAAATCTACATAAAATGTGCTTTTCCAGGCTCTATGAATGCATAACTTTTCATTGGATAGATCTTATTATTAATGTTACCTGGGCTCCTTCCTCTTTCTGTTTTATCTTTATAACACAGTGCAAACATTTCTTTATAGAACTTATCCTAAATAATATAATTTTATTTATTTTTAAACTATCAGTATTTCTATTAGATAAGTAAGGTTCATGAAGGCAAGGACTGTACCATCAAATCCCTAGAGACTAATCCAATGGTTGATACATAATAAGACCTCAATAAATTTTACTTGAATAAATAAATGAATAAATCTGTTCACTGACCATGTTAAACAAAGATATTTTCTTATTAATTAGGTATATTTAATTTTACATAAATACTATCTTCAACTAAATTTGGTGAAGATTGACAATCTTTTTGTAGATGTATTAACTATCTTAATTTTATTATACTGCTTTTACTTTGTATATGAAAGAAAGGTTCATTTGTACTCAAAGTTCTAGAAATAAGCCTCTGCCTGAAATTTCACTTAGCAGAGAATATTTCAAAGCATACACCTAGCATTGTATTAAGTGATGAATTCCATCAAATGGATAACATTAATAAAATTCAAGAAAGGAAGAGATCAATGTTACTGAACATCTTAGGAAAAGTTTATCATTGTAAAAATAAATTGAACTAGTTTTGAAGGAAAACTAGCATTTAGATATTTGTAAGGGCAAATGCAAGTTTTTACAGGCTAGGGAAGAACTATACAATAATTATGGTAATGTATTTTCTGTGGAAAATTGACTTCCTTTAAATATAAAATACTTTCATTAAATAAAAATTGGATCTATTTTACTTTGATTCATGTTGTATATTATGTAAAATATGTTATTGGTTTATATCCAATATGATTTATAGCTTTCCTTCGTCTTAATAACTATGTGTAGAACATGATATTCTTCAGAGTTTTTCACTTGATGAAAATTAAATTTTGTTTGATATGTCTCTTCTTTTTATTTAAGTTTATTTATTTATTTTGAGAGAGAAATAGAGCACAACAAGGGGAGGGGAAGAGAGGGAGAGAAAGAGAATCCCAAGCAGGCTCTACATTGGCAGCAAAAAGATTGACATGGGTCTCAAACCCACAGACTGTGAGATCATGACCTGAGCTGAAAACAAGACTTGGATGCTTAACAGACTGAGCTACCCAGGTGCCCCTGAAGTGTTTACTCTTACGAGAAATATTTTTACATATAATAACTGAACTAGGCTAAGCTTATCAAATATGATAGTTTCCTTTAGTAAAGCCTCAATTATAAGACAAAAATGGAGCAATGTGTATAGCAAAGACATTTGTAAAAGATGGTAAGAACAGACTAAAAAGAAGAAATTATAAAATTACATGAAAAATTAGATAAGTAAAATAAATGGAAAAAGAAGAAAACTCTTGTTCATTTTTTCTTCTTATTTAATTACTTACTTTTTCTTATACAAAATTATATCTTCCTATTAGAAGATGGATAAGATTGGGGCGCCTGGGTGGCTTAGTCGGTTAAGCGTCCGACTTTCGCTTAGGTCATGATCTCGCGGTTCGTGGGTTCGAGCCCCGCGTCGGGCTCTGTGCTGACTGCAGGCTCAGAGCCTGGAGCCTGTTTCAGTCTGTGACTCCCTCTCTCTCTGACCCTCCCCTGCTCACGCTGTCTCTCCCTCTCTCTAGAAATAAAAAAAAAAAAAAAAACAATTGAATTATATTAAAAAAAAAAAAGAAGATGGATAAGATTTTTAGTGATATATGTGAATAATTCAAGGAAATAAAGGAAATTGTTTCACTATCCATAATAAATTACAGAAAGAATATTTCTTCTTGCACAAGTAATCCTAAATATCAATGATTTTTTAGACGTGTGTGTATTACTAAGGAAACAGTTAAGCATCAGGTAAAGTATCTTCTATTCATTAACTAAGTCTTTCTGAAGTCCGTATATAGTGTATACGGACTGGGTTGAGTAGTATGCCCTCAAAATTTATGTCTATTCCAATATTTCATAACATGACCTTATTTGAAGATGCAGATGTATTTAATTAAAATGAGGTCATACTGGATTAAGGTGGGTCCTAATATAATAACTAGTGCGTTTAATAAGAGGGGAAAATAGACACTTTGTGGTAGAAGGACATGTGAGAACAGAAACAGAGATTGCAGTGATTTGTCTATAAGCCAGGAATCACCAAATATTGCCAACAACCATTCGCCAAGACATTCTTAACATTTTCCTCAACTTAACGTTAAACAAATTTCTTCCTGACTAGAAACCCCTGACCTCCCTTTCCTTAGAGCATTTACTTTAGAAAACTTGCCATTGTAAATTATTTCTTTGTCCCTTTGAGACATAAATCTTCTCCCAGTTTCTTGCCAGTTTTACAACCCAGGAATGCCTTTGTCAAGGCACATGGAAGTCATCTCCTGGAAATAAAATTATCTAAGGAGATAATACCCCTATCTTTCAGTCTCTGTGGGAGAGTAGGAGCCTAACGTTGATGTGCCAATTATCAAACACAGATGGTCTAAACATATTGACTGCCCCACATAAACTCCTCCAGTATTTTTCTATGATGGTCCACCCCAGGGCTTAAAAACCTTCCTGCCTTTTGTTACAGCAGAATTGAGTTCTGTCTATCTCCTTTTTTGAAATAGTCTTGACTCTTATTCCAGTAGTCTTGAAAAGGAAGTCTTTTTGCCTGTTTAACTGTTTGCTATCATCATCATCATCATCATCATCATCATCATCATCAACAACATTTTGACACCACCAGAAGGTAGGAAGAAACAAGGAAAGATCCTTACCTAGAAACTTTAGAGACAGCATGGCCCTGATGACATCTTGATTCAGGACTTCAAGCCTCCAAAATTGTGAGACAATGAATTTCTGTTGTTTTAAACCATTCAGTTTGTCATATATTCTTATGGCAGCCAAAAGAAATGAATACAACATGTAAATGTGGACTTTTTCTAATAATAAAGTGTTTTCTAAATGGATTACAAAAATCCTTCATACTATCATACATACATACATACATATATATATATGTTTATACTATACATATAAATATATATATATATATATTTAAATGTTTATTTATTTTGGGAGAGAAGGGGTTAGGGGCAGAGAAGGAGAGAGAATCTGAAGCAGGCTTCTTGCTGTCAGTGCAGAGCCTGACATGGGACTCAATCCTAAGCACCATGAGATCATGACCTGAATTGAAATCAAGAGTCAGATGCTTAACAGACTAAGCCACCCAGGTACCCCTCACACTCTCTTACATAATATTAATAAAGGAATTATTTTCTGTTTTTGTCATTGTCAAATAAATATATAACATTTAAAATCTTTAAGAATTTATATTGAGTAAACTATGATCTTCTATTTGAAATAACACCTAACTGTAAACCCACAATTCAAAGGGAACATTTGAAGATTTGACCCTTTTTAACTCACATTTTAAACTGAGACTAAAATACTGATATATTATACCAAGTTGTATTTACAAATGATTTACTATATCACTTATCCACAGGACAACTATAGAGTGATAGTTCCTAAATTTTCTTTGATCATTTGACAAACTCACTAAATATTTCTTAATATTATATTGTCCACATAAGCTCCCTACCGCTTATATTTAGAAAAAGAAAAAACGTTTCTTAAAGTTCAATGATGATCAATTACAGAAGATGAATTTGGATTGTGTATTTATTGGACTCCAAACTGAGGTCTGCAAGAAATAGTCTATTCTTTAGTTTCTTTGAAATAAATTATAATCCATTTTATAGTCATTGTTGAGTTTCATTTATGTCCTGTCCACTAACAAACTATGGAAAATTAGAAAATGGGTCTATAGTCTTCATTGGAAAAGTGGTATTCTTGCTTTTAGTACATTGTTTTTGACCCTGACATTTTCAGGATTCAAGCTTACAGTGGTCCCTTGAACTGTACTATCTTTTCATATCTCTTCTAGGGATGGAAATTTTGTTTTCTGCCACATTCCAAATTTGTTCCATGGGGCATGATATAGCTCCTAGTAAGTTTAAGACTCATTGGAAACATAGTTAACCTCTTCCCAGGATCTCAGAATCATTCTTTTCTTTAAAAAAAAAAAAACTATTCTTCTTTCATCTCCTTTTATGAAAATTTCTATCATGTTTTTGGTTAGTCCAAAATGTATAAAGCAAAAAGCCAAAAAGGAGGATATTTATATACAAATTCTCATTTTGGCCTTGTCTTAAGGTAAAATTTCTTTAAAAGTCTCAAACCCCTTCTTTTTAAAAAAATATTTATTTTTTTAATGTTTATTTTAGTTTTGAGAGAGAGAGAGACAGAGTATAAGCAGGGGAGAAACAGAGAGAGAGGGAGACACAGAATGTGAAGCAGGTACCGGGCTCTGAGCTGTCACCACATAGCCCGACGTGGGGCCTGAACTCATGAACTGTAAGATCATGACCTGAGCTGCAGTCGGACGCTCAACCAACTGAACCACCCAGGCACCCCTCAGACCTATTCTTAAAATGGAATAAGGAAAAAAATAAAGAGAAAAATGTATAAATTGATATACTAATAATTATCCTACCTCAAAGTTGTAATGAAAAATAATATCCAAAGACAGAATGAAGTAAAGAAAACCTGTAAGAGGCTAGAAAAGAGAGAGTAATGTTACAGAACAAAAAGATGATCTTGTACCAAAACCTCAAAATGTTCTATGTATTCTTGACAAGAAGTGGATGTGTTTAAATATGGATGGATGGTTTTAAACGACTAAAATAGGAACCCAGACAATTGAATAACCTATGTATATCATGCCTGAACATACACTCACACCACACCCAATATACGTGCATCCCATTAAATATTATTTTAAATATTTGTATAAGACCAGGAATAATTATATTCTGAATAGTTAATGAACAGTGGTGTGTTCTGTTGGAGGTTATAGGTCTGGCTGTTCTAACAAAAACTGGAGAAAACTCATCCTAGACTAATTTTCACACACCAATACTTTCACTTAAACAATGTCTCATTCTTATTTCACGATCTTAAAAATACTATAAGAGCAAGGCATCTGGGTGGCTCAGTCAGTAAAGCATCCGACTTCGGCTCAGGTCATGATTTCACGGTCCATGGGTTCGAGCCCTGCTTTGGGCTCTGTTGACAACTAGCTCAGAGCCTGGAGCCTGCTTTGGATTCTGTGTCTCCCTCTCTCTCTGACTCTCCCCTGCTCACACTGTCTCTCTCTCTCTCTCTATCTCTCAGAAATAAATTTAAAAAAACATTTAAAAAGTTTTTAAAAATAAAAATACTGTTAGAGGAGTCTAGAAATCTTCTCTAATCAAGAATTTATAGAGAATAGTATCTTGTGCTATTTGCTGTCATAAAATTGCAATCTTACATTGCCTAATTTTCTTTGATTTGATAAAGCCCATCATCTAATTTTGTCAAAATTTTACTATTATAATTACTATGATTAGAATACTTGTGAAGGTTAGTAATTTTTGAGCACAGAATTTAGAATGTAGGAAATGAGCTTGACCAGGTCAAGGGATTTACAACCTGGGAATTATATTACTTTGTAATGAGCAATGAGGCAGTTTGGTTTTATAGGTAGAATATTAAATATGAAGGGAGTCAAGAGTTATATTTCTGTTATTTTAAATATCATAATCATTTAATCAGTTGATAATTTAATAGCCATTACCTTTATTTGAATGATAATAATTCTTTAAATTTTCTAGGGACTAGAATTTTGATGCAAATACATATAAATAATCATTGTTACCTGAGTTTTGCTTAATATGAACATATCAATGAGTGTCAGAAGTTTACTCCCAATAGTTCTCTCTTTATAAATTTTTTAAATGTTTTTATTTATTTCTGAGAAAGAGAGAGAGGGAGTCTGAGCAGGGGAGGGTCAGAGAGAGAGGGAGTTACAGATTCTGAAACAGGCTCCAGGCTCTGAGCTAGCTGTCAGCACAGAGCCCAACACGGGGATTGAACCAACGAACCATGAGATCATGACCTGAGCCGAAGTTGGACGCTCAACTGACTGAGCCACCCAGGCACCCAAATAGCTCTCTCTTTAAACGCCTTCCCTTGGATGTGGGTTTATTAAAACTTTCTCAAGAGCAATACCCTAGAAAATAGAACTCTCTTTGCTAGATTAAGAACCTTTGATTTTTCCTAAATTGCCTGCTTTCTATGAGAGGTAAATGAGAAACAAATTATGTTCCAACTGGTCAATGACTGGTACCCTAGTGTGGTTACCTCCCCTCAGTTCTCTAAGTCTTCTAGATAATCGCTGTCAGGACCCCAATGCTATAGTCACTTCTGCAGTGTGGGAAGTGTTGTGAAGTTGCAGATTAAGAGGAAAAAGAAGCCAAAATTCATAAATATTTCAGGCATCTCAGTCACATCGGGCAGCCTGATGGTTTTATTTAGGTAAGTTTTGGCTCTCAGGGATGTAGGGGGATAAGGATAAGAGACATCCTTGGGTGACAATATTTCTTATCCCTTTTTTTCCTGGATTGTGTGAACTCACCCTTTCCATCAGCAGTCTTCGGTAATAGGTAAATCCAACTCTAAGTGTATCTGTGATTTCTACTTTCCTTGATTTTGCTTTTGTGGGTTAAGGAAACACTGCCACCATTTTAATAAAACTCAGGGTGTGAGATTCCACACTATAAGATTTTCAGACAGAATCCTCCAAATCCCCCAACTTTCTAGATTGAGGAACAGTAGTTTTTAAATTGGCTCTGGCCTTCCACTATCCTACCTTCCAGACAATCATATCAAAGAAATTAGAGCATCTGTTAATTTTATTTTCCTTTTCCCTAAAAGACATTAATTACACACATTCTTATTCATAATATGTAAAACTGTTAACTCTTGGGGTGCCTGGGTGGCTCAGTCAATTATGTGTCTGACTCTTGATTTCAGCTGAGGTCATGATCTCATGGTTAGTGACTTCAAGCCCCACATTGGAGTCTGTGTTGATAGTGCAGTGCTTGCTTTGGATTCTCTCTCCCTCTCTCCTGCCTCCTCCCCCCTCCTCCCGCCACACTCTCTCTTTCTCTCTCAAAACAAATAAGTAAACTTAAAGACAAAAGAGTTGAGTAAACATTGTGAAGTAGGGAGATCCAAAGTTCTCTGGTCCTTCAAACACAGCAGTATTGAGGCTAGAAGACTTGTAATTCCAGGAATCCAGGATACAGAGTGACAGAAATGTCAGGGCAGGCCACAGGTACATGATTGTAAATTAGGAGAGATAAAAATGGGTGGCATAAGGGAGGGATCCTTTTTTGTAGAGAGACAAAAGGAAGAGAAAGAGAGGCTGTGGAAGTGTAGGATTATATTTGGACAAGAGAGAAACCTCTCCAGACTATGAACCAGGGAATGGAAAAAGTGGAGAAAGAGCCAATTTCTAACTTGCAACCAGCCTTAGGAATGACGACTCAGGGTTTCAGGAGTTCCTCCGGACAAGAGCCTGTTGCCCTGTGCTCACACCTAAGGGGTAGTGGGAGCCAGCCTGCTTGGTGGCAAGCTTAGAGGCACGTTGAGAGACCAGTCCACTCACTCAAATGCTGAGGGAAGAAGGTATATAGCCTCTCCAAGAACAAAAGACTTTGCAGATACCTGCCAGCCAAAGTTCCTTTGTTAGCTGGGCAGAGTGGTGCTACCCCAGAACCTGGGTGAGGAGAGCAGGATCCTTTAAGACATTGGGGTTTAAATCCCAGCTGAGGTCCTGGGAGGTATGGGAAACTGTAGAGTGGACAAACCGACGATTCATGCCTGCACAGTGCTATGAGGACTGCCTAAACAGATTTTTTTGGGACCCTGGGTCCAGGGAGGAGAGACTGGGGTGTTGCCATTTTTCTCCCCATCACGGACAAGGTGGTGATTCAGAAAACAGGACAGCAGGCCCACAGTGGAGGTAGGAACACCTACACAAAACCATGCCCCTCTGATGCCTTGTAGCTGCATATCTACTGGAGGAAGATTGACACTGATGGAACTATATGACCCCTCCTCCAGACCAACACAGCCAATGGTTCCAAGACATCAACAGACATCAATCCAACAGTTTTGCATTTTCTAATTTGAATCTTGGTCAATTATTATTATATATATTTTTCTTTTCTTTTCTTTTCTTTTCTTCCTCATATTTTTTCCCTTCTCAATTCTGGTTGTTGTTTTGCTTAAGCAGACATTTTTAATTTATTTTCTTTACACCTCTTCTGTATCTCCTTCTTTATTTTCCTCTCTCTCTCTCTCTCTCTCTTCTCTCTTTCTTTCTCTCTCTGTATTAACCCATATCTTTTCTCTGATTCTCTGCATGGTCAATTTTTTTCCTTGCATTTTCTCCGATGTTATCATTTCTCTCTTTGTATTAGATCAAGCTTCTTCCACCACCATCCCCCCCTTTAAATTTTTTCTAAGGTTACTTCCATAAACAAATCAAAGCACACCTGATGGAAGGTGCCAACAACCAGTCTGAGTAGAGAGATAAAGCAACCAAAGTCACAACAACAGAGAGCATACAACATACTCCAGAAATACCTCCAGAAAGGCCAGGCTTTGCACAGTGTATGACTCCTTCTTAATACAGTAGTGTTTGCAGGTACAGGACACATAAGCTATTAAAATATAAAAAGGACAGAACACTAGCCAAAATGATGAAATAGAAGAATTCTTCTCAAAAGAAACTCCAGGAAGAAAAGAAATGAAAATCAAAGAATTGCTCAAAACAGATATAAACAATATATCTGATCAAGAATTTAGAATAATAGTCATGAGATTAATATCTGGACTTAAAAAAAAAACAGAAGACAGCAGAGAATCTATTGCTGCAGAGATCAAGGAACTAGGAAAAGTCACGATGGATTAAGAAATGTGGGAAATGAGATGCAAAATAAACTAGGTGCAGTGACAGCAAGAATGGAAGAAGCAGAGGAGAGAATAAGTAAAATAGAAGACAAAATTATGAAAAATGATGAAACTGAGAAAAATAGAGATAACAAAATACTAGACTAGACTAGGGGAGGATTAGAGACCTAACTGACTCAATAAAATGTAATAATATTTGTATCAAAGGAGTTCCAGAAGAAGAAGAGAGAGAAAGGGGGAGAAGGTTTACTTTACAAATTATAGCTGAGAACTTCCCTAGTCTGGGGAAGGAAACCGAAATTCAAATCTAGAAGGCACAGAGAACTCCCTTTAGATTTAACAAGAATAGGTTTTCACCATGGCATATCATAGTGAAACTGGCAAAATACAAAGATTAAGGGAGTATTCTGAAAGCAGCTAGGGACAAACAGGCCTAGACATTTCAGGGTAGTAGCAAACTTGTCCACTGGAGCTTGGCAGGCCAGAATGGAGTGACAGGAAATATTCAATGTGCTGAATAGGAAAAATATGCAGCCAAGAATCCTTTTTCCAGCAAGGCTGTCATCTAGAATCGAAGGAGAGATAAAGGCTTTCCCAGACAAACAAAAACTGAAAGAGTTCATGATCAATAAACCAGCCCTGCAGGAGAACCTAAGGGGAACTCTACGAGTGGAAGCTCCAAAGATTACAAACGAACATAGGCATCATGACAAGCATGAAACCTACAGATAAGAAAATGACACTAAATCCATATCTTTCAACAATCGCTCTGGTTGTAAATGGACTAAATGACCATCAAAAGAAATAGAGTATCAGAATGGATTAAAAAAAAACAAGATCCATCTATATGTTATCTACAAGAGATTCATTTTAGACCTGAGGACACTTTCAGATTGAAAATGAGGTGATGGAGAACCATCTCTCATGTTGCTGGAAGTCAAAAGAAAGCTACAGTAGCCATACTAATGTCAGACAAAATATTTTAAACTAAAGACTGAAACAAGAGATGAATAAGGGCATTATATCATAATTAAGTAGTCTATTCATCAAGAAGAGTTCACAATTGTAAATATTATGACCCCAAATATATAAATCAATTAATCACAAACATAAGCAATCTTATTGATAAGAGTAGGGTAATTGTAGGAAACTTTAATACTCCATTTAAGGCAACAGATAGATCATCTAGGCAGAAAATCATTAAAGAAAAAATGATCTTGAATGATACACTTGACCAGATGGAACTGGTATATATATTCAGAACTTTTCATCCAAAAGCAGCAGAATACACA
Source organism: Proteles cristata cristata (assembly GCA_017311185.1). Lineage (NCBI taxonomy): Eukaryota > Metazoa > Chordata > Mammalia > Carnivora > Hyaenidae > Proteles > Proteles cristata. Next base: position 1,307,452 of record JAESUZ010005128.1, on the reverse strand, counting down.
TTCTTCTCAAATGCACATGGAACATTCTCCAAAATAGATCATATACTGGGTCACAAAATAGTCCTCAGAAAACATAAAAGAATTGAGATTATACTATGCATATTTTTAGATCACAACACTATGAAACTTGAAATCAACCACAAGAAAAACTTTGGAAAGCCTTCATATACGTGGAAGTTAAAGAATATACTACTTAAGAATGAACTGGTCAACCAGGAAATTTAAGAAGAAATTAAAAAGGTATAGAAGAAAATGAAAATGAAAACATGACAGCCCAAACCCTATTCAACAAGGGCAGTCCTAAGAGAAAAATACATTGCAGTCCAGGCAATCAAGAAACAAGAAACAAGAAAAATCCTGAATACAAAACCTAACCTATCACCTACAGGAACTATAAGCAGAATAGCAAAGAAACCCCAAAGGCAACATAAGAAGAGAAATAATAAAGGTTAGAGCAAAAATAAACACTACAGAACTCAACCCCCCCCCTCAAAAAAACAAAACAAAACAAAAAACCCAAAAACCAGTAGTACAGATTAATGAAACTAGAGCTGTTTTTTTTTAAAGAATAAACAAAATTGATAAACTAACAGCCAGACTTCTAGAAAAGAAAAGAAAGAGAGCCCAAATAGATAAAATCATGAATGGAAGAGGAGAGATCACAACCAACACCACAGAAATACAAACAATTATAAGAGAATGCTATAAAAAATTATATGCAAACAAACTGGATGACCTGGAAGAAATTGACAAATTCCTAGACACCCACATACTACCAAACTCGAATGGGAAAAATTAGGAAATTTGAGCAGACCCATAAACAATTAAGACATTGAATCAGTTATCAAAAATCTCCCAACAAATAAGAGTCCTGTGCAAGATGGCTTCCCAGGTGAATTCTATCAGACATTGAAAGCTTCTCAAGCTGTCCAAAAAATTAAAATGGGAAGAAATCTTCTGGACTCACTCTATGAAGTCCAGTATTACCTTGACTCCCAAATCAGACAGAGACCCTACTAAAAAGGAGAATTACAGGCCAATATCCCTGATGAACATGGATGCAAAAATTCTCAACAAGATCCTAGCAAATCAAATTCAACAGTATATTAAAAGAATTCTTCACCATGATCAAGTGGGATTCATTCCTGGACTGAAGGGCTGGTTCAGTATTAGCAAATCAATCAATGTGATACATCACATTAGTTGAAGAAAGGATAAGAGCCAGATGATCCTATCAGTACATGCAGAAAAAGCATTTGACAAAATATAGCATCTTTTCTTAATAAAAAACCTTCCAGAAAGTAGGGATAGAAGGAACATACATTAACATCATAAAAGCCATTTATGAAATGCCCACAGTTAATATAATCCTCAATGGGGGAAAAATAAGAACTTTCCCAGAAATCAGGAACATGACAAGAATGTCCACTCTCACCACTGTTGTTTAATATAGTGTTGGAAGTCCTAGCTTCAGCAATCAGATAACAAAATGAAATAAAAGCATCCAAACTGTCAAAGGAAAAATCAAACTTTCATTTTTTGCAGATGACATGATATTCTACATGGAAAACCTGAAAAATTCCACCAAAAAGCTGCTAGAACTGATACATGAATTCAGCAAAAACCATAGGATATAAAATTAATGTACAGAAATTGGTTGTCTTCATTGATGAATGAATGGTAAAATTCATTTACCAATGAAGCAGTAGAAAGAGAAATCAAGGAATCAATCCCATTTAAAATTGCACCAAGACCCATAAAATACCTAGGAACAAACCTAACCAAAATATAAAAGATCTGTATGCTGAAAACTATAGAAAAGTTACAAAAGCAACTGAAGAAGACACAAAAAAAAGGGAAAAATATTCCATGTTCAGGGATTTGAAGAATAAATATTATTAAAATGTCAATACTACCCAGAGCAATATACACATTCAGTGCAATCCCAATCAAAGTTGCACCAACATTCTTCTCAGAGCTAGATCAAGCCATCCTAAAATTTGTATGGAACCAAAAAAGACCCCAAATACCAAAATTAATGTTGAAAAGGAAAACCACAGTGGGAAGCATCACAATCCAGGACTTAAGCCTCTATTATAAAGTTGTAATCATCAAGACAGTGTGGTATTGTCACAAAAACAGACACAGAGATCAATGGGATAGAATAGAGACCCAGAATTGGACCCACAAATGTATGGCCAACTAATCTTTGGCAAAGCAGCCTAGAGTATCCAATGGAAAAGGACAGTCTATGGGTGCCGGGAGAACTGGACAGCAATATGCAGAAGAATGAACCTGGACCATTTTCTTACAGTATACACAAAAATAAACTCAAGATGGATGAAAGACCTAAATGTGAAACAAGAAACCAGAAAACCATGGAAGAGAAAACAGGCAACAACCTCTGTGACCTCAGCTGCAACAACTTCTTACTTGAAACGTCACCAAAGGCAAGAGAATAAAAGCAAAAATAAACTATTGTGACCTCATCAAGATAAAAAGCTTCTGCACAGCAGAGGAAACAATCTACAAAACTAAAAGGCAGCTGATGGAATGGGAGAAGATATTTGCAAATGACATATCAGATAAAGGGTTAGTATCCAAAATCTATAAAAAACTTACCAAACTCAAAACCCAAAAAAACAAATAATCCAGTGAAGAAATGGGCAGAAAATATGAATAGACACTTCCAAAGAAGATATCCAGATGGCCAACAGACACATAAAAAGATGCTCAACATTGCTCATCATCAGGGAAATATAAATCAAAACCACACTGAGATACTACCTCACACTAGTCAGAGTGGCTAAAATTAACAATTCAAGAAACAATAGATATTGGTGAGGATATGAAGAAAAGGGAACCCTCTTGCACTGTTGTTAGGAATTCAAACTGGAGCCGCTGCTCTGAAAAACAGTATGGACTTTCCTTAAAGAATTAAAAATAGAATTACCCTAGGACCCAGCAATAGCACTACTAAGAATTTATCCAAAGGATACAAGAGTACTGATTCATAGGGGCTCATGTGCCCCAATGTTTATAGCAGCACTATTAACAACAGCCAAATTATGGAAGAGCCAAAATGCCCATCAACTAAGGAATGGATAAAGAAGTAGTTTATATATACAATGGAAGACTACTTGGCAATGAGAAAGAATGAAATCTTGCCATTAGCAACAACATGGATGGAACTGGAAGACATTATGCTAAGTGAAATAAGTCAGTCAAAGAAAGACAGATATCATATGTTTTCACTCACAGATGGAATTTGAGAAACTTAGCAGAAGACCATGGGGGAAGGGAAGGGGAACAAAATAGTTACAGAGAGGGAGGAAAACCATAAGAGACTCAAACGCAGAGAACAAACTTAGGGTTGAGGGAGGGACTGCGGGGAGAGGAAAATGGGTGACGGGCACTGAAGAAGGCACTTGTTGAGATGAGTACTGGGTGATGTATATAAGTGATGAATCCCGGGAATGTACTCCTGAAACCAAGAACACACTGTATACACTGTATACTAGCTAACTTGACAATAAATTATATTTTGGAAAAATAAATACATAATAAAATAATTTTTTTTAAAAGAGTCCAGGATAAAAGTGTAAAAAAAAAAAAAAACCCTGTCAACTCTCAGGGACAGTTATATAGAAGAATATTAATCTATGAGATAAATTTTGATACATTTTTATACTGATTTCATTATTAAAATATGCAGTATGAGTTAAATATGTTTTAAGTATTTCTTGTTTTTATAAATTTCTGTCTACATTATCTATGAAAAGAAAATCATTGATACTAGAGAAAAGTAGAAGGTCAGATTAATATAAGAGGAGCTATAGGACCAAGGCACTTTCTAGAATATGAATAAATGTAATGCAATCCAAGAATTACATAAGTAAATTGCTCAAGTGGTGATGAGGAAACTTATCATTCAAATAGAGAAGACAATTAACTGGGGTTTTCACCTCACATCAAAGAACAGAATACATGCCAGTTAATTAAAAGACAACTTTATACTTCAAATTATGAAGGTTTATGAAAATGGATATAACATTTGTTAGATGAGGAAAATTTCTCAATAAATTTTTGAAGATAAAATCAATAGCTTTACTTACAAATTTAAATGTTCTGCGTGTCTAACAACAAAACGAATGGCAAAAAATAGTCAACATAGAAGGTATATAAATTGTCCCTGGTTTGGGAGCTACTTTGAACTTTGATCGTCTTAATGCACTTTATTGAATTTTGTCATAATCTGAGTCATCTTCTGATGTTTAAAGAAGTCCACATTCTACTGATGTCTGCAATAGAAGCTAGATGCTTGATTTTCCCACTTCTTTATCAGCTACTACAAAATACTGCACCGAAACCTTGGCCTATCATTTGCATCCAGCTGGTACATTCATTCAGGAGTTGATTACTTAGCAAAGTGGAAAAGATGATAGTTCAACTGATCTAGGATTACCGAGTCACCAGTACCACATGTGATCATACTTATTTTTCATATTTACAAGGTCTCTTTTGGGTGCTTACCTTCTTAGATAATAACCACATTTTTTCTTACCAGCTCATCACCATCTGACCCTCCTCCTATAAGAATTAATTTTATTTTACATGCTTCAGCATGCACCTTCTCCCTTGGTTTAGTTTCTTTTATTTATGTGCCTGCACTAAACATGTAATGCATTACACCTGCCATCCTTCCTTTAATGATTTCTTGGAAGAACCCAAGAGGAAGTCAAATGGCAAATAAGTATGAGAAATGTAGCTTTTAGAGTCCTAGCACCGGGATCACTGGGTATAGAGGGTAGAGTTGAAGTTGATAAACAATACAAAAATAATCATAGTGCCTCATGCATTTGTTTTCATGATTGAGCTAGTTCTTGAAATGATCTTACAAATAGGTGCTAAATAATAATAGCAGTAATAGTTATAACTACTATAATAGTAATAACAATGATAATAATACTTTATGATTCACTCCATGACTCTTTTTTTCTTTGAAGTAGCATCTGCGGATGATGTTATCAGTTGATGTGCCTTCCCTCAAATTTACAAGTTGAATTCCTAACTTTCAGTACTTCAGAATCTGATTTTATTTGGAAATTGGGTTATTGCAGATGAATGAATGACGTCCTCATAAAAAGGGGAAATTTGGGCTCAGGCATACACACATAGGGAAAACACCACGTGAAGATGAAGCTGGATACATATAACATAAGGAATGTCAAAGTCGGCCAGCAAATCACAAGAACTAGGGGAGTGACATAGTACCAATTCTTCCTTACAGCCTTCAAATGCAACACTGTTAACATTTTGATCTCAGACACTGGCATCTGGCACTGTGCGACAACAAATTTCTGTTTGTTAAGCCTCCTGCTTTGTGGCATTTTATTACAGCAGATCTAGCAAGGTAATACCAATGGTAATATTTATTTGATTTCTCCTTTTATGCTGGCTACTAAGATCAGAGATATGCACCTGATACAAGGGTAGACAAGTTATATGGTGCCAGTAGTAGTTAACAGACAATATCTGCAACATTTGCTCACATGGATTAATAAAGAGAGTAGGGAACAGAAATTATAAGCAGGAAGAAGTAATGTATTAGAAGGGAAAGTACAGAATCATTAATAGCAAGGACAAGCATAGGTTAAAGACATATAGAGTTTAGGGGCACCTGGGTAGCTCTGTTGGATAAGTGACCAGTTAACTCTTGGTTTCAGCTCAGGTTATGATCTCATTGCTCTTGGGTTTGAGCCTCGCATCCAGCTCCATGCTGACAGTGAGGACCCTGCTGTTGGGATTCTTCTCTCTCTTTCTCTCTGTTGCTCCTGCGCCTGCTCTCTCTATCTCTCTCAAATAAATAAACTTAAAAAAAGATACATAGAGTTTACATTAGTAATCAAAATGACAAAGCAATGAGGTTATAGGATAAAGCTAAAGCAGAATTTAGGGGGAAAATCTTATTCTCAATGCAGATATTGGAAAAGAAGAAAAAATAAAAGTAAAGTATTTGAGATTCAATATCAAGAATCTAGAAAATATAACAGCTAAGTAAATTCAAACTAAAATAAAAAATCAAAATAAAATAAAAATAAATGAAATAAAATATGTACAGCAAAGGAAAATCTATAAAGCCAGATTAAGTAAGTTCTGAAGAAAAATGAAAACAAAATTAAACTCTAGTTATAAATAGAAAAAATAAAGTGACAATAATCAATAATCAAAATTAGAAATAAAAGGGAGTATCACAACTGATCTTCCAGTCATTAATAATATTACAAGCAACTATGTCAATAAATTTGAAAATGTTGATGAAGTGGACATATTCCTTGCAAATTGCAGCTTCACATAACTGGTACAGAAATAAAAAGTATGAATGTTTCTAAATCTGTTAAAGAAATTTAATTAATATAAAAAATATTTCTCTAGGGAAAATTTGAAGTCCAGATAGCTTTGCTGGTGAATTCCTCTATACATTTAAGAAGGAAATATTATAAATTTTACACAGTTATTTCAAAGAATAGCAAGAGAGAATACTTCTTAATTTGTTTCATAAAACCAGAATACCTTGATACAAAAACTTATCAAGGACATTACAAAAAACAAAATAACAGATGTTGGTGAGGAAGCAAAACAGGAGAACCCTTTTGCACTGCTGGTGGGAATGCAACCTAGTGCAGCTGCTCTGGAAAACAGTATGGAAGTTCCGTAAAAAATTAAAAGCAGAACTATCATATGACCCAGTAATTGCACTACTGGGTCATCCAAAGATTACAAAAATGCTGATTCAAAGGGCACATGTACCCCGGTGTTCATAGCAGTGTTATTAACAATAACTAAATTATGGAAAGAGCCCAAATGCCCATCAACTGACGAGTGGATAAAAAAGAGGTGGTTTATATACATAATGAAAGACTACTTGTTGATCGAAAAGAATGAAATCTTGCCAATTTGCGACAATGTGGATGTAACTAGAGTGTATCATTTGTATTAAAAAACAAATATCATGTGACTTCACTCATGCTGAATTTAATAAAGCAGCTGAACATAGAGGAAGGGAATGAAAAATAAGATAGAAACAGAAAGGAAGGCAAACCCGAAGAGACTCTTAAATACAGAGAACAAACTGAAGGTTGCTGGAGGGGAAGTCGGTAGGGGGATGGGCTAAATGGGCTATGGACATTAAGGAGTGTACTTGTTGAGATGAGCACTGGGTGTTATATGTAAGTGGATTCTACTCCTGAAATCAATACTACATATATGTTAACTAATTTGAATTTAAATAAATAAATAAAGTAAAAAAGATTACAGAACAATATTCCTCATTAACTCTGACAAAACCTTAAACACGATTGTAACAAATAAAAAACAAAAATACATGAAAAGTAAAATATATCATAATCAAATGAGGTTGATTTCTATAATTCAAATTTGGTGTAATATACAAAGTTAATCAGTTGTAAACAGAGTAAACAGGAAAATAATATTATTTCAACAATTAAAGAAAAACTATTTCAGTGAGATTTAACACCCATTCATGAGTGAAAATAAAAACAACAGGATGGATCTTATATGCATTGTGTTGCACTAATAGGACCAAACTCAGAAAAGTATATATTATATGATCACATTTATGTGAACTTCAAGAGCAGGTGAACTGACTTATAGTTTGGGATATAGAGTGGTTACTTCTGTGGGTAAGTGTTTAGAAGGGGCATGATAGAGTCTTTGAGGTGCTGGGGATATTCTATATCCTGATTTGATTAATAATAGCATGGATGAATACATGTATAAAAATTCATTGATATGCACACTTTAATATCTCAAAATAATTAAATGACAGAGCATTAGAAATAAAAAAAAATTCTCAGCACTGAGAGGAGGACAAGTAAACTATCTTAGATGAATCACATGATTTTCCTCTGTTTCAGTTCCCTTGAGTTCTTGGTTGATCTTGCCTTCTTACCAAGTAAGTGTGAGGTCATCTTATCCTATTTGGCTCTTCCCATGAGTACTGGATCTGTCGCGTGATTTATTCTCTTCCAGTTTTCCTAGTGTGTCTTCAGCAATAACCTGATCATGGAGTGAATCTCTGGGATGACTAAGCATCTCTCCACCCCAACACCAAGCTTACGTCTCCCTTTGTACTTCTATAGGTTTGTTCTTCCCATTCGGAAAGTTATCCCTTTTTCCTCTTCATTTATCCACAACCTATTACACTGTAGAACCCTTTAAAGTCACTGTTGACAGAGTATACTACCATCTCTAATAGTTTTTGCATTGCATCTATACTGCATAATGAACCCTTTATTTGATATTCCAGATATCCCCTTAGTCACTCTTTCACCTGATTCAGATTTCTGCTCAAATGTTTTTGGTCCTCCTTAAATCCTTTCTCATAATTGCAACCCCTCAACTCTCCTGCAGTCCTTATGCTTCTTTATTTTTATTTCAATTAATTTCACATACATATACACCAAAACAAAGAAAAACACTTGTGAACATTAAAAATAATGACTAGAACATAATGGGTATTCAGTAAATATTTAATGAACAACTGAATACTAGAATACTCCTAATTTTGTGCACAGCACAATGTTATGATATATTGCATTCTATTTTTAATGGCTAATATTTGTTATATGTGTATGTGTTGTAGTTAGATAGACTTTTTTATTATTAACTCATTTACTGAGGTACTATTTTCTGAGTTCTTTGAATATTTTCCACTGATATCCCATAATATCTGATAATATTTTCTTTAAATTTATAGTTAGAAATAAATTAATGGCTTAAAACCTATTTTAATTTACTTCTTTTCCAATTCATCTGTTGCAGCAGAGGCATTATAAGCACTAGGGTAGTGAAAAACATAATGTTAGTCTACCCCGGAATATAGGTGATTTGAAGAAAACCAAGGCAGTATGTAAGTCAATAATATGCTTAAATCATAAGGGTAGAAGGATTCCAGAGGAAGCTAAAATTAAAACAATATATGGTTGTATAATCAGAGGAGGGATCTTATTGAACTTAAGGATGATCTAAAAATTCAGATATATGTGCAGCAATATTCCAAATAGTAAAAACACAATCAGATCATTATTTTCTCCCATAAGGTATTTTATTACCTCATTATTATTTGTTTTTTCTCCCTCAGTTTGCTGAAATATATATTTCCTTTGTTTCACTAAGTACCTTCTTGATTACATATATTTACTGCCCAAAGCCATTTAAATAATGCTATTTATAAGACATAATTAAAATTCCTATTTTTTTTTAATGAAAAAGCACAATTCAACACTAACAGTCCCAAATAATCAGTACAGCTTAAACAACTCAGGATTAGTCTAGTCATACAGAAGCTGGAACAAATTAGTTGAGAATCAAGAACTATTTAGTTTCTTAAAGATCTCTAAATCCTAATAAATGAGCAGTTTGGTGTAAAAAAAGAAAATGGGTAAAGATTTTCAGCATGACCTCCACTATTTCTATAGGTTTCTTGAAAACAAAAAGGGGTGAACTAATATATGCTATTGTAGCAAATATTCTTAGTAGCACCGGTATCTTTAAACTGTACTGATAGTTTTAATTTAAATTAAACTCATTGTTATCAGTCCTTGCAGATGTGTGAAAAAGTTTACTGTCTAAATGGCACCATAAAGTGAAACTGAATAATACAACAATAAAAATGAAGGCAGGTTAATTAAAATGAAACCCATGAAAATTTCTCCAGGAGAGATAGCCTATCCTATTTCATATTGTAAGTCAAATCCTTCCCTTTCTCCCATTCCTCACATCTCCAAGTTCTTAGACTTACAATTGGAAATAAAATTTTACAATAAATTTGAGTAAAGAATGCATGTCAAAACATACAAATGTCTGTGGGCTTTTCAAAAATTCCATTTTTTTCTTTTTCTGTTTAAAAATAATGAATTTAAATCATTCCAAAGAGTATATTATGAAAGCAAACAATCAGCCCAGACAAGGTAAAAAGAGGAAAGAATTTGCCCCAGAAATAAAAGGAGGAGAACAGCTAAAGATGAAATATTTTGTGTTATTCAAATTGCAAATGTGGTTATTTTTTATCAATGTCTCCAATACCATTTTGGCAGCTTTGAATAAATGATGAAAGGTAGCATCTTTTTCTTGCCACTGTTATCAACAATTTAGACAGGGCAATTAGTTTCTCCTAGGTGCATGAGGTTTCTTTTCTCCTCAAAAATTTTGCCATTATTTTTATGTTCAGGGTTTCCATCTCCTTGGTGGTAGATTTGATAATTTCATTAAAAAGTGTCCATTGTGAGGGATGGGGCAGGGGGGGGGGACGTAAAAGTGAAATTAGGACCAGAAAAATGATTACTTTTGGTAGAGAATTCATAAACATGCCAGTTTTCTACCATTGCCTTCATTTTACAGTGACAAATTTGAGGATGTATTTAGTATTTCAGCTTCTTGAAAAAATGATTTACAAATATTGATTTTTTTAAATGTTTGTTTAGTTTTCAGAGAGAGAGATAGACAAAGCATGAGTGGGGAAGGGACAGTGAGAGACAGAGAGAGAGCAGGAGACAGAATCAGAAGCAGGCTCCAGGATCTGAACTGTCAGCTCTGAGCTGTCAGCCCAGAGTCCGATGTGGGGCTCCAACCCACCAACAATGAGATCATGACCTGAGCCAAAATCAGATGCTTAACCCACTGAACCACCCAGATACCCCAATACTATAATTTTTTGAAGTGGCTCCTAAAACAAGGTGTTACTAAATGTGTTTAGGCTGTTTGTAATCTGGGCGTCCGTACAGTTAGTCCTTTTGGCAATGATAAGCATCCTCTAACTCAGTTTCTCCTAAACACAATATGAAGTAAATATGCCCGTCATTGTCATTTGAACTAAGTCTCATAAACTCAGAGAGGAGTGTGGTCAAAGCAATTCCTAGATTTCCTTCAGATAAAGTTCAGTTCCTGCATCTTGACCTCATAAAAGAGTGATTATTTTTGTTGTTAATTTACTGCCTACCTTCTTGGTAGGTCAAGCTACTTCTGAGGGGAAGGCTCCCTGCTTAGTATCACCTACAATCCCGCAAGCAAAGCCTTCACAGAAACTGCCCAGACCCTTGAGCCTGATTAGCAGGATTCAACCCCCAGGGTCTGGGGAGATACTTCCAAAGAGAGAAATATCTCTTTTCTTCCCTATAGAAGATTCTCCTGGCATTAAGAATGTAGTCTTGCCCATGACATTTATTTCCCCTCATGTTTCTTCCATGAGGGTGCAGCTAGAGCTGGCTGGACTGTTCAGATCTGAGAAAACCCACAGTGAGGGTGAGAGAGAAAACAGCCTTATGAGGGTGGTGAATATGCACATGTGGTGCAGCAAATGCTTTCTGTCTGGATCTGGCCCTGGTCTCTGTCCTCTGACCCTAGCCAGTGACACTTTTGAAATTTAGGATGGTGCATCTAAGCAAAACAAAGCACAGTTTAACAGTTTTACTCATCAAATATCAGGTTGAGAGGTTTTCTTTGTTTTTGGTTTTGTCTCTGTGTCTGTATTTCATCTGGGTGGTTGAATGGCTGCCCCACACCAGGAATCCGGTATTTGTAGGGAATCCAGAGGAACAGACTTTCAATTTTTCTAAGACACCCCTCAGGAAAAATGGCATTTGACATTGCTTGTAATAACTTATTCTAGAAGAATAACATATTCTTCTAGGTTGTATTTTCATCACACTTTTGGTATATGCGCTTATCTATTGATGTAATTATCCCAAGAGTTTTGGAAAAGGCAAGAGGAAAGCTAAAATAAAGTTACAAGCAAATATTTGCCATAAATCTTTAACTGAAAGTGAGACCAGTATTTACTAATTTTATCAGCCCTAGCCAAAGCTGATCTTCTCTGTAAATACATTCTTTGACTAACCCACCCAGGCTTGTCTCTTCTTTCTCTGCTATTGTATAACAATATTTAAAAAGTCAATTCATTTGGCAATTAATTGTATGTGCCTTGTCACATTTTTTTTGGTTAATGGATTAACTGTTATTTTGAAATTGCTCTTTTCTTTATTTTTTTTTAAATAGGAATGCTTTCTTTTTTTAAGTGTTCATGTTTCAGAGAGAGGGGGGAGGTGGAGGGGCAGAGAGGAGGACAAGGGTCCAAAGCAGGCTCTGCATTGACAGCAGAGAGCCCCGATGTAGAGCTCGAACTCACAAAACCGTGAGAGCATGACCTGAGTTGAAGTTGGACACTTAACCTACTGAGCCACCCAGGCCCCCTTTCCTTATGTTTTTAAAATTTAATACAAATACATTGTGAGATTTTAAAACACACAGATCTATGTTTTTAAAACTCTATGACAGCAATGATAATAGTCAAACTGCATTGAGTTCTTACTGCATGACAGATATTGTTCCATATTGTTCCATATATTGTTTTATTTACATCAGCACATGGGGTCCTCACCACAAACTTGTGAGATTAGTGCCATTATCAAATCACCTTTTCATTGATGTGTAAGGCAAGTAATAGATAGTAAGTGCTTGAGTTGCATTTATTCTAGCCCCCAACATTTGATCCAAAAAACAGCAGATATTTTATACACAGAAGATATTGAATTTGAACCCACTATGAGTACAATGAGGCCTTCAGACTTCCACATATGATATTTACAAGTTTATAGTCCAAAGAGTTCATATTTCTACCTTTACATGGAAGGGAAAACCAAGCCTCTATCAAAAAGAAACAATAATATACAACACAAGAGTTAGATGAAATACCCATTTTCTAGTCTTTAACCTCTTCTCATGTCACTGTCACAGAACCATTGGTGGGGAAGGCAGGACTCTGGTCCAGACCCTTTTCAATTTAGTCTAAGTTGAATTCCCAGGAATATTTTTATTGGGTTACTACCAGGATAGGCCGTTAGTAAATGAATTTATAAAAGAAAGTTTCCTTCACAAAGGCCTTGGTAGGAAAGCTTTAACAAGATTTGTTGAGTACTCCATGAGTAATAGATTTAAGGAGGTCAACAAAACAGACATTTTTATTATACACTGTACGGTATTTTATTACATCAATCCTTTGGCTTCCATGTGGTAACCTTTCAAAAACTTTTTAGAGCGATTTGTTAAAACCACTTATTGAATTTAGCTATAATAGAATCTTACAGAGTTTGCATCATTTTTTTCTTCATGATGAAATCTAAGACATTCTCTAATTAGCCTGATTTTTTAAAGCATAACTCAAATAAAGACAAGGTAAAGAGTTCTTGACATTTCTGTATAGCTTATTCTTCGTTTCCCAGTCATTTATCAAAAAATACTTTCAACATTAATTTTATTCCGTATATATATATATATTAAACTTTGTGATCACATGTACAGATAAGTTTAAATGTAAGCCGATTGTTTTCAGGAGTTTTTTGGCATGTTTTAAATTTTATTTTTAAAGTCTATTAATTTTGAGAGGGAGAGAAAGCATGAGTGGGGACAGGCAGGAGAGAAAGAGAATCCCAGGCAGGTTCTGCACTATCAGCATGGAGCCCAATGTGGGGCTCAAACTCATGAATCATGAGATCATGACCTGAGTCGAAATCAAGGGTTAAGCTTTTAACTGAGTGAGCCACTCAAGCTCCCTGAATGTTTTGGAATATTTTAAAATATGCTTCTAATTGATCATTAATTTATTCAATCATTTGGTTGGTAAATATTGATTACAAGAATGTATTATATGCTAATTGTAGCAAGTTAAGATATTTTGCTCAGCAAAACAAACACATACCTTGCCCCCAGTCTCATGAGGAAGGCAAAAATTCATGGAGAAATTACATCAACACATAAACTCTAACAGTATCACCTCTAGGAATCAAGATATATTAGTAACTTTGAAAACCTATGGAAGATATGTATCATATCTTTAGTGAAATTCTCTAATACAGGCAAAGTAGTGTTACTGCAGAGCTTGCTTTTTGTTTGTTTGTTTGTTTTGTTTTGTTTTTCAGCATTTCTGTTGAATATTGAACTTTCATCCACTAGGTAAACTGGAGCCAACGAAGTATCAAAGTTGAGAAAACATACCATATAAAGAGACATTTCTTTACTTCCAATGCTAAGTAATAAAGCTTTAAAAATGGCAACAGTTGATGAAGGTATATTAGTGCATTGTTACTCTATAGAGGGAATAAAGCCTCAAGGGTCATTTCCTTATCAAAAGCATCATTCAAGGGCACCTGTGTGGCTCAGTCGGTTAAGCAGTTAAGCGCCGGACTTCAGCACAGGCCATGATCTCAGGGCTTGTGAGTTCAAGCCCCACATGGGGCTCTGTGCTGACAGCTCAGAGCCTGGAGCCTGATTCAGATTCTGTGTCCCTCTCTCTCTGGCCCTTCCCTACTCTCTCTCTCTCTCTGAAAAATAAATAAACATTAAAGATTTTAAAAAGCATCATTCAAGAAATGTATTATTGTTTTTACAGGTGAAATGTTTCCACGTGAAAAAATCAACTGCAAACACAGATACTATTTACTTGAAAAAGATGTTTCTTCTTCTAAATTGATCAAAGTTAAGTCAAACATAGATAAAAGTCACTGTTAGGATCCTGTTCCCTAGCAATTTAGGACTCTAGATTTCTCTTCCAGAAATGCATTTCTAGCTGTCTCGAACTGGCTTATGATCATTGTTTCTGCTGATATCATTGACATTCTGTTTTATATTTTATCTTTACTTTGTGCTAAGAAATGTTACCTGAATGTTTTTAAGCTCTTTACTTCTCACTTATCACTTTAACTTTGTCTGAGGACAGTTGGCACTTTTAATAAAAAGCAGTACAACCTGACTCATTTCTACCCATGTATTCAATTGAAATGAAATCACCAGTTTGGAAAAATATACATTTTTAAAATGTATACCACCATTTTTATAAAATTTATAAAGAGTAGTTTATTACCTGAGAATAAGACGGTAAAAACAAACAAAAACTCACTAAACCTCACAATTATATTTTATTTATTTATATACTTATTGACTTATGTATTTATATTCTTTAATGTTTGTTTATTTTGAGAAAGAGAGACACAGCCTGAGTCAGGGAGGGGCAGAGAAAGAGAGGGAGACACAGAATCTGAAACAGGCTCCAGGCTCTGCCGTGTCACCACAGAGCCCTTCGCAGGGCTCATATCTATGAACTGTGAGATCATGACCTAAGCCAAACTTGGATGCTTAACCAACTGAGCATTAAAGATAGATATAAAATGAATTAATTTATTGCTACTTTAAATGTTTATGTAAACTAACTTTAGGGAGCTAATAGCATTTATCATTTATCCTAGAGTTTTGCATGAACACCAATTCATTATTTTTTTACATCTGTAAAATATATATTTCTTCAAAATACCTTAACTGAAATTATTTATATAGATGAAGTGTAAAAATACATTTGAATCTGTTACTTTTTTGACATAAACTTGACTAATTATTTTAAAATC
Source organism: Proteles cristata cristata (assembly GCA_017311185.1). Classification (NCBI taxonomy): domain Eukaryota; kingdom Metazoa; phylum Chordata; class Mammalia; order Carnivora; family Hyaenidae; genus Proteles; species Proteles cristata. The sequence goes on along the minus strand of JAESUZ010005128.1, from coordinate 1,291,979 downwards.
CAGATGGCAAAAATATCTCAGCACAAAATATCACAATACCTTTGCAATGCATTTAAATTTATACAATGCTAAATTATGTTTATAGAAAGAACAAGATAATCAAAGGTAATTTGGAACAATTTTTTTCTGATGCTTTACAATAAAATTACTTGAATGGGTGTTAAACAAATGTATAGATATTATTCAGAATTTAAGAAATACCGTAGTTAGCTATCCAAATCAGGGCTAATCAGAAATAGAATTGACAACCTTGAGTTTACAAACCTGAATAAAAGGTTACTGCTAATATTTAGGTTTTTATTCTCAGAAGATTTATATTTGAACTAGAGTGATCACCAGTCAGCAGCCAGGTTAATCACACCACATTGTGTTAGTACCATGTTGTTCTCAAGCAGAAGTAATGTTAAAAAGCTGGATAATGTGAAGTCAAATATTCAAAGACAAACGATTGTGGAGCTATTCAAATTATAAAAAATGTGTGATGTTGATTTGAATTAACAAATTGAAGTGAGTATCTTTTTTCAAATGACTGTTAATGTTAATAAGCAAAGAGGCAGAGTACAGAAGCTCCACTAATCAGGAGTTGTTAATGGTGGGTCAAAAGAACTAAGTGATGGAGGCAAATTTTATACACTTAGTAATAAGTAGGAGATTATTATGTATGATTTTATCTTAATTGGTTTTGAAAATTAATTGGGTGGTAACAAAAGCTGGCATAAAGCTTTTCATTTGAATAGAACAATTAAAAACCCCAAAAGGCTTAGAGTTGATGATAACCACTCTACTGGATTAACTCCTAGCTATAAAATCAGAAGAGATTTATTATTTATCTGAAAATTGAGTTAATGTTAATGACTAATGTATGTTACTTAGCTGGAAACATTTCTACTTTTCAAAGCATGTTTCTTTGGTCAAGGTCAAGTCTGTATAAAATTGATATAATAGTAAGTGACTTCTGTGACTACATTTTTTTTTCTCATTCAGAATTGGAAATGTATGTAATGAAAGTAGTAAGACATAGTATTTATTACCCTTTACTTCAATAACTGAACTTTTTTTTGTCTTCTGTAATATCTGCCCTACTAAAGTAATATTTGTTTTAAATTAGAAATAAGAACAATCATTTCTATATTTACTTGTCTTCATAAGGTTATCATTATATATATCATCCTTTTCTAAGTTTAATTTCTGAAAATTTCATGTTATCTTCTAATATAGTCATTAAAACAGAAATATGTGTTCTAGCCTTGACATTTGTTAAAGATACTTTGAAATGAGCACTAGTGTGTCAGCAACTGATGGATAGAGTCACTCTTAATCATGTTAACATTAACACTGATCAAATCTTTATTTCTATAATTTTAAGTGGTACAAAAATATTTATAACTATAGGATAATATTTAGTCACAAGTGACATGTATATATTTACAGTCCTGATGCAGTGCTATGTATGTATTTCTAGAGTTATGCTTAACTGGTTAATATTCAAGAGCAAACTTTAGCTCTTCTTCCAGCTTTTATCAACTAATTTCTTTTATTTATTTATTTATTTTTAAAATATTTATTTATTTTTTGAGAGAGAGTATGCGAGCAGGGAGGAGCAGAGACAGAGGGAGACACAAAATCAGAAGCAGGCTACAGGCTTGAGCTGTCAGCACAGGGCCTGATGCAGGGCTCCAACAAACAAACTGTGAGATCATGACCTGAGCTGAAGTCGGACATTTAACCAACTGAGCCACCCAGGTGCCCCTCTTTTAAAAATTTTTTAAAATGTTTATTTATTTTTGATACAGAGACAGAGTGCGGGATGTGGAGGGGCAGAGAGAGGGAGACACAGAATCTGCAGCAGGCTCCAGGCTCTGAGCTGTCAGCACAAAGTCCAACATGAGGCCCTAACCCCTGAACCTTGAGATCATGACCTGAGCCGAAGTCAGACCCTTAACCGACTGAGCCACCCACGTGCTTTCAACTAATTTCTATCAGACATTACAAACCTACTTTATCCATATTTTACCTTCTTACTATTTAAAAAAGAGTGGAAATGTTTTTGTATGTCATCAGATTTTTAAGCAGATTTAGAACCAATGCCAAACGCTTTGGGTATTTACATAAATGAAATGAAATGAAGGGATTAGTCTAGATTCTATTCTGTTTTAATATGAAATGTAGATTTTGTTTCCTATGAAATTATGGATTTAAAAAAAAAGATATTTTAAAGTGAAAAATATTTGTTTTAAATTAAATGTAGATATCTCCCATTTAAAATATATTTGTAAAAAATGTTTTATGTAAAATTAACATTCTTCAATTACATTTGTAATTAATTACTCTGGTAAGTGAATTTTATTTTAAGCTCACATTAATAAAACATTGGGATCCACTGGAAATCTAGAGCATGTCTAGGCAGATGGACATAATAAATAAAGCAAGAGAATGAATGAACAGAGTGAAACAGCAGAAAGTATATTATCTCAACAAGAAATGCGGATTTTGTCTTTTGAAACCTGTTCCAAATCAGTAAGCTTTTTATATTCACCAGGAGTGTTTGTTTTCACATTTTCATAGTCGTTCAGCAGTCCTTGACAAGCTCTTTGTGGCTAAGAAAATTGAAAACTACTTTGAAATTCTCTGAGTAACTCACAGATACCATCAAAATATTCTGCCATAGTATGAAGAAAAGTTGAAGAATTATGCCTTTAAAATTGTGCCAAGAAACCTAGCCAGCATCTTTTTCTCTTTCATTATCAAGCAGAATTCTACACTGCCTGCCTTTGGGCTAGGCAATTCCATAGATATTTCTCATACAACTGCTTACTGCAAAAGTTTTAGGCCAGAAAAGACTTACTTTTCTCACCCTGGGGAAGTAACATAGTATAAGAAGGAAAAATAGTTTGCAAAAGTGGGAGAACTGTGTCTGCCATTAACCAACAAATGATGGAAAGTCTACAGCATTTGATTTTTATATCCAGAAAATAATGGGAGTGCATTGTGGGATCTCTAGTGCCCCATTTAGCTTTCAAAGTATGAATCTGCTACCTTTCTGGTCAGTTAAATGGCCAGGTCTTATCATAAGGAGTGTGACCAAAATTTGACTACATTACACATTGCAATGCCTTCCTCTGAACTGTATAGTCCATTGAAAGGAACAAATTGTGGAGTGGCTGGTAAGTAAGGAAAGGAGGAAAGGAGAGTTTATATCCAGCTGCTTCTTGACATCTTGTATTATCTAAGTACCTCAAATAAAGCTCTCCTCTTTACAGATCTGATACTTTCCTACTGTTACTCCTATTAATGAATGACACCACCATCCAGACATTTTGAAAGCAAAATATCTCTCCTTTAGGTCCCAAACTGAATCCATCATTATATCTCATTTTTTATAGCTGCTAAAATCATGCAACTGTGTTCATATCTCTCATCTCCATATATTACAATATTTTCATTAGAGCCCATAATAACCTTTTAAGTTGTGTACTCCAATGCAATTTTCTCTCCCCCAGCCAAGCTAGTCTCCATTCTATAGCCATCAAGTTCTTTTCACAATACACCTTCTGATCATATCATTCCACACCTCAATTTGAAAAAAGTCCCTCTGTGACTCCCATTGCTCTTAGGATGAAGCTAAATCGAACGCAATTTTATCCAGTAGAATTTCCACGATAACGGAAATCTTCCCTGAACTTCTAGTCTAATAACCACTAGACACAGGTGGCAACTGAGCACATGAAATGTGGCTAGTTCAGTTTAGGAACTAAATTCTTAATTCTATGTGATTTTAATTCCTGTAAGTCTGAATTTAAATAATCATGTTATCTGATGGCATCCACATTGGGCGCTCTAGCTCACAAATATGTCCGCTGCATCATCTGGTCTCTATCCCTTCTCAAGCCTTTTCCTGTACCAAGTCCTCTTGATCTCTCTGATTCACTCCTTTAAGTTTGGCAAATTCATTTTGTTCCCCACTGCCTCAGGGAAACTTTACACGCATTATGACATCTGATGGGAGACTTATTTCCATTCCTTTTCTCCTAGTTAACACCAATCAACCTTCAGATTATCCAAGAATAAAAATAATATCCTTAGGGAATAAAGAAACACTCTTCATTGTCCTTGTCATACTTTCAGACTTACATTTATGTATGCGGTTTTTTGATAAATTAGACTACAAGATAAGGGTATCAACCGCCCTTGCCTCGAATTACTCTAGTGCTTGGCATATAGTAAGCATTCCATAAATATCAATTACATGAAGGAGTGACTAATTATTCTGTAGCCCAATAGCTTCAATTTGACTTGAATTGTTCTGGCAATATATTTGGCAAATCTTTCTAAGCATACAAAGCAGCAACTAAAGGAAATTTACCAAATTGCCAAACTTTTCTCAGACCAACAAGGGAATGGACCTTGAGAGTTTCCTTGGTATTTACAGATTTGGGAATCATCCAGTAACATCTAAGCTATGAGCTCAAACAAACAGGGATTGTTAGTATCCAATTTGCCTGAAACAGCCTAAACTCCATTCAGGCTGACAAGTTAGTGAAGAAAACTTTCATAACCTTCACCAACAACCTGAGCTGCACAAATCCCTCTGCACTTGATATCTTAATTTAATCCCTTTTGAAGTCATTTGTTCCTGTAACTGGCATTTTAATCTCCTTGTGTGCTTCCGGTTGTCCCCATTTCACACTTATTATCAGTATACTCTGCTGCGGCTTGATGCCTTCAAAGAGCCAAGCATAGTTTTACTGTAACTCAGATTTTTAAGCTCCTTTTCAAGGATCTTCAACTTTTAATCTTTTTCTTCATCCTAATTCCACGAATACATCTTACGTTTTTGAGGGGACAGGTTTACAGGGCAGTCTGTGCATTCATCCAGCTTGCCCCCTACCTTGAAGACAAAGAAATTGTCTCTCGAAATTCTCTAAAGGGCATGTAATGCGGACTAGTATACTCTACATCTAAATGGCTGGCTGTACAAAATCATTCAGTAATCTATTCATTATAATTCCATAAAGAACTAGAGACTTTCCAATAAACTTTACATCAAATCTCTGTAGTTAAATGACGTATATGTGAAGGTGTGCTAAGAACATTTACATTTGGCCCCTTTCAATATAACAAAGGCTGAAAATGCATCATGGAATGGGGCCAAAAATTTGTATTTCAACAAGTACTTTTAATACTTACACTTATGCCACTATCTAACATTAGGAAGCCTACCACATCAATTATAATAAGAAAATAACATCCATCATTCACTAATATTAAATGGACTAATATAGTTCAAGCTCCTAGTTATAGTACATTTGCAAACTTAAGTATTTTCCCGCCCTATTCCCTCTTTCAATCCTTTTATTTTCAGAGCCTTTCATCCAAGAATTTTATGTTATCGGCTCAGGCCTGTCACCCTCAGCTGAAAGCAATGATGACATAGTCCTTCAATATCTTCATTCTATTATCTAGCATTATTTTTTTCCACTAAGACCAAGTTTTCATTGTGGTTGGACCTCAGACAACAGCAAGTCTATGAGATGACAATGTAGTCTTCAGTGTCTTTCTGCCAGGTTACTAACTATCCTACATTATATTGCTTGTTATTCCAATTTCCTTTTGCCATTGGAGCACCATCACCTATCTAGGTTCTACCTAGCCAGAACCATGGCTAGCTGTATTCCTTTGTTCTTGGGAGGTGGATCCAATGGTCTCCATTCCTAAACACTGGCCTTATTTCGAAAGGATGAGTGGCTTGGAAACTCATTCCTGCCCTTCATTGAATCTAAACTCTTGAATGTCATTTTCACTTTTTTCATCATATTATGTCTTTGTAGATAACAACACCAGTTGAAGCACACCTAAGTTTGCCATTGTGTGCTCTATAGTCTAGCTGCCATTGCAAAGGCCAACCATCATAGCTGGTTAATTAATCTGCTCTTTTGACCTTACCTTTTTCTCCCCAGTTGCAAAGGCTCATGCCTCTGATGTCAGTGTCTGTCTATCCAGCCTAACAGAGGTTCCTTGTTAAAATGAAATCCTTTATGCAACTAAGAAATTAAGAGAAATGGGTTCTCATATAACAATCCTAAGCAAAAATGTGTTTTCCAGTAAAATATAATCATTGGCTATTATATAGATGAAATGATAATAGATACAGAACAAAAGCGATCTAGCAATAATTGACATCTCATTTTTAAAGCTAAGGAAAAGAACCTAACTTGTTGGTAAATCTTACCCAAAAAAACCGTAAAAGGTGGGGTACCTGGATGGCTCAGTCAGTTGGGTGATCGTCTTCAGCTCAGGGCATGATCTCACAGTCTGTGAGTTTGAACCCCACGTCGGGCTCTGTACTGACAGCTCAGAGTCTGAAGCCTGCTTCAAATTCTGAGTCTTCCTCTCTCTCTCCCTTTCCCCATTCATGCTCTATCTCTCTCTCTCAAAAATGAATGAATGTTAAAAAAAAAAGAAACAATAAACAAAGCACACAAACAACTAAGAGTGCATAGTTCTACTTTCCCCTGACACCCACTACCAACTCCCAGCACATGAATTCTCTAAGGTCATTGGTAAAATTTCTATTTTCTGAGTTAATGTAATGATATTTGAACAGCCACTGACCTGGAAGATCTGGAGAACACAGCCTCCTAAGTCTAATAGCTTTTCCAGGTAAAATGCCTGTCTTCTGTAGTGGTAGCACAGCACACACTCAATAGCAGGCATCTATCAGCTTGGCTTCCTCCAAAATGCTTGAGGGGCTAAGAGAATAGCTCAAAATATGAGATGGAAGCTCCAAGCCAGGTGCGTGTTCACTTGACTTCTGCTCTGCTCTAGTTTTAAATTCTTTAACCTTAAAGCAAAACATTGTAAAATCTGTTCTATTTTCCTCCTGTGGTCAAATTTGTTACCTTTCAAACTATTACTTCCATAAAAACAAAGAATTTTACTCCCTTTCAAGACTTCATGAATGTCCAAAGATGCTTGACTTAAAACCTATGGAAGTTTTATAGATCAATTTTCAGTCAACTGAGAACCAAAAGGATAAATGTTTATTATTGTCTGTCTCTAGTTGGGTTGACCATTTCTAATTAGAATCTCAAAAGAAGCATAATATACAAATGTATAGGTCAAATTTCATTACAACCATCATAATAATAAGCTTCTCAAAGATAAAAATACTATCCAATTCAGACACATGTTTAAACAACCATCTTACAAGCAATCACATCTAAAAATTTATAGAAAAAGAGTTTTTACTCACTCATTGAAGTTTAATATCAAAAGGTATTGAGAAAAAAGCTTTTTGGCATAAGATCTATTCTGCCTATTCTAAGAAATAAATAAGTTAATGTTAGTCTTATTATTGAAATATCTGTTAAATATCCTGTTTCTTCCCATAAAAAGGATTACACTTTTGGATAAGAAACTGATTAAGAAAGGCAAATAGTTTCAAGAAAATAAAAAACTAGGAATAAAAATGTTTACCATGTTTAATCCAATTGATTTTCTCTATGTATATGTATGTATATTTCCCTCAAGTTCAGATTACAGAGAATTATTATTAATCTTTTTCTCGTTATGTATTTCATGTCAAGCAATTTCATAAGATATTAAGAATTCTTTAAAACCCTAGTTTTAATGAATGACTTATAATTATCTGAAATGGTGGTAGTACCATATGCACACTTCACTCTTATATATTTCAGTTATTTCTTATTTACCCTTTACTATAAAAAAGATGTTATGAAAATACTGTATATACATTTCTTCTAACTTACGAGTATTTTCTTGAGATAAATTTCTACAAGTGAAATTAATGATGCAAATAATACAAAAAATGTTATGATCTTTAATACATAATGAAAAGATGTTCCTCAAGAAAGTTTGTACCAATTCACACTCTACCATGACTGTATGGGAATGCGTGGTTCAGAAAACTATCTTCGGCCTTGAGTATTATTTTTAAAATAAAATCTTGCCCTGCTTGACATATTGAAAAGAGATACTTGCTTATAATTCTTCTTATTAATAAGATATGACAAATTCTATACACATAGTGTTTACAAAAAGTTTGCTTACATCATCATATTTTAGGCTAGCCTGTATTTTATAAGAAATATTTTCCTAAAACACCATGTTTTTTTTAATTTTAGCTATTTCATTTTTATTTTGGTAAGGTACTTTTAGATAGCCTTATTTGAAAACTTTTGAGTTTCTTCCACTGCTTTTACTTCTTTTATGGTTTCATATTGATAATTTTTAATTTGTAGTTTGTAACCCATAACTTAACTTTGTTTAAATTGATGTCCAAATTGATGTATTTTCCTAAATTCATAATATTAAATACAATTTACCTGATAAAGGATTCCTTTTCTATTCATTCTGTGGTCTGCTTAAGGTCTACATTCTGCTCTTATACTCAGTTTTTTGCATCTTATACCAATACAGGATTGGTATAAAATTTTGAGTTTTAGAATGTATTTTTTTAATGTTTTATTTATTTCTAGGAGAGAGAGAGTGACAGCGTGAGCAGGGGAGGGTCTGAGAGAGGGAGTCACAGACTCCGAAACAGGCTCCAGGCTCTGAGCTGGCAGTCAGCACAGAGCCCGACGCGGGGCTCGAACCCACGAACTGTGAGATTATGACCTAAGCGAAAGTCAGACGCTTAACCAACTAAGCCACCCAGGCGCCCCTAGAATGTATTTTAATATGAACTAAAATAGGTGAAAAACAAAGGAAATAATAATAGGAATACTTTATCTCAGATGCTTACCAGCCAAGGTGTTCTTGCTTATGTTCCATGTTTGTCTGGGTTGGCTGCAGCTCCTCTGGACGTTTTCACTCTGGAACATTGCAGATTCATGGACTGAAGGAAAAGATACATCGCTGGCTATTAGAATATCCTGTGTACCCATACTTCATTGGCCATATCCGGTCATAATGCAAGGCCTGAATTCAAAAGGTTGGAATCCTCTACTCTTCCCACAGGAAAGGCACAATGAAGCATAAGATACAAGTTTACACTAAATCAACTTTAAATAAATTAATCAAGTCCAAGAAAGATCCCATTTCACTTTTGACTGAAATTATCCAAAACCCATAAATTAATTTAAAAGGAACTGGCATTTTTACAATACCCAGTTTTCTTATTCAGATACACATTTCTCTTCATGTATTCAAATTTCATCCTTAAAACTGTCAGCTAAGTTTGTAAATTTTTAATACTTCTAAGAAAATTATTCATTTTATAATAGATAGGTTTTGGATATTTCAATGCAACAAAGAATTGAAACAATTTTCCAATTATAATTTCAACTGCTTAATAATAGTATATGGAAAAAGTCATTTAAAAATACTGATATTGTATCTGCTATTTGGTTAGATGTTCTTTTTAATTCAGAATTATAAGTGATTCCTTCAGGCTGTGCTGATCAATACAGTAGTCACTTGCCACATTTGGTTATTTAAATATAAATTAATTAGTATTAAATTAAATTAAATTAATATTCAGTTCCTTGGTCATATTTACCACATTTCAAATTCTTAATAAGAACATGTAGCTGATAGCTACTGCTTTGGACAGGAGCTTTCTGGATCTTTCCATCATTGTAGAAAGTTCTATTAGTGCTGCTGTAGGGCTTCTAATTGTATAGCCCTATTATCTGTCTACAATATTAGTTTTTTCCTTTTAATAGTCATGATTTTTCTCATTTCTCTTTGTGTCCTATTATGCTGACACTTTAAAGCAAAATGTGAATTACTGGTGGTGATAGTTTTGGATAACATTTACTACTCTTCTGCTTTTCTTAGTTGAAATCATCACCCTGAAGTGCATGAATGGCTGTGTGGCCCTCACAGTCTGTCGAAATTGTAACTACCACTATTCATTTCATTATTACAAGTTGTATAGAAAGATGCATAATGAAAAAGAAAGGAAGCACCCATGAAAACAGTATTTTGGCTGTCTTCAATATTAGCGCCAAAATAATAGAAGAAACATTGTCCAGTTTTTTGATAGGTAGACAGTGAGTCTCCGACATAATAAGAAGTTGAAAAGAGATGAAACGTCCTACTTGCTGCTCTCAATCAATGCATGTAGCAAAGCATTTCCTGAACATAGATTGAAATTCTTAATGAAACTCCATAGATTTTATCATCAGTGGATTAGCCTCTTCTAATTCCACCATCTTATATTATAATATTATATTTCCATAATTTTTAGGTGTCCTGCTTTTTCCCTTTCTTTTTTTGTGTGTTCACAGATAATTTTTCAGTTGAAGATAATGATAAGCTTCCTCAGAGTTCACTAGACAAACACCATATTGAACCGGAAGCTCATGTTGACAATATTACATACTCTGACTTTTCATTTACTCACAGTTTTTGTGGATAAATGGACTTTACTCACCATTTTTGTAGATAAATAGATGTATAGACTTACAAATATGTTATTGATAATAAACTTTAGAGCTAATGAGTGCCATTTACTTAACCTTGTTTTGTGTGCAGGGCACTTTAGTAAGCTTTTAAATCAAACTTCTGACGGTTTAAACACCACAATGATATTAAACATCACCTCATTTTAAATTGAGGAAGTTAAGGATCAGACAGATTTAGCAATTTTCCCAAGGTCACAGCTCTAGTATCTGAAGAAGCAGGAATTTGAAACTTAATCTATTTAACTCCAAAGAGATCATTTTTATTGATAAAAACTACGTGTGTGTGTGTGTGTGTGTGTGTGTGTGTGTAAGCTTTTAAGAGAGAATTGACAAATAACATTGTGTAGTGTAATTTAATTAGGATATATTTAAAGAAAATATTCTTGATTCTTTCTAAGAAATAACAATAAAAAGATTTTCAGAAATAAAACAAAAATAGTCTTTGGTTCCCTTGTGAAACACAGGCGTATTGAAAATCTGAGATTAAATTTTCCTGTATTAAACATTTTTTAATATGGCTTGTGATTTTGTCACTATCTTGGGAATATAAAAGGAGGAGAATATTTGAAATAAAAGGAAATATATATACATAAACCACTTTTTTTTCCTCTGAATTTCATACTTACTGACTTTGTAATTGGGCAACTGTGATAATCAAAACTTCTAGCTCCAATAAAACTTTCCAGAAACAAATGTATTTGTGACACATATTGATCATGTATCTGATTATATTGCCTTATTTAAAGTGAATATTTTGTCCCCCAATGTTTATATTTACATTCTTGACTTCCATAAATATCAACAGCCACAAACAACAATTGAGTAAATGTCCTAAAGGACAGTCACGTAAATTTACATTAAAATATCATTTTGCTAATAAAAAATGCTTTTTTCTTAAATAAATTCACATGCACAAAAAATCCTTATGATACCTTCATAATAAAACATATTAAAACTCATTTATAAAATCTTCATACAGAAATTTCTCATAGAAAATATGAAAGAAAGTATTTTGATCAATACTGCCAAAGGAAAATTTTGCATTTAGTCATTCAACTAGAATATGAGTATGTATATTTCATCTTGAATGTTTCTATTTCTCTAATTTTAAATGTATATGAAAATGTTTTCAATTGCATACAATTAATGATTGATATTAGACACTGAATTTAGGGAAATTCAACTTAATCATAAAAATTACTAGTAGACATATAAGGAAATTTCTCTTTTCCTTTCTCTATTTTTGGAAAAATATATGAGAAATAGAGAGTAAACCAAAGGGCCTGAGGAGGGAAATGGATGATTTAGGGAAAAGAGACTGCAAGCTTCATAAAAGCAGGGGTCATATCTGCCCTTTATATGACATCATCCTTATAATCCTGCCCTCAATAAATATCCATTCAATGAGGGAATAGCCAAATGAATGAATGACAAGTGGCATAGGCTTACCTGTACACAGTTTAAATTAATAAAAAATTAAATCTTATATTTTCAAAACAATTTTTTGTTTACTTTTATTTATTTTTGTCAAACATTATCATTCCACCCCTATTTCTCAGTCTCAAATATGATTCTCTGCTTCATACCTCTCTCCTACCTCTCACATTTATTTCTGATTTTATGTCACTGTCTACCAAGGTGTGCTTTCTCTAGGATGTTTTGAGGTTACCTCTATACTGTAGAGTAAATTGCAAAGGATGCCTATTCTCAGCACTCAGATAACTGGGATAATCTACCTACACATATCACACACTCAAACTCTCTCATGCACACTTAGTCATAATTTAATCTCCACGTAACTAATAACATATTAATGGTAACCATTTATTGTTTATTAAGTATTGCTTAGCAAATATATTTTTATGTACTTGTATACTTGTAAGATAGTAAAGTATGTATATTAAGTATACATGTATTTATAATAAGTATTTGTGCTTATTACATTCATGTTGCATATAAAAATGATTATGATTTCACAACCTTACGGGCACTCTTTATAGTCTTGCTGTCAACACATCTAAGGCCCAGAGCCGCTGAGTAATTACCTTCAATTACAAGCTGGTGAGTGACTGAGCCATGCTTCACAGGCATTCAGGAATGCTTTTAATTCTGATTTTATACTGTATGTTGCCAGGGTGGAAAATTTCTGCGCCACATGTGGAGCCTGTCTTTTTGAGAGGCAAATATTTTTACAGAAGAATTGTTCTTTTCCATCTCAGATAACAATCTTTATGCCAATTAAAAAGTTGTCTGGGTGGCTCAGTCGGTTAAGCCACTGGCTCTTGATTTCAGCTCAGGTCATGATCTCATAATTCATGAAATCGAGCCCTGCGTCAGGCTCTGTGCTGACAGGGCAGAGCCTGCTTGGGATTGTCTCTCTCTCCCTCTTTCTTCGTCTCTCTCTCTCTCTGCCCCTCCTCTGTGTACACGGGTGCTCTCTCTCTCTCTCTCAATAAATTGAACTTATTTTTAAACTTAAAAGCAATTGTTGAAAGAATGAGCAAATAAATAAATATTAAACTTACCTCTGAATGAGATGTTAACTTGGTATGTGGATTGTGTTCATTTATGAAATGTACTTGCCTTGGGAATAGGAAAAGAAGTAAGGTGAAAGAAATAAACTAAAGCTAGGAACTACTGAGTCATTCTCTACTTCTTGAAACATCACCCTAGGATGGGTATTATTATTTCTCTATTTATAAAATATATAGATGTGAGAAACTAGGGCTCAGAGAATTTAAGAAATTTACCAAATAATGTATCTAGTAATCAGCAAGGACAATATTCAGAAGCAAGTATGCCTGGCTTGAAAGCCCATGTTCTTAAACTAATTTGCCATGTAAATGCCACCTGAGTATTTGGCATCTCTTGAAGTTTCAACTCTATACATAAATAATTAAGAGAACTTTCTCTGAGTTCTAGTTTTTCTACTCATGGATTCCACAACTCTGAACAGTCATTTCAAAACTTTGTGGTGATGTATTTACTGAGAAAAGTAAGGAGTTTAAGGTAATAATAATCTAAAATGCATGCTTTACCTAATGGATGACTACTCCAAAATTTACCAGTTCATGTTTGAGATTACAATTTTTTCTGGCAACATTATCTTTGGTTTAGAAATGTGTATATGTTTAAACATATGAACACAAGCTATTGTTCTTACTGCAAATTCTACAAAATAGATCAACAAACAAAAAATGATGCCAATTCGTAAAGTTATCAGCTATCACAGTTCACCTGGGTAAGCAATCCAACATGCACAGTGGCATGAGTTTAATGACACAACCTTGAAAGAAAACTGTCCTAGCTGAATGATCTCTTTATAACAATAGTTTTCCTGATTCAGAAGTTACTTTATAAGTTTTAAAATGATTTCATATCTTCTGTTTGTTAAGATCTAATCTCTCAATGACAATGGCTAAGAATTGATGAATGGTCCAGTAGAGAATTACATGCTATTTAGCTTTTCTGGAGAGATATGACATTTTAGGTTTACAATGATTCATCACATGATTGATATGTCAAGTTTTCTTTGGGATGTTAGTTATTGCAAGAAGTGTAATGGACATATCACTGGTGCATCTGGAGCTGGGACAGAGTCTGTCTGTCATTTTGGGTGGCTGAGCTAAAGCATTGACCATTTATTGGACAAAATCTACTGAATTTTGGGCATATGGCTGTTTTCAAACATCTTGATATATTCTGTATGTCCAGTCAGTGTTCCCCCGGCTGGCATAGAGAGCCTTCCCACTCTGATAATTAGTTAACCCATTAAGGGAGTCTTATTGATCAACAAACTTTTATGTGTTGCCGAAACTTGTGCATAACCACAAGTCAATATTTGTGAGGGTAAATTTCCTACTATTTAGGATTCAAACTTTGCACCGGACACTGTTCCTTTCATGTGCTGCCTATTCATTTAGCTTTTTAAGAGAGGTTAATAAAAAGAGAAGAAATCTGCACACTGCACACTTCAGTTTCCCTATTACTTGTTCACTTCTATTTCCCATATCTTGTCCTAGGCGAGGCTCTGGATGGGTACTCATTCAACTCAGTCCAGTATTAGGCTCAATTTCCCTGAGTAGAGCTAAAACATGATTTTTGAAAAATAATTTTACTAAGGCATAGGAGAAAAAAATTAAATAAAAAAGATAGCATAAAAACAGTCCAGGTAATGAAAAACATGTTTGGTTTTATAACCTAGCTATCTTATATTATTCATTAGTTTTGAAACCAAGTACCAAGGTTCTTTCCAAATAACTCAGATTGCCTCTCAAGGTGTGAATCCAATAATAAATTCTTTTGAATATAAGGTATTTATTTTTATATATTATAATCTGATGAAGCCTTAATCATAATGTATATTTTTACAGCTACCTAAAATTTATTTATTTTATCTATAGGGCTGTTATGTGTATAAGCAGAATAGATAGAAGCCTGAGAAGTATTGTTGAGGAATACTGCTAACCAAATATATCTCTATCACTGGCTACAAAAGATAACTAAATTTTCCAAAATTTTTTCACCAGAAAGTATTGAAAGCTTTTGATAAAATAAAATACATCATTTGTTTTTGCTCACCGAGCCCTGGTTAAGAATGAACACTAAATATGAGTAGGGGAGATAAATTTGTAAACCATTGGAAAATGCTTTGTTAGATACCAAATAAAAACTGATGTTTAAACTGAAGTTATTTTTTCAGTTATCCCATACACTCAAAACCAAACCCAATTTTTTAAAAATCTAGGAGGATCAGTTAAAACTATTTGGTAGTAGTTTATATTTCCAAACTAATTGTACAGTTTCAGCAAAAATAAGTCATGAATTATTACTGATCTCATGACAAGAAGCTCCAAGTTAATTAGAGGTTCAGCACGAGTCAACAATGTGAAGGGAGTCTGAAGAAGGCAATGTGACCTTGGAATGGCTAAACAATGTCATTCTCAATCCAGGCAAGGTAGTAATCACCTTGCTAAATTCTACCCTAGGCACCACTCACCTAAGTGATTTTGTAAGCCACATAATTAGAAGGGCAGAGCGGTAGATATCACCCAGAACAAAACTAGCAAAAAGTCCAGAAATTCTTCAGTGTTACAGTCTAGATAGAGCTCCAGAAGTGGAGTCAGAAAGATTAGGTTCTAACTGAACCCTTTTTACTTGATGAAAGCTGAGCAGTTTTGGGCTAATCATTTTGTCCTTTTAAGGTCTGGTTTTATCACCCATAGAACTGATATAATAATACCATCCTCTTCCTAACATTGTTGTATAGGTCAAATGACATGCATTATGTAAGTTGTGACATGCTATGCAAATATTATATGAAAATAGTTGATCTGGTTCTGAGTATATAACAATAGACTGTGTGAGATGGAGAAGTTTGTTACTTATAATTTCATAGGGTTTGGGACAGGAATAGAAGTGAAAACGAAGTAGATTTTGCTTAATGAATAAAAGAACCAAATAATGACTGATAACATATCAATAATATAATTGGTTGCCTCAAAAAAGCAGCTTCCCCTCTTAAGAAGAATTCAGTGAGAAACTAGATAAAAACCTAGAATTGATGGTCGTGGAAGAATTTATTGTATGGTCTGTAAATACCTTTCCTAGTGAAAGAGTTTCCCAATATGGTGAGGTTTTGTTAGAATCCTAGTTTGTATTTCCAAATCACTAGGTTAAGGACAATTTTACATTTAATACCAATTATAACAATACCAATTGAAGGCACTAACACTTATCAGACACCAGTCATATTACAATAAGTCCAGACTATTTGTATGGTCCTTTACAATTTTTAAAGCTATTTATATACATACTTTACCTAGGAAAGAAGGAAAAGAATACACTTAAGCCCATTTCTCCTACCCCTCATATAATATAGCTGATAATAGGACAAGAACTCAAAAGTTTCTTGTCCAAAATGTTGTTCCACATTTCTTGTACACACACACTTTCTAATCTGGCCCCCAAGATAATGCTTATAAAAACAAGCTTATGTGGATCAATACTATAAGAGCAAAGTAAGTCAACATAGGCAACAACAAGCAGAGTAGGCAGAAAAAAAAAAAATTCTACACACCCAGAAAAGAATTGCCTTGTGAAATTTACAGCTTTACAAATCTTGTGTGGCTCTTTAAAAAGAAAAATAGCTTAACTCTTTATCTGACAAACCTCCAGGTGATTCTACTTGGAGAAATAAGAGTAATCAAATCTCACGCTTCAGAAATAAGCTCAACACTGTAGAGGTCAGGAAGATATTTTTTCCTTTGTAACCCTGTTCCACTTGACAATTGGCTCAAAACAAAGAAAGTGGCACTTGGGGCTTCTTTGCTTCCTTTTGATGCATCAGTATCAGTTTGTCTAATAGCCATGAAGGGCAAAGGCCCTTAAGAGAAAGGACAAATGTCAGCTTCCTAATCTGAAGGTGTTATGCAAAATGCAGACAGTCTATTCTCCTTGTTGATCAGGGCTCCCATTTGTAGAATGTGTGAGAATAAATAAATAGAATCTTTGCATCCTCCTCCAAGTAACAGAGATTATCATTTAGGCCAGAGAAGGTGATTTCTTTATATGCGTGCTCACACGTGCATACACACACACACACACACACACACACACACACACACACACTGCTTGTTTATTTTACTAATACAGTTTTTTTCTTTCTATCAATTCATTTCTAGTTTGGCTAGGATAAAAATGAGAAAAAAATGTTATACAGGGTAAATCTTTCATCATCCCTGGGTCTATTCAGAAGCCAACCTCTAACAGCAGGTTGAAAATTGTTGAGGAGAGCACCTGTCCATACTTTCAGTCGATGATGACTTGTAGTGGATGAATGTGCCAAAGGGGAAATCCATGCATCCTTGTGAGTTACAGCCTCATTTTTAATGGTACAGGACAAAGAAATAGTAACAGACGACCATTGTAAATCCTTCTATTTTTCAGACTCAGCTTTCAAAGGGTTTCAAATAATCAGATAATTTAAAGCTGTTTGAGTTCAAATGAGAGAGATGGCAAGGTGAGTGTTTTTACAGTTTTGAGAGCCTTATTTTGTACAAGGAAAAGGTGACTCTAGGGAAAAGAATACTCTGGGGAGTAGGCACAGCTAAATAGGACTGTTAGAGGGGAGACAGGATTTTTCAAATTTGCTGATACAGATCTGAAAGGCTGTGCATGCTAGTGTATTTGTTGATGAAAACAAGACTTACAATGTAGACATACATTCATTAATACTTTAAGAAAGGGTAGGAATACAGGGACAGAAAGGTTGAAAAGCTTAAAACCTTAGCACCCACACGGCCACATATCCCCTATGGATAGTCATGGCCAGCAAGACTCATGTGGGCACAGATGGAACTGTTGCTGGAAACTAGAAGATGTATTATATTTATCTTCCTGCTAAGGTTATCTCCTATTCCAAATATTAGAGATGGAGACTGGCCTGCCTAGGTGAAAAGAGGAAAACAGTTAGGAAACATCTCTATATTAGGATTTATTGAAGTAGATGAAGAATCCTTCCACTATATAAAGCAAATATTTCAAGAAGGTGGATAAGGCAGGGGGTAGTAAGTTTCTGAAGAAGCAAGGGAGAATTTAAACAAACAAAAAGCATTAAGAGTTTGACAAGTAAAATAAGATAATGAAAGAGTGGATAAATAAAAAGAACATAAAATTTCAAAAATACATAAAATGTGTGAGGATCTTCTAGAGGTTTAATTATGGCATTCTACAAAATAGCAATAAACAACAATTTAATACATGAGAAATAACAGATGCATGAGCACTGCTGTAATTCCAAGAAGAAATGATGGTGCATTTGTGTCTGGTGACTTTCTGCTGAGGCATATGGTGACAGCCATATGCATAGATGGCATGGCTAATTGGCTCTTACTCTGTCTTTCTGGAGTGTGAATCCAAGACATGACAGAAAGCCTGCCCAGAGTCATCAACCTTGTTCCTCTCCACTTCCATTGGTCCATGTGGGGTGAAGGATAAGGTCACAAAAAAAACACATTTGTCCTTTCAACATATATTTATTGAGTAACACTGTGCTAGTGGAGAAACCATAAACAGTATGGTTTTGTTCTCATCAGGTCTACAAGCTTGTGTGCAGGCAAGCATTTGGAAGTTAACCAATGAGAGTGATCCTTGCTATGATAGAAAAGTAAAGGACACTGTGAGATGAGTCTTTCCCTGAAGAAAGGATAGCCTGTACCAAATCTGGGGATAAGAAAGAGAAAAATAAAAATAGTCAACTGAAAGTGGTGCATCTCTAATAATTTGACAATCTTAATTTAAAAATCACTCTAAATTTTCAAAGAAATTGAGACATAGGAATATTAATCCCAGCATTGACAAAATTAGGAAACGTTTATAAATCCAAAACACAATATATAATGAGGAAAATTTGATTAAATAATTATAAATGACTGATCAGAAAAAAAATGGGAAGGCAAACTTTAGTATCCTTAAAGGAATAATTCAATGAGCTGCCAGATGATTCATATTGAAGAACCCTAGAATACGTCAGAATTCTAGTAATATGAGGTGAAATAGAGTGACTGAAAATGAGACTCATGTATGAATATATATGTAAGGATCATTTAAACACCTGGCTACCTCCCCAACACTAACTAGACAAATGACTTCTCCCCCAAGGGTATATTTGAAAAGAAACATAAACCTCAGAGTTTCCCACATCAAAGGAAGTGTAACAAAGACAAGAGAAAGGGGAATAAAGATAAAAATAAAAGTATTTATTTATGATATCAAGCATTTGAATAATACGAATTTCAGGAAAAAAGAGCAAAGGACATTGGGTGATGATATTATTACTAACAAAAGAAAAATTTCCCCAGCCTGAGGGATTGAAGTTTTCTGATTGAATGGACTTACTGAAAGCCAAGTACACTAAACAAAAACAAAAACAAAACAAAAAAAAACCCACAGCTAATCACATCTTACTGAAATATTGATATACCTGGCACAGAGAGAAGATCCTAAGAGCTTTCAGAAAGTAAAGCAGTATATAATTGTTGGCATTGTCAATCATTTATCTCAAATTAGATTTATATATATACTTATATATTATTGTAGCAAGAGCATTTTTTTAAAAAAAATTATGTTTTTTAAGATGGTAGAATACACTAAATTTTTTATTAAGCAATTCACTGTGAGAAAACAAAGGAAATTAAATTAGAGAAACCAGTGTGAACATACAATAAGTTTACAGATGAATCTGAGTTATAAAAGGAAATAAGCTATACAAACAAGAAATACCAAAACAGATAAAATAAGTGAAAAGAATATTATAAAATGTTAAGAATATCAGAAAATATTGACACACAATGGAAAAGGCTTGATAAAAAAGTGATTAGAGAAATTAAAAGTATAGAGTAATCCATTATTGAAGGGAGCAGAAATGATATATACATACTATGCTGATTATGAAATACTCTTTGCTATCTTAAAGAGGATGACAAACAATAAATTGAAAAAGGAAGCCCAGTTTTCAAAAGGAGAAAACTATTTCATATGCCAATTGATTCCTCATTTGTAAAATTAGGATAGTTCATATGGCTGTTGTGAGAATAAAATGAATTAGTTAATGTAAAACATTTAGGAAAAATATGACATGTGATAAGTATTCAGCAAGATAAAAAAATCACTTGATTTTAATTATGATTATTATCTCATATATTTAATCTGTAAATTCCCAAATCTACCCTTACCTGACATGGATTCACTGTAAGATGGCTAGTGGCCTAGTGGGAATGGGAAAAGAGTAAGAAAGTGATTAGAAGAAAGTTAATCTCCAGAAAGTGGAAGAGATCTGTGACAGTATTTCAATTTACTGTGTGCAGGGGAAGTTGGCAAATCCAGGTTTAATGTATACCATGATTATATCTACTGATATATTAGTAATGATTGTACATAGGGCCAAGCAAGGATCATTTGGCTGTTCATTTTTGATTTAGAGCTGGGTGTAGGGCATAGAATTGTTTTTGAGAAGCACTGGGGACCCACTGTGTGGTTAGATTGCAGTAGCCAGATAAGATCTTCAGTAGAAGCAGGGAAAGAGGACAGCAAGGCAGAAGTGCAGGTGCATAAATTGACTTCACAGTGAAGGCATGAAGTTAATTTTAGCTTTCTACTGGTGAGTATAGAGTTATAGGATGCTGCCAAGGTTTAGAATATAGTCAAGGACTGGTAAAGGTGAGCTCAGAGGAGACTTGGCACAGAGCCTGAGGTAGAGCAAGACAGGAGGAAGAAGGTGGTACTCAAAGCTCAGCAGCCACTCCTCCCGTTATCTCCTGAGTCAACTTTCCCAAAATATTTTTTTATTTATCATTCACTCAGAATAATGCATTGAACGTTATGTAGGCTTCAATAAGAAATTTAAGCAATCAATGAAAATAAAAGAGAGCTATATTTTAATTTTTTTGAAAGTAAGAGAAAATTTAAGAAACTCTATTAAAATTATTAGAATTTGCTTTATAGACTCCACATATATTGAATATAAATAGAACTACACTAAGACATACTGTAATTAAATTGTCAAAAGTCGAAGACAAGAACAAAAGGAATTTTAAAAGCAGCAAAGACAAAAAAAGAGAAGTTACACGTAAGCAATGCTGATAAGATTATCAGCAGGTTTTTCAACAGAAACTTTTCAGGACAGTAAAGAATAGAATAACATAATCAAAACATTGAAAGAAAATAACTATCAACCAAGAATTCTATACCCAGTGAAGCTGTTCTTCAGAAATGAATGTGTTATAACCTTTCCCAAAGAAAAGCTGAGGGAGTTCATTACCACCATACCTGCCTCACAAAAAAAATGCCGAGGGAGCTCTTTGGATGGAAATAATGCTCATAAACATCATAATAACAAAAAAAGCTAGTGTAAATCTCACCAGCAATGCTAAATATGTTATCACAGAGTCTGCAATATCTTAATAGTGATGTATCATTCACTTACAACTCTAGTTTAAAAGTTTAAAAAATAAAAAGTAATACTAATAACCATAGCTATAATAATCTATTAGGTACATAGTTTAAAAATATCTAGATTGTAACAACAATAACCTAAATTATGAGACAGAGAAGAAATTAAAGTGTAAAGTGAATAAATTCTATTGAAGTTCTTCAATAGAAGAACTTATTCTATTGATAAGTTCTTATCAGTTTTAAAAAGACTTACTAATAAGATTTCTTGTAAGTCATATGGTAACCACAAGGGAAAATTCTGTATTAAATACCCAAAATAACATGATAAGAAGTCAAAATGAGGCACCTGGGTGGCTCAGTCAGTTAAGGCTTTGGCTCTTGGTTTCAGCTCAGGTCATGATCTCACAATTTGTGGATTCAAGCCTCACATCAGGCTCCAGGTTGGCAGTATGGAGCCTGCATGGGATTTTCCTTCTCTCCCTCTCTGCCACTTCCATGCTCACACTTTTTCTCTCTCTCAAAAAAAAAAAAAATGGACAAGCTTTTAAAAAAAATGTAAAAAGAAGTCAAAATATACTGATACCAAAGACACCAAAATAGAAAAAGGGCAACAGGATAAACAAAACAGAACAAAAAAACAAAAACAACAACATACAAAACAACCAGGAAATAATTAAAATTTCAGTAGTAAGTCTTTACCTACCAATAATTACTTTAAATGTAAGTGGACTGAATTATTTAATGTAAAGACATAGAATGGCTGAATAGATAAAAAACAAGATCCAACAATCCAAAAAGAGGCTCACTTTAGCCTTAAAGACAGACATGGACTAAGAGTGAAGGGATGGAAAAAGACATTTCAAATAAATGGTAATGACAAAAATAGAAAAGGTATGGTAACTATACTTCTCAGAAAAAAACACTCTAAACTAAAAATGGCAAAAAAAAAAGACAAAGAAGGTCATTATATAATGATAAAGAAGTCAATATACCAAGAAGATACAATTGTAAATATTTATGCACTCAACATCAAAGCACCTAAGTATATAAAGCAAAAGCTAACAGAGGTAAAAGGAAAAATAAACAATAATACAATAATAGTTTGAGATTTTTATACCCACTTTCGACAATGGGTAGGTCATTCAGACAGAGAATCAATAAGGAAACAGTGGATTTAAACAATGCTATGGGCTAAATGAACCTAACAGATGTGTGTGTGTGTGTGTGTGTGTGTGTGTGTGTATTATATATACATATAAATATATATAATATATAAAACATACAAAAATACATAAAATCAACATACAAAATTACTCTTTCAATATATGAACAATACATTTTCTGAAAAAAAAAACCAATACTATTTGCAATGGCACCAAAAATATATATATATAAGAATATATTTAACCAAGGAGATGAAAGACCTGTACAGTAAAACTACAACATATTGATGAAAGAAATTGAAAAAGATATAAATAAATGGAAAGATATCCTGTGTTAATGGATTATAAGAATTAATATTGTTAAAATGTCAATACTACCAAAAATTTTCTATAGATTCAATGAAATCCCCTCTAATATTCCAATAGCATTTTTTATAGAAGTAAAAAGAACTCTAAAATTTATGTGAACCATAAAAGACTCCAAATAGCAAAGAAATCCTGAGAAAGAAGAGGCATCACAGTTTCTGATTTCATGCTATATTATAAATCTATAGTCATCAAAACAGTACAGTACTGGGATAAAAACAGACAAATAGACCAATGGAACAGACTCAAGAGTCCAAAAATTAATCCAAGCATAAATATATATAGTCAACTAATATTTGACAAAGAAGCCAAGAATACCCAAAGAGACAAGATAGTTCTTTCAATAAATGGTATTGGAATAATCAGATATTCACACGTAAAAAAAGAAAACTAGACTCATACCTTATACCACTCCAAAAATTTATTCAAAATGTTTAAAGGCTTAATGTAGGCCTTGAAATCATGACACTCCTAGCAGAAAACAGGAATAAGGCTCCTTGACATGGAGCTTCGTAATGAATTTTTGAATATGACATCTAGTGCACAAGCCAAAAAATCAAAAATAAATAAGTGGGACTACATCAAACTAAAAACTTTCTTCACAGTGAAAAGACAACCTATGAAATGGGAAAAAGATATTTGCCTATATCTGATTAGGAGTTAATATTCAAAATATACAAAGAACTCATTCAAAAGCAAAACAATCCAAATTTAAAAATGTGCAAAGATCTAAATAAACATTTCTCCAAAAAAGATATATGAAAGTAAAACAGATACATGAAAAGACACTCAATGGCACTAGTCATTAAGGAAATGCAAATTTTTTAAATTCACAATGAGATAACACCTAAGGCTTGTTAGAATAGTCATCATAAAAAGGACAATAGATAGCAAATGTGGACATGGATGTGGAGAGAAGGGAACTCTCTCTCTCGTGCACTCTTGATGTGTTGGGAGCCATTCTGAGCCCAGTAGTTGAGAAAGCTCCTGGTGAGGTTAAAGCTAGTTGCATGGTCTCTTGCCACCAGACAACGACCAATATCCACTCCCACTCAATTATTTCTTCCTGAGCACCGACCCCCAAGGTACCTTGTCGATCGGTATTGGGAGTGACTTGTCCCCTTATTCTGGCCCTGGTATGATGATTGCACTTTGTCAAGGATCTTATTATGGGAACTTCTTTCGATTATGGGAACAGACATCGTGTCTCTAGCAGGTCCTGTTTTCCTCCATACTTTCCCTTGAGCTATGAACAGGCTAATAACCCTTATTCATAGAAGATTGACCTTTATGTGTACAATTCTGTTTCTACCATTGTGTTAGTCCAAGAGGTTCATACAGCTCAAATCAACTAACCAAAAATGTTTCTCATGCCTTAGCTATTCAAGAAATCATAGACAAAAAACTAGATGCAATGGTAAATACACTCAAAGAGACTATTCTGTGTATTGAAAATGAGCTAAACTCTTTAAAGGTATGGTTGGCTTTCTGGTGCCATAAAGAATATAACTGGAAAATCAAGTCTTGCCTGGAGACAAAGAGCCTAATTTAGAGAGAAGGAACAGATAAGGGCAGAACATAAGTTACTACGTATACCTTTATTAACTGATGATGTATAGCAACCCCTTTGCTAAGGCCTACATTCCACAAATACCTTCCCTTACACTGGCAGCTGTGATGAGGATGGATAAGAGTATCTAAACTTAACCTATGACTTAATCTTAGCGTTATTAAAATGTGTATGCTAGGGGCGCCTGGGTGGCTTAGTCGGTTAAGCGTCCGACTTTCACTTAGGTCATGATCTCGCGGTTCGTGGGTTCGAGCCCCACGTCGGGCTCTGTGCTGACTGCCAGCTCAGAGCCTGGAGCCTGTTTCAGAGTCTGTGTCTCCCTCTAGCTCTGACCCTCCCCTCTCACGCTGTCTCTCTCTCTCCTAGAAATAAATAAAACATTAAAAAAATAAATAAATAAAATAAAATGTGTATGCTATCCTCTTTTTCACTAAGAACACCCTGTTATTTTCTTAGTTACTCAACCTCACTATAATTGGGGTAGTTGTGCAAGAATATTTCTGTAAAACCTGTTTTTGTACATTTTCCAAAAGATCTTATCACAGAGAATTATCCATTGTGAAAATTTCATTTTCTGATGCCATGTTAACATTTGACCTATAAATAAAGACACCAAATCCGACAGGGCAGAGATGCCTGCCTGGAAATTAGAAAGAATCTTGGGGCTCTCTCACTTTCTCTCACTGACATCGTCCATCCTTCAGGGACCCCTAGACCTGGCCGGAGCTGGACTATGGCATTGATGGGATTATACATTGGTAAAGTCAAAATGGAAAATAGTATGGAATATCTTCAAAAAATTAAAAATAGGACTACCATATCATTCAATAAGTTCACTTCTGGGCATAGAACTTAAGAAAAGAAACATAAACATTAACTCAAAAAGATATCTGCACACCCATGTTCATAGCAGTGTCATTTACAATAAGCAAGACATGGAAAAATATCTAAGTGCCTATCTATAAGTGAATGGATACAGAAGTTGTTACACACACACACACACACACACACACACACACACACACAGAGGAATATTATTCAGCTGTTAAAAAGGGAAAATATCTTACCATTTGTGACAGCATAGTTGGACCTAGAAAACATTACGCTAAGTGAAACAAGGCAAACAGAAAAAGACAAACATTTAAAACATTTATTCAGCCATTAAAATGGAAAAATACCTTAACGTTTGTGACAATGAGGATGGACATAAAAAATATCCTAAGTGAAACAAGTCAGACAAACAGAGAAAGACAAACACTGTATGCACTGTATGATCATTTATATGGGGAATCTAAAAAAATAAAGTACAGAAAAAGGGATCATATTTGTGGTTACCAGAGGCAGATGGTGGGGGCAGAAGGAATTAGAAAAAAAGATGGTCAAAAGACACAAACTTATGGTTATAAGATAAATAAGCACTAGGGATATAAAGTATACCTGATGATTCTAATTAACACTGCTGTATTATAAATAGGAAAGTTATTAAGAAAATAAATCCCAAGAGTTCTCATCACAAAGAATTTTCTTTTTCTTTTCTTTTTATTGTATCCATATGAAAAGATGGATGTTAGCTGAACCTATCATGGTAATCATTTCACAATATATGTAAATCAAACCTTCATGCTGCATGCCTTAAACATATACACTGATGTATTTCAATTATTCTCAATAAAACTGAACACATTTAAAAAGGAATTTACTCTTATGAAATTGTAGGACTGAGATCCCTAAGGTTTCCTTGCTGGTTGTCAACTGGTGGCTGTTCTTAACTTCTGGAAACTGCTCACATTCCTTGGTTCCTAGCCCCTCCATCTTCAAAGCCAGCAATGGCTCACTGAATCTTCTCATGTTTTCAATTTTTGTAACTCCCATTCTGACTTCCTTTTCTACTTTTAGGGGCTCATGAGGTTATATGAAACCATGCCAAGTAGTCCAGGATAAGCTCCCTGTCATAAGGTCAACTAATTAGTAACTTTTAGTAATTAGACATCTGCAATGTCACTTTCACCAGATAACGTGACATATTCACAAGCATAACACCAGGAGACAGAGATCATGGGGACAAGAAAGATGGTCATCACAGAAGAGAACACCATTCTCCACTGTGGGCTCAGAGTCCTTCCACAGATCCAGCACTCATAGCTCGTGCCACTTGCATCATCCAGCACTAGAGCTTAGCATCCCCAGTGGTCCCACCACCTTTTGGATCCCATCATGTTCTGTGTCTATGCACCCCTAGGATTACAGAAACAATAAACTTCTGGAAAGATCACGTCCAACTTTTGGAATTGCAGGTAATTCCTGTAGTAACAAATCTCTGGGTTGCAACACTTTTTGGCTCTTTCAACTTTCCCTACACTTTTTAACATAAGCGTCTGTGGTCAATGCTCTCTAAATTATCAACCTTATTTTCATTTTGCTGATTAAATTCTGACTACTGGAGGTACCATATGACAAAAGGGCCCTGTGGCCTTAGGAAACACCAGGTTATTCAAACCTAAGCAGCTTTTCTTTCTGCAGGACTTTTTAGAACATTGCATACATTAAATGGGTGTTGTGAATACCCCAAAAGGATGTAGCATGCAGCAGCACTGTTTACCACACACTTTTTGTCAGGGGACCTTTGTCATATGGAGCATCTTGTAGGCTTAGAGCTTGTGAAACTTAAGAAACATTATTATAGTTGCAATCTTCTCAAGTTATTGTGTTACCTCTAATTATCACTAAATATTTGATTAACAAAAATGTTATCTATATTTGTAGAACTTAGAGTTGTATTTGGGAATTAATTTTGATGGCCAGAGAAGTTAAAACTGATAGATTAAGTTTTGTTTTGTTTTGCTTTGCTTTGCTTTGTTTTGGTTTGTTTCCTCAGTTCCCTATAGCCATCTTTCCTATAGGCATTGAAAGCCATTCCACAATGTAATCGAACAAGTCATTCTCCAAAATATCCATTAGTGAACCAGCTTATTGGGTAAGGGCCAGGCTTCCTTCCAGCTCTCACCTCTAGAAGTCTTTACGGATGTGCAAAGTAGGTTTCTTTCAACTTCCTCTGCTTGGTTCTCCTGGTGTTTTTTCCTCCTCCTGTTCCCTATTGCCTTGGTGCTTGCCCCCCACCCCTCACCCTGAGGAAAGAAGAGACACATGACATCAAGGGCAACCATGAAGGAGAAACAAAACTCTGAAAGTGTCTGTCACAAAAGGCCCCACAGCAGAACAAGGGTTAAGTAATCTACTTCCCTCTTGATGAACTTCTAGAGTCATTAAAACGGAAAATTATGATGATTTTTGAGACATGGAAAAATGCTTATGATATAATTAATACTAAGTAGAAAAATGCAGAACTCAAAATGAGAGCTACACTATGGTTATGACTATTTGAATTCTGTGTTCATGGGGACAAAAACTGGAAGGGAACATGAAACATAAAAATAAATTGTTAGGAATGGCAGGGAAATTCTGGGTGAATATTTTCTCTCTTTATATTCAGCCAATGGTTCTGTAACACTCAAGCAAATTTTGAAAAACTAAAATAAAAAACAGACTTCAGAATGTGTGCAAATGGTAGACAACTGACAATCATTCTTGTTTGTGTAAGGGTGAGAAAGTAGGATATTATACAGAAGGAAAAAATAGTCGACCTGTTTTTTATATCAAAATGCAACTTGTTTAGTTGCTGTTTAAAAAAACAAAGCGTCATGCTTCTAAGCAACCAACAAGGCCTTGCTTAGTAAAGCCAATTTTATGCTACTAAATGTTTGAGGCTCTAATTTGAAGGGTAATTCCATCCTCTCTAATTGGGCTTTGAAGGTCATTGTATCAGGAAAACAAAAAGATAGGAACGTGCTTTCTGCTTGGTAGAGGTAGGAAGTGGAAGAACTGGAAAAATGGACTTCAAGACCTAGAATGGGCCTAATTTACTGAAGATTACATTCCAGAAGATTGTCTAAGAAGATCTGTAGCAGGGAGATGCCAAGAAAAGAGCTATACTATCCACAGGCCCAGAGGATCTCACCAGTCAACCAAATAAAATTCTAATGTGATTTTTAAATTTTAAAATTATCTTAAGTATAGGAAAACCTAATTATCTGATAATAACTAAGACAACAATTTTGAGAAGGGAACATCGCTCAACTTAACATATACTATAAGTTCATATAACAAAAAATATTCTGGAAATAACATATATAAGCAAAGAGTCCAAAAATAAGTCCCAGTACATAAGCATATTTAATATATTAAAAGGTACTATTTCAATTCAAAAGCAAAAAAAAAAAAAAAAAGACAATGCTGGTTCAAGTTACTTTTCATGAAGCAGGATATGCCTTTGGACCTTTCTCACATACCACAAACAAAATCAAATTTAGGTTTATAAAAATTTTTCATATAAAAGTAAAATAACAATATCTTAAAGAAGATTTAGAAGAATAAATGTGTAACCTGGAAGTTAGACAACTTTCTTAATCAAGATTTGGAAAACTATGAAAATTTGGAAACTGTAAAATGAAAGAGCACCATGATCCCTTACTTATAAACTACTTTTAACATAAGGTAAAATATCGTAACCAAGTAAAAGATTAAACCATAATTTGAGGAACATATTTTCCAAGCATTTAACTAACTTAACATATTCAATAGAAAATTTACAGTCCAATAGAAAAAAAAATAGCCAAAGTTTACTAGCCTTGTATTTCTGGTTTAATAGAACTGCATGATCTCATTTCCTATGTAGGCCACGATCTTGAATTTTTGTGATCAGGTACCAACACTAGAAAACTCAGTGTAGGATGTTTGAAACCACAAATGGGAGCAAAATATTTATTCACTGGAGTCTGTGAAAGTAATAGTCCTAAAAGAATATCACTGATCAGATTATACTTGGAACATTTTGTTCTATTCTGAGAGAAATATTATGAATCACTCAAAAATATGTAAACAGGGGCGCCTGGGTGGCTTAGGTGGTTAAGAGTCCGACTTCAGGTCAGGTCATGATCTCGTGGTTCGTGGGTTCCAGCCTCGCATAGAGCTCTGTGCTGACTGCCAGTTCAGAGCCTGGAGCCTGTTTCAGATTCTGTGTCTCCCTCTCTCTTGGACCCTCCCCTGCTCACGCTGTCTCTCTCTCTCTTTCAGAAATAAGTAAAGCATTACTTTTTTTTTTTAAAGGAATATGTAAACAGATGGATAAGATATCTGGAAACCCACTATTAAAAACATAGAATTGAAGAGTGGAAATACATGAGAAACATACAGCTGCCTTTAAATATTTTATCCCTTCTTGTTCTATGGGCTAAAAAACTTAAAAAGTAGTATATTATAGTAGTAGTATATTATATTCCATAATCAAAAAACTCAAGTGACATCTGGATGACCATTTTCCAAAACAGAGTGTAAAATGTTACTGTTCATTATCAAAGGTTAGACTTTGTTTCAGTCTAACTTTTGTTCTATTTTCTCTTTGATACAGCTACCAAGCATATGAATTCCCTTTCACTGATTTTAAGAGTGTTTTAGGGGCACCTACTCAGTTTAGCATCTGACTTCAGCTCAGGTCATGGTCTCACGGTTTGTGGGTTCAAGCCCTGTGTTAGGCTCTTTACTGACAGCTGGCTCAGAGCCTGGAGCCTGCTTCAGATTCTGTGTGTGTCTCTCTCTGACCCTCCCCTGCTCACGCTGTCTGTCTCTTTCTCTCAGAAATAAACAAAAGATTAAAAAAATTTAAAAAAGAGTATATTTAATGGAGTAATGGCAATTTATCAAAAATGTCTTTCTGAGCCTATGCCAGGTTTCATATGGATGACTGGACTCTCCTATTACACAAACTTGAGTTGTAAAATAAATATTATCTGACACCCACTGTGATTCCTAAAAAAATATTTGTATATCACCCATCATACTGTTTAGCACATAAAGAGTAATAGAAACCCAATTTAAATTTGCTTGAGATAATTATACTAATTATATTATTCACTTATTTAAAACAATATAGTAGTAGCAATTAATTCTGTTATTCCTTCTTTATTATAGCCAGAAAAAAAATTCTATATTGTAGAAAATTTTGTATATTAACATTGTATCTTGCAACTTGCTATGATTGTTTTTAGGTCCAGTAGGTTTTCATTATGTGATTCTTTCAGATATTGTTATAGATGACAGTGTCTTCTGTTAAACAGTTTTATTTTTTCCTTCACAGTCTGTGTGTATTTTATTTTTCCCTTTTCTTCTTTTATTGCATTAGCTAGGGTGTCCAGTACAATTTTGAAATTTAGGATGAGGAGAACACATCTTTGCCTTGCTCTTAATTTTAACAAGAGAAATTCCAGTTTCAAACTATTAAGTATTATGTTAGGTGTAAGTTTTTGTTGACATTCATTATCAAATTGAGGAAGTTGCCCTATATTCCAAATTTACTGAAATTTTTTATCATGGGTGGGTGGTCTATTTTGGCTAATGTCTTCTCTGCATTTGTTTGCATGGTCATGTGATTTTTCTTCTGTGGATGTAATAGATTACATAATTGATTTTCAAATGGTGAACCAACCTTACATATATGGAATAAATCCCATTTATTTGTAGTATATAATTTTTTATACATTACTGCATTCTGTTTGCTAATATTTTTTGAGGATGTTTGCATATATGTTCATGAGACATATGGACTTATAGATATCATTTCTTTTAATGTTTTGGTGTGGCTTTGGTATTAGGGTAAAGATAACCTCATAGAATGAGTTAAGAAGGAATCCTACTTTTGTCTTCTGGGAAGAGATTGCAGAGGACTGATACAGTTTCTTAAATATTTGGTAGAATTCACCAGTGAGTCAACCTAGTCCTGTTATTTTCTGTTTGGAAAGTATTAGCTTCCCAAATTAGCTAATTGATTAGCATTGATTCAATTTCATTAATGGCCATAGATCTAATCAGATTGTCTATTTCTTTTCATTTGAATTTTAACAGATTGTGTCTTTTGAGGAATTGATCCATCACATCGAGGGGCTATCAAATTTATGGGCATAGAGTTTTTAATAGTATCCTCTTTTTATTCTTTTAACGTCCATGGGATATAAAGTAAGATTGAACTCACATGCAGGTGGATCAGCCACGAAGACCTTGATCTTTTCAGCAAGTGAACATATCTGATCAGTCTCCACAAAGGCAGACCCCATTTGTACCCACTGATAATAGGATGGGGTACTGGTGGAACAGTGGGGTAACCAATCTGTAAACATACACTAGCAACATGGCAAACACCCTCCAAGAAGTAAATGCAACTTCCTCTGTGATATCAAGCACTTCAGGGTTGTAGATGTTGCCATCATCAAAACAATCCTCTGCATGATCAGCCCAAAGGAGAAGGGAGAGATGGTCAGCAGTATGGCTTTGCTAGCTCCCACTTTCTCACCAGTCTTAATCATTTGCACATCACTCAGTATTTCAAGTTCTCAGTATTTTAATGGTTCAGTGGTTCAATGGTTCTCCTAGAGATTTAGAACTGGTGATTTATAAAGCCTGGAAGAAGGAGATTTTCTTTAGTCCCATACCAGTGTTCTGGACTGGTGCAGTGATATCATGTGGGGTTAAGTCATGAGAAGAGGCAGCTGTTGGCACTTTTTAGTCTAATAGCATGTCTCTGATCTCAGTGATCAGAGCTCTGATCTCAGTTCACCTTCTTGGTGAACATAAAGCCCACATTCCCTATATATGGGTCAATAGTTTCTCCAGAGCTGAGATGTCCTCCAGATGCCCTCAGATGGCCTTGTGAATCATGATGTTCTTGCCCATAGGACCACAGCTTTCCCAGCAAGGGGCATGCCAATTTGCTACATCTGCTTGGAGCCCATGCTGTCTGCTCCCACAGTGAAGTCTTCAGGATAATCCTTGTAAAGTTGGATTATTTTAAGGAAGTAGTTGGGTTTCCAGGTCATCATGCCTTCCCTAGGCATTACAGTAGTGCATGAGGGATTGCCATACAGGGTTTAATCACAACGTTACTCTCATGAGGTTGCCTGGTGAGAGGATTATGTATCTATATTTTATGATCTTAACAACTTTATAAACTCCTTGATAAGACTCCTTGAGAGACATGTATGGACACTCCTTCAAATGCATGGTGCACATACTAGGCACTCATTAATAGTTAATGATTGATTGAATTAATTCATAAATACTTCCAGGAATATGTTGAACATATTGTGTGGCCCCATTATCTACTGATCATCTGTATGTAAAAATATAAGTCTTTTTAATTATTTCAAATTTTGTGTGTTCTCCAGTATTCAGCTGTCATGGAAGGAGGGTTTCATGTCAGAAATACAAAGAAGTGTCCCTTTATATAGCACTGATGCAAATGTCCAGTATGTAGCAAATTACTAACTTTTTGAAACATTTCTACCCTATTATTTTCCACTTGCCTTAAATTGACAGAAAAATCCCTTTATAATGTATTCCTGAAACTGTCTTTTCAGCTTATTTCTTATGAATGCATGATGCCTGCCTTTCCCCTCTTCCTTCCTACTTTCTTCTACACTCCTAAACACAGATATAGTCACTATTTACAATACTGCAACAGTATTTCAACAGAAACAGGTCTGTACACTACATACATTTAAAAAAAAAACCTTTTTGCATTATGGTTAGAAGCTCACTCCCAGTTTAAAATTCCTTTTATCATACCTGAAAAATCTCCATAATTGTTTCAGTGCAAAAGAAGCATGAGAGAATCAATATCATAACAAACTGCCATTACATTAAATGTTTTGTACATTTTACAAAAATGATTGCCCATATAATCACATTGCTAGGCCACCAGCCAGAGCTCTGAAAGGGATTCATGTAAGTGAGGAGTCAGCTTAACCTTAGCTTTCAAATAATGTGCCTTTGGGCTTGGACATGAAGTGAGAGGTTCTGAGTGAAGACACAAATGTGGTATTGGGGACATACAGGTGGTATACATAACCATGAGTTTAAATGAGGCAATAAAGGTATGTTATGAGTTTGGAAAGAGGATTGAAGAGGAACAGGAACTAAGCCCAGGGAGAGGGAAGAGGACTCCAAAATTAAGTGGTAAAAGAGATAATGAATGGGCCAAGAGGCATGAGAAGGAGAAAATAATGAGGATGTGTGAAAAATAAGCTGCAAGTCAAGTGAAAAAGGTTATTTTAAAAAGGAAGGACATATTGTAGAGCACCTGGGTGGCTCAGTCAGTTAAGCATCTCACTTCAGCTCAGTGATGATCTTACAGTTCGTGGGTTTGAGCCTTGAGTCCAGCTCTATGCTGACAGCTCAGAGCCTGGAGCCTGCTTCAGATTCTGTGTCTCCCTCTCTCTCTGCCCTTCCTCTGCTCACATTCTGTCTTTGTCTTTCAAAAATAATAAATAAACATTAAAACTTTTTTTAAAAAGAAGGAAGGACATATTTTGTCAAATGCTGTTTACAAGTTAAGCAAGAGGAGAACTAATTCTTGACCATTGGATTTAGCAAAGCATAAGTCACTAGTAAGGAATGTAGTTTCAGTGGAGTGATCAGAGACTAGCATGTTGGAACTTATGGAAGATGTTGACAACGTGAGAAGAAGGATTAGAGAGAGCGAAGGAAGGTAACTTGATAACTGTTGTTACAAAGGAAACAAATAAAGCAGCAGCTATCTGGTAGAGTGACTTCAAGAAAAAGTACTATTTCTGGGAGGGGAATTGAGACATAGTAGTATGATTTATGCTACTATAATCATGTCCTCTTTGATTCAAGAAGGAAGCATAGAGAACTGGCCTTAGATATGGCCAGTCAATAAATAAAGAGTCAATAAAACAGCAAGCTTATTAGCTGACAGAGAAGGCAGGTTAGCAGGTATTGGAAATTTGAGGTGGTGACATTTGTTTAAGAGAGTGGGAATATGAGTAGACCAGGGATATATTGAGTCAGGGATTTTGTCTCTGTCTTCAATAGATGTTTGCTCTGACCCCTATGTTGGCAATTTTCACATTGCTTTGCAATTGTGTTCCATTTGTTTTTGTTTTATTGTGTTGTATTTTTCCTCATCAGAATGTGAATTTTTCCTGAGCAAGAATAATCCTTGTTAGTATCCTGTCTGTTACATTACTTCTCGGCCTTTTGGGTCTGAAAAAAAATAGTATGCACTTCCTCATATGCTTTGTTGAATATTTCATAATCCATCAATATGTGTTCAGTCTCTTCAAAACCATAAAGCAACCCTTGAGGAGAATATTATTATCACCACCAATTATAATCCATAAGTGCACAGAAATGTTGGTTAACCATGGAGTACAAATTAAACAAGTTGTTTCTCTCATTAGTTGGCAGAGATAGTTTGTTGAGACGCAAACTCCTGGTTAGGCTTATTTAATAATTAAAAAGTGCTCTCTGAACTAATTTAACTGTGGATATAGGCTTTTATTATATCAGGACTCCATTGTTAACACTGACTTCTGTGACTCCAATATAAAACAATTCTACCTTGAATCCCAACAGCAAAATATAGAATGTCTTTGTTCTAACCACTTTCATCTATAATAAAGACTGTTAAATGCTTAAAATTGAAATGTTGTTAGGAAGCGATAAAATATTCCACTGTTTTATAAAATCGCACTTGAGGTTGGCTGCACATACTAATTTCCCACTCTAACACTGAGGGCAAAATGTGCATAACATTTCTGTTGAAACTCAACAATAGGACTCAATTTTTACATTTTTATAAAGCAGCAATCTTAACTCTCAGATCCATTAAGCAGTTCAGAACTTGAAAGAAAATAAAATCTGTTGACTAAATTCTTTTTTTTTTTTTTTTTTACTAAATTCTTATAATAGGGAACACTTTGGTATGAGTTGTGACTGGATAAGAAGCAGATAGATAGTTGTTCACAGCACAGAATCTGGAGAAGGACTTCCTAAATTCAAATCCTACTCTGCCACTAAATTCTCAGGATAAAAAAATAACATCTATATCAAAGGATTAATGTGAGTTTAATGAATAGATACATATAAAAAGAAACAAAAAAGCTTAAACTAGTGGTAAACATTTAATAAGCACTATATAGATGTAAACTATTATGTAATTTTCAAGGATTTAAGGGTGATATGAATAATTTAAAATCATTTCTTCAAATAGTCAGAATGTGTATCATACTTAGAATTATTTTACCTCTCTCCTGTTGCATTGTCTTTTGTGTTGAATTCCCTTTTTTGTGGATGCTGTGTCTTGTTACAGTTGGCTTATACACTCATAATGACAGAATACATTCTTCATCAGTTTTCCAAGAAAGGGAACATAGGAAGTAATTTTTTAAAGCATTCCATGCTTTCAAATATCTTTGTTCTTGCTTTACTCTTGAGTGGAAATTTGGCTAGGTGTGGAACTTGGTTGGAAATTATTTTCCATCAGAATTTTGTTAGCATTACTCTATAGTCTTCCAGCTTCCAGCTTCCTGTAATTATTGTAATCCCTGTAATTATTGCCACATTAATGTGGCATTTGAATTCCTGATCTTTCATGGATAACTTGTTATTTATGTCTGGAAGATCTGAGAACCTTCAAGTTTCCAACCCCTCCTATGTTTTTAAATTTCAAAATGAGCTGTTTTCATTGGCACTGAGTTAGCTGTTTTAATCTAAGAATTCATGTGATTGATTTCTGGGCATTTTCTTCTACTATTTTTTGATATTAGCCTTTTCTCTAATTTTTCTATCTATTCTCAAACTCCTATTTAGGTTTTGGCCATGCTAGATTCTCTAATTATATTGTATTTTAAAATATTATTTTAAAGTTATTTAAATAATATTTAAAATATTATTGTCCAATTATTTTATTTTATTTCATTTCTTCAACTTCATCTTCAAAAATGTACTGAATTTTTAATTTCCTTTTTTTTAAAATCTTTTTTTCGAGCGTTGATTCCACCATCCTGAGATCAAGACCTGAGCAAATAATCAAGAGTGGAATGCTGAACTGACTGAGCCATCAGATGCCTCTCTCCTTTTTTTCTTTCTGATTCTACATGCTTTAACATTTTTTAAAGTATTCTTTTATGACATATAATTCTTTTTACATAACGATTCAAACTTTTGTCTTATATCTCTGATGAAAATTTTTATCATGGATGGATATTGTATTTTGTCAAATGCCTTTTCTCTGTTGATATGATCATGTGATCTCTCTTCAACCTGTTGATGCCATAGATTATATTAGTTGATTTTTGACTGTGGAACCAACCCTGTGTGTATCTGGGGTAAATTCCACTTGGTCATGATGCATAATTGTTTCTATACATTGTGTGATTCTATTTGTTATATTTCTTTTGAGGATTTTTGCATTTATATATTCATGAGAAATATGGTTTTGTACTTTTTTAAAATTTTTAATGTTTATTTATTTTTGAGAGAGAGACAGGGAGGGATGGAGGGAGAGAGGAGAGAGGGAGACACAGAATCTGAAGCAGGCTCCAGGCTCTGCGCCATCAACACAGAGCTCAACGCAGGGTCGAACTCACCAACCATAAGATCATGACCTGACCCGAAGTCGGATATTCAACCGACTGAGCCACTCAGGCACCCTGAGTTTTGTAATTTTCATTTCTTGTAATATCTTTGTCTGGTTTGGATATTAGGGTAATACCGACTTAATAAATGCATTAAGAAGTGTTCCCTTTGCTTCTAAGTTCTGAAAGAAATTTTAGAGAATTCGTATAATTTCTTCCTTAAATATTTGGTAGAATTCACCAATAATTTTTTTAAAACATTCAATACATTCAAATATCTTTATTCTTTATTTAATCTTGAGTGGAAATTCAGCTAGATATACATTTAGTTGGAAATTATTTTCCATTAGAATTTTGTTAACATTGTTCTATAGTCTTCTTATTTCGATTTGCATTTTCCTGATGATGAGTGATGTTGAGCATCTATGTGTTTGTATGTTTTTTTTGGAGAAATGTCTATTCATGTGTTCTGCTTATTTTTAATTGGATTATTTGTTTTTTGGTGCTGGGTTGTAGAGGTCTTTATATATTTTGGATAATAACCCCTTATTGGATATGTCATTTGCAAGAATTTCGCCTAATCAGTTAGAATAATTATTTGTGCAGAATAGTTATTTTTGTTTTTGCTTCCATTGCCTCAGGAGATGTATCTTAAAAATTGTTCCTACAGTTGATGTCATAGAAATTACTGCCTGTGTTCTTTTCTAGGATTTTAATTATTTCAGGTCTCACATTTAGGTCTTTATTTTTGAGTTTATTTTGATGTAAGGTGTAAGAAAGTGGTTCAGTTTCATCCATCTGCATGTACCTGTCCAATATTCCCCAAGCCATTTCAGTACGTGTCTTTTTATTTAAAGTGAATTTCAGGGTGCCTCGTTGGCTCAGTCAGTTGAGTGTCTGATTCTTGATTTTGGTTCAGGTCATGATCCCAGAATCATGGAATCAAGCCTCACATTGGGCTCAGTGCTGAGTGTGGACCCCCCCCTTAAGATTACCTCTCCCTCTGCTTCCCTACCCCACACTTGTTCTCTCTCTCTCTAAAATAAAAATAAATAAACAAAAAGAAAAAAGTAAGTTTCTTATACACAACATATGGCTGAATCATTTTTATCTACTCTAAATTCTTAGTCTTTTATTTCATATATTTATTATATTTATTAGAGTTTTAACTGATTATTGATATAGTTGAATTAATAGTTACTATATTTCTTACTGTTTTCTATTTGTTGTCCCTGTTCTTTGTTCTTATTTTTTTTCTACACTCTTTTTCTGCTTTTTATAGTTTTATTTTTTCTTTACTTTTTTAATGTTTATTTATTTTTGAGAGAGAGAGAGCACAGTGTGCAGGGGAGGGACAGAGAGAGAGGGAGTCACAGAATTCGAAGCAGGCTCCAGGCTCTGAACTGTCAGCACAGAACCCGATATGGGGCTTGAACTCACAAGCCGTGAGATCATGACCTGAGCTGAAGTCGGACGTTTAACCAACTGAGCCACCCAGGTTCTGCAACGTTTTGCAGTTTTAAATGAGTGTTTTATGATCCCAATTTTTCTTTTTTCAGCATATCCATTGTATTTCTTTTTTAAAAACATTTTTAGGAGATCCTTTAGAATTTGCAATATACATTTACAACTAATCCAAGTTCACCTTCAAATAACATTATACCACTTCACAAGTAGGGCAGTTACTTTATAACCAAAATTCTTAACCCCTCCTTCCCATTCCTTGTATCTTTGCCATCATTAAATTAAGCACACATAATCAAATATATTATTACTTTGAACATATTATTGTCAGATCAAGTAAAAATAATAAAAATAAAAGTTTTTTTTTATTTAACTTTCATTTATTTCTTTAGAATCTTCCTTTCTTTACATAGATCTGACAAATGCTTGTCACTTAAATTCTCTCTGAGAAATCTGATTAATATCTATCTCCCTTCATCAGATGGTTCACTCTAAAAACTCAGATCCATATACTTGTTATCAATTCATTAATTACTTAATTTTACTCTTTTTCATTTTCCAGGAGTAACCACAAGGCCTGTAATAAGTTAAAGTTCAGTACATATTTCCTTATAATGAAATCATAGGTAAACAAAATAACTTGTACAGTGAGCAATGGAAAAAGTAACTTTAGAGTTAAAAGACCTGTGCTCAATTCTCAGCACTATTGTTTACAGATTGTGACTTCAACAAATTAATTCACCTCACTGAGATCAGTTACCTCTTCAGTAACTTGGGTTTAAAATTGCCTTCCACAACTTATCAGAATGTTGTCATATCCTCCCTAAAAATGCTTAATCTAGTGGCCAGTACGTTAGAAGACCTCACAAAACACTGGCTAAATCTGTTAAATCAGAGGGAACTGACTCGAATGTGGATCAAATAATTAATTATCCTATACACGTTGGTCTACATAACTCAGTTAATATACATTTGCAGCATTCACAGCTTAAGATTTAGTAAGTGACAAGGCTGTTAACAAGGAGTATGTTTGCCAAAAGTATTATCTGCTATGAAGTGTACGAAACTAGTGAGCCCTGCTGTGCAGGCTTGATTTTTCCCAGAAAAACATGTAAAACAAGAAAAATTAATTTTGATTACAAAGCAAAAACTGAGTATTACAGAAAGCTGTTTGTATTGCAAATTCAGGTCTCATTTTAGGTTTATCACAGAAAATATCTGAATAGACAGTACTTTGGAATAGTGTTAGATATCCTATTTACCAGAAAAGTTCCAGTAGATAAATGGAGTAAGCCAGGAATGATGAAAGAACTGCAATTTTCATCAAGTCACAAGATAACCTGGAAAAGCGTGGGGTCTACCTCCAGAGAGAATCACTCTATAAA
This sequence comes from Proteles cristata cristata, assembly GCA_017311185.1. Classification (NCBI taxonomy): domain Eukaryota; kingdom Metazoa; phylum Chordata; class Mammalia; order Carnivora; family Hyaenidae; genus Proteles; species Proteles cristata. The sequence continues at coordinate 1,252,163 of JAESUZ010005128.1, read as the reverse complement.
TAATGGAGCTAAAAGTATATGTGAAAAACAAGAATGAAAAATGTCTTAGCAAAGGTGAAATTCAAGGAGCTAACCCGAACATGAATACAAACACTTGAAGCCTTTCATATATATAAAATATTTGTAAAGAAGTTGAATATTACTTGTTCTCTATTGGAAAGACCTTTTGCATTTAAAGTTGGCTACAAAGAAGCCTGGATGTGTTTTGACCCACAAAATCACTTCCAGTAAAGAAATATTTTAAGCATGAAAATTTGTATAGAAGGCTGTTCATCACAATTTTGTTTCAACAAGTAAGCTGGTGAAAAAACTAAGCATCCGACAATATGAGGGTGAATTATATATCCCAGCAATTGAATTCCATAATACTATATAACCATTATGTTTATGCTGGAGAATATTATTAATGGCAACATGAAAATGTTCATGATGTCAAGCAAAAAAAAAAAAAGCTTAATATCTACAGTCTGATTACATTTAAAAAATTTAACACTTATTTATTTTTGAGAGACAGAGAGAGACAGAGCACACATGGGGCAGGAGCAGAGAGAGAAGGAGACACAGAGTCTGAAGCGGGCTCCAGCCTCTGAGCTGTCAGCACAAGGCCTGACACAGGGCTAGCACCCACAGACTGTGAGATCATGACTTGAGCCAAAGTTGGATACTCAACGAACTGAACCACCCAGGCACCCCATTCTGATCACATTTAAGTGCAATCATACAAACACACAAATATGGTAGTGATTTTAATTTAAGTAATATGATATTTTGTAATGAGAAGATATTGCATTTGTAACCAGAAAAAAAATTTAAAAAGTGGTGTGACATATATACTATTAGCTGTACAGCAGCATTTGGAAACCTGACATGTCACACAGGGGATCATTGCACAAGCTGGAAATAACATTGACAGGAATAATAAACCTGAGTAGAGACCTCAAACGCAGAGAGTAGGGAGGCATTATCTACCTAACTTAATTGGACTGGATCAGTTTCATCACAAAATCCAGAACAGATTCAATTTCAGATCAAGGCTCTATGGTTCCTACCCTCGAAATTTCTGCTCATTGGTTACAGAATAATTAGTGACTTGAATCCAAACTCCAGGTTCACAAACAGGAGAAAGAGAATATGGAAGAGAAATCAAGAGAATAAATCTTGTCATCACCCGATGTAACCAGAACATCATGATTTTAAGAATAACATTATAAAAAAAAAAGCCAAAGTTGATTGTTACCATATCACTTTTTCATAGGTTACCAAAATAAAGAATATTATCTGTCATAACTCAGTTGTGAATTTACAGTTAGAAACATAAAATTAAAATACTGCACCCTGGGGGTGCCTGGGTGGCTCAGTCAGTTAAGCATCGGACTTCGGCTCAAGTCATGATCTCACTGCTCATGGGTTCGAGCGCCATGTCGGGCTCTGTGCTGAGAGCTCAGAGCATGGAACCTGCTTTGGATTCTGTGTCTCCCTCGCTCTCTGCCCCTCCTCCACTCTCACTCTGTCTCTCTCTCTCTCAAAAATGAATAGATGTTAAAAAATTAAAAAAAAAAAAACTGCACCTTGCTTTACTGCATTATTATCCTAGGAGTACAATGCTTCTAATATATTCCAGTTGATATAAGAAAAGTTGTTTGGAAAAGATAGTATGTTTTCCAGAAACTTTCTAATTATAATATTCCACTAAATATCAACATATTCATCTATGTATTCATAAACTGAACCAAGAGTGATGTTCTGGATGCTATATAAAGTGCAAAGACTAATAATAATACCAAGTTATAGGGGTTTTGTATTACATGAATCTAGTGAAATATCTTACTACAGAGTGGGACCAGTAGTAAGATCTCAATAAGTGTTAGCTATTAGTTCTACTACTACTAAAACTCAACTCCTAAACTTTAGGCTTGTAAAGGATGAAAAGTATGATACAAAGCATATTCCAACCCTCCCCCTTACCTAACCGAAGCTACTTCCTATATTGCGCTATCCATGAGCTTCTCTTAAAATGATCTTTGATATCTCCATATGTTTCCAAAATTGAAATAGCCTGATAGTGTACTAATTACCTGAACAAAGTACCCCTCCAGATACATTCTCTAAATTATGTCAACATGTTAAATTGTTAAATTACACATAAAAATGCAATACAAAAACTAACATCATTTTGTCATCTTTAAACATTAAATTATGAAATCTCACCTGTTTAATGTGTCTGCCCATAAGATTCAGATTTGATAAGGAAGATGGAAGGGAGTGTTTTTCCTAACTCACAAAACTCAAACGTGATTAATGAATCCCTCTGGACATTTGGTGCCTCAGCAAGGTATGCATTTTCAGGAGACATTACCAAGAGCTACATTGTGTTTCCAATAGCCTGCCTGCCAGTGAGGCAAACCTTCTGGCATTTCAATGTAGCAATGTGAGAACACAGGACACATTTTCTAAGCATAATAAAATCATGGAAGTTTAGTGCTAGATAATACCTTTTCCACAACGCACTACTTTGCCCATAGTGATTTGTTCTCCACATTTTATTTCAAATGTTTCAGATGGTCTCATTTTAAATGATTCATGAAAAAGTGATTGAGAAGCCATTCTTGGTTTCCTCAGTCCAGTAAATATATCTGATAGAAAAATGTTTCTGGAACAACCTTGCTTAATCTATTCCAATATATATAAAAGATGATCTGGAACTAGATACTTCAAAATGAACTTAAAATTACCTAGATCATTCACTAAATGCCTATAAAGCAATTAAAATTATTATTTTTAATGTTTATTTATTTTTGAGAGAGAGAAAAACAGTGTGAGCAGGAGAGGAACAGAGAGAGAGGGAGACACAGAGCAGAAAGTGGGAGTGGTGAGGCGGGGGGGAGGTTCAAACTCAAGAACCTCATGACATGACCTGAGCTGAAGTCAGACACTTATCCGACTGAGATACACACAGGCCGCAGCAATTAAAATTATTAAGAAAATATATAAATATATACAAAAGTTTGATTAAAATATTAGTTGAAACTTTTTCATGCTTTAAATTTTTCCTAGTGTTATTTAAGAAAAGGGAGATGGTAATAGTGAAAATCAGTATAACAAAATGTTGATAGTTTTTTTCCCCTATTTTATTTTAATTCCAGTGTAGTTAACATGCAGTGTTATATTTGTCTCAGGTGTACAATATAATGATTCAACAAGTGTATATCTTACTCAGTGTTCATTAACGTAAATGTACTCTTAATCTCCCTCATCTATTTCACCCATCCCCCCACACACGTCCCCTCTGGTAACACCGCCTCTGTTCTCCATAGTTAAGAGTCTGGCTTTTTTTGGTTTGTCTATTTTTTCCCCTTTGCTCATTTGTTTGTTTTTTTAAATCCACGTATGAGTGAAATCTTATAGTATATTACTTTCTCTGATTGGCTTATTTCACTTAGCATTAGACTATCAAGTTCCATCCATGTTGTTGCAAATGGCAGAATTTCATTCTTCTTTATGGATGAATACTATTCCATTTGTGTATCTCTGTGTATGTGTATGTGTGCATCACATCTTCTTTATTCATTCATTTTTTGATAGACACGAGCTGCGTCATAATTTAGCTATTGTAAATAATGCTACAAAGAACACGGAAATACAAATATCCCTTCAAATTAGTGGTTTGGTATTCTTTGGGTAAATACCCAGCAATATGATTACTGGATTGTAGGGAAGTTATATTTTTTACTTTCTGAGAAAACATCCATACTGACTTCCATAGTGGTTGCACCAGTTTGCATTTTCACCAACAGTGTCCAAGAGTTGCTTTTTCTCCGTATCTTCATCAACACGTGTTTCTTGTGTTTTTACTTTAGCTCTTCTGACAGATGTGAGGTGATATCTCATTGTGGTTTTTATATGCATTTCCCTGATGATAAGTGATGTTGAGCATCTTTTTATGTATCCAGCAGATTGCCTATTCAGGTATTTGGCCCATTTTTTAATTGGATTATGTGTTTTTTGGATGTTAAGTTGTACAATTCTTTATGTATTTTAGACCCTAACAATTTATCAGATACGTCATTTTCAAACACCTTCTCTTATTTAGTGTATTGCCTTTTAGTTTTACTGGTGGTTTCCCTTGCTGTGCAGCTTTTTATCTTGATGTACTCCCAATAATTCAGTTTTGCTTATATTTCCCTTTCCTCAGGAGACATATCTAGAAAGACGCTGGGGCTAATGTCAGAGAGATTACTGCTTATGCTCTCTTCCAGGATTCTTCTGGGTTCAGGTCTAGTATTTAGGTCTTTAATCCATTTTAAGTTTATTTTATTGTATGGTGTTAGAAAGTGGCCCATTTTCTTTCATTTGCATGAAATGTCCAGTTTACCCAGCACCATTTGTTGAAGAGACTGTCTTTTCCATGCATATTCTTTTCTCTTATCAAAGATAAACTAACTATATAATCATGGGTTTATTTATGAGATTTTTTTTTATTATCTTCTATTGGTCCATGTGTCTGTTTTGCATTAGTAACATACTGTTTTTCTTTATTACTATAGCTGTGTATTATAATGTGAAATCTGAAATTGTGATAACTCCAGTTTTGTTTTTCTTTACAAGACAGCTTTGTCTTCTCAGGGTCTTTTGTGAATCCTTAAAAATCTTAGGACTGTTTTTTTTTTCTAGTTCTGTGAAAAATGCTGTTGGTATTTTGATAGGGATTGCATTAAATCTGTAGATTGCTTTGCGTAGCATGAACATTTAACAATATTTTCCTTCCAACCTGTACAGTCTTTCCTTTAAAGTTTATTTTGTCCAACATAAGTATTGCTATCTCAGCTTTCTTTTCACATTCATTTGCATGATGTTTCTCCATTCTTTCACTTTCAATCTGCATGTGTCTACCTCAGCAATGAGTCTTTTGTAAGAAGCATATAAATAAGTCTTGGGTTTTTTTGGTCCATTCCATCACCCTATGTCTTTTCATTGTAACACTCAATCTATTTAGAATTAAAGTAATTGTTGATAGATATGCATTTGTTGCCATTTTGTTATTTGCTTTGCTTTCTTTGTTCCTTTGCTCTCTTCCTTCACAATAAGTTGACTTTCTTTAGTGATATACTTGGATTTCTTTCTCTTTATTTTTTACATATCTATTAATGGTTTTTGATTTGTGGTTACATTAGGTTTGTGTGTAACATCTTCTGCATATAGTAGTTTATATTAAGTTGATGGTTGCTTAAATTTAAATTTATTCTATAATCCTCTGTCCCCCATGTTTTAGGTATATGGTGTCATACTTTATGTCCTTTTATTTTGTGAGTTTTTTGCTTTTGTGCTCCATACTTTTCTTATATTTATTTGTAGTCTTTCTTTTCCACTCAAAGAGTCATCTTTATCATTTCTTGTAGGACTGGTTTAGTGGTCACGAAGTGCCTTTTACCTCTGTTTGTCCAGGAAATCTTTTTTCTCTTTCTTTCTATTCTGAATGATAGCCTGGGTTGGTAGAGTGTTCTTGGTGCAGATTTTTTCCTTTCATCACTTTGAATGTGTTATGCCACTTCCCTCTGTTCTGCAAAGTTTCTGAAGCAGGGTGATCATTGAAAAGACCACCAAACGCCAAATAGAAGTGAGGCAAGATTTTATTTACGGCGGGGCCAAACCTGATCTCCCGATCTCACAGAGAAATGCAGAGAATGGCCCCCAACAAAGGTAGCAGTGAGCTTATATCGAGTTTAGCAAGGCAGAGTATGTCATTATTCAGTTAACCAGTCACAGTTTACAATATCCCATGGTGATCAATTACATGGTAACACACAGACGTTAGTTTGGGCGAGAGCTCTTTGTCTCTAGAGGTTGTAAAATAATCAATTATAGATTGACTTTTGAGAAATGCAGGGCAGTGACTACATGACAGACCACCTGCCACCAAATGACAGTGAGGTATTTTGTAACCTGATATCTAGTTAGAACATTGAAACACAGGCTTGCAAAATGGATTTACAGACAGAAAACAGCATTGTTAGTAGTTAACCATGCTTGAGGTTAACCAACAAAAGTTTCTGCCGAAAAATCTGCTTATGGCCTTATGGGGTTCCCTTGTATGTGACTGTTTTCTTTTCACTGCTGCTTTAAAAATTTTCCCTTTGGGGCATGTGTGTAGCTCAGTCAGTTAAGTGTCTGACTTTGGCTCAGGTCATGATCTTACACTATGTGGATTCGAGCCCCGTGTCAGGTTCTGTGCTGACAGTTCTGAGCCTGGAACCTGCTTCAGATTCTGTGTCTCCCACTCTCTCTGCCCCTCCTATACTTATGTTCTCTCTCTCTCTCTCTCTCTCTCTCTCTCTCTCTCGCTCTCTCTCTCTCATACACACACACAAACATTAAAAATAATTTTTAAAAACTCATTAAAAATTCTCCCGTTATCACTGCTTTTCCCCCATTTTAATTATTATGTGTCTTGGTGTGGATCTCCTTGGGTTGATTTTGTTGTTTCCATCCTCAGATTCAGGAAGTTTTCAGCTATATTTTTTTCGAAGTAGCTATTTTCTGCTTTCTTTTCTCTCTCTTCTTCTTTTGGAATTCTTATAATACAAATGTTATTACCATTAATGGATATATATATGTCTTATTCTCATTTTGAATATATATATATATATATATGTTGAGCTTGATTACTTTCCATTACTCTGACTCTAGGTTGCTGATTCATCCTTCTGCTTCCTCTATTCTGCTATTTATTCCATCTAGGGTATTTTTAATTTTATTTATGTTCTTCATCTCTGGTTCTTTTTTAATCTCTTCATTAAGCATCTTACTGAGGTCCTCCAGTCTTTTCTCAAGTCCAGAGAGTATGTTTATCATCATCACTTTAAATTCTCTACCAGGCATATTATTTACCTCCATTTCACTTAGGTGCCTTGTTGTGTTTTATCTTATTCTTTCATTTGAGAATATTCTTATTTTGCCTCACTCTCTCTGTCTGTATGCTAGGAAAGTCAGTCAAACCTCTGCTTTGAAAGTAGTGGCCTTATGAAGAACGAAACTCATAGTGTCCTGCAGTGTAGTGCCCTCTGTTTACTAGAACCTGGCATTTCAAAGGTGTCTCCTATGTGTGTTGTGTGCACCCTGCTGTTTTGGCTAGGCCACATTTTTCTTCAGTCCAGTCACCTGGAGTGGCTTTTTTTTTTTTTTTTTGCCAGTTATGGGCAGTGTTTGTACCCTGTGGTGTTAGTGGACTAGTCTGGAGCCACCCTTGGCTTCAGTTGAGTTAGGCCAAGTACTTTCCAGAGATAGAGTGTCACTGAACTACAGCTTCTGCTTTTTCTGTGTTGTCCCTAGGAAGCTTTCATTATTGGGCAGGGACTGCAATCAGACTAGACCTCTGTCCCCTCTGGGGCCAGAGTCTTATTGGTGAATGTGGTTTTCTTTCCCTCTCCCCAGGGTAGCAGTACTTTGGAGTGCTGCTGGCCCCTATTGGAGCTGCTTGCAAACTACCAGGCCTTGGTTTGAATGAGCTCCAGCCACAAGGCTATTGGAGGGGGCGCTTCCTTAACATGCTTGGAGGTGAGGTGCAAAGCCTGTACTTGAGGAGTCTGAAATTAAGTCCTCCATGAAGAGCAACCTCGGGCTGCACGTAGCCCCAGTTTCAGGAGAAGCTTCAGCTGAAGCCACCCTCTGACCACCCTCAAATCAGCCAATCAAAAGAAATGTGTAATATTCCTGTGGTCTGATTCAAGGACTGAGGATTCTTGCCTAAAACCCCACGTGGGCCCTTTGAACTCATCTCATAATTGATCATTTTCAAAGGATTCTCAAAGGTCATGATTGGGTCCCGCCAAATGTAATGAACACCTCACAGATACTGAATGGTCAAAACTGTTACCATGGGTACTGTACAATTATGATTGGTGCTTATGTGATGATGCAATATGTACAACGTGTGCACTGTAACATCCCCATCCCTTACCCCATAAAAACCCTGCTCGCTATTGTTCGGGGCTTCAACTTGCTGCCGCTGCACCAGTAGATGGGTGAGCCCCTGCTCGAGCTTGTAATAAAGACCTTTATGTACTTGCATTGGTGTTGGCTCCTTGGAGATCTCTGGGGACTCGCAATTCGGGCACAACGTACTCTAGGAGAGGGGGAAAAGCTGCTGCCAGATCAGGGTGGCTTGGACCAATCCGCAAAGCATGTGTGGGTGGGGTGTGCAGTGCATACAAGTTTTGCACTCAAGTCCTCTGCCAGAGGGGTGTGCCACTGCCTCCGGGATTGAGCCAGATAGGCTGGTTCACAAAGCGTTTGGGGTAGGGCGTGCAGTTTTACCAAGGTGTGTGCAAGTCTTCCCTAAGTAGGGAGCCACAGATACCACAAGGGGACTGAAGCCCCACAAAGTGCACCTTTGGGAGACAATGTTTTGGCAAGACTTTCACTAACCTTCTAGGGGGAGAGGACCTGCAGTGCTGAGGCTGAGGCAAGCCCGCTTGGAGGAGGTGGATCCCCAAAGTGTCAAAAGTTAGGGAGTGAATGCTGGCACGGTGCTGGTTCTTAGAGGTAACCAGTGTATTTATGCCAGGGGCCTGGGAGGGAAGTGGTACCTGCCAGCTCCTTCGTTCCTGGAAGAGTTTTCCAGAGATTCAGTCCCTCTGGCACCTGCTATGAGATTTATAAGTAAAGCTCCTTCCCTTATGCCCCAGGCATTTTTCAAACTGCTGCTTCTGTGCTGTATCTCCTCAGGTTGTTTGCTGTGTTGTCTTTTTAAGTGTGGGAATTGTTTCCTCTCACCCTCTGGGATCTCCCAGAACCGTGCCCACTGATTCTTAGTCAGGCAGAGACAGACAGATACCATATGTTTTCTCTCATATGTGGCTCTTGAGAAACTTAACAGAAGACCATGGGAGAGGGGAAGGAAGAAAAAAGTTATAAAGATGGAGGGAGGCAAACCACAAGAGACTCTTAAAGACTGAGAACAAACTGAGGGCTGATGGGGATGGGAGAGAGGGGAAAGTGGGTGAGGGCATGGAGGAGGGCACTTGTTGGGATGAGCACTGGGTGTTGTAAGGAAACCAATTTGACAATAAATTATATTAAAACAAAAACAAAAATAAATAACAAACAACAACAAAACTCCAGGCTTTAAGTTCCTCTGGTTCTAAGAACTCATGAAACTTTGCCTCTTTGATTTTCAAAGCCAAATCTTACAGGGATTCATCTGCCTCTTCATTGGCTCCCTTGTGTGATAGTATGTTTTTATCCCTTTTCTGCACAGGCAGGTCCCTGCCACCAATGGACCGTCTCCACAGTTTATCTATTTATAGGTAAATGTTCTATAAATATCTATGTATAGAACTATTTATGATCTATATATCTCTCCACTGCATCTCTGCCCTTCCTGTCCTCTTTGATGTGGCCTGTTCTCTACATTTACTTGTAGAGTTTGTTCTGCCAGTCTTTGGGTGATTTTCTAGGTTATTAACACTGATATGTATGTTATCTAGTTGTGTGTGTGGGATGTGGTAAGCTTAGGGTACTTCTATTCTGCTATCTTTCTTTAATCTCACAAAATGTTGATAGTTTTTCAAGTTAGATAAAATGTGTATTTTCCACTTTTGCCTTATCTATCCTCCACTCACAGTTTTAGAAATATTTTCAAAATTGTTTTACTGATGTTTTTCAGAACAAAATGCATGCACCATATCAACTCACCTATAAATATTTCGATATGCATCTCAAAAGTAGAGAACTTTACTTAAATAATCCAACACCAATCACACTTAACAAAATTTATAATGTGCCTTAATATACCTGATATGTAGCCTACATTCAAATTATCCCAAGTGACAAAAATCCTTTTTGGACAGTCAATTCATTCAAAATAGGATTTAGACAAGAAATACTCACTATATTCGACTTTTATACTCATTTTAGTATCTTAAGTGACTAACAGTCCAAAATGTTTTCTTCTTTTTTCTGTTTTGGTTATCTGTTGTAATATTTGTATGTAATATTCTTTTGGAAAGCACATTAGACATCCATTGAATGCCCAACATTTTGTATTTGACTGATTGTTCCTTTAGTATGTCATTTAAATTGTCCCTTTAGTTCATGAATTTCCTATCAGTTGAATTTGATTCATGTTCTTTTTATTTTGTTTCCTTGGTACAAAAATACTGCATAAGATCTGCAGCATATTTGATATTGCATTCTATCAGTAGACACATAGATTTTGGTTTTTCTCACTGTGATGAGGGAGCATGGGACAAGCTGAGGGCAAAGTATAGGCTAAAGGCATACACCCCCCACTCCTACCAGGTGGGATATATGTGACATTGCTCAAGCCCTCTACTTTGGGCTGCCCAAGGACAAAGGAAAGAACAGAAATTGATAGCCTCCATCAATTCACAAATATCTTAATAAATTACAAGAAAAATGAAATTCCATCAATAGCTTAAAGTCCAGGAACTTCCTATTGTATTAATGTTAATGCTTTGCTAGAGGGAAAAACAGCCTTAGTTTGACAATAGCTAGGCCTGAAGTACGTCTTTAGCATATGAAAGTCTCCTTGGAAACTTCCTTTTGATTTTACCTCTCCCAGGTCCATAGTATATAACCACACAGCCTCAGTGCAGTTCTTTTGGCCCATGGGTCCTGTCCCCATGTTTTAATAAAATCACCTTTTGCACCAAAGATATTTTCAAGAATTCTTCCTTGGTTGTCAGCTTGAACTCCAAGAACCCCACCATCACCCCCAAATCTCATCAGCTGCATGTTAGTGATGCATAATGATGTTAACACTAACTAGTTAATGAATTCAAGATAAGACAGCAGGACTATGTCAATTTAAAGTTTCCAATCAACCTTTCAACTGATGGTTTCACTATCCATTGAGGACTTGCCTGAATCAATTTTCCAATAGGGGTGAAAATGGTGATTTTACATTTTTATCATTTCTACTGCAAATTTTTAGATGGACTTATTGTTTATAGAACTCTCCTTAATCCATTCAAGCTATTTGATTACCCTCAATAGAGTTCATACTGGATATCAAAATGAATGTTGAATCTTTTCTTACAATTCTTGATGTTTATTGTATTGAGTTGGTGCTGTAGTAATTTCCAATGGTGTCTAAGAGGTTTTATTTTTCCTTTCTCTTTATTATTATTACTCATTTTTAAAATGTTTATTGTTTTAGTCATATCAGTTATTACTCTTTTTTTGTTTTCAAGTTACATCCATGTTGGCTAAAGCAGTTCAAATTTTTCCATGTGTTCTTTGACATACTAAATTAGCCTTTATGACATCTTTCTTCTTTTTTTATTTTACACTCTAGGCTTATCATATATTTCTTGACCTGTAATTATAAACAATCACTCATTCAAGGCACACTTTTATCTATTTACGTTTTTTAAGGTTCAGAATGGTATTTAGAAGTCACAGTCTGAGGGTTAAGAGTTCATTGTCCTTAGCAATCTTCCCCCAATGGATAAGGATTAAAAAATAGCTTTATTAAGAGAATAATGTTTATACTCATATTTCATATTAAACTTTAAGGTTAGAGAGCTGTTGGGGCTCCTAGGTGGCTCAGCTGGTCAAGTGTCTGACTCTTGGTTTTGACTCACATCAGGATCTCACAGTTTTCTGAGTTTAAGTCCTGTATCAAGCTCTGTGCTTGCAGGATGAAGCCTGCTTGGGATTTTCTCTCTCTCTCTCTCTCTCTCTCTCTCTCTCTCTCTCTCTCACTCTCTCTCTCTTTTTCTCTCACTTCCCCTCCTCAAATCGCACTGTTTCTGTCTCTCTCAAAATAAAGAAACATTTAAAAAAAAAGATTCGAGAGTTTAAAAAAAAAACTTTTTTCAATGTTTTATTTGTTTCTGAGAGAGAAAGAAAGAGAGATATCATGAGCAGGGGAGGGTCAGAGAGAGAGAGAGGTATACATATACATATGCATTTTGAAATATTTACCACCATCAAGTTAAATTACGCATCTATCAGTCTATCATCTATAGTTGTATTGTGTGTGTATGTGTGTGTGTATGTGTGTGCACAAAGAGAATACTTAAGGTCTACTGTCTTAGCAAGTTTCAAATATATGTTATAGTGTTATTAACTATGGTCATCATGTTTTACATTAGATTTTCAGACTTTAATCATCTAATAACTGAAAGTTTGTATCCATTAATCAACACCTCTCACTGCCTTCACTTCCAGGACCTGGCAACCACCATTCTACTCTCTTCTAAGAATTCCACTTTTTTTTTTATTCTACATATAAGTGATATCATATAGTATTTATCTTTCCTGGATGGCTTATTTCACTAAGCATAACATCCCTCCGATTTCATCCATATTGTTGCAAATGCCAAAATTTCCTTCTTTTTTATAACTGAATAATACTTGTGTGTGTGTGTGTGTGTGTGTGTGTGTGTGTATACCACATTTTCCTTATCCATTTATGCATCAATGGACATCAGTTGTTTCTGAAACTTCGCTATTGTGAATAATGCTGTGGACATGGAGATGCAGATATCTCTCCAGAGTAGTGATTTTATTTTCTCCAGATATACACTAAAAAGTGGGATTGCTGGATCACATGGTTGTTTTATTTTTAATTTGGGGAGATTTATCCTTACCATTTTCCATAACAGCTGTTATGGAAATTTTCACATTTTTTTGCATTCAGCAACATTGTTCAAAGAGTCCCTTTTCTCTATCTCCTTGCCAATACTTGTTATCTCTTGTCTTTTTGATAATGGACATCATACTGGGTTTGAGAGGTGATATCTCCTTGCAGTTTTGATTTGCACTTCACTGATAATTAATGATGTTGAACCACTTTTCATGTACCTGTTGGCCATTTGTATGTTTTTTTTCTTTTTTTCTTTTTTTGAAAAATAATGTTTTCAGGTCCTTTGAGTAGATTTTTAATTGGTTCATTTGTTTATTTGTTTTTGAGTTATATGAGTTTCTTATATTTTCAGACATTAACCTGTTTTTAGATATGTGGTTTTCAAATATTTTCTCCTAATTGTATGTTACTTTTTCATTTTGTTGATTGTTTCCTTTTCTGTGCAGCATTTTACTCTGGATCATGAAGAAATAGTAAATCTGAATAGACATGTAACTAGTAAGGAGACTGAATTTGTAATAAAAAAAAATCTCCTAACAAAAAAAAGACAAGGACCAGATGGCTTCACTAGTGAATTCTGCCAAACATTTAAAGAAGAATTAATGCCAATTCCTTTCAAATCTTCCAAATAATTAAAGAGAGTGAAATACTTCCAAAATCATATTAGGAGCCAGCATTATCCTGATACCAGTAGCAGATAAGGACACTATAAGAAAAGAAAATTACAGGCCAATATCCCTGATGAACATTGATGCAAAATTCCTCAACAGAATATTAACAAATTGAATTTAACATCAAATTAAAGGACTATATACCATGAACAAATAGAATTTATCTCTGAGGTGCAAGACTGTTCCACAGATTGAAATCAATAAAGGTGATACACTACATTAACAGAATGAAGGATAAAATTATGTGATCATCTCCACAGATGCAGAAAAAACAGTTGACAAAATTTAACATAAATTCACAATAAAAACATTCAATACAATAAGGTATATAAAGACTATAATAGCTAACTTCATACTCAATGATGAAATGTTTGTTCTTAAAGATCAAAATGTCTCTAAGACAAGTTATGCCTGCACTCATCACTTTTATTCAACATAGTATGGGAAGTTCTTTTTCTTTTTCTTAATGTTTATTTATTTTTAAGAGAGAAAGAAAGACAGAGCATGAGGGGAGGAGGGCCAGAGAGAGAGTGAGATGGAGAATCTGAAGCTCTCAACTCAAGCTCTGAGCTCTCAGCATAAAGCTCAATGCAGAGCTTGAACCCACAAACAGTGAGATCATGCTCTGAGCAGAAGCTCCCCAGGTGTCGCAGTGTGGAAAGTTCTAATCAGAGAAATTAGGCAAGAAAAGAAAATGTAAGACATTCAAACTGAAAAAGAAGTAAAATTGTCTTTGCAGACAATAAATTCTATATGCAGAAGATCCTAAAGATCACCCACACGTTGCTAGAACTAATAAATAAATTCAGTAAAGTTTCAATATACAAGATCAATATACAAAAATCAGTATATTTCTAAATACTGACAACAAAGTATCTGAAAGAGAAATTAAGAAATTAATCTCATTTACAATAGAATAAAAAACAATAAAATACTTCAGAATAAAGGATTGTTTCTTCAATAAATTGTTCCACAAAACTAGATATTCATATGTGAAAGAATGAAAATCGATGCTTATCTTACACCAGTCATAAAATTAACTGAAATAGACTAAAGACTTAACTGTAAGACCTGAGACAATAAAACTATTACAAGAAAGCAGATAAAATGCTCCTAGACATTGGTGTTTGCAATTGTTTTTTTTATATGATACGAAAAGCACAAACAGTATTCTTGTTTATTTTCTATATAAACTTTAAAATCAATGTATATATCTATACTATAAAAAAGAACTGTTGGTATTTCTAATTGGATCATATTGATTTGGTATATGAATTTGGGACATTTATTTTTAATGATATTTGAGATTTCAAAAAATATATAATTCCTCTCTTTTCAAGTCTACTTTTATGATTTTAAAGAATGTTTTAACATTGTCTTTACTTAGATCTGGCATATTTCTTGCTAATTTTATTCTAGGCATTTCAAAATATTTACTAACATAAATGCTTTACCATTTTAATATTTAATGGCTATTGTCTTTATATCAGCTTAATATTCCACTTCCTTAAATTGTTTCATTGTTTGCACTAGTTATTTATTCTCTTGGTTTAACAATTCTTATGCCTTTAATTGTTTGTTTCTGTTCATTTTCTTTTTTGTCCTTTATTTTGTTCATTGTCCATAGTGAGCACCTTATTTTGTTCCAAAATTTATATTAATGGCCTGATATATTTGTGTATGTGTGTCCAACTACATTTGGATAAATTCATTTTTAGCTGCTGGTTCTTCTATGAGGAGTCTGTGTAATCAAATTCTCTTATTGGTATCAATGGAAATAGCTATATAATATTTCTCTTTAAATATCTTAATATAATACCTTTTCAAAGATAAATTAAATTAGATGGAGTTAAACTGGCAAAGAACACCTTAATTCAATAATATTGTAACAGGGGAGAATGATTGAATCCAACTTAATCGCAACAACATGGAATATTTTTAAGCCCTGGGGAATTAGTGAAAAAGAGGGACATTGGGAAAGCTTAGTCCATATCATTTGACGATCTATGTTTGTTTTTTGTTACTTATAGAAGTTGGTTCCATACCTTCTCAGGAGATAGGAGACCTATCTTTCTTGATGATTACATTTCAAAGGGATGTCCACCAGGTCTTTGAGAAAGACATTCTTGGGCTGTAAAACTGGCCAGAGGTTGGGAGAAGATTTATCTATCCTTCAAAACCTCAGAGAAAGGATTTGTAATTAAAAAGTATCTGAAGTAAATTCTCTAAGAAAAAGAAGCTCAGAGACCTATAGTAGAAAGACATCTAATATTCAGTCATGCTGAGGGGAACATGAAGGCCATGTTGGTCAATGTAGAACAATTTTCTTGCCATTATGAGTAAATCTCTTTGGATAATATATATTTAAATATAATATGGGATTTTATTATCCAATATTTCATTTAAATTCTGGCATTGATATTCGTTAGTAATATTTGATTCAATCTTTATTAGATTGGCTTTTGAATGTTTTCCTTCTTTTAGTGTTCTCCAGAATAATTTCAGAAAATTTGAAACCATTAGATCTTCAAAGATTTGTTGTAACCATCTGGGCATGATTCTTTTTGGTGAGGGATCTCTGAAAGTTTTCTCTATTTTTTTACATAGAAATGTATATATTTAGACACTAAGATGACTTTGTGTATAAATATTTATTTGCCAGAATTGCATAAAACCTATTGTTTTGTTTATGTTATTTTCCCAAATAAATAAGTTTCATTAGGTCTATTTTTCCATTTTCTTATTCATTAATTTTTCTGCATCCTTGATACTTTTTTTGTTTTGCTTTCTTTCATGAAAACTTTTATTTCTTTTTCCAGCTTTTGGAGTTAATATATTTATTTATTAGCTCTTTTTATCATTGTAATTGACATAAACACTTTTTCTTGTTTTATCTATATTTTAAGAATTCTATACACTTGAGTCATTTTTTAGAAACTCTGCAATTTAATTTTTTATTTCCCCTTTGATCCCAGATATACTTTATACTGTACTTCTAAGTTTCCCAATGTAAAGTTCTTTTTTTTAACATTTTATTTTTAAGTAATCTCTACACCCAACATGGGGCTCAAAACCACAACCTTGAGGTCAAGAGTTGCATGCTCCACTCAATGAGCCAACCGTGCTCCCCTCCAAATGTAGTTATTTAGTATTAGTTTTATTGCATTGTGATCAGAAAAATGTTGTTTGCCTTATGCACAGGGTTTTTTTTTTTTTTTTAGTTTACTGAGTTTTTGTTGTAGCCTAGCAATCAAATTTTTTCAGTAAAAAATTTCATATGCTTGTGAAAAAATATAATCTCCATTATTTGAGGAACAGAAATTGATACACTATTGATTATATCATTTAGATCTCAATATCCTTACTGAATTGTTTTCCACTACATATGACCAGGTACTGTAGGGGTGTGTAAAATTTTTTTACCTAAAGTATATATTTCTCTCTGTTTTCATTGTAGCTTCTACTTCATGAAAGTTTCTGATGTGTTATTTGGTATATATGTATTATTTAGTATTAAAGTTTTGATGTAAATTTTATACCTTAATAATACAGAGTGTTATTCATTGTCTTGTTCATTGTTTTTGCTCTTCTGTCTCCCTTGTCTGATATCAAATTCTTGACTATTGCTTGCCTTTTAGTTGCACTCACCTGGTGTTTCTTTGGCCATTCTCTTCTGACAGTAATTCTAAGTGTAATGCTTTAGACATTTTGTGAACACTTCTTGAAGTGATCTAGAAATGATCTTTGTACCTGAACCTGTATGAACTTTACTGATTAACTTTGGATAAATCACCACTTTCAGGTAATCTCACCAATAACTATCTGTACTCAGCTTCTGACTCTGGGTTTCTACAGATTTATCAGTATTCCAGTTGATATGTACAATGAGTGGATTAGGCTTTACTTTAGCATCAGAGTTTAGTAGTCTGATCTTTTCCTGGGAAGTCATTCAGACTGTTTCTAATTCAGAAGGAGTGGCACATGAGACTCTGCTCTCAGGAGGGAGACAAGATGATAACAAGTATATACTTCTCACAACAAATAGTGATCATAGTAGAAAGTGCATAAATAACTTATGGATATTGTGTAAGGCATTATTTTTTGTAAGCATATGATGTAGCTGGATGTGGGAATATATTTCTTTTTGATATTCATGTCACTTAGGTTTTTAATCTTAGCCAAATGGTTTATATGTGTATTAAAAACAGAGACAACATTTTTGAGGTTCTTCACAAGTTGTACTACAATCAACAACTCTTTTTCTACTTACTTCTAAACTTAAAATATTCCATCAATACTAGGTGAACGTACTTCAGACGTATACCTACTCTGCCATCCCAGGCATTGCCAATGTGCCCATTATATCTTATGACTGCAGTATAAAATGGGACCTGTGACCCCTCCCACCTCCCCATACATTCATTTTTTAAATTTTCTGTATCATTTAATTTTGATGTGTCTCTTGGAAAAAGCATATTTTTGTAATTTACTTCTTTGCAAATATGATCTTTTCCTTTTAGTAGGTTAGTTATTCTCATTTACATTTTTGATAAAAACATTATGTTTAGTCTTCAATTTTGTCACATTGTTTTACAATATATTTAATCTTTATATAAAATTTTGTATTATTTGATTTTTTCCTGTGTTTTTTTTTTAGAGGAAAGCTACTTTTTCTGATGGGTAGTTTGCATTTTTTCCAAATTGTATTTTGATACTAATATCCTTATGTAAAATCCTTAGCCAATTCTTCTTTAAATGCTATAAATTACCATCTTACTATAAACAATATTCTTTCTTCCCTTCCACCCTCTCCTTCATTTTCTGATTTTAGTCACTATTATTATCTTGGTCTATATTTTTTAAAGAGACAACACATTCTACCATCTTCTCCTTATTTTTATATTTTAGTTGTAAATTTACTCATAAATATATGTACTATTCATCCCAAACATATGTCAACATTTGTTGGCCATTTTAAGGTTACCAGAAATTTGTTCTCTAATAGATTTCAAGAAGATCATTCAAACATTTCCCAAGTTTTATTTATTTTTTAATGTTTATTTGTCTTAGAGAGAGAGAGGTGGTAGACAGAAGGAGACAGAGAATCCCAAGCAGGCTCTGCTTTCAGTGCTTGAACCCATGAACTGCAAGATCATGACTAGAGCCAAAATCAAGAGTCTCATGCTTAACTGATTGACCCAGCCAGGTGCCCCTATTTCCCAAGTTTTAAAAAACTCATTAATATCTGCAAGCTGCTTTCATTCTTGAAAACAGTTTGTCAGTATATAAAATACTTGGTTCATATTTTCTTTTCTTAACTGCCTTAAAAACACTGTCCAATTGTTTTCAATCTGTATCAGTGAAATGAAATATCACAGTTACATCTGATGCCATTCTGACTTTTTTTAACTGACTCTTTTTCTCATGTCTCAAAAAATTATTCTTGTTATGGGGCGCCTGAGTGGCTCAGTCGGTTAAGTGTCTGACTTTGGCTCAGGTCATGATCTCACGGTTTGTGGGTTCCAGCCCCGCGTCGGGCTCTATGCTGACAGCTAGCTCAGAACCTGAAGCCTGTTTCAGATTCTGTGTCTCCCTCTCTCTCTCTGACACTCCCCTGCTCATGCTATCTCTCTCTCAAAAATAAATTTAAAAAATTTAAAAAAATTATTCTTGTTATATTTAAGGTTTAATTGTTCTAAGAATTGTCTAAGTTTGATTATTTTGAATAGAATTTCCAAGGTAGAGAGTGTACTTTTATAACATGCAAGCTCAAACTTTCTTTATTGCTAGAAAGCTTTCAGAATTACAGTTATACTTATTTTTTATGCATTGTTTCCTTGTGGTTTCTCTTTGGGGACTCCATTAGGCATACACTGGATCTTTCTGTATGTCTTTACGTCTATTAGATTTTCTCCAATTTATTCTTGACTAGTTTCTCATTGTTATTTATTTTATTTTCATCCCCTTTTGATATTTTTTCAGTCTATCGGCTTTAGATTTCTATTTAGTGTTGGTTTTTAAATTTTATTCTATTTTTTTTTCATTCTTCCCTTATGTCTCTTATTTCTTGACTCATCTCCTGCTGTTATTCAGTCAAATCATTTCAAAGCTTTTGTATTTATGACTTCTACAATTATATGGCTAATTTTTAAATATTAGGTTAAATTGTCTTTACGAGCAACTTTGATCATGGTGTTTTATGTAACTATTAGAATATTGTTAATTTTATTTTCATCTTTTCACTTTTGGGGCCTTAGTTTAGAATTTAATACTGATTTATTTTCCTTTTCTTTAAAAATTATTTCTTTCCTTTTTCTTAGGCACTCCTGGACCGTTAAGAAGGTGTTTCTTTAGTGGCAAGGTTGGGCCAGTGCAGGTCCTATTTAACAACTAAAGTCTCTCTTCTCTGTTAGAACCATGAATTATTTAAAACTATAGTCTTTTTATAAAGCCACTTTTCTTTTGCTTTTATAAAGCAAAGATAAGCTAGTCTCAGAAACACTCACTTCCATCACATTTTTATCCAAAGCTTTATGGGATGCATCCTGCATTATGGGTCTCTGTGAGGTTTGAGCTCTATTGTAAAGACAACAAAATGACTTGGATCTTCACTTTATTCTTATAGGTAATTCTTGTTTCACTTCCTGGCCCTTGTAACTGTAGTTACTTCTACAGCTAGGATTCAAGTTTAGGTGTGACTCTTCCCAAGGTCTTGCCCTTTAAGGTTTATTAAGATACATGATTAAGATTTCAGAATTGCTTCCTATCTCACTCATGGGCAGCCATTAAATAATTTTTCATGTTCGCAGCATCTAAGGCAAATTAAATACAAACCACTTTAAAAAAAAAAAAAAAGAACACAGCAGTGGAACTGATTAATGGAATGACCATTAACTGTGGAGCTGTATCTGCCCCAATGTTTGAGGAAGTCCTTGCATATGGCAACAGTTAATACATGTTCATATTTTTGAACACAAGTCAGCATATCTTATCAACCTTGCTAATTTTTTTCTTATCAATATGGACAATGTAGGACCTAGTTTTTATATTTTTCTAGCATCAACAATTTTTTTGTGACTTCAGGAACAAGATGTTGAAGAATCAGCTTGATGCTTTAAAAACTCTTATTTCTTGACAAATCTAAAGTTGTGTGACTAATAAGGATAAGATGCTCATTCATTCATCTCTCCAGTTGCTTCACATCTGGCGTCCTTGTTATTCCACTTCAGTGAGATTCTCCCTCATCTAATTTTATCACAGCTCATATGGGTATGCTATGATTTATAAGTAAGTCTAATGAGATGCAGAAGCTGCCACTTTGTTGAGAAACAAAAAGTGGAAATTCCTATCCTTTCTAATTTGTTGAGTTCTGATGAACTTTGTTTATTCATATATATATGTATGTGTTCATACATATATATATATAAATATATAGGTAGATAGATTTAAAATGAAAACACTAAAAAAACAATAGAAAAATAGAAAACATCATGATTTTGTGTGGTACTTAAAGAAGTCAAAGAGCAATACTTTTGGAGCAGTGAAATCAAATTTGAATCCTGGCTCTAGAAGTAATAAGCTGTGTATCCTTGGAGTTTACTTAATTTCTCTGATTCTCATTGCTTTTCTGGGAAAGTCAGCACAATAGTATCTATCTTACCAAGTACTTCTGGAAAAATAGTACAGTTTCTGGTCCATAGTATTATTCAAAAAATATGTTTGTTTTATTTCAATTTCTCTAGTCTTCATCTTCCTAATAATAATAATATAGTGTGGCTTGAGAGGATTCTCATCTACTTCTTCAAAAACCTGTGGGTTGTAAATTCCATTAAGGACTGCTTAATTTCATGATACATGATGAAAGGCATGGAAATGGAGAGTGAGATTGGGAAAGGAGAGTTGGTTTACTGATGGAAGTAGTATATTGATCAACTATTTGTTCCGTGTATCTTTTAGGGATTATGTTTAGTTGCTAGTAATAGAGACTTGAATACCGTGCCTTAACCTAGGGCTGTTCTACAAAAAGTCGAGATTTAGAGACAGCAAAGCTAAACAAAAGTTCTGAAAAGTCATCAGAGACCTAGATTCCTTCCATTTTCTCTTCTGCTATGCTAGCATATTGCTTCTGAAATTGCTTAGTGCATTGCTTCCTTCCTCAAAGTTACCTGAACCCTTCCTTCTAGAACTCTATAATATGGGGTGATACAGGCAGGAAAAATAGAAAATAAAAGAGGTTAATGCATTTTTCTAAAACCCCAAACACTGACTTTCTCTCACATCTCTAACTACAAAGCAGGCTGGGTAAAATAGTTTTTGAGCTCAGTGTATTATCATGACTCCATTAATGTTCTGTTACTAAGAAGGAAGAGGAACATATATAAAGAAAAGCTAGTAACCTCAATAACACTGTTTCAGCCCAAGTAATCTTTCCTTTATTTCCAGAAAGCAGAATAAAAACAGAATATTATGGGAGTGAAGTGGTAAGTAGCGTGCCCTTCAGTGGGAGTTTATCAAAGTTGGAGAGATGCACTCAAGATAATGGCTGAGATTGTGTTGTTTTGGATAAGAGTAACATAGCATCCAAGGATACATGTGAGAAACAGGTGGGATCAAGGAAAAACCAAATATAGGGCAAAACTGTAACATTAAGTAGAGATGATAAAACTTCAGGAGAAAAAAAAAACCTCTCATGCTTAAGATCTTGTTTTTGATAAGCTGAACAAAACTCTCTAAATTACTATCAAGGAGATAATTTATTTTCCTTAAAAGAGTTTTATATCATTCTCCTAAATTGGCTTCTCCATATCTCTTCCTTTACAACAGCCTAAGTACCAGCATGCCTCTAACCAAGCTGTAGATTCAAACACAAAGCCAAATAAACAATAAAATGCTATTAGAAGAAAACTATGAGTATATAAAAAGTGCTGAGAAAAGTAGATTAGAGTGGCAGAGATTTGAGTCAGTCTTATTAAACAGAAAGTGAAAACCTCTTTCAGGAACATTTTACTTCAGAGAAAAGACATTGAAGATACCTGAAAATTCAATGCTATGTGGATAAAAAAAATATACTTTAAAAAATCAATTGGTAGCTTAATAAGCAATTGTAACAAAAATTTTATTATGGCAGATATGTTTATGAATATTTTAAAGTGCTCAGAAACTTTTTTTTAATCTTTCAAGGGTTTCATGGTCAAGTATTCAGATTCAAGTACTGTAGCCCAAATGTCAGGTAGTAAAACTCTATCTGACTCAAGACACACTCAGGTCTTACTGCCATGGTACTTTATGACCAGGCTTAGATCGTGGGAAAGAGACTATATTCTATTTCTAATAGTTATCATATAGTAGATCGGGGCATTTGTGTTCTAAAGAAATAGCAGAGAACCATCTCATTTTCAGAAAATGAAAGATCATATTTGTCCAAATGTCTCTTTTATCACTGCATTTTTTGTCAGTTGTGACCCTGGCAGGCTTCACTCTATTTTTAAAGGACATATAAAAATGTGCTTCAATCATTTTCAGTTAATTATAACACTAACATGTTAAATAGTGGCTTCAAACTTGATGTCAATTTATAGATGGGAAGGGGAAATGTGGTAGCACATGATGAAATACTGTTAACAAGTACAGCTGTTTTGAGGAAACATCTGGAAATGGAAATGGAAAGACTACTGTAAGGGTGTGAACTTGTACAGAGACAATAAGTTTTCCATCAGTTTTTTAAATATGAATTTTTACTAGAGACAAATTGGTTAAGCCATTGGAAAAGAAAACCAAAGCTCATCACACAGAAGCTAAAAGTATTGACACACCTTATATTTTAGATTCTTTCTAAACTCAAGGCCTTTGCATAGCATGTTGCCTCTCCCTGGACCACTTATTTCTTACCTTTGTTTTCCATCTCCTGTTTATCTTAAAGGTGACAAGTGGAATGTCCATTCTTTGCACAACTGCATCATCTACTACAGCCTTCATCCCATTATAATAGTGTTATCTGTTCAGTCATATTAATTTATATGTCTTGCCTAATATTGTATAGTCCTTAAGAGTACTAGTACATTAATTGTTAGTCTATCTCCATACCAATTCTAATGCCTAGCAGCACTGAAGAAATCCTTGCTTAACGAATGAATGAAAATAATGCGCATCAGAGGCAGTTAAATATTTATTAAAATTTATCTAGCTAAATTCAAGGTCACTCCCTTTCCTACAACTTTATAATTATTTTTCTGAGAAAGAAAGTCCCAAATTAGGATGTTATTTGGAAATAACAACCCCCTTGTCATAAAAAATGCATTTAAGAGAAATTTGGTTCTAAAAATCAGAAGTTTTCTTATCTCATCAAGATTAAGAATGTTTCCTTCCAGTCAATAATTTTCTTTTTTCTCAGGGGAAAATCTTTCCAAATCTTCCACAAAAGCCACCACCTCAGGATTTTTATGTACCCATGGCCTCGGAGATTTACAAATGGAAGTTCTAGTGTGTTGGGTTTCTGTCTACTTTGAACCAAACTCATGGGTGATACGGAGCAGATAATGTTGAGGCCTGGGGAATGTGACCTTCTGCCTCAGAACTTTTAAAGGACATGATACAAAAAAGTAATAAATAAAAGCACCTTTATAAGAACCGATAACATAGATTCCTAGAGGTGGAAGAAAGTAAGAGAACAAACACTTGTATTGATTATGACCTGTGTCCTAAACCCTGTGTTGAATAATTTATAAAATGTAGTGGTTAAGAATATAGGCTCTGGACTCAGACTGCCAAGGCTCAAATTTACCTTTGACACTTAGTAGATGTGTGACTTTGGAAAAACTTCAGAATCATCATTATATTTACCTACATGAGCCTCCATATTCTCATCTATAAAATGGAGAGAGAGATACCTCAAACTTCACAGGATTGGGGGAGTATTAACAATGCATGTGTTATGTAGGTAGAGTTTTTGAACAGTGTTTGGAACATAGAAAGTGCTTATATGTGTTTGCTTCAGTTATTATCATTATTATTTGAACCCAGATCTCTTTATTTTCTCTTCCTAAAATATCTACATGGGAAGTTTGGATTTCTTGTCCAACAGACTAACTAAAATGACAAATAGATATTTTCCTCTTAAGAAGTCAGGAAAATGAAAAGTTTCATGATTTATTTGAAGAAAAAAACCAAAACCTTTATCACTTTTTATAAAACCAGGCTATTTGTGTGAGCATTCATTACTGACAAAAAACATGTGGGCATTTTTATCTTTTAGGTGTTCATCATGTATATATACCAAATAGCACCAATAATTTTTTGAGAGAGATTTCTTATCCAAATTGAGTTTTGAAAAATATTTGTTAGAAAATGAAGGTAAAGACAATTGAGGAGTTGGAATATAATCAATCAATAGTCAAATAGGAGAGCATACAACCAGAGATGACTTTTGTAAAAACTGTATCAAGGAAACATTGTCATCTCAGTGCATATAACCAAGTGTGGTGTACATTTGACAGTGATGAAAATAAGGATTAGTATCTTGAATAAATGTGCTTAAGCAGTTACAAAGACTATCAAGACAAAGAAGGCAGGTTCTAAAGCAACCAAGACAAAGTCGTTATTGGTTGTTGGTAAGAATAATTGAAGAGGCTGCTGCTTTCCTGATATTTTGAGCTAAATAAGTTTTATATGTATACATCCTGGTCCTCTTTTGACAAGCGATATATCAGAACAGTCCACTTTGTCACTCTCTGTGCCCAGTTTTATAAGACATGCTGTACAGTGAGGAAGAATGCTCAAACACTAATGTGGTGTTTTCTGGTCCAGTGTCACCATGTTTTAAAATAGATAAATGATTCTTGTTCTGGTAGGTTTTTTTAAAAAAAGTGTTTATTTATTTTTGAGAGAGAGCTAGTGGGAGAGGAACAGAGAGAGATGAAGACAGAGAATCCCAAGCAAGCTTTACACTGTCAGTGCAGAACTCGATGTGGGGTTTAAACTCACGAACCATGAGATCATTGACCTGAGCAGAAATCAAGAGTTGGACACTTAACTGGTTGGGCTAACTAGGTGCCCTTTGTTCTGGTAGTTCTGGTAGTTTTAAGGTGATCTGCTTGCCAATGAGATTAAAGTCTATGATGCCAAATAAGAAAACAAACAAAATACTTATAGATTTTATGTTAAATATATGACAATGGAAGGTTTTTAAAGGAAGATCTTTACTGATGTGAATGGTCAGATTCTAGTCAAATGGCAAAAAGCTTCTGGTACATGTTAATCTTTGTCATCTTTTGAAAATTCAAGTTTTTAAAATAGTGTTAATCAGCATAGTCTCTTAACTAAATGGAATTAGGAAAATTGGATGGCCACATGCAAAGAATGAAACTCATCAGTGTCTTATACCATATAAAAATATTAACTCCAAATGGACTCAATACATGAACATAAAACCTGAAACCATAACTCTTAGAAGAAAACATAGGAGGTAACATCCTTGACATGAGTCTTGACAATAGTTTTTGGTTTTGACATGAAAAGATAATGAAATAAGAGTGAAAATCAACAAGTGGGACCCCATCAATCTAAAAAGCTTATGCAAAACCAAGGAAAACAGTCAACAAAATTAAAAGGCAACCTATTGAATGGGAAAAGATACTTGCAAACCATCTATCTGATAAGAGGTTACTATCCATAATATATGAAGAATGCACACAATTCAATAGTAATAAACAAACAAAAACAATCTGATTTAAAAATAGGTAGAGGAGGAGGAAAAGTTAAGATTGCAGAGTAGTAGGAGGACCTTATGCTTGCCTCACTCCTTGAATGGATCTACATAAATATCAAGTCACTGTGAACACCCGGGAAATCAATCTGAGAAGTGAGAGAACAAACTGCACAACTGGAGAGAGAAAAGAGGCCATATTGTGGAATATAGGACACATGTGATTTGGGGGAGAAAAGAATCATGGTGCTGGAAAGACTAAGGAGCACTGATCACGGAGAGAGGGAGAGAGAGAGGAGCACACAGGGGATTGAACAAGAAAAATACTTCCCCCAAACTATTGACTGGGAAGAACGAGAGGGGCTGATTATCACAAGTTTTTACAAGTCTGAAGTTTTAGGAGTCCACACCATCACCAGGGTCAAGGTTGGTGAGCATAGCAGTGCTCCTGTGGAGAAGGAGAACAGGGACCTGGGCATGGAAAATGTGCTCTGAGCATCCCATGGGCTGTTCTGGGAGAGAGAGTTCCCTTACACAGAGTGGTGGCCCTCTGCTTCTCAGAGGACAAAAGGGCTGGTGGACAACACTGCACTGCCCTGTTCATTAGCACGTGGGCAGAGGCAGCTGGTGAGGGCAGCTAAACCAGTCGCTGGCGTTTTGCTGTGCTTTACCATAAGCCCCAAGCCCCTGCACATTCATGGGACTGCCCTTGTGGGACAAACCTGCACTGGCCACTGTGTGGCGAGGCCCTCCTCTGTGCCCAGTCACTAAAATTTGGAGTTTAGAAACAGCCATGCACCTGACTTAATAAAACGGGAGAAAGGCACTGCCAGGTGGGCAGACAGCTCAGAAACACACAGGGTGAAACCAGGGATTAGACAGAAGCCTGAGACACAAGAAGGGAGACTGTTCACTCTTCTGTAAGGGCTTCCTGAATAGCATTAGGAACAAACTCTCTTCCTTGGGAAAGAGAGCAGGCTGACACCATTTTTCATACCTCCCATCAAAACAGATGGAGTTGAGCAAGCAGCACCACATACACAGTGGAGGCTTGAACTGCTTACACAAAGCCACACCCCCATGAATGCTGCAGGTGCCTTTTTTAATAGCGCAAGGATGATTAATAGCCAGAGGAGTAGCAGGCTCTTTCCACAACTCCCTACCTCCACACACACCAGGTCTATTGGTCATAGATTGCTGCAAAGCTTCAGCTCTAGTGGAAATAGACCCGACGCTGTCTTTCCTAACATACAAAAGACAAAGACCCAGATAAAATGCCAAGACAGACAAATTCATCCCAAAAGAAAAAAAACAAGAAAATTTCAATGTCAGGGGGCTAATCAAAATTGATGTAAGTAATATATCTGAACCAGAACTTTAGAAAAATATCATGAAGATACTAGCTGAGCTTAAGAAAAGCATAGAAGAAACCATAGAGACCCATACCAGAGATGGAAGACCTAAAAACTAGTCAGGCTGAAATAAAAACTGAAAAAAAAAATGCGATGCAAAAGTGACTGATGTAATGAAGGAGATATTTTTAAATTCTGGTTTTTGTTGAATAGTGTTCCTAACGTGATATCATTGGCACAGATAGGAATCTTTTTTTTTGAAGTTATATTGAAAAATGAAATCATGATACTACAAGCTCTCTAGAAAACGTTTTCTCTTTAGTTGTAAAATGATTTATACTGTAAATCTTACCACTTCTCTTAACTACAATCAAAATCTGATATTATCAGTAAAATCAAAATGAGTACCTCACACTCACTGATCAAAGGGGGAAAACACTCTTTCAATTAAGCATTATTGATTTCCTTAATAGGGATATATATGGGGGCGCCTGGGTGGCTTAGTCGGTTAAGCATCCGACTTTCGCTTAGGTCATAATCTCGAGGTTGGTGGGTTCGAGCCCTCGCGTCGGGCTCTGTGCTGACTGCCAGCTCAGAGCCTGGAGCCTGTTTCAGTCTGTGACTCCCTCTCTCTCTGACCCTCCCCTGCTCACGCTGTCTCTCTCTCTCCTAGAAATAAATAAAACATTAAAAAAAAAATAAGGATATATATGATCTGAAGAATTACCTTAACCTGTGTTCATATAAAATGGAATAAGGCAACGAGAAATAATTTTTCATTCCTTGGTCCCAGAAGATCACAAAAGTATTTCATAGACATATTACCCAAATGATTATCTGGAGTATTTGGCTGTATTCAAGCATTAAAATTGCTAAATATTTTATTTCAAAAGTTCAATCAGCAGCTTGAAATTATCAATTTTCATGTGCATGATTCCTAAAATTCTGCATATTTAACCTACACGTGTTGACCTGTGTCTAAAACTACATCTTTTTTAGAAAAATATGTTTATGCTTTATTTTTTAAATTTATATTTAGTCATTTTGAGAGAGAGAATACAAGCAGAGGAAGGGTAGAGAGAGAATCCCAAACAGTAACAGCACTGTCAACACAGATCCTGACACAGGGCTCGATCCCATGAGCCATGAGATCATGATTTGAGCCAAAATCTAGTGTCCGACACTTAACCAACTGTACCACCCAGATGCCCCGTTTTTTACTATTTTAGGTTCATTACTTTCATATGTATAATCTTTCCATAAAAGGCAATCTCACGTTATGAGTCACTTCATGTAATTATTATTTGAGATAAAAATTACATGCAGTGCAATGTACAGCATATAAAGCAATGAACTTTGACACATATATGCAATATATAAGTACAATAGAGATAAAGACCATTTCCATCAATCTAAGTCCATTTGTGCCTATTTCCAATCCGTCTCCACCTCTACCACCTCCAACCCCACAGCAAATCACTGCTCTCAATTCTATGTATAAAGATTAATTTTATATGTTCTTGAAACTCATACAGGAGTGCCTGGGATGCTCAGTCAGATAAGCCTAAGACTCTTGATCTTGACTATGGTCATGGTCTCACAGACCTGGAATTTGAGCCCCATGTTGGCTCTGTACTGACAGTGCAGAGCCTGCTTGGGATTTTGTCTCTCTGTCTCTCTGCTCCTCCCCAGCTTGTTCTCTAAATTAATTAATTAATGTATATATAAGTTTTTTATTCATTTATTTTTAGAGAGAGAGAGAGCAGGAGAGAGGGAGAGAGGGGAGAAAGAGAGAGAGACAGAGAGAGAGACAGAGAATCTTCACCAGATTCCACACTATTAGCATACAGCCCTATGAGAGAATTGAATTCATGAACTGTGAGGCTATGACCTGATCTAAAACTAGGAGCCTGGCACAACCGACTGAGCCACCCAGACACCTCTTTTTTTTTTTAAATTTTTTTTAATGTTTTATTTATTTCTAGGAGAGAGAGAGACAGCATGAACAGGGGAGGGTCAGAGAGAGAGGGAGTCACAGACTCTGGAACAGGCTCCAGGCTCTGAGCTGGCAGTCAGCACAGAGCCCGATGCGGGGCTCGAACCCATGAACCGCGAGATCATGACCTGAGCGAAAGTCAGACGCTTAGCCAACTAAGCCACCCAGGCGCCCCAGGCACCTCTTATTTTTAAACCTCATTCACAGTGGTTGTATATCCATTCATTCTTTTTACTAGCTTGGCAGTATCCAACTATATAAATATATCTATTAATCCATCTCTTGTTGATGGTCTCTCAGATGACTTCTAGCATTTAAAAAGAAATTTCATGAGGAAATATTCTGTATCTAGGATATTTTTGTGAATATATTTTATAATAAACTTAAGTATTTAACACATGTTGAGCTATTTAGATTTTCCATTCCTGCTTTAGTTACTTTTAGTGATTTATTTATTTCAACAAATCTGTAAATTTCATCAGTTATTTAATTTATTACCGTAAATATTATCTTCATAATACTTCTAGGAATTAGTGATATCCAATCTAACCATTTCTGTTATTATTAATTTGTGTTTTCTTTCTCTTTTGTTTCTTTTATTAGTCTAGTCATTGGTTACACTAATTAACCGTTTCCAAAGGTTATTACCAATTAACCTTTCAAAACACAACAATTGAGGTTTTTAAAAAAACTTTATCTATTGTTTATCTGTTTATTGTTTTTTTGCTTTATGTACTTCATTATTTCCTTCTCTCTGCTTCATTAGGTTAATTATTTTCTTTCTCTGTCTCTTTTTTTAGTATCTTATGGAAGAAGCTTAGATCATGGATTTTTAACCTTTCAATTTTCCTAGTATTAGCAGTTAAGGCTTAAATTTGCCTTTCAAGAAGAATATTAGCTGTTTCCACAAAGTTAGATATTGTGTATTTTTATTACAGTTCATAAATACATCCAAATATATTTTTATTTGCAATGTGATTTATTCCTTGATCATGTATTATTTAGGATTTTTAATTTAAAAATAGTTATATAGTTACTTGTACTCTTTAATCTTATTTAATTTTAGACCCATCTGTATTTTTGTTTCTCTGTTCTTCTTTCTTGCATTCCTTTTGGCTAGTAAGATAAAATGAGTATTCATTTTATTTATTTATTCATTTCTTGGAATATTGTCTATAATTCTTTGTATTTTTGTTTGTATAATTTTGTTTTGTATAATTCTTTCTACATTTGTATCGTGGTTGCAATGGGGATTACAATATACATTTAGAACTTGTTCCATTTCATAAAACATATAAAATGTATAAACATATTAGTTTCGTTTAATGTCTCATTTTAATGTCGGTATTTTCATGTATTTTATTTTTGTGTATTTCGTGTATGCACTTTAACTTTTTGTTTATTTCACATATATCTTAATTATTACATGTTATTTTTTAATATAACAAACATATTTAAAAATTTTTAAATGTGGGGCGCCTGGGTGGCTTAGTCGGTTAAGCGTCGGACTTTCGCTTAGGTCATGATCTCCCGGTTCGTGGGTTCGAGCCCCGCGTCAGGCTCTGTGCTGACTGCCAGCTCAGAGCCTGGAGCCTGTTTCAGAGTCTGTGACTCCCTCTCTCTCTGACCCTCCCCTGCTCATGCTGTCTCTCTCTCTCTCTCTCCCTCCTAGAAATAAATTAAAAAATAAAAAATAAATTTTAATGTATTAAAAGACATACCATATGATAATCTTTTTCTTTTAACTTCATATGTAACATTCCTAACATATATGACTTTTCAAACTCTAAATCTGATGTCATTTCTCTTCTACCTGAAGAACTTCTTTTCAAATTTCTTTAATGTAGATCTGCTAGAGATCACTTCTTTTGCCCTTTATTTTCCATCTCTCATTTTTATCTGAAAGTGTTTGTCTTTTTCACCTTTAAAAGACATTCTGAATCTGCCTGTATCTCTCCATTACCTCTGGCACTGACTCTGCCTCGCCCTCTCCCCATGTTTCTTTGTGTCTTTCCATCTTCTAATGTAGTCAACCATAGGATTTAGAGCCCACCCTAGTCCAGTATGACCTCATTTTAATTAATTACGTGTGCAAAGATCTTATTTCCAAATGAGTTTATATTCTGAGGTTCCATGTAGTCATGAATTTAGGGAAGACGTTATTCAACCCACTACACATGTTTTACACTTTTGGCATCCAACATTTAATGATAGTAGCTCCCACTTATCCATGGGGATACTTCCAAGATCCCCAGTGATGCCTGAAACCACAAATAGTACTAAACTCTATACATACTATATTGTCTCCTATACATAAACACTTAGGATAAAATTTAATTTGTAAACTAGGCACAGAGAAACTAACAACAATAAATAATAATAAAAATATATATACTGTAATAAAAGTTATGTGAATGTGGTCTTTCAAACTATTTTATTGTACTCTTCAAAATGTAAGATGATAAAAAGCCTATGTGATGAGATGAAGCAAGGCAACTGGAGTAGAAATTGTGACATAGTATTTATGCCATTATGGACATTGTGACTATGTCAGAAAGGAATCATCTGCTTCCAGACTGCAGTTGATTGTGAATAACTGAAACAGCAGAAAATACAGATAATGAATGGCTGTTATACTGTATATAATTAATTTTTTTCACAGATTGTGCAAGATCAGTTAATAGGTTGCAGTTTGCCCACCCAGCAATTTTACATCACTTATGTGTTATTTATTGTTAGTGGTGATGTTTCTGTTGTACTGCTTTACATAAAAATTCACCAAATGACTCAAAGGCCTTAAAGTTATTTCAGTGAAGTAAAACATATGATGAAGTTATTAATGTACATTTGAACTCAGAGTAATATTACAGACACAAAAAGATTCCAGGCTTATTACAAAATGTGATTCAATTGATATTAGATCAAATCAATGTCAAAAAGTGATTATTTTTCAACAGTCAAAAATAAAATTGCATAGTGGAAATAAGGACTAATTTTTGAAAGCTCCAATTCCTTCATTAAGCAAGTGTGAAATAAAACAGTGAAAACTATCAGTCTAATATAATTATGGTCATGAGGAATACATTATTGCTATGCATTATGTAAATAAAAGATAGAAAACAGGTTTTACTTCCTATAAGTATAGAAACATAAGCCATTAAGGGAAAGATACTTTCACGAGCTTTCAAAATAAGGAATAGATCTTAAAATAATTACTTATGATCATGATAATATCAAGAAGGATAATTTATGATATTTCAGGTTAGTTTTCTAAGTGATTTGTCAGTATTTCAAATAGTGTGAGAAAATTGTAATTTTTAAAGTTGAGTTTAGGAAAACAGTTTTTTTATAAGACCCCATTGTAGTGCAAATTGCTGAGACATTGATTTTCCTTTCCTAAACTTGAAGAAATTTTCAACTGTCAGAGAAATTAATTAATGATATATTACTCTTGAGAATATTCAACACCACATATAAGTGATACACTAGAACAATAAAAACTTTCCACGGATGAATGAATCAGGATCTCACTTCTCTCACCCAAGTCAAGCATAAAATATGTATTTGTATTACATATGATATTCTTAACCACTTAATGTCCAGTGGTTTTCAGTGTGAAATTCGTTCTTGGTTTCTCAGTTCATGGCCAGTCTGAACATTTAAAAGTATCTGTTAGATCTATGAAACTCTTGTCTTTCCCATCAACTAGTAAATAATTGTGTGCTATCAGTTTCTAATTTGTATAATGAATAATAAAATAAGCATGACTTGATAGGAAATGTGAGCTATAGCTTAAGCTGTATGTCATTATCCTTAGTATAGGTAACTTCAGTACAAGGTTCTAAACAGTATTTCATCCTGCTACTTGATATTAAATAATCCTTAATTGTTCTGATATCATTTAACTTTAAATATATATTTATATTATTTAAAATTATGAGAATTTTTATTCATAAAAATTGAAAAACATTTTTTAATTTTTTAGTGTTTACTTTAGAGACAGAGAGAGAGACAGAGAGCAAGTAGGGGACGGACAGAGAGAGAGGAAGACACAGAATCCAGAGCAGGCTCCAGGCTCTGAGCTGTCAGCACAGAGCCCAATGTAGGGCTTGAATCCATAGACCTTGAGATCATGACCTGAGTTGAAGTAGGATACTTAACTCACTGAACCACCCAAATGCCCAAAAAGTTTGAAAATTTTTAATTTAAGGGGAAAATATATGCAGAAAATAATAAAATTTATTAAAATGTGTAAAAATGTTGTTTTAAATTAGAATGTGCAAAAGTTGCACATCCAATTATGAGAGTCCTTGTAAATTAATGAGATAATCTGAACTACTAGAAGAAGAATAAACATTTTAATTACAGAAAATTTTTATCAATCATTAAGTGATAGATAAATTAGAAGCATCAAGTATTTATCAAATGGGAAATTCATTTTATTTCATTACAAATCATACTTTTCCAGAGGGCTCTTGAGAAGTCTTCATTTACTGAGGGCTTATTCTTTCATGTTGTCTGTTGCAAATGACAATATCTCATGTTTTTTTTTTGTTTATGAACAAACAAGAAAAGAGAAACAGACCCATAAGCAACCAGAGAACAAACTGTTGGTTGCCAGAGGAGAGGGGAGTGGGGACATGGGTGAAATAGGTGAAGAGGATTAAGAGCTACAAACTTTCAGTTATAAAATAAATGAGTCACAAAGATGAGAAGTTCAGCATAAGAGGAATATACTCTATTATCTTGTAATAATACTATATGGTGACAATTGTGACTACCCTTATCATGGTGGGCCTTTAATTTACATCTTGTTCCTTTTTTATTTTTCTTGCATTTTAAATATGTTGCAGAGATGTATTGTAATTTCCATTATATCTTCCATTGACTTTGCTCTTATACATGGAAATCTGATTTTCCCCTTTAATCCATAGGAGAAGAGTTTTCATAAATTAATAGTGAACATAATTGAGACGTTCTTTGATTACATCTTGGTGCCTTAGCACATAGATTCAGAGCACATATTCTCAAATATATTTTAAGTGTTTTTTTAAATCCTTATTTTCTTTTTTTAATGTCAAGTAATGTAAAGTAATAAATACTTACGTAAGTATTTATTTATTTATTTATTTTCAAATTTTTATTTAAATTCCAGTTAGTTAAGATGCCATGCAATACTGTTTCAGGAGTAGAATTCAGTAATTCATCACTTACAAACAACACACAATGCTCATCATAACAACAACCTTCCTTAATACCCATCACCCATATGCCTGTCCCCTACCTACCTACCTCCATCAGCCCTGTTTGTTCTCTATCTTTAAGACTCTCTTATCGGGGTGCCTGGGTGGCTCAGTTGGTTAAGTGTCCGACTTCAGCTCAGGTCATGATCTCACTGCTCATGGGCTGTGCTGACAGCCAGAGCCTGGAGCCTGTTTTTGGATTCTGTTTCTCCCTCTTTCTCTGACCCTCCACTGATCATGCTGTCCCTCTCTTTCTTTCTCAGAAATAAATAAAACATTTAAAAAAGAGTCTTTTATGGTTAGTTTCCCTCTATCTTTTTTTCTTTTAACCTGCCTCCCATATGTTCATCCGTTTTGTTTCTTAAATTCCACATATGAGTGAAATCATATGGTATTTGTCTTTCTCTGACTTATTTTGCCTATCATACATAATACACTTCAGCTCCATCTACACCATTGCAAACAGCAAGATTCCATTCTCCTTGACGGCTGAGTAATATCCCATTATATATATATATACATATACATATATATATATTTCTTATTACATATATGTATTTCTTAATATCAGATTTAATATCTTAATATCAATATATTTATATTAATATTAATATCTTAATATCAGATTCTTAATATCACACATATAAACGTGTGTGTGTGTATGTACGCAGAAACTTTTATACACACACATACACACATATACCACCTCTTTATACATTTATCAGTCGATGGACATTTGGGTTATTTCTATAGGTTGGTTATTATTGACAATGCTGCTACAAACACTGAGGTGCCTATGCTCCTTTGATTCTGTATTTTTATATCTTTTGGGTAAATAACTAACAATGCAATTATTAGATAATAGGGTAGTTCTATTGTTAACTTTTTGAGAAACTTCTGTACTGTTCTCCAGAGTGTCTGCAACAATTTGCATTCCCACCAACAGTTCAAGTTCCCACCCTTTTCTCCACATCCTGACCAGTACCAGTTGTTTCCTATGTTGTTAATTTTAGCAATTCCGACCTCACCATATATATATATATGTATATATATGGTATATATATGTATATATATATATATGTATATATATACTTCACATATCTTGTGGTTTTGATTTGTATTTCCCTGATGATGAGTGATGCTGAGCATCTTTTCATGTGTCTGTTAGCCCTCTGAATGACTTTTTTGGAAAAACATCTACCCATTTCTTCTGCCCATTTCTTAATTGGATTATTTGTTTTTGGGTGTTGAGTTTGGTAAGTTCTTTATACAACTTGAATACTAGCCTTTTATCAGATATGTCACTTGCATATATCTTCTCCCATTCCATAGGTTCCCTCTTAGTTATTGATTGTTTCCTTCACAGTACAGAAGCTTTTTGTCTTGATAGGTGCCAATAGTTCGTTTTGGCTTTTGTTTCCCTTGCTTCAAGCAATGTGTCTAGTAAAAAGTTGCTGTGGCTGAGGTCAAAGAGGTTGCTGCCTGTTTCCTCCTCTGGGATTTTGATGGTTTCCTATCTCATACCCATTTTGAATTTATTTTTGTATATGATATAAGAAGATGATTCAGTTTCATTTTTCTGAACATTGCTGTCCAGTTTTCCCAACACCATTTGTTGTAATTCCTTATTTTCCTCATCTATTTTCATCAATTTAAAGTGGTGAGCAAGAAGACAAAGTTTCATTAAGCTAAAGGTCTAATTATTATAACAAATTGGGAATTCTGTTAGGAAATATTATGATAAATTTAGGTCTTGACAAATTATGAAGTCTGTTAGGAAGGTCTTGGAGGGATATAAATTCAAAGAAACAGAGTAAAGAGTGCAAGGAATAAATATTCCAGGTTGGCGAAGAAGCATTACAAACGATTACTGAATAATATGGAAAAACAATAATGGACAGATGGGGAATGCTCAATTTTGATGAGAGGAATATGCTATTCAATTCCAAAAGAGATAAGACATATACTTAAGCCTTTGATTTGATATTATCAGGTTGATTTCTCTAATCAAAGTTTATCTTGATATTTCAAATTAAATTAGATATTGGAAAGCCATTGGATTAGATATGGCTCTAGGATAGGAAATTAAGTTATCCAAATTATCTATAGGGAAATGATCCAAAATAAGTACTATCATAATCCCAAAGATTTCACATTTTTATTTATATTCATGAGAGATATTCATCTGTAGTTATTTTTTTTGTGATGTCTTTATCTGGTTTTGATGTTAGAATAATGCTGGCCTCTTGGAATAATTTAAGAAATGTTTCCTCTCTGATTTTCTAGAAGAGTGTGCATGGAATTCTTAGCTTTTCTTCATTAAAAAATGGAGAGAGGACAATAGTTAAACTATCTGGTTCTGATGCTTTCTTTTTGGAAGGGTATTAATTATTGATGAAGTTTCCTTAATAGATATAGGCCTATTCAGATTACCAAGTTTTTCCCAGGCAAAGTTTGGTACCTTGCATCTTTCAAGGAATGGTCCAGTTCGTCTAATAATTTTACTATATTATCTCTTGTTATTTGTATGTATGTATGTGCATTTATGTTATTGTTTGCTCAGCGTTAATGCCCAGTGTCTAATACTGCTTCTGGAAGTTAGTTAGTTAGTTAGTTAGTTAGTTAGTTAGTTAGTTAATATTTATCTATTTACTATTTAGCTTAATCAACTAATTAATTCACATATGGGTATAAAACAATACCTAACTCAAATGGATCTATCATGTAGATTGTTTTGTTTGTTTTGTCAAACATTTTGATTGTTTTGTTGTTGTTTTTTACTTTTTTTTTTAACTGATTAAGGAAAGCTCAGTGACTGGCCACTAAGTCATTAAATGATAAAGTTCTGTTCACATTTAGACAGTTAGACGAAATAACTCTGAATAGTTGCAAAGTGTTATTTGCTTTGTTCAATTTGGTATTGGTGATGTAGAATAGTGAAGGAAATAACATTATTTTAAGTGCTTCATGTACATAATTTCTTTCAGAAAAGCACATGTCTCTGTACATGCTGATATGATTATCTCATAGGCTGGAAATAAAGTTAGTATTTACAAAACCTAACATTCGACCAAAACATGTTTCTCTTTTTTACAGATTGAACTCACACTTTTTTTAAAAAAAATTTAATGTGTATTTATTTTTGAGAGAGAGAAAGAGACATAGAGAACGAGCAGGGGAAAGGCAGAGAAAGAGAATCTGAAGCAAGCTCCAGGCTCTGAGTTGTCAGCACAGAGCCCAACACAGGACTAGAACTCACGAACCATGAGACTGTGACCTGAGCCGAAGCTGACACTAACCTACTGAGCCACCCAGATGCTCCATTGCATGAACTCACTCTTAAAGAAGAATGAACAGTATCAGGATGACGGTGTGGAAAACACATATGAGTGACCCTATATTACAACATTGTCATGGAATCTAGGCTAGTATATTTACCACCACTATTCTGTTTTTATAATGCAATATATAGATGACTTTCTCCACAACGTCATCAGATGCAGAACTATGGATTCATTCGCTCTCAAGTTCTAAAAATTATGCATATATAGGCATCAGTCTGATTTAACAGACCTATTTTAGTTGAATTTTGAGAGGTTGTTTTTCATATAATAGTGAATATTTACATTTGAATATGTGAGGTACAGAAAGAAAAGCAATAAAATTTCACATGTATCCACATCCAGTATTAAAATGGCATTTTATCAGTGTTATTGATAAACCCTTTCCTCAATTGAATCTACCACCTTTGAAGAAAACCGATAATATTGTGTTGATTATGTTCTCCTTTTTATTATTGGTTCAGTACTTGAACCCTCAAGTTTTAAAATATTTTAAACTATTTTTTTAAGTTCATTTCTTTATTTTGAGAGAGATAGAGTGAGAGAGAGAGAGATGGAGGGGCAGAGAGAGAAGGAGAGGGAAAATCCTAAACAGGCTCCACACCAACAGGGCAGAGCCCATCACAGGGCTCAGTCTCACTAACCACAAAATCATGACCTGAGCCACAATCAAGAGACAGATGCTTAATAGACTGAACCACCCAGGTGCCCCAAGCTTATTGTTTTAAATGTAGGTTCCAGAACATATAAAAATGAAATTGTATGGGGCGCCTGGGTGGCTCAGTCAGTTAAGCGTCTGACTTCAGCTCAGATCATGACACGTAGTCTGTGGGTTCCAGCCCCATGTCCGGCTCTGTGCTGACAGTTCAGGGCCTGGAGCCTGCTTCAGATTCTGTGTCTCTCTCTCTTTCTGCCCCTCCCCTGCTCACTCTCTGTCTTTGCCTCTCAAAATAAAGACATAAAAATTTTTTAAAAATGTAATTGTACTCTATGTCTTTTTCTATCATTTGTTTTTTTTCTTCAATACTGTGTTTCTCCACATTCATCCTAATTGATGTTCATAGCTGTAGTTTGTTGATTTTTACTGCTGTGTAGTATTACATCATTTGAATGTACCACAATCCTTATACATTCTGTTGTCTCCAGTTTTTCACTGGTCTGAAAGTTTGTAAGTACTCACAGAGAAGAAATGTCAGGTTTCGTGCTATACACATTTTCCAGATACATACATTACCAGATAATACCAAATTGTTTTGTATACACTGGATCACAAAACTATCTACTACTGTAGTGGCATATTCTGTATTAGGAGAATAACCAGGATAAAATTATGCTGGTTTCTCCATATTACTCATACCTTATTTTGTGGGATTTTAAAAATTTCATCTGGGTGGTACATTTAAATTGATGTTTCATTGTAGTTTTAATTGTTTCCCTATAAATTGTATTTTTGTGAATGTGATACATTTTAAAATATATTTCCTATGAAGATTGTGGATAGGATAACATCTGCTGACAAATGTTAGATTAATTGGATGTTATTGTATTTGTATCTTAGGAGACTCACCTATTCTAAAGAGCCTCTCAGCCTTTATCTATACAATGAGTGGATAGCACAAGACCTCTTACCACAAAAATGTGTTTGCAAATTTATGAAGATTCTACTGAAATGAACATGACTGCCATAATGTATATATTTCCTAAGTTCAAACAATCACACAACTGATATATCAAAAGAGTAATTTTTAAAAGAAGGAGGAGTTTCTAAATTAGCACTATTTTCTATTATGGTTGAAGAAGTATATGTTTATGCATATTTCCTTTTTAGTAGTTCCAGTAAACAAACTATAATAAAGAAACAAATGAGATTTTCCTTCTTCTAAGTGATGTAGACAGAGTATTTACTGTTTTATCCTAAACAATGTTGAATAGATGCTTTTCAAAAAGTGCAACACATCTTTGGTCCTCACACCAAAACTTTTCTGTTAGTAGCATAGAGAATAATGGTACAAGAGCTGTTTGTGAATTACCAACCTGGAAAAGTATATGAAAGATGGGCTAAATGGGGTTCACTGGAACTTTTCTGTTTTCAGTTGACGTTCCACCTTAAAATGGTATATAGTGAAAGACACCAGTATGAAACATTTTCAGTGGAAGGAAACTGACCAGGAGACATTAGGAACCATTTGTTTTTCAATGTATAGACTGAATAATAACCATCCTTCTTTATACTTTTTAAATCAATGGCCATTGCCAAATATATTACATTACATTAAACTACATTTTAATTACATGAATTTCAAGCATCACATGTTGTCCTATTGTTACATAGACTCCAGATCTAAAACAAGTAAAAAATGTGGATTTCTACCAGTGATTCCCCCAACCATCAGGCTCAGCTGATTTGTTTAAACATTGCATAACTGACAGGTGAGTAAATAGATAAGACAGTCTTTTCAAAGCATGATTAAAGATTCTAGAATTTCAAAGATTTTTTTTCAATTCAAATTAAACCTAAGTAGTTTTAGTTTTCATTTTAACCTAATGCTCTTGCTTATTGAAATAACTACTTTTGTAGTCCAGAAGTCTGTCACCACCGTTTCTCCCAAACTCTTTCCCAAATCACTTATTTCATCAATTTGTTCAAACTTGATCAAGTCTTTCACCAGCGGATGTGAAGAATACACACACTGATTAAGTGGAAAGAGATTACAAAGAAGCCTTAACCTTGACATTTAAACACTTGAGCTGAAATCCCTAAAATGTGCTATGAGTCTTAACTAGCAATAAACGGCAACATTTGGATTAGAAGGGAGATATCTAAAGATATCTCTAAATTAGCACCTACAACAGGTCACTGAGTATCATTTTAAAATTTATTTTGAACAAAGAATAGTTTAGTCTATTTTTGACTGTATTTCTTAATACTGAAAATTAATATTCTTACCATTTTGTAATTTTCTATTTTCAGTTTGTGAGTTATATTTGTTTCTCTTGAAAATTGCCCTGTTTACTCTGGGAGGATTAATTTCATATACGGTTTATTCTTTATAAAATTTTTAAAATTGAACTTGAAGAGATAATTTTACTTCATTTGTCTCAAACCTAACATGGTAACCATAATCTTCATTCTATATAGTTCCTGGGATTCATTTTGCACATCATACCACATAAAATATAAGAAAGCCCATTATAAAATGTATAAATGCTATATAAAATAAAAAGCAATATTGATTTATTTTTAAATGTATCCCACTGTGTTTCTAGCCTAAGAAGAAAAACATATTATACTTAAAATTATTTTATAATTTATATTTTATATTTAACTAATGATGTAATATCAATGCTCAAATGACAGAATATATCCAGGAATCCACATAAATTAAATATGCTTCCTTTTTATAAAGTTTTCAGCTAATATCATCTCAAACTGACTTCAACAATTTTGCAAAAAATGGATGGCACCACTCAATCAAAACAGAATTTTCTAATTTAAAGCATCTCCAGAGGCCACTAAATGGAGAGAGGAAAGAAACCTTTCATTTACAAGATGGGCTTCTGGAAGTTCAGAAGCATGAACTTACTGACTCAACATCCAGTGTCATTGCCAGAACCCACTTGTCCTAGCTTTCGTATTAGTGTTCTTTCCATTATATCAACTGGTCATTTGATTGAAAGCCCAAAAAGGCTGCTTTGAAAATCAGAGGGCAATAAATCCAGCTCATCTACACATTTGAAGGTCAACTTTTAATTGATTGCCAAACGTGTGAGTTAAAATTTGCTCAATGTACTATATGGATTGGTATGGACTGGCTATCCTAGAATACATGAACAATTAGCATGGACAAGTTTGAAGTTATGCTAAAAATAATAACATTAGCTTCATACATCTTCGTGTTAAGTAATTCCTGTCATGTAATGCATTTCATGCTAGCACTGGTTAAAATAGAGAGAGATACTGAAAAAATTGTGGGCTAGTAAGGATTTTATGGAAAATGGAATACTAAAATATTTATCCATTTCATTGACCTTAAGCTACAGAGTTCTGAGGAGTTTTATGTGGCATTTTAAAAATCTTCTCGATAATGTTTAAATTTTTAGCACAAAAGATTATGCTCTTCTCCCCCTGTTTCAGGAAACCTCCACCCACCAAGAGCACTCCTAGAGATTTATTAATCTGATGCCTTGTTTTCAGCCATAATGAAAATAAGGAAACCTCTACAAAGCTCATGCTACCATTATTGATCTTAAGCTTTGGGGGATAACAACCAAACCTCAAAGGTAGATAATATTGCAGACACTTCTCCCCACGACAGCAAACCAAGATCCAGACCAGAATTTTCATCAGTAAAGAATGCTGACCTGGGAAGCATATGGAGGGGGACATGGAACACTTAAAATATCAAGGGCACACTTACCCTTTATTCTAGCAGTGGCTGAACTAATAAAAGTCAAGGGTTATTGAAAATATATCTTTCCATCACTAGTATTTTTCTGTAGCAGTTATCACCACTGGGCCTAAGGGTTTTGTCAAAGGAGCTTTTTAACATGAAAACAGCAAGAAGCAAACCCCAGAGCTGAGCTGGTTGGAAGCCCAAATGGTGCTTTTTAAAAATAAGCTTGGAGAGCATTAAGCATCTCTGAGCAGGCACTTTCTTCCCCTTAGGATTTTAGATGCTACTTTTAGACTTTTTCCTCTTTCTTAAGGATCTGGAGGAAATGGGGACAAATGAAATAGCTCTGCAAACAGCCATTCTTTACCCCGCAAGATCTCTACTTCTTATCCCTAGTGAGGATGACTTTCAGAGGAAATAGAAGGGAAAAGTAAATAGACTCAGAAGAGAAAATGAAAGTGTAATAGTCAATTGAGTTAACACTGGGATAGTCATGACAAATGATTAAATTTCCCACTTAAAACCTTGTAATCTTAAATGTATTTATTTCCCAAATATTCTATTTGCAAATATGAGGTAAGATAAACCAAGTAACCAATATTTCCATTTGTTATTACATTTCATCATGAATCCTTGGAGGGATAGGCAGACAATGGAGGATGATCAGACTCAGCAAGTCAGTGGGTCAGGGTTAGTACAGAGAACTGTGGGACAAGCCAATAATTACCAATGTCAGAAGAAAGCATTCTGCATGAGGTGGTTGCATCTTCATACAGCAATGCCTCTTGCTTTTTGTATTTTTACTTAATATCAGGGCTTCTTGAAAAACTTTTGCACACTTGGCATTTATCTTGTGAAAAGATTACTGATTCATGGACCACCTCAGAAAGCTCATAGAATGATGAAGGCCGCAATCACCTCTCTTCTTACTATTTTTACCATGTTTATCTAATCATGTCTTTCTGAAAGATATTTATTAAATGCCTATCATGTCTGTGTTCACATGCCCAGAAATCCTGAAATCTGGAACCTACAGTAAAGGAATAATGGTTGTATGCAACATTTAAGAGGGTAGGTTTACTTATCACAAAGATCTTTGGCTCTAAATAGAATCAAATTTCTTTTTTTCTTTTTTTTGCGATTATGCTTTCTAAAAAGAAATATTGTTTATTCCATATTCTATGCAAACACCCTAACATGTTAATTAGTATAGGAAGTCTGTAGCACTGAATTAAAGCATCTCAACAGGAGGGACATATGGAATTCCCTTTCTGAGAGAACCTGTTAGTTACTAGACAGTAATTGCTATTATTGCCTCCCTATGTATCATAGCTGATATTAAAGCAGTTTTTGGAATTAGGGATAAAGATGCTTCTAATTTCAGAGACAAATCTTTCATTGTTTAAATAACACCACAGGCTACCGCTAAGCATGTTAACAAAACAGAATAACCACAAAAAATTAAACAGTAAAAGATATCACATTAGAGTAAAATTTCATCCACACATTTCTATGGAAGAGCAGAAATGGTTAAGCCTTGAGCTTTCATTTCTATGTATTATGGATCATATATATTAATATGAAGGCAAACTAACATATACTGATCATGTATTATTTGCTAGGTTCTGTGGTAAATACATATTATTATTTCCCTTAATTCCTACAATTACCCAGTGAAGCTGATATCATTTTTATTTGTGTGTGAATGTAATGAGACCTAAGCATTTATGTAACTTTCCCAAGCTTTTGATATTTTCTCCATGTCACACTGACTACAGTGTTTCTTAAAGTAACTTAAAAAATTTTAAGTCTACTTATTTACTTTGAGAGAGAGAGTGTATGAACAGTGAAGGGGTAGAGAGAGAAGGCTCTGCACTGTCCGCACTGAGCCCAACGTAGGGAGAACTCACCAGTTGTGAGATCAT
Organism: Proteles cristata cristata; assembly: GCA_017311185.1. NCBI lineage: Eukaryota > Metazoa > Chordata > Mammalia > Carnivora > Hyaenidae > Proteles > Proteles cristata. The sequence goes on along the minus strand of JAESUZ010005128.1, from coordinate 1,207,931 downwards.
GACCTGAGCCAAGATCAAGAGTTGGATGCTTAACGACTGTGCCACCCAGGCGCCCCATGACTACAGTATTTCTTAATCTCAGATTAATATAACATGTGATCTAATTATTACATCTACTTATTTCCAGTGTTTATAAATATGAACTGTTGTGTTTACATAAATTAAATAAACCACATGTTTTATATGCAAGAAGCATTGACAAATTATCTCTGAAATTTTCAGTTACTTCTGTTTTTATAAATATTTTCTACAGGCAATTATTAGGTTTTAAAGGACATTTATTTTTTTACAATAATTATACCTTTGGTGTTACTTATTTACTTTAGTAATTTCCATAGAAAATTTGGATATGTAAGAGACAAAAACTGTAACATGGGACTCTTTATTAGCATATGAGTAGATTTAACAAATATCTTTCATATGCTAATGTATTTTTCTTATACCTAGGAATTACTTATTAGCTGCACGTTCATTTTTATAAGTAAAGATGCAAAAATTCATATTTTAATAGTAGATGATATACAAAATGATTTTATAAATGATTATTAATTTATCAAATTCATTTAAAATATATGATTCAAGTATTTTCCTGGATTTCCTTTGCTAACAAGCCTAACTATGACATTTTAATCTCAGTTTATTTTAAAAATTTGTTTCCAAAACACATCCCTACACACGCATTGCAATTTGCCCTCCAAAAATGTAAAGTCATTGAAGTTATTTCAGTATACAAAAGGATGGAAAAGACAATGCGGGGTACTCTACTGAATAGAGGTAATGGGTTCATATTTATCAAAAGTTTTAAAAGTGTGTAGGCCTTATCCATCAACTTTACTTCCATAAGACATAATTCAGAGAAGCATAGGCATCGATGCAAGGACATAATGCTTATTGAAAGATTTTTATAATACTGAAAAAAATGGACACTCTAAACATCCTTCAGTAGGTAGTGGGGAAAAATTTTGCATCAAAGGACGCCATCAAGAGACCAAAAAGGCAATCCAAAGATGGGGAGAAAGTGTTTATAAATAATATATCTGATAACGGTTTAATATCTGGAATATACGAGGAGCTCTTAGAATGCAATGCCAAAAGGACAAACCGCCCAATTCAAAAATGAGCAAAAATCTTGGGACGCTTGGCTGAGTTGGTTAAGCATCTAACTTGATTTCAGCTCAGGATATGTTCTCACTGGTTCATGAGTTCATGCCCCTTATCGGGCTCTGAGCTGACAGTGTGAAGCCTGCTTTGGATTCTCTCTCTCCCTCTGTCTGTCCCTTCCCTGTTAGCTAGCTCTCTCTCTCTCTTTCTCTCTCTCAAAAGAAATGAAAACATTAAAAAATTTTAAATGAGCAAATAACTTGAATAAACATTTCTTCAAAGAAATACAAATGGCCAATATGTATATGAAAAGACATTCAACGTCTTTATTAAGGAAATGCAAATCAAAACCATAATAAAGTACTATTTCATACCCTCTCAGAAAGCTATTATTTTCTAAAAAAGGAAATGACAAGTATTAAAGATGCTATGGATAAATTGGACTCCTTATGCATTGCTAGTGGAAACACAAAATGCTACAACCATTGTGAAAACAGTTTATTTCTCTAAAAGGTAGACATAGACTTACAATGTGACCCAACAATTCACTCTTGGGTATATAACCAAAAGAATTGGAAACAAGGACTCAAACAATTACTTGTATGCCAATGTTCATAGCAGCATTATCCACACTAGCCAAAAGTTGGAAACATTCCCAAAGACCATCAACAGATGACTGGATAAACAATACGTAGTGTGTATATACACACAATGGAATGTTATTCAGCCATAAAAAGAAATAAAGCTTTGATATATGCTACAACATGAATGAACCTTGAAAACATTATGCTAAATGAAATAAGACATATACAAAAGAACAAGTAGTGTGTGATTTCACTAAGATGCATTATCCAGAATAGGCAAATTCATAGTGTCAGAATGATTAGAGATTATCAGAGGCTGGGGTTAAGGGAGAATGAGGTTATTGTTTAAGGGATACAGGGATTCTCTCTGGAGTGATGAAAAAGTTCTAGAAATAGTGATGATGGTTGCACAACATTATGAATATAATTAATGCCACCGAATAGTATATTTTAAAATAGTTAGAATGTCAACTCTCATTACATATATTATACCACAACAAAAAAGAAGACTGTGGGTTAAATAAGAATTCTTTCAGTTTATCATTATGTGTACCTTTCAAACATTGCTGTGTTGTCTAAATTTATTGGTAAAGTAAGATATCCACCATCCATTTATGAGGAAAAAAATGTCCTCAAAAATCAATTTATAAAGTGTGAGGACGTATGAATAAATAAATGTGTATGGTGTGTTTCCATGTGTGTGAGTGAATGAGTGCGTATCTGCTATGTGTGTGTGAGCAAGAGACAGAGACAAAGAGACAGAGAGACAGAGAGAAATGATACAACTACATACATAGTGGTTAAAACTAAGCTGATTTCAGGTAATTTGTTTTTCTTTTCTGAACTCTGATTTTTTTTGTATTTTTTAAATATATGGAACATTTAAAAAATTATGCTTTTTGCACTTTCAAAAAAAAGAGGAAAAAATGAAGAGTAACATGAAAAAATGGAAGAGGTTAAAAAAAGAAGGGAAGGACAGAAGTAGAGGGAAAAGAAGGAGGAAAAGATACTGAAATCAGCCTATTGCTATTGGCTTACCTTAGAGAACAGTTCTTTGTGGAAGGAAAAAGCCATAGCACTCTGAGCCACAGAGAAGGAATCAGGCAAGATCAACTCTTGAAGTTGCATCTGCTTCCTTTCTATTGAGTGCTTGCCATTCCATCTTCTCTTTAGGACACTTGCAGTATGGATGTCTCTCCAATGAGGTTGAAGAGCTATTCATGTCATTAATAAAATCATGAAATTTATTATGAAAATAATTCAATTGTAGCAGGACTAGACTTACATCCTTCCATTTCATTTTCCAGTTTCAATACGAGTACATGGGAGGGTGGGATTTCCTTGGCTGTGTGAAGTTAATGTGATCATGCATTTTGCCTTGGCCAATGACATATGAATAGAAAAACCAGATATCAAATTCAACTGGAACCTTTAGAGTTAGCACATCATTTTTCATGTTCAATTTTCATGCCTTGACAATGGTGGAAACACTGAGTTGGAGTCTCCCTCTGCCTGGGTACCTGACAGATGAAAATATAAATCAAAGTTCCCTTTGATCCATGACCAACAGTTAGCATGAGTGAAAAATAGATCTTTGCTGTTTCACTCACTGAGATGTGGGGGTTTCTTGTTGCTACACCATAGCCACACTCATCTAGAAGGATAGATTAGCAAAAAGCATTTCAGAGATACAAGAAGAAATTGGTTCATCAAATATTTCTTGAGCACCTATTTTGTGCCAGTTCCAGCTAGATGATAAAACTCAAGAAACAAAACCTGTCTTGTCCAGTTTTCATTTTAATGTGGGAAACAGACGCAAACAGTAAACATATACATATAAATCATATGCTATTCTAAAATATGATAGTGCTACAGAAGAAGCATTAGAGTAAGACAAAAGGGATCAAAAATGATAGGAATACAACTGGATTAAAATTTTAGATAGTGTTTGGAGTAGGCCTCACTGAGAATTAACATTTGCTCAAAGACTTGGAAAAAAACACACTAACTTGAAGTGACTCAAGATGAACTGAAACTGAGGAGTCAGAGGCAGTGAGTTGGTTAACATGCCTATTTGGAATGAGACAAGTTAATGGGAATATTATTGGAAAACAATCTCAACAGATACTTGGTTACTATGTGAATTCTTTGTACATACAGAGTCACGTTTCTTTCATAAGACAAAGGTATTAATTCTAAATTCTTAAATGAACTAAAAATAAAATGCATATGCTTATGTGTAGGAACTATGATCTCATACATTTCCATTTCACTTATCATTGCTTCCTTTGGATCATGAACTGGATAGGGTCTTAGACATCATAGAGAGTTCAAAGAACTTTAAAGATTTGAAAACAGCATTCACAGTGAAATGCTGAGGGGATTGAAATTCATTTGCAACACTATAAGTATGTGTATATTTGCAAATAATGCATATGTATAGACCACTCACATAAAAACACACTTATCCATGCATATAGATATATATCCTTAGAATATTTTAATGCCATTTGTCATACAATTTCTTGCCATACACAAAGTGAGAGTCCAAGTTGCAGTTGACTACGTCCATAGGTATCTGAAGTTTCCACCCAGTATTTCTAGACTCAAATTACAACATGGTTAATTCTATGATAAAAAATTAAATTGCTTTAGTCTGGCTACCCCATGGATGTTTTAGAGGAATGGCCTAAGAGATATGTGAACCATTGTTTCCCCTATGTTCATGAACCGTAGCAAGTTAAAGCCACACACTGATCTATAAAAACTCTGAAGAAATGCCTTTGAAAAATATGACCTAGGAATCTTCCATTGGCATAAGTGGTTCTGTATACCAAGAGAATAGTAAAATAATTATCAGTATAGTACTCAAACATTTCTAGCTCTTCAGTAAAGCAAAGCCTAGTTCATGGATTTGAGTCTCTGAACATTTTCACTCTTCAATGAAAGATCAAAAAATATGGAATAAAAGGGTAAAAATGGGAGGGTAACACTTGAGCAGGCTACCCTTTCCTCATTCATATAAACTCAGATAGTTGCTATTCAATGCAGGTGTCAAAGCATGACCCCAATCGGATTTATATCCATCTAAAGCAGCTAGGAGATCAAGTAGGAGTATTCAGTAAAATTGTATTAACTTTATATTACACTCTACTGACAAATGTTTGCTCTCAGGGGATAAACAGTAGAAGACTAGTAGTTAGACTAACAGTAGTTACACTAAACTTAACATTTGGGATAATAGTAACACAAGCATTAGAATTTCAAGCAAAAGAATATTTTGACTGTAAATTATGGACACCAGTATACCATTTTGAGTAACGAGGTTAAACTTGTTTTTCCTTTCAAATATATTCCTGTGGATAAATTAGAAAGGATAGTTTGAAGGGGAAAAGAACCCTTGAACTGAAGTTTGTCCTTGCCTTTTCATTGTTCAGCTGGGAGAAAACAACTACCAAAGAGGTCTGCAACCTTACTCTGCCATATCGTTCAGAATGTCAGCCATAGATCACCTGTGACAAGTATTTAATTCTTTGTCTCACCAGGGACAATGTGCAACCTTCTCCTGGAAGTGAGGGGTTTCATTTCATTTTAAAGCTGCCAAAAATAGTTGTATTTTTGGCCTTGCAGTCAGCTCTTTTTCGAGTTAGTATTCCCAACTTCTTCCTCTAAAAGCTGTGAAAATCATCGCCTTTCTACTGATTCCCATGCTAAATCCTTTCAAAAGTCTATGACCTTCATGATTCTTCCCTTCATGAGTATGCCTGTTCCTGTTTTCCCACAGAAGGCCACACAGGGCATTTCTGACTTTGTTTCTCCCAGCTGAACAGAACAAAGTATTAGGATTCAATGATACAAGAGGCAGACCAAATGAGCTTTAGTTTTTGAATTTCTGTTGAGGTGGAGATACAGATCTGAGCAAAGTTAGGTAAGCAGTTTTTATAGGTGATGCACCGAAAAACACAAATGATATCCAACAACAGCTGACAGACATCGTCATTGGAAGACGCATTCTACCTCTAAGAAGAGATTATCTGTGGTGTCAAATACTGCCTCATGCCATTTTTCAGATTGTTGACAACTCAGTATGCCTCTGTACCTAGACCAAAATGGAACCACATAGCAGTCTCAATTAAGCCTCCACTCCTCCAATTATGTCCATCTTGACTGAATTTGAATCACTACCATAATGCTATTAAAAAATCTGAAATATCTGAAGTATTCTCAGTTGTACCTCAATTTCTAAAAAATTAATCAATAAAAGTCGGTGTATCCTATGTGGTCTATTCAAAATGAGTTAAGAGCATTTTTTTCTAAATGTGTGAAGATATAATGGATATCTATATGCTTTATCATGATATGAATTTGGCCCATTGAAACTTAGAAGAAACTGCAGTCTTCTGCTTCTCTCCTAATAGGGTTCTCACTGTTGCAGAGACAGTGATTAATGAAAAACCTAAAAATTGTGGGACTTTTAAAAAATTATTTTAGAGAAAGAGTGTGAGCAGGGGAGAGGGGCAGTGGGATAGAGAGCGAGAGAGGGAATCCCAAGCAGGCTCCATACACAGCACGGAGCCCGACACAGGGCTTGATCCCACAACACTGGGATTATGACCTGAACCAATATCAAATCATCCCACCTGAGTGGGATGTTTAACCTACTGACCCACCCAGGTGCCCTAAAAACTGTTATTTTTAAATAGAAAAGAAGGTATGCCTGTAGGAATTAAGTCCACTTAAAACTGGTTTGGACTTAAAAGTTGTTAAATATGTGTAGAAAACATAAAAATAGACTAAAAAGCAATTTGCTTTTATTCTAGACGTATAAGTTATCTAAGCAAGGGCAAATAAGAATACATATCAAATAACAAATAGTTGTAGACCATTGCAGCAGATTTAAATTTAGATATTTACTAACCTGGAGGAGGCCAACTTTGTTCAAACTGTTTAAACATTCTAAGTAACTGCTATTAGTTTGTTAAGAAGATTTTCCTCAGAAATAAACTCTCATTTGTATATGAATGATTGTGATGTATATATAGCCTATGCTGGTTTCCTTTCACTTCACATAATAGTTTTTAAAGGTAATGTGGATTTCAGAAAATAAAAGTAGGAAATAAATATGGGAAAATGCCCACTTAGTTGCTTGTGAACATAAGGAAAGCTTCAGTAAACTACATATAAGCTATCTGGAAATTTACCGTAATTCCAGTGACAGTCATTCCCAAAGTTGCTTTCTTTGTTAAAAAATGTTTGCCAGAAGTGTGGAGACATTTCTCTCTGTTAGGCTCTGACTACATTCCTGAGCCCACCATGCCAGTAAGATATATGTTAGAAAATATTAGGGCATTTGTAATAATGCTTTCAAGTGGAACATATCCCTGTGGGACATATTTCACGTGTGCTGTACATAGTGGGAAGAAAAGCATTCGGGGCATGTTACTCACAGTGAAGCTGTGGCCAGGTAATAGAGTACTACAGTACTTGGATGAAATGATACAGATAGACTTATTTCATTTTCCAGTGAAACATTTTAACTGACTTACTCTTAAGAGTCTGCAACTTGTCTAAGCAGGGGGGGGAAAGCAGCAAGGTTGATAAAATCATAAATAGCTTTTCCATCATTGCTGAAACTCTAATTTTCTTGCTTATTGCTTGAGTTGATAAAACAAATAAAAGAAGGAATCTCAGAGAGAGATTTCTTTAATATGCAAAATGAATTTCAATGTACTCTCCTGCTGGTATTTTTATGGAAAACCTGACTACATGGTACACATGGAATGTAGAAATCTGCATTTAGATAGAAATATTATAAAATGCATGGTAGGGTACAAAGTCAGTCTTTTAATGGAGATGGTAAAGGCTGCATTATACGGTTGAGTGGAAAGACAGCATGCATATAGCTTTTCACTTCTTCGGTAACCAAGTGCCTGGTTTGCCCAAGAGAGTATTACATTATTTTGAACCTTTGAGAAATATCAATGAGGAAAAAATATATCAGATAGGTAGGCCTGTGTCCAAGGGAAATTTTTGTGTTATCTATAAGATATGCTTGTAATGCGTAAGTTTTCTTCATTTTCTTCAAATCTTTCTGGGAAATAGTGAAGATGGATTGTGTTGGAAGGTATTTCATTGGACTTAGGTGAATTTCCCTGTAAAGAATTGAGTGATATCTCATGATTATATTAAAACAAGAGAGGTCAGACATACTTGATTCTATTACCATAACTGATTTTGGGGGTGACCTCAGGAATGTCACAGTCCCCCAGTGACTCAAGCACCCTGCTAGTAAATGTAGAAAGAAGGTTGCCTCTCACCTACTATTCCACAGGGCGAGAGGAAGGACTAATCAGTTGAGATTTGTGAAGACATTTGGAAACACGAAATGATCATTTATTTGTGCTGTCTGTGGAATTGTTATTACAAACACAGGTAAAAATAGCTATTGTCTGAATGAGAAGGGAGTGAAGTAATGGTAATAGAGATACACAAATTGTCGAAATAAAGATACTTGATTAAAAGTAATTATATGCAGAAGCAATCAAAAGGATTTGAGCTATTTTATATAAAATTATCTTTTATAATATGAGCACATTTGAATTATGAGCTCTTAACAGACAGAAGAAAAATCAGTGACTCAAACATGATAGGACGAAAACATGTGTACCTGTGCTCTCTTCAAAAACCTCAGCCACATGAAGGAAAGGATAAAGGACCACGTCATATTCCTCAAGAACCAAGAGAACAAGATAAGAGCCGACGATAATAGAATTCTGGCACCTGGAAAGCACATGTACAGGGGATGCCTGATCAAGCAGACTGGAGAAAGTGGTAACAGGTCTGGAGGGACTGAAGCCAAAGAGTCAAGCTGAACATCCCCAGAAAACCTCAGACAGGCTTAGGCATTAGTGCAGTGAAGTAGGGGTACAGATGGGGCTAGAAGCAGGAGCAGATGCAAGTCTGTGTGCTCAGCGGTTAGCAGCTCAGGGCCCCTTCCTCGGCAGGACAGAGGAGTGATGGGTCGCTATCGTAGAGGAAGAACCAGAGAAACTATATCCCAAATTTTCTGAAGGTGGGAAGGTTGTGCGGAAGCCTTGACAAGTAAACGGAAGTCTGCAAGTGGCAAATCTTCATAACTACATTTTGCCATAGTAAAAATCCATTACCTCTGAAATGATTATGAGCTTGTTACTTGGAAATACGGAGACAACTACCCGAGAAAAAGAATAAAAAACTTAAAGAGCTAAAAGGAGTGAGAGCCAGTGGTACACACAGACTACAGGCAGGGAGGATTTGCTCTCATTCTCCTAAGCTGGTGGAATTATTTGACTTTTAAAACGACCTGGTGCATAAATTTAAAAAACAAAATTTGAATTAAAATGCAGAACCAGTGACACTGTTTGTAAAAAGAAGAGTACACACAGTAAGCCAAGTACAGAGGCATGACCAGCACGTTGATATATTCAGGAAAGAGCCTTGTTTCAGACACATAATCTAAATGATCTGGCAAAATATTTTAGCAACCAAAGTGTAAATGAATCCCTTCATGGTTAGGAAGTGTATTTTTATTGCTACCCATTCTTTTCTCATACTTTCATACTTTTGAGAATTTCTTCACTCATCTTTTTTCTTTCTTTCTTTCTTTTTTTTTTTTAACAAATAATTTATTGTCAAGTTGGTTTCCATATAACACCCAGTGCTCATCCCCACAAGTGCCCTCCTCCATGTCCATCTACCCCCTTCCCTGACACCCATGAGTCCTCAGTTTGTTCTCAGCATTCAAGAGTCTCTCATGGTTTGCCTCTCTTCCTTTCCCCCACCATTTCCCCCCTTCTTCTCCTCCATGGTCCTCCATTAAGTTCCTCCTAATCCTCCTATACATGCAAACACATGATATTTGTCTTTCTCTGCCTGACTTATTTCGCTCAGCATCACACCCTCAAGGTCCATCCATGTTGCTACACATGGCCAGATTTCATTCTTTCTCATTGCCATGTAGTATCCTATCGTATAGATAAACCACATCTTCTTGATCCCTTCACTCATCTTTAAATTTCCTCTTTCTAATGCATTTTTATAATGGGACTTGACATAGTCCAAGTGATTTGACTTAACCCTGAGTTTGCCATTTTACTCAGGGTCAAAACAATTAAAAGACATTATGAAAAGTAAAGCAATTTAGGGCTAGTAAAATACATGGTTAAGTTCACATTCCTCATGTAAATTTAAAAAAATGCTTTAACAACACAGTACACTGAAGTTAAACACTAAAAAGAAAAAGGGAATGAATGATTTACATAATTCAATTTAAGGGTTAGAATGTGATCACATTGATTTTTCAATAAAATTTAAACAGATAGAATAAAGTAATAAAGTACCTTTAAAAATACATTTCCCCTGGGGCGCCTGGGTGGCTTAGTTGGTTAAGCGTCCGACTTTCGCTTAGGTCATGATCTCGCGGTATGTGGGTTCGAGCCCCGCGTCGGGCTCTGTGCTGACTGCCAGCTCAGAGCCTGGAGCCTGTTTCAATCTGTGACTCCCTCTCTCTCTGACCCTCCCCTGCTCATGCTGTCTCTCTCTCTCTCTCTCTCCTAGAAATAAATAAAAATATTTAAAAAAAAAATACATTTCACCCAAAATTTTAGCCTCTTTGGGATTACAGTGTAGTCTTGCATTAATCGTTTTGACCAAAAAGGGAAGCAAAACAGAATTATTTCCAAGTTTTTAGTGACCAAATATCATAAAATGTTTTTCATAAGCAGTCAAATGCAATTTTTATATAATTGAACTTATGTTTAATTAACTCTTAATCTTAAGAGTTTCTGAATATTCAAAATATGTCTTTCTGCAGAAATCACCAGAAAATACTTCCGGATATATTCATATTCACTGTGTTCTCATGTCTGCCCACTGAAAGTAATGGAGACATTTTGTGAGGAACGTCTTGGGCTAGCCATGGAGCCCTAATTCTCCAGAGGTTAATGGATGACTATACTTTAGTTGAATTATCAAATATAATATTCTACCATACGTGCTATTGACTGGGAAGGCACAACTAGGCACTAGAAGCTAATGGCCATTATTTTACTCGGCTTTCAACTTTAAATATTGCTCCCAAGCATTATTTGCTTTACTGATGTTGACTGTTATTGACTTTAGGAACATCATTTTTTCCTGCTGTGTTCATTCTCTCATCAGGAAAACCAAATGGAGTCTTCTTTCCTTTTATCAAAATGCTATCATTATGAAAACAACACCAATGTAATTGTGTATGTTTGAGACAGATTTTGTAAAAGGAAATTTAGAAGAGTCGCCAATACTAAAGACATGTAATTAAAAAATAAAATCTTCCTTAGCTGGTTCTATTCTTTACATATTAATCAAATGTGTTAAAAGTAAAAATGCACTGCAAGGATTTCATAGTTATTTAAGCCTAAAATAAGATAAAGATTGTTAAAGATTTATGAAGCATATTATGAAATTAAATTATGAGGCATCACGAATCTTTGACTCTGCACGTATTCCACAGGCATGTTTCAAGGAGTAAAGCACAGCATCATCCCTGTATCTACACAGAGAAGAGGAAAGGAAAAAATGACAGATGGTGCAGGTTTAATATTATAGGCATTTGCAACTGAACAGTCTGGGTTCCTGTTTGAACTACTCAAGCTTCACTCTCAGAGTTCATTATATCATCCTGGTGCTTCAACTAAACTGCTGATTGTGATAATGCCAAATGCTATCTTAGTCTATTATAAGACTTTTGTTCCCCTAATTGTCATTGGGTCTTACTTGATTAAGGAAGGCAGAATGAGCATGCATTCTTCCTCTGTTCATATTTAATAGGATAAAAACGCTCTGGAACTCCCTATATCACCTTAAGTATGAATAAATATTAGAATAACAAGGCTTCGGTTTTTAAGAATGAGTAGATCTTAGAATGTTTAATTTCTTCTATGACATCACTTCATCCATAACCTGCCACAGGATTCCTTTTGAGTGTCTAGGTCCGTTAGTATCAGGATGGATCTTTAGATATAATCTAATAAAATGGTTTTTTAAATCAAGCTCTTTAACCTATTTTATTAAATTTCCTTTCTTGTTAATGCAGAAGTTCAGTAATAATTAGGACTGTGATGGATTAATGATTGATAATTTTTCAAGTTAATATTGGCAAGCTGTAGTCAGAGACATGCATTATTGCTATTCATCCCTGCTCCTTGGCATATTGAACGTAAGCAAACTTGCTTTCCTTCCCTCTGTTTAATGGGCTGGAAGGTATTGACCTGGACCTGCAGCCTGCTCATTTCTGTGATTGATGTATTTCCACTTAAATACTGTGGATTCTTTTTGCAGTTTGTGTTGCTGTTGAGAATAGATTTAAAGGAGACCTGACATATCATTAATCCTTCAGCTCATATTTTAGATTATATGAACATAGCAAAAATCACTATAATGGAGAGAAGTAGTATTTGTTTATCCTGTACAACTCCACACTCAAGATGAATTCTAAGTAAGTTAGTATTTTTTAAAAATAGATGCCTACTTTTATTCTAAAAATGAAAACCAACTAACATATTTTGGCACCTATGAGTAATGTGTGGAAATTAAGAATTTTAAGCATAAATATTAACCAGATTTTTAAAATCTCCATCTTATCACAGATTAGGTTTTGTCTTGTAAGCCACAGGGGATCATAAATATTTTGCTTTTATTTTGTTTTAGGCATGGCAGTTATACTACTAAATCTATTTTTTAAAATTATGATGCCCCTTGCTCCATAGGTGATGGATTGGAATATAAGAGACTCTAAAGGTGGAAAGACTGGCCAGGAGGCTATTACAGGGTTCCAGGTGAGAGGTGGAGGGTGGTGCTGAAAAATGGTGAGGTGTAGAGTTATACGAGCAGCTGAGGAAAAGCGGAATAGGAATGGGATGAGAGGCAGTTCAGAATGATAGAAATAGTACTTCAAACCAAATGACAATTTGCCCATGAGTTTATGTGGATGAAGCCAGGGCAGGGGGTGGCAGGAAAAGCTTGAGGAGGGAAAGGAAGGTGCTAAAGATGACTTTGATCAGACTGTTTGGGGCAAGTAAAGAAAAGTTGACATCCAACACACAGTCACACCAAATGTGGCCAACGTCTCTGTTCTTGTAGGAAAAGAGAAGTGTGTGGGGTTTTGTTTTCTTTATGGAAACACAAATGCATAAAATAAATCACCATTTATCATTTATGGAATACAACTTCGTACCACTAACCGAGAATGCAAAGTTGTTTACATCATGTTTTCTTTCCTAAGAAACAAATGAACAAAAACCATACTGCAATCAAAGACATAGATAGCTTGAAAAGGTTGAAAACCACTTACTGTAAATGTGTATTGGAAAAGATAGAAGGTATAAAGTAAAAGTGTCTCTCTTGTCTTTATTATTTTTTCAAACTCTCTATCTCCTCACCACTACCATTTGCATTTGACTTACATGTTTCCAGAACTTTCCCTGCTTAAGCTGATTCTTGAAAAGGGAGGAGGAATTTTAAGGCTAAGCAGTAACCATACACTCAGACATTTTTCTATCTCAATCACAACTCCATCTAAATGGTGTAGTACTTGTTTTTTTCTAAGATCTATTGGCATAGGACTGTTACTAACCTCTTCTAGTGACTAAAAACCTAATCTTTTTATTTCATGAAATTGTTGAACCAGAATATTTTATGCTCCCTAACCATGTCTTAGACATCAGCAATATATCTGATTTTATTACTAGTACATTCTGCCCAACCAAAACCCAGTTATGAGCACCCAAGTCTCTAGGATATCTATTTGTAGACCTTCACCATTTAGGTTAATGCATCAGTGCATTATAATGGAAGGCAGTTCCGGATTCTCCACCTTGAGCAATATAAACCCTATGAGTTCTTTGTGTACAGCTTAGTCTTTATGATTATTTACCCTCCCTATAGCACTTGTCAGCAGAAAACACCATCTATTTATAGCTCAGCACACTTCAATAATTTAGTAACTGAAACAGTAAAAAAGAGTTTTTTTTAAAGGTTAATAACATTTTTTAAATATGAAGAGAAGACGGTGACTTGAATTCTAATACTCTATATATCTTACAGAGAACATTTTTTTTTCTTACATAAGTGCAAATATCATCAAAATTGATTCATAAAACAGATTCTAGTTTTAAGTAAGCCTCTTAGTATTTATACAGCTACTAAAAACATAAGGTTAACTTTTTAAAGAGTTGATCTCCAAACACTGCTAGGTGTTCACAACCTTCAATCGCAATCCATAATTTCAAGAACTCTATGGGCTCTGCAATAGAAATACCAAGTATATTGATCCACATTCTTTCCTTGCCTATTGCCAATGTCATCTCTTGTTAATAATTTGGAAAACAACTAAATCCAATAAAGATTACAAGATACAAGCAGAGTCTCTGAGTAAAGTTTATAAGAGACAAAAATCATAAATAACTATAGACAGAAATACTCTACATTATTATAGATCATTCAATGACTTACATGCCAAAATATCAAAAGTCTTCATATATAACCTATTCCATTCTGTTATACAATGTTTTAGCTTCATTAAAATTTATTTCTTGACATCCTATAAATATCAATATATTGTGAACAAAAAATTGTGTTTTGCTAGAATGTTTCAATCTAAGCATACACCTGAAATAAATACCATTAGAAGCTTTGTCAATAATGACATAAAATCTCTTAAGTTTTGATCAGAATAGACTTTAGACAGACTGCACATTACATTATTAACAGTATAACATTCTGGTGAGTTTGGCTCTCTTTGAAAATTTTTAAAGGTTTCATTAATTACATTTGGCTTTTAAATAGTCTTACAACCCAGTAGAATTAGAGTATGGAAATTATATTTTTTTTAAACCAAGAGAAAGAAAAAGAGATTACAGATACATCTAATGTAATACTTTTTTTAAAAAATTCATTAAATGCTTTCAACATTATCTCATGATTGTAGCTAATTGTACTGACTCTTTTTTCTTCTTCATTTAAATTCTGCCACCTTAATAATGTGCTATTGATGTTTTTATTAAAAGAAATCGTTGTTCTCTTGTGTCAAACACACTTTATTTTACTTTTCTTTCAGATGTGTCTATGACTGTAATAACTTTTCTGCCAGGAATATTCTGGCTCAGTAATTTTATTAAATAAAAAGGATGATTTTTACTCATGAGAAGAGGCTTATTATCACAGGTCTATGCAAACAGGTATTAAAGAAAATGACTACATTGAGAGAACTGTGTTGTAGAAAAGCAGGCATGGATGTAACATTTCAAATATAAGCCAAAACCATGTTTTTCTCTCAGCTACATCAGTCATCATTTCATAGACAGGGAAAGGAACAGAATGGCAAAAAATTGGGGAAATGTCATTTGTGTTCAGCAGCCAAAGGGGACTATGTGTCTCCTAAAGTGTCAAAACACTAGGGGACTTTTGACTAATCAAAAACCATATCACTTAGAATGAATTTTTCAAATTCAATAATCAACATTAAAAATGCACATACATTTAACATGAAGTCCAAGAATTTTGTAAAACCATATGCCCATGCAACCTATATTTCTAACATCTCTGTCATACCAGAAAGATCCCTCATAATAACTTTAAATGGTTTTTTAACTCATTCATTTTTTAACATCACATATGACTTGTAAAAGAGACAATTGTATGCTACATGCAAAAGATTGATCTATGTGGTCTAAAAGTATGAAATAAGCAAATTGGAAAATATATATCAAATTAATAGAACAAAACAAAACAGAGTATCCAATTTAATATTAATCACATTCAAATATCAGGTACTGGCATCCAGTGGGTAGAGACCAGGGATGTTTGCAAACATTAATAAAGCACAGGACAGTTCCTACTTCTCCAAGTAAAAAATTATCTGGCCCAAATTGTCAATAGTACCAAAGCTGAGGAAACTTGATGTGGGGGTACAAGAGTGGCTCAGTTGGTCAAGTGTCTGACTCTTGATTTTGACTCAGGTCATGATCTCACAGTTTGTGAGTTCAAGTTCCACATTGAGCTCATTGCTGACAGCCTCTCTCCCGCTCCGGAGACTGTTTGAGATTCTCTCTTACCCTGTCTCTCTACCTCTCCTTCACTCATCCGCATACATGAGTGTACACAGCCTGTCTCTCTCTCTCTTTCTCAAAATAAGTAATCTTTTTAAAAGTCTTGATCTGAATCAAAGTCTATATTCTGATGACAGAAAAAAATAAATACTGAATCTTAGAACATTTCTTAAGAACAATTGATATTTAAGGAATTTATAAAAGTATAACTGACAATTTTATAATAAAACAAATTTCAATAGCATTCTAAGCTTTAAAATATATACCATATTCTCAGAACAAAGTGAAGTTTCAAACTCTCTAAAAATTTAATATTTCTCCTTGCACCAATTCTTCTGCTAAAAAGAAACAAGATAGAAACTCTAAAACAATTAGAAAAAGTATTTTTAAGAAAACGTTGTATATCAGCAGAAGAAACCACACTTAAATGCTCAGATGATAAAGAATGCAGAAAAGTTAATTAGTTATCAAATAAAAAAAACTGGAAAAGGAACGAAAAATTAATACACTTAAGAAAACCGGAAAAGTGGAATTCACAAAGATAAAAGTAGAAATTAATTATCTGGAACACAGGGAAAAAAACCTCTTAACTACAAATCCAAGAGCAGACTCTATGAAAAAGAAAACCTAATAAAATTTAAAACTGCTAGCTACTATAATTTTTTTAAAGTACAAAATGCAGAAACACACAAAAGTAGAATGATGTGTTGGCAAATTTTCTTAGCCTGGGCTACTATAACAAAATGGCCAAAACAGGATGGAATATAAATAATAGAAATGTATTTCCTACAGTTCTAGGGGCTGGAAGCCCAGTAGCAGTCTGATGAGAGAGAGAGAGCCCTCTTCCCGGTGCAGACAGCTGACTTTTTGTTGTATTCTTACCTGCCTGAGAGCAGAGAAGAAGCAAGTTCCCTTATGAGTCTTACATGGGCACTAATCCCATTCATGAAGGCTCCATCCTCATGACCTCATCTAATCCTAATCACTTCCCGAAGGCCACACCTCCTAACACCAATACCTTGAGAGGTATGATTTCTTTTCTTTTCTTTTTTTTTTTTAATGTTTTATTTATTTCTGAGAGAGAGAGAGAGACAGCGTGAGCAGGGGAGGGTCAGAGAGAGAGGGAGTCACAGACTGAAACAGGCTCCAGGCTCCAAGCTGGCAGTCAGCACAGAGCCCGACGCGGGGCTCGAACCCACGAACCGCGAGATCATGACCGAAGCGAAAGTCGGACGCTTAACCGACTAAGCCACCCGGGCGCCCCGAGAGGTATGATTTCAACATATGAGTCTGTTGGGAGGGGTGGGACACAAACATTCAGTGCATAACACAAATGATTACAGATTCCAAGAAAACAAAAGAGCAATATGAGAATTATTTCCTTCTCTATATTACGTAGATATGAAAACAATATGGAATGATTGATTTTCCATGTATATGTAGAAAATCATTCAGCATTTATTCTTGATTAAAAAACATATAATAAAACAGCACTATAATAAAAAAGCAAGTAGCATTTCCATTTAAATCAGTGAAAACACAAGAATGTCAATATAACTTAGTATTGTCATGGAAGTTCTACAAAAGAGAAAAAATTTATGAGTTGCCAAATTTTCAGGTATCACAGATACCTGGAAATTCTAAGAAACAATAGAAATGCTATTAAAATAATAATAAAATTCAGTAAGACGGTTGATTATAATAGTAACAACATAAAAACACTTCTGTATTTAAATATAATTAATATTTAATTAATTATACACTGAAACTGCACTACACTGAAAGAAAAGACAGCTTTTGAAAACTGACTTACAAATAATGTATAGAAATTTATCTCTATGTTAAAAACTGTTCTGAGGTACATAGGAAACAAGTAATAAGAGAAAAAATAAATCACATTCTTAGGGTGAATATTATACAAATGTCATTTACCCCTAAATTAATCTGTAAATAGTAAATAAAAGTGTGACCAGTTTTACTGGTAATGTGAAAAACTGATTTAGATACATGTGAAATAATGGAAGTGAAAAAGACAGCCTGTAAAACTTTCAGGAAGAGGAATTATCTGAGTGTAATGACCTGGCAGATACTAAAACATACTAGAAGGATAGAGTAATTAAAATAGTTTGGTAAAGCTTTAGGA
This sequence comes from Proteles cristata cristata, assembly GCA_017311185.1. NCBI lineage: Eukaryota > Metazoa > Chordata > Mammalia > Carnivora > Hyaenidae > Proteles > Proteles cristata. The sequence continues at coordinate 1,189,980 of JAESUZ010005128.1, read as the reverse complement.
AGAAAAAGACAAGCCAATGAAATTGAATAAAGTCACAAGTGCCTTGACCATTGGATAAATGATAAAGAAGGCATTTTAAAACAGTGTGGAAACAAGGAATTATTTAATAAATGTTATTAAGATAATGCACTAGCCAATTGTAAATAAGAATAAAATTTCAGTGCTGTGCCACATTTTCCACCAAAGTAATTCTTTTTTTTTTAATTTTTTTTTAAAAAATAGTTTATTGTCAAGTTGGTTTCCATATAACACCCAGTGCTCATCCCCACAAGTGCCCTCCTCCATGTCCATCTACCCCCTTCCCTGACACCCATGAGTCCTCAGTTTGTTCTCAGCATTCAAGAGTCTCTCATGGTTTGCCTCTCTCCCTTTCCCCCACCATTTCCCCCCTTCTTCTCCTCCATGGTCCTCCATTAAGTTCCTCCTAATCCTCCTATACATGCAAACACATGATATTTGTCTTTCTCTGCCTGACTTATTTCGCTCAGCATCACACCCTCAAGGTCCATCCATGTTGCTACACATGGCCAGATTTCATTCTTTCTCATTGCCATGTAGTATTCCATGGTATAGATAAACCACATCTTCTTGATCCATATGTCAGTTGATGGACACTTAGGCTCTTTCCATGTTTTAGCTATTGTTGAGAGTGCTGCTATGAACATTGGGGTACATGTGCTCCTATACATCAGCATTTCTATATTCCTTGGGTAAATTCCTAGCAGTGCTATTGCTGGGTCATAGGGGAGTTCTATTGTTAATTTTTTGAGGAACCTCCACATTGTTTTCCAGAGGGGCTGTACCAGCTTACATTCCCACCAACAGTGTAGGAGGGTGCCCATTTCTCCATATTCTCGCCAGCATCTTGTGTTCTCTGATTTGCCCATTTTAGCCACTCTGACTGGCGTGAGGTCGTATCTCAGTGTGGTTTTGATTTGTAGTTCCCTGATGAGAAGGGATGCTGAGCATTGTTTCATGTGTCTGTTGGCCATCTGGATGTCCTCTTTGGAGAAGTGTCTGTTCATATCTTCTGCCTATTTCTTTACTGGGTTGTTTGTTTTTTGGGTGTGGAGTTTGGTGAGTTCCTTATAGATTCTGGATATTGACTGTTTATCTGATATATCATTTGCAACTATCTTTTCCCATTCCGCTGGTTGCCTATTAGTTTTGTGGATTGTTTCTTTTGCCGTGCAGAAGCTTTTAATCTTGATGAGGTCCCAATAGTTTATTTTTGCTCTTGATTCCTTTTCTTTTGGGGATGTGTCAATTAAGAAGTTGCTGCATCCCACCAAAGTAATTCTTAAATGGACAAATGTTTAAATAAATAAAATAGATAATGTGTGCAAGATATGATACCCAGAACCAGTAAGGAATATTTTAAAATATTTGTACAAGGAAAAAAGTCATCTAGATCCATACAAATTATAAAGGCCTAATACTAAAAAAAAAAATTAAGATGAAAGACTGACTTTTTAACACACAAAGAACAGCCATTAAATAATCCACAAATTCAAAACCAAACCTCAAATCTCTGAAAGTATTCTTTGGAGGGGACCTACAAACTACAACATAAGAAAACAATCCATAAATATGAGTGAAAGATTAAAATTGTCCCCTGAACAGACCTAGAACTGCCTGGGAGGGTGACATATGCCTTCACAGAGTGTCGTTACTTTTGAAATTTCTAAGTTGAGATAAATGTGGGATGTGAAGTACCAGGAGTCAAATTTTACTAGGAGGCCCCTGATTTGAATCATAGTTCAGAAAGCTGATTCCATAGGGAGGTCTTGGGCCTGCGCGATTATAACATAAAAAAAGGGTGGAATCCAAGGTCACAGTTTCTCTGGGGCCAGACAAACTACCTTGATCTCACTCTCGGGAGATGAACATTCATTCCATGGATGGGTGAGAAGTGGGGTTAAAGAAACAAAGAAGCTGTCTATGGGGGCTGTGTTATGGGGGCTCCCCTATGGAGGCTATATATGGCAACTGTGGGAAAATGAAGACACTGTGTGTGCTGGGTTTCCCATCCAGATGCCATCTATAAAAGCTAAACCAGAACAGAATTAGAGCAAAGTAATTGTGCTTCGTCAGTTTGATTGCCCTCTTGAACTTCTGGTCACTACTCATGGTGGGCTTTATGTCAGGAAGCATTCTCAAATTAAAATGCAAATTAGAAGAATGACAGGAAATTATTTTTACTTCTCAGATTTGTAAGGATTAGCAGTGATGGTGAAGATATGGAGAAATAAACATCCCCATATATATTTTAAAAGGATCCTTTGGTAATATCTCTCACTAGAAATAAAAATACCATTTTTTCTGGACCTTTCACTTGTTAGAGTTAATACCACAGAATAACTATTACATGCTCACATGAAATATATGAATAGTTATGTCTATTTTAGGATTGTTTGTAATAGAAAACTGTCCACCTAAAAAGTTAGGAGTTAACTTTAATATTCATTACTAGAGAATGCTTTTAAAATTATGGTATGTATGTTTAATAAAATATTAAATATTTAAAAATTATGAGAAAAATATTGAAATATATACATATAAAAATACTAAGAAACAAGTGTATATTGTTTGATTAATAAAAAAATACACATATACCTGTATGCCATGGAGAATTTCTTCTCTAAGACTATTGGCTATTTAGGAGATAGCTAAGATATTCAAATACTAAATATATCTTTAAAAGTCTTTGCAGAGTTGAGGCTATTCTCAGAATTGGGAAGAAAATACTACAATAGGAAATACAAGCTCATTGAGACTGTGTATGTCCCACCAACCTCTCTTCATATATGTGATAAACTGATTACCTTAATGACTTCTAGTGTGTAAGACACAGATTCATCAGTGATTATTTTTGCTCTCCAAACAGTAATAATTTAAGAAAAGAATATTCTAGGACACTTGGGTAGCTCAGTTGGTTAAGTGGTCCAACTCTTGATCTCAGATCAGGTCTTGATCTTAGGGTCATGAGTTCTAACTCCATGTTGGACTCCATGCTAGGCATGAAGCCTATTAAAGAATAAAAAAGAAAAAAAAAAAGATCTTTTGAGACATCTTGAATATGTATTAGAAGATAAATTTGCCTCAAATTTATAAATAGTTTCTACTGCTCTATATTAATATTGAGTGCTGACATAACTACAAAAATTAGAAGGAAATGGGAAATCTGTGAATGAGAAAATTCAAATACAATTATTAATTGTATCCAAAGTTAGCACAAAAGGAAATTTGGTTTGCATGTTGATTTAAGAATCTTTGTCCCAGTGAAATATAACTAAGCATGGCAAGTCATTGATTTATCTTTTTTTTTTCTGCAAAAAAGTAACACAATGTGTCATCAAAATTTCCCAAAAGGATCACCAGAAGAATTCTCTCTCATTCCAAGTCCTTAACAAAGAAAATAAAGCACAGCAACTACACCATCCACAAACTCATCCTGCTCTTCACAGTAGCAATCAGCATGCTTCTAAAAGACTCACGTAATGGGTAGGAAGTTTCTGAACTACTTCTATTTTTAAGATATTTCACAAGTTGACATTCTAATTTTACAAATATTTTCTACAAATTAATTGGGAACTAATATTAACCTTCACTTCCATAGATATAACAGGAAATAAAACATAGAATCCAAACCATCAACTTCTAGTCAAGCTTTTGAATTTAGTGTCTATAATATATATTATACCTAATATGCATTTGCCTATAGTATACATATTTTTATTTAGTTTATTCAGATTTAAAAAAACCACAAGACACAAAAAATGCTCACCCATTTCTTTCATCTTCCTCCCCTCATTTCTGGAAACCACCAACCTGTTCTCTGTATCTGTGAGTTTTGGGTTTTTTTAAATTGATTATTATTTTTATTTTTTCAAGATTCTACATGTAAGAGATCACACAATACTTATATTTCCGTGTTTGACTTATTTAACTTAACATAATGCTCTTGAGGTCCATCCATGTTGTAGCAAATGGCAAAATTTTATTCTTTTTATGGCTGAAAAATATTCCAGTATATGTATGTGTGTGTGTGTGTGTGTGTGTGTGTCACAATTTCTTTATCTATTCATCCATCAATGGACACTTAGTTTGTTTCCATACCTTGACTATTGTAAATTATGCTGGAATGAGCATATACATGCAGAGATATCAAATATTATTTAGAATCTTTTTTACCATAAAGAAAAAAACCCTGGAGCTATAACAATTGAAGATGTTAGAACTGTATGATGAGTCATATTTGTTGAGAATATTTGGTTCCCTTCTGAGGAAAAAAGACATCCCTGTGGTTTGGGGCTTTATTATTCTGTTTTTCTGTTCCAGGAGCCAATATTATGTCTAGCTTATAGAAGACCCTCAACTCATGCTAGTGTAACAAGTCAATGATATTTGTCTAATCAGGGAATTGAAAAACTCCCTTTTTTTCCTATTCTGTTATAAAATGGACACATCCAATGGGAGTTATTTTCTGAGATGAGATGCCAGCAGCAATATTGATAATAAATCCCTTAAAAGTACAAGGCAAGGGATTGATAGAAATATTTAATTAGTGCAAACCTGGTATACCATCTCAACTCTCTAGATTTCTCTCCATGCACTATGCTATTTTAATTTCATTAGCATTCCTGTAATTATGTTTTCACATATATGAAAACAAAGGCTTCTTTGTTAATGTTTATTTATTTCTTTTGAAACAGAGAGAGAGAGAGAGAGCACATGCTGATGAGTGGGGAAGGGGCAGAGAAAGAGAGGTAGAGAGAATCCCAAGCAGGCTCCATGCTGTCAATGCAGAGCCCAATGTGGGGCTTGAACTCACGAACTGTGAGATCATAACCCAAGCCGAAATCAAAGGTTGGGTATTTAACCAGCTGAGCCAGCCAGGTGCCCCACAAAGGCCATTTTAAATCACAGTGTAGGTGTCCAAAGTAGAACTCACCAGGAGGACTGATCCAAGAGCAGAGTGGATAACATTTGAGTGTTTTAAATTCTGAGAGCCACCAAGATAGAATCCTTTATAACCAAGAGAAAAGAAAGACCTTCAATGCTTAGGAGAAGGTGTTGAATGGTATAGTATCACTATATGTTTGCAAAGCACTGATACATAGATTAAAAGTTTGACAATGTTCCATAGTCAAGATGAGCAGGCAGCTTTCTTATTGTTTAGCCAACAAGTCACTACATCTACACTGTCTAAACAGTGAAAAGATATTACATTACAGTATTTACATTTTAGTTAACCAACAATTAAGTTAATGTCTTTCAGAAAAATAAATTATATTTAAGCATAAGACATCATATTTCAAAAATTACCAAAAAAAACCCCCTCCTAATAAAAATGTCAATAAATCATAGAAGAAAGTATTTTCCAAAGCTAAAGATGAATTTATATTACCTTGAATTTAGTAAGTCTTATGTTTAGTCCATTGTTACTTTTAAAATTATGTTGAGTAGTTTTTTGGAGAAAAAGTATTTTTTCCTCTTTATATGTAAAATTACACCAAACCAACATCCAAAGATACAAAGCAGCCACAAAAACATGACCTCCAAATTTCTTGGAAGCTACTTACTGTTAAGAAATAAGGTGTGTCGGGGCACCTGGGTGACTCAGTCAGTTAAGTGTTGGACTCTTAGTTTCATCGCTCAGGTCATGATCTCACCATTCGATGAGTTCAAGCCTCATGTGTCTGGTTCTGCACTGACAGCACAGTCTGCTTAGAATTCTTTCTCCTCCTTTCTGCCCCTACTTCACTCTTGCTCGCTCTAGCTCTCTCAACACAAATTAATAAACTTAAAAAATAAAAGGTTAAGAAATAACATGTCTTAAATTATTAAGAAAGCATAAGATTTCAGTAGAATGGCTCTATTGTGCAAGTGGAATCATTTATTTATAACTCATACTATGCCGTTAAGTAGGCATTATAAATATAAGGGTCTTTAGCATACAGCACTTGCTATCTAGAAATAGTGAAATGCTCTAGAGAATAGAATGTTAAAGTGTTTTGTGGAAAAGCCAAAAGTTATTATTTTTTTCCTTTTTTAATATTTATCAGGTTCTTTAAATCTATTCATATTGTGAGATATGAATCTTATGACTAGGATGGTGGGAACTTCTTTGCCTTAGTCATTTTAAAAAATTAATGTTTATTTATTTATTTTTGAGAAAGAAAGAAAGCACAGGCAGAGAGAGGGGATACAGAAGCTGCAGCAGTAAGCCCAATATGGGGCTGAGATCATGCTCAACTGACTGAGACACCCAGACATCCAGCCTTGGCCATTTTTAAGGCACTTTTAATCCATCTCAAGCCGCAAATTGATTCCATTTATATTCTGATTTTTAAAAATTGATTTGGAATATAGTTTCATTGTTTTCTTCTAGTAAAAACATGTTCAATAGAATTTCATACAACTTTAACTATTAAAAAAAGATTAACTGCTAATAAAGCAAATATTTCAAATAGTAATAACTGGATTATACATTTTGAAATTAAGTAGTAAAGACTGAGATTTTTCAGTAATTAATCATTTTTCCACTTCAGTTTCTTTCCTCTTTTCAATGTATATTCTTAAGGAGTTTTACTGCTTAATAACACAGAATTCTAGCTCTATATCATAACTAAGTTCACCTCAATAAAATCTGATGAGAATGGCCTATGTTTTATCAGTGACTTAAGAGAAGAAAAATTCAGTATTTTATTTGGAGTCAGCTAAATTACAGTTGATTTTTTTTTCACAGCAAATTTCAATTTGGTGGTGGTAGTGAATCTAATTTGCTTTAATTACATGGCAGTCAGGGTTTCAGGAGCATACCATTCTTGTGAGGAAAACAATTTCAGGACTGGACTGGAGTTATCAGACTGCCAAGAGCTATGCAGGCCTAACACTGGTTCTATCAACAATCTCTTACCCTGACGTCTGTTAGTGTGATGCCTTGCAAAGATGTTCCTAAATATGATTACTGATTGGGGATAGGGAAACCCCATGCAGATAAAAGTTTGGAAAGTAAGGACTTTTTCCCATTTTTGATCTCTGAATTATCTAAGCCAAAATCATTTTAATATATTCATTATTTTCAATAGAGGAAATGCTGTTTAGTCCATGATGAATGGAAATTTGAATATTTATGCTAATAATAAGTCACCTCTGGGCTCCAGCTTGGAACTGCTATGATTATGTAACAATAGTATATGACTTGTGGCACAGTTAGCACCCAATTGTTCATTTTTCAGGTCATTTTTACAAGTTATCTTATTAATTGATGATACACCAGTCCCTAGAACAACTTAGTTTTTATGGGAACTAATTGAAAGAAGTATTTTAATATTATTTATACATCTGGGTCTTGGGGTGCCTGTGTGGCTCAGTCAGTTAAGTGTCCGACGTTCACTCAGGTCATGATCTTCTGGTTGATGAGTTCAAGCCCCGCATTGGGCTTTGTGCTGGTTTAGAGCCTGAAGCCTGCTTTGGATTCTGTGTCTCCCTATGTCGCTCCCTCACTTGCTCTCTGTCTCAAAATTAAACTTAAAAAAAAAAAATAAAAAGCACTTAGCAGACTGACCAGGAAATACTGAACATGCACAGATACTGTCCATAATCACCAACCATCCTCATGGCCATTACCATATTACACATGGGAAAATAAAGCTTTCACAATTTCTGTGAAAACTCATCACATGAATTTCAAAATTCTCATGACTTTTATTGTTTATACCACATAATTTAGCATTATAACATACATATCCTAGCTTCTAATCATTTTTACACATTTCTATATTTTATAGCACATATTTAAATTTATATTAAATTTAGATAAATATATATAGTTACATATTTAAATTTATACTAGATTCCATCTTTAAGAGTCTAATATAGGTCTAGGGAAATTTAACACCTGTAATACCATTAAATATATTTTCTTGGCAAATTAATGATTATTATCTGATAGAACATAAAATGAAGTAATGTTATCATGGATGAAGGAACAAAAGGAACATCAGCAGAAGAACCTGCAATGAAAGTACAGTGGCCGGAACAAAACTGTTCTGGATGCTTACATATCCAACATGTTGCTCAGATAGAGTGGTAAATACAAAAGATATTCACATAGTTATTTTTAAACTTACATAGTTTATAATAGTTACATAGCTTATAATCAATTAGATGTCAATCATGGAGTTAGACACTACAAATATGACTACAGCCCAACATCTGATTCAAGCTTATCTGGGGATACAAACAAGTAAGGATATAATTGGAACTCAGTGTGATCAAGGTATAAACAGTTCACAGGACAGTATGTTAACAGTTGGAACTGAGTCAATCTTGGGGATTCCACAAAGCTCCCTAGTAGAGGAACATGTAACCAGAGTTCCTAAAGAAAGAGATCTGGGGTATGTGTATATCAGAGTCCTACCGAATAAAAAAATTTAGAAAATTTGTAGATTTATCAGTAGTTCAACATGACATGGACACAGAATGACTGAGGATGGAGATGAGAAAAATAAAAAAGATGAAATGAGAAGAAATAGTACCAGTTCTTACCAGACTTAACACTGAAATCTAAGCACATTTAGGGTAATTTGGTAAAAATCTCCTCTTGATTGAGTATCTGAGAAGATGCTAAATAAATTAACCACTTGATCAATTCTAGAGCATGCCTAAGAGACAAACATACTCCTATACTGCATGTTAACACAGCCATATTAGCTTTTATACTTGAAATTTTTTCTATGTGGTGTTTCTCAAATTTAAAAATGATTCTGAATATTATATTAGAAAATTAATGGACAAACAAAACATATAAAACATTATCATAACACTATGTTAAATGTATATAGATATATAGAGAGGGAAATATTACCCCATTTTGGATAAAATGTGCAAATATATATTTTAGAACAACATAAATGATAGTGTCTAGACTCAGATCACCATACTATATTAATATAAAGTGTTTGTGTATGCATTTACCTTAGTGCCATTTTTCTTTAGTATATTGATTTTCTTGAGGATAGTGTGCTGCTGCAGTAGTTTTTTAATATTTACTTCATAGCTCTTATTCCCTTGCTGAATGCATTCTGAAGACTTAATCAATGCTGGAAACAGATATAATACACTTGCAATGTATTCATAACAACACTTCCTTCCCTCTCTGACTTTTGAGCTAATTTTGCCATTATCCTTTTCTCCATGGACACACTGGACTCAACAGTTCTGGTCAGTTGGTTTGGTTTCCTTTTCCCTTTTCAATTTTCTGGATATCTTTTCTTTCCATTCTTATTTCTGACTATAAAAAAATATATATAGTGCTAAGTTACTCAAATCACCTCACTTTTAAAACACTTATTTTTAATGAGGGTATTATAGAGGAAACTTAAAATCATGGTGTTTTAATAAAATTTAAATGTATTTCTATAGCAGCCCTATAGAAACGAACTCATTTTCATCCAGTTCAGAGTAGCATTCATTGGTAGTATTATTTTAAACTAAGACCTTTTTATCAGTTAGGCTAGTCATCAAATAATTTTACTTCTAGTCTTTACGTTTAGGAAGTTGTTAAAAAGCCTCAATGATTAAGAAAAATGCTGCTTTAAAGGAAACATTATTATAAACCTTGTAAAATATTAATACCTGTAATAAAATAATAACACCAACAAATATTTGGTAGTTTCGTCATTGTACAAAGTGCCAATATATTATGACAGCACATCCAAATAACAATCTTTGCCATGAGAAATCAAGATCATTTTGCAGATAGTAAAACTAGGAGTCCTGGTCGTGAAAAATATCCAAAATAACTCAATAACAAGAGAGAAAAGTGTAGACCATAGTATCTAAATCCCCAGACTTTTCCAGATAATTCCAAAATTCTCCAAACCCTTTATCTATAATAGTTTTCTTTGATAGGAAGTAGCCAAGAATATATGAGTAAAGCTCGCATCTTCCTTAATGTGTGTTTGTGTGTATGTGTATGTGTGTGTGTGTGCACGTGTGTGTGTGTGTGTGTGTGTGTGGAGAGAAAAAGAGAGACAGAGAGACAGAGACAGAGAAACAGAGAAAGACAGAGAGAGACAGAGAGAGGGAGAGCACACTTATCATGTGACAGGAACTTTTCTAGCCGCTAGAGAAATTTTTAAATAAAGTTCTTATATTCAAGGAAGTGACAATTTACTGGAGGTGGATGTATAAAAAATAGTTTTATATATGTTATAAAAATGTAGTACAATGTGGTAAGGAGTCTGACACAGACACTCATCATGGTTTTGGAGAACAAGAAGTTCAGTTAGTTTGACATCAGAGAATAGGGTAGCTTCAAGTATAGGAGATAAGAGCAAAAATGGCTTAATTTAGAACCCACCTTCCATGGACTTTTAGAAGATAAGCAAGATAATTCAAAAGGAAGATTTTTTTCCAAGGCTTAAAAGATAGAAAAAACTCATTCTTTTTAGCTTAGCAATCTATCACAGCTAATATGACCATATACCTTATCAGTTATTAATCAGTATCTAAAACAACAGGCATACATTGAGACTGTACTGTACAAACCCAGAATTGTGGTTACTCTACCTTCCCTCCAGAGAGAAAGGCAATACAGTACAAAAAAGATCCATGGAATTAATAATATTTTACTTCCCAGAACTCACTTTGCCATTCCTATCTTCTACATCATGTAATGTTATCATATGCTTTTTATTCAAGACAAAAAACTGGAGGTCATTCTAGAAGACCTCCCCTGTGTGCTACATACATGATGATACATCATCTAAAACATATCTACTACTTCTATTCCCTCTTGCCATCACCATTGTCACAACGGTAAGTCAGACTTTATCATCTCATGCCTAGGCTTTTCACTGCCTGCTGATTAGTCTCTCTTCCTTCAGCTCTGATCTTTTTTCTTCACCATGCTCTGGGTTAAATTGCCTAAAATTCATATCTTACCAAGGTACTCACTGGAACTTTACGTTCAGTACACATATATGTATATATGTACTAAATCTTTTAAAAAGCACATAAGGCTTTTCCTGATTTGTCTCACCCATCAGTTTGTCTTATCTCTTGCTACTTGTCTCTCACTCCTTGCACTCCAGTGATTTAATGACATGCCCCAAACACAGCATACTGTTTCCCCACCTTTGAATTTTTCTATGTGCTGCTCCTTCTATCTGGAATTACTCTCTCTTCTTTGTCATCTTAGAGGCCTTTAAAACCCTGTCCAATGCCATTTGATCTCCTTTTTTTCCTTTGATTAATCATAAATAAGAATAAATTGCTTTCTGTCCCTTGCTTTCATATACATTGAATAAAAATCTATTTCTGCACTCATTGTATTATGCCTTTGTTTATTTACGTCTCTACTTGACTGCCAGGGAAAAGTACAAGAAGAGCAAAGTTATTTCCTGCTCATCACTGTAGTCCAAAACTACCAACTGATAATTGGGATAAGGCACACCATCAATATATGTGAATTTTATTCATTGTCAAAGTGGTATGAGTGAAATGATGTGGCTCATTTGCCAATCAGCAATAAACAAGCTCAGTTCAAAAGTCTTGCAAATGTTTTTGTTTTTTGTTTTTTTTTTAATACACAGTTGGAGATATCCTCATATCATTCTGTGAAAATACTCTTAAGAAAAGATGATTAACAACACTAGTAAATATACTTGGGTCTGATAATTTTGAAGATTCATTTTTTTATAGAACTCTTTGTAAGGCAGTAACATAGATAATTCTTCCTAACTATAAACAATACCATAGGTCGTTTGTAATCCTTATTTTTCAGCTTAATCATCTGTGTAATGTATATTTGCTGTCTGACCCTCAAGCAGATGCACTGGGCATAAAAGTCATCATCACTTTAGGAATCCAACTGGCACAGGAGTAGGCGGATGGGGACCATGTAGAGATGAAGCAAACGAGGTTCTAATATAATTTATGGTAGTTACCATAAATAATTACATCATAATTATTTCAAAATTGGAGGCAGATATGGGGCACCCGGGTGGCTCAGTTGGTTAAGTGGCCGACTTCGGCTCAGGTCATGATCTCACTGCTTGTGGGCTGAAGCCAGAGGACAGTCTCTGTGCTGACAGCTTGGAGCCTAGAGCCTGCTTCAGATTCCGTGTTTCCGTCTCTATCCGTACCTCCCCTGCTCACACTCTATCTCTATGTCTCTAAATAAATAAACAAACACTAAAAAACATTTTTAAAAATTGGAGACGGATAAACAATTAATCCATTACATATTTGTTATTTGTTTAGAATAGAAGAAAACCCCACATGCTCCTTTCTAGTTGCCTTGAGTAGATTAATTATAATGTCTAGAATGTATTTGGAAATATATAGAAAGTGATCTAGGGTATGTACAAGCTATTGTGATTTAACTGTAAAAAAAAAAATAAAACAAAACTGTTCATCTATAAACCATAAATTTAACTGCCCAACAAAGCTAAAATCTATTACATAGGCTAGGGAGAATTCTACAGGTTTTTTACTTGAAACTAGAAAGACCACTGGTTTCACAACTAAGACTAAGACTCTAATGAGTTTGTTTTTCTACTTTTTGCCAAATCTACAAATGGACACCACAAGCTGCATGACTGCATATCCATTTATGATATGAGTTCCTTCAGGATGATTGTGAAAACCACGTTCATCATTCACAGCTGAGACTAGGAGCCACAGAGGTCATCAATAGCACCTCTGATCTTGGAAAAAAAATTCACTGTAGAAATGAAAAACAGGAAGTAACCTTAACCTCTGGACCTTGAAAAGTCTCAGAGAAGTACTGAAAATCATGTGTTTTACTGTTCTCTAATAAAAATATATCAAAATAGGGGCGCCCGGGTGGCTTAGTCGGTTAAGCGTCCAACTTTCGCTCAGGTCACGATCTCGCGGTTCGTGGGTTCGAGCCCCGCGTTGGGCTCTGTGCTGACTGCCGGCTCAGAGCCTGGAGCCTGTTTCAGAGTCTGTGACTCCCTCTCTCTCTGACCCTCCCCTGCTCATGCTGTCTCTCTCTCTCCTATAAATTAAAAAGTAAATAAAATATATATATATATATATATCAAAATAACTGAAATATACTCTTTACCTGTAGCAAACTTCTGGTGAATTAATGAAAATTCAAAGTTTATATTGTTATATCTTTTAGCATGTTGTTTGGAAGTTGAAGAATGAGTTAGAAAATGGGCCCTTGACCATGAATCTGTCTAATACACCAAAATGAAATATATTCAAAACTATATATGCAAGAAGGCAGTCTAATTTTCATGTTAAAATATTTTCATATTGTGTCATATAGAATTTGGGGGATCACATATAAAGAAATAATTTTCTTTTCCTTTCTTTTCTTTTTAATTATAAGACATATTACAACTATCCCCCCATAGTCCTGATTTATTTACAATAACTAAAACCTGAAAAACAACAACTGAAAAAGTGTATCACCTGGTAAATGGATATATAAATTGTGGTATATCCAGACAATGGACACCTACTCAGCAAAAAAGAATAAATGAACTATTGACATATGCAACAATATTTGTGTGACTCAGAAAAGAATATGGGATAGAAAAATATATTTTAAGTAATACTAAATAAATATTTCTCAAATGTGGTGAATAATTTCACCTATACATTCAAGCTTAGTTTATCTTAAGCAGGATAATATGGAGAACACTATACATACCTTTACTCATCATAGACAGATTACTTAATATAGAAGTAAAGAGAAAAGCTTTAAAAATCCAGATTAAAATGACATTTTGTATACATGGTCGTGTATGTAGAACCCCAAAAGTACAAGGTAAATAAACTTCTCATCATAAACAATGCAGATATGAGGAAGATAATTTAACAATGTTAAGATGTTAAAAGAATAAAGAAAAGATTTTACCCCAAATTTTCTATTCAGTAAAATTATCCTTTGAAAGATGAAGATACCACAGATTAAAAAAAATTATTACACAGACCTATGGTAAAAGGAAGTTTTTCAGGTTAAAGGAAAATTATACCAAATAGAAACTCAGATCTCCAGAAAGGAATACTAAAAACTAACCTTGGCTACAAAGTATTTAGCAACGCAATTATAATTTAGTTTGGACCACAAACATGGAGATTAGACAATTTCCACTATACAATGAATGGGTCAATCAAGAAGTCAAAGAATTAAATACATAGAAACAAATGAAAAGAAAACCACGATGGTCCAAAACCTTTGGGAGGCAACAAAAGTAGTCATAGGAGGTATATGGCAATATAAGCATACCTTAAGAAGCAAAAAAAAGAACTCAAATAAACAACCTAATGTTAACATCTAACAGAGGTAGGAAAAGAACAAAAAATTAAGCCTAAAGCCAGCAGAAAGAAGGAAACAATAAAGATTAGAGCCAAAATATGATATATAAACTAAAAGAAACAAACACAATGGAACATATTGATGAGACCAGGAGCTGGTTCTTTGAAAAAATTAATGAAATTGATAAACCTGTAGCCAAACACATTAAAAAGAAAAGAGCAAGGACCCAAATAAATACAATTACTAGTCAAAGAGAAGAAGTAACCAATATCAAAGAAATACAAACAATTATAAGAGAATATTATGAAAAACTATTTGCCAACAAATTGGACAATCTGGAAAAAATGGATAAATATCTAAAAATAAAAACTACCAAAACTGAAAAGGGAAGAAGTAGAAAACTTTGACAGACCAAAAACCAGGAAAGAATTTGAATCAGTAATCAAAAAAACTCTCAACAAACAAAAGCTCAGGGTCTGATGGCTTCACAGGTGTATTCTATCAAACATTTAAAGAAGAGGTAATACCTATTCTAATCAAATCATTTTAAAAATAGAAAAGAAAGTAAAACTTCCAATTTCATTTTATGAGGCCAACATTACCCTGAAACCATAAGCATAAAAGAGAACACAGGCCAATATCGCTGATGGACATAGATGGAAAAATCCTCAACTAACTACTAGCAAACTGGATCCAAAAATACATTAAAAAAATCATTCAAGTGGGATTTATTTTTGGTTTGCAAGGGTGGCTCAATATTTACAAATCAATCAACCTGATACACCATATTAGTAAAAGAAAGTATAAGAAGCCTATGATCATCTCAATAGATCTAGAAAAAGCATTTGACAAAGTACAACATCAATTCATGATAAAAACCCTCAAAAAAGTAAGGTTAGAGAGAGCACACAATAACATAATAAAAGCCATATATGAAAGCTAATATTATTCTCAGTGGGTAAAACCTGAGAGCTTTTCCTCTATGGTCTGAAACAAGATAGGGATGTCCATTCTCACCACTGTTATTTATCATAGTACTGCAAGTCCTAGCCACAGCTATTAGACAACAAAAAGAAAATACCACAGAATACAAAAATATTAATTTGAGGGTATACATGCACCTGATGTTTATAGCAGCATTATCTGCAATAGTCAAATTGTGGGAACAACTCAGGTATCCATCAACTTATGAATGGATAAAGAAGAAATGTTGATAGATGATAGATAGATAGATAGATAGATAGATAGATAGATAGATAGATAGATAGAAGATAGATAGATGATAGATGATAGATAGATATAGATATAGATATACAATGGAATATTACTCAGTCATTAAAAAACAATGAAATCTTGCCATTTACAACAATGTGGATGGAGCTAGAGAATATTATGCTAAGCAAAATAAATCAGTCACAGAAAGACAAATACCATATGATTTCATTCACACATTGAATTTAAGAAACAAAACAAATGAGCAAAGGGAAAGGAAGAGAGGGAGAGAGGCAAAGCAAGAAACAGATCCCTGACTACAGGAATAAACTGATGGTTACCAGAGGGAAGGTGGGTGGGGAATGGGTTGAGTAGGTGATGGGGATTAAGGAGAACACTTGTTGTGATGAGCACCAGCTGTTGTATGGAAGGGTTGGACCATTATTTTGTACACCTGAAACTAATATACTGTGTGTTAACTAACTGAAATTTATGTAAAAACTTTATAAAGGGAATGTACTCTCCATAGCATATTATATTACATTATACTTATATTTTATATCTGCAATATATAAGATATTGTTGTGTAATTATAATAATCATTTGATTTTGTCAGAAAATTTCTACAAGTATTAGACAACTCATTTCTGAAGAAGAATGTAACATAGAGACTACCTAGCACCGAAGTGCCCTTTAAAGGGAAATAGAGAGTAACTCTTGAACATGCACCATATTGTGAATCTGAGCATGAAGGACTGGCTTAATCTTAAGACTGAGCATCAAATAATACTATATTTAGACTAAAAATAATTATTTTTCTCCTCTGCTACAATTCATCTTTCTTTGCCTCTCAATGTCTTGTTTTAAAATGTTCAAATACGTTTCTTAATTTTTTTACATAGACGTGAGGATATTAACAGTGATTTTTATAATCCAATTCTTCTCTAAGTGCATTAAAGTTTAATGTAGTCTAGCAATGGCAATTTTAGCAAAAACATAATCTGCATAAAACATGAGGCAGCATGAAACAGTTATTCAGAAGGGATTCTGGCTTCGGGTGTTAACACTCCCAATTTAATTCTATGTTATGAAAACACACATACAAGTATACTATTCAGAATTAATGAAAGTGTCATTGTTTTAATGGTGTTTCAGTCATATGTCTTTTATCTAGATACTTTCAACTATTCATATCTCAAGCATATAAGGACTTAAGACTATAGTTTGCCATATCGGACACAGCTTAACCATGTGCCAGCCAACATCTTCATGCATCTCAAAACATAACAGACTTTTCATATATTTTATATTAGAGGTATCCAAACATCAAAATGAGTCTCATATTATTAAAAAGTGCTCTAATGAATTTAGCCATTTCACATATATAAAAGGGATTTACAGTGTGCCATTTTAATATTATCATGATCAACCACCATCTGCCTTCTGTTTTATCCACAGCAAAGTAGATGTAGAAAAAAGTTGCTGACTTTGAGGAATGCAAACTTTTATTTTAAAACCTCAGATCTGGAAAACAAAAAAAGTGAAAGGCAGGATGGAACAAGCCATTTCTTAGGAATAAGAGATCTTTCATTTACTGCTAGGGTCTAATGAGTCATGCAATTGATAAACAGAACAGAGATACTAAACACATGAATTTACCCACATCCCTATAGCACAAGAACAGCTGGGCAGGAGTTGTTTTGACCTTCACATATCAAGAATAAACAAAAACTCAAACTTTTACTAAGCTAGCTCAGCTGTTAGTTTATCTACTTGTTATGGTTATTTGGGAAAGTTATTAGGTGGATATTTATTAGTTTGTTTTTAAACAAAACTATAATCCACTTGGGAAATCAGTCACTTTTATGAATACAAATTTGTTTTCCTCCCACACAAGTCGCTTGTGTCTCTCATAAACCTAACTCAAACCCAATATTGAATGGAATGAGTCAGCAGCAAAGGTCTGTTGCCATCTCTCATTTTACTCTCAAGGGTTAATTTCCCAAATTCAGAAATATGTAGGGAGAAAAAAAAAGGCAATGATGTATAATCTGTTTGGTTTTTCTAACTCACTAAGCTATACTCCACTAGAACCAAGGGCTGCTACATTCAGGAGTTAATTGCCACACGAATCAGACAGTGGTCATATTGGATTCACCAAAAAACTCAGTGGAACTCCTTACGGTTTGGCTCCATTTTAAAATTGAGATGGTGACTAATTCAAATGCCTTTTTTTTTTGTTTCCAGATTGAACTGCATGTTATTGTCTCATCCTGCTTCATCTTGGGTATCCTTGAGCAAGACTGGAAGGAGCGATTTACACTTGCCCGAACGGAAAGAGAGTACTGAGGAAGTTTCTCCCAAGCCTGTGTTTCTATAAAATTTACTGCTATTATCTGTAGAGGAATAGATCAGTACAATGCAAAGCTAATACTTAAAATTTGCATAAGAAAACATTGTAATGTCAAAGTAGAGCTTCAGCACAAAATGAAAAAAGACACCACTGGGGCTTGACAGAAATGATCGTTTATTTTACAAGTCTCAGGGGGAATCTCCCTGGTGAGAACCCATGCAGATATCCTCTATCAGTTCACTTTGTACAAGTGGATGTAAACTGCACACAAAGCGGAAGCCAATTTTATTGTAAATTTTTTTTCATTGCTGAGATTGACTCACAAGGGGCTCATTTTCTTGTGGGTCCCCAAGGATGGCAGTGACGCAGCATTGTTTAAGCAAACTCATTACTGTGCAAGCAATGCCATGTAAACCTTCCATCTGAAACAATAGATAAAGTATAAACATGCTTCTTCAAACAAGCACTTTAAACCAAAGAGAAACTGTAATTACAGCAAAAATCAAGACCTTTCTTATACAGACTATTAACATAGGCACCAGAGCAGATTCGTTTTTATCTATATATCTTTGAGTGCTTACTATGTGCTAAGTAATATAAATATGTAATTAGTGCTAGAACAGAATTAATGCACAAATCAAGTCTCTGCCCTAAATTCTGGGCTCTTGATTAAAGGTACTATAATCATTTTAGCCCTGAGAGTTTTTAGCTCAATTCCTAGACTCCTACTTTTATTATTTGAATTTTAAGCTCCATTCCAAACTCTAGGATTCTTCTCGATTCTAGTCCCTGGAAATTTAGGAATTTTAGTAACAATTCACGTTGTCAGTTTTAGAGAGATAGTAATCCCTGGTGGGCATCAAGGTGTGGGCACTGATGATATCCAGTGCCTGGAAACAATCAAAAGACTGAGGGCTGTCATCTTCATCAAGCAAACATATGGCTCTGGCTCTCCTAAAATGGGAACCTATATCAGCCTCTAATTCAACTACTAGTCTCTCAGGCTCAGGACTCAATACCTGGTCAAAAATCTGTCTGCCATCATTTACCAGCTATGGGAGTTCCAGTAAACTTTTAATCATCCTAAACTTCACCTCCACTTCCATAAAATGGAAAGTGTAAAAGAAAAATTACATCAATAAGGTTAAACAGGCAAAGACTTTATTCAAGAATTTTTCAATAGGGGTAAAAAATATTGCAATAGAGGAAATTGAACACAACTTCTCTGACACAAAAGACAGGAGGGTTTTTAAGCACTGGAGTGAGCTAGTAGAAAATTGGTAGAGGATATTCCAAAGTTGGATTAATGTGATAAGGTCATTTGTATTTGTAGTTTTTTCCCAATTTTTTGAGCTATAACTGTTGTATAACATTGTATAAGTGGAAGTTGAACAGTGTGATAATTTGATACACTTATATATTGTAAAATGATTACCACAGTAGGGTAAGTGAACACCTCCATCACCTCATATAATTATCATTTCTTTTTTTTTTTTTTTGTAAGACCATTTAAGATATTCTTAACAACTTTCCTTTTTAAAAATATTTATTTTTGGAAGAGTGCAAGTGGTGGGAGGAGTAAAGAGAGAGGGACATAGGATCTGAGGTGGGCTCTGCACTGACAGGCTGACAGCAGTGAGTTTGATGTGGGACTTGAACCCACAAACCATGAAATCATGACCCGTGCTGAAGTTGGACACCCAATCAAACTGAGCCACCCTGGTGCCCCAACAACTTTCAAATATATAATATAGTATTGTTAACTATAATTACCATGCTGTACATTAGATCTCCAGAGCTCATTCACCTTATAACTTGAAGTTTGTATATTCTGACTGACATTTCCTGATTTTCCCTACCCCGAATCCCTGGTAACCACCATTCTACTATCTGTTTCAATGAGCAACGTTTTAAAATTCTTTATATAAGTGATATGTTTTCTTTTTCTGTCTGATCTATTTCACTTAACATAATGTCCTCAAGTTTCACCTATGGTAATAATGTGTATATATCACATAATAATATATAGGTATATCACATTTTTTGTCCATTCATACATAGACAGACATATAGCTTGTAGCTTGTTTTCATATCTTTGTTACTGTGAATAATGCTTCAGTGAACATAGGAGGGCAGATACCTCTTCAAGATCCTGTTTCCATTTCTTTTGGATATATACTCAAAAGTGGAATTGCTGGATCATATGATAGTTTTATTTTAAATATTATGAAGAACCCAGACACTGTTTTCCATAGTGGCTATGCCAGTTTACATTTCTACCAACATTGTTGAAAGTTTACCTTTTTTTCACATGCTTACCAACATTCATTAGCTCTTGTCTTTTGGATGCTAGCCATTTTAACAGATGTGATAAGATATCTCCCTGGTTTTGATTTGTATATCCCTGATGATGAGCAATAGTGAGCATCTTTTCATGTACCTGTTGGCCATTTTGGTTAAGAGATAATAACAGTAGCTTCCAGGGTGACTTTGAAGATTGAGACTCAGAATGCTTAGTAACCTATTGCCATTGTGATTGACATAGAGTAAGTATTCATAATATATAGTGGCCAGTTGTCATTAATTATCATATTAATCTCTGTTTTCTTTCCCTTTCCTACCATGCCTATTCCTCCCCCTTGTTAGTTATCACTGATTTTGGATCCACCTTACATCCTCACCATCTACACAAGTAATTTTTCCTCCATCCTTTCTGATTCTCTAATAAGATCATCTAAGTCAGAGATTTCTGAACTATTTAGGTCCATGGCAAATTAGTGCCTTGGCATTTTTTTAATAGCACATCTAAGCCAAATGAAATCCTTAATAGCTCTATTTAGTAAGAAATTAAATACAAAAAACTTAAAAAGCATTTAGAATTCAACAATCTAGGTACTTTGAAAAAATAATAAAAGTAAATTTAAAAGATAGTATTTTTATTTCATTTTTAAGTAATCAAAATTACTTGCTAGTGGGATATGTGTACCTGGATTCAACATAACTCTCAAACCCTGGAGTTACATTGTATAATTTCACTTTTATTTCTTCTTCTACACCTTTTTTTAAAGCATTATTTTATTTTTAATAAAACACCCACCGAGTAGTATTCAATAGTTCTTTAGAGTGTTCAATAGGTTTCAAGTTAGTAGACAACTATAAGTATCAGTGACTTTAGTCTCCCTCCAATGGACATCCAGCAAAAAAACTGTTTTTTGTTTTTTGTTTTTTGTTTTCAAAGTGGCAGCTATTGAAGAGGCTTCCATGACACTGGAATGACACTACCCTTCTGGGTACATTGTTTAACTGGGTACACAGTCGAACAGAGCACTTGGACACACAAGCTTCGTTAGAAGTACTGCATCTTACAAAAATGTCTAAAATACCCAATCCTAAATTTTTCAGGTCATGAATTTATTTATTCAAATATTTATTCATTTATTCAGTCAACATTTCAGAACCTTTTCTGTTCAAGGTACTAAGCTAGTTGTTGGGCATACAAAATAATAAGGCCTCAGCTCTTGAGAAGCTTACATTAGAATGGGACTTTGATACTGCCCTTAGATCCAAGCCCCACACTATGGATGTACCTATATATAGCAAGAACAAAAACAATTCATGCATTAGATACATGGGTGCCTTTTACTGTTCGATTCTAATTTCAGCATTGACTCAGAGCAACTTAAAACCCTAAACACCATTCAGACCCTAGGAAGATACCTTATATCTTATGCCTTGCTTTCAATACCAAAGTCCACCATGTCTAAATGCTGTGAAAGCTTGTGTCTTACGTTACTGTCAATGTTAGAGGAGACAGATTTGCTTCCGAGTATGGACGCCACTTAAACAATGATGAGCTTAGATAAGAGAAAATCAAACCAAATTGAACTGTAAAATCCTTTCTTCATGATAGCATATTGTAAAATAATCTCTTACATAACAAAGAATCACTTCCAGAACCGCTGAACATTCACTTCCTTGCTACTTGCTTCAGTTCATACTCAGAATTAGCATTGTATTCACAAGACCTTCCCATAGCAGCTGAGAAATATTTGGCCATATTAAACAAGTCAGATTGGGTGTCTGTGTGGCTCAGTAGGAAAAGCTTTGGACTCTAGATCTCAGCTCAGTTCATGGTCTCATGGTTCATGGGATCTAGCCTTATGTTAGTTTCAGGTTCCAGCATGAGCATGGAGCCTGCTTGAGATTCTCTCTCTCCCTCTCCCTCTGCCTGTCCTCACTTAAAATAGAGTTTAAAAAGAAAAAAAGCCAACATCTTATTACTCTAAACTTGTGTATACATAGGCCTAGACATAAGATACTTGAAGTGTGATGTACATTCTTTACATTGCAGGTAGATGGACATTGAACATGGGAATTTCTAATAGTTTCTTCTCATAAAAAATGTTTAATAAGATTTCACAATTTAAAAAAAATAAGTAAAAAAATTAGCTACATTTAACTCATTTTGACTGGAGCACCTGGGTGGCTCAGTCAGCTAAGAGTCTAACTTCTGCTCATGTCATGAGCTCACCACTTGTGGGTTCAAGCCCCACTTCAGCTCTGTGCTGACAGGTTAAAGCCTAGAGTCTGCTTCAGATTCTGTCTCGGTCTCTCTCTGACCCTTCCCCTTCATGCTTTGTCTCTCTCTGTCTTTCTCTCAGATATAAATGAACATTTAAAAAATGAATATATAAACAAATCTTTTTGACCTTAATGTTTATTTAGTAACTATAATTGTACTCTGTATTTATTAAACAATTTTAAATGTTTTAGAAGAAAAATATATTTTGACTATCTATGAAGATAATTTTAAACTATCTTTACTTTCTTTAAAAAAATATTTTCTTTTAAAAAATATTTTTTACATTTATATCTTTTTGAGAGACAGAGTGAGACAAAGTGAGAGCAGAGAGGGGCAGAGAGAGGAAATACAGAATCTGAAGCAGGCTCCATGCTCCTAGCAAGCATTCAGCACAGAGCCTGATGCAGTGCTCGAACCCACTAACTGTGAGATCATGACCTGAGCCAAAGTCAGAAACTTAACCAGCTGAACCACCCAGAAGCCTCTAAACTATCTTTACTTTCATTTTAATAAAAAAGTATTAAGAGCTTGTTCACTTTGAGCGTGACTAATCACATTTTAGTATGTTAGATCATAACCACCAATTAAATCAAATTATTTGAAATCTTTATTTAAAAATATAAGTTTGCTGAAATAAAATTATTTTATAAGTAAATAATATTTTATATAATTATGTGTTTCTATTTTATTATTTTGGCAAAATTTTCTGATTCATCAATAGAAAAATGAGACATGCAATAAGAAATGTACAATACAAATTAAATTAAAGGGTTTTTATTTTGTTTTCCCAGCTTTTAGTCATAAAAAAGATAGAAAAGCAAAGTTTCTATCGTTTTGTTTGTTTAATCATTTTGAAGGCATATTTACCAAAGGAGGTAGTGAAACATTTTACTCGACAATTTGTGGGCTCCTTTTCAGTTTTTAAATATTTGACATGTAGCATGTAGGCTCTCATTTTTACTTGTGTCCTGGGCCTCACAGTAGTGAGGGATGGGCTTGGAAGGACTACACTATGAAAGAAACCACTTCTAAATAAAGGTACAATTTCTGGTGAAAATTAGTGAAGATGTGATCACATGTGATGTGATAAAAATGACTGGTGGAGAAAGGCCTTATTTTAAATAGAAAACTAGCTCCTCAAGAAAAATCAAGCTTGAGAAAGATTGAATGACAAAAAGGAACCACAAGAAAGAAGATTCAGTCAATACCAGCCATGCAGGCATGGTAATTAGTTTTCATCGGGTTTCTATGTCAGGACGTTTTGGGGCTTTTTTAATGTTTTCTTGTTTTGTTGTTTTTTTTTAGGAAAAAAATAGCACCAGATTCTAAATCTTGTGACACAGTGAGAAGTCTTCCTTTTTCCATCTGTTTGTAGACTTATGAACTTTCATGTGCTGTAACAACATGAAAGTGTATTATTTGTGACTAACGTGTGAGTGGAGATGTGGATGATAACTTGTAAGGGCATAAATGCATCTCATCACAAATAAAAGCACAAAGAATATTTAAAATAATGGGAAAATCTGAGAATATGCAAAGTTTGGACCCATTTATAATGTCTTTTGCTAATCAAATATATGTTATAGGTGAGAACTTATATAAAATTTATCTAAACAATGGAGTTAGAGAAAATAAAATGGAGCCATTGTTTTATAAAGAGTTGAGCAGAAATTATCAACAGATTGTACAACCTTCATGGTGGAAAGTCAGTAGTGGTTAAAGCATAGACTCTAGAATCACACAGATACGGATTCAACCCTGGCTGTACACATGTTACACATTTCCTTAGACAAAATCCATAACCTCTCTGTACCCTCTTCTCACGATCTGTAAAACAGGGTTAATATGACCCACATTCAAGTTTGACCTAAAAGAGATACTGTTCAGGGGTGCCTGGGTGGCCCAGGCAGTTAAGCACCCAAATCTTGTTATCAGCTCAAGTCATGATCCTATGGTTGTGAGATGAACCCCAACATCAGGCTCTATGCAGACAGTGTGGAGTATGCTTGGGATTCTCTCCTTCTCTTTCTCTGCCCCTGCTCTGCACTTGCTATACCTCTCTCTCTCAAAATAAATAAGTAAACAAAAATAAAAGAGATAGTGTTCAGAAAAGTGCTTGGCATTTAGCAGGAATAGTAAGCAACAAGTGATAATTTGTATATATTATTTTATTTTTTAATATTCTATTTATTTTTGAGAGAAGGAGAGACAGAGCATGAGCAGGGAAGGGACAGAGAGAGAGGAGGCACAGAATCTGAAGCAGGCTCCAGGGTCTGAGCTGTCAGCACAGAGCCCAACGTGGGGCTTGAACCCATGAACTGCAAGATCATGACCTGAGCTGAAATCAGGCACTTAACCGACTGATTAAGTGCCACCCAGGCACCCCATGTATATATTACTTTAAAAGCTAACCTATAGAAATTAATTCAGAGAAATAAAAATCAATTTTGTTAAGAAGGAGTCAGTTTTCCTATTTTAAAAAAAGTTGAATGAATTCTAAATTTTGTTTGTAAAAAGCCTTAGTCATTATTGTTTTAATTTATGTTCATTACTGAAAACGATATAGCAGGGGCTAAACTATCTCTTTGGTTAAGTTAATTAAATTAAAAAACACAAAGATGTACCTTAGAATCCACTAGGAAATTTCCAATTTCCTGTTTATTTTATACGTTTAAAAATGTCTTTTCCTGATTTGTTTTAGCAAAATAAACAGACTATATCTCTCAATGAATTAATTAGCTTTTATTTATTAATTCATGTTTCAATATGATTAATATCCCATCTAATTAACAGATTTATTATTTCATCATTTATAAAATTTATGCTTGCAGATTCTTCTGAAACAACCATGTCCCAAAAGAGAAGCTAGCACAGCATAGATGTCATTAAAACTAAGGTTACATATATGTTTTTAGTTTTGTTTTAGTTTTTGTGTGTTTTTGAGTCCGTATTGTGATCACACCTTTTGCCTAAATCTTCAGGTAGTATGTTTCTGATTTCATTCTTCAGTTTATCTTTAAAAATGAGTTTAATAATTTTTAGGAATATATTCTGGATCCTCTTTTGGTGAAATAAAACCAGAGAATCTGTACACAAATGATATATATAAATTGTTCATCTGCTTAGAAAAATTCTTGCATATTTTATGAAAATGTTTCCATGTGAGAAGATAACAACATTCCCCTAGAAAGATAAGGTAATGAAGGAGATTTCAAAAACAGCCATAATCCTTTCAAGTTGTATTAAGCTACTCCCATCAAGAGGTAGAGTATTTCTCTTCCCCTTGAATTAGAAATAGACTTATGACTTGTTTTAACCAGTAAAATATGGTACAAGGGATGTTGTGTAAGTTCTAAACCTAGGCCTCCAGAGGCATGCATGCATCAGCTCTCCCTGCCTCTTGGTACTCCTCCACCATTTAAAAAAATACAGAAAGTATAGAGGCACCTGGATGACTCAGTAAGTTAAGCATCTGAGTCTTGATTTTGGCTCAGGCCATGATCTCATGATTTGTGGGGTTGATCCCCAAGTCGGGTTCACCTGTTCAGCGGGGAGCCTGCTTGAGATTCCCTCTCCCTCTCTCTCCACCCCTCCCCCACTCTCTCTCAAAAATAAACATTTAAAAAATAATAAAAATTTAAAATAAAAATACAGAAAGCGTAAAGAATAATCTAAAGAATACTCATTTTCCTACCACTTGATTGGTAATGCTACCATTTTGTCAGATTTGCCAGTCATTTTTTAAAAATATTAAACTTATAAGTGAAGACAAGCTTTCTTTAACCTTCCCAGTTTCACATTCCTTATTGTTAGCCCTCCATCACCACAGCAAATGCTAATAATTGCAGGCCCAGTTTTCCAGTAGTGTATCCATCCATCTCTCTCTCTCTCTCTCTCTCTCTCTCTCTATCTATCTATCTATATGTAAATACCATCTTTATAGATAGAGATAGATGCACACACACGAATACATACATACATGTATATAAATATATGCATGACACAAATGTGTGTGTGTATGTGTGTGTACGATAATTAACCAACGTATACTATTTGGGGATAGTAGCTTCTTTATTAGTTGCATATGTGTTTTTTTCTCTAAGTATCATTCTACACCTCTTCTTTCTCAACATTATGCTTTTGAGATAAATTCTTGGTAATATCAATAGATCTAATTTATCTTTTTCAAACACATCACAGTATTATATTGTTTGACTTTGTCAATATTTTATTCATTCATTCCTTCTATTTAGAGACATTGAGAATGTTTCATTTCTGGGATTTTAATATGCAATGACAGACATCTTTCCTAGTTTATTTTGTACATTTAAAAAAATTTCTTTAGCTACATATTCAGAAATGATTTTATTTATTCAGAGGATTTGATGGATATCTATCCTTCATTATTATCTAAATGTTAAGAATACATAATTCACATTTCAATATTCATCCAAATTGTGAACTCTGACTTGAACATGAAATAAGGAAAAATATTCCCAGCCTCAGTTTCTAATAGGGTACAGATTTTGGAATTAGATTCCACCCATCAGACACTTCCTGGGATCCAGAAGACAGCTATTTAAGAAATAATGACAAGTACAGGGCATGCACTTTACTGTCAAGGAGGCAGGCGTAAAGGCAGTGGATTTCTGAGGTCAGTGGGGTCCAAGGCAGAACCCAACTTAGCAAAAACATTACATCCTCGCACAGTCCCATTGTGATAGCCAATTCTGCAGTGTAGTTTTGGGCATTGTCCCTATAATACCAGCCTAGAGTTTATTTTTTTACCACGTCCAGCATTTCTATACCTGTTCCTTGATAGATTTAATATAGTTTCATGTGTTTACTAGGCCTTCATATTTTCTTTTTTTAAGATTATTTATTTTAAGACAGAGAGCGAGCCAGTTGGGGAGGGGTAGAGAGAGACAGAATGAAAGATTGAGAATCCCAAGCAGTCTCTATGCTGTCAGTGCTGAGTCAGATGTGGGGCTAAAAACTCATCAGCTATGAATCATGACCTGAGCCAAAATCAAAAGTCAGATGCTTAATCAACTGAGCCACCCAGGTGCCCCTAGGTTTTCATATTTTCTTTTCAGTAAATTGATTGTACACCTTACTACTTTTTCCATTGAGCTGTATATAAATTTATTAATGGTAATGATTATATATTTTGGATCAATACATATATATTATATATATACTCTTTCTTTGTTGTTTACATGTTAATTTTATTATCATTACCTTTCACAAAACAGGATTTGTTGCATGTTGTCAAATTTGTTGAGAGTGCACTCATGCAGTATGTTGTATTACAAAAAAGGAATTCTTTTTTTTTTTTTTAATTTTTTAATGTTTTATTTATTTTTAGGAGAGAGAGAGAGACAGCGTGAGCAGGGGAGGGTCAGAGAGAGAGGGAGTCACAGACTGAAACAGGCTCCAGGCTCCGAGCTGGCAGTCAGCACAGAGCCCGACGCGGCTCGAACCCACGAACCGCGAGATCATGACCTAAGCGAAAGTCGGACGCTTAACCGACTAAGCCACCCAGGCGCCCCTACAAAAAAGGAATTCTATCCATAATTATGAATATGTCTCTGTTTATTTTGTTCTTTTTTTTATTCATTTCCTGCTTGGTTTCATCAGAGTTTGGTAGTTTTCCTCAGATAGATTTTGTGCATATTTTGTCAGATTTTTACCTAAGGTATTTTGTTTGTTTTGTTTTGTGTTGGTGCTAATGTAAAAGGTACTTTTACATTCAAATTCCTCTTGTTTGTTGTTGGTGTATGGGAAAGAAATGGACTCTTTTATATTATCCTTATATCCTGAAACCTTGCTATAATTATTTACTAGTTTCAGGAGTTTTTTTGGTCAGTTCTTTTAGAGTTTCTACATAGATGATTATGTCATCTTCAAACAGAGATAGCTTTATTTCTTCCTTCCTAATCTTTACATCTTTTATTTCCTCTTCTTGTTTATTGCATTAGCAAGGACTTCAAGTATGATGTTGACAAGGAGTCATGGGAGGAGACATGCTTGCCTTATACCTAATGTTAGAGGGAAAGCTTAAAGTTTTTCACCATCAAGTATAGTGAATCTATCAACTAGATTTTCTGTAGATAATCTTTATCAACTTGAGAAACTTTCCTTCTATTCTGAGTTTTCCTGGGAGTTCTTAACATGAATAGATATTGGATTTTGTCAAATGCTCTTTCTGCATCTATTGATATGATCATGCAATTTTTCTTTTTTAATCTATTGATATGATGGATCACATTGACTTTTGAATGTTAAACTTTTTTTTGAAAGAAAATCTTAGAGTGGTAAATTTTTTGATTCGTAATTAGTTATATGATATGCTTTTACACTCTCAAATAGATAAGTTCTTCTGGATAAGGAATTCCAGAAGTAAAGTTATTTTCCTTTAGTGCTTGCAAAATATTATTTCATCATCCTCTTGCATCTGTGTTCCTGAAGAAAATTTGAAAGACTAACTTATTTGTATTTTCTTAAACTTAGTACATATCTATAATGTGAATGACATCACCTTAAATGTGGTGATCTTTTTCAGTTCACCACCTAAATGGCTACATGCCACACTGTAATATATAAGCAAAAGTCAAAATGGACACCAAAGTAAGATTCATAAAAAGGGAGTAGACTCAGATGAAAAAAACCCTTATGCCCCTCACAGTTCCTCATTTTTACTAACTAGAACATGTCTACAAGATTAAGAAAGACCACCTGTGGATGACAGAGAGAAGAAATAAACAGGATCTGAGAATTTATGGTACTGTTGTATGAGCACTAGACTTTCTAATTTTTTTCAGGTTACTCTCATTTATTTACATGCAACCATATTCAATGTGTTGCCCTGTCTACTGTACTCCCAGCAGCTCCAAGCCCCCACTTGTGCACCACATGTCAGTATTCTGGATGGAGCAAGAAAGAAGTAAGTCTCTTTGACAACATCCTGCACAGCTGGGAAAGCTGGGCACTCACGAGTTCTCACTCCAGGGAGAAACCACTGGACAAGAAGGTGTCTGGCACACTGAGCTGTGCCACGTAAAGGGAAGGGTGTTCAGGTAGAGTAAAACTGTTCCTCTCATTGTCTTCAGTGCATCCAATCTCATATGTTTCTGTTCCAGTGGTATTCTGGAACTTCTCTACTGGATTCCTGGACTACAAGAAAGGGTTTCTCATCAATGGGTGAATGTCTAAACTGATGTTCTGTGGGAAAAGACAGTGGAAAAACTCTTATTCTGCCATGTTGATGACATCATTGCTGGCAATTCCCATTTTTTCAAATAGTGCTTCAACACTTTTCTTTCTATTTTCTCTTCTGAAGCTCTTAAAAAATATTTATGTACCTCTTGATCACTTTTTCCTTGCTTTTTCATTTTGCAGATACTTTCAGTTTATCCCTTTGTCCTACATTTTAGGTTGATTCAGTAGACCAGTCTTCAAGATACTGATTGATTCTTTTGCTCCCTCCACTCTGCTATTTAGACTCTATATTGAATTTTAAATCAATGTAAATTTATATTTCCAAAATCTCTACACATTGTTTATACAATGAAATAATTTATATCTCAAAGATATAAAATTAAATTTAAAGACCTTTTCTTGTTAATAGATAAGTTTATTCTCTAAAGAGTGAGTTCTTTGTCATCTCTGATAATGTTGACATTACATGAATTTCTAGAAATTTCAATTTCCGATCTCATCTGTGCAATATATTACCAACTATACCCTCTACTGGCATAACCTGCTTGTTGTATGAGAGAAATCTGCTGAACTTTGTTCTCTTGTTGCTGTGACTAATGTATGTCTAGTACACTGGCAGCTGACCTCTAGGCTTATATACTACCTACTTTTTCCACTCAATGGCAAGCAATCTGGAGCCCCTCTCTGCCTTTTTAGTTCAAGAACACTTACTACTTACACTAGAAAAATATTTTCATAATTTCTGCCCAAAGGAATTGGGATGATGTCTAGAAAGCCAATCTATCTGGTTGATAATGTTTAATTACCCCAATCAATTGCATTTTTGCCAGATGCTTCTATCACACTGAGCTTCCTCAATGCTGCTTCTGTGAAAAATAAATTCAAAGGTAGTTTTCTCTTTAAGCAACCTCATGTATCTCAGGATACTATGGCTCTCTTCAATCTGATCTTGACTGCTTTCATCAAGTATTTTCTACAGTTTCTTATCTTTGAGACTTTCTTGTTACTTCTAGTGCTGAAGAAGAACAAAGAGTATGTTTATCTTCATTTTTGAAACTATATTGAACAATCATATTATTCAATGTCTCAGTTTTCCTTAAGATGAGAATAATATTAGTATTTAGTATTTATAAAGTAGTTGTAAAACCTAAATGAATAAATACCTGTAGAAGCTGTAACATACCTCGACACATAATAAATGTTTGTAACAATGATGGTGATCACATGTTAGTAAACAAAGAATTGTGAATATGAAGTTACAAAATAAGATATTGGTTTCCAAAATTCTATGTGAAATATTTAATGTTCGGGTACTTCCATTTGTTTGCATCTTTCAAATTTTATGCAATGTATAAGAATTATATTTATAATTAGAGAAAAGTAAAAAATACAGAAAAGAAAATGTATTTAATTAAGTTATACTTGTCTGAATTCAAAGGACCTTTACATTCCATTTCCTATGTCAGTTTGCTATAGAGATTTTATTATTAGCAAGAAAATTTGTAATTTTCCTTCTTGTAATGTGCTATGTTTTGCACACAATTTCATAAGTGTAATGATTTTGTTAAATAGAGAGATTTGCATGAATACCATGTCCATGATAAAATTACAACTCATAGTCCTTACATCATAATCATGCTTTTTATATACTCCTCACAACTCAGCTTAGCGATGACCTCCTCTAGAACTTCATAGCCCCTGGCTTCTTTCTAACATTTTCTTTAGCAGATTATGGCTTAAAAATCTATTCCTGTGACTTTCACCTCCAAGGAATTCTGAATTACTATAAGATAGGAAGCACCTTATCTACAATGACACCCTTGTTTCTTGCACAAGAATTCCAAAATTGTGCTCAAAAACTAAAAATGTATGATACAGTGAACAGAACTTCACAAGATAAAAGATGACCATTA
Organism: Proteles cristata cristata; assembly: GCA_017311185.1. Taxonomy (NCBI): domain Eukaryota; kingdom Metazoa; phylum Chordata; class Mammalia; order Carnivora; family Hyaenidae; genus Proteles; species Proteles cristata. The sequence goes on along the minus strand of JAESUZ010005128.1, from coordinate 1,158,388 downwards.
AGTTAGACTAAAAACCTGCTTGATGCTCACCATATATAGGTTATCTTTACTTGGGTCTAAAAATTGATCAGAGTAATAATTGTATGACCATCTTTGATAAGAAAATAAGCTCTCATATATCTCCGTCCACTGTTGGAGAATTTGTAGTCATATGTACTGACTATTATGAATATATTGTACAGAATTTGTTCTCATGTTTATCTTTGTTAGAAGCAAAATGAATTGCTTGAAATAGAAAAAAAATTTAAATAAAAACAATGTAAAAAATCATCATTTCTTGTAAAAGCATAAACTAATAGGGATAAATGTAAAGTTATTTGAGGCATGAAGTAAGCTCATCAATTTTACAAGGTAACATTAATTCCCTTGTGGTCTCAGCTTCACCTCACCCTATATCTATTAATACTTGGGTAATTAGTAAGCCTTGGGTTTTTTAACACAATCTGGACTAGTTTTTCAAGTGAACAGCATAAAAATAATACCAACAACTTATTTGAGAGAAACACTTTTCCAATCAATCAACAGAGAGAGACACAGACAGGAAAATTGGCACAGGTACTGTAGTATAATTGCCTTGTTTTGATAGCTCATACAAATCCCAAGTATCCAGATTCAGGCCCAGAAAGTATACTTGCAAAGACTAATTGGCATAGGAACATTTTAATGACATTCTCAAAATTCTGCTGTTACCCATACTAATGTAATCACATTTGTATTTTTTATTTGGTGAATTTAATGTGTTTAACCCTGATTAAGGAATAAAATTTCACAATAAGAGAAAAAAAGTTAAAGACCATATCCATACAGATAGGTTAACATTATTAAATTAAAGGGAAAGGTAGAATCTATTTTGTCCCTGGCATCAATAAATTTACTTCTTCTCTAATGCCCTGGGCAGATGGTCAATCAGCCTTCAAAGGATCAAAGTTTGCTTCCACCAAAGACAACCCAATCGATTGCTGAGATTTTTAGATTGTTAAAATCTTCTTCCTTTTATTTCTGTCTTATAAATTCAATCCATTGCCCTCTTCTCTAGCAACCTGAGTCTACTCTTACTTTTACATTAAAGCTCCTATTTTTAAAAACGGTTCTTATAGCCTTTCCTGTTCTCTCTTTTCAGAGCCATACTATTTAAACTATGGCTTTTAGACACTTAATCAATCTGGGTCCCCTCATATATTTTGAACACATACACAAACTCACACAATTTATCAACGGCTTCGATGAAATGTAAACATGTTCAAAGCTATAATTTTTAAAGCAAATAGGGAACAAAAAGTACCTTACCTTATCTAAGCTCGTTATTATTGGATTTTTACTATAATTTAAAATATTTAATATAAAGTAGTTTTCAATTTCACACCTGCATCTTTAGAAGGTTGATTTCTTAATATATGGAAAACTAGAATAGTTAACCTGTGCTACATCTCAGGGCTCACAATGTATCACTTTTGTAGAATATTAGAGTATAAGTGGTAAATTAAATAATTCCATTATTATTTTCCTTTCTTTCTTGTTCTTTTGGTAAAACTGAAAACATTTGAAATAGAATTTTGATTATTCTCAAGCAAAGTTTGTGTGTGTGAAGTACGCTGAAAGTAAACCTAAGGTTCTTTAAATCACCCATACCACACTCTCACCATTGCTAAAACACATTCTCTCAAGCCATTGCAAACAATTAAAGTTAGTTATCAAGACCTCTGTCTTTGCAAATGTTTTCTCCTCACTCCTTTGCTTAACAGGCACCCAGTTTTCACAGGCTCTCTGCCCTCTTTCTCCACAACAAAACTTAGTCTCAACACAAAACATCACACTCTATACAGTGAGATACATAATGCTGATTAGGTTGACCATGACTTTTCTGGTCACTTGGTGCCGGAGGCCGCGCCGGCTCCGACAGGTCCAGGGGTCCCTGAAGGATGGACGGTGTCGGCGAAAGAGAGTGAGAGAGCCCCGAGATCCTTTCTGATCACCAGGCAGTCATCTCTGTCCTGTCGGTTTTGGTGTCTTTATTCATAGGTTAAATGATAACATGACATCAGAAAAATGAATTTTTACAGTGGATAGCTCTTTGTGATAAGATGCTTTGGAAAGTGTACAGAAGCAGGTTTTACAGAAATATTCTTGCAGAACTATTGCAATTATAGTGAGGTTAAGTAAATCTTATAACTAGAGGATTAGGGTATTCTTAGAACAAATATGTATCCTGTCTTTTACTAAGTTAATAACGCTAAGGTTAGGTCATAGGTTAAGTGTATAGATGGGCTAAGAGTCATTCTGTCTGACTCTCAAATGTATGTTTTTGAGTTGGTTAATAAGTTGTTTGTGGAAACCTATTTGATGCTGAATGTGTGAAACACTATGGAGGCCCTAAAAGTGTCAGCCTTTTGTTTGTGGGTAATGTTTTAGCTACTCTTATCTATCCTCATCCCAGCCACCTGTAAGGGAGGGTGTTTGCAGAAAGCAGGCCTTGGGGAAGGGACTGCCCTACATCACCAATTAGGAGAAGGTGTAAGTATTAACTTAAGTTCTGCCCTTATCTGTACCTTAACTCTAAATTAGGCTCTTTGTCTCGGGACCAGGCTCAGTTGTAATTCTTGTGTTCTTAACCCCCTAAGTCTTGGATCTGCAAGGCCCTCAGGAAGAGCCTTTTGACAATCATCTGTAGAGCTTTCATCTAAAATCTCTCTTGTAAAGGCAGGAATATGCTTTTCCTTATGCGGTATCTGTGTTCAGAATATTGGTCTGATATGGAATATTGTGAGGCCTGGTCAATACCAGCACAACATGAGCCAGTAGTAGCAGGAGATACCAGTTTTCATTTCTCATGGCAGGAGCTGTGCAAACACTGCCATTTCCTTGCTGTGACTGCCACCCATAGAGGCCAGTGTGGCTCCCGGCAACTTGGTGTTTTATATGCACATTAAATATTGAAAAGCCCCACTTTAGACCCCTTTTTTAAGAATTACTTGCTTTTTAGTGGTCTCTGGTCTTTTCCTTGACAGGACTTCTGCATAAAAATGCCCATGTTTCTTCTATTTAGTAGAAAAATTCTTCTACAGCCCTAGTAGTCTCCTACCTATGTATATCGCTGCTCTCCTACCTTGTCCCATCAGATGTCTTGATAAGGTTATTCCATACAGAATACTTCTATTTATAGAATAAAATGTTATAGAAGTTTAAATGGTTATAGAATAAAGTTTTAGCTCTAACCTTTGATCTCTCTTAATTCTTGTCCCACAAATACAAAAATTAGTTAGAAAATTTCATGTAATTTTGGAGGTCTTGACCCTTCTCTTACTGTACTCACTCAACTGTAGCAGACACAGCTGGTTGTCCAACGAGTATCCTTTTCCTTATCCCTCTTTGATAACAGAAATCTGATTCATAAAGAAGTCCAGGCTCTTTTCAAAGAAAGGTGACCACATGCGTTTGGCAGAGATTTACAAAGTCCAAATTCGGAAGTAGATCTTAGTTAATCTAAGCTCATATGGTAGTTCTATTCTGCTTCTTCTAGAAGCATTTTGGACATATGACCCAATTCTAGCCAAAGAGAAATTTGTGGATTCAAGAAGCATTTCCCTCACTCATTATAAAATGTCCCTTGCCCATAGATAAAGATGTTTTGCAATTTTAAACTATATGGAAGTAAAGTGTATGGAAGTACTATCTTCCTCTTGGAACCAAGGGAAGAGACTGTCTCTCAAAAGTTAATACAGTAAAGCTATAAAAGGAGATGGAAAAATCTGGGTTCTTGATGCCAAAACTTTCTTCATCTGAGTCATTTTAGAAAGTTATTTGACATCTTAAAGGGATTTATCACACCTTGAAATATAGTTTTCTATATAATTCTCCTCTGTCCTATATTACAGTATGAGTTATTTTAGGGGACAATATCTGAATTGTATTGACTTTTGTATCTTTTGATATACAGCATGTCTTAAACATAGTGGATATTCAGTACATGTTTGTTGACTAAGTGAATGAGCTTTCCTCTGCTTCAGAGTGTATCTTCTTTTTTATATTTAAAAAATTTTGTTGTTTGTTTATTTTTAAGAGAGAGAGAGTGTGAGCGTGGGAAGGGCAGAAAGAGTGGGAGACGCAGAATCAGAAGCAGGCTCCAGGCTCTGAGCTGCCAGCACAGAGCTTGATGTGGGGGCTCAAACCCACAACCCTGAGAACATGACTTGAGCCAAAGTCAGAAGCGTAGCTGACTAAGCCACCCAGGTGCCCCTGCTTCAGAGTGCATCCTCTGAACACACAGGAAGCTTTTCTAGATTTCACTTAAAGTTTAAGATTTGGATCTTTAAATGCCATATAACATGATGGATTATACTTTGACTATAGCTCTACTTTGAAAAAGAGTAGATAAAGCACCCAATTTTAATACTGAAGACAGAATAAGCTTAGGTCTGTTTTAATTATGAAATATGATCAAGAAGACATTAAAGTGTTATATTTCAGGAGAAGAGCTGTGGGAAGAGCTGCTTAAATATATAGGAAATTTCTGTTAGAGAAAAAATTTAAATTTGTAAGTAACTCATTCTTGGTACACCAAAAACATGTAATATTTCATAATGTGTCCATTTTTTCTTTTCTATAACTAGCTCATGGTTATAGATACAACACCAAAGGATGAAATCATACCTCTAAGAAAAGACAATGAGAAATTATTCCCTGTTACCACTGACAAATTTTATTAATCTACTCAGTCATATGCATATTTGAGATAGCACACTCTGTGAGTCTCAATGCTTCAGAAGCATTTATTTTGGAAATTTAGATCTAATTAGATAATTATTAAATTTAATGCTAAGTTTAGAAACACTGCCAAGTAACAATAGCTACATTTTCCTAAAGCATTACTTTTGTTCCCCAGGAATAAAAAGTTACTGATAAAATCTCATCATGCACATTTCTCAGTAAACCATATGAGCATTTGGTTTGATACAAGGAGAGCTGTTTGAGTGTTTTTAAGTCTATCGATGTTTGGGGCCACCTGTCAGCCAGTCCCAATTAGAAGCAGTGCCTGATTAAACTGCTCTCTCTAGAACCATTCAGACAACTTCATTAGTGCTTCAGTTTATGGTAGTAGAGAAAGCTGTGTTGCAAAAAGTCCTGACAGCTTAGAGAGGGTCCATTTGGGCATATAGGACCATAGGACTCAAAATTGTACACAGTCGCAAACTTTTGATTGCATGAATTATACATGAGGGTGACCAACCATTTGTGTTCAACGATGTTAGCCAATCAGCACAGGTGCAGGAAAGAAAGTAAATTGGGGGAGAGGAAAATCATAATACTCAGAAAAGGACTCTTTTTTTGGCTCTACCAATTTAATACATGACATTGTAAATTTTGGCCAAATGCATTACACCAATTCTTAAAATTCTCAGGTAGACTAAGAGAATAAATATATAAATTAAGAAAGTAGAAAAATTTACAGGGCTCTGTTTGCAAATTACTGTATACATCAGGAGCTTTATACGGTCAGCATAGGCAGAGCCCCTGAATGCTAACTATGTCACCTTGCTATAGACAAGTCTCCTGTACTCTGTCAATTATTAATTTTTTTTAATGCATGGGATTCTGCTTTCTTTTTTACTTTCACTTTAGTTGACTGTAAAGAATTTCAAATGTTTAGAAGAGAAAGAAGCAGCAATATTTGCACATGATTCAGATGGTTTATAGATGTTTTTGGCGATAGAAAGAAAATTGTTGGTATTATTAATAACCCCACCACTAGTACTTGCATCTGGGATTTTAAGCATAAAATTTAATGGGGCCGAGAAATTAATTTTGATAAAATACATAGTATAAGTTGTGAAAAAAGAATCACAACAAAAAGAAGAGTTTCTTCTGATCTCCTAGCCTTTGTTTACTTAAAGGTAAATGAAATGCTGTTTCTCTTTCCACCCTTTTATTATTTAACAGTAGTTTTGATATCAATTCCTATTACTTCTTGGTTTAAGAAGGATATTGCATGAGACTGTAAGATAATTGAGATCTACTTTAAAAACACAAAATACTTTCTTACTGACTGGGGCAGCAATGATGTCATTCATAGAAAACAATGTTTCAGGGTCACCCACAAACAAATAAACCACGCTGCTGGCTTAAGGACAAGCGGAAGCAGAGGAGGCCAGCAGGGGAAAATTGTATATTTGTCAGGCTTGACAGTTTGCTTTATAGTGGACCCACCTCCTCTTTAAAGTAATTCCCATTCAGTTTATGGTAGATTGGTATACAATGAGGTCAGGCACAGCGAATCAATTCTGATATGATTGCATTTTAGCCATAGTCATATTTCTCCTGGAAATCTTGCCAGAATCAGCTATTCATTTCATAGAAACATTGATTTCCCTACTCTTACTCTCTTACTCTATCCCATCTTCCGTTCAGCAGGGCTTCTCCTTTAAGGAGAATCATATAGGTCCCAAACAATTTCTCCAGGGAGTGACTACAACCCCAGAGAAGATAGTAAATCCTTCTCATCAGGTTAAAGCACAGATAAAATACCATTTCACAAATGTTATTTTTAAAAGTTTCCAATAAAGAGATTTTTGTATGCCAGTGCATCGCCCATGATAACTATATTTTATTCCCATCTCAATAACTGTATCTTTACCATAAAAAAAAAAACAACTCTGTTTAACATTGTTTACCAAGCCCTCTTTGCATATCAACCAGCAAAGCACTTTCTAGATAGCATTTGATGGTGGACCACTTCCTAACAATAAGAAACATACAGAGAACCTTCTTAAACCAAGAGGTGTTTTTTGTTTTGTTTTGTTTTGTTTTTCAAAGGAAAATACTGGTCTTAGGACATTCAGAGTGCTGATGTCTTCCTCCAGGTATTCTCACTGGATATGAAATTTTGCCTGCTTTTACCTTTGATTCTTATCATTCTGTTAGTGTGTGGTTTTTGGGATCCTTCGCTTAATTACTAATCTTTGTTAAATATGCTAGTCTCAATATCTGCCATGACTCTATATATTCCTGTATGCTTCTTACATCCATATCTTCAAAAGGTCAAGAGATCTCAGAAGTGGAGAGTTGAATTAATTATCTTCCTCAATTCACACCATACTAACATCAATCTGTGCTAGGCCCTCCTTTTATATTTTCCTATCTAGGTCCTATTTCAATCTTCCCCATTGTCTGCAATGTGTTTGGAATACACTTTTGAGTTTGAAAGGCACACACACACACACACACACACACACACCCCTTTATGTAATTGTTTTGATCACTGCATATTATTTAGAGGTTACCTATCCTAAGGGATATAGTTAATTTTGTCCTTATGCCATCTTGATATTAGCCTATGTAACTAGTGCAGTGATTAATGTTGTATTTTCCCCTTTTACGTGAAGCAATAGGCATCTAAGAAAGAGAAAAATAGTGTACCTAAAATCTTGCCCTGCTCAATCTTCCATTCCTAGTTCTCAGCTCCCTTTTACTCTGAGCTGTTATTACTGCCTTGCCTTTCACTCAAACTCCAATCGCTGTTCAGACTATTTTTAGGTTGAAAGATCCATCAATTTCACATGGACATCTGTGAGGTCTCAAGGTTAGGTTATACAGAGATAGGAGTTCATGCTTACTCACCTTCATGGAAGGACTTGCAATCACTATATTTTTCTTATGCTTTTCCTTGTGTTCCTATATTTGATTGTTGTTTAGCACACATTCACTCATTCCCTTCACTAATTGGTCTGCATGGAAAGAAAATCCTCCCTGTCCCACTGATGTTGGTTTTGACCATGTTACTTCCTTTGTGCAACAGCATATTAGTGTACATGATAAGACCTAAAATATGCATATCCCTTTCGGCAAACATTCTTAGGCTTTGGTATTCTGCCATGAGAAAGGCGTCCCCAGATTTCCTCCACCTCTTTCATTCTTATTTCCAGAATGGATATACTTGAGCAGACTCTGATACCAAAATAGCCATCTCCATGGTTTAAGGCAGAAATACTCTAGCTGAATAACAGATGTATAAGTAAGAAATAAATAATTATTTCTTGTGTGCCACAGAGATTTTGTGGTTGTTATGCAACCAAAACTTATTAACACAGAATAGGTCCTAGAAGTATTGTTCTGTCTTAATTAAAACTGAAAATATATGGGGGTGCCTGGGTGGCTCAGTCAGTTAAGTGTCCAACTTCGGCTCGTGTCATGATCTCACGGTACGCAAGTTCAAGCCTCGTGTTGGGCTTTGTGCTGACAGCTAGCTCAGAGCCTGGAGACTGCTTCAGATTCTGTATCTCCCTCTCTCTCTAACCCTCCACTGCTCACGCTATCTCTCTCAGAAATAAATAAAACATTAAAAAAATTTTAAACTGAAAATATATGGCATGACTTTGGGAACTTGTAGGATGGTAAGGAAATTGTCAAAAGTATTGAGAAAAAATGATGTAAGTAATGTAGTGGCAAAACATTTGGTTAAATTGACTCTGGTAGTGATGAAGAATTAAAAAAATGTATATATTAAATTAGCAATGTTGAGCTAGACAATGTTGAGGCAGTCTCTTAAAAGTATAAACTAGTTTTAATTAAGTACATTAGTATGATGGTGACCTTACATGTCAATTTGATGAGGCTAAGGGATATCCAGATAGTCAGTAAAACATTATTTCTGAATGTGTCTTTTAAAGGTGTTTCTGAAAGAGATTATTATTTAATTCAGTAGACTGAGTAAAGAGAACCACCCTATCAATGTGGGTGGCATCATCCAATCAGTTGAGAGCCTGAACAAAACAAAAAAGGTGAAGGAAGGGAGAATTCTCTCTCTTCTTGAGATGAGATGTCCATTTTTTCCCACCCTTGGACATTAGGGCTCCTGGTTCTCACACCTTTGGACTCTGAGACTTACATCCTTGACTTCCCTGGTTCCCAGATGGTTGGACCCAGACTGAATCATATCACCAGTGTTCCCAGTTGTCCTGTTTGCACTCGGCAGACTGTGCAACTTCTTGACTTACATAACTGCATGAACCAATTCTTATAATACATCTCTTCTTCTGAAATAAATAAATGCATGTGTACATGCATATACACATGCATATATCTCTTCGTCTATGTGTCTACATATATCGTATTGGTTCTGTTACGTGGAGAGCCCTGACTAATACAATTAGATAAGACACCTACGAAAAAGATGAGCTCAGAATTGGGCTGAGCTGTTGGCAAGCAGAGGTCAGAGGAAATAGAGACAGCCCAGAATGCAGAGTTGGTAATGAAACTGTTGATAAGCCAAAGATGAAACCAGGAGGGTGTCTATACCCCTGAAAAATGAAGGTGATTTTAGTGGATTCCTTCAACTGGATCAAGTGGCTTTTAGAAAGATTAGTGTCAGGGTTCAGTAAAATCAAGTGTACCCACACTGCAGGTAAGTAAATTTGGAAAGGAAGACAAGTCTGGACAAGAACTACAAGCAAATAAGATTGACTAGGAATGAATGCATAGAATATGTGCAACATTTTTAAGATACCTATATTGGCAAAAAGAGAAGCAGTCCATGTTGAAAGAAACTGAGACTATATGAGGTTTAAAAAGAAATTAGCTTCTTCTAGATGCAGCAGGAAGCTTAAAGCTGCTTATTCACCAATGAATCACTGCCAGAGACTGAAACTGCACAGGTCATCCCTGATGGCAAGGCCCAGGGAAACACCTGTGTGAAAGGACTGCGCAGATTATCCCTGATGGCAAGGCCCAGGGAAGAGACTGCAGTGCAGTCAGAAGAACCCCCGGAAGAATTCTTCTTCTCTACTTTGTCTGTACCTTTTACTCTCATTTCTGCTGTTAGTCTATTCTAGGGTTAATATGACACCAGAATCGCCCAAAGTTCCCCCTTCCTCCAAAATGGAATATACCTAAATATCATGTCCGCCCCCCTCAGTCAGATGTTGTCTAATGAATATTGTAGCAATTAGCAAAATTGGAGACAGTCCGGTATGCATGGGGTCTATAAGAGACCTAGAATTCATTTTCCTTGTATGAGTCTAATTGCCAATAAGAATACATATTATGCCATAAGCAGAGACAAAAATAAGACTTACTAGTTTTGGATGGCTTCCTCGAAAAATTGTTAGAGAAATATTTGCCTGCTGACCTCAAGCCTGTAAGGCAACTTATGGATTGTCTGGTCAAAGAATGAGATTGATAAATGCAGAGACCAAGTTCTAGTTGATCCACATAAAATATTTCCATACGTCATCTATGATAAATGTTGACATTGTTCTTTCTTAGTAAGGGGTTGTGAGAGTCTGTTACCTACAACTACGGGTACAAGTATATCCTGTTTTTGCATGCCCACTGAATTTAAACAATTAAAGGACACTGTGATCTCATTTATTCTGGCAATATACTTCACTTATTCTTAGATACCCTGCCATATGTAGTGAACAATATATAAAACTTTGTTGACTACCTGGTTAAATTTTATTGGTTGAAGTGGAAATCATGTACCGTGAAATCACTGTTGCCAAGAAAACTTAGAAATGTTAAGTCCTATGACTACTCAAAATATGTAAATTGTTTAAGCAAGATTGTTTGAATTTGCTATATAAAAACCCTAAGCTGAAAAATAAATTTGAGCAGTCCACCTGAAGAGGCTGGCTCCGTGTCTTCTTTCGCCAATGCCATCACTCTCCAGGTCAACCCTGGCTTGCAGAGGCTGGTCCCCTGCAGAGTGGAAAGAACAATGTCAACATTTATCATAAATGATGTATGGAAATGTTTTATGTGAATCAACTAGAACTTGGTCTCTGCATTTACCAATCCCATTCTTTGACCAGAACAGTCCATAAGTTACCTTACAGGCTTGAGGTCAGCAGGCAAATATTTCTCTAACACTTTTTCTAGAAAGCCGTCCAAAACTAGTAAGTCTTGTTTTTGTCTCTGCTTATGGCATAATATGTATTCTTATTGGCAATTAGACTCATACAAGGAAAATGAATTCTAGGTCTCTTATAGACCCCATGCATACCGGACTGTCTCCAATTTTGCTAATTGCTACAATATTCATTAGACAACATCTGACTGAGGGGGCAGACATGATATTTAGGTACATTCCATTTTGGAGGAAGGGGGAACTTTGGGCGATTCTGGTGTCATATTAACCGTAGAATAGACTAACAGCAGAAATGAGAGTAAAAGGTACAGACAAAGTAGAGAAGAAGAATTCTTCCGGGGGTTCTTCTGACTGCACTGCAGTCTCTTCCCTGGGCCTTACCATCAGGGATGATCTGCGCAGTCCTTTCACACAGGTGTTTCCCTGGACCTTGACATCAGGGATGACCTGTGCGGTTTCGGTCTCCGGCAAATGACATATTTTCTAATTCTTTTTTTAGAAATGACCAGGGGAATGATGAAAAATGAAGCATTCTCCAGAAGGTGGATCCAATAATTGTGGAAAACTATAGATTGGAAAGCTACTCCCAGGAAGTGAATTGGAACCTGATCAAGGGATCTTCCCTAATAATACTGGAGGAGGATCTGGAAAAGTTAAACCAAATTTTTATGGATCAGTGAATGCTATGCACTCTCCTTTTTGGATGGGACTGTTAAATGTACTTGTCTTGTCCCTGTTGCATTATTTTATGCTGGGTATATAGGGAGCAACTAACTTTTCTTTTCAGCTCATTGGTTTCTGGTTAAAAAGCAGAAAAATTTAGGCCCAAGGTAAATTACAAGATCCTAGACTTTGAGCTTGATGAAATGATTGAGTGAGACTTTTTAATGGAATTTTGCCATTTTTTAAAGGAAAAAGTGAGAAATTTTAAATGAAGCAATGAAGTAGATATTTGTGATTAAGAGAACACACTAATGACTGGATTACTTTCAGCATATATTAATTCCTTCTCCTCTCCCTGTCATGGAAAGGGTGTACTTTGGTTAATTGATTTTGGTTTAGAGATATAGCATCCTTTGGCCAATGTGATGCTAATGGATATGATGCAAGCAAGGTTTGGCATGTGCATCAATGATTATACTCTAGAGATCATTTGGGAAGAGTTTCCTCTGGGTATATGTTGCTTTTTTATCTGGGCTCCAGAATGAAGACAAATGGAAGAAAAATGAACCCCATTTGTAACCAAACTAAACGGATCCACAGTCTGAAACATTGTCACCTGGTTGAACAATGTATGTATGGCGAAAAGGAAACCCACACAAATGAGTAGAAGATAAATGAACAAGAAACAAATGCTTATTGTTACATGTTACTGAGGTTTTGTGGTTGTTTATTATGCAGAAAAACCTGACTGATACGTCTTGCCTATCCAGATTTGAGACGTGCCTGACTTTCCTCTTCCAAATATTTCTTTAATGATTCCTGTGCTAATGGCACAGATTACTAGTTTGATAATAAAATATATCTGGCCTCTGGCAATTTAGTAGCTCTAATCTACTGAAGTACTTTATAAATTTCACTATACAAGAAGATGGTTTTTTAAAAAATCCATTTACTTCTAGAGCACTTTATATACATTTGGCTTAACACAATAACAATTGTCCAACTTAATAAACTTCTCTGTGTGAAATAATAAAAGAAAAGAAAAGAAAAGAAAATAAGAGAAAGAAAGAAAAGAAAAACAAGCCCCTAAGATAATCACTTTTCTGCAAAAAAATATATTTTGATCATTTATATATGTGATATATATGAAGAAATGCCTCTTAACTTCAACCATGACTTATTATGTGGAAAACATTCAAAAATATCTTCTATATAACTTATATAAATTAATATGCTTGTGTTATGTAACTATAAAGAAATACAGAAGGATATAGGTATTTTTCAGTGAATATACACTTCAGCATATTCACAATATATTTTCTCTATTTTTATTGAAAATTTATCAATGTCATAGGTCACAATCACATACAAAACTCCATATCCACTGTTGAGAAATATCTTTTAAAAAATTATAATCTTGTAGATTGTAAGTACATTATTTGCATGGGGAAAAAAAGCCTTTTAGCTGTCAGTAAGGAACAGGCCTCTTTCATGCAAAATTTTCTGTCTCTATACATACCACAAAAAATAAAAAGTAGAGTCAACTGTCTATATGTTTTCAAATTTCTGAATGCCTGACTGGAAAATGTTTACTTTCTCAACTGCATGGATTAGATTCATGTATCTAGAGCCACAGAGATTCATCAATCACAGATCTTTCTTCTTGACAGTGTAACTGATGGATGGTGTGCTGTGTCTGTTTGCACTTTCACACAGAAAAGCCAGAAACTCTGGGTATGTTACATTTTAAGACATTAATATCTACTTTTATTTAATGATCTACATATATAGACTGAAGTATGTCCTTCCAGACAATACTCATATGTTAAGCCCTGACCCTCAATGTCATTTTATTTAGAAATACTGCTTTTCGGAGACATTGTGATTAAATAAGATTGTATGAGTGGGGTCCTAATTTGATAGGATTGGTAACTTTGTAAGAGAAAGGTATGTGTGTGTGTGTATCTGTGTGTGTGTGTGTATCTGTGTGTGTGTGTGTGTTAGTGTGTATACAAGGAAAAGCTATATGAAGACACAGCAAGAAGACACAGCTATCTGCAACCCAAGGAGAGGCCTCATCAGACCTCAGCCCTGCTGGAACTTGATCTTGAACTTTCTAGCTTTCAGAACCATGAGAAAATCAATTTTTGTTGTTTAAACCACCTAGTCCATGTTTTTGTTGTTGCTGCTGCTCTTGTTCTTGTTGTGGTAGTCCACACTAAAACATTATACAAGTAAATTATCATATGAAATTTTAAAAATAGTTTAAAATAAATTGAAATAATATAAATAGTTGACGTAAAAGTACAAGAATCCCCTCTAAAAGATATCACTGAAGAATAAGTTATGTTAAAAATCTGTTACTAAAAGATGACAGCTCCTTGGATTATAATACAGAATCATTGACAAACATTGGCAAAGCCTGAGGAAACAAGCTCGATAATATTTGCCTTATAAGAAAGTGTCATATCTAAAATTAGAAGCGCCATGACCCAATGCTTTATATTCATATTAGAGGAATCAGCAACATATTTCCCCAATGTGTCAAGTGTTTTCAAACCAACAAAATATGCATTTGAACTAGGATATTAGATGACACATTCTCTTCCCTTTGAATTTGATTAAGTCAATCAGTCAAGAAGTACTTCTTGGTGCCAATACCATTCTAAGTACGAGGATTCAGCAGTGAATAAGATAGGTAAGGTCTCTGCCTTAGTGACTTGGAGATAAAAATAATCGATGAGAGTCAGAATATACCTAGATGTGATATATGTCACTTCTGACCTCCCTTCACTCACAGATACTAATATATATATATACCAGCCTCACGTTTAATACTCCCACCAGAGGGATGTACCTCCAAAACAGCTCTAAAAGCCTGAGTTTGTCTCCATAAGTCTCCCAAGAGTATAGTAACAAAGAAGCAGCTCTAAACAGGCACAGGACATGTGACTATTGCTTCAGGGTTCAGCACAGAGGGAGGAGGCAAACCTACCTCTCACTGAGTCCTCACAAAAAAGATTTATTTGCATATTTTAAAAGCTTTGCCTGAGGGAAAAGCTTCTAATTAGTAGGCACTGAGAGAAGTCTACAGTCCTCCCTCAGATCAGGGAAGTTGGTTTTTGTTTTGTTTTGTTTTGTTTTTGGATTTGACAGGAAAAGCAAAGGAAACAAAGGCACAAATAAACAAGGGAGACTACATCAAACTAAAAAGCTTCTGCACAGCTAAGAAAATCATCAATTAAAAGAAAAGGCAAACTACAGAATGGGAGAAAATATCTCATAAGTTAATAAAGAGAGGCACCTGGGTGGCCCAGTTGGTTAAGCGTCCGACTTCAGCTCAGGTCATGATCTCATGGTTCCTGGGTTCAAGCCCTGTATCGGGCTCTGTGCTTATGGCTAGCTCAGAGCCTAGAGCCTGTCTTCAGATTCTGTGTCTCCCTCTCTCTCTCTGACCCTCCCCTGCTCACACTGTCTCTCTCTCTCAAAAATATATAAAACATTAAAAATTTAAAAAAAAGTTAATAAAGAGTATGTATAAGGAACTTATACAATTCAATAGCATAAAAACAAATAACTCATGTAAAAAATGGGAAAAGCACCTGGATAAAGATTTTTTTCAAAGAAGACACATAAATGACAAACAGGTACATGAAAAGGTGCTCAACATCACAAGTCCTAAAGGAAATGTAATCTTACCGTTTGCAAGGATGTGGATGGAGCTAGAGTGTATTATGCTAAATGATATATATATATATATATCATTTATATATATAAATGATATATATATAAGTTATATATATATATATATAGTAGATATATAAGTTAGAGAAAAACAAATGATTCACTTATAAGTCGAATTTAAGAAACAAAATAGATGAACATGGTGGAGGGGAGAGGGAGGCCAACCATAAAAGTGATTCTTAACTACAGAGAACGGACTGAGGTGTGGCTGGAGGGGAGGTGGGCAAGGGGGTGGGCTAAATGGGTGATGGGTATTAAGGGGGCATTTGTAATGAGCACCGGTGTGTTATATGTAAGTGATGAATCACTAAATTCTACTCCTGAAACTAATATCACACTATATGTTAACTATATGTTAACTAACTGAAAATTAAATAAAAACTTGAAAAGAAAAGAAAAGGTTAACTATGTGAGGTGATAGATATGTTAATTAATCTGATAGTGGGAACCATTTCACAATGTGTATGTCTAAAAATATCATCATGCTGTACACTTTAAATATATTACAATGTTATCAGGTATACCTCAATAAAGCTGAAACGAGGAAAATTGAGTAAAACAAAGAGATAGCAAGAGATTGTACAGCTACTTTATATTGAGTGGCATTTAACTTGAGATCTGAACAATAACGAAGAAGAAATCATGTAAAGTGTAGAGGAAGGACATTCCCAGCTGGGACAATATCTATTGAAGAATAGTTAAAAATGCTGGAGAAAGCTGAGTTAGGAATTAGAATGGTAAAAGCCTAAATCATGCATCACTTTATAAGCAGTGAAAGAAGTTTGAATTTTATTCCAAGTAAGCTAGAACAATATTAAATGTTTTTAAACATTGAGATGACAAAGTATATTTTATATGTCTTAAAAAGCACCTTCTAGGGGCACCTGAATGGTTCATTCAGTTAAACACCTAACTCTTGATCTAGGTTAAGAGGTTGATTTCAGGGTCCTGAGTACAAGCCCTGTATTTGGCTCCATGGTGGACATGAAGCCTACTTAAAAATACATACATACATACATACATACATACATACATACATAAATCATGTTCTATACAGTTTATAAAATAAATAATAAAATTAAATGATTAGAAGAAAAAGCAGTCTAGAACCTATTGGCAATGATAAAATTAATCTTGGACTAAGGACTTCTACAAATGGCATTAAGTGTGAGGATGCCTTCAAGTTAACTAACTGCAGTAGTCTGCGAGTCGCAGTAGGTGATCTGGTGTACGCAAGATGTTATTCATAGAACTGATGATTGCAAATAATTTTTCAGAAGACTGGTTCTAAAAAGGTTCTAAAAATGACAGAATCAAAGATCCGACCAAGAGTGGGACCACCCAGGTGAGAAGACTGAGAACTGGGACCATCTTCATTTTATTTTGTATGCAATGTTATGACTCCAACAACATCAATACTTTATCAGTACCTATAAGAATAATTACCACATGGAAGAAAAATTGCTTAAGTTAACATATTCTAATCTTTAGATGACAGCACCATTAAGTACAACCTAAAGTGAAAACAGCAAGATAGAATCTGAGCAGAATTTCAGGATAACAGACACTAAAGCAAATAGGATA
Source organism: Proteles cristata cristata (assembly GCA_017311185.1). NCBI lineage: Eukaryota > Metazoa > Chordata > Mammalia > Carnivora > Hyaenidae > Proteles > Proteles cristata. Next base: position 1,141,539 of record JAESUZ010005128.1, on the reverse strand, counting down.
TAATGGTGTTTTGAGATTCAAATGGATACTTACACAATCCTATAAATAAGAAATGCAGTGTAACATTAAAAAATAATAAGAAGAATACATTATTAGTTAATTCTTGTTCTTGTGTATATAATAAAATATTTTGTGTTGCATTAAATTATAATGTTTTAAATAAAAATAGTGGTGAATGGACACTTGGGGATACAGGTTATCAGACCTGAGACAGAATTGTACTGTAAACATTATCTCATCTAAATTTACCATCTTAGGATGATAACTACTAGTAAACTTTGGGAAATGTGAAGCGTCATTTCATGTCTTACCTTTTGAGAGTCTAAATAAGTAATTCCAGGCAATGTAAAGCAATACAAATAACGCAATTGATCATTGGAAGCTTGGTTTCAATATAATCATGGAATTCAATAAATGTATGGATGAAATCTATGCCAGTTTACAATGGTTATTTCTTGGTTGTAGGTTATGAGTAATCTTTACTCACTTCTCTATATTTCTCTCCACCTTATGATGGAGTGAATATTATAGTATTTTTCATATAAATCAAAAAATAATAAGTTGTATACAGTTAAGAGTCTGCTTCATTTTGTCTTTTTTCCCCCATGTTCATGTTTTGTGTCTTAAATTCCACATATGAGTGAAATCATGTAATATTTGTCTTTCTCTGACAGTTATTTTGCTTAGCATAATACATGTAGTTCTCCCCAATGAATGCAAATAAAGATTTCATTTATTTTGATGGCTGAGCAGCATTCCATATACCTCTTCTTTAAACAGTCACCAATCAATGGACATTTGGGGTCTTTCCATAAGTTAGCTATTGTTGATAATGCTGCTATCAACACTGGGGTGCCTGTGCCCCTTCAAATCAGTATTTCTGTATCCTTTAGATAAGTACCTAGTAGTGCAAGTAGTGGACCTTAGGGTGGTTCTATTTTTAACTTTTTGAGGAACCACCATCCTGTTTTCCAGAGTAGTTGCAACCAGTTTGCACTCCCATCAACAGTGTAAGAGGGTTCCCCTTTTTCCACATCCTCACCAACATCTATTGTTTCCTTTGTTGTTAACTTTAGCCATTCTGACAGGTGTAAGGTGACATTTCAACATAGTTTCCATTTGTAATTACCTGATGATGATTGATGAGTATACTTTCATGCATTTGTTAGTCAGCTGTATTAGGGTTGCTGGAGGTAAAGTAGAGGGGAAATGGGCTAAATAGGTGATGGGTACTAAGGGGAGTACTTTTTTTTTTTCTAGGAGAGAGAGAGAGACAGCGTGAGCAGGGGAGGGTCAGAGAGAGAGGGTGTCACAGACTGAAACAGGCTCCGGGCTCCGAGTTGGCAGTCAGCACAGAGCCCGACGCGGGGCCTGAAGGAGTACTTCTTATATATGTAAGTGATGAGTCACTAAATTCTACACCTAAAACTAATATACTATATTTTAACATACTGGAATTTAAATAAAAACTTGGAAATTAAAAAAAAAACACCAATATTTAAAATGAAAGTGTAAACGGAGAACATGAGTAGTAAATACCAATTATAGACAAAAATATGTCTATAAAAGTGACAAACACAGGAAAAACAAAAACAAAAACAAAGTTGTATACACATTTCTGACTCCAACATGTATTAGCTTGTGATTTTCCTAGGTGGTTTAATTGAGCATTTCACTATGTGTAGGAAAAGAATGCCACAGAGAGAGTTACTTGGATACACTGCTTCAATTAATTAGTCACCGAAATTTGTGTGGTTGTTATATATGTCCAGCAGGTAACATTTCACAGGAAAAACACTTCAATAGTCAACTTTTTGCCTTAGATTTTTTTAAACGTTTATTTATTTTAAGAGAGGGAGAGAGCATGAGTGGGGGATTGGCAGAAAGAGAAAGAGAGAGAGAGAGAGAGAGGGAGAGAATCTCAAGCAGGCTCCCCACTGTCAGCTCATAGCCTGATACTGGGATCGAACTCACAAACCGTGATATCATGACCTGAACTGAAATCAAGACGGTTAAGATTGAAATCAGACACTTAATGGACTGAGCCACCTAGGTGCTCCATGCCCTAGAATTTTTGATGCAAGCAAGATAAAACTCTGTGTGTATGTGGTGGAGAAGTGGGTAGAAGGATCTGTGTCAATGTGTGTGTGTGTGTGTGTGTGTGTGTGTGTGTGTGTGTGTGTATTTTCCTTTTCAAATGTTAAACAATAGTTTTTAAACTCAGAACTATGATAGAAAGTTTAGTTAAAAGTGATTTCAATTTATCTTTTCCACCTCTTTGTTGTTTCCAGGTAGAAGCTCTTTATTCTGGCTCACCATCTCTTCCCTTAAACAAAAGCTTATTTGACTTAAATGTTAGCTAATGATACTGGAGGCTTGCCATTAATTTTTTCAAAGATCATAATGTAAAGGTGCATTTAGTTTTAAATATGACTATAAATGAAGAAGCCACATATATTTTAAAATATTGGAATTAATTTTGTCAGAATTTTAAAATCTTTATAGGACCTAAAAAGATTTGTGTTTTACTTAAAGATGATGGGTTGAATTTCTAAACATTAACATGATTGGCCCATTCTCCAAAAAATATATATAACAATTATAGACAAACTCTATTGTCTAAATGATTTCCTTTTTTTTTGCATTTAAAATGGTTATTGAGGGGCACCTGAGTGGCTCAGTCTGTTGAGCATCAACTTCAGCTGAAGTCATGATCTCGCAGTCTGTGAGTTTGAGCTCCACTGGTCTCTGTGCTGACAGCTCAGAGCCTGGAGCCTGCTTCAGATTCTGTCTCTCTCTCTCTCTCTCTCTTTGACCCTCCCCATCTTGTGCTCTTTCTTTCTCAAAAATAAACATTAAAAAAACCCACAATGCTTATTGAATAATAAGACATCATGTTGGGGTACATAAAAGCATTGCAAATTATGATGAAAGAAAAATCATACCTTTTAAGCTAATTTTATTTTATTTTATTTTTTAAATGTTTTTATTTATTTATAGGAGAGAGAGAGAGACAGCATGAGCAGGGGAGGGTCAGAGAGAGAGGGAGTCACAGACTGAAGCAGGCTCCAGGCTCCGAGCTGGCAGTCAGCACAGAGCCCGACGCGGGGCTCGAACCCACGAACCGCGAGATCATGACCTGAGCGAAAGTCGGACGCTCAACCGACTAAGCCACCCGGGCGCCCCGAGCTAATTTTAATTTATGATATTATATTACTATAAACCCTTTGTAAAATATAATAATCAGTGTGCTGGTATTCTTTAGTTTCAGGAGTAGAATTCAGTGATTCATCACTTACATACAACACATAGTACTCCTCACAAGTGCCCTCCTTAGTGCACATCGCCCATCCAACCCATACCCCCACCCATATCCCCTCCAGCAACCCTCAGTTTGTTCTCTATCATTAAGAATCTCTTTTATGGCTTGCTTGATTCTCTCTTGTTTTTCTTTCCCCTATGTTCCTCTGTTTTGTTTCTTATGTTCCATATATGAGTGAAATCATAAAGTATTTGTCTTTTTCTGACTTATTTGACTTAACATAATATACTTAACTCCATCCACATCACTGCAAATGCTAACATTTTATTTTTTGTGGCTGAGTAATATTCTGGTATGTGTATATATATATACCACCGTTTCTTTATCCATTCATTAGTTGATGGACATTTGGACTTTTTCCATAATTTGGCTATTGTTGATAATGCTGCCATAAACATTAGGGCACATGTATCCCTTTGAATCAGTATTTTTGTATCCTTTAGATAAATAGCTAGTATTACATTTGCTGTCTTATGGTGGTTTTATTTTTTTAATAAAATAAATGTTTAAGTAATTTTGAGAGTGTGATCAGGGAGAGGGGCAGAGAAAGAGGGGACAGAGGATTGAAAATGGGTTCTGTGCTAACAGGAGTGAACCCAGTTTGAGGTTCAAATTCATAAACTGTGAGATCATGACCTCAGCTGAAGTTGGACACTCAACCAACTGAGCCACCAGAGCACCCCAGGAGTGGTAATATTTTTAATTTTTTGTTTTTATTTTAGAGAGAGGCAGAGAGACAGAGAAAGAAAGAGAGAGCATGAGTGGGAGGAGGGAGGCAGATGGAGAGGGAGAAAGAGACAGGGAGAGAGAGAGAGAGGGAGGGAGGGAGAGAGAGAGGGAGAGAGGGAGAGAGAGGGAGGGAGAGAGAGAGAGAGAGAGAGAGAGAGAGAGAGAGAGAGAGAGAGAGAGAGAAGGAGAGAATCTTAAGCAGGCTCCATGCTCAGCACAGCACCTGACACAGGGTTCACTCTCATGACCCTGCGATCATGACCTGAGCCAAAATCAAGAGTCAGATGCTCAAACAACTGAACCACCCAGGTCCCCCTGTTTTTAACTTTTTGAGGAATCACCATACTGGTTTCCAGAGTAGCTACAGTTTGCATTCCCACCAACAGTGTAAGAGGGTTCTCCTTTCTCCACATCCTTGCCAACATCTGTTGTTTCCTGTGCTACTAATTTTAGCCATTTTGACACATATGCGGTGGGATCTTATTGTAGTTTTGATTTGTATTTCCCTGATAATGAGTAATGTTGAGCATCTTTCATGTGTCTGTCAGACATCTATCTGTACGTCTTCTTTGGAAAAAGTTTATCCATGTATTCTGCCCATTTCTTAACAGGATTTTTTAAATTATCTAAATGATTTCCTGATTTTATTCATGTTATATTCTCAAATATTCCCTCAGCTACTAATTGTTTTGCTAAAAATAGTAGTCTTTTCTTAGTTTTGAAGATTTCTTTAGTTACATTTGATGCACAATTGTTTTTTAAAATTTTTTATGTTTATTTATTTTGAAAGAGAGAGAATGCAAGCAAGGAGAGGACAGAGAGAGAGAGAAAGAGAGAGAATCCCAAGCAGGCTTTGTGCTGCCAGCAAAGAGCCTGATGCAGGGCTCAAACTCACAAACTATGAGATCACAACTTGAGCTGAAATCAAAAGTTGGATGCTAAACCAACAGGCACCCAGGCATCCCACCATTGTTTTTTAAAAGGATTATGAAATTCAAAAAATATTTTAAAATATTAAGTTATATTTTATTTGTATATAAAATATATACTATCAAGGCGTGCCTGGGTGGCTCAGTCAGTTAAGCTTCTGACTTTCAGCTCAGGTCATGGTCTCATAGTTCATGAGTTTGAGTTCCGCATCTGGCTCTGTGCTGACAGCTCGGAGCTTGGAGCCTGCTTCAGATTCTGTGTCTCCCTCTTTCTGTGCCCCTCCCCTGCTTGTGCTCTGTCTCTGTCTCTGTCTCTCTCTCTCAAAAATTAATAAACATTTTAAAAAAATTAATAAAATAAAATATTTACTATCAGGTATACATTTTGTCAAATTCTGTAGTCAGTATTGATATTTTAGCAAGCAATTTTAGTATGACGCTCTTGTGACTTATACTTTACATAGAAACATAAAGTAGATGAAATCTAATTTTAAAAATACAATTAATTATCTTAACTCTTTGCTGTACCTTCAAGTTTTTAATAATGTTAAGATCCTGTTCTTAAGAACCAAGGAAGGCAAAGTGTTGATGGGAACCTAGAGAGAAAAATAAAAGTGAAATCTTTTAGATTAGAATGAGATGACGAAGTTCCCCTTTCCCACAGCTTTTGTTTACTTAAAAATATACTCCACAACACAAATTTTTAGTTGAAATTAACCAGAGGAAAACTAGAAGCCAGAAATTAGTGAATATAGACAAAGAGCAATGAAAGTTATCGTCAAATATGAGGCTACCATACAGCAAGAGAATAGATTTATTACTTCACTAGATAAAAGTTACCAGAAATAAAGATCTCTAAACAGTTTAACAAAAAACATCCCAACAAAATAAGAATATAAATTTACTGTCTCTAGAGAATATTTTTTGCTGGATTAAAACCTTACCAAGCTTTAAAACCTTAGCAGAGGGGCACCAGGGTGGCTCAGTTTGTTTAGCATCTCATTCTTGATATGGGCTCAGGTTATAATCTCACGGTTGTGGGATGAAGCCCCCCATCAGGCTTTGTGCTGATAGCATGGAGCGTGCTTGGGATTCTCTCTTCCTCTTTCTCTGCCCTTCTACCATTTGTGCTCTCTCTCTCTCTCTCTCTCTCTCTCTCAAAATAAGTAAATAAACAATTTTTTAAAAAACTCTAGCAGATCTGTGCTCCATGCTTTCAGGTAAAGTTCTATGGTTCTCTATATCCTTGCACAATTGTTTATGTCAAAAATTTTCTATGAATTTTTCTATGACTATCAAAGACTGTAACAGAAATATCTCAGTTGATGGTAGAAGACCAATTTTTGCCAAGAGACTTAATAAGACATCCAGAAAGTAACAAGTCTAGATCACTGGTTGGCAAAGTAGGGTTTCCATGTCAAATCCAGCTCATTGCCATAAATCGTCCATGAGCTAATAATGGTTTCTACACTTTTAATTGGTTAAAAAAACAAAATAAGAAAAATATTTCATGATAAGATGAGGAGGGAAAAAAAAGGAGAATTCTCAAAATACTTTTGCCAGTCAAAGGGAGTCATCACATTCTGAGGTTTGATGATCGCTACCCTAGAGTCAGATGATAGCTGAAATAGTTACATTTATCTAGGTTCTCCAAATATTGGTCTCTGGCATCTCTGACATCCAATAAGTTGTATAGGCCAGGAATGTAGATAGTTTGCTTGTCACATACCATGTCCATCTAATCAAGAGTACCTGTAAATTGTACTTCCCACATCCTCTGCATGTGTCCACACCTCTTCATCTCCACTATGTTCCTAGACTAAGCACCCATGTGCCTGAGCTATGACAACTTCCTTTTAGCTAGTTTCCCATTATTAATCTAAAAGATTTGCTTTATTAAAAAATAACATAGATCCACTTCAAAATACAGGGAAGTGCAAGAAAGTGAAACAAGAAGTAGTGTCTTAAATATTTCTTTGAATAAGTCAAATCTCAGCCTATTTTTATCTTGCCATACACCTTCCTTATCTCTTTAATTTAATTGTAATTATTCCTCGGTTGGCTTTATTTTGTTATCAAGTAATGTATCTTTTGATAAGGACTCAAGAGAAACACATCTTTCCTGAGGTTTATGAATCTGAGAATTATGCTTTGGAAGAAACCTAAGCTGAGTATGATCTTCTTAGGTCATCTAACATTGTCTCCTGACATCATATGAAGTATGAAAAAAAAAGTAGCCTTTCTGCCTTTCTGTTTTTTATTATTATCATTAACCTTTAAATTCTAAATCCCACAATGTGTGCCTTGATATTGCCTTTTCTGAATCAAATTTTGTGGGATCTGAATCACGTTTATTACAGAGAAGGCAATTTTATCATCCATTGAAATATCTTTTTCTACGTGCCATATTTTCTTCTTGTGAGCACCAGTTATATGTCTGTTGGTTTCTTTTGTATATCTTCCAGAAATACTACATCTTCAAATACTATCTATCCTATTTCTTTGTTTTCTTTTTTGTGTGGTTTTTCTCAGGTGTCTAATTTCTGTTTATCACTGTACTTTCACCCAGGTCATTCTAATTTTTACTACTCTAAATTTTCTTGTAATTCTACAATGGTTTCATTTTTCTCTTTCATTTCTTCCTGGTCTATGTCAGTTCACTTTGGTTCTTTTAAGATGTCCAATTCTCTTCTTTAAACTCTTTTATTTATTTATTTTTTTTGAGTTCTCATAAAACAAACACAAGCATACACGTGTTCAAAATACTACAATAATGTAGAGAATTGAATTCTGTATGTCTTCTTCAGGTTCCAGAGCCAAAAGTTGTCAGATGGTACTTTTATCTTTCTTTCTTTCCACTTTTTGTCTGTTTTGATTACCATATGTTTATGCACTTATTGTATTTATTTTACCGTTGGTCCCATCTCTGCACAGGTCTTGCCCATGCTCGTTTCTGAATCATGACTGGTGGTACTCAGCACTGTCTAAATGTAGTGAGAGTCAGGGGACTCCCCTGGAGCTACCTCAAATTTCAGTTCAGGCTTCTCTTGAACCACTCTCCCAAACTGTGCTGTGCTCTTTCTCATCAGGTGCAATGCTGTGCTGACATTTTGGAGGTGATGCTTTAATTTCTGAATCCCAGCCTCCTCCCTGCCCCCTCCACCAACCTTTCAAACATCTTTCCTCTAGCAGTCTCTCTCACTAGGAGGGGAAGGTTATTCTATGATAAAGGTGTGCCCTTCCTTTTCCATTGCTGCCACTCTCCCTTTAGACTTGGAGCCGAGCCATGTTACTGAGTCTCCCTACTTTACTTTTGATCCATCCAAACCCTTGGATTTTGTTCTATGAATGAAGAGAACATTGGATAAACCTTTCAGAGGTTTGGCACTTACTTTTGAGGATGTATATATTCTACCTGAGATTTAGAATAATTGTGTTGTTCTTAACATGCTCTCTTGTCTGGGGCCATATCTGATTATTATTTGGCAACTATTATTCATCATTTGTTGTCATCTCACCATTTGATAATTACACACACACACATACACACACACACACACACACACACACCTGTTTTTTTCTTTCTGTGTACTTCAAGAAGAAAAATAAAAATACTTTCTTTACTCCACCAACTTTACCCAAAGTCTGCACATTTGGATTTTCTCCTCCAATCTATTATCTTCACATGCCAAAGCAATGTTTGCGAAATGCAGCTGCAAAGCCTTCTTTTTGAAATCTCCACAAAATTATATTTCTCTTATACAAGCACTAACACTTGTAACAAAGCCTACATATCATTGTATGATTTGTAGTCTAGTTTCCCAGCCTGGCCTTACAGTCTCGGCACCATCCCCCTCCTGCAGTTCAAATTCATTGGCCTTCTTTCCTGTTCTCATTCACCTCAAGAACTCGGCGCATGCTGCTGTCCTTAACAGAATGTACTTTTCTCTGCTCACCCACATCTTTACCAGATTAACAGCTCTTCTGATTCAGAACTCAGCCATTCCTAAATTGCTTTCTCAAGGAAACTATCTAATCTGCCCACCCTACCATTAGTCTATTTTCAAAATGTGAATGTTTTTTCAAAACACTTATCAAATTTAGGGCATTCTACACTTATTCATTAAATGATTGAATGAGAAAATGAATATCTTGGTAACTATATTTTACCATCTAAAATGGCTAATAAAAGGATGTTAAGTAAATACTATTAAGCAATATTCATTTAGCAATTATCCAATGATGTGATTTTGGTTTGATATGATTATTCGTTCACTAAGATCTAAGTTATATGATGTTACTGATTTTGCTTGATTTCTTATGAAAATAATCCTCATATGTTATTTGTTCCTGTACTCACACACTCTCTGTAACCTTCTCACCTTCTCTATGTATATAGAGAGTCTTGTATACCTGTATTCATGTGTGTATAAATCAACTGGTAATAAATTTGATAAAGTCCTATTATACAAACATCCATAAGGATATTAGCAGCATAACAAACATGATAAATTCCAGTCCCTAGTTCTTATGATGACTCCAAACAAGGTCACATATGTGAATTCACATGGTTTATGAACTATGTAAGCATCAGACTAACTTGTTGAGTTCTCATTATGTTGAGAAATGTTTTCTCAAAGTTGACATTACATTTTATTGTAAAGCATGCATTATTCATTTCTAGCTACATACATCTTCCAACTATTACTTCTAACAGCTCAAAACCTAACATCAAGAATATTTTTTAGAGGCACCTGGGTAGCTCAGTCAGTTATGTGTTCAATTCTTGATTTAAGGTCAGGTCATGATTTCATGGTTTTTCAGTTAGAGTTCCAAGTGGGATTCTGTGCTGAGAGCATGGAACCTGCTTGGGATTCTTTCTCTCTCTGCCTCTCTCGCTCTTTCTGTCTCACAAATAAATAAATAAATAAATAAATAAATAAATAAATAAATAGACAAACTTAAAAAAGAATTTTTTAAAGAGCTTAAAGGTCTTCATAGAAAATATTCCAAATGTCAATCTACCTTTAGACCTAATTCAGTTTGGTTTGAATGCTAGGATTAGAACACTATGCCTATGTTTGCCCTGCTTTTTCCCTCATGTTACTAACTTGTGAGCAATATACCTTAAACACCAACGAATAATCAAGTGGAATATTAATGGAAAATTGCATTAGCTGTGTTTACTCTCCTCCTCACCCATCAAAAGCCCTTAAGAATGGTGTTTCTTAAGCATTACAAGATATCTTAGCCTTCTATATGCCTCCATCATTTGCTCATCACCAAATTGCTTTGCTTCTTTTGACTGTTAGGATTTTTTACTGTATCCTTCTCTTTGATACAGTTAGGAATTTACAAGATAGGAGACTTTCAAAAATAAAAAGTTTATAAAATGTTAGCTTTTAATGTAATTTAAACTAACTTTACTTATTAATAAAACTCTACACTCAATCATTTATTTAATAATAAACTGCTGTCATTTCTCCACCCAGATGGTACATGGCACCCTAGCCATGCTCTTTGCAGCAAGAAAGGAACCTACCTTTAGGAGAAGCTAGCAAGCATCCTGTGGGTCTTTGTCAACATCTCTCCTCTCTAATGTCTACTGCCCTTTAATCTCCCACTCTTTCTCTTTTTTTTATTTGAAAAAAAAATTGCTCTTAGCTCTTGCCAGATTCCTAACAAAAATTTCACAATAAGCAATCACCCCAACTTACTGTGGGATATCTGACTTGCCAGTCAACTATTGGGAGAAGAGGCTTCTCCTATTCCTATTGCAGTACAGGTGATGGATGCTAAACACAGAGTTAGGGTAGGAAGCGGGTTATGCACGCTTCCTCCCATTCACACTCAAGCCCATATCCTGCAGCTTGTTGGGGGTCTCAGCCTATTGGCTCATCTTTTCTTTTTTCCACTTTTAAATCTGAGCACAACATTGCACATTTACTGATCATTCAGGGTCCGTTCTACTCTTTTCCTTCTTAAGGCATTTCTCACGCCCTTTTGATTTTCTACTTGTTCTCTCTTTCTTAACCTCTGTCCCTGGCCAATATTCTTCACACCCCACTTTCCCATCTGCCAGCAACAGTCATCCTTAGATATATAGCTGACCCTTGAACAGTATGGGTCGATTTATAGGCAAATTTTTTGATAAATACAGCACAGCTCTTTAAATGTATTTTCACTTCCTTATGATGTTTTAATAACATTTTCTTTTCTCTCACTTCCTTTATTGTCAGAACACAGTATATAATACATATGACTCAAATATATGTGTCACACATAATTGGTAAGACTTTGGTCAAAATAGGCTATTAATAGTAAAGTTTGGGGAGAGTCAAAAGTTCTACATGGATTTCCAACTTCACGAGGCTATCACTGCTCTTAACCTTGTGTTCTTCAAGGGTCAACTGTAAAATTATTAAATTTCATGTCTTATCAACAGAGCTGACACCTATGAGCAATAGCCAAAGTTTGTTATGTGTAAAGTCTTGGGACACACAAGAAGCTTGGTGAGAAGAAAGGAATTGAAATTCCCCTTTAATATGGGGTATTGATGTTTCTATAAAAGAAATTACTTTTCTTGAAAATCAAAGAAATATCAAAAAATTGATGATTTAACCTAATGGATGTAAGGGTTAATTTCATTGCTTTGTTTTGTTTTTTTGTTGAATAGAAATATTCTTTTCTTTTTTTAAAGGTTTTGAATAGACTTTATTTTCTAGAGCAGTTTTGCTTCAGAGCAGAAAGTACAGAGTAGAAAGTACAGAATTCCTATATGCCCCTTGCTCCCAATTTCACTGCCCTAATAATCTCTTATGCTCTGCCTGTTCATACCTCTCTTCCCCTGGGCAACCATTGATCTTTTCACTGTCACCATAGTTTTGCCTTTTCCAGAATGTCATATATTTAGAATCATACAGCATATAACTTCTTAATATTGGCTTCTTTCATTTAGTATTATGAGTTTAAGGTAACTCCACATCCTCCCATGGCCTCATAGCTGATATCTTTTTAGTCATAAATGATATTCTGCATATACAATAGTTTATTCATCCAGAAGGAGATCTTGGTTGCTTCTAACTTTGAGCAATTATGAATAAAGTTGTGATAAATATCCAGGTACAAGTTTTGTGTGGACTCATTTTTCAACTTCTTTGGGTAAATACCAAGGAGTATGGTTGTTGGATCATATAATAAAAATATGTTTAGTTTTGTAAGACATTGCCAGTCTTCCAAAGTTGCTACACCATTTTGCATTCCTGTCAACAACAAATGGGAGTTCCTGTTGCTCCACATTCCCATCAGTACTTCATGTTGTCAGTGTTCTGAATTTGGGCCATTCTGGTAGGTATGTAATAAGTAGAATCTCAATGTTGTTTTAATTTGCATTTCCCTGATGACATATGATATGAAATGCATTTTCATATAATTTTTTGGCATCTGTGTATTTTTTGATGAGGTGTCTGTTAAAGTCTTTGTCCCATATTGGGTTTTTAAAAATTTTTTTGTATCTTATTGTTGAGGTTTAAGAATTCTTTACATATTTTGGACAACAGTCCTTTATCAGGTGTGTCTTCTGAAAATATTTTCTCCCAATCAGCAGTTTGTCTTCTCATTATCTTGGCATTGCCTCTTACAGAGCAGATGTTGTTAATTTTAATGAAGTCTAGCTTATCAATTATTTCTTTCATGGATTGTGCCTTGGTATTGTGTCCAAAAGGTCATCATCATATTTAGGGCCATCTAGGTTTTCTCCTATGTCAATATCTGAGTTTTATAGTTTTGCATTTTACATTTAAATCTGTGAACCGTTTTAAATTATTTTCGTGAAGACTATAAGGTCTGTGTCCAGGTTAATTATTTGTATGTGGATGTCCAGTTTCCAGCACCATTTGTTAAAACTCTGTTATGTTTCATTCATTAATTTGTCTATTTTTTGACCACTAACATGCTCTCCTGATCACTGTAGCTTTATAGGACATCATGAACTTGGGTAATGTCAGTTCTCTTTGCTCTTCTACTTCAATATTGTGTTGAGTGTTCTAGACCCTTTGCCTTTCCATAGCCAAAAATATCTTGCAAAGATTTTGACGGGGATTGCACTGATCAACTTCATTTTTACACATTAATAGGACATTAACTTTTACCTAAGTAAAATCTAGTGATTGAAATTCAGATAGTATATACTTAGAGAATGAAAGTGGGATACCATTATTCTGAAGTAAGAGAGACTTCCCGATGGCTTCCAAATTTATCATGTAACTGTACGCATGATCTACTCATTCATAAGTTTAGTCTTGGGAAGGAAAATTGAAAAATAATTCTAAGAAAAAAGTGACACACAAAAAAATGCCAACATTTTATTCCTGTTCTTGGATCTTCTCAATAATTTCAAATAGAATCTGAATTAAAGGAAGCTTGCTATATTCCATGAAGACTGCTATGCAATGTACTTAAGTGACTGGATTTCATCTATAATTGGGCTGATACTCAAATGTAGCCACATTAAAATTGGCAGCATATGTAAGGAAATACCCTAACAAGGACCAAGAAAAACATTATGGAAATCCAAAGACAAAATTCCAAAATGGATGAATATTAATGCAAAATTTAAAAAATAACGATCTAATAATGGTACCAACCTCTAACATCAGTCATATTTGTATCTATGCTAACTTAAATATTGCAAAGGTATTATAATTTTTATTGCCATGAGATATTGTATTTTAGGCTTAGCTTAAAAAAATGATCAGCCATCAACAGTGGCCTTGTTAAACAAAGAGTGGTTAATAGAGGAAATATTTTTATTGTTATCCTTTTGTTTCCTTTATTAACATACAACTCCCCATTGACATAAATATCTTCCTAGGTTCTCTTTAAGATTTATCTCTAAATATCAAAGACCAAAGAAACCAGCAGCTTTCCTTTGTTTAGAAAAGTGACTGAATTTCATAACAGCTGAGCATCAGACAATTCAAATGTGAAAAAGATAAACACACTTATGTTTTAGAATTTAGCTTACACAAAAGTTACCTCTTTCCACATTAACAAAGAATCATTTTGAATTAACATAGGAAAAACTGACTCTCAATTAAGCCTAAAGCATATACAAATCAACTCTAATTAGGCTGGTCCTCTAAATATGATCTGCAATTATGAGATGAATCTACCCACAGAGATTTATTAAACCTTATCATTTTTAAACTGAAACTTCAATAAGGCTGCTCTTAGATGCACCCTGCAGTGACTGGCAAGGTTTTTCTAATCCTTCTGGTTCCTCAGATGCAATTTCCAAACAAAATTCTATGAAGAAAATGATTTTGTGTTATTATTGCTGCTGGAACTAGATTTTGTGTTAGCCCCTTTTTGTTTTCCTGTCCTCTATTTTGGTCTTCCATCTTCCTATCCAATGACACCTAGAAATGAACACTGGTGGCTCTATATTTACTTAGCAGAGGAAAAGGAAGGAATTTACTGTTTCTGACATTCATATAATACAATCACAAAGGTTGAGGTTGTGCACAAGCACCAAATGGTCACACAAGAGACAACAGATGTAGCAAAAGCATGGTTTTGAGCATACCCATTATGCTGCAGTTATAATTACATTGGTCCCAGGATGGGATAAATTGAAAGAAGCATCAACTTGAAATAATATAAAACCCAGAACAATGAACTAAAGAAACAGTGTCACATGCACACGATAGAAACAATAGTTGGTTAGCTCATCTTTCCCCAAAGCACAATCTTCTTAAAATATTGCCAAATTCTTGGTTCATATTTGCTTTTGTTAGTTAGAGAATAAATTTTCCTTGATTTTTAGCAATTCCACCAAGAAAAAGAATCTTCCTTGCTTAATATTAGTTTTTTTCTATTAATAAAGTCATTGAGTTGTATCTAGCTAAATACCACAAATGGACCTTTTTGTTCTTTAGTAAATAAACATGATCCTATGGGTTTATCTTTAACAAGATATATGCTTCTAGTTGTCTTGTTGACTGCTCTCATAAGAATGTTTAGATTTGTCAACATGCTCATTCTTTGTCTTCTGTGAAAAGTCTATCAGCTAACTAAAAGTTAAGCGTGAGAGCAAAATTAGGTGATCGTTACAAAGATGATGTGGTAACCTTGATTTCATTCAAAGCATAAACCTAAAATTGACCACACATAAGTAAATAAACCATTAGCTAGAGAACATGTTGCCAACAAAAGCACTGTTACTTAGCTGATGTATCACTTAATAAGAATCAGTTTCTAGATTTTAGCAGTGGTTCACAACTTTAAGTTTATATGTCAAGTACTTCTGTTAATACCACTGAGGTGAACTTCTCGTCTCTTATATTATAAGCTTTATCAGGGTAAGAATCTGGCACTTGATTTTTAATGTACCATTAATACATAATGCACACAGCGTTGCTAGTCAACAAATCTAATTGACAGTATCAATGATGATGTTGAAAAAAATAATAGAAAAGCCTTGCAGACTAATATTTTTATTTCTCTATCCTGTTATTTGGCTAAATGGTACATCTAAAGTTCCTTCATTTTTTTGCAGCACACCTAGATTGATATAACCTAGGAGACTAGGTATAAAGTCTGTTCACAGTTTGGCCTCTTCTGCTACAGTGTCTTAGTTTAAAAATTGGAACATGTAATAAATGTTATTAATGCTGAAGAGTTTGGTGTTTGCTGTTACTAGTATATGGGTCCCCTCCTGCTATCTGAAAGTAGAAGATTCCTATGAAACTCTTGATAAGCCAAAATGGCATAAAGCAAAGAGTATCCCCACTCTCCTAAAGTTAACCTTAGGATACTTCTCTTTTGTGAAAGACCTATATGAGTACCTGTTTTTGTTAATCTAAAGCAATCTATAGATTCAATGCAATTTCTATCAAACATTTATTACAAACCTGGAACAAATAATACTAAAATTTGTAAGGAACCACAAAAGACTGTGAATAGCCAAAGTGATCTTGAGAAAGAAGAACAAAGATGAGGGTATTAAAATCCCATATTTCAAAATATACATAAAAATCCTAGAACACAAGCAGTGATTTCTCTGACACTGCTCATAGCAATATTTTTCTAGATGTCTCCTCAAGAAAGGGGAACAAAAATAAAAATAAACTATCAAGACTCCATCAAAATAAAAAGCTTTTGCACAGCAAAGGAAACCATCAACAGAATGAAAAGGCAACCTACTGAATGGGAGAAGATATGTGCAAATGATATATCCAATAAAGGATTAGTATGCAAAATATATTAAGAACTTATACAACTCGACAACAAATAAATAAACAAATAATCTGATTAAAAAACAGGCAAAGGATTTGAATAGATATTTTTCAAAAAAAAAAAGATACAGATGGCCAACAAACACATGAAAAGATGCTCACCATGGCTCATCATCAGGGAAATACAAATCAAAGCCATAATGAGACATCACTTTACATCTGTCAGAGTGGCTAAAATCAAAAAGACAAGAAACAACAAGTGTTGTCAAGGATACAAAGAGAAAGGTACTCTCATGCACTGTTGGTGGAAACGTAAGTTAGTAAAGCCACAATGGAAAATGGTATGGAGGTTCCTCAAAAAATTAACTAGAAATACCATATGCTGCAATAATTCTACCACTGGGGTTTTACACCAGGAAAATGAAAACACTAATTTGAGAAGTTATATACATTCTTATGTTTATTGCAGTACTCCTTACAATAGCCAACATATGGAAGCAACTTAAGTGTCCATACCTATGTGGAATATTGTACAGCAATAAAAAAAGGTAAGATGTTGCCATTAACAACAGGGGTAGACCTAGATGGCATTATGCCAAGTGAAATAAGTTAGACAAAAAGAAACAAATACCATATAATTTCACTTAGATGGGGCATCTAAAAGACAAAACAAATGACAAAATCAACAAAAAGCAAAATCAGACCTATAAATACAGAGACCTATAAACACAGAGAACAAACTGATAGGATCCAGAGGGGAGAGCGGGAGAGGGATACACAAAATGGGAGTGAGAGATACAGGTTTCCTGTTATGGAATGACTCAGCCATGAAATAAAGCCACAGCATAGAGAATATAATCAATGATACTGTAAGAATGTCGTATGGTGACAGATGGCAGTTACACTTGTGGCTTATAGAGAAACAGAATCACTATGTTGCACACCTGAAACTAATGGAACGCTGTGGGTTAACAATACTCAAATAAAATAGATTAAAGAAATAAATCTTAAAGGGATTTTTACTTTAAAAACAAAAAAGAAAGCTGTTACCATACAAATATAGGGCTTTCACACAAGCGAAGTGCCAACATGTGAACATTCAGCAATCAGGGGATACCTGTATGTTGACGGTTTCCCTTGACTACTCCGCCAGCATGGCAAATCTGACAGCACACAAAAATTTTAGTAGAGAAAACTGCTGAAAGAACATTCCCTCTATAAGCTATTGGATTAGAAAAATGACCATCTTGATCGTCTGGTATTTTTTTGGTTTTCAAGCATGTTTCATGATTCCATACAAAAATGAACCTTGGATTTTATATTTTATTCAGTTAAATCAACATATATGTATTGACTAATTTGTTCAGGTACTGTGCTAAGCAGTGGAGATAATGAAAGTAGCAAATTAAAACAACAGATGTTTACACAGAAGCAAACTAAAACCTCCATGAAAGCAATGACCTTGTTTATGGTATTTACAATTGTATCCTTGGTACATATAGGCACTGGTACATAGAGACACATTTGCTGAGTAAAAGAAAGAGAATTTGCTGATTGTCAGATACCTTCTTTGCTGATGCTTGTTTAGTCTTCACTGATTCTGTAAGTCAGCCATATTCATTCTCACCCACCAGGAAATCAAAGTCTCTCCAATTCTTCTCTGATGCCCTCCCAAGAAATGCTTCCTTGGAACATTTACTCCCTCCTTTTCCTACTCTGCTGCTTAGCACTAGCTGAAAACTGGCTTGACTGACTTACTATATATGTGGCCCCAAAGCCCATTTTACTCTACTATTGGACTTACTCTGTTTGCAGAATAAATATGCAATGCAAAATTATAAAATGATTCAGTCTATACTGCTTTGCCCAGGCCACGCGTGCAATGTGATGGAAAAGGAAGTTGAAAAGGCGGTGGGAGGGGGGGCAAGATTACTAGGTTCGCTCATGCGCTATTAATATGTATTAAATTTATCCTCTAGTGTATGTAAGGAATTGAGGGATTTTGAGGATAGAAGCAGTAGAAACAGAACTTTATTTTATGAAGAGCATTTTCTCAGCACTGTTGAGGGGGGGAATCACATGAAGAGGGTGTGGAAATAAGGCAACCAGTTTTACTAGTCTCACTATCGTGCGTGTGACAAGTGATAGGGACTGAGGCAAGGGAGAGACAAGAAGAATGAAAAGCAGGAACCTAAAGTGTCTGTTGGTGGGAGATATACTTGTCAAGATGCAAAGACTGTGACTATATGCAGACGGTGAAGGATAAAAGAAGACTGAGTATCATGGACGTTTCTGGTTAGACCAAATGATTACACAGCAGTTTTTCTTAGGATTTCCCAAGGATTGATGGCAGTTACCAGGAGCTAGGAAGAAGCATGGAAGGATCTTCTCACAGAGGCTTCAAGAGAATATGGCCTTGCTAGCACCTTTATTTCAGACTTCTAGCTTTTAGAGTTGTAGGAGCAATTTCCATTGTTCTAAGCCATCCAGTTTGTAGTAATTTGTTACAGCAGCCTTAAGAAACAAATGCAATTGACATATACATATGTATATATCTGTGTGTGTGTGTGTATCATTTATACAATAATGGGGCCCCTGGGTAGTTCAGTCAGTTAAGCGCCAACTTCAACTCAGGTGGTGATCCTATGGTTCGTGAGTTCAATTCTAGCATCGGGCTTCAAGCTGACAGTACAGAGCTTGCTTGAGATTCTCTCTCTCTGCTCTTCCCCCATTCACACTTTCTTGGTCTCTCAAAATAAATAAATAAGTTTCATATATATATATGTTCATATATATTCATAATTCATAATATATACATAGTTGACCTTTGAATAATATGGGAGCACTAACCTCCCCCACTCAGTCAAAATTCCACATATAACTTCTGACTCCTTCAAAATTTAACTAATAGCCTACTATTGATCAGAAGTTTACTGATAACATAAACAGTTGATTGACACATGTTTTGTATATGTATTATATGCTGCATTCTTACAACAAAGTAAGATAAAGAAAAGAAGATGTTATTAAGAAAATGATAAGGAAGGGGGCGCCTGGGTGGCTTAGTCGGTTAAGCGTCCGACTTTCGCTTGGGTCATGATCTCGCGGTTCGTGGGTTCGAGCCCCGCGTCGGGTTCTGTGCTGACTGCCGGCTCAGAGCCTGGAGCCGATTTCAGAGTATGTATCTCCCTTTCTCTCTGACCCTCCCCTGCTCACACTGTCTCTCTCTCTCCTAGAAATAAATAAAAAAAAAAGAAAAATAAAAAAAAAGAAAATGATAAGGAAGAAAAATACATTTATAGTACTGTACTATATTTAAAAAATCCATATACAAGTAAACTTGTATAGTTCAAGCCAGTATTGTTCAAAAGTCAACTGGTTGTATAATAAACATATAATAGGGACACCTGGGTGGTTCAGTTGGTTAAGCACCAACTTCAGCTCAGGCTGTGATCTCATGGTTCATGAGTTGAAGCCTAGCATTGGGTTTAGAGCTTACAGTTGGAGCCTGCTTGAGATTCTGTCTCTCTGCCCTTCCTCAATTCATGCTTTTTCTCTCTCTCAAAATAAATAAATAAACTTTAAATTAAATATATATATAATATATATGGCATATATAATATATAGATAATATATAATATGTAACATATGCAGTGTGTATTATATGTATAATATATAAGATATATTATGTATATTACATTTATTATGTGTATTATATGTATATATGTATCTGTGTAAATTATTATACATATTTTTTCCCACCTAATTCCAAAACAGATTTGAAGGTACTGACAGTAAAATCAATATAAAATAAAACTATTTAACACAAAATCAACTAAGTGTTAGAATTATAATTTTGGGGGTGCCTGGGTGACTTTGTCAGTTAAGCATCTGACTCTTGGTTTGGGCGCAGTTATCACAGTTGGTGAGATCAAGCCCCACATTGTGCTCTGTGCTGATAGCACAGAGCCTGCCTGGGATTCTCTCTCTGCCCCTCTCCTGTTCATGTGCTCTCTCTCTCTCTCTCTCTCTCTCTCAAAATAAATAAACCAGTAAAAAAGAATTTAATTCTTAGTTGGAAAATTGGAGATAATCACATTCAGGAGAAGTTATATTCTGAATATAAATACACTGGCTATAGATATTAGACCATAAGCTCTTTCCCCACTTTTTCCAGTAAATAAGAAATAAAAAAATAAGCAATCAAAAAAGAAAGCTACTAAAGTTCAAGTGAAAGAGAGCATATTTATATAATGTATGGGCAATGTATATATGTTTCATCATCAAACAACAGAACATCTCTACTTTTATCTGGAAAGGCCATGTTTTTCTTGACAATTAACTTTAAAAGAAATCCATTTAACATGAGGACAAGTAACCTATACATTTTAATGATTCTTGTAACTGTATAGGACAGAAAAATAATTGGTGTTCATAGACACGACTCTGTGTCATCAATAAAAGTTTCCATCCAATGTATTCTGTTTCATAAAGCAGGGACTGTCTAATACATTTATGAATTGAATATAAGTGAGCCTGAAAGAGATGACTGACAGTTTTAGTCATGCCTAGTGTCAGTAGGAGAAGAATTGGCAACATGACAGAGGACATCCGATGGGGTAAGGAGTGGCAATATGACAGCAGGGTGGAGAGGTGGTAGGGGCTGCAGATTGATGGAGAAGGGCAAGTTGCCAAAAGGACAGAGACTGGAAGTGACTCTTTGCCAGAAAAAAAAAAAATCAAAAACAAACAAATAAAAAAGAAACATTGTAAAGGAGAGAAAAATGCTAATCTCAGGCTGGGGTACAGGAGTGGCAGAAGGTGGGGAAGCAGAAGGGAGAAAGAAAAGTTTTATACATGAAGTGTAAGCACTGCAATTATCTACTACTTACTGAGCTTCCTATATAGCAGCCACTTTGTAGATACATTATCTTCTTTAATCTTCAGAACAAGCCAGTGGAGTGAGCATCATTATGTTCATTTTAGGGAGATCAGGAAACTTGCCCAAACCCACATTATTAGTAAGGCAGGGACAGTCTTGCAGGTGAGGCCTCTATGAGTGCACAGGGTATACTCTTAACTGTTTGTTCCCTTCTGAAGTCAGTGAATTTCAGAGAAACTCAGGAAGTCAGGCAAACAGCCGTGATGCTGGAGAGAAAAAGTACCTACTTGCGGATCTTGAAAGGTTTTCCCTAAAACTAAATCTCTAGGGAAGGCTATAGAAGTGGAAGGGTTAAGGAAGGACTCCTGGGAAAGCTGACCTAAAAAAACACCCTGCTCCCACACCACTGAAAGAGGTGGCAGATAAACTAATGAATGAGATTTTAGTGGCATGGGATAATTATTACTTCAAAATGCAATTCACTGAAATCTTTTAATATTATATCAAGTTACTTCCTATTCCTATACTTCCTATATCATCTTACTTCCTATTAAATCTTTTCCCCAGAATATTGCTTATCTCATTTTTTTTTGAGTTAGCTGCATCTTTTTTTTCTTTGGATTCTTTTTGCCAATGTCAGATTATGATCTGAGGTCAAAGAATTTAACTTCTACTAAATATCAGCCAGGTGAGAAGTTGGAGGCTGTATCTTTGGGCACACAAACTTTAAAATGATGTCTAGTGTTACAAGCTTCAATCGCCCTATAAAATTGCCATGTGCCATTAAGTGCTGTGTTCCAGGAAATTTGGGAATGGGTGCTCTGACAGATGTATTATGCACTTTAGAGAGTTTTCTATTAAAAATGACTTAAATATGGCTTGGTAGAGATAGCTGCAGCTTTTTCTAAGAGCAGTTGTTCCCAGATAATGGCAAATAAATACGGCATTCCTGAATAACCTGAGTAAAAATTACATTGTCATTGAAATATTTATGAATCCATCTTTATACATTTACATCCACATCAGTTTAAAGAATAAAATTCATGTTTTGTTTAAAGGGAAAAAGATGTTAAAAGAATAAAACAGAAATTATTCTAGCAAATATATTTAAGAAAAAAATATTTGTTAATAAATGATTTGTGGTCCCCGTTCTAAGACACTATGACTAGATGTTATCTGTGTCCTCCAAACATGTGAGGTTGTCTGATATACTTCCCATGTGAAGCGTCAAGTTTAACATGACCGAACTCATGAGGCAAATTTTGAGATTCCTTATATTTGTTTAGAGAACTAGTGCATTCATAAATCCTTACATTTAATAGAGAATTATATGACCTAAAGCATTTGGTTTTAGTGTTTATTGAATGACTTACCCAGGGAATCACTAAATCCTCATCACACTTTGCCTAAGAAAGCAGAGTTAGAAAGTTCTACATGCAATGATCTGCATACATCACTTAGTGTAGGGGCTCACATGGCATGAAGGACAGTCATTGTTTGGCAGGGGGGAGAGAAAGGTGGTCAGATGAGTGGTCCTCTTTGACAGAATGACCTTGTTTAATGCCCTCTGTGCCATTTACTCCTCCATTCTTGATCAGCCAGTTCCATTTATCATTCTAATTAGGCAGCATCTTGCCAGCTCAATCAGCCTCAATTACTTTAGGCCTCATTAGTGACTGACATTCTGTATCAAGTGCATCTTTGAAGGAGCAAGGTCAGATAAAGAAGTTGAGTACATAGACAGCAAGCACACTCATGTCTCTACATAGGAGGCTTTTTGACTTGGCAACACATTCATAAGATATTCAAACTCTTCATTCCATAGTCATATTACAGCCCTCCAATCAAAACATTTTGTTTATATTTAATATCATCTAAATGCTCTCAGGAATTGATGTCTAAATCTCTGGTCAGAGAATTTAAAGCCATGTTTAGTTCACATGTAACAGTTACTTATCATAGAAACTGATTTACCTATGATATTTATTTTTATTTCACATAGACACATTTGGGGAAAAAACCAAAAAACAGAAGAAAAACACTCTTTAGAACTGCTGGGGTCAGGAGTGCCTGGGTGGCTCTGTCGGTTAAGTGCCCAACTTCAGCTCAGGTCATGATCTCACGGTGTGTGAGTTTGAGCTCCATGTCAGACTGCTGACAGCTCAAAGCCTGGAGCCTGCTTCAGATTCTGTGTCACCCTCTCTCTCTTTTCCCCTCCCCTGCTCACTCTCTGTCTCTGTCTCTGTCTCTCTCTCTCAAAAATAAATAAACACTAAAAAATTAAAAAAAAAAGAACTAGTGGGGCCAGTGGGTGAGATTGTCACCATTTCTATCTACTTAAATCTAGAAGAATGCAAGTAACATTATGAAATCACTGCATCAATAAGATTTAGATAATATCAATATCTGGAGGAATATTTTTTTGTGCTGTTAAGTGAAAATTACAGACTTTAAACAGCAAACATAGCTGTGTAAAATATGGATATATAAGGTCAAGTTCCAGGAGGTAATGTGAAAAAAAGTTAAACTAGTAGAACTGTTATCATTTTACTTTGTTTTGCTTGTACAAAGTTGTCATTTTTAAAGATTTTTTAAGATTTAGTTTTTTTTAAGTGCAGATCAGAAACATTATTTTTACTCAAGGTAAGAATTTTGTTTTTTTTTTCCTTCTTCTTCTTTTTAGTTTCAAACCCAGTAGGAATCTGCAGTTTTAATCCTAAGAATGAAGGAAAGTTACTGGAACATAACACAATTCTATTTAATAGTCTGTTAATGAATCCCTACTACGTGCCAGGCACTAGTGATTTGACTGTGTACTAAACAAAATCTTTGCTTTTTAGTAGCACATGAATTAAGAGGGGAGATAGACATATAAATAAATATCATGCTATATGTACATACAATAGTGTATTCCCAGAACACTGAGGAAGAGACCTCTAACTCTGCCTAAGTTAGGTAGTGTGAGTCAGAGAAACCTTCAAAAACATGAAGGAGTTTAAAAGATGGATAGAGGGCACAGGAAAGCTCCAGGAAGAACAGCTATCCCGGTATGGGAAGGACATGGTGAGGAGATGGAGAGGTGGAGTACTGGCCCAGCTGAGAGCTCAGGGGCAGACTGGCTGTCCAAACTGTGGAACAGCAACCAGGTACAAAGGCCCTTGAGCAGGAGAGCATGGCACACACATCCTGGGCTGTGCCCCTGAGAGTAGACAACCTCATTAATTAGCTTGCAGAAAACCTAGGCCTGAAGGTCCCACTTTTTCTGCACGAACTTTCACTTGTCTTGGCTTTTCCTGCTATCTGCTTCTAACCCCTTCACTACAACCTGGGTTTTAGGTTCAGGCTTTGGGTCCAGGTATTTTATTTTTTCTATATCCTTTGGCTCAGGAATAAACACTAGAATATGACCTCTGCCCTGACCTTGGCCCCCCTGATTCTACTCCTGAAAGCTTCCATGTCTAACATAGAATCCCCATTTGTCTCTTTTTCCTGTGTCAGCCAGGAAACTTTTATCAGATCACAGATGTTATAATATCTTTACAGTAAATCACACTATTCAGTGAGATTGTACATTTTCTAATTGGATTCAACATTAGTAAATAAATATTCCTGGGGCACCCAGGTGGTTCAGTTGGTTAAGCGTCCAACTCTTGACTTCAGCTCAGGTTCATCTCATAGTTCGTGAGACTGAGCCCCACATGGAGCTCTGTTCTGACAGCACAGAGCCTGCATGGCATTCTCCTTCCATCTATCTCTGCCCCTCCCCAGCTTGCTCTCTCTCTTTCTTTCAAAATAATAAAAAATAAACTGTAAATAAATAAAATATATTCCAACAATGAAGTTAAATAATATTCAAAAATTTGATTATAAATCCATTGTAGTACCTCAATAAAGACAAAAACTATTCCTTTTCAACAACTGCAGTTGCTGATTTTTTTGTTTTGTTAGTTATCAGAAACATTTTTGTAATGCTGATAGAACAGAATTGAACTATATGGATACACTGGTAAATATAGAGATTTTTGTCCTGAGAAGAAATTTCAAATGTGAGAATTTGTATAAACTTTCCACATTCCTACTGAAGAGTTAAACATGCTTTCAGGTTGTTTTCAACAAATGAGTCACAATACGTAATGCACACTCATGATTAGTAGAAAACTCTTCTACAGTGAGACTCATTTCACTTGCCTGAACAACTTCCCTGTGAGAAGCTAGATACACTGTCAAAAACAAGACACTCAATGTACAAAAAAAAGGACTTTAGAGTATTAAGCTTAGTGACCTGAATACTATTAGTTCAGTTTAATATTTAATCTATTATACTTAGAAAATTAAGCAAGAAAATGTATTGTTAGGTATTCTGTATTTGCCAAGCAGGTAAGCAGACTCCTTGGTTACATCACTACACTGCAAAAAATAAGCATGTTCTTCTAGGTAATGTAAACTCTGATCATTTTTATTCTTACAACTCATGAATAATATTTGGGTGCTAGCAAAAGAGCAGTTTTTATTTGCAACCACCATCTTCTGCTCTGTCCCCCATTTCTATAAATTCTGTCCCCTTCCTCATTTCCCTAATTTTAAATATGCTCTATGAAAGTATGGCTTTAATTGCATCCATTGTTTTTCATCTTCAGCAGGACCTACATGTCTCTTAAGTTCTTGCTATAAACATCCTTTGTAACATGACAGTCATTTCTGTCCTTCTGCCATGAATTGATTAATGTGATACCCACTCTTAACCTGTGCTTCTATGAGCACTTGGTGCGTGTAACCTAGTAAACATTAGATAAAAGCTTACTGTACAGCTCATTTGCAACACTACGTTTGGTCCTGGCTGAGAAAATATACTGGAACAGGTCCAGTGGTGTGTATAAATCAATTCCGTTCACACCCCTGAAAAGCTGCCTACTCTCGCCAGCTCGAGCTGTTGGCAGATGGAAAGCTATGTGTGAAAACTTCTGCAGTTGTTTGCACCATTCCTAAAAGAAATAAAGAGAATTACAGCAAAGAATAGTGGAAAACATTTCAGCTTCATGCACTACTGCTCTGGCTAAAACCTTTGTTTTTTTACAGGGATGTGTAACAGTCTATAAAACCACAGAGAGAAGTTTGGATCTGCCACGGGACTTGAATTTATCTGTCTGATTTTTGTGATTAAAGGGTTACACTTTGCTTAGATCTATAGAAGACTTCATAACTATATGACATATCTCAGAGACTAAAGTGCAGAGTAAGAATACAGAAAATTTTCTAAAGCATGACCTGCTATACACAAGCTTAACTACTTGGCAGTTTGCATGGCACTTCCCATGTATTACCTTTAACAACTTAGAGGAATCACTGATATCAAATTTTCCTTGGATTATTATGGAATATTTGTATCTCAGGAAAATATTTTTTGTCCTTATTTTTGCCAACACATACTTCTTGATTAAGAACTGAAAAAAAATAAGATACTATTATAAATTCTAAGATAATGTGAGCCAGTTAACCAAAAACTACTGAGTGAGCATGAAAAATTGATCATCTTCATGGGTGTCATTGAAGGTCTGAAAGAAACCTTGAAGGAACATCACCACTGTTACTTATATATAGTAAATTCTTTTCTCATATGTGATTTAAACAAAAGTTTAAAAGTTTTTTTTATTCTTAGAGCAAGTGTATCACTATTAACTAAACTAAAATAAATATCTGCTACATAATGGTCCCACAGTCTAGAAATCTGACAAAGTTGGCCATTCCGAGTGTTAGAGGCAGATAACTCCAAATGCAGAGTTGGCAAATAGGTCTAATCTCCCTGCCAACTCTTGTCAACTACTTGTGGCTCCCCAGAGCAGCCCACGTAGTTGTATTCTCAGATCTTTCAAAAGTTCAGCCAAAAAAAAAGGCTCATGGGTGGTACCCATGCTGAAGGTCTCTCATCTACTTATTTAAAGAATAAGAATACATCTTAACAGACAAAAATGAAATACAAATACAATGAGGATCAGAGACTAAAAAGAATAGTAAACACAGAAAATGACATCATATACATTTGTTAGCTTTTCGAAATCTGTTAATGAGACTGGCAACACAAGAATGAAAGAAAAGCTAGATAAGCACCCAAAGGGCATCTTATAAGAAAATGGATTTTCTTAGAATATTGCAAGGTAACCTCAGAGTTTATATCCTAATTAAGCCCCAGAAATGAAAATCCTTTGCCCTGTTCTAAATGTCATAATTAAATAGCCAATACAGAAGTCAGCCCCCAAATACTTAATAGTTGTCTGCTGATTGAAAAGTGTGGGGCGCTACCCAGGAATATTTGATTGACTCGCTCTTCAGAGGAAGGCAACATTAAAGGTTACTTTTTAATCATGGCCTATTATAAAGTCAACCAGATAGGAAATATTTCCAGAATTATCTAGAGGTACAAGATGATGTTCCTGGATTCTTACAGCATCAAGTGACAAAGCAAAGTAAAATTTTAATTTGGATCAAATACTACTCTAATTTTGGAAGCAATGGTAAGAAGAATAATTAGCTTGGGAAAATTTAGAGTCCTGGATCAGAAACACCAGGGAAAATCTTGGTCAGTCTTTTCTAGGCCATTATTCTATTCTCTCTAGCCCAAAGACCACCTCTGTATTAGTCAGGTTCTCCAAAGAAACAGAAACAACAGAAAGTGTTTATCAATCGAGTGATAGGGAAATAGAGATGTAGTTATGTTTTATATGGTACATATGCATATACAATGTTTATTTACTTTTGGGAGACAGACAGACAGAGAGACAGAGTAGGAGCTGGTGAGGGACAGAGAGAGAGGGAGACACAGAATCTGAAGCAGGCTCCAGACTCTGAGCTGTCAGCACAGAGTTGGACACAGGGCCCAGACTCACAAACCATGAGATCATGACATGAGCTGAAGTCGGACGCTCAACCAACTGAGCCACCCAGTCACTATATATATATATATATATATATATATATATATATATATATATATATATATATATATATATATATTTCTTTTAAGGAATTGGCATATGTGTTTAGAGAGGTTGGCAACTCCAAAATCTTCAAGGTGCACCACCAGCTGGCTAGAGATTCAGGAAGAGCTGATAACTGTAGTTAAATTATAAAGTCTTTCTGCTACAGAATTCCCCTTTGCTTGGAGGAGGTCAGCCTTTTGGTTTATTCAGTCCTTCAACTAACTGGATGAGGCCCATCACATTAGAAACGGCAATGAGCTTTACTCAATATCCACCAGTTTCAATGTTGATCTCATCCAAAATCACCCTCACAGAAACATCCAAAATGATTTTTGAGCGCATAGCTGAGCCTTGTGGCCCAGTCAAGCTGACATAAAATTAGCCATCACAACCACTAACCAGAGAAAAATAAGAAACAGCAAAAGAACAAAAGTTAATGTATCCCTAATACATGAGGGCAGCATGGGAGCCTGAAACTTATTATCTCCTTAGCTTGAGAATTAAGTTTGAATAAATTAATAAATTAAGTTTGTCAACTATTTATTGCACATTATGACAGATTGCTTTTCATAAAAATGATTACAACAATATCTCTTATTCCTCATGCTCCTCTGCAATGTGACCTTGATATTTATTTCCCCATGAAGGGAAGGCCTATCATTTTCTTCTCTCTGAATGTGAGCTGTCCTTAGTGATTCATTTGTAACCAACAGAATTCAGTGGCAGTGACACTGCATGATTTCCAAGCATAGGTCAGAAAAAGCTGTGAGCTCCCAGCTTGGTCATTTGAACACTTACTTTCAGGATGAAGGTGCTTTGAGAAGCAAAGGCACACAGAGAGACCAAACAGGAGCTCAGGGCTGCAGTCACAGCTAAGCCCATACTTAGTTATCCCAGCTCTGATGCTGGAGACATGAGTGCAAGTTGCCTCTGATGATTTCAGCCCCTAGCCATCCCAGTCAGCCATTGGCGTGTTCCCAGTTGAGGTCCTGGACAACATGTAGCAAGAGAAGTGTTCCCACTATGCTCAGCCCAAATTCCTAGCCACAAAATACATGAGCCTAATAAAATGCTTGCTGATTCATGCTATTGAGTTTGGGGTGGTTTGTTAAACACATAGATAACCAGACTAAGGGACTGCTCTGTGTAAGCAATATAGTAAGTAAGAAATAAGAGTAAAATAAAATTAACTTATTGACATTCCATTTACAGGAGTTAAAACTATAAACACATAAAGCAAAAGGTTTAGGATACAATAAAGGTATCTATTTAAAAAAAAACAGCTGTTAAAGCAAAAAGGTATATGATACTTATTATTAACAAGTGACATACATAATACCAGTATGATGGTAATTCTTTAAACATAGTTCTTGCTTTAAAAAGAAATGTAAATGCTGTTTGTTTGATTTCTACAACTCAGATCACTGGCCATGTGCCTTCTTTGTCTTTCTGCAATCTTCTCTTTACCTTTTTCTACCTTGCATGGAAGTAACTCCAAAACCTGCCAGAAACAATGACTACCCACAGTCCCTGTTAGAAGAGAAGTGGAGAAAAGAGAATCAAAGAGGCTTCTTCGTCTTCGCTAATGCCAGAGGATGTGGGAGAGCAGGAGGCAATCAGGCAGAATATTTCAATAATTCATTTTTCTATTTCATGTCCTTCATCTTCTAATAGAGTGGAATTTTTAAAAAATCTGTACAGAGAGCACCTTATATTATAAATCTTGTTTCACTAGGTTGTAAACTCCTAAATGACAGGAAGTCTGTCTTTTTTCTCCCCATGTTTTGAATAGTGTCTTGTATTCTGACCTCTCAAATATTAAATCAGTCAAGCCTTGGAACAAAAAGTATTCAAAAAATTGGGGTTTTTTTTCATAACCTACAGTCTTTTTGCTTCCCAGTGAAGGTAATGAAAGGTCTTAATCATATCATAGGTGCCAACTTTTCATTTTCCTGGTGAGTGCCCTGGTACTAAATCCAAATCAAGCCCTCAATGCAGCAAAGTTAAGTTGCTGGGATGAGCAGCCTAACAGGTCATCTCACCATCTTCTCCCATCTCCCAGAGTGGAAGATTGCTCCATAAACCATGTGCCTTCATGCTCATCCAACCCTAGTGGAAGTGATGAAAGTAATGGACTAACAGTCTTTCCTTTAAGAAACATTTCACCATCCTCAGTCCAGATTTTCAAACATTAAAATGCAGCAACTATACAACTCGGTAAAAATTTAAGGGGCCGGTAAATTGCAAATCCAGAGCCACAACTTTTTAAGCAAATGAAGCACTTTGTTCACTTTTAGTCATGGAGCCAAACACATGGTAGAATGACAGCTCCATCACTAAGACACGTGGCCAGATAGTCATTTGAACTTAAAGCACCTTTTCTTATAGGCACGTAGGAAGGTGTCTAGTTAGAAGTCTCTTAATTGCAAATGAAAGAGAGAGAGAGAGAGAAAAAACATACACTTCTCCTTTAAAGACGGAGACTTCTTTAAAACAAAGAAGTAATGGAAGTACATGTAAATACCTAATACCCAGAAAAACAATTGTGGAAAAATAAGATATACCACTTACCTAGCATCATCTAATAGTACAGAAAAGGCAAAAATAATAGATAAGCTAACTGTATGTATGTATTTAAAAAATCAAAATTTAAGTCTCTGAACTAAGATTGAGTATGTGTGATATGCAAAATCACATCAGAAAGTGTTCAGATTTTAGTCTTAACACTTAAATGTTAATTAACAGTTGCTTCAACATTAAAGTCTTCACATAAAATTTTTTTAATGTTTATTGATTTTTGAGAGAAAGAGAGCATGCAAACAGAGGAGGGGCAGAGACAGGGAGACACAGAATCCAAAATGCAGAATCCAGGCTCTGAGCTGTCAGCATATAGTCCAACATGGGGTTCAAACCCACGGTGAGATAATGATCTGAGCCCAAGTCAAGAGCTTAACAGACTGAGCCATCCTGGCACCCTAAAAGTCTTCACACTAAAAGAGTACTTGAATAGGCAGTGTTGTCTAAATAATTTGCAGTGTTCACTTTTTTATTTTTTATTTATTTATTAAAAAAATTTTTTAAGGTTTACTTATTTCTGAGAAAGAGAGAGTCAGAGCATAAATGGGGTAAGGGTGGGAGAGAGAGAGAGAGAGAGAGAGAGGGATGGAGAGAGAGAGAGAGAGAGAGTCAGAGAATCTAAAGCAGGCTCCAGGTTCCGAGCTGTTAGCACAGAATTCCATTCAGCCAGCCTGGAACTCAACAAACGCTGAGATCATGACCTGAGCAGAGTGGGAAGCTTAACCAACTGAGCCACCCAGGTGCCCCTGCAGTGTTCACTTTTAAGATGAAAATCAAGATCTTTTTTTCAAAAATTAGGAATAGCTTTTTCATTTGTCCACATTTTCTCTCTCAATCTGCCATGATGTCATTTATTTATTCTTATTTATTTATCTTTAAATAAACAGATTCTATTAAAATACACATATATAAATTATAGAACTGTATGTATGTATATATGTCACATACTCTTGGGTATAGGGATTTTTGCATTCTGAGCACAGACCCTTACAGGCACCAAGCACCTCACATTGTGATTCCATCCTTCCCCACACCCAGGTCCTGGCCCCCACCTGGGGCATAAAATGGCAAAGAATCAATCCCAATAGGATCCAGGCCTTGGGCACATGTTCATTTGTCCTGTTCACTTATAAAAACCCAACTCGAAGATCCAATTATTAGTAATTTCAAAATAGTATTCGTAGAACAGCAAACTCTAAGCACATTGTTCTGACCATGTAATTTTGTGTGGCTATAGTGATTACACAGCCCTATTTATAGACAACATTTAGAAAACATATCTTTAAATTCATTATTTTTAATGTAGTTTAATATTATGCTTTACTAGTGCTAAGAGCATGTTTTTTCTTACAATTCAGATTATTTTTTCCTATTTTAAGATTTTAGCTTTTCTTAATTTGAATTGGGAAGGATTTTCTCTTCTACAATAAGCTTCTTTAGAATGAAAGGTATAGTGTCTTTATAATGGGACAACTTCACTAAGGTGAACCCCACTTGTCCACTCTGAATGCCTCTGCTTATAGTGGACGCTACTGCAGGACCCACTGGGAGGTCCGGACGGTAGACGTGAAGCAGCAAGCATTTTGGAGCTCCTATCGACATTGTTGTTTACCTGTGGTTCGTGTTTTGGTATGAGGGGAGGGCCAGCCATGCAGAGTAATCAGCCCCTACAATTGTGTCAGATCAAATCACATAAACATAATATATAATCACATAAACATATATATTGTATTTGTCCACAGAAAACTGAATTTTACACAGTGAGATTTTATATATATATACATACACATATACGTATATACATATACATACATATATATACACACACATATACATATATACATATACATATATATATACTTCTATGATAGAATCCTAATGCAAGGAATTACTGACAAAACAGGAAACATTCTGTAATTTACAAGCAAGATAAATACATTTCTTAGAAAATTTGTAATTTGTTTAATAATACTCAGATCGTTTTAGGGGTGCCTGGTTGGCTCAGTTGGTTAAGCACCAGACTTCAACTCAGAACATGATCTCATAGTTCATGGGTTTGAGTCCCACAACAGGCTCTGAAGAGAATCTGCTTCAGATTCTATGTGTGTCTTTCTCTCTGCCCCTCCTCCACTTCCATTCTCTCTCTGTCTCTCTTAAAAATAAACATTAAATTTTTTTTTTAAATATAATGCTCAGATGATTTTAAATAAAATTTGGAAAGTGTTCTGTTTCTTATTATTTGACATTCTTTATCTTTCCACTCTTTGGGGCCAGATGGTTCTAAGCAACCTATCTTTGTGGGTCCCCACTAACCCTGTTTTTCAATTCCACTCACACGAACTCACTGTGCACACGTCATATTCAGAATCCCTTCCTGCACATCTTTTTGACCTAGAAACTTTTACTCCAACCATCACAACAAATGCTTGTAAGTACCATTCTCAAGTGACATATGTATATAAGATCTCCAGTTTCAAACTTTATAGGTATGAAGAGTTGTCTCTTCTAATATGCTTATTCTCCCAATCCAATATTTTGGGATTTTTTTACAAAATGTTTCCATATTTTGTTTTCTTTACCAAAACACAAAGGAAGAGGATTATGAAACTCCAGGATATTATGAGAAAAATGAGTTAGTCTCAAGAGAGTTATGTTCCACTATACAAATAGATTGATTGATAGTGAAAGGCCCTTTCTATACCTGCAAAAGGTACTTAAACTTTGTGGGACATTTCTTCCCTTTTATACACCTATTTACAATTCCTTCATAAATAGAGATTAGGCAGCCTTTTATAATATCTCCCAGGAAGGAGCTTATAAATAGATCTGTACTGTGATTTTTCCCCCGAAAAATATATAATTCCAAGGTTGACAGATAACAGGAAGATAATCAACATTAATATTTTTATAGTTATTCCCTAAGTCATTTTCAGTTATTTTGTGTCTGGGACTCCTCTAAAACATTTTAATCAGCTTTATGTAAGCACACAAAATGACGTTTCACTTGTACCCTGAAAGTTCCCCCCAAAATAGATGATGAATATAAACAGAATAGTTGATGCATGTGCATTTGAGTATAGATGACACACAATGTTACATTAGTATCAGGTGTACAATATAGGGATCCAACACCTCTACAGTTATGCTGTGCTTACAACAAGTGTAGCTACCCCTGGTCATCCTACACTATCATATAACAGACTGTATTTCCTGTGCTGTATCTTTCATCCCATTGAATTTTTGTTTGTTTTATTTCTTACATTTCAATAGAGTTATGAGTTTATTTTCAAATTACAAAATCTTGGAGGCACCTGGGTGACTCAGTTAAATGGTTAAATGACCAACTTTGGCACAAGTCATGATCTCACGGTTCATGGTTTCGACCCCTACTCTGCTGACAGTTCAGAGCCTGGAGCCTGCTTCAGATTCTGTGTCTCCCTCTCTCTCTGCCCCTCCTCCCCTGCTCATTCTCTGTCTCTCTCTCTCTCTCAAAACTAAATAAAACACTAAAAAAATTACAAAAATTTTTTTTGCAAATGAGAATCTATTTTCTCAATGTCTTTCTCCATACTGTCTGATCCCTAGGTTTCTTTGTGTGGAATCCAGAGTTCTCATATTCTTTCGAATAGTCCCTAGAGCTTTAGGAAACAGCCCTTCCTTTTCTGTTAATTAATATGTATAATTTGAATATGCATGTTTTAATGGTATAAGGTCTCAATATCTATATATAAAACTTATATTTTATTTCTAGGTCTTTTTGGTCCTGTCTCAACTTTCAGCAATTTTTGCCTCTGAGTTTACTATGACCAATTAGTGTTGACTTGTCAGCTTATCTGTATCCTGATATGTTCCACAAAGGCACCGATGCAAAAGTAAGAAAAATATATGTGACAAAAGAGAAGTAAAAATAAACTTCGATGACCAAAAATATGAAATAACCACAGTGGTCCATAACAGGAGGACAGAAAACCACAAACATTCAAATAATAAAAATAATCATATGGTTTTACTAAAATATAAAATTTTACTTTGGGTTCCTTCTAAGTCAAAGTGCAAAGTGAAAACAATGCAGTGATTCTAATTTTGCACAGATCTGCATATGACATGCATACATATGCATAGGTATATATATGTATACATATACAGTTCATGCAGGTATATATATATATATATACATATACACATACATACATTCATATATACATATATGTATGTATACATGCATATATGCACTCATCTATACATGCATACATACATATATGTGCATACATACACAAGTTATGAGTGAAATCAAAGCATTTAATAAACAATTACTCTTAAACTCCATGTAGTATTAATTTAAGAAACTGATGCTTCGAATGCATTTTTCAAAAAGGCAATAAATTCAAAAGCTATTTCTAGTAGCTTCCTTCAAAGAAAGTTTAGAGTGTAGCATCCAAACACACTTTATTGAAAATAGGATTCAAAAAACCAAAGGAAGGCTATAACTTCCATCCACTAAATCACTGAGTATATTGGAAAATGTAATGTTTGTCTACCAAATGTCAAGTATGTAAGTGTTTTATCCATGGAATTGATGAAAAGAATCTTTTATCAATAGTAAATACAAGATCAAGGAGATTGCACACACTTAAAGCTCAACATTTTTAAGACATTTCCAACAGTATCCTGCATCTAAACTTGTTGCTAACATTTGACTTCAAGCATTTCTATCAGAACAACTAATACAAGAAGGGCTTTGTCAGTCATCTATTAGTAAACTGAAGCTGGTTAGTTATGCAAAAATCATAATGGAAACAATTTTGTAATGACATATTCAACATGCTATGGGTTCTACTTCTGTTTAAAACCTGAAGTTGGGGGTGTCTGCCTCGTTCAGTCCATTGAACATTTTGCTCTTGGTTTCAGCTCAGGTCATGATCTCACGGTTTTGGGGGTTTGAGCTCTGTGCCAGGCTCTGTGCTGGCAGCACTTGGGATTCTCTCTCTCTTCCTCTCTGTCTGCCTCTCCCCTGCTCGTACTGGGTCTGTTTCTCTCAAAGAAAACAAATAAATGTAAAAAAATTTTTTAAACTGAAGTTGAAGTATTTGCATATTACAAAACTTTTATTTTAGAATTTTCAACAAGAGCTATGATCATCCTGGGGTAGCCTGTCATCGCCATAATCAGATCCATTTCAAATACATTTTTTTATGAATGTGCAACTTTACATATTTTGTAACACTTAATTATTCCTCAAAATTATAATTATAAATGTCTGTTTAAAACATAATCTGTTTCTTAAAAATTTTCTCCAATGCTTATGTGTGGGAGTACTTTCCATGCTACACTAAGCCACACTTTTCATTTATGTACTCTCATTGCATTTCTAGATCACTGGGCTTTTATAATTCAACACATGGACTCTGTGCTCCTGAGCTGAACACTAAGCAAGACAGTGCTTGCAAAATTCGTTTTCACTCCATTAAAGTGAGTTCTATGGAAGGTGCTTTCCTGATTATTTGAATCTTGCTCATTCATTTGTTAATGATAATGCATGTTTCCCACATGATATCCAGGGCTGTCTTCTCTGACATTGGTAAGTCAGAAAAAGCTGAATATAGAGTGATCTTGGGGAATTACCGAAAGGAACACAGATATCATCTTCTCGTATCTTTTGTAAGAAAAACACAAATAGTCATTAATTTAGGAAAAGACTTTAATTTTAATCATTTTTAGGCTGTATTGCCCCTCTTATCTCTTGGAAATTATTCATTTCTTAATTCTGTTATTTTTTAAGGTTATAAATTTGATGGTATGTACAGAGGAGAAAATCTACAAGGAGATTCTTTAAATATATAACCTATTAGTGAGGATCTAGCCAATCATTTGAATTCATTTTCTCAGCTTTCATGTAGTGTGTTTAGATAAAATAAGACTACTGCTTTTAGGTCACAACAACAAAAAATAATAAAGCCACCTGAGAAAAGAACAAAGCTATTTTACAACTGCAAAGACGTTTTGAGAGAAATTGTCATTTTCTAATTTTCTCATTATTCAATGTATTCAAGTATTTGGTACTGGGTACCAAATAAGATTTTGAGTGGCACACTTTCAGCATCAAATAATGTATACTATTACATGTAAAATAAACTTCTAGAGGAAAAAATGGTGACAAAGTTACAAGATATGGCCTTTATGTCTTAAGGAACTTAAAATTCAGTAACATAGACAGGAAAATCACCTGTAACAAGTTATCTAGTAATGTAGAGCAACTAACACTTGTTACCAGATGATGTATGTAACACCAAAGTATATAAAGTGTCAGCATGTCTCTGCTGCTCAATCCTGGGCCAGAAGCTGTGTCAAATCCTTTGTCCATTCTTGGTAGGCTGCTGATGTTTCAAGTAGCCAAATACACTGAGGATAGCTTAAGGTATCTTAAAGTTTAAGGTATGATGTAAGTAACTTTACATGGACTGAACTCATCTTTGCTCATAAATTCAATTTTCTCTATGATGTGTATGAGGGGTGGGTGGGGAGAAAGGAAAGTGATAGATCCTTAATCTTGTTCATTAAGCATACCAGAGTATTTTAAAAGTTTCAACGTTTCTTTTGATGGTAGGATACAGCACAATGACATGAAGACAGACAAAAGGCAGAACTCTGTTATTTACAACTCCAAAGGAATGAAGGTTGTCATGTGAGGCCACACTTTCGTACTTGGGATAGGCTAAAGCAAACTGGGACTATAGAGGGCAGCTGATAGACGGCAAGTGGGTTGGGCTTAACTAGGTTTGGCGGACTTCCTGGAGACTGACTAATTTGAATATTTCACCAGGGGCTGGCCATGGTCATACAGTATCTGAGCCAGGGCGACTAAAGTGGGGTATAGTGGCCCCGAGTACAAAAGATTGGGTGTGGACTTAATCAACTCTTCAAGAAGTAGAACTGATCGGGGCGCCTGGGTGGCTTAGTCGGTTAAGCGTCCGACTTTCGCTTGGGTCATGATCTCGCGGTTTGTGGGTTCGAGCCCCGCGTCGGGCTCTGTGCTGACTGCCAGCTCAGAGCCTGGAGCCTGTTTCAGTCTGTGACTCCCTCTCTCTCTGACCCTCCCCTGCTCATGCTCTCTCTCTCTCTCTCTCCTAGAAATAAATAAAACATTAAAAAAAATTAAAAAAAAAAAAGAAGTAGAACTGATTGGTGTCCAGCTTAGGCCTCAAAATTGGGTCACTACAGCATTTTAAGAAAATATATTATAGAGTCACTACCAATTTTTTGAACCATGTCCTGATGATATAATTCAACTTCTGTGAGATAAATGTTTTACATTTCACTCCCCCATTCTCCTGTATTATACTAGGTATGAAGGAACCTTAACTTTGTGACATTGAGGAAGAAGCTCTGGTCCTTGTGACCCACAAGATGCCTCCTAAGTTTGGTCTCTACCTGTTGGCTTGTCACTGCTATGCCCACAGTTGGGACAACCCTTCTTTATTCTTGGTACTACCAAAGCCTGTCATCTAAAGGCTCAGATGATGCTACCTCTGACCCTTGACTGCACCCTTTGCCCATCAAATCCCATTAAGCCTTTAGTGTTAGAGCACCCACACTACAGCAGCTGTTGGACAGTAATTTCTAATATCAGCTTTACATTATCATTATTTGGGGCATTTCTAAATTTTGTTTAATGTTAGTTTATTTTTGAGATAGTGAGAGAAACAAAGTGTGAGCAGGGGAGGGGCAGAGACAGAGAGGGAGACACAGAATCTAAAGCAGACTCCAGGCTCCAAGATGTCAGCACAGAGCCTGATGCAGGGATCATACTCACAGACCATGAAATCATGACCTGAGCCAAAGTCGGACACTTAACTGACAGAGCCACCCAGGCACCCCTCCTGGAATATTTCTAAAAGTTATGCTCTAACCACGTCCCAGGATTAAAATCAGAATCACTTTGTGGGATATGTCCTGGGGTTTAAAAGTGCACACAGGATTAGGACAATTGCACTTAGTTGGCCCTGACAGAAACAGGGCACTTATCTGGGGCGCCTGGGTTGCTCAGTCAGTTGGGTATCCGACTTTGGCTCAGGTCATGATCTCACGGTTCATGGGTTTGAGACCCACGTTGGGCTCTGTGCTGACAGCTTAAACCCTGGAGCCTGTTTCAGATTGTGTCTCCCCCTCTCTCTGACCCTCCCTTTCTCTCTCTCTCTCTTTCTCTCTCTCTCTCTCTCAGAAATAAATAAAAATATTAAAAAAAAAAAAAAAGAAAGAAACAGGACACTTATTTCTCACCTGGTGCCATCTTGCCCCCAACTAGGACTCAGGTGTATCTTCAGATTTTTTCTCTGTCTTGCTAGAGTAAAGATGGAGAGTCAGGGTGGAAGGAGATGGCATGTGCACATTCCCATCATTTAAGCCTTCATGCTCTGATTTCTACCCTTATGTGTGTCAGGAGGAAAGAGGGAGGTCAAGAAGGAATTCTTGGAGCTTTCACACCTCCCTCAGAGAGTGCACATTCCCCATGGCTCGTCTCACTTGTATACTGGGAAGCCTGAATGGTAACATCCTCAATTTGAGTCTCTCCTCATCAAGCTAGAATAAAGTTCTTCATAAACAGACTATAAGTGCCTTACCTACCAAAACTTATACCCTACAAGGTTACAAAGGAAGTTTGAGTGTCCCCATCCACCAAGGGACTTCTGGTATTGATTCTCCTAAAAACCAAAACCACCTCCTTTTGTTCTCATTATGGTCCATCAAGTCTTCTATCTTACATTATCCCATTTTTTCCAGACAGCAAATGCAACACATGAACACTTATTAAGCCTTTTGTATGTAATGGGCTCTGAAGATAGAGTGATGATCAAGATAGAGGTGGGCCTTGTTAGCAATGTAAAAGATATTAATCTCAATCGACAAACTCAGGCACTGAAAATTACAACTTTATTGTTTCGTAATGCAACTGTAGATTTATGTCTAGTTGGCCCCAGTATGTAGCTTTCCTTTTCATTTCTTAACAGGGTCACTTACAGACCAAATTTTTTTTTAATTTTGATGAAGACCAATATATTGATTTTCTTTTGTACAGTTCAATGCCTTTGGTATCAGGTCTAAAAATTCTTTGCCTAACCTTAGATCCTGAAGATTTTCTCCTATGTTTTTTTGGAAAGTCTGACTGTTTTACAGTTTAATCTCTGATGCATTTTGAAGTGATTTTTGTCTAAGACATGAGTCCTAGTTTAAGATTTGCTTATTTATGTGAAAACTGCCTATCTAACAAAGGACTAATATCTAAGATGTATAAATAACTCTTAAAGCTTACTAGTAAAAAAAAAAAAAATCAAGCAGTCCAAATAGAAAATGAGCCAAAGAATAAAAGACATTTCAACCAAAAAAGATATATAGATGGTAAATAAGTGTAAAAACAAATATTCAAAATCCTAGCCACTGGAGAAATGAAAATTAAGAGTATGATGAGATATGCCTACACATCTACACTTTTTTAAATTTGATATAGACAAATTTAAAGAGTTGCATAGAATACATTTTTA
The DNA here is from genome assembly GCA_017311185.1 of Proteles cristata cristata. Lineage (NCBI taxonomy): Eukaryota > Metazoa > Chordata > Mammalia > Carnivora > Hyaenidae > Proteles > Proteles cristata. The sequence goes on along the minus strand of JAESUZ010005128.1, from coordinate 1,101,353 downwards.
TATTGAGAATATTAATAGTTTAAAAACTAGTTGTTATCAAATCAAATATAACATAAATATAATATCAGAACCATTTAATACCTACCATTATCCACTTAAAATATGAGAAAGCTCTTTTTATCACACTTAGAAATTTAACAGGTTTCCATTTTTCCATTTGAATTCGTATTTATATTCTGCTTCCCCTTCAAAAATCTATCCTAACGTTTTTATGATTGAGAATATTTCATGGTTAAAATTCTGTGATATTCCCATTCTACCTTCAATAAAAATATGTATATTGAAGAAAGTGTTTAGAATTGACTGCTAATGGGTGCATAATTCCTTCAGAAGGGGGTAAAAATTCTAAAATTGGATTGTGGTAACGGTTGCAATATAGCCTAAATATACTAAAAACAATGCATTAAATTTTTGTTATGGACTAAATGTTTGTGTCCTCCAAAATTCATATGTTAAATCTAATCCCAATGTGATAGTATTTGGAGGAGAGGCCTTAGGGAGGTAATGGGTTCAGGAGGAAGTCTTCAGGAATGGGATTAGTGTCCTCACAGGAAGAAGCCAAAAAGCTAGCTTACTCCCTTTCTGTCATGTGAAGGTACATGTGAGTCTATAACTCGGAAGAACCCAACAGTGCTGGCATCCTGAACCCATACTTCCAGCCTCTGGAACTGTCAGGAGTAAATTTCTGCTATTTATAAGCTACTCAGTCTATGGCATTTTGTTATAGCAGTGCAAATAGATTAAGACAATTTACTCTTTAAATGGTAAGTTTTGGGGAAATAAATTCAATAAAGCTCTTCAGAAAAATGTATAGTACAAGAAAATAAAAGAAAATCTTAATCTAGTGAGTGGGAAGATGATACCAAAGTTACAAGTGACAGAGGGAAAACCATGCCCCTCCTTGGTGCTCCACTTGGGAGAATAATGTCCAAAGTGAATAGAAGCCAAAAATAAGGAAAAGATAACAATTGAGCTTCTGTGTATTGTAAAGGAATCCAAGGTTCCAAGACCCAGACAAATAGTTTCTGAGGTTGTAAAAGTACTTAAAGGTTTAGTCATTATCTACCATTTATTTTGTGAGAAATTAGGGAGAATTGGAGGGGGCGAGTTTTAGAGAAGGATATTTGTACGTAATTGTCAAGAGTGCCCTAGGACGAGTGGGAAAAAAATCAGGTGGACATGTTTGTCAGTGTCTATTTCTTTATTCTGTCTCATTGATCTTTTGGTATCTCCTTCCACTCATATCATACAGTTTTGATAAGTGGTAAATATAGAATAATTCTTAATATCAGATAGATTGATTCTTTCTACTTTATTCTTCTTTTCAAGTGGTTTTATCTATCTTATTTTCTTTGCTTTATACAAATATATATCTACATGCCTCTATCTACAAAAAGTCTTAGCAGATTTTGATTGGGATTATGATAACCCTGTATACCAGTTTGGGGAGAAATAACATCTTTACCAAGGCTTCTAAACCACAAACTCAGTATATTTCTCCATTTATTTCAGACCTACTTAGATTTCCCTCATCAGCATTGTGTAGTATTCATAGTACAGGACCTATACATGTTTTGTTAAGTTTACACCTAAGTAATTCACATCACTGAGTAATTACAAATAAAATTGCAATTTTTTGCCACAAGATTTTTATTTATCTTTTATGAATATAATTTATTGTCAAATTGGCTTACATAAACACCCAGTGCTCATCCCAAAAAGTGGCCTCCTCAATCTCCATCACCTATTTTCCCTCTCCCCCACACCTCCATCTAAACTAAGTGAACATCTTAGTTTGTTCACTGTTTTTAAGAGTCTCTTGTGGTTTGTCTCCCTCCCTCTCTGTTTGTAAATATTTTTTCTCTTTCCCTTCCCCCATGGTCTTCTGTTTGGTTTCTCAAGAACCATATATGAGTGAAAAACATATGATATCTATCCTTCTCTGACTGACTTATTTCACTCAGCATAACACCTTCCAATTCCATCTATATTGCTTCAAATAGCATGATTTCATTCTTTCTCATTGAATGGCACTGTATTTTTAATTTGGGGATGCCTTTACTGTTAGTATATAGATTTATAATTTTTAAATATATTGACTTCATATCCTGTAATCTTTCTAAATGCACTTATTGTTTTAGGAAACTTTTTATAGAATTCTCAGAATTTTCTACACAGATGATCTATTTTATGTTGCTTGCACATAGAGGGAAGTTTATTTCTTCCTTTCTCATCTCTATGTCTTTTATAAACTTTTCTTATTTTATTGCCCAGGCTGAGACTTCCAGTACTATGTTGAAAACCAATGGTCTTTCAATGGTCTACCAATTAGTCTTTCACCAGTATGTATCATGTTAACTCTAGGGTTTTTTAGTGGATGTTTATCAAGTTGAGTTTGTTCTCCTCTATTCCTAGTTTCCTGAGAGTTTGGTGTTTTGTGTTTTTTGTGGGGTTTTTTTTTGTTTGGTTTTGGTTTTATTTTGCTTTGTTTTTTTCTTATTAATAAGTTTTCTTTGAATATGTATAAATATTGATAATTTTTTTCTCTCTGGTAATGGGGAATCTTACAATATTCACAAGTGGGAATATTTATTTATGATACTATTTTTCAGCTTCCTAAAAGTTTGTCTTCCAAAAATGTTGCTTTTTTTCATCTTATTGCCTACGGTATCAATCTAGAGTTTCTCATTCCCTTTAAGGTACATTTTATTCCCAGATAATCCCTATTAATATGCATATATATTGCCTGAAATGACAACCATATGATCCAGTGAATGCCTTTAAATACATGACCATGAATTTGTTGATCACCTTAGACAGAAAGGGCACTAGAAAGGCAAACATTGTGAGGGAAATCTGGGATAACTGTAAAGAAAATAATGAGATACTTTGAGATTTTTAAAATCCTGGAAAAGAATAATTGATAAGAGAAAATATAGATGATTTTGCGTATGGCAAGGACTTTTTAGAAACAGCTTCAAAGGCACAACCCATGAAAAATAGTTGATAAACTGTAATTTATTAAATTTTAAAATTTCTGCTTTGCAAAAGACAATGTTAAGAGAATGAGAAGACAAGCCACAGACTGAAAGAAAGTATTTGCTAACGACACATGTGATAAAAGACTATTATTCAAAATATACAAAGAATTCTTAAAATTCAGCAATAAGAAAGCAAACAAACCAATTTAAAAATGGGCCAAAGACTTTAACAAACACCTCACCAAAGAAGATACAGAGATGGCAAATAAGTATATGATAACATACTCTATACCATATGTCATCAGGGAAATGCAAATTAAAATAATTAGATACTACTACACAGCTAAAAGAATGGCACAAATACAGACACTGACAATACCAAATGCTGACAAGGAGGCAGAGCAACATAAATTCTCGTTTATTCTTGGTGGGAATACAAAATGTCATGGCCACTTTGGAAAACACTTTGAAGGTTTCTTATAGAACTAAACATATTCTATCATATGATCCAGCAAATCACACTTCTTGGTATTTACTGAAACAAGTTGAAAGATTATGTCCACACAAAAATGAGTACACAGATGTTTATAGCAGCTGTATTCATAATTGTCAAAATTTGAGAGCAACCAAGATGCCCTTGGGAAAAAAAAAAACCCAAAGATGGTACACTCAAATGGTAGAATATCACTTAAAGGAAATGAGCTAGAAAACCATGAAAAGACATGAAGGAACTTTAAATTCATATTACCAAGTGAAAGACAATCCAAAAATCCATATACTGTACGATTCCAAGGTATCACTTCCAGGAAAAGGCAGAACTATGAAGACAGTAAAAAGATAAGTGATTGTCAGAGTTTGGAGAAGAGAGAAGAATGGAGGAAGACAGAGCACAGAGGATTTGTGGGCAGTGAAAATATTCTGTATGATATCATAATGATGGATACATGCCTTTATACATTTATCAAAACCTATTGAGGCTATGCATGTGTGGGGACAGAAAGTATATGGGAAATCTCTGTACCTTCCCCTTAATTTTGTTGTGAACCTTCAGCTGCTCTAAAAAAATAGTACTTTTGAAACAGAAGAACGAGAAGAGAGAGGTGTGCTGAATGAAGAAGTCAACTAAGGAAAGCAAATGTGCTGCTCAATTGCTTGATGGCTTGCCTGAGCCTTCGGAGTTCACTTATTCCTTGTGTGCCTCTAGATTGTATGCTTACAAGGACAAGGAATTTTGACATGCATGTTAATATTTATTTATTTGTATTTAAGATTTTTAGGCCGTTATTTTTATTCGTATGTATCACTTCAGTTATTATTCATTGATTACCTTTTTTGTGTATCATTCTCCATGCTAAGTATATTTTCCCTTTTGATATTTCACAATCCAAAATGAATTTTTATACTTGATTTTGGCCAAAAGGCTAAGAAGCAACCAAAATGAATTTTTTAAATTCCTAGACAGCCACACTACAGCATGTTAAAGAAAAGGTGTTTTCGTGATCCAAACCTGGGCATAACTAGGTATATAAATAACAGTGAATTGAATGTATTAAATGTTTTAATGCTGACCCATTTGGCAGTACTCCTAAAACTCAGCCCAAATATCTTGGAAGTAATGCATGCTAATGAAACCAAAGAGGTGGAGACTGAATGAAAATAAGAGCTATAAATACTGGAGGCTTGTAATTAAATATGCTGAAGTGTACCAGGAAGATTTAAGTTCCACTAATTATCAAGAGTTTGGACCAAATGAAATATCTGTTCAATTATAGATTAACTCAGATAGTCAAGTCTTCATCGTTATCATTATTATTATTACTACTACTACTACTACTTAATGTTCAATAGCTTTAAAAATAGATATGTTTGGCCTCTAATAATTTATTCAGTATTTTGTTTAATAAACTTCCATTTGTTTCTTGATTTAGTTAAAGAAATTAACACCTTGAATTAATCTGGTTCTCAGTAAAGTTGTACTCTTTGGTTTTTTTTTGAATAGTTTACCTCCGTGTTAGTCTATCTAAGCTAATCATACAAGAGGCACCTTATAGGGATGCTGGAGTGGCTCAGTCAGTTAATCTCCAACTTTGGCACAGGTCTTGATCTTGTAGTTTGTGGGTTCAAGCCCCACGTTGGGCTCTTGTGCTGACAGCTCAGATTCTATGTCTCCCTCTCTCTCTGACCCTCCCTCACTCACACTCTGTTTCTCTTTATCTCTCAAAAATAAATAAACATTAAAAAATTAAAGAAATGAAGAGGCATCTTATAAATTATAAGGAAAGAAGGTATCTTAAAAATTGGTCCTATGTATCAAGAGGAAGACAATGTCAGTTTAAAACCTTCTGGAAGACCTTCTTATGGAGAAGGTGTAATTAAATTTTTAGGGATCACAAAGGAATATTCAAGGGACTTTGGAGCACAGAGTGAAGTATGAGAATGGACAGAGTAAGAAGAGTCTTACATCCTGAACAAATACATTAAGCGAAAAAGAGTGAAATTTTCAAATATGTGGCAACCTGGCTGTTGGAAGCGTGCCAAAGATTCCCCATGCTGCATCCCTGACTCATATCCCCTACAAGTCTAGGATCAAAGAAGTCTGCACCCTTTACTGCTTTTGCTTTAATCATGTACTTCTAATTCTATTATAGCATGGGATAGTTTCATAGGAATATACACATCTCATAATGCCATATTGCTAAATGACGATAATCTGTACACTTAATCAACAAATAGAGATTTACTACCTACTGTAAAGAAAACACCATGTAAGGACAAAAAAATTATTTTTATATAATTGACTCAGCCTTGCCCTTAAGGAGCTTTTAACTGGTAAAAGGATAAGAACTATAGACAAATAACAATACAATATAAATTTTTCTATAAGGGATATATACACACATATACATACACATACACACACACACACGCACACACACACACACACACACACACACACACACACGTTACAGGCTCTCAGAAAGAAAATAAAACCACATTCTTCCAATAACCTCTTAGTAAATGAATTAATTCGTGTCTCTGAATTTCAGTTTTATTTAAGCATTAAAGTAAAATGATAAACTATCTTCTATCTTCCTCCAGGCTTTATTTTACTGGAAAATAAACAAACAAAACCCAGAGTCCCTAACAGAGTATAGCACAATTCATGGGTTGGTTATCACTATGGTCCTCAAACAAAAATGACTCTGTAATAAGTACTTTGGGCTGTCTATTGTGGAGGGAGTGACTATGGATTGCTGGGACCAAAGCAGCTTCCATAACAAGAGCTGGATTTCTGGGCAAATCTTCTTCCTGCACAGCTTGACATACCATTATCCCAGTTCACCAGGTGGGGAATATACTGGCTATCCAGCTCTGAGATAGTGGAAGTAAATTGTAGACTCTGCACGAGATTAGTATTCTCATGGCCCAAGAAATGCTTCCTAAGTGAAATGTCTTTGGAGATGCATTAATTCTGTCTCAGAGCACCTGTACTATTCCATGACAGAAGAACTGATACATCATATTCGCAGGCCTGAATAATCTTCTGTGCTTGGACAAATAGAAGTGTCATGCCTCCTTATGTACCCAGCATTTTATTATAAGTGATATTCGAGAAAATGTTAATTCTTTTCGAATGTATGGTTAGCAAACTTAATGACCTTGATCAATAAGTCCATAATGAAATAAATTCTTTCATGGTAAATTGTCACACTTGGGATAATACATTATATGGTCGCCCTAATTATAAAAGACTTGTATCTAATTACTACCAAAAAAAAAAAAAAGAACATATTGTATTTGTACTTTCTGGTGTTTAATCTTCTGCTGATAGAATTTTCTATTGAACTATTTTCTAAAGAATTACCTAAGTTTATTGGTTACTTCTTATTTTTTAATCATGATGAAATAACAAAAATAAAATATCTTAACTTATTAATAACTTTCCTTTATACAATGTTTTATTAATGTATTGAAGTATAATAGGGTGTCCGTTCATTGTATAACTGTAGATTCTCGCCCACTGAGCTGAGATGTGCTCCATGCAACATTCAAATCTTTTAAATGTGCAATTCAAAAGATATACATTCAACAAACATTAATAATCCCCTACTCTATTCCAAGAATAGTACTAATCCTTAACAACTGAAAAATAAATAATGACAACTACTATCTGTATAGTGCTTACTATATGTTGGGCATTTTACCAATCATTTTGCCTATATTAGTTTATTTAATCTTCCTCACAAATTTATGAAGTAGGTATCAGAACTCTCTTTTTCGTGGGAAGACACTAAAACACAGAGGATTTTGCTACGTTATCCCAAGTAAAAAGTGATAAACAGCTAAAATGGGATTTGAACCCAGGAAGCCTGGCTAGAGCAAATAAAGTATGGCATCATCCCCATCCTAGACATAGCTTATGAATTTATTACAAAAAAGATTGAAATATTTTAATTTTTTTTCTGATAATTTTCACATCAACTGCGCCACATCATTGCTTCTTACCTGTGACCTCGAATTCCTCTCTGCTTGTCAAGTATGACAAAAGGACCAGAATGCACACACTCACTTTAGTTGACAGGGCTCTGGTGACAAGTGTTAGAAAAATGGAGCTAGGAATTCTAGAATGTTAAGTGCTTCATAGCTCTTAACTAAGATGTCATCAGGAAAACAACAAGCAAACAAATAGGAGTTAGATACTGACCTATCCAAGATATGTTCTAGGAAGAAAATTCTTTAGAACTTCTTAAAACTTATAGGACTTTTCTGGTGTTTAAGTAGGTGGTTCTATGCAGTATTGCTCTCATAATTTTAAAGCATAGGTAACAGCTAACAATTATAAAAAGAAGAACTGTGCAATTAAGTAGAAGTGAAGTTGTTGATGTGAATAAAACAACACGGCATATTAAAAGTTATTAAATTGTAAATCAGTTAACTAAAGTGGACTCTCTGGGCATATTTTGTTTGAAAAATTATCCCCATTCATTAGAAATGGAAAAAAACCTGGAAACACTAAAATTTCAAAGAGACTTTGACTGGTATGGATGACAGTTTTCTGCACATTGAAGCTCTCTATATTACAGTTAGAACTTTTTTAGTTATGCTGATTAGATTAAATGTTCCCATCCATAGAAACCCAATAGAAATGATATAGTTTAAGTTTCCAGATGCTGAAATATTACAAAAATGGAATTTGTCAAGAAGTAAATACCTATTTGTTCATTGGCTTGCCATTAATTTTTTACCCTTGTTTTTCCCTGATGTCATTTTCTTTTTAGATGTTGATAACAAGATTCAAGCTATAGGCAGTACACGGAGGTGACAGAGAGATGTCTTACTGATATGATATACCTCTATGAAATTAAGCTGAAAAGATTAAAATTAAAAAGAAAAGTTCCCAGTCTTTTAAAATTTGGTATAGCAATGAATGAATATATTTTTAATAGCTCATTGTCAAGTTGGTTTCTTTTTTTTCTTTTTATTTATTTCTAGGAGAGAGAGAGAGAGAGACAGCATGAGCAGGGGAGTGTCAGAGAGAGAGGGAGACTCAGACTCTGAAACAGGCTCCAGGCTCTGAGCTGGCAGTCAGCACAGAGCCCGACACGGGGCTCGAACCCATGAACAGCGAGATCATGACCTAAGCGAAAGTCGGTCACTTAACCGACTAAGCCACCCAGGCGCCCCATGTTGGTTTCCATATAATACTCAGTGTTCATCCCAACAAGTGCCCTCTCCATGCCCAACACCCCCCTTCCCTCTCCTCCACCCCCATCAACCCTCAGTTTGTTCTCAGCATTCAAGAGTCTCTCATGATTTGCCTTCCTCTCTCTCCCCAACTATTTTCACCCGTCTTCTTCCCCATGGTCCTCCATTAAGTTCCTCCTAATCTTCTTGTACATGCAAACATATGGTATCTGTCCTCTGCCTGACTTATTTTGATCAGCATAACACCCTCAAGTTCCATCCATGTTGCTACACATGACCAGATTTCATTCTTTCTCACTGCCATGTAGTATTCCATTGTATAGATAAACCACATCTTCTTGATGCATTCGTCAGTTGATGAATGAATATTTTTAATTGTTATTTTTAAAATACAATTACTTTCTTAGATAAATCCTTTAAATGTTGAGACTCCCTCCCCCCTTGTCTTTCAAACTACTTAAAAGGCTGGACAGTTTGGGAAAATGGGACACAGCTTTTATCCTCTGCATACCATAAGAATAATAATTTGGGGTATGAAAGGCAGTTTAGAAGAAAAAAATCAAGGAGAGAAGAGAATAAGGAAGAGTAAGAAGCACTTGAGGTAGGCCCTGCCCAGAGAGAAAGATCCAGGGATAAAAGCCATAGGAAAAGTATGACTGAAAGACATTCTGAGAGACAAGGGCATCTAACAGAGATTTCTTCAAGGTGTTGTTTATGGAAACATAGCAAACATCCCAGGCTGAAGCCCCCCCTAGACTCCCAATATTCCATAAAATCAACCACAATCACTGATGCTGTGTGTAAGTAGAAATGTGCTTATGTGGGTGAAATTATGAAAGGCAGATTACCCCTCTGAATAAATGCACAGAAGAGAAGAAAACACTTGGGAAGTATAATAGAAGCAGGAGTACGATGGCAGAGGAATCTAAAAGAATAACTATCCTCTGGGAATGCACAGAATTTTGGAGAAGGCTTTGGACTCTGACAAGCTCCAGAAATACGAGCTTAAAAAGCAATTTTAGAAGAAGGGGGCAAGACGGCGGAGAAGTAAGGAGCTCCGTACTTGCACTCGCAACCATACATCACACAGAAAAGATCTGAAGCCATTGGAAACCTTACAAAACCTGAGAGACTGGGAGAAAAAGGACGCAGAATCCACTGAGAAAGCCTTCTAACGTGAGTGCGAACCGGGGAAGGTAAAATCGGGCCGGGATCGGAGACTCCAGGGTGGGAGGCGATCCCCCTCTACCCTCTACAGGGAGTGAGAGAGGAAAAAGAGAGAGTCCGAAACAGAAAAACCTCCGCTCGGTGCATAGAAATACCGTACTTGTTGGAGCGCCTGGGTGGCTTAGTCGGTTAAGCATCCGACTTTCGCTTGGGTCGTGATCTCGCAGTCCGTGGGTTCGAGCCCCGCATCGGGCTCTGTGCTGACTGCCAGCTCAGAGCCTGGAGCCTGTTTCAGTCAGTGACTCCCTCTCTCTCTGACCCTCCTCTGCTCACGCTCTCTCTCTCTCTCTCTCTCTCTCCTAGAAATAAAATAAAAATATTTTAAAAAAAATCTTTAAAGAAAGACCGTACTTGCCAAATACCTGCACACCAGGTCCCCTCACGACAACTGGTCCTGGGGGAGGCTGAGCACACAAACTGCTTCTTTGTGCCGCTTCTGGAGGTTCGATTTCAGAGCAGCGGCGCGCCTGCCGCCATTGTAGCTCCAGGGCAGCTGGGACCCCTGAAAGAGCCGCGCAGACACCGGGCGTCCACGCTCCTGGCTGGCTGGAACTCAAGAGGGAAGGCAAAGAGCTTAAAACTGGGAAATTTGCCTGTGAGATCGTGTTTCGGGTGACGAGCCATAGAGAGACCCGGTTTTCCTCACTCCAGCGGGCTCAGGCTGCGCGGACCCGGCAGGCAAGCCCCCACTCATGCGCGCCAGCCCGACCCAGAGAAGGAAGCTGCGATTCTGACTCCGCCCCCAGAGCTCAGCAGGGAGCCTGGAATAGTCCGAGGGGGTTGTCTGGGACGCTGTGTCTAAGGCAACTTCAGCGGGGCGCGTGGACTGGGATTTGGAGATTGGAACTGGCCTGGGTTGAAGAGTGCAACCAACTTCGGCTGCGTCCCTGGAACAGGCAGTTGACACACCAAAAAAAAAAAAAAAAGTGAGCTGCAGCGCAGGATTCAAGAAGGGACTGGAGCACCGTCACTCTCCTCCCCACAATCGCCAAGGCAGAACCCCCGTCTGAGGCATCGGATCACGGCACGCCCATCCCTGCCTGAGAGGTGCCCTCCTCCCTTTTTTTTTTTTCTTTTTTCTCTTTCTTTATTCCTTTTTTTTTCTTTTCCTTTTTTCGTTTTTTTTCCTTTTTTTTTCTTCTTTCTTTTCTTTTTCCCCTTTCTTTTCTCTTTTTTTCTTCTTCTTTCTCTTTTCTCGTTTTTTTCCCCAAAACACTGACCTAATTAACTCTGGTCGCCAGCTTGCTTAAACAATCACAACAAGTCCATTCTATAAATGTAAATTCTACACCTACCAACTTTTTCAGCTATTTCTCTCAGGAGTAATTAGACTATATAGTTTCTCTGGATAATTCCAGCATCCTTCTCTCAACTACCAACCATATTCTACCCTTTACCTCTTTGAAAAAAGCTTCTTATCCCTTCTGCCTGTTCATTCTATTTCCAAATCTGCCTTGTCTCGACCTGCCTTCTCTCGTTTTCTCTATGCTCTTCAACCAGCACTGCATACACACGACTATTTAACTGTAGCTGGGAAATCCAGGTATATGCTTTAAACCGTTCTTTGTCCATCGGTTTTCTTCTTTTTTCCTTTTCTTTTCCCCTTTTTGACCCTTTTATGTATTTTATGCTCCCTATTATTCGCCCTCCCTCCTCCGTCTTTTCTATTAACTTTTTCGTTCTCCCTCTCGCGTTGCATGTTAGTTGAATCGGCCTGTGCGTTTGTGTGCTCCTGCTCCCTGTGTGTTTGTCTGTTTTCTTATCCAGGGCTACCTCAAGAAACAAGCTAGAGTACACAAGGTGAAGAGTCCCAGATATCACTACGAATAGGAAAATAAAATAGCTAAGGTCCCAACAAGAGTGACCGAGGGATACCATTCAAAAAACAATCTCTGAAAGGATAGGCCCTGGAAAGTCAAAGAGTTTCTTGGATATAGCAGTGCTCATAGAAACAGAGAGCATAACAGGTCTTTAAAACCAACAAGAGCCGGAAAGCTAACTAAAATGACGAAACGAAAGAGCTCTCCTCCAAAGAAACTCCAAGAAGAAATGACAGCTAATGAACTGCTCAAAACAGATATCAGCAGCATAAGTGAACAAGATTTTAGAATAATAATGGTGAAATTAATAGCAGGGCTTGAAAAAAACATAGGCGACATCAAAGAAACTATGGCTACAGACAGAATGGAAAATAAAAATAGGCATGAAGAATTAAAAAATGGGATAAATGAGATCCATAATAAATTAGAGGCCTCCAATGCACGGCTTGAAGAGGCAGAAAGGAGAATAAGTGATCTAGAAGACACCATTATACAAAAACAAGAAGCTGACAAAAAAAGAGACAAACTGATCCAGGAACAGGAAAGAAGAATTCGAGAGCTCAGCGACACAGTCAAACGCAACAATATCCGTATCATAGGAATCCCAGAAGAGGAAGAGAGAGGGAAAGGTGCTGAAGGAGTCCTGGAACAAATTATAGCAGAGAACTTCCCCGACCTGGGGAAGGAAGTCAATGTGGAAATACAAGAGGCTCAGAGGACTCCCCTCAGACGTAACTTGAATCGATCTTCTGCATGACATATCATCGTAAAAATGGCAAAATACAAGGACAAAGAGAATTTTGAAAGCAGCTAGGGAGAAAAGGGCCCTCACATACAAAGGGAAACCTATCAGAGTGGTGACAGACCTATCTACTGAAACGTGGCAGGCCAGAAAGGAATGGCAGGAGATCTTCAATGTGATGAACAGTAAAAATATGCAGCCAAGAATCCTCTATCCAGCAAGCCTGTCATTCAAAATAGAAGGAGAGATAAAAAACCTTTCCAACCAAACAGAAATTGAAAGAATTTGTCACCACGAAGCCAGCCCTACAAGAAATCCTGAGGGGGATGCTCTGAAGGAAAGGTTGCAAGGAACAAAGATTCCAGAGACACCACCACAAACATGAACCCTACAAAAGATACAAAGACTCTAAACCCACATATTTCAATAATAACACTGAATGTAAATGGGCTGAATGCTCCAATCAAAAGACATAGGGTAGCAGAATGGATTAAAAAACAAAATCCATCTATATGCTGTCTACAAGAAACTCATTTTAGACGGGAAGATACCTTCAGATTAAAAGTAAGGGGATGGAGAAATATATATCATGCTACAGGAAATCAAAAGAAAGCCAGAGTAGCGATACTTATATCAGACAAACTGGACTTTAAAACAAAGACAATCACCAGAGATGAAGAAGGGCACTACATAATAATTACAGGGTCCATCCATCAGGAAGAACTAACGATCATAAATGTCTACGCACCGAATATGGGAGCACCTAAATATCTAAAACAATTAATCACAAACAGAAACAAGCTTATAGATAAGAATGTGCTAATAGCAGGGGACTTTAATACTCCGCTTACAGCAATGGATAGGTCAACCAGACAGAAAATCACTAAAGAAATAATGGACTTGAAAGATACATTGGACCAGATGGACCTGACGGATATATTTAGAACTTTACATCCTGAGGCCAGGGAATTTACTTTCTTCTCAAGTGCGCATGGCACATTCTCCAAGAGAGATCACATACTGGGACATAAAGCAGCCCTCAACAAATAGAAAAGAATAGAGATCATACCATGCACAATGTCAGATCACAATGCTTTGAAACTTGAAATCAATTACAGGAAGAAGTCTGGAAAACTTCCAAAAACATGGAGGTTAAAGAACACCCTTCTAAAGAATGAATGGGCCAATCAGGCAATTAGAGATGAAATTAAAAAATATATGGAAACAAATGAAAATGAAAACACAACAAATCAAAATCTATGGGATGCGGCAAAGGCAGTCCTAAGAGGAAAGTACATTGCTCTCCAGGCCTATTTCAAGAGATTAGAAAAAGCGCAAGTCCAAAATCTAACAGCTCACCTAAAGGAACTAGAGGCAGAGCAACAAGAACGCCCTAAACCCAGTAGAAGAAGAGAAATAGTAAAAATTAGAGCAGAAATAAACAACATAGAGACCAAGGAAACAATTGAACAGATCCATGAAACCAAGAGTTGGCTTTTTGAAAAAGTAAACAAAATTGACAAACCTCTAGCCAGACTTATCCAAAAGAAAAGAGAGAGCACCCAAATAGACAAATTTATGAATGAAAATGGGCTTATTACAACCAACCCCTCAGAAATACAAGCAATTATCAGGGAATACTATGAAAAATTATATGCCAACAAATTGGACAACTTAGAAGAAATGGACAAATTCCTAAACACACACTCACTACCGAAATTCACACGGGAAGAAATAGAAAACCTGAACAGACCCATAACGAGTGAAGAAATTGAATCAGTGATCAAAAATCTCCCAACAAATAAGAGCCCTGGACCTGATGGCTTCCCTGGGGAATTCTACCAGACATTTAAGACAGAATTAATCCCAATTCTTCTCAAGCTATTCCAAAAAATAAAAAGCGAAGGAAAACTCCCGGACTCATTTTATGAAGCCAGCATCACACTGATCCCCAAGCCAGACAGAGATCCAACAAAAAAAGAAAACTACAGGCCAATATCCTTGATGAATACGGATGCAAAAATTCTCAACAAGATCCATGCAAATCAAATCCAGCAGCATATAAAAAGATTCATCCACCAAGATCAAGTGGGATTCATTCCTGGGTTACAGGGCTGGTTCAACATTCGCAAATCAATCAATGTGATACCATCATATCAATAAAAGAAAAGATAAAAACCATATGATCCTGTCAATAGATGCAGAAAAAGCATTTGACAAAATACAGCATCCCTTCTTAATAAAGACTCTCGAGAAAGTTGGGATAGAAGGAACCTACTTAAACATCATCAAAGCCATCTATGAGAAGCCTTCAGCTAACATCATCCTCAACGGGGAAAAACTCAGAGCTTTCCCCTGAGATCAGGAACACGACAGGGATGCCCACTCTCACCACTGCTGTTTAACATAGTGCTGAAAGTCCTAGCATCAGCCATCAGACACCAAAAGGAAATCAAAGGCATCAGAACTGACAAAGAGGAAGTCAAAGTTTCACTCTTCGCAGATGACATGATACTCTACATAGAAAACCCGACAGACTCCACCAGAAGCCTACTAGAACTGATCCAAGAATTCAGCCAAATTGCAGGGTACAAATTCAATGTACAGAAATCAGTTGCATTTTTATACACCAACAATGAAGCAACAGAAAGAGAAATCAAGAAACTGATCCCATTCACAATTGCACAAAAAACCATAAAATACCTCGGAATAAACCTAACGAAGGAAACAAGAGATCTGTATGATGAAAACTATAGAAGAGTTATGAAGGAAATTGAAGAAGACACAAAGAAATGGAAAAACATTCCATGCTCATGGATAGAAAGAATAAATATAGTTAAGATGTCATTACTACCTAAGACACTCTACACATTCAATGCAATTCCAATCAAAACTGCACCAGCATACTTCTCAAAAGTAGAAGAAACTATCCAAAAATTTGTATGGAACCACAAAAGACCCCGAATAGCCAAAGTAATCCTGAAAAATAAAACCAAAACGGGAGGGATCACCATCCCAGACTTTAACCTCTACTACAAAGCTGTCATCATCAAGACAGTATGGTATTGGCACAAAAAACAGACACATAGACCAATGGAACAGAATTGAGAACTCAGAAGTGGACCCAAAAGTATACAGTCAACTAATCTTTGACAAAGCAGGAAAGAATATCCGATGGAAAAAAGACAGCCTTTTTAACAGATGGTGTTGGGAGAACTGGACAGCAACATGCAGAAGAATGAAACTAGATCATTTTCTCACACCATGCACAAAAATAAACTCAAAATGGGTAAAGGACCTGAACGTGAGACAGGAAACTATCAACACCCTAGAGGAGAAAGCAGGAAACAACCTCCTTGACCTCCACTGCAGCAACTTCTTACTTGATACATCCCCAAAAGCAAGGGAATCAAGAGCAAAAATAAACTGTTGGGACCTCCTCAAGATTAAAAGCTTCTGCACAGCCAAGGAAACAACCCAGAAAATTAATAGGCAACCAACGGAATGGGAAAAGATAATTGCAAATGACATATCAGATAAAGGGTTGGTATCCAGAATCTACAAGGAACTCACCAAACTACACACCCGAAAAACAAACAACCCAGTGAAGAAATGGGCAGAAGATATGAACAGATACTTCTCCAAAGAGGACATCCAGATGGCCAACAGACACATGAAACGATGCTCAGCATCCCTCCTCATCAGGGAAATACAAATCAAAACCACACTGAGATACCACCTCACGCCAGTCAGAGTGGCTAAAATGAGCTAATCAGAGAACTCTAGATGCTGGCGAGCATGTGGAGAAATGGGCACCCTCCTACACTGTTGGTGGGAATGTAAACTGGTACAGCCCCTCTGGAAAACAGTGTGGAGGTTCCTAAGGAAACTAACAATAGAACTCCCCTATGACCCAGCAATAGCACTGCTAAGAATTTACCCAAGGGATACAGAAATGCTGAGGCATAGGAGCACATGTACCCCAATGTTCATAGCAGCACTCTCCACAATAGCTAAAACCTGGAAAGAGCCTAAGTGTCCATCAACAGATGAATGGATCAAGAAGATGTGGTTTATCTATACCATGGAATACTACATGGCAATGAGAAACAATGAAATCTGGCCATGTGTAGCAACATGGATGGACCTTGAGGGCGTTATGCTGAGCGAAATTAGTCGGGCAGAGAAAGACAAATATCATGTGTTTGCACGTATAGGAGGATTAGGAGGAAGTTAAGAGAGGACCAAGGGGGAGAAGAAGGGCGGAAATGGTGGGGGAAAGGGAGAGAGGCAAACCATGAGAGACTCTTGAATGCTGACAAAAACTGAGGACTGATGGATTTGGGGGGGAGGAGGGGTGGGCATGGAGGAGGACACTTGTGGGGATGAGCACTGGGTGTTATGTGGAAACTAATTTGACAATAAACTATTTGTAAAAAAAAAAATAAAATAAAAAAATAAAAAGCAATTTTATATGGATCTCAAGGGGAAGGGATGCTGTATCCGCCAACTCTGTTATATTATCCTGTTTAAAGAAAAGTTCTTTTGATTAGAAGGATACAGTTTTGAGTAGCAATAAAAATGTAAGAACAGGAAAGTCACAGAGGATAAGTAGACGATGCTCATCCAGACCTTCTGCAGAGAAGAGAACGTCTTGCTAAGGACTGAACAACTCACTTCCTGATGCCCTTGGTGGAGGCAGATGCATTAAATTGCTATAAACAGATGACATTAAGTAAATCTTATCACTAAATATCCTCCTTGTTTTATCCATGGTTAGAAATTAATATTCTGACTAAAATTTGCCTAGTTCATTTACTACACTGATTATTATGCTACTTGTCAAAAATTGATAAAGTGACTTTTAAATTTTATACCACATTTCTACAGCTTAGCCAATGGGAACCTATCAGTGAAAATAGATGTATGTAAAGACTGAAAGATCAGATTTACTGGTATGCTAGACCAGATACGAGACCATAGCACATAAGCCTTTTGGTATGTAAACTGTAGGACTTCTAAGAAAACAAACCAGGGGCACCTGGGTGGCTCAGTCGGCTAAGCGTCCCACTTCGGCTCAGGTCATGATCTCACTGTTCGTGGGTTTGAGCCCCGCATTGGGCTCTGTGATGACAGCTAGCTCAGAGCCTGCAGCCTACTTCTGATTCTGTGTCTCCCTCTGTCTCTGACCCTCCCCTGCCCACAATAAATAAAACATTAAAAAAATTTTTTTAAAAAAGAAAACAAACCAAGTTGGTCTCTACAATGATAAGCAATTATTCTCAACATGTAACTTTTTAACTTCAATATCTTGACAACCCACAGCAGTTAGTTCATTCCACTGTAAATAGATCGTAGCTTGGACAAGCTAATAAAATATAAGGCACATAATACAACTACATACATACATAATATGTAGAGGGAACACACTTCTCCTATTTCATGTAACTTCCATATTTTTATAAAGACCTGAGTAGTCAGTGAAATGATAGCCATTATTATTTCACTGTTTATAAAAATAATGTAATTAGAACTATTTAGAATGTTTATTCATTTTCCTTCCTCCCTTTATTGTCTCGATTAGTCAAATTAAGAATTACTTTTTCATCATTTTCTCACACCATACACAAAAATAAACTCAAAATGGATAAAGGACCTGAATGTGAGATAGGAAACCATCAAAACCCTAGAAAAGAAAGCTGGAAACAACTTCCTTGACCTCAACCGCAGCAATTTCTTACTTGACACATCCCCAAAAGCAAGGGAATCAAGAGCAAAAATAAACTGCTGGGACCTCATCAAGATTAAAAGCTTCTGCATGGCAAAGGAAACAATCAATAAAACTAATAGACAACTGACGGAATGAGAAAAGATAGTTGCAAATGACATATTAGATAAAGAGCTAGTATCCAAAATCTATAAGGAACTCACCAAACTCCACACCCGAAAAACAAACAACCCAGTGAAGAAATGGGCAGAAGACATGAACAGACACTTATCCAAAGAGGACATCTGGATGACCAACAGACACATGAAACGATGCTCAGCATCCATCCTCATCAGGAAAATACAAATCAAAACCACACTGAGATACCACCTCTTGCCTGTGAGAGTGGCCAAAATGAACAAGTCAGGAGACACTAGATGCTGGCGAGGATGTGGAGAAACGGGCACTCTCCTACACTGTTGGTGGGAATGTAAACTGGTACAGCCCCTCTGGAAAACAGTGTGAAGATTCCTCAAAAAAGTAACAATAAAACTCCCCTATGACCCAGCAATAACACTGCTAGGAATTTACCCAGGGGTTACAGGAGTGCTGATGCATAGGAGCACATGTACCCCAATGTTCATAGCAGCACTCTCCACAATAGCCAAAACATGGAAAGAGCCTAAGTGTCCATCAACTGACAAATGGATCAAGAAGATGTGGTTTATCTATACAACGGAATACTACATGGCAATGAGAAAGAATGAAATCTGGCAATGTGTAGCAATGTGGATGGAACTTGAGGGTGTTATACTGAGCAAAATAAGTCAGGCAGAGAAGGAAAGATACTATATGTTTTCACGTATAGGTAGATTAGGAGAAACTTAACAGAGGACCATGGGGGAGGAGAAGGGGGAAAATAGTTGGGGAGAGGGAGAGTGGCAAACCATGAGAGACTCTTGAATGCTGAGAAAAAACTGAGGGCTGATGGGGGTGGGGGGAGGGGGAGGGGGATGATGGGCATGGAGAAGGGCACTTGTGGGGATGAGGACTGGGTGTTATATGGAAACCAAACTGACAATAAACTATTTTTAAAAAGTTATTTTTTGAGCAGAGTATTTGATTTTTGATACACTCTATAATTTCATGATATGCCCATAATTTAAATGCTGATCAAGTTTTATGAAAAATTAGCTGTTAGCTGTACCTTCACTCTTTCTTTAAGCCAGGCAGACTTTATACACTGGTGAATCTCTTAAGGAGCAGCTGTATAAAAACAGAGGAGGAATAGCATATATTTTGCAAAATGAATAACACCAGTAAAGGGTTCATAGATGAGAGGCACACAGTGAATTCACATAATGAAGATCTCAATGAGACTAAAGGGCAGGTATATTAAGAACAAAAGGACAAAAACAAGAGTTATTGATACCTATAATTAATGTTTATAGTTTATGATTCCAGAAAAATTATAATTAAAAGTAAGGGAAATATCAAGAGTCAATTTGTTATTTCAACCATGGTAGAGGTTGGTAGCTGATATTATAAGGAAAGAATCTCAGAGAAGGAAGATTGGAAGGAGATCCAATCATAATGTCAATTGCACCTGCAGGCCCAGGCCCAGGCCCAGGAGTAGTGCTGGAGAACATAGAAGGGGCAGTAAAGGGTTCAAAGAATCCAGGATCTGAATAAGGGTTCTTTTGCACTTGACTGCCAGGTTTTCAACAGAGATTTCAGGAAATTGTCCCCATCTATTGAAGTTGGATGTATTAATTTTCTTATTGAATTGTTAAAGGATTAAAAACATAAAATATGCCAGCAAGTACAGAATGCCTGTCACAGGATAAATGGTCAATATGTAATAAGAAGTATCATTAGAAATCTTAACCTTAATTAAATACCTATTATGGCTATACTTTGGAAATTTTTCATTAAGTAAGGAAGTAAAAGGCAGCAGTTTTGTGAGCAGTGTAAGAAATAGGGGGGTTGATTTAACCAGTAGTAGTGGTTCTGGAGTACCTAGCTTAAATAATCTAGTCAGTAGGGAAGAATTGATGATCAGTATTATATTGAATATCCCAGAAAGAGATGCCTCTTGCAGCTTTTATTTTGATTTCTAGACAAACAGAAGAGAAATGAGAGACATAATGGGATTAACAAAGTAAGGACCTGGAAATACTACTCTACTTCTGTCTTAAAGAATGCCTGGACTAAAGGCTGTCCGATTAGTCTCAGATCTTCCTCAGCCTCTTTGGGACTCTCCTCCTCTGATTATCCCTCAAGTTGCTCCGGTTGGTCGATGCTTTTTTCACACTCTATACACCATCATAACTTCAACGAACCACTGTGTTCGTCAGGGTCCTACTGAGAAGCAGTAAGATGGAATTAAACAAGCTAGGATTTTATTAAGGGAAATGCTGAATGGGGGTGGGGAGAGGGAAAATGAGGAAACAGAGAGGGCCAGGAAAAATGTTGAGTGGAAGCTTCCTAGACTGACATGCCACGTAAGAAACGTTTGCAAAAGCCTGTAGGGACTCCTTTGGCCAACGCTGGTGGACAAGCTCTCCCAAGAGTGGGTCTGACATCTTTGTCTCTCTGCTCAGTCACTGGCACAGCGGTGGTGGGTGTGGCCTCGGCCTCGGCGAGGCATTTCAAAGCTCAGCTGCTGGTGCTCTTCTGGTGGTCAACGGGTGTGCTTTCAAGGCCTCCGAACCAACTGAACATTCGTAACTCCCCATATCAGTCCCTGGTAGAGACTTCATTCCCAAGTTCTGGATTAATTTAAATGCCTACATTATATTTCTCAATTAAGATCCCACAGGATTCTCCAAGCCAATGAGTCCCAAGCTAGAATCACCAACTTTTCCTGTCTTCTTTCCTAACACTCCTACTTCAATCTGTTATTCTGGTCCACTAGGTTTAAAAGCAACAAAATCTCTCCAGTTAACCCAACATGAGTTAAGCCTGAAATCTAAAGTCCTCAAATATTTCCCCCCTTTTATCTCCATCAATATTATCCAGCATGATCCCTAACCTAAGTCTGTCCCTCTTCATCATCATTACCTTAGATTATTGCAAGACCCTAGTATCTTTGACTCTATCAGTTTCAATAGGCTCCTGACTTCTGTACTTGTCTTCAGAGAAGGGAAAATTCAAGGGATAGTTTGACATAATATGTGAAATGATTTTAATATTTTTAATTATCATTTTTATATTTTAAAGGTATATGCAACAGTATTTATGAATGAAATCAGAAGAAGCCTGGGATTTGCATCAAAATAATCAAAAGAAAGAAGGTAATTAGTTAGACGTACAGCAGGCAATGAATTGAAAATAGATTAAATTGAGGGACAGCCATATGGAAGTGTATTATTATACCATTCTCTGATTTATATGTGTTTTACATTTTTTCCACAACAGGAAGTATTTTAAGGGCTGTTGGAAACAGAACTAATGACACGGAAGAGAAATGAGAGGACATGCTTAGTATAAAGAAATTTATAGGTGTCTAGTGCGTAGAGATGGTGAAATATATAGGTACGATTTACAATGCTAACAAGTTGATGAGAATATCAAATTTTATAATAAGTAAACAATAAAGGAAACAAAATAAGTGCAAGCAGATATCTGTGTATATGCCTGTGCATATACGTGCAGGGCTGTATGAGAATAAAGGTGGGAGGGTAGTAAAGAAGATCCAAGTATGTCAACAAAAGAAAAAGAAACTAAATGCAAGCTCTTAGCTTTGGGGAACTGCAGAACAGTTTTTGATTGCAAGAAACCAATGTCCTGATCCGTGGGCAGTCCCATTACCTCACCATCAAGGGAGATGTTCCAGAGCATGCACCTGTAAAAATGTGAGAAGACCTAGAAATTAATTTCCTTCTGATGGCAGTTGCATATGGAAATTTTCAAAACTGGCACCTCAGATGTTCCTTTAACATTGAAGCACCTTTAAGATTTTGGAGCCCTTATACAATACACATAATTGAAGGTGATATTTACTGATCGATTTTCACTGAGACTGTAGAGAGACAGACGAAGGTACCATCTCTACCCATGCCCCAGGCCCCAGCCCTAACCTGTGGTGCCCTGGAGAACACAACAATATTAAAGGAGTCATTCTTTACTCTTGATTATTGATTTCATCTAATTTTCATTCTGTCACTCATGATAGATACAGTTAATTTTTGCTGTTCTTTATGTATATTGGACATTGTCATTTATACCATTAATCATATGCATAATTGTCATAAGAACAGAAATGCCTTTTCTTAGACATTTCATTCTAGAATATAATTATCCAGACATCCTGCTGTTAATGGCATTGAATCCTAATTACTTTAAAATGAAGTCATTTTTCATAAACGTAAAGCCTGCACCACACGTGTTTACAGTAAGTAGATGGGACAATATTATAAAATTTATTACCTAAGGTAGGGCTCATTTTCTAGAAGTTGATTTAACTGCTCAGCTTCCTAGCATTGCATTTTTTTTTTTGACCAATGTCATTAGCATATGATAAAGCTTACCAGGTCATATTTAGTCTAAACAATGATGGTAGAAATTATACCTCACTGAAAGCTGACATTCATAACTGCTTTGCAAACAACATGGTAAATGACAAACTCCCTCATGACACAAACTGGGCCACTAGTTAAATGACATCCTCCATTATGATTATTTTTTCTGGATTTAATGAAAGATAAATTATGTCAGAGAAGTGTACCAACAAATTATAATTTGTGATCTAATGATAGGAGTCATAACCTAATAATTATACATTACATTTCCATGGTGTTATATACTTTTCAGATTATTTTCACATCCATTGTCATATCTGATTTTAAATATTTTATTTTTATATTTATGTATTTAAAGTTCTGTTCACATGACCAACTCCTGCAAAACCTTCGTACATTCCTTATGAATTACTGATGAACTTAGTACTCTCAAATGTTTGCCTATTCATTCCTCTTCTTAATTTAAGAATTAAGAAAAATATGCATATATGTTGTCCAAAAATAAAATGAATTTAAACTAAAAAAATTATCTATGCTTTCAGTTTGTTTTTCCATCTCCCTTACCATTTTTTAAGTTTATTTACTTATTTTGAGAGAGAGAGAACACAAACAGGGGATAGGGAGGGGCAGAGGCAGGGAGAGAGAGAGAATCCCAATCAGGGTTCATACCATCGGCACAGAGCCTGACACAGGGCTTGAACCCAGGAACCATTAGATCATGACCTGAGCCTAAACCAAGAGCCAGATGCTTGACCTACTGAGCCACCCAGGTGCCCCACTATCTCCTTTACCATTTATCGACATCTGCGTTTATTCAATCCTTTCACCACAAAGACAGAATTCACTTTTTTCCCTTTCAAGTCTTAGTCACTGATATATTAGAATTTGTATTAATCTTTAAAGAGCACTTCTTAAGGCAATATTCCAAATAATTTCTGTACCTTCTTCTTGTTCTACCTCCTTTCAATTCCGTCAATATCATATTCAAGTCTATCAATTTGTGTAAAGCTACTCTGATATTTCTTTGTGAAATGTTTTGCTAGTTTACCATCTTAATAATCTCCATTCCATTATCATTCATACATGATTTCACTGCATTACATTTTTCTGTTACCACACATCTGTTTTGGGGACATGGGAAAATAGACAATCTCCCAATTTTGTAGAAGGAAATTGGGAAAAACACTCTAGAACATCATTTGTCAACATATGTTAAGATATTTTTTACTTACTCACCTCAAAGATATAATTCATTATGCAAAGATTTAAGCATTAAAAGATTTATCACATCATTATATTTTTTGAACATGAAACATTTATAATCTGGAAGTGGCTATATAACATAAGCAATTACCAATGAACATTGATACAGTTAATAGATACAGGATATATATACACATATACATATATATGTATGTATATATATAGTGGAATATTATTCAGGCATAAAAATGAAATCTTGTCATTTGCAACGATGTGGATAGAGCCAGAGAGTATAATGCTAAGTGAAATAAGTCAGTCAGAGAAAGACAAGTATCATATGATTTCACTCATTTGTGGAAATTAAGAAATGAAACAAATGAGCAAAAGAAAAAGAGAGAGAGAGAGACAAACCAAGAAATGGACTCTTACTTATAGGAACAAACTGGTGGTTGCCAGAGGGGAGGTGGGAGGGAGGATAGGTGAAATAGGTGAAGGGAATGAAGAGTACACTTACCATAATAAACACTGAGTAATGTATAGAATTATTGAATCACTATATAATACACCTGGACTAATATAACATGTAAGTTAATTATACTGGAATTAAATTTAAAACTTAAAAAAAGAGGTATGTACCAATCTGCCACGTGGGTTCAAAGCATCTGTCTTCTACAGGCCAACAGTATGATAGACGTGGTAATGAAACTCTAAATCTGCATTTATCATGGGCATGATGAAGCAACTTCTTCATGGAGTTGTTGAGAAAATAAAAAGAATAACAATAAAACTTGTAACACATATAATAAGTGTTCAATATAAGTTAGTTACTAAAATTACATTTTTGTTATTTTTTTTTGCTTTGTTTTATTATTGAGATATAATTGACATGTATCACTGTGTAAGTTTAAGGTGTACAGGATAATGGGTGACTTACATCTATTCTGAAATGATTACCATAATAAGTTTAGTTAGCATGTATCACCTCATATATACACAATGAAAGGAGAAAACAAAGAAAGAAAAAATAAGCCTTTTCTTGTGACAAACTCTTAGAGTTTACTCTCTTAACAACTTTCTGAGGTATCATACACCAGTCCCAACTAGAGTCATCAGATTTTACATTATATCCTTACATTCCACATATAAGTGAGATCATACAGTATTTGTCTTTCTCTATCAGACTTATTTTGCCTAACATAATGCCTTCAAGGTCCTTCCATGTTGCAAATGATAGAATTTCCTCAGTTTTTATATCTAAAAAATATTCCTCTCTCTCTCTCTCTCTCTCTGTGTGTGTGTGTGTGTGTGTGTGTGTGTGTGTGTGTCCATTCTTTAACCATTCATGCACTTTGGCTGTTTCCATGTCTTGGCTATTGTAAATAATGCTGATATCAACACAGGAGTGCAGATCGCTCTTCAAGTTAATGTTTTCATTTCCTTTGGATATATTCCAAATGGAATTTCTGGGTCAGATCATACTTCTACTTTTAATTTTTTTGAGGATCTTTTATATAGTTTTTCATAGTGGCTGAACCAGTTAACATTCCTAGCAACAGTGCATGAAGATTTCCTTTTCTTCATGTCCATGTCACCATTTACTGTTTCTTGTCTTTTTTTTAATTTTTAAATATTTTTCATTTATTTCTGAGATACAGAAACAGTGTGAGCAGGAGAAGGTCAGAGAGAGAGGGAGACACAGAATCTGAAACAGGCTCCAGGCTCTGAGCTAGCTGTCAGCACAGAGCCCAACGTGGGGCTTGAACCCATGAACCATGTGATCATGACCCGAGCCGAAGTCGGATGCTCAACCAACTGAGCCACCCAGGCGCCCCAATGATGATGGCCATTCTAACAAGTATAAGATGATATCTCATTGTGTTTTTTATTTTCATTTCCCTAATGACTAGTAATGTTGGGCATCTTTTCATGTACCTACTTCAGTATTTTTAATAGAGAAAATTTGAAAACCATGCATATATCTTACACTACTTAAAAACTGAAGAAGTAAATTATGCTCTCACCACACAGCAAATATGAAGAACATTTCTAAAGCAACATGGCTCTCTGTTTTTTATTTTTTATTTTTTTTTATTTTTTTTGGCTCTATTTTTTATCATTGCTCTTATCGTGTCTTATTGTTATCCTTGTTTCTTCCACTGCTACCACCAATATGTCAAGGTCTCTATGTGGTCTCCTCAGTTTTCATGGCTTTTAAAGTATAGAACAGCTGAAAAGATTTGAGTCAACTAGACTTCAGGTTCCCCACTACCAGGTTTACTTAGACAGCTAATAATGTCTCTCCATACCTCTGTCCTACCAAATCAGAGAACTAGATAAAATATTACCAGTTCAGCCTCTACTTGATAAATATTTCAAGACAGATGCACTTGTTTGAGAATTTGTTTTATATAGATAAAGGTATCACAAAATTAATCCATATATATTTTCTAATACCTGGTGCCCCTAAAATGGGTATCATTAAATTCAATTTTATTACCCTTCCGCTGATACCTCATCACTGGGGGAACAGGAGGTATTTGCAGGACTAGACACACAGACATATGGGATTTTGTGGGGCTGAACACAACAGATTTCACAGTTTATGGGCTTTAGACTCATATAGCTTATATGTTCAATTTCCAAGCCCAACATGGTCTTTAATGAATCTATTTAAAGTTATGCACATAAATAGTTTTATTTTTATTGAAGGAAATACTTATGAGGAAAAGCTAGAGTAGCAAAGAGGGATACAAAATTAAAATGCAGTTTGAGCCTAACTATATAGATAATATGCCCAGATGGAAAGATGTGTGCTAGTATAAATTTCTCCCCATAGAGGAGACTCTTGCCCTGAGGACTGAAATATTTGGAGAGCTTCTTCAAGCTATCCAAGCCACCACTATCTACAAATGAAAGATTATTATCAATTTCCATTAAGGACTACATTTCTTTCAGCCCTCTTCTATACATGTGAACACACACACACACACACACACACACACAAATACACAAGCATATGTTTTGAGACTCACTGGTGGACTGGAATTATTTATGGGAAAGTCTTAAAAATGTAAACTGCTAGATGGCAAAAAAAGAAAATGATACGAAAAACTGTACAGAAATCCTAAGGGCTAACACTAGTTAGTAAGATATGAATAGCTTTTAAAATAAGCTTTATTGTACATGTTTTCCATAATAGATGTGTAATTTTAGAACCAGAAATAATGAGTATTTATGTATTATTTTTTAAACCTACTTTAGGCAGAGCCCTTGTGTTTCAAATCTGGCAGAATTCATTAACTGCTCTCAATTCCCCCATTTAAAAAAATCTTATTAATATTGAAATACAAAAGAACTAATCTTTGTAATAGTCTGAATTGCTGTTATATGGACTTTCTCTTCCTCCAGGAATTCATGCAAACTGGTCACTAAGTCAGCAAAGACATTTCATAAGACATGAACACACTTAACACCAGGAGAAAAACCCACTCTGCCTGTAAAAGATGTAGTAGTAGTAGTAGTAGTAGTAGTAGTAGTAGTAGTAGCAGCAGTAGCAGTAGTAGTAGTAGGAATATTTACTGACTGTTAAATATTTACCAAGCACACTGTTCTCATATGTATAAAAGTAGAAATCTTACAACCTCAGAAGTAGGTATTCCTTTTGCTTCTTTGTGAGGAAAGTAACTGAGGCGCAGAGAGATTAAATAACCTGCCGAAATTCACTTTGAATAGTAGAGCCCAGAACTGTGGCCACACAGATCACTTCTAGAATCCACTCTATTAATCCATATTTCAATAAATAATAGATAGTTCAACTGGCACCAGAAACTCCATTATCTATTTTCACTTGATTTCTAACTATGTCTAAAACTCCTTTCTAAATCCAGTTGCTAGCCCATCACAAGGTCTCATTAAAGAAATCTGGAGTGTTTTTAATATAGTTATATTATTATTATATGTCCTTTGATCATTTCACTTCTTAGTATTCTTTTTAATTTATTTTCTTAGATGTCCATCTTTACTTCTATATACCTTTTGCATTTTTCTTTTCAATTGGGGGGATCCATAATTGATTGACTTTATTAATGTTTTCATTAAATAGAATAAGATTTCTTAACCTCTTTTCTTTTATTATTTTTAGGATTATCTTCTGAATAAGTGACCATGTACTTAACAGGCACCAATATTGCAGCAGTCTAAAATCTAGAAGGAGAATACTTAGATGATCTTATCATTCACAAGCTTATAGATGCATAACGTTGGCTAGAATCTACAATTAAATTACTCAACAGAGGCTTATGTGTCATTCCAGAAAAATAACATAAATTTCAATTTCTTAAATAAATTCCTTAATATTATTCACTTTTACATCATAACTGTTTTTTAGCATCCCCATATTATTTGTCACTCATCCAGCTATGTTTCCTTAGTACTTCATTCATTCATTTATTTAATTCATATGCATTTATTATCTAGCCTTTGTTAGACATTGTGCCACACTCTGGAATTCAGGAATTACAAACATAGCTCTAGCCTTCAAATATTATAGCTCTTAGAGGATATAAACAAAAAATCAATTACAACTTAGGAGAGTCTTTTATGGAAATAAAGAAAGGATACCTGATGATCTTCGAGAGTGGGAGGAGGAGTGGTTAGAAAGATGATATCAGTAAATATTTCCTCAAAAAACAGATTAGTAAAAGCCTGCTTGAAAGTACTGGAATTAGCTAAGGACAAATGTGGATGTGGATGTGAGTGTATAGGCTGTGTGTGCATATGTGCGTGTGTGTGTGTGTGTGTGTGTGTGTTCATATTGTGAGTGAAAGAGCAGAGAGACTGGCAAGATAGGAAGAATTCCGAAAAGGAAACAAGTAGTTTGGGAGAGACGTTATTATACAACATCACTGCCTGTACCTGCACTTGCAGTAGCTCAATATGAACACAGCAAAGGACAAAGCCAAAATGGTTTTTAGAGATCAAATACCTTCATTCTTCTGCTTACACATTAATCAACTCTACAATTGTACAATTTTGTACAGAAGACATGGACCATCACTAGACGGTTTTAAGCAAGGAATTGTGTGAGCCAATGTTCCTTTAGCAAGGCCACTCAGGCATTATTCTGGATTGGACTGTAGGTAGGGCCAGTTAGTAGGTAGCTGCATCATTAGAAGTATAATAAGCATCTGAACCAAGGCATAGAGTAGAAAAGGAAAGCAATTGGTGAAGAAGCATGCCAGATTCCTGGCATGAAATTTTAGGTGAGTGGTCATGGGATCAAGGCAGGGAATATGGAAGAATTGGTTGAGGGAAATGGGTAGAGATGAGGAATTTAATTTCTGACACATTGAGTGTGAGGTGCCTATGGAACTGGCAGGTAGAGCCATCCAGTTAAATGCAATTGTCTGAATAACAGGTCTGGACTGGTAATATAAATTTATGTTTCTTTATGATGGCACAACAGATAAAGACACGGGATTGTATGTAATTATCAAAGAAGAAGAATATGCAGAATACTAAGAAAACAAGGGATCAGGCAAATCTCAAATTCAATACCATTGGTTTCTAACTAGGTGTGCATATGAGAAATGTCTGGACTACATTTACAGAATACAGGTTCCTGAGGTAACTTCAGACCATTTAATGAGCTTCCCTTGAGTTTGCAGTTAGAATCTGCTTTAATTGTTTTAAGCTACACATGGTCTATATGAGTTGATAATTTCTTTTTTAAATAATTAAGAGATAAACACCCAAAGTAGATCCCCAAAAGATGAGAAAAAGGAAGAAAAACAAGAGAAAGTTGTATACAACATTTAGATACAATTAATTGTATATGAATCTTCCTCCCTATATACAGTAGGTGTTTTTTGAGGGCAATATGCTCATCTTTGGCAAGTACTCAGAGACACATGTTGCATATGTTGAAGCAGTTAATAAATACATCTGTGTATATTCCTTTTCTACATTTAACTGCATATAAGATCTTCCTTATTGGAGATTTACTAAACCTGAGCTATTTGTTTCCTTGACGAAAAGATAATTCCTCCCAACCAAGGAGTCTTAAAGAAACTCTAAGACTTGACAAATGCATTCATTAAACATAACAAGACTCATAATGTTTTAAAAGAATCCTTTATTTGCATTTTCAAATAGAAAATATACCTCAAAATATTTTTCTTATTTCACAAAATAAATCTTGGAAATTAAGCTCCCTCTATGTGACTAATTCAACAAACAGACTTGGGTATTCCTGGCTTCAAAACAATGTAATTTAAATTAGTTCAACGATGCCTTGTTTTAAAGATTAACATTTAAGCCCTGTAAATGTATCTTATCATGAGTGTTTTCCATCAAAACCCACTCGTGGCCCTGGAGAAAGTAGCAGTGCATGATCACCTTTGGAATGCTCTGCATAGTTGGAATCCTTCCTTGTGCTTCAATCCACCTTCAAAGCTATTGTGTGAGCAGCCACATTACAATAAGCTCCCTTTCCATTGGATGCAATTGTTTGGTCCAGGGGTGGACATTTCCTCCAAGCAGAGCCAAGGGGTCTCTTCTATAAAACTTTTGAATACAGAAATAAAAAACACAATCTCTTTCTATTGTGTAGAAATGAGACAGAAAGTCTCAGAAAATACAGCAGTCATATTTTTTTGTAAGAAGTAAGCCAGTCTTCAGCAAGAGAGAATATGGAAGGAAATAGAGAAAGTAAAGTCTAGATATAAATAGAAAAATCATCAATCTCAAAGCTCTAGGTCTATTAGTTCCAAAGTCCTAGACATATCCCTTCCCTTCCCATACCTTTATTGGTCAACTTTTCTTTGAGATCATCTGATATATCATCATCCTTTCAATAATCTCATTCTTTTGCTTAAATTAGTTCAAGCTGAGTGTCTATGATTTACACTCTAAAACAGTCACAATTGATCCACTTTTTAAAAAAAATTACTGTTGTGTCTAATGTATAACAATTTGAATGTGTTCTGAGAAATTTCTATTCTGTGGTTTTTGCATGGTTTCCATTTTGTATTAGAGAAAATACATTTGAACATATTTTCCCGGAGTGTGGTGTTATTTCTTTCATAATGCCCACTATATACAGTTTGAGTTAGTTTCTTGGATAGCATACAAAAAGCCATTAGAATGGATTCCTATCACATAAATGTGACATTGAGGCTGTTTTTAAATATTATCATTTAGCATTCCTTTTTGACTGTTGTTTCACTTATTTATTGATTACACCAGCTGTAGCTTCAAATCTGAGTCCCTAGATTCTTGGTCTCCACACATTTTAGTCAATTCTGTTTACAGCACTATTTAATCTGTGTTATGCAGCATTTTTGGCTAAGGTTTTTAATTAAAAGAGCATCTTTATGACATTGGAATTTGAAATTCGGAAAATTTAACTGTGGTGTTTTGTTATATAACTTATTTTCTTTTTTTAAATGTTTTATTTATTTCTGAAACAGCATGAGCAGGGGAGGGTCAGAAAGAGAGGGAGATATAGAATCTGAAACAGCCTCCAGGCTCTGAGCTAGCTGTTAGCACAGAGCCTGATGTGGTGTTCAAACGCACAAATTGTGAGATCATGACCTGAGCCGAAGTTGGATGCTCACCGACTGAGCTACCCAGGTGCTCTTATTTTCTTTCAGAGCATCTTAGGGTTTTTTTAAAATATTTTTTTATTTACTTCTAGGAGAGAGAGAGAGACAGCGTGAGCAGGGGAGGGTCAGAGAGAGAGGGAGACACAGATTCCGAAAGAGGCTCCAGGCTCTGAGCTGGCAGTCAGCACAGAGCCCGACGCGGGGCTTGAACCCACGAACTGCGAGATCATGACCTAAGCGAAAGTCGGACGCTTAACCGACTAAGCCACCCAGGCGCCTCTCATAGCATCTTAATTTGATGGTCTGATCAACTTGAATTTCTACTTAAACAGCCTATAAACAGAAGCACAACAGTAATTAAATATTTTTAAAAGATCATTTTGACAATATTTTAAAACTCAAAAACGAGGATACATTTTCCCAATAAAGCCAGAAAAATGGGAATATGTAACAGTATCTTATTAAAAGTTAAACTGCTTTGTTTGTAGCATACATTTTATTATTAAAAACCTTGAAATAAATTCATACACTTCACAAATTTTTACTATTTTACAGCCTATTTACTGTCTCATTATAATTTTTGAAATATGAACTTTTAATAATATCCATGATATTTCTTCTATAATTTGAATTGTTTTGTACATTTTTTTCTAAGTGAAGAGCTTAATTAAGCCAAGATTCATTATAGAACTAAACAGATGCCACAAAGAAAAGGGAATTTTGAATCAACAGTGGGACTGATATTTAATATTTAATGGTGTCCCATTTTAAGTGTTGGTTTCTTGTTTTTAATGTTTATTTATTTTGAGAGAGATAGAGAGTGGAGGGAGTGGGCAGAGACAGAGAAGGAAAGAGGGAATCTCAAACAGCCTCCATTCTCAGCACACAGCCCAATGGCAGGTTCAATTTCAGGAACTGTGAGATCATAACCTGAGCTAAAATCAACAATAGGACGCTTAACCAACTGAGCCACTTAGTTTCTGACTTAAAAGTTCTGCAAGCAAGTCTTTGGCCAATGGAAAACTCCATCTCAACAGAAGACTCTCTTCCTATATTAC
The DNA here is from genome assembly GCA_017311185.1 of Proteles cristata cristata. Classification (NCBI taxonomy): domain Eukaryota; kingdom Metazoa; phylum Chordata; class Mammalia; order Carnivora; family Hyaenidae; genus Proteles; species Proteles cristata. The sequence continues at coordinate 1,068,782 of JAESUZ010005128.1, read as the reverse complement.
ACCAATGGAATTGAGGTTACACATTATTCATCTTTTATGTTTCCAGATCTAACCCTATAAACAGAAACAATGCTGGGTCTTTATTACTGCTCACCTCCCTTCTATCTCAAAATGTAAAATATCTTATTTATTATGTAACACCTGCCTCCCATCTTTTTCTTTGATTTCATTTTCGTCTATCTTCCCAGATCCCATACCTCCCTAGTTAATCAAGCTCCTCCAGGATCTTCAACTTTTCTTTCTATTGGCGCTTTGACAGCAGCTTTTAAACACTTCAAATTTTTCCTATGTCTTCATTATCCGCATATAGTTTTATTTTTCTAATCAATTTCAATGAGATAAAGTAAAATTCACTCATTTTAGCTGTGCACTTCAATGCATTTTGACAATCAAGAAATAGAACATTTCTGGCGCGCCTGGGTGGCTTAGTCGGTTAAGCGTCCGACTTTCGCTTAGGTCATGATCTCGCAGTTCGTGGGTTCAAGCCCCGCGTCGGGCTCTGTGCTGACTGCCAGCTCAGAGCCCAGAGCCTGTTTCAGTCTGTGTCTCCCTCTCTCTCTGACCCTCCCCTGCTCACGCTGTCTCTCTCCCTCTCTCTCCTAGAAATAAATAAAACATTAAAAATTTTAAAAAAAAATAGAACATTTCTATCACTACAAAAAGATTTTCATGCTTTTCTGCAATAACTAACCTCCCAAACCTCCCACTCATGAGAGCTAATGATTTGCTTTATGTCAGTATATACTAGTTTTGCTGGTTCTGAAATGTCATATTACATATAAGAAATCATATGCTTTCATGTTTTCCTTTGCACTGTGTGTCATTTTTTAAGATATATTTATGTTGTGCATATCAGTAGATTCCTTTTTAACTAATGAGTAGTATTTAATTAATTAGACCACAATTTGTTTACCTATTCACTTATCAAATGAAATTTAGGTTATTTCTAATTTTGAGCTATTATGAATACAGTCCTTGAATATTCAAATATAAGTCTTTGTGCAGATATATGTTTTCATTATTTTACAAATTACCTAAGAATTGAACTGCTGAATCATCTAAGTGAACAAATAACTTTTTAAGAAACTTCCAAAGTGGTTGCACCATTTTACATTTCCACCTACAATTTATAAGAGCTCCAGTTGCCCCAAATTCTCTCTACCCCTTAGTTTACCCAATCTGTTAAATAGGCGTATATAAGTTTCATTATGATTTTAATTTGCATTTTTCTGACAATTAAAGATGTTGGCCATTTTTTTCAGAAATTTACTGGCCATTTTTATATCTCCTTTTGTGGTATCTTTAAATACTTTGCTTACTTTTCTATTGTTCCATTTGTTTTGTTCTTGCAATTGAGGTATAGGTTTTCTTTATACATTCTTGATAAAAGTCATTTTTCAAATATATAATTTTCTATATAATAGATGATATAATATTGTTATATTATATCATACAATATTTTTCTCCTCGTCCTAGATTAATAGATGTATTTTAACTGTCTTTTGAAGAGCAAAATAACTAAATATTATTGACATGAAATCTGTATCTCTCTCTCTCTCCCTTTTTTTTTTGTCTTTTATGCTTTTGATACCCAATTCCAAGAAATCTTTGCTGACTCAAAAGTCATAAAGATTTTCTGTGTATTTTTCTGAAAATATTATAATTTTATCTTTCATGTTTAGATCTATGATTCATTTTAAGTTAATTTTTATGGCTAGTGTAAACTTTGAGCCCATTCTTTTTTCAAAAAGGTAACAAGTGATCACAAGGCTTCATGTAACAGATTTTCCCTTCTTCACTGTTATCTTTGTCAAAAATAAATTAACCTTATATACATGGATATATTTGTAGATTCTCAGTTCTGTTTTATTTTACTCTGTGGGCCATAGATTACCACCTTGATTACCGTGGTCACATAGTAAGTCTTGAAATCAGGCATGTAAAGTAATGTAAGTCTTCCAACTTTTTTCTCCTTTCCCCAAAGTGTTGACGTATTCTTGGTTTTTTGAATTTCCATACAAATTTTGGAATATGCATGAAATTTTTACTGAAAATCCTACTGTACATTTTAATGGGACTGTATGAAATCTATAGATTAATTGGGGGATGGGTAAGGGAATGACATTTTACTAGAATTGAATTTTCCAATTCAATAACATGATATACCTCTCTATTTCTTTCAATCTTTAAATTCCCTTAACAGTGTTTTATATTTTTAGTTTATAGGCATTACACAAATTTTGTTTAAGCTTATCTCTAAACACTTATGGATTTTAGTGCTCTTTTAAATAGAACTATTTTTATTTCAATTTCTAATTGTTTTTCCATAAAAAAATTATGTAATAGACTTTTACATAATGGTCTTCCATCCTGCCATATTACTAAACTAATTGATTAGTTCTAGTAAAACTGTTTTGTATGTTTCCTATGAGTCTATGTATTCATATCATCTGTAAATAAACATAGTTTCATTTCTCCTTTCCAATCTGTATAATGTTTCTTTCTTTCACTGCACTGGTGTGGACTTCCAGTACGATACTAAATAGAAGTGGTAAGAGTACACATTCCTGCTTTACACTTGGTTTTAGAAGAAAAATGTTTCAGTCTTTCAAAGCTAAGTTTGATGATAACTATAGGTTTTTCATAGATGTCCTGTATTAGATTGAGGAAGTTCTTTTCTTCCTAGTTTTCAGAGAAATTTGTCATCAATTGCCATTAAATGGTCTTAACTATTCTTCATTCACTGAAAAATCATAAGATCACTTTATTTTGTGCTGTCATTATGGTGAATCACATTTATTATTTTCAAAACCTAAATCAACTTTGCTTTTCAGGTTGAACACTGCATGTCCATCATGAATTACCCTTTCTATATACTGTTTGAATTACAATGCTAATACTTTCTAGTTGGCTTTCATGCGTTATCTTTTTCATATTATTATCATGGTTTCCTATTCCTCTTTCTCAGGGCTTTTCTTGTCATTGGCACTTTCCACTCTATGCTCTTTCTGGATAATTCTGTCTATATTAATTACCACCTCCACGACAATGGTTCTTCAAGTTATATTTCCAGTCCTTTCTCTTCTACAAATTGTGAACCCATAACCTACCTCCTGCTATTCACTTTTAACCTCGTTGTCTTATATGTATCAGTCTGAACCTGCCCAGAACCTAATGTGTCTTTTATTTTCTTCCTTGCTACAGTGTATCCCCACATACTATTTTTCTAGTCTTACTTGATATCACTACTACAATTCAATGTCACAAAAGAAAATCTAAAATTTAGCCTCAATTGTTTTCTTTCTTTTACCTTCAGCATCTAATTAGCCACATAATTTGCCTTATTTAATCTCAAAACCATCTTAATCATTCCACTCTTTCTGTTCTTGTGTACCTCTTTTCTACTTCATACTACAGTAACTTCCTAATTCTTTTCTCAGTTTCACATCCCACCAACCTTATTTATCAGAATATCAGGTGCCACTTGTTTACTTATAACCTCTAACAGCTTCCCATTGGTTGCTCATAAAAATCTCATAAAAATTTTTTAGTGTAAGATATAAGTCTCTTTGTCACCCCGCTTTTTCTTGCCAGGCTCACTTAACATTCTCCATATCATATATTTAAAAACTAAAGCAATATAGAATTACTTGAAATTTCTGAACACACTCAGTTTTTAATATCTTCACCTCCAGCTCCTTATTTGTTATTCCATAAGACAATCAGAATGTATGGCATCCAGAAAGCCTTCTTGTCCTCGGACCCTCAACTCCAGTTTGGCTGAGTTGTTTTTACTCTGAGCCCTCAAAACACCTTGGAGACCTGCGTTATTGTACTTATGACCCTGTAGTGAAAGTGTCTATTATATATGCTTATATTGTCCAAGTGAAGACTCTCTAAAGAGTAGGAATCTTCCTTCTATATTTTATTCATCATTCTATCTTTGTGCTTGGCACAATATGTGTTAAATTGAATTGAAGCTTAGACACCAATCTCAGAGGTAAATTCCTTTCCTAAAAGAGTGGAATGTAATGCAAGAAAAAATTGTACTCTGGGATTCACAATACCTTACATTCAGATCTAAACATTTATTCAAGGAGAATTAAGTGGGGAAATGGATTTTTTCACACATATGGAAAAGAAACAAGACCATTTTCAATACAGTGAAAAAGATTTATTATTTACTCTGAACTTTGAAAAATAACACAAGCAAATACTAACACAAAATTAATATAAGGAAGCAAATCTCTGTGTTGGCTATAATGACATAAAAATACTGTAGTTCACTGAAGGTTAGCTGGACCCTGAGGAAGAGCTATGTAAGACTGGAGCAGATCAGAAACTCCTGTCTTATTTATATTTAGCTAAAGATTTTCAACAATTTTACAACTGATAACCTTAGTACATGTTTTGTGCTAGATTTTCTAAGTACTTTATGTTTAACTAAATAACAATTGGTATGTTATTCTCATTCTAGAGTGTGCATACAGTCATCTTGATATAATCTGCCTTCCCTTTATAAGTCAGGGGATCCATCATCTCTATTGAAGTTGTTAACAAACCTTATTTCTTCCCAAGTGGAAACTATGTCTGGCCCATCAGCCTTATTCCTGGGTGTCTTCAGTCTCGAGTATGAAGTCTTGATATAGGAATAATAAAGTTAAGCTCATATTCTTTTTTTCCTCTCCTGAATAGCTTTAGTTATTGTAAAAAAAAAAATTCTTTCTGTAAAGATTTTCGATACTGGAATAGAATTTCTGAGGTAAAATGAAAGAAAAAAAGATTTAAACAGTGGCTATGTACTGCTAGACTATGGGCTGAATCCAGCAATGGACAGCATGGTTTGGTTTGGTTTGTTTTTTTGTTTGGGACCACATACTTTTAATGCTTTTATACTAGATAAACAATTTTCTGTTAGTCTGTAGTTATCAGGACTTGCTACTGTCTTATATAAAGTTATTTCTGGTATTTAAGTCATAGAAATTACCTGCATTACTTGTGAAGCCATTTGGATTTAAGATCTCAGGTATAAGTTCATTCACTGCTTTTTTTTTTAAGGAAATCAAGGCTACAAAAATAACTCGTTGCCCAGTTTTATACCTAGTCAATAGCAGATTCAGCCTGATATTTTAGTTCTTTCAGACCCTAGAGCTTAGGCAGTTTCTAATATGATTTTTTTATCTCTGGGCTTATAGTCTCTTCATTCCATGATGTGGGAAACAGTTGAAAGTGGGAAGGGAAGGAGATATATAGAAAAGAAAGCTGGGGGAAAGTCCAAATTTTCCAATTTGAAGGCATGTGCCTGGATGTGTGGGCATGGATGGAGTAAATTTGTGTATGAGAACAGCAATGTGTAATTTTTAAAAACCACTTTCAAAGCTGACAATAAACAAGATAAATTTAAGGAGTCTAATGAAGGATTATACTCAATGAATGTGACTTAGGCTGTGGGTCAAGTAATGAAATTTGGATCATACAAGAAAATCCGTGAACACTGACAATTCATCATGTAAGGCATATAATAAGAGTAACAGTGGAAGTAAAGAGAATGAAAACAGGAAGAAACAAAAGGAGATCATCAATTTAACTGTCATGTTCAAAGGTGAGAAATATATAGCTTTTCCTGGGCTTCAGAAAATAACGGCCTTTGGCCAAGTCTCTGCTGCAGTGTTACCTTCAGCTGAGTTTTTTGATTATGGATTTGTTTGGAAACTTGCTACAGTGGCACTTTGCTATAATGTGCCCTGCCTTCAACAAAAGAATTACATTCATCTCTCATCTAGTTACCTTTTCATGCAGATTTGTGATGCACTGTTTCTTGCCTCTGGAGGATTCTGTGACATTAAAACACTGCCCTGTTCAGAATGTACTTTGGAAGAGCAGTCAAAACCAAACCTAGACTCTGAAGCTCACATTAGTTACCACATCTGATGTGGAATCCTATTTTCAGCACACCCTTGAAATATCTTTTCCAGTGAGTAAGTGCCACGGGTAGAACACCAGGGATGATGTGTGCCCATGTGACTGCAGTTTTCTACAAAGGTCACCAAGCTGGGTGTAGATACTAATGGCAGATTTAGCAAGCGCAGATTGCCAAGGTTTAATTGTGCTCATGGACTATATTGGCAACACACAGGAAACAAAGCTGATGTGATTCTTGGGCTGACATTGAGAGAGCTGAATTCCTTTACTGTGTTTTCTATTCTATAGCCCTTTCATCTTGATCCAAGTTACTTGGGATATGGCTTTGCAACTGAAAGCCAACAATGTTAGAATCATTGTGATAAGATTTTTCAGTCAAAACAATTATTGGCTGTTCAGCTTTGAGAATCTACTGTCAAAAACAAAAACAAAACAAAACAAATAAAAACAACAACAACAGTTTTGGAACACTACCTGACTAATTTGGCCAAGATTCTGTACAGTGGGCTTTGAAGCTACCCAGATTCTAATTAGAATCCTAGATCTGCCTCCCACCTTCTTTGTTTTGTATATGCATATGTGTACATGTGTGTGTATTGAGCAGGGATGAGATCTGTATTTCAATTATTTTTATTTCAATATTATTTCAGTGCTCTGATTATTAGTTTCATCATCTGCAGAGATATGGTATTTTTTACCTGTAATCTGATGCTTAAGTAAGATAACGCATGAGAAATACAGCTTTGGGTTCATAGAAAACACACACAAAAAAAGGTGACTAATATTAAATGTAATTATAATAAAACATCGTGCCTCAACACAATGAGGCAGAACTTTTTGACCCATATTTAGGCTGATTATCATAGTTACCTGTGGAATAATTTTTTAAATGAAGACTTTTAGACCTTTATTCTTACAGTTAAAGTTATAAGGCCTGGAGTAGGGCCCAGGAATCTGAATTTTAGCATATTTCCTCTTTTCCAAAGGCTCATTCAAATAAATTTTGAAACAGTAATGTGGCATCAAAGGATTTGCAAGGAAAATGACAGAGAAGATAAATATAAGGTGAATCTTGCTTTCAAAATTCTCCATTCCTAAGATAAATCTTCTATTGATGGAACCATTAATTTATTTTTCAAGTAATCAGCCCATCCAGCTAGTTTAGTAACAAGGAGCAAATCTTGAGACCTGGCAGACAGGAAGAGCTGTGTGAAGGGCTTGTGATCCTCTTGATGGATTCTGCCACTGACTCCTCCATGGCTGGTGAAAGTGGCAGAGGGATAAAAGCCAGGAGATTTCTCTTACTAAACACCAAATCACTAGTTCCACAATTACGTACTTACTTCTTTTGTTTCCAACCCCTTGTGTATATTTTGAGCTACCATGTTTAGTCTTCAAGTTACATAAGTGGCATAGTGTAAAGAGTAAAAATTTTTGAAACAAACTGTTATTTAAAAGTTTGGCTCCCCACTCTTCTCTCTGCCCCTCACCCGCTTGTACTCTGTTTCTCTCTCTCAAAATTAAATAAAACATTTTTTTAAAACTTAAATTAAAAAAAAGGGGGGGGATGCTGGGTGGCTCAGTCAGTAGAGCATCTGACTTCAGCTCAGGTCATGATCTCAAGGTTCATGAGTTTGAGCTCCGCCCCAGGCTCTGTGCTGACAGCTCAGAACACAGATCCTGCTTCAGATTCTGTGTCTCCCTCTCTCTCTGCCTCTCTTCTGCTCGTACTCTAGCTCTCTGTTGCTCAAAAATAAATAAAACATTAAAAAAAATAAAAGTTTGGCTCCCTATGTCCTCTGTGACTTTTGACAAGTTTCTGGAGCCCTTTTCTAAGGATCTGTCACACTCCTTGATCAACACTTCCACCAGAAATCTGTCTACTAAATGGTACTGGACAGACAGCTCAGTGCCCACTGCTTGTACTAGGAGCTCCATGCATGCAAAAAATATATATATAACTCAAAGGAAAAAAATCAATAAATATGTATTTGGTAAAAAAATTTAAATTCTAGGATTGGGCCTGGTGTCCAAATTTTCTGTCAAAGTAACTCCAGGGTTTTATGGATGACCCACATAATGAAACATTATACAACTATTCAAGGTTATGCTAAAAATTGTGAAGAGACTATAACATGAAAAAGATGCAAGCTAAATACAGCATGTTTTCAGTTTTACTATGTAAAGATCTTAAAACATATGCATAATTGTGTAGAGAGATGATGATAATTTTATATTCTTAGTGGTTTTATACATTTCTTAAATATACAGTAATGGTAATATATTACCTTTGTGTTCCAAAACATAAAATAATAATACTTTTGGTTTTCTTTCAGTGGGCACTTTAACTCATTCAGGATTTTTTCTTTTTTTTTTTTTAATTTTTTTGATGTGTACTTATTTTTGAGAGAGAGAGCATGAACTGGAGACAGGCAGAGAGAGAGAGAGAGATGCAGAATTCAAAGCAAGCTCCAGGCTCTGAGCTGTCAGCACAGAGCCTGACATGGAGCTCAGACTCATGAACCACAAGATCGTGACCTGAGCCTAACCAACTGAGTCGCCCTGTCGCCCCCGGTACAGGACTTTTCTTGCTTCATTATCATGCTTCTGCTTGATCCATCAGCAAGTTTGGAAGCCCAGAAGAAATCCCCTGAACCAGTTTCCTGCTTCCCATAATTCACGGAGATCAAAGAATAGCAAGTACATATCTTTCTTTGCGGTGACCTAGGAGAGAAAGAATAAATTTTAACTGATCCAGATCAATTCTTAACTGTTCTCTATAGTAACATACAAGAAGAGGGGACTGAAATTATAAGCATGTCATAGAGAACTAAGTCACAACTTAAAATTCAAGAGGCAGCATCTACTGAAACAAACCCCTGACAGGAATTAGCCATGGAGGGCAAGCAATGAAAAAAATCAAGGTTTGTAACACATATTATGGTTTAGAAAATAGGTTTACAGTATAACCAAATGACTATGTCAATTCTCCCATCCTCCCCTCAAAAAAAAAAAAAAAAAAAAAAGATCAATAAAAACCAAACTAAAACAAAGCTGAAATTATTCTGCTATAAGTAGCTCTAAATGCTGGAGCTGTGGTTTCTTAAAAATCTTTGCATCACTGCAAATTGATGTTCACATGGCTTATGCTTAAAGGTAAGTCACTTGCAAAAAGAAAAGGATGAGAGAATATCTGAACAAACTTATACTGAAAATCAATCGGGCTGAACTGGAAATAACCTCTACATCCTTTTTAAATGCTCAGTCCAGTGTGTACTATATCTGGATAAAAAGCTTTTTACCAGTTGCCGTAGAGAAGTTTCTGTGTGAATGACCTAATAAGAACATACACAAGAAAATGCAAGATTTTTGTGTGCATGTTAAATGTGTCCTATTTCTTTGCTCAAAAAGGGGGCCAGTAATAACCTGGTTTATTATTTAAGTGGAATAATGGAATAGATCTATTCTTATGATATGATACAGTTTTTGTGGAAAAAAAACTATAAATAATATGCAGAATTAAAACTGGTTATTTTAAAATTAAAATGGAAGTAGTATTTTCCTCTGTATTTCCATGCTTACATCTTTTCATAAAATTTTAAATATCTAAACTCATAGTTGTAAGGGTGCCTGGGTGGCTCAGTCAGTTCAGCGTCTGACTTTGGCTCAGGTCATTATCTCTTGGATCGTGGGTTTGAGCCCCACGTTGGGCTCTGTGCCAACAGCTAGCTCAGAGCCTGGAGCCTGCTTCAGATTCTGTATCTCCCTCTCTCTCTGACCCTCCCCTGCTCATGCTGTCTCTATTTCTCTCTCAGAAATAAATCAGACATTAAAAAAAATTTTAAGTAAGCTCATAGTTGTATGGTGTCGTTTTATTTACAGTTTTACCTGAGTTGGGAAAACAACACATATAAATATGTATAATACTCTTTAGAAAAGACAAATTTCCCTTTCTATACTCCAGATTGCTATATTATGCCTGTCAGGTATAGAAGTCTTTCTTTTCACCCCTCTTTTGCATAGTCAGTGATGCTAGATGATGAGCAGTCAGTCTGGACTTGGTGTGACTCAAGTTTGCCAGATTCTCTTAGACATCAATGTAAGAAATATGTAGTACAACTAAGTATAGCTAATTTCCCATGAGGGTGCTATGAGGTTGGTATGAGGCTATACATAACTAAAAACATTTCCCCTCCCTAATTAAACAATATATTCAAACCATTCATGTGTGTGAGGAAATTGTCCCATTGAAATATACATAACGTTTATCAAGAGGAAAATACATGACTATCCATTTATTCACTTAGCAATGATTTTTAAGCATTTACAATGGGTCAACAACAATGTGATTTTGTCCCCCTCATAAGGAGATGTAATGGAAGATGTCTTGATTAAAGTGGAAGACTACAGATGTTGATTCTGTCAAATTTCCAAGATGAAAGACCCATGTTTTCAAAGGTAAAGAGGTGAAAAAGAGCTTGGAAGATCAGAAAACAGCAACTAGCCCACCTGACCAATAGGGGATAAGTATAAAGGGATGCAAGGTAATGGAGAATGGAGAACAGTGGAAGATCAGAAGAATGTAAGTGGGGCCTGACTATTAGACTGATCCATTAACACAGACTAAGTTACCAGATTTTCCATCTGCCATCTCTCAAATTCTGAGCCCTAATAAAATGTAGAAAACGTAGAGATTAAAATTACAAATGTAGAGAAATGCCACCATCAGTGACATGTATGCTCTATTGAGCAGAATTCTAATTCTCTATCAGGGCATCTGTGGAGTTATAATGGAGAGGTGTGTCAGCTTTTTGGTTATCAACCTCAGAGTTTAAAGACATCTACAAATATTCTCTTTTCTTGAAAAATTCATCAAGATCATGGCAACGTGAATTAGTTAAATCTATTTTGAAGCTATTGATCTAGTCTTCCCAAAGTTTATTATAGAAAATCAAGTCCCATGAGTTGATTACATAAATCACAAAGTACTTCATTTCAATTACTCTACGTTAGTGTTCAGGTATCAAAAATTGTCTCCTAGTTCTAGTATTCTGAGAGTCAATCTTTAATTAAGTTCATTATTTTATAGCCATTGATCATAACTCCATTCTATACTCATTTTACTATGAAATGTCAAGGGATAGTGTCCAATAACTATTCACTGTGCATTGAGTGAACTTGAAGCTCGATATTTGGACTTGTGTAGCTCTGCATTTATCTCTGGGAACGGCCAATATAAAGACGAGATGTGCTAGGTCTTTTATCCTCTTTGGAGTTGAAAACTTCCTTGGAACAATCCTATACTGGCAACTTTGCAATGTTTAGGGTGTGCTGATTAACATTTTGTACCTGGTTTCATTGGCTACTCAGCCTAATTTTACCTGTGTCACTAACAGTGTACAAAAATCTTACCATTCAGTATACTGGTACCTGAGCTGTCTTGAAAATCAAATATATTAGACATATCTTGGAAGGTTCCTAATGCAAAGACAAAGCCTATACATCCTGCATGACTGTGAGATCCCTGGACCACTGCCCCTGGAAGTCTTGAATCATTCAGTCACTACCAGTGCTTTTCCTCCTGCCATACCATATACCTTTATTAGTACCTTTATACCTGTATTCATGCCTTCTGTGAGTATACCTTATTTAGTCATGTGAGACCTTCCAAGTACACAAACTTATATAATCATTGCATTCACTCCTACTTCTCCAGCCCAACCAAGGTATCAGACTCTTTCATCCTTTTCCACCTAAATAATTGTTACACAGCAGAGAACCTCAGAAATTCTGAGGTATATCTCAAGTATTTTTGATACCTTATATTTATTTATAAAAATATAAATGATGCTATTTCTCCAAAAACATCACAATGAGATCGGTATTCTGAGAAATAGGCATCCCTATGGGTTTGTAGTATCCTCAGAAACCCTCCCCATCCCTATTATGCCTCGTTCAGATCACAATAGAGTGATTGACCACTGGGTTCGTCTAGGACTGAAGAACTATCTGAGACGTGGAACTTTCAATGATAAACTGGGAAAGCCTGGGGCAAACTGTTACCATTTGGTTACCCTAGAACTTAGACCTTTATAACTGGACCTTATATGGTGACTTTTATATTCCCATAAGTTTTCCTTCAAAAGTTAGATTTATTGTAGCCAGAGTTCATCTTTTCTGAGAAAGCATTGTCAAAATTGTCAGGGGATAATAATTAAGCAAAAGCATTTATTTGGGATCCAAAAATTGCTATTTGGGGTACACAGATTTGGGCAGCAATCCAAATAATGTTCCACCAAGGAGTAAAAGTCAGGGATTTTTTTTTTAAGCAAAAAAGGAAATGCTTATATAGGCTGCTTACAATGAATTTTTATTGGTGCTGGTGGCAGAAAGCTATGCTTAGCAAATTATAATTGGTTGCTAAGGCTAACACTAAGCAAAAGTCCTTTATTATATAACAAGTTGCAGGTGTCCATGCAGAGTCCTTGTAAAATTTTCAGTTTGGCCTCCTTCAAAAGTTCATCATTCTACCCAGTGAGGCAGGCATAAGGCCCCACTCCTTAATGGCCTCCCAGCTCTATCTTAAAATTCCTGGACGTAAGTGACCCCACTCCATTTCATCTTTCACAGCAGTTACGCCACTGGGAAGGAAGTTGCTTGCAATGATCACTGCTTCATTTGACTGAGATCAGGTTGCTAAGAGTTTACTTGTAAAAATTTTAAAAAGTACTGGAGCCATGAAAGAGTATCAGATCAGAAGTCAGAAGACTATAAAGAGCTTAGATTTGATTCTTCAATCTACCCTACAAGTCACTGTTTAAACTTAGACAAGCCATTTTCCTCTCTGTGTTTGTTTATTTATTCAACAAATGTTTATTAATCTCCTAATTTATTCCAGCACTACACCAGCTCTAGGGGGAGGGGGAAAATAAATGAGAGTCATAGCCCTTTCCCTGTTGGGCTTAAATCCAAGTGGACAAAGATCTTTAAAGCCCCACTCAGCTCTAAAGTTCAATGGCTCTACTCACCTTATTCCATTATTTAGCATCCCGGCCTTGCCCTTTGTTAATTATCTTTCTGTTTTTATAGCTCCACACTCTCATAAATATGGAACCATGGTCGCAAGTTAAAGCCTTTCTCATTTCTAAAACAACTGATTAGAGAAAAGATGCTTCTTTAGCTTTCTCTGTTTCAAAATAAATATTTTACCATACGCTTAGAAATATTTTAATTTTCTTTTCTTGACATTTGGGTTGAGATGATCATTTTCAGGCAATCATCTACGAAGGAGTATTGGATGAAAACGTTGAGAGTCATTGTTGAAAATACTATATTTAATAAAACTAAGGAGGTGGTGCCTGGGTGTCTTAGTTGAGCCTCTGACTCTTGATTTCTGCTCAGGTCGTGATCCCAGAGTTGTGGGATCAAGCCCCTCATCAGGACTCTATCTCCCTCTGCCCCCTACTCCCCAACTTCCCCACTCACACCCTTTCTCTAAAAAAATATACATATAAAGAAATCTATATCTATCGATCAATCGATCGATCAATCGATCGATAGATAGATATATCAATACAATTTCTCGGGAAGGAAGTCGAAATTTAGGTTTAGATACTCTGTAATAAAAGACAAATATTTGAAACTAATACTCTTGCCTTCTAAATTAAAGTTCTTCTTATCTGTTTAAACCAAAAATTCAGAAAGCCACACCAACCCTCATATTCTTATTGTTAACCCTATTTAGGCAACACATTTTAAGGAGATAATGCTGAGTTGGTGTGCTAACCTTCAAGGCACTGTAATCTGCAGGAAACCGAGCAACTAGCTGAATTCAGTGAAAGCTGATAAAAGCTCTATGTCAATTTCCTAAGATGGGCTCGAATGTGATATGACAACAATGTAACTTAATACCAAGCAGAGCAATGATACACCGGCGTTCAAGTTTTCTGAATTATTGTATCTAGAACTACAACTTTTCAGCTATTTATGTACTTCTCTGTCTCTAAATAACATCTATTATGTAGCAAGAATAGAAATTTGTTCTGGCTTTGCCTATTCAAGAAACAAATCTTGTCTTCCCTATGGTAATATGCTGCAGAATGGGGAAAAATATGCTGATTGAACTGCTTTTATCATGCAATTGTGAATTTGTGTATTTTTCTCTATCAGCATAACCTTTCCCTTCTGTGCTATATTTCTCTGCACCTCAGATTATAATTTGCATGTTCCTCCTTTGGGGAACTGAACATGCAGGTGACCAAATACGAACTCTGAATATGTTAATTAGGAAAGCCACAGTTATTCATGTGAAAACATCATTCCCAAGTGTCAAACTCAGGTCTCCTGGACAATAAATAACCAAGTGGTAGCTGTATGGTTGTGTATTCATCTTTTTATATGTGAACATAATCTTCACGATGCATTAGCAGTTTTTCTGCAAGCATACACATTTAATGCTCTCTTGCAGTGACATGACAAACTAACTCCCAGGTTGTCCAAACCCAAGACTGAAATGTACTGAAAGATTTTGTGAAGGGGTCCAAATTTAAATGAATCCAAGAGCCTAGAAACAAAATCATAAAATGTATCATCCATTTTCCTCATTTAATGAAAACTAAGCTACAGCTTATAAATTTGTTGGAACAAATTTCACAAACTCATTCAATTTTTCACTTAACCTGCATTAATTGTTTCAAATACTTTACAGAAGACAATGCTCTGTATTTGGGGCATAAATCCAGCTTTTTACTAAAAAAAAAATGAAGGGGGAGAAAAGGTGCAAGGATGCATCAACACTAACATGAATATGGAGTCAGAATATTAAAATTCATGAGGTCCTGTCAACTGAACTGATGCAAACTCTATTTGCCCGAAATACATGATGACATTGCAAGCCAGCAAAGATGAAAACAGCTCACGAAAGCTTTTTCTGATGCTATTTCATTTCTCTGAATATCAAGTAAGCTGCCTTTCTCCAGGTAGGAGCCACATGCAGAGTCGTAATTCTGTAAAGTTAGGCCCGAGTTGGTTTTCCAAACAAGAGTTTCCCATCCCTCTGTTCTCCTCCTTGCTCCCTTCTCAGCATGCTTGCTGCATACGGAACAGAAGAATTCTCTGAACCATGATCGCATTCTCTCAGACAAGCAATGTCCCCTCTTGTCGCTTGACTTGAATTGAAACCAAACAAGCCCCACGGATACATTTGCATTCCGACTCAGTAAAACACTCCTTTAAAATATTGTCTTGGGGACTATTCCAAAGAGCTCTGTCTGGTTGCTGTAAGAAGAGAGGCAAGCCTTAATGCAATCTGGGAATGAGCTGGGAGATACACTAACCTGCCAGAAGAATTCTGACAAGCCCTTAGGTAGAGATCTAATAAAACATGGCTACAATTGTTAGTAGTTTAAACTGGAGAGTTTCTGAAGTTTTGCAAATTAAATTGGACAAGTCAGTTTCTTCTAATTTGTAAATTAAACAGGACAACTAAACGCTTTGAAATCTTGGGCTCTGTCACTCACATTTTCTTAGAGTCATCAATCATCATGAATCTTTTCATTAAAGCTGTTACAAAATGTGATCTATTCTTAAATACACTTTGAAAAGTCTTGAAAAATTCCTTGCGATCAAAGACCGTGTCTTCTGTGGATTCTGTGAAAGATTTAGCATTTGGCTGGCACAGCTCAAGTTTAATTATAATTGCAAGAATAATTATGTGTAGATCCAGGAGGGACCTTGGGAGGTCAAAAGTCCAAAGACCCACCTTCAGGCTATGTGGCTGTTAAGCCTTCTCTAGAACTGAGAGTTTATCCTACTTAAGAGAGCTCTACAACAGAAAATCTCATGGTCTACTTACCCCTGAAATTATATAACTTGACTCATTAGAAATCTTATTCCTTTAACATTTACTCTTTTATTATGGGTTAAACACTCATTATCCAGGAATAGAGTGCTGTTTGATAGAACTTTCTGCAAAGATGATATGTTCTATCTCTGTGTGTCCAATATAATTGTCACTGGCTACATGTGGCTATTAAACACTTGAAATGTGACTAATGTAACTGAGGGACTGAATTTAGAATTTTATTTAAGTTTAATTAATTTAAATGGCATTTGAATAGCCACATATTGCTGGTGGCTGTGTTATTCTAGAGATTACG
Source organism: Proteles cristata cristata (assembly GCA_017311185.1). Taxonomy (NCBI): domain Eukaryota; kingdom Metazoa; phylum Chordata; class Mammalia; order Carnivora; family Hyaenidae; genus Proteles; species Proteles cristata. The sequence continues at coordinate 1,052,703 of JAESUZ010005128.1, read as the reverse complement.
TTCACCATAATTTTTAGTTGAAAATACCATTTTCATTTGTCCAACATATATATACAGAGAGAGAGGATGCTTTTGATCTGTTCTGTACCAGGCACAGTTCTAGCTGAAGGAATATACTTGTGAATAACAGAGAGAGGCACTGCTTCACAGAGAACTTACATTCTAGTGGCAGGAAGCACAAGTAAATTACAAGATAACTAGAAACAGCAATAAATATGATAAAGGAAAACAGCGGGGAATGAGATGAATACTAACTGTCCAGATGTTAGAATTACTATTTCATATAAAGTGATCACATGGGTCCTTTCTGGGGAGGTGAGATTTGAGCTGAGACCTGAATGATGAGAGTCATACCTGCTCAGAGCCAGGGAGAAGCATCCCAGGAAGGAGGGAAGAACAAACGTAAAGGTCTAAGGCTGGACCTAGCTAGGCATGTTCCAGAAACAGAAAGGTCAGCGTGGCTTGAACTCAGCAAGTGGTGGAAGGAAGGAATAAGATAAGATCAAAGAGGTAAATGAAGTTAGATCAAGAAGGGCTTTAGGGACCATGGGGAGGAGTTTGCTTCTATTCTAAATGAATAGAAAAGATTGTAAGACCAAAGAGTGCTCTGATTTACATGTCATAATGATAACTGCTAATGGAATAACACAGTAAGACAGACACAGAAATAGCTGTGTTAAATTTCATTTTATTCTATGGGGCGCATGGGTGGCTCAGTCGGTTAAGCATCCAACTTCGGCTCAGGTCATAATCTCCTGGTTCATGAGTTTGAGCCTTGAGTCGGGCTCTGTGTTGACAGCTAGCTGAGAGCCTAGAGCCTATTTCAGATTCTGTGTTTCCTTCTCTCTCTGACCCTCCCCTGCTCACTCTGCCTCTCCCCCTCTCTCTCTCTCAGAAATAAATAAAACATTAAAATTTTTTTTTAATTTCATTTTTTCTAGAGACAGATTATTTAGAAAAATAAAATAGAAAGCGTTAATTACCAACACTTTTTACTTAATTTCATTTTAGAAAGAGTTTGATAAACATAGATGCTTTGTCACTAACATTGCTGTTCCTATATCTTAATCAGATGTAACCTACAATAGTGAAATGATGAAGAGGGAAGAAGGAAAGCTGTTTGTCTATTTTTCATCTCATTCTACAGGTAACTTTTTGAAGTCTATCAGATGAAGAGCCCTTTTCTTTATACCCTTTTCTTTTTTTTTTTTTAAATGTTTTATTTATTTCTAGGAGAGAGAGAGACAGCATGAGCAGTGGAGGGTCAGAGAGAGAGGGAGTCACAGACTGAAACAGGCTCCAGGCTCCGAGCCGGCAGTCAGCACAGAGCCCGACGCGGGGCTCGAACCCACGAACCGCGAGATCATGACCCAAGCGAAAGTCGGACGCTTAACTGACTAAGCCACCCAGGCGCCCCACTTTATACCCTTTTCAAGATGCTTTTCTTCTAACTGTGTACCAACAGATTATTTAAAGCATCTTAATACCTAAACAACCAAAGAAAGGAGTTTATTTAGCTTTATTGGAAAGCCAAATAAAAGTGGAAAAGTCACCTAGCTATTATAAGTGATCATCACGTGGAAGTGGGGAAGGGCACCAGAGGTGGGCAGAGACACCTGCGGCTTCTGTTATTCCATTAGTCAACCAGACTAATTCAGCTGTCCAGCGCTTGAATCTCTACCTGTCTTCCTCCCAAAGCCATGTATTCACACAATACAAACAGACCTTTCCAACTCAGGATGACCAGTCTTTGTTCAAGAGGACACTATTAGATGCCTTCCATGAAACTCTCTAAATGACAATAGCCAACAACATTTTCAAGTGAGATCCTTCTTTGAGCAACTCATCCTCTGGAAAGTAAAGCTAAGATGCTAACAGATATCAATGGGTCACTCTGGGTTTTGCATATATGGCAATGACCCATGCAGACCTGAGGTTGTCAACAGTGTAGTTGCTGTGAGATAAATCCATAGCCTCCATCCTTACCAGCAACTGAACCAGCTAATTCACATAGCTCAAATGATGATTTCTATGCATTTTTGAGCCTGCAGGATCTCCCCATCTGTAGCCCAATAACTACAACCACATTAAAACATCTGATCAATAGCCCAAAGCTAAATAGGGCCCCAGGTGGGACTCTCCTTTTGCCAGAAATGTTTGAATCTTTTCCTAAGTGGTGGGCCCCAATCACTGCCAAAGTATTTACTCTAATTACCTCGTCAAGTATAGTTCCCTCAGGATGAATTCAAAGTATATTCTACCCAATCTTCTAAAAGGGAAATCCTCTAATTTCCCCCAAATTACTGGCCCATTAGTCAGCTGGCCAATCCTTTTAAACTTGGCTAGGATCTTTTCCAACAAATTTTAAAATTGAGGTGTTAAATCTACCATCCTCCCTAATAAGTAAGCAGATGTTTTGGGCACAACTATTTCTCTACAGATCATTGACTTGCTTTGGTCCATCTAGCTGTAAAAACAATTAAGAAAACATGATACTTTTCAGTACTTCAAAACATGTTAAGTCTAGAGAAATGGCTATAGTGCAAATGCATAGTCTTGATTTTCCTATAACTAAAATCAGTGGCATTAAATGTTACAAAATATTGCTATTGGTAAACAGGCTAAAAGTTTGGGGAATTCTTCAAAGAGTGACATTTTGGTTAGGCCATAAGGCTTTTCATAGAAAGAGATATAGGGAGTGAGAGGCCTTCCCACCAAAGCCAAAATACAAAATTAAGAGGGGAGGGGGGAGGAATGTTGTTGAACTGGAAGTAGTTGAGATTTTTTTCTAGGATGTTCTGTGATTATTAAAAAGAAAAGGAAAATAAAGCTGAAAAGGTGGGTTGAAGCCAGGCTATGAAAAACTGTGAGTTAAATAATGACTATGGATTTTACTCTGTAAGCAATGGAAAAATACTGAAGATTTATGAAAATGAAAGCTGCTTATTTCCACATCCAGTCTCTCTCCATTCTGGAGATGTGCTACAATTGTATGCCTGAGATAGAGAAAGTATAACATGGTTACCATTAGCAAGGAGGTAAGTGTAGCGTATATTAAGTCACAAGCTCTGAGCATGACTACCTCTTTAAATTTTGATTCTGTCACATGTTAGCTGCATAGCTTTGGACAAGTTAACATCTCTGTGTTCCATTTCCTCATGTATAAAAAAAACCAATAATGGTATATTATGTAAAATAGCATCTCATCAGAAATAAATAACATCTTAAGCACTACCTATTTGTGGTACTTAGAACAGCATATGATACATAATAATAATAAATGGTGACTATTATTATTACTATTACTTTGCAAGCACTGTTCTATATATTCTTCATACATTATCTGATAACATTCACACAATAAAACACACAATAAATCAAATCACAATCTAATATTAACTATTCAATAAATAAATCCACGTAATCATTTTCATTTTACAGCAGAGGTAATTGAGACTCAAAGATGTTATGTAATTTGACAAGGTTGCATACCCTTTAGGTAAGAAAGCCAAAATTCCAGTGGAGTCTTCCTTAGAATCTGTACTCTTAATCACCACTCTTTTTGCTTTAAGCAACTATATTAATTAAATTAGATTGGTATAACAAGAGAGAAGTACATTTCACCAATCTTCTCCTCAAGATGAATAATTACATGGCATTAGCAGCGTCCATGATAACATCATTTTAGATGTTTCATTAAGCCAACATTTGATCTGCATCCACACATTCACATAGCATCTCCAAATTCTCAGGAATAAGTATATTTGGCTTGCGTACTCTTTATATCTCCAAAGATTACATCTTTGGAGAAAAATCTACATCTGATCATCCATCAATTTCCCACCTCCTTTTACCTTCTTATTTGACTTCCTTCTTTCTAATCAATAGAAGTGGCATGATTTGGGCTGCACTTTAGACATATTGCTCTGGTATCAGTAGTTTGGTTGGATTGAAGCAGGAAGAGACTGGAAAAAGGAGCCTAGTTCAGAAGTTATTGAAGTAGTTTAAGAGAATAAAAAGGGCCTGAACTTAGGAAGTAGCAATAGGATTTTTTAAAAGAAAATAAATAGGAAGAAGTTATGCTTGTTGTCTCTTGAACTGGAGGTGTTGAGATTTTTCTAGTATGTTCTATGATTATTTGAAAGAAAGGGAGGATAAAACTGAAAAGGTGGGAAGAAGCCAGACTATGAAAACTCATGAGTTAAATAATGACCATGGGATTTTACTCTTCAAGCAATGGAAAAGCATTGAAGATTTATGAAAATGATAGCTGCCTGTTCCCACATTCAGTCTCACTCAATTCTGGAGTTGCACAATGTCATGCTTGAGATAGGAAGTATACCATGGTTACCATCAGTGAGGCGCTAAGACAGAAGGAATCTGGCAGCTAATTCTATGGAGAATGTGACCAGGAAAGAGAATGCTTTGATATACGATGAACTAGGATAGTATAAATAATCAGAGTTAGGAGGTATGTGCGGCCTTAAAGATGCTGGAGAGCTTAAGGGGCACACACAAGAGCAACCTAAAAAGACTCAAACCCAAGTGGAAAAGAGAAGAAATCACATTTTCTTGAGTCCTGTGTCTCATTAACTTGACCAAATGCTATAAAAATTCCAGCTTTAGACCAAATCTTTTAGCCTCTTCTTTATTAATCTCTCAGCATCTAAAACCTTCAGTATAGTAGGAGTGACTACCTCCTCACATTCTTGTTTCTGAGAATAAGGATTGAATTTTCCAACTTTTTAGAAATTGCCTATTCCTGCCGGTTATTTCAAGTACAACATGCAAAATGAAAAGAAGATAAATGTAAAAGAGTGGGAAGATAATACATTTAATTTTGAGTGGATCTAATTGAGCTATTAGGGGTACAATCCAAATATGGGTCTAGGATTTAATAGGAAAAAATAGAGATATATTGTAATATATCACCCCTTAAGTAGGGAGAATTGGTTAGCTACAAAAGATAAAGATACCAGGAAACAAGTATTTAGGAGAGAAGAGAACTGGCCCAAGAGTAAAACATAAGGGACTGTCTAAATTTAGGCAAAAACAAGCCAGGGAAAGTTACCCAGAAAGAACATCAGAGTAGCAGTAGAATAACCAGGAAGGGGAAAAGATGAGGGAAAACTGCCCTTACGGTAGACAAAGCTATAAAAATGTGATCCTGGAACTCTGAACTAATGGCTTTATCCCCACAATATGGACGATCCCGTTCACAGATATTGAAAGAGAAAATACAGAAAGGTGGAGGAAAGGGTCCTGACTGAGTTCAAATCTCAGAAGGCCCTACTGCCAACCTCATTCTTACTCTTCCTGGACTAATGTTTTACCACTTTTTTTCATCCACACTCTTCCCTAGAATGACTCTAATAAATGCCCCTTTCCCCTTGTTCAGTCTCTTTACTGGACGGTTCCTGCCACCAATAACAAAGAATCTTGACTAAAGGAGAGATCAAGAAGCATAAGAACAAAAGGGAAGCTGCTCATCTTTGTAACTTGTAGTTCATAGGTAGCCTGAGAGAAACTGGAATCAGTAAGCCACTGACAACAGGAAATAGATGTCAAAGTGTTCAAGACCAAAAGGTGGTGAAGAATGGAGTCAGTGAAGATGGCCTAGCCTTTTGACAAGTGTAGAAGGAAGGAACTGGATAGTAACTTTATAAAGCAACAGGTTTACAGAATAAGAGAATGTGACTCCTCTTATATCAGTAGTTCTTACTTTATACATAAAGAGATATCTTATTGTAAAGTGTTCTTACATTACTATTTAAAAGGGTATACTGCTTCTCTTCAGGATCTTTCTTTGGCATTTTCTAGTATATGGAAACAAAGTCAGCCAATACTGTAGAGTTATACATTTTTGAAAGAAAAACAAAGCTTCAATTGTATTCACATGTTTAATGATTTCATTTCTGTGTGTAAGATGTATTTATTAAAGTTGCTTTTGAAAATGTCAATCTTTTTTTCAGCTAGGCGAAGGAAACCAACAAAAGGCTATCAGTTGATTTGGGAACTATCTATTCAAAGGGGGATAACGAGGTCCCCATGGGTGAACATGTGATAACCAATAAAAGGTAGAAGTTACTGGTATAGAAGATTGGTTCTATATCTTCCCTCTTGAGGGCCGTCTGAACGGCTCAGTCGGTTAAGGGTCCAACTTTGGCTCAGGTCATGATCTCATGGTTTGTGGGTTCAAGCCCCCGTGCTGACAACTAGCTCAGAGCCTGGAGCCTGTTTCAGATTCTGTGTCTCCCCCTCTCTCTGACCCTCCCCTGCTCACACTGTCTCTCTCTCTCTCTCTCTCTCTAAGAAATAAATAAAACATTTTTAAAAATTAAAAAATATATATATTCCCTCTTGGAAATTCTCCTCTCCTCCTCAAACCTAGAAGCTAGCTTGGGAGAAAGTACGAGGAAGAGGTTGCCTTAACATGGGAAATTGATCCTCTGAGGGTGGACTTGAGTAGAGAAGCAGCTTCTCTGTTTCAAAGGAAAAGAGGAGGAAAGCTGCAGAAACATGGAAGTTTCCACGGCAACTAACAAAGGTGGCAGGATGAAAGTTATGTAGACACATACTATCCAATTTCTTATTTACCACATCCCTGTGAGAAGGCAAGACAAAATGGCCTCATCTCCTTTGAAGGGATAAAGTAAAGGAGGTTCAGAGAGTTTCATAGGATTTGCCAGAGATAACCCAGCTACTATGCAGGAGAGCAGAGAACCCAGCCCAGGCCTACTGACAGAAACTCCAGAGGACATGGCTTTCTCGTGCCTCTTCTGTATTTAAGTCTTTCAACTGCTTCCCTACCCAGTGAAGACTATATTTTCAGTGAAATATTTTAAAAAGTCTTTTTACTTTTAAAGTTTATTTATTTTTGAGAGACAAAGAAAGACAATGTGAGCAGGGGTGGGGGAGGGGCAGAGAGAGACAGAGACACAGAATGCTAAGCAGGCTCCAGGCTCTGAGCTGTCAGCACAGAGCCCTTCGCAGGTCTCAAACTCACGAGCTGTGAGGTCATGACCTGAGCTAAAGTTGGGCACCCAACCAACTGAGTCTTCCAGGTGCCACAAGTCATTTTACTTTTAATTTCTTATAAAATTTTATAGAAACCTTGGGGGTGGATCTCTCTCATTTAAGAGTTGTATGTATCTAACTTCAGGTAATTGGGTTATAGTTCCTCCTGTGCATACAGTGCATGGTTGATGATTTTTATCCTAAGTGCTACCACAAATAACAGCATTTATTATGAACCTACAGCATAACAGGTATTGTGTGAACATAACCTCACGTAATCACAACAGCCTTGATACATGGGGCGTTCACTTGTTGGAAGAAGCCACTGAGTGTGGGACTTGGATCCAAGTCCGTGTCTGGATTAGGCCATCAAACTACAATGAAAAATGACATATTTGCAAAAATACTGGTTTGTAAGTAGGACCTGAGCCTTTTCTTGTTAAGGGAATTTTCTTCACTCGCTATAAATATCTCTAGATGGAAGTCATGCTGGATTTGTATTCAAAATATTATGGATCTTTAAAAGGAGAATGTAAGCATGGGAAGAGAGGCCTCAGTTGTGTTACCCAGATTTATTAACAGTGTTAAACCCTCCTCTAGAGCCAGTTTCCAAAACCACATTTGTGAAAAATGAGGTAAATTACAGCATGCACCCTGCTGATGGAGGCTGAAATTTCCACCTCAAAGGTTCCAATCCTAGCTTTATGCTTTCAAAATATCATAAACTATGATTGTAGTACTCTGGCAAACAGGAAATAATTGTCAGCAGTGCTAGATGGTTTGAAGGAGGCTGTTGCTTAAAAAGCTCAAAGTGCTTTTTTCCCTTTGTGAAGAATGTTTGCCTTTCCTCCAAGAGCCATTTCTCATAAAATCAAGAGAACAGGTGTCTTGAAAACATGCTCCTTTACAGACAGGTGCACCTTTGCCTTGTCACGAAGCTGAAAGACTACTGTACTCTTTAATGGGATTTTTCAAGCAGTGAGAAGATTATCTGAAAGCCCAAACTAATAAACGCCTGTCTCTTGCCTCTGACCTAGAAAGGACTTCCCTTTGGTAAGCAGGGAGAGTCTGTTGCTGCCATGTCACTGAAATTGCTTTGGAGGGATGTCTTGATTATCATAGTGTGTGTGAGGTGTGAACTGAGTTCTCTCAACAATTGTCCTTTGGTGAAATCAATAAAGAAGTTTCAAATTCTGAAGCAATACCTGCTGCTCTTTATAAAATAAGATTAGCATGTGTTTTACAAGGAGTGGGAGAAAAGTGAAGGAAGGAAGGAAGGAAGGAAGGAAGAAGGAAGGAAGGAAGGAAGGCAGGAAGGAAGGAAGGAAGGAAGGACAAATGTCCTTTTCAAGGAAGAATGATTTATTCTATACTACTTGAAGAAACAAACACTTGACTCCTCTATCTTATTGCTGCTGTTTTTAACTGTCAAATGTTGAGTTCCCAGCTCTGACAATACAAAAACCAGAGTAAAAAAACTCTGTAATGGAAAGTTCCTCCTAGCACACAGTTCTTGAAAGAAAGATCTGCACGTGCTGGTATTACAAGAATGTCTAATAGCTTTTTTAAAAATGTTTATTTATTTTTGAGAGGGAGAGAGAGAGAGAATGAGTGGGAGAGGGGCAGAGAGAGACATACACACAGAATTCGAAGCAGGCTCCAGACTCCGAGCTGTCAGCACAGAGCCCAACACAGGGATCAAACTCTCACACTGTGAGATCATGACCTGAGCTGAAGTCAGACACCTAACCAACTAAGCCACCCAGGCAACCCAGTAATAGTTTTATAAAAAGGGTAGCTGGAGTGCTACCACTGGTAACTACTCAAATTTGCACAATCTGATTTATTTATCAGCGCTCATGTCTTAGAAACTGGGACACCTTCTGAGAAACAATTAATGATCTATTTTCTCAGAAATCAACACTAAATTCACAGATATTTGGTTATGTAATTTTTTCTCTAGAATTATCCGAAACAACACAAAATTTCTATAAAGATGCAAAGGTACTTTTCAATAATAAATGTCCTTCTCCTAAAATTGGTATTTATTGTATAGTTTCTTGAAATTATTAGTAATTTTCATCACTATAAGATCTACCAATCTTTCCTATATACGCCTTGAATTGCTATGATATTTTATGTTTAAAAAATATTTAGTCAATTAGAAAAGATGTAAAATTACACCTAAAGTCAAGCCTGCTTGCTTTAGCCAGTTTAGTTATTTCCATCAATTTGATTAGATTAAGCCAGTAACAGAAGTTAAACGAATTTTAAAAAATGTTTATCGGTCAAAGGACTGTATGTGTCAAAATCAAGTGAGAAAAAAAAACAGTATACTAGGCAGTTATTTTTTTAATAAAATATTTTCCTGAAGAGTAACATTTGTAAATGAAAATGCACAAATTATAATGCATAGCTCAATGAATTATCGCAAAATGTCACACCTATGTAACCTCATCCTCCCAAAATAAATGAAATATTAAAACACCATAGGTGACCCTAACTGTCAGTAATATTTTGAATACCATAAATTAATATTGTCTACTTTTGGCCTTTATATAAATGCAATCATACAGAAGTATCTGGTTCCTTTTACTTGATACTGTATTTTTGAGATTATCCCATGCGATTTTTTGGTTGCGGCAATTCATTAATTTCCTTCCTGCTAATATTACATTGTATGATTATAATACAATCTATATACCCATGTTATTCTTGGTGAATATTCAAGTTATTCATAGCATTAGATTAATAAAATTGACTTAGGATAATTATTTTTCTCTGCTTTATTCTATTAGTATGGTAACTGATATTGATTGATTTATAACATCCAACTAACCTTCATTACTAGAATACAACTCTGCTGTGTTTTCCTTTTTACATATTACTCTATTTGGTTTGCTTACATTTTGGTTAGAATTTCTGTAAAATGTTCACTAAAGATTTTAACATTTAAGTTTTCTCTTATAAATGTACTTGTCGGCTTTTTTTTTTTTTTTTTGGTTACATGTAATGCTCTTTCATGAGTTTGGAAGTAACCTCTCCATTTACCTTCATGATGACTATAGGATCTATAATAATGCCACCTTTTTAATTATCCATATTAGTTGTATCTTCTCTCATTTTTAATGTCTGCATCACTGAGGTTTATCAATATTTTAAATATCAACTTTATTTAACTTTCTAAACAACCAGCTTTTGCCATTATTATTTTTTCTATTGTTTTATTTTCTAGTTAAAATTTCCCACTAGTGTAATTGTATAACTATTTTAGTTCCATCATTTTGCTTTATATTGTTATACTACCTTTTATTAAGCACATATAAATGTCAAATGATGATATCTCCTTGGTGAATTAAACATTTTATCATTATGCAAGATGCCTCTCTATTTGTATTTTTTAACCTAAAATCTATTTTATTTGATATTAGTCTAGTGACAGCAACTTTCTCCTGAATCATTTTACTTTGAAACCCTCTGTATCTTTCTAGTTATACAATATCCTATGTAGGCACATTTTAGGGGGGAGTTATTTGGCATTTATATTCAGCCTAACAATGTGTTTTATAAATGGAGTATATGGATTATTTATATTTCATCAAACTTCCAATAAGTTTTGCTTTAAATTTACCATATTATTTTTTTCTTGCCAGCTGCTTTTTAAAGCATATGCATCTTCATTTCATTCATGATATAAAATACCTGTATTCATGGCTTCAGGTAGTTCAGTTTCATTTCCAGTTTAGGATTATGTTTTAACCCATGTTTTCCAAGTGAAAAGGAAATAAAAGTGTGATATCTGGTGCCCAGGTTGAGACAGATGGCTTCAAATTCAAGAGATAAGTCCTTCACATAGAAAAAAGCCTGTTTGAGATGTTTTATAAATGAATATAGATATTGCTTATGTTGGTGAAATCATTCTCCCTCTCCTCCACTACCATTTTGCCCCTCCAATGAGCCATTCCTTTAACTATGTTCAGCAAAGCTTTAACTCTGAACAGCTGGAAAACTTTGGAAGTCAGTGTCAGCCCAGGGTAAGGCAATAATAATTCTGCAGAAAAAACAGCAAAATTAGTGGAGTTTTTATTTTTGCTTTTTTGTTTGTTTTTACCTTTTGACCCCCTTCACCCATTTCTCCACCACTACCTCCTTCCTCTGACAACCACAAATCTTCTCTGTATCTATGATCCTTTTTTGTTTTGTTTTTATATTCCACGTATTAGATACCTTTACCCACATTATTATTTGATTTATATTTGTACTAGATGTTCTGTGCTTTTTTTCCTTTCTTGTCTTTTTAAATATTACTTATTTTTATTTTCTTTTCCCTTTTATTAATTTGTGAGTCTAAATTGTTATTATTTTTTAGTGTTTACTCATGGAATTATAATATGACTTCTTGATTTATCAACCTCTAATAAAAATTAATAGTCTTGGGGTGGAAGGGTAGCTCAGTTGGTTAAGCATCTGACTCTTGATTTCAGCTCAGGGCATGATCTCAGGGTTTGTGAGTCTGAGCCCTGCATCCAGCTCCACACTGATGGTGTGAATTATCTCTCCCCCACTCTCTCGCTCTCTGCCCCCCCTCACTCACGCGCATGTGTGTGTCTCTCTCAAAATGAATAAACTTAAAAAAATAATAGTCTTCAAGGGCAAACATTAGTGAATCAACCAAATAAGTACACTTTGAGAGTGGCTAAAATACATTCTGAGTAACATTATTTCGCACATTTTCATATGCTGCCATATGAATACAGATGGACTTCCAGTTATCATTCACAACACAAGCTACATACAGCCGATTCACACAAATAGAAAGTCCTCAATTTACAAATATTGTAAAGGTTTCAAAGGCAAATTATGACAATGCAAAGTTAATTTCATTCCTTCTTATAATTTTTTATTTAATTATTTGTATTCACTATATCCTTTGCATTTTTTTCTCCCTTTCCATTGTAGAGTTGTCCACCTCATGGAAAGAAACTGATAGTGCATCCAATTGGACTCCTACCACACTAAAATCTTCATTACAATCGTGGCCTTAAACCTATATTATTTCCTGGTTACAAGAGTAGGTTTTAAGGCAAAATGCTACATCTGCAGAAACTCTAGGCAACATTTACCTTCAAGCAAATGGCACTGTAGGAAGTAAAGATACAGGAGGACACGATGGACACTTAGAAGGAAGATCCCATACTGACTCTAGGCTATGCAGAGGATCTCGTGTGTCAACTTTGAAGACAGTTAGATCTGTCTAAATTTCTTCTGTAAGTCCAATGATATTCAAATATGCTATCTTCCATATTTTCAAACATTTTTACTTAGCTGGCAGAAAAGGTTTGGTTTTAGTCTGTGTCCCTGAACTCTGGAGAGAACCCTGAAGTGATACACGGTTTTCCCAAGGCCAGAGTTGGTGGCGTGGGAAGGTTTATAGCTCAGTGCTGTGATGACTGTTTTTACTTCCTCTCCAATAGAATCATGTATTAACTTTGTTATGTATCTGCCAGCTGCACACCTGACCTGCAAAATGCTACCATTGGGAGATCAGTGAAATTAATGATACAGAATTGACCTACTGATAGTGTTTCAAAGTTTTGACACAGAACTGATTCATGAGGAAGTCTCAAGATCAGTTTTCTGAATCCTTATTTTAGGATAATGTAGCTGTCAGTGAAATTACTCAGACTACAGTATCTATTTCAAATTTGTGCCTCATCACTTTTTCCTGCAGATAAATTAATAACACGTTAATAAAAATAAAAAGGCATAATTTTGACAACCTCTAAAAAATTATTGCATCCTTGAAAATATGACTGGTATTTATTGGTATGTTCCCAAGTGGCAAATGGAAGACCCCCTGGGACAAGTTAAATGTGAGTTCCGTGATAGCAGGAGTGTTACTGTCTGCACAGCTGTACCTCATGGTCTGTTAGGACCCAGCATACAGTAGGTGCTCAGTAACTGCTGAACACGATATGAACATAGTCATTTCAGGGAATACAGCACTATCTTTTATTTAATACATGTTTAGTCTAGCTGCCAAAGCAATGTTTTTTGTTGATTTCTTTTCCATTATAACTTCCTCCAATATCTACAGCTACTCACACGTTCAATTGATAGCAAATAAATATCAGAGACTGTGTGATGAGGTGACAGGCTATCCGCTCAAAACAAACTTTATCATCCTAAATTTTTCTCTGTTAAAAATAAATATAACTTCAGCTGTGCCTGTTATCTACTCGTAAGCCTAAGCACAGTTAGAGAGGGGAAAAAATCTCTGAAATGTCTTCCATTATCACTATACCTTTTATGACTGAAGACATCTTCTTATTCTGCAAACTGATGAGCTGAATTTTATTAAGAGAGATTTGTGGCAAGACTCAAGAAGATTTGTGTAATATTCTCTCCTGTACTAAGAAAAGATCTTCCCATTCATCATCAATGGTTGATAAGAAGTGCTGTTTTAACAACATTTCTGATGATGAATGAGCATATCCTTCTTTCATATTAAAATAAATATTAAAAACAATCTTCCTGAATCATAGAAGAAATCTTTCAATACAGTTTAATCATAGAGTGGAAGTGAGATCAGTAGAGGAGGGAGGTATATGGAGAATGGTGGCTCATCAAACTGTCTATAGTCTGCCTTCTACAATGACAGGAGAGGAAAAGATAAGTAACTCCCCATTCTGCAGTCCAACTAAGGTATTAATACTGTTAATTTTAAATGTATATTTCTGTGATACATTGGGAAAATAAGAGGAAGACATTAAGCCCTAGTTAATTATCTTCATATGAAGGGTATCCTTGGGAAACATCACAAGCTCATTCTACTTTACAGTTCTTCAGTTCATAGGTATAGAAATTGGTGTTAAGTCCTTTTAAGAGTATGTGCAGCAATCTGACTTATTTAAGCTTCAGGGCAGTCTGCTAAAAAGGCTATTTTTTTTGAAACTAGGACTTGATCATGATTAGTTCTTTTGATACACGATTGAGAAGGATAAATGGGTGGCAATAGGATGCTATTTAATGACTCCGAACATTTTACATACTCTGCATAAATGTCATTTTGAAATAGCTGTGACAATAGTGCTACAGTGGGCTCTGAAAGCATTTCCATTAAACATCTCATTTGGAAAGAAAGAGTCAAGTTATTTTAAATCTTACTAAGCTACAATCAAGATGATGATTTCATCTCAGTGCAAAATACTGACTGGAGTTTGGGGATGAACTAAAACATAGACATGAGCTTCTAAATACTTTATCCTTCCTTTAGAAAATCTGTTTTTCATTTAGAAAAGAATTTTTCAAAATTTAACAGGTATATTAGTGTGAAATATGGTTGTTAGTCCAACAAATGTAGATGCTTTAGAGTTAAAATTCTATCACTTCAGATCCATTCATGTGACAATAATAGAAAATTCTGCTAATGCTGGCTCAGTGTATTAGTTGGCATATTTTGTATGTAAAGAGGAATATAGTAAATGTTTTAAGCTTTGCAGTCCATATGGGCTCTATCACAACTACTCAGCTCTTCTATTATTGTGAAAGGAGTCACCGATGATATGTAAATGATTGTGGAAATTATGTTCCAATAAAACTTTATTTACAAAAACAGGTAGTGGACTAGATTTGGCTTGCAGATTACTCTTTGTCAACCCATGACTCAATTTATAAGAATATTTCCTGTTTATTTAAAATGAATTTTGAATATTGGCAATTTGGAAATTTATTCAGCAGTTCTATGAGTCTAACCACTGGGTATGACTGCCTTTGCTACTTAAGGTCTATTCCACCTAATTCCAAAATGGCTTCTAAGGCTCTAAATACTTGATCTAAAATGTGTGAAACACAGAAAGCATGAGTGCTGTCAAAGGAGAGAGTGAGTCTTCCTCATATTCTTCCCCTCTTTGATAGGGAAGCAAAGAAATTTCCCAGAAGAATATTTCTCTTTTATCTCCGTAGCCAGACTGGATCATAAGCCTGTGTGTTGGCCAGTCATTTCCAAAAAGGGAGAGAGGAGGCATGATTAACTGAAAGGGGCTGGTATGTTTTAAAAAATTTTTAAATGTTTTATTTATTTTTGAGAGAGGGAGAGACAGTGTGAGAAGAGGAAGGTCAGAGAGAGAGGGAGACACAGAATCCAAAACAGGCTCCAGGCTCTGAACTAGCTCTTAGCACAGAGCCTTACCCAGGGCTTGAACCCACTAACCGTGAGATCATGACCTGAGCTGAAGTCAGACGCCCAAACGACTGAGCCACCCAAGCACCCCAATATTTTTATATTCTTGATAAATGGAAGAAAAAGTCGTTTTTTAGAACCACACTCTCAACAAGTTTTCTATTCTTAAACAATTACACTTAGAAAACCTAAGTACAGAGACCCAATCCTGGTACCAAGAAAAATCACAACTGAATATGCGCATCTGCCCATTTGGACTCCAAATTGTGTCCCTGCTCAGGTGTGGCTGTGTCTGGCAGCCATCAGAGTTGCTGCCAGAGGTCTGTTCATGACAGAGAGACTCCAGAGAAGAGAACCTTTCCTAAAGAACGAGAAGTCAGGTGTACAGACGTGGTCAAAATAAACCCTTTGTTGTTAGAAGGATTATCTGTTCTAACCAAGACACAATACCTCACTCGAGGTTATCCTCAATATAACCCTGTATGGACTCAAGGAGTAGAGGATCTATAACTAAAATTTGAGAGGATGATTTTATCTAAAACTGTGAAACTTTGGAGCACAAAGTAGAACAGCAAAGACAGAAGTGACCTACTCATGTCAGCTGAGAATGTAAGCCCACACCAAGGTCCAAGGACTCCAAAGAGCATGGTGACACTGAAAAACCTCCACATGAGCAAAGATGCGGGCAGCACCTGTCAAAGATACTGTGCCCAGAGGAGGTAGCAGTGGGGCATAGAGGTGACTCTGGTACCCAATTAAGCTGTTTAGTGCACAACAGAAGAAACATTCCCAGTGAGATGCAGGCCGCTAGAACAAAAGGTGGGGCACACCTTCATGGCCATCTTAGGCCTTAATAGCAGCAGAAAAGCTGGAGCAGAAGAAAAGAAGAGTATACACCACAGAGGACTAATTTGTGCCCATGTACGGTGTCCCCAAAGCACTCCAAAAAGTCTCAGGGGACACTGTATGGCAGAGGGCCTGCAATTGAAAATGATTCCAAAATACTGCTTGTTAAAGCCAATGGGATCTTCCTTATAAGACTGTCTGATGTGGTTACAGAAAGCACAAAATGTCAGCACACAATGAAGCTTAAAAAAGAGAAATTAACTTATGAATCCCTTTTGTGCCTTCTACTAATCTGCATATGTAATTGCACCGCAACTGGTTAGAAATGTTTTCAAATAATTCAAATTATTAATCGCTTTTGATATAATGCACACAATCTTCAATAGAGGTCTAACTAATATAAGTGCGCTGTATGGAAACTTGAAGGGGATTAAAATGTCTTCCTCCTCAAAAATGTTTTGACCCTGACCTTGCCCATACCTGAAATTCTCCAGTCTACCTACAGACATTGACATCTGTGTCCTTTCAAGTACGAAGCCCTGGGTCTGGCCATTCTAATCCTATGACACACTCCACTGGGTTAAAGTGGTGAAGGCCTGTGTTAAATACAAAAGTTATGCAGAAGAGATAACACATTAAGCAATCACATGCCATTAAGGCCTTAACTCATCAGATTAGTCTCAGCTACTCAGGGAGACCCTTCAGGGAATTAACATGAGCAGATATATGCATTTAGATGGAGTAGTATAAGCGGGTACTTCATTTCTAAGATAGGATGTTTAGAGAATTGGCACGACACATGCTTCTTTCTCATTAGTCTTTCTACTTTTTTCCTATCTTGATCTATATCCAGAAATTCTAGTAACACTCTCTCTCTCTCTCTCTTTTTTTTAAATTTTCTAATATACACATGAACACAAATACGCCCATACTCAGATCAGGGTATATAGTAAGACATTTTGTTTTAAGAAATCTTGAGCAATGCAGAAGCTGGAGGTCAATCCAGCTTAGAAGGTCTGCTGGGTTTTTTTATTCTCGTTTTACCACAAACAGCTGCTGTACTAGTTTTGCAGTTCACAGCTGTTATTTATTGAATGCTTAGCGTTTGATGGTCTTTGAGATAAACACTCTAAGCAGCAGAACCAGGATTTGCACATCAATCTATCTGATTCTAAGGTATGAGAATTAAAAAAATTAAGGTCCACTTCTTAGCTGCAAAAACAAACAAACAAATAAATAAAGGAACCAGAAGCACAAAGCCTGAAGGTCTTTGCATCCTGCATTTCTGCGGCAGCCCAAGTAACAGAGACTTCATTTTAAAAAGTAAGTGGTCTGTTTGCTACAGCTAGCTGACTGCCTTCATTTATATTACCTGCCTTAACTAGACCCATAAATATGTCAATGTGCAGAATTCCACCCCTTTGTACCACCTTATACTCGTTTATATGAGACAAACAGAATTCCCTGTTATTTTGAAACACCACAGCTTATAAATCAGGAGCACTAAATACTATTCAAAAATATCATCAGAAGGTGAATAAAATGACCTAAGTCTACTGCCATTATAACTTCTTGGGAAGGAAGACCAATATTATGTTAGTGAAATCGTTTTGAAATATCCATTATAACAAAAAAAGGTGTGAAAGAAAGAAAAGTAATATTGAGAAAAATAATGTTATCTATAGTATGATTTCATAGCCATGAGTAGCTTGCTGCATCAAGTTTTATAAAGCCATTGGAAACTAAGAGAATTAATTCTTCACAACTCATTGCTGTCTACTTCTAAATTCTTCTAGTATCCAAAATTATCAAAGCTCATCATAAAACATACATCTGTGTTAGAATTTAAAAACAAAATATTCTACGTTCAAAATGGGTTTAAGCTGAAAGAGTTTTAGAGTACACCGAAAGAAGCCAAATCATAAAGTCACCTTATATAAAAAAACAAAGTTAGAAATGCTAATCAGAGGTACATAGAGTAATAGGGCAGTTAAACTCCGATTCTCAAGGGAGATCATTTGCTTACTGTAAATGATAATTTTGTGTGTCAATATACATAGAGAGAGCTACACAGTATGAAAACAAGATGTTAATTAAGCCAATTCAGTGAGGGGTAAAAATCAAACCAACTGGCTATCTGGCATCAGTTATGCAAATTAATCTGTTGATTGGATTTTCTTACTGTTTCTACCAGTTACTTTGTTATATTGTAGTCAGACTATGATTTCCTCAGCAGGGGCTGAATGAAGCCTCTCTCCACCATGAGTATGGGTCCAGAAACCAACAAAAAATTTATCAGAGGAAAAATGTCTGGAGAAGTTTCTGAAAGGTTTTCCAAAAGCTGATTAATAATCAGTGGGGCACTGGGTGGCTCAGTTGGTTGAGCAGCGGACTTAGGCTCACTCAGGTCATGATCTCATGGTTCCTGAGTTTGGGCCCTGCATCAGTCTCTGTGCTGACAGCTCAGAGCCAGGAGCCTGCTTTGGATTCTGTGTCTTCCTTTCTTTCTCCCTCTCTCTTGTTCATGCTCTCTCTCTCTCTCAAAACTGAATAAATATTTTTAAAAATTTTTAAAAATTAAAAAATAATCATTAGTAAAGAGATAATGAATTTTATGCAGAACTACTTAAGCAAAAATGTCTTTCACACATTCAGACACTCATTGGTTTATATTAATAAATGTTGAGCACCTCCTATGCCCCAAGCTTGTAGTCCCTTCCCTCTTGGGAGTTTACAGTCTAAGAGTTTACAAGAAACTCTTCATCAAACTCTGGTAAGTACCAAGAAACAAAATCACAATGAGAATGTATATAGAAGGCCCCATCTAATTCTGAAAAGGCTTCCCTGTGGAAGTGACAGTTGAGATAAATCTGATAGATAATCAGACCCTAGGACTTTCCCCACCAGGTAACATGAACCAAAATTTCATTTGAAGTAGCCCTCATTCACATGATGGAGATCCTCTAGTCTGTACGAGCATAAGGTTTCACTGAGTTATTTCTAGAACTCCCGGGAGTATCTCAACTGAGCTTTTATGCTCTGAAAAGCTTCATGACATCCTTGCCTGAGTTGAAACCTTGAGAATGGAAGCATCCTTCTGAGAGAATATTAGGTCCTATGGATTCTGTTTTGCAATGACTCAAGAACACAGAGTAGTTCTCATAGAATCTTTGCACATACCCAATGACCCTGAGATCCTCTTATATGGTCCTTCTCTCTCTCTCTCTCTCTCTCTCTCTCTCTCTCTCTTTCTCTCTGACCTGAAACAAGTCCAGAGTGCTGGACCAGGGCCAGGTGACCATTATCTTCAAAAGTCACAGTGCAGTTCTCCACATTCTCCTTTTTCTCTCTCCCTTTTTATCACCATTCCAGTTACCCTAACAAATCTCCCCTTTCTCCATCAGCCAAGAGTTCATTGCTCCTTCTAGACCTGCTTTCCAGTTCAACCAACTAACCACATTGGAGATTCATCAAAATTACATAGATGGCTCAGATATCAATTTAGAGACAACACAGTCTGCCTGTAATATATGTTATTACATGTGAATATATGTTTAACTATTTCCTTAATTAGCTCCTTTATCTTACCCGAACTGCTTCTTTCTGTAGATGATGCCATATTCCCTCCTGATGGAACTGAGTGTTTTTCATTTTTTAATCCATGCCACCTATGATGCTGTTGAAGGACAGCCAAAGGGCTTGAGGTACAGCAGTTCCTCGGTTGTTGACTGCTCATCAACCGCAAATGGCAGCACAAACTGTACTTATAAAGAAATGAGCAATGTTACCATGTCAAGTAGAGCAAACTGATGATGATTTTCTTAACTCTCAATTAGGTCTCTTGGATGACAGTCTAAAATATAAATTTACTCAGTATGTAAAGTTTCATAATTGTTGGTGAAATTATCTGCGTTAAGCAAGGTAAAAACTTTAAATCAGTATTTTAAAATATTCTTTATCTTTTGTTTCCACTATCCATCTGAAGATTTGCTCATTTATTTGATTCCTAGGAGAGTCAATCACTTCTGGGCCTCTTGGCTAAGATCAAGTGATTCCTAGGAGAGTCGAAGGCATTCCAGTTGGGTTTCTTTTAAGATATTGTTTAATTACACTGTCCAACAAAATATATTTTCCAGAATCTCCCAAAAAAAGACACAAAGACAAAAAAGGTACATATTTCATATCATTAAGAAATTACTACATAACTGGTTGCAACTTAATATTATGAAGCAATGAGTGATTAGTCACATCAATACTGCATGGGGCCATGAAATTGACAGAAACACCAAGTAAAAATACAATTTGTGTTTGAATACTTTGAACATTATATTTCAAATAAATATTTAAAAGAAAAAACAATGGTAGTTAAGCTGTATGACTATAAGCCCAAGAGCATTATGTAATGAATGATGTCATTCAGTAAAGAAACAAAACCATCAGTGATCAGCTTCATTTTCCTATCTTATGTTCAAAAAAATAAATCTGAATCCCATTTTCCCAATAAGTAAATATTTCCATTAACAAATCTACAAATCCAAATGCTTGTGGTGAAAAAAACAACTATGTATAGTTCTCTGTTAATTAGCTGAGAGTACATAGCATTTCTTAAATTAATATTATGAATTTAAATTTTTTATTTAATAACCGTTGATTATTTTCCTTTCCAAACACAAGAGTAGTATTAAAGAATGTTGTATGTGTTACTCAAATTTTAAGTCAGTAACAAGAAAATGCTGACTATGTGATTCAAGAACAAGAAGAGAAAGATTATATATTAAAAGATATCTAAAGCAAAAAAAACCAAACCTTTCAATTTTATTTGACATGATCTTTGATTTTATAGATCCAGAGACCAAATGCTCATTAAACAGCTGAGGTTTGTTACTGTTTCCAAAATAAGTAGTTCATGTTCATGCAAATTGTTTTCCAATTGATTTTTGCATAAACAGGCCCTATACAAACTTTTTCTCAATCTTCAGATAGCTGAAGACTCAGAGAAACTAAATAGCCTGAAATCTAAGGAGAGGTGGACCCTGGAGAAACAATGGAATGTGAGTCCTAGCTCACCTTTGGCAGAGTTCAGGAGTTAAAGATACAAGGAACCACAGAATTAAACAATAATAACTTATCTAAGATTGTTAACAAACTTATAGAGGCCAAATAGTGTGGAACTATAGAAGCCTTGGGGTCTGCAGACACAAGAGGAATTCCCACTGTGTCTCCAATGCTCTAATGAGCATTCATGAGGGATTAGGGACAGAGCAGGAGGCTAGAGAGAGACTCCCCTCATTGTACTGTCCTGAAGGAGAGGAGCACCCAAGAGCTACAGGAAAGGAATAGAGTCCTGCCCAGACTATTCTTCCCTATAGAACAAAAACCTTAAGTCACCTAAGAGGCAGGATACAAATGAAGACCCTTTGCAGCTGAGAAAGGGTAATATATTTTTGTATATCCGGCAGATACGCGGGAAACAATCCTGGGCCGAGGATTCTATATCAGTATTTACTAGGGCCAGCAAAGGGGCAGGAAATTCCCACATCAGAACCAGCTAAGATACAGGTGGCTAGAATACTGATAAAGTCCTATCCCTGGAACCAAAAAACACAGAAGCCGCCTCAGACTGAGACTGTGCCAGAAAACAGAGACCTTCCTGCTTCTCTTTTGTCCAGCAGAGACTAGCAGTCAAAGAATAAAAACCAATAGCAGTGTAATCGCTAGGGAGAAGCAAGAGAATGGACAACAGGAAAGGCCGCAGTCTGAGGATGACAGAGAAATGCTCACTCTACGCACTGGGTAACACTGGAGGCTCTGAAGCTAATGGTTCAGTGAAGGCAACTACAGCCATATCAAAGCTCAGACTAAGAGCACCTCCTGAGGAGAGTGGTTTAACTACTTACATTGAGAATCTAGTAGAAGAGGCAGCCATTTATGGGCATAAACACTTTTTACCTAATTCTATACTGTTTCAGCCAAGACCTCCAAAATGTAGTCACAAATTAAAGATATACAAAATGTCGAAGAACTAGACTCATAGTTGATACAATTATTGGAACTATCAAGCAGAAAATTTAATATGATTCTTATATGTAAAGCCATAATATGTAAGGTAGAGGACATGAAAGACCAGATAGACATTTCAGCAAAAAAAGATGTAAACTACAAGGAAGAATCAGATGAAAATGCTGAAGATAAAAAGTACAGTAACAGAGATGAAGAATCCCTTCAGCGCACTCATCAGTAGACTGAATATAGCTTTAAATATCAGTAATTTGAACATAGGTTAATAGAAATTGCACAATCTTAAACATAAACAGAAAGAACAGATCATTTATGAGCTGTGAAACTACATGAAATGGGACATTACTGCAATTGAAGTTTAGAAAGGAAGAGAATGAGATAGAATTAATGTTTTAAAAGATCATGATAAGAAATTTTTAAAAACAAAATAAGGTGTCAAAACAAAAACCCAAGAGAGTAAGAGAATCTCAGGAAGAAGAAAAATACCAACCCCCCAATAAACTAGGGGAAAAAAACATGCTTCAAATGCCAAAAATCAATGATAAAGAGAAAATCAGGCTCCATAAGACAGAAATTTGTTTTCTCAGTCCTGAGGCATTGAGTGGTGGCAGCAGGACCCCCTGAAATAGGAGACAGCCTTGCCCCTCAAGGCCTGTGTCCTCTGTGCTTATTTTGGGAGTGGAAGGCCTGGTGATTTCTGAAATGCTTTGGGGCACCTGGGTGACTCAGGCAGTTAAGGGTCCGACTTCGGCTCAGGTCATGATCTCACAGTCGTGAGTCTGAGCCCTACATCGGGCTCTGTGCTGACAGCTCAGAGCCTGGAGCCTGCTTCAGATTCTGTATCTCCCTCTCTCTCTGTCCTTCCCCCACTTGTGCTCTCTCTCTGTCTCAAAAATGAATAAAACTATAAAAAAAATTTTTTTTAAAATGAAACGCTCTGGGATCATTCTTTCCTTCTCTTGAAAAATAACACCCCTTTGCATTTGCACCTGAATAGCTCTATTGAATAAGAGAATAATAATAGCTGTATTAGAATCCAAGAAGTCCAACAGCCTTTGTTCATTCTGCCCCATCTCCATTCTCTTCAGTCCAAACTTGCAATATTACTACTGATGTAATCCTATCACTGCTTTATCAAACGGTGGTCCACTCATATCCTTGGTGTTCTCTCCAGAACACTTTCTCAGTCTTTGCAATACAGATAGCCTGAGAACTTTCCAAATCTGCACGTTTTGGATCCTTTTTGCTTAACAGCTCCTTTAATTTATCTCGCCTCTTCATTTTGCCATCAGTAGCAGAAAGAAATCAGGCCATGTCCTCAGCACTTCGCTTAGAAATCTCCTCAGGTTAATACCCAAGGCTGTCATTTTCAATTTCAACTTTTCACACATTAGAACACAGTTCAGTCGGGGCACCTGGGTGGCTTAGTCGGTTAAGCGTCCGACTTTCGCTTAGGTCATGATCTCGCGGTTCGTGGGTTCGAGCCCCGCGTCGGGCTCTGTGCTGACTGCCAGCTCAGAGCCTGGAGCCTGTTTCAGTCTGTGACTCCCTCTCTCTCTGACCCTCCCCTGCTCACGCTGTCTCTCTCTCTGTCTCCTAGAAATAAATAAAATATTAAAAAAAAAAAAAAGAAAGGAAATTAAAAAAAAAAAAAAGAACACAGTTCAGTCAGGTTCTTTGTCCCTTTATAACAAGGGTCACCGTTCCTCCAATGGTCAATGTTCCTCAGCTCCACCTGAGATATCACCAGAATCACCTTTCACATTGTCCATATTCCTGCCACAGTCCCTTCAAGGCATTCTGGACTTTTTCTAACAAAACCCCTTCCATCTTCAAAATTCTGCTAGTCTTTATCCATTTCCCAATTCCAAAGCCGTTCCTGCTGTATTAGGGATTTGTTACAGCACCACCCCATACCCGTTACCAAAATCTGTCTTAGCTCAGTCTGCCATAACAAAGTGCCACAAACAGGGTGTCTTCACAACAGAAATTTATTTTTCACAGTTCTAGAGGCTGGAAATATAAGATCCAGGTGCCAAAAAGTTTGGTTTTTCTTGAGGCTTCTTCGTGAAAAGGCTTCTCTCGTTAGATTATAGATGGCCACCTTCTCGCTATGTCCTGATATAGCATCTTCTCTGTGCACATCCATCCCTGGTACTTTTCTCTCTTCTTAAATGGACACCAGTCAGGGTGCATGGGTGGCTCAGTCGGTTAAGCGTCTGACTTCAGCTCAGGTCATGATCTCACTGTGGGCTCAAGCCTCATGCCGGGCTCTGTGCTGACAGCTAGGAGTCTGAAGCCCGTTTCAAATACTGTATCTCCTTCTCTCTCTCTGCCCCTCTCTTGCTCATTCTCTGCCTCTCAAAAATAAGTATTAAAATTTTAAAATAATAAAAATATAAATAAATAAATAAATAAATAAATAAATAAATAAATAATAAATGGATACCAGTCATATTGAGTTAACTTCAAATGACCCTCAGGACCTCATTTACTCTTAATGACCTCCTTAAAGACCCAATCTTCTAACAGAGGCTCATTGGAGGTTAGGACTTCAACCTATGAGTTTTCTGGGGATGCTCAGTCCATAACACTAGCTGATTTCAAAACTGAATAGAAAGCTATGGTAATAAAGACAGTGTTGTATAAGAAAAGTTTAGAGACATAGCTGAAATAAAATAAAGAGATCAGAAAAGACTGCTATAGCTCTGGTTAAATGATTTTAGACAACAGTGCAAAGGCGTGGTGAATGGTCATCTTCTTAACAAATGGTGCTGGAGCAATTACATAGCCATGTGTAAGAAAATTAACTTTGCACTGCCAACATTAACTCAAAATATATAATAGACTTAAATTCAAAACCTAAAGATACAAAGTTTCCATTAAAAAAAAAAACAAAAAAAACACAGGAGAAAATTTTTGTCACCTTGAGGGAAAAACAAAAAGACACAAGGAGCTTGATCACAGAAAACTAAAAATTGATAAATTGAACTTCATTTAAATAAAAATCTGCTTTCCAAATGAAACTGACAAAATAAAAATAGAAGCTTGTTGATTGTAACTTGGTATCACATATGGAGGGCAAGGAAAGATCAAAAAGGCCGGAGGACTCCGGGTTGCAGGTGGCAGGCTTAACAAGCAAAGGAACTTACTTACGAGGCTTGTCTTCAGCGACTGCAAAGCAAGTGATCTCCGGACGCACCCACGAGAATATCAAATGTTTATAGAAAGAGAGGCCTTGGGGCACCTGGGTGGGGCTCAGTTCTTTAAGCTTCCGAATTTGGCTCAGGTCATAATCTCATGAGTCCGTGATTTTCAGCACTGCATCAGGCTCTGAGCTGACAGTGTGGAGCCTGCTTGGGATTCTCTCTGTCTCCTCTTCCTCTGCCTCTTCCCACCTTGCACTTTCTCTCTCTCAAAATAAATAAACAAACTTAAAAAGTTTATCTGGAGGCTTTAGCTGGGTTCAGTCGTAAATGCTGTCCAGAGCATCTAAACAGCACATCACTATCTCAAGTCTATGTCCTTGCGGCAGCTTTTGGGAACCCTGGAAACAAACAGAACACATTCTAGAAACAGGGGAAGGGCTGATGAGCCCCCAGGTGCCCGGATCCAGCTCTGGTCAGCCAAGAGTCATGTCCTCTGGATGACCTCTTCCTACAAAGCCACAGATTAGAGTAAGATATTTGATGAACACATATCTGATCACAATATAAAGACTAAATAAGAAGAAGATGATTTAATTTTTTAGAGGCCGCCTGGCTGGCTTAGTCAGCAAAGCATGCAACTCTTGATCTTAGGTTCATGAGTTCGAGCCTCAGGCTGGGCATAGAGATTATTCTAAAAAAAAAAAAAAAAAAAGAAGACATCTAATCTTGTAAATGGGTAAAAACTTGAACAGACACTTAAACCAAAAGTGATATCGAAATGGCAAATCAACACATGAATAGGTGCTCAATATCAGTAGTTATTAGGGATATCCCAATTAAAGCTAAAATAGCAGATCATTACATATCTATTACAGATAAAACCACAATAAAAACCCGAAAATACTAAAAAGGTGGTGTGGAGCTAGAACAATGGGAATACTCAGGTATTACCAAGTAGAATGAAATATACTATAATCATTTTTGGGAAAAGCTGAACAATTTCTTTTAAAATTAAATAAATATTCACGATGCAACTCAACATTTCCAGTCTTAGATTTCTTTAAAGAATTTATTTTTTTAGGGGTACCTGGGTGGCTCAGTTTGTTCAGCGTCCGACTTCAGTTCAGGTTATGATCTCATGGTTCATGGGTTCGAGCCCCGTGACGGGCTCTGTGCTGACAGCTCAGAGCCTGGAGCCTGCTTCAGATTCTGTGTCTCCCTCTCTCTCTGACCCTCCCCTGCTCACGCTCTCTCTCTCTCTCTTTCTCTCTCTCTCTCAGAAATAAATACAAACATTTTTAAAAAAAGAATTTATTTTTTTAGAGCAATTTTACTTTCACAACAAAAGTGATAGGAAACTATGGAGATTGTCTATATACCTCACAAGTGGGAAAAAAAAATACTGGTACATGTAACAACATTGACCTATCTCAAATCTATTGTGCTAAATAAAAGAAGCCAGACCCAAAACTCAATACCATAAGATTCCTGAATATGATATTTGGGGGTAAGGCAAAGCTATAAGAAAAGAAATCAAGTGGTTGCCAGGGGACATGTGCACTGGAAGTCAGGAGGAAATACTACAATGGAACATTAAGGGCTTAGGGGGGAGATGGAAGTGTTCTTTATCTTTTTAAAAAAAATTTTTTTAATATTTTTTATTTTTGAGAAAGAGAGAAAGACAGAGTGCGAGCAGGGGAGGGGCAGAGAGAGAGAGAGACACAGAATCTGGAGCAGGCCCCAGGCTCTGGGCTGTCAGCCTGGAATGTGAATTCATGACCTGAGCCGAGGTAGGATGCTTAACTGACTGAGCCAATCAGATGCCCCAAGAAGTGTTCTTTATCTTGACTGTTAGGTTTACATGTCCAACAAAAAATCTCACAGAACTGGGATTCCCAGGTAGCTTAGTCAGTTAAGCGTCTAACTTTGGTTCAAGTCATGATCTCACAGTTCGTGGGTTTGAGCTCCATGATAGGCTCTGTGCTGACAGTTCAGAGCCTGGAGCCTGCTTCAGATTCTGTCTCCCTTTCTCTCTGCCTCTCTCCCACTTGTGCTCTGTCTCTGTCTCCCTCTCAAAAATAAATGTTTAAAAAACTCACGGAACTATGCATTAAAAATTGTAAATGTTAGGTCAATTTTTTTTCAATAAACCACTCTGTGGAAGATTTCAGAATGAATTTTTTCAACCACAGCTGATATTTTGGCTGATTCCTTTTATTTTTGTATGTATGTGACTATCTACAATAATTTTGTATTCACAACTTAACACTATATTCATATTTTCTCATCTTTAAATCTTCTTTCCAAATGTTATTTTTTTAACTGGGTAGCAGGGAGCCTGCGTGGCTCAGTTACTTACCCTTGAACTTTTGGTTTTAGCTCAGGTCATGTTCTCATGGTTTGTGAGTTCGAGCCCTGCACTGGACTCCATGCTGACAGTGCAGAGCCTGCTTGGGCTTCTCTCTCTCTCTCTCTCTCTCTCGCTCCGTCTCCCTTTACTCCTCCCCCATTTGCTCTCTCTCTCTCTCAAAATAAATAAACTGTAAATTAATTAATTAATAACAAATAAATAAATAAATAATAAAAATTGGGTAGCATCAAATTTTATGTTATGAGGAAAAAGTGTATAAAAATTTTTGTTAGTTATTACTAAGTTATATATGAAAAGTTTAAGAATTCAATTGCCACGCAAATATTAGTTGTTCATGTGTTTATTTTTTTTTCACTCAAGCATTTAACAAACACATACTGAGCATTACTGATAGAAGAGAAAATGAAATTAAATGTAAATTCATACGCTCAAAGATATAACTGAGTAGCAAAGACATAGCCAATTCAACAACTAATTATAATCCTAGAGACATATGTTATAATAGAGGTATACAAAAGTGTAATTATTTACAATATTATTCATAAATTACTATGAGATTTTCATGGTGAGTCATTTTATACACTTAATCACCATTATGTTTAATTGTTTTTTAGACTTGCATTTATGAGATTTTTCTTGGTTGTGGTGATTCTGGTCACTCTTGATTTGAAAATATTCTGTACACAACTATGATATGCAACTTCAAAATTAACATGTCATTCATTAATTCCTTTTTTCTTGTGTCAGATTTGAACCGCAACTTTTTCTAATGAAAATTTCTTGCTCCCAATCAGGTTTCCCCCTGGTTTGGAGACAAGGTGACCATGAGCTACAAGAACCCAACCCTTGGTAAGGCCTTTCCATTTTCATCAGAAGCCTAGCCCTTTTTTTAAATCATTTTTTAAAAATATTTTGGGGGAGGGTGCAAGCAGGGGAGGGGCAGAGAGACAGGGATAGAGGATCTGAAGCAGGCTCTGTGCTGACAGGCTGACAGCAGCGAGCCTGATGTGGGGCTTCAACTCCTGAACCAGGAGATCATGACCTGAGCCAAAGTCAGGCACTCAACCAACTGAGCCACCCAGATGCCCCAAAAGTCAAGTCTTCTGTCCAATAGTCTATGTTTAACCTTAACTGGCAAAAGAGAAACTATTTTATTTTATATTTTACCAGGAAGTTTAAGTACCCTCTGCAGCAATATATTTTACCCCAAATCCAAACATACACACACACACACACACACACACACACACATTGTTCATCCATTCTTCTGAGTAGTCTAAATCTCCTCTCGAAATGAAGCAGCTCTAGAGAGGGCACTGTGTTTGGACTACATTGTTGGGAGTCCTCAGAATTTCACTGGGGGTGTCCCCCCTAACTTGCTCTCCTTCTTCAGCTGCCATGAAAAATAAGAAGCACATGGATGCTGAAGTATAGATTATTATAAAGTATTTTAAGGAACCTGCTTAAATAAGTCATCTAGGGCTGCCATAACAAAATACCGTAGACTGAGTGGCTTAAGAAAAATAACTTTATTTTCTGGAGGCTAGAAGTCCAAGATTAAAATTCTGCAGGTTTCCTTTCTTTGGAGGTCTCCCTTCTAGGTTTGCAGGTGAAACCTACGTTTCATGTGGTCTTCTCACTACGTCTTCATGTGGTCACTCTTCTGTGCCATCTGTGTATTAGGATACATGTCTGTATCTTAATTTCCTGTTCTTAAAAAGACATCAGTCACAGCAGATTGAAGCTTACTAATTTAGCCTTTAACCTTAATTACTTCTTTGAAGGTCCTCTCTCTCAATGAATTCATATTCAGAATTACTGGGAGTTAGGACATCAACCTACGAACTTTGAGGGGACCCAGTTAAGACCATCACAGCAGCTATGACATTTATCAGAGCTGCTACTGAAAAAAAAAAAAAGTGTTCACTATACACTCAAAAAGAAAATGTATTCCTGATTTCAAACAAAGCAATGTGTTATTCCCTCTGAGGAAGTGATTGGTTTTCTCAGTAACTGTGAATCATGTAACTGATCACGTTTTGCACTTTGCTTTGACCAATAAGAATTCTAAGCTCAATTTAAGTAAATGTATTTTACTTATGCCATGGTCTCAAATTGCAACTCTACTAAGATTTAGATCAATTCATTTTACCTCATTGTCAGGATCTTGATTCTTATCATTTTTTTCTCCATTTTATTGAAAGTAGTAAACAAAATTATATCCTGGGTAGCCAGATTAATTTAGTAAATGGTTGGGACATTTATCAGCAGACATTAAAAATGCCTAGCATCTAGGTGACCGCATCTAGGTGACTGATTTTCCTGAGCTGTGGTGGCCCCTGTACTATACTTCACAGCATGTCTAATGCAAACAGCATTTCTGTGGCCCAGTTGTCTTCTCTACTTTAGTAGATATTTAATTGTCTTTAGGTCACAACTTCTTCTGAAAATCTGAAAAGAAAAGTTATAAAACCTATT
Organism: Proteles cristata cristata; assembly: GCA_017311185.1. Classification (NCBI taxonomy): domain Eukaryota; kingdom Metazoa; phylum Chordata; class Mammalia; order Carnivora; family Hyaenidae; genus Proteles; species Proteles cristata. The sequence continues at coordinate 1,022,642 of JAESUZ010005128.1, read as the reverse complement.
CCCCATCAAAAGATAGCACAGTGTATGTGCTGATTAGGAATGTAGATCCAAGCGCTAGACTTCTGGGTTCAAATGTTGGCTTGACTCCTTTCATGATGTCATGATGCCCTAGGCAAGTTACATAAAATCTTTGTATGTCACTTTCCTCATCTGCAATAGGAAGATAATGGGAACATTGACATCGCAAAGATGTCTTGAGGACAAACAGGATAAAAACTCTTAAAATGATCAAACCAGAAATAGGTACTGTTGTTCAATCACTGTTAAGTCTGATCATCCCAAAAAAATACACTCCAAATTCACATATCATTTCAGTTTTCACAGACATCTTGAAGCTCCTCCCTCCCACCATGCAGTCCTGGGGCCCATGAACCCCAGTTCATAATTCTTACTCCATATGTTTTATCATGAGCAATAGATACAATTTAATTTAACTCATAAATACAAAATGTTTCTATTTGTCCTTTAATATCTGTTGCACATCCACAGAATATTTAACACAGAAGTGCCGAAGTATGACAATGTTGTTTTGGTGTTTATTTTACTTTCTTAAAAAAGAAGTCCAAAGAATAAATCATTAGTCCAAATGGCACTGGACTGTAGTGTACCATTTGGCCATGTGTTTTCTTTTGTTTTGTGTTTTTCTGGGAGACGACATCACGTAATACAGTCTTCTTTCATCTGTTCTTTCATATTTAGTGAGCATCTCCTTTGTAAAGTTAGTCAGGTCAAAAGAAAGAGAGAGATAAAGTGTTGGGTTTTTCCAAGCTAGGACTCAATGTGATTTGTGACCAGATCAATGAAACCACAGAAATCGGTATCAATTATGAAGGGAATCAAAAGGATAGACTAATTATTCTTTGTGCTGGTTCCCCTGACATGTATAGACAATCTCAGGCATCAGATTTCCAACTACAATTTATAGTAGCGTAAACTCTCTACCCTTTTATTCACCCAAAGATTGTTAAAGGTATCATTTGCATACATTTCCGTGCATGTCATTATACAAAATAAATGGAAATATAAGAAATGTTAAACTAAATTCAGTCTGTTCTCGTTAAAATGGAATTGTTTTTAATATCATTTTTTCACCATACTCTCACAAGACGTCATCCATGCAGCCTAAAAAATTGGGGGCTGAATAAAAAGTGAATTGGTTGTACTTGATATGAACAGTAAAGAGGAGAAAATCCTTTAAACAGAAGCTTATATTTTGTAGTATAAAAAGTCTGCATTCCTCTATTACTGTGTGCTAAAAGGACTCTCTAGTTTTCAAATAATTTTGCATTAGCTTTGGTTCAGCAGTGATGTTCTTTTCTTTGAAGCAACTTGCCCACAGCTCTTTAAGCCTTCATGTGTAAATTAAAGAGAATGAAAAATAGCTAGCATGCAGCATCTTAGAGACCTTGACACTCCATCATTATTGTCACAAATGTCCTCATTAAGTTTAATTCATTGATGTTCCTGGTCTCAACTATTTTTTTTCTCCTGAGACTAAAGTATACGGAATATTTATTTTCTAAACTCAATTTATTAATAACCAATCAGTAAAAAAAAATTTTAAAGTTTAGTTAGGTAACAAAGGTATATTGAAACTTCAATAACCATAAAAGAATTTTCTACATGAGCACAGCCTTAGTCATTCCTGCCTCAACTTGACTCTAGTAAATATAACATATTTCGAATGATCTTATCAAATGTTAAAAAATTTATTTTTAATAAAATAAACTCAGCAATGAGATTAAATAATTATTTAAAGGATTGATACAAGTATTTTAGTAAATTACATAAAAGTCTTATATTTTCCTTTATTATGTGAAGGAAAGTGGTAAAATATCAATGAGTTAAGAGAAAAAATCTACATTCATTTTTTCACTGCAATTAATTCTAGAAGAAATTTAACTCAATTGTAAACATTGAGTTTATACCTTCTTTTTTTTAAGTTTATTTATTCTGAGAGAGAGAGAGAGAGAGTATGCAAGCAGTAAAGGGGCAGAGAGAGAGAGGGAGAGAGAAAATCTCAAGTGATCTCCATACGGACAGTGTGCTCAAACTCATCAACCATGAAATCATGACCTGAGCAGAAATCAAAAGTCGGACAGTTAAACTAATGAGTCACCCAGGCACCCCTGAAATTATACCTTCTAAAAAAATAGGGGTGCCTAGGTGGCTCAGTTGGTTAAGCATCTGACTTCGGCTCAGGTCATGATCTCACGGTTCATGGGTTCGAGCCCTGTGTTGGGCTCTGTGCTGACAGCTAGCTCAGAGCCTGGAGCCTGCTTCAGATTCTGTATCTCCCTCTCTCTCTGACCTTCCCCTGCTCACACTGTCTCTCTCTCTCTCAGAAATAAACAAAACATTAAAAAAACTTTTTTTAATTAAAAAAATAATTACACATATGCTAGGATAAAGATGGAAAAAAATATGGAGGCAGGATGGCTTCACTGTAGCTCTAGGAAGAGATGAGAATATCTAGACACCAAATAGATCTATGATTACAAAAACTGGAACCTTGACAAAATCAGAGGTGAATAAAAACCTCCCAAATATCTATCAAAAGATGAATGGATAAACAAATTTGGGATACATGCACTATGAAATATTATTCAGAAATAAAAAGAATAAAGTTGTGATATGTGCTATAATGCAGATTAATCTTAAAAACATTATGCCAAATAAAATAAGCCAGTTACAAAAGGATAAATGTTCTATGGTTTCACTTATGTAAAATATCGAGAATAGGAAAATACACAGAGACAGAAAGTATATTATAAGTTCCCAAGGGCTTAAGGGAGGGGAGAATGGGGAGTAATTACTTATCAGTTTCTGTTTGGGTTTGTGGAAATTTGAAATAGATAGTAGTGATGGCTGTACAACATTATAAACATAATTCCACTGAAGTGTACTCTTAAAAATGTTTAAAATAAATATAAATTTTATATTTATTTCATCACAGTTTTAAAAACTGTGGATATATCCCCTGATATCCTCCCCCTACACACACACACACACAAAATGCAAGTCAAAAGCATCAGAAGATAATGCACATTAAGAACTTAGCATGGAGATAATGTATATACCTGGCATGTGCTATGTATTCAATAAACACTATTTTTTTTAAAGAGCAAAAAAGAGATCTTTACCTTTAAAAAGACGGAGCCTACAAGACAGAAATGTAAATTCATTTATATTTGTTTGCTTTCCATACCTTCCCCAGGATGAAGCACAGAGCTTTGCACTAATAGGCATTTGGTATATGCTTGATGAGTGACTAACTGAGCCAGCTTGGGCTTAGTTACCTTTAAGGGGTCAGTGTCACCTCTACGTTCATAAGGAGGAAATGCCCTGGGAGTGTTAAGGAATAAAGAATGACTAACCCTTTCATAAAATAATAATAATAATAATAATAGTTAATTACTTAATTTAAAGGGCAGTAGAGAAAGAATTGTAATTCTAGATTTAAGGAAGTACAGATTGTCCCTGCTAAAAACAGGAACTCTGTTGTAAATTCGATGAGGAAACTGAAGGTCAGAAACATAAAATGAAAAGGAATGAAAAGAAATCAAATAAAAATGAGTTAGCCAAGGCCAACGAGACCCATGCAAACATCTTCTATCTTTAGTAGTTTCATGGGTTCAGAGAGCATTGCCCTGTGCTTCTCCTGAGCCTGGTGCAGTGCTTTGTCATATTGCATGAAACAATTAGTAGTATGTGTCGGTCAGTAGATTCTGGTATCTATTCATGAGCTAAAGGGGTTAACTAATAAACCTATACTGCAAATAGGAGAGGCAGGTGTACAAACTTTCCAATCCCTTTGCCTAATGTGTTCAATTCCTATTAAACAACATTATACATAGGAATCTCAGGGCACCTGGGTGGCTCAGCCAGCTAAGTGTTGGACTCTTGGTTTCATGAGTTTGAGTCCCAAGTCATGCTCTGTGCTGACAGTAAGAAGCCTGCTTGGGATTGTTTCTCTTTCTCCCTCTCTTTCTCTGCCCCTTACTCGCTCACACTGTCTCTGTCTCTCTCACAAAACAAATAAATAAACTTTAAGAAAAAGGAGGAATCTGTATGTAGTCATCTGAACAAGGTTGGTTTATCCTTCTAGTTTATAGATATAAACCTTTGAAAAAGCAAATTCACTAAGGGAAGATAAGGGAAGGTAAGTTTAAGAAAAAATATATCTTGGTAACCATCCTTTAATGATAACTATCCTATGTTGGAATATAGTTGCTATTTTCTTTCCAAAAACATGCTAAACAAACAAATCAAATACCCCTAACAGGCCTCACCAGAGCTACTAAATAAACCATGAAGACATAGCATATGGAATAAACAAACCCAATTAGAAGAGAAGACCAAAAAAAAAATTAAATAAAATAAAAAACAACAACTGAATGCTGTGGATAAAAGTTAGAGACACAAGGTAGAATTGGGCAATATATAGACTACATTTCCTTCTCCCAAGAGCTCAGAACCAAAAGAAATATAACCTTTGTTTATAGTAGTCTAATTTTAATAGAATATTTGAACTTTGTAATAATTATTATATTCATTACATTAGAAAATTAATAATTTTATCCTTAAATTTTCTAGTTATAATGAACTTTCCTTTTTTATACCTATGAATGCTTTTACATTCAGAGACCCAGTTTTTAACATGAGAACAAATTTTAAGTTTTAATTTGTAATTACTCTAAAAATACAATTGGACAAAAACAAATATACTCAGATTTTTGGAGATCATTTCTTTTAAAATTTATTATATTTTATCAAAATTTACAATTATCACGTAAAAATTACACTATAAAAAGAATACTCTCTTAAAAAGAAAGTATAAATATTTTAGCTTTGCCTAAAAGTGATGGAATGAGCAAAATGATTTTCCCAATACCTTTCTAACTTCATGACTAAGTAAGATGATTAGTATAGTATATTCTTCAGGTATTACCTATCATATATTCCATCTTTTCCACAAGGATCCCATTAATGTAATTCTCTCAAATACTTATAGATTAAGTTGATGATATGAAAAAGCCTATTAGAAATTGCATTCATTTATTTATTTCACTAACATTTATCATGCAGTTACTTTGTCTATGCATCAAAACCAGCAATTGAGGGGCAGCTGGATGGCTTAGTTGATTAAGTGTCCGACTTCAGCTCAGGTCATTATCTCATGGTTCATGAGTTCAAGCCTCACATTGGATTCAGTACTCACAGCTCAGAGACTGGACCCTGCTTTGGATTGTGTGTCTCCCACTCTCTGCCCTTTGCCTGCTCACACTCTATTGCTCTCTTTCTTTCTCTCAAAAATAAACATTAAAACAAAAATTTTTTAAACCAGCAATTGGGTGGGCCTGGGTGGCTCAGTCAGTTAAACCTCCAGCTCCTGGGTTTGGCTCAGGTCATGATCTTACAGTTTATGAATTCAAGCCCCTCATTGGGCTCCACGCTGATAGTGTGGAGCCTGCTTGGGATTCTGTCTCTCCTTTCCTCTCTCTGTCCCTCCCCCGCTCACTCTCTATGTTTTTCTCAAAATAAGTACAGAAACTTAAAATAATTTAAACAATATTTTTAATATTCATTTATTTTTGAAAGACAGATAGAGAGTATGAGCAGGGGAGGGCCAGAGAGAGTGACACACACACACAAAATCTGAATGAGGCTCCAGGCTCTGAGCTATCAGCACGGGGCCTGACATGGAGCTCAAACTCCCAAACCGTGAGATCATGACTTGACCCAAAGTCAGACTCTCCACCAACTGAGCCACCAAGGTGCCCCTCCAAAAGTTTTTTAATTAAAAAAAAATTTTAATTGCAACAAGCCCGCTAATTACTATAAATACAATATAAAACTTTAAGTAATACAAGTCATTGGCATAGTATTGAAAACTTTATTTTCAGTGCCTCATAAATAATATCTATATCTATTTTTATACAAAAATATATACTTTTCTCATTATAGTGCCTTGGTAAACCAAACCAAAAAGACATTTTTTCTCAGAATGCTAAGCACAGTTCAAATTCACACCATTCATCTGAATTGATAATTTGATACTTCTTTTAACAACGAATGTTTTCTGGGAGCATACTGAATGCCAGGCCCTGGGGTAGGTGCCAGGCATGCAAAGATAACACAGAGGATCCAAGGTCCAATCTGCATCACAAAGACATTCACAGAACTGTGAAGAGGATTTTCATCAATCCTTCCTTGGCTACAACCTTCATAATCTGCCTGGAGTTACAGCCACTTCGAATCTAAAGTTTTGTCTGGTACTTTGCAGTCACCTTAGTCCAGCATTTGTCATGTTTCCACACTCTGGTCCTTGGTATCTATTGTTACTTCCCTGATCCCGACTGTGTATCCTGTCTACAGTACAGAATGTGGCCTGATTATGATTCTAGATGCTGCTCTGTCTGCCTTATGAAACGTCCTGTTTTATCAATAAGCTAAGCTGGACGTCCTTGATATCCACCACTTTTCCACCCTTCCCCAAGGTACCGTCACTTACATTTTAAGGCACCAAGCTACATCAAACTGACCACGCCAGCATGCATTTCCTGAACTGTAACCCTCTGTTGTTTGTAACATCCCCGTCAGTCTTTTTCATGGCAATGGCAGTGTTGGGTGGGAGAAAGAAATATTTTTCATCTAGTCATTTCCTCCACAGAAGGAAATTCTACCCTGAATAAAAATTCTATCCTGGGTCTGAATAAAAAGCTTCAAGAAGCTTATGACTTTTTATTCTCTCCTGAATGTCTTTCTTAATTATTCTAAACAATAGTTAACACTTATACTTCAAAATATTACTTTGAAACTTTCCAAACCCAATTTTTATAGATGTAAATAAAATGCAAAGAGATCAAATGACTTCTCCAAAGTTGTAAGTAATACCAGAGGTAGGATTTTTTTTTCTTACCTTTAAGATTGATGTTCCATGATCAAATCATACTTGAAAGAAAGACCAGTTAATGAATTGGCCAAAGTTTTATTTCTCGGTGGGCAGAACTTTGATCTTTAACATAGGAAGATTATAAAAAAGTATCTTCAGTATATCTAACCTATTATACTATGTCTGATTATATACTTCAGAGGCTCCTGACTTTTCCTGGGTGGTGTGCAGGATAATATGCTTAACACGGGCATTTGTCATATAAGAAAGAAGAGAAAGAAAGATGTTTACAGAGAAAATAGTGATCAAAATAAAATATGTGTATGCCTATATACTTTTTTGATCATCATTTCCCATTTATGCTTATGATATAAGCATAAAACATATATTTTATGTACATAACATGCATACACACACAGAGTATATAAATGAATAGCAAGTAAAAAGTTTTAGATCTTACGATGTTAAAATAATCAGCATTCCCTAATCAAGCCATCATTGTGGATTTGCTATAAAATGAAATTAATTATATTAGCCTTCTCCAGAAATTCACCAATTATAGGCTCCACTGAAGATGGTTTAATAGCAAATCTTAAGCATCAGTATAGCCAAGGGGAAAAAAATTCTTTCTAAAATACAAGATCTGAATTCTGAACATGTAACACTGGTGTTAGTATCTGACATCCATATGAAAGAGGTTTTGCCCCAAATATGCAGCTCATGCTGTGACAGTGACAGTGATGTGTACTGTGTAATGTCAACTCAAGAAGAGAGGCCACAGCAGAGTGGAAAAGACTCCTTTCAACATGCATTTCATGGCACTATGAAATCACTTAAGAACCTTGACTGGAAAGTGACTGAACAATAGGCCAGATGTGACACTTGCTTTTTGGCCATTTAATGAAAAGAATCTAATAGGATGTCTATCCACTTGGTCAGAAGGGCATATTCGTTCATTTTGCTACTGCGTATATCCAAATATTGGTCATGCTTTCTGTATATTTTGTGTAAAATAATATATTTGCCCAGAAACATCTGTCATCATGTGGAAAAATATCACTTTAACCACCTCGGTTCCTCTGTGAGAGGGTGCTTTGTGGGAAACAAGCTGGTCAGGCTCTGAACCAAATATTTAATAAAATAAAACAATATAGCCATTCTAGTGAACGCCAAGAACTTAATTATAAAATACTTTTTTGTGTACTATTGCTAACTGGTGATTATCCATGAGTTAATGGTTATTCCAGTACTATTACACCGATAGTGGAGTCCCTTCTTTGTGACCTACTAGCCCCGATATGGTAGGCCAGCTACCACCATACCTTTAAAATCCCAGTCCTGGTATGTCAGGTGAGGTTTCCCTTCTGGCACAAGATTATAATTACCATTACTGGAGTAAAGCCTTCTTAACCAAGTATCTCAGGGAAACAGGCTTCTCATCAAATTCCTTTCAGCTCCACACAGTAAGCCAGAAAGATTAGTGACCTTTATATACTTGAAGGTCACTTGGGGGAAATTCTTTATTTTATTTTATGCAGTATTTATTGTAAGACTAAAATGCAACCACTGGTAAAGGCCAACAACCATGTTCTTACAATACATATTTGGACTTATGAAAATAGTTTTCTAAAAATATTTTATCTTTACAAGTTACAAAACATGCCTTTGTATGTCTCTAGGTATGTATGTGTATTTCATCTTCCGAAAATCACTATCTTCTTCAAAGACACTATCTTAACCCTAATTGTACTACGTCATGCATGAAGAGGGACTCACCTCATGCAAGTCCACAATCCCCATGGTTTCCACCATAAGAAGAGTTCAGCAATTTATTTATCACCTTGTTATCTTTGACATTTTTAATTTCTCCCATTAATGATATTCTTCATAGATATAAAATGTGACCAGGTTTGGCAGAGTGGCCATTTTATACGCACTGGATCTCTGTTTTTCCATTTCTCAACAGATGCATATTAGAAGAAAATGTCAATACCATGTCATCTCTAGTTCAGATTTGTAGGCAGTAAAGCCCTAAGTGTGGGAATTTTACAATCTGGCAAGTGGAATAAGCTTCCATTTCAATAAATCCAGAAGGCTTACCTGGTAGAGCTCCCCAGTCCCTGTGGCTTAAAGAGATTCTCAGAGAAGAGAAAATGCCTCCCAGCAGCCCCATCATTAGTTTGCATTCTCATTGTGGTTTTCTCCTTCTACTTCCCTGCAGTGATCACAATACAACTGAAAATGCAGAGACAGCCTCTTGTGAGAAACGGTTTAGGGCCTTCTGTTGTAGAAGCAATCAACTACAAATCTTAATGACTTGCTTCTCCACAAGTGAGAACATTAACAGGTATACTTGGAAGGCAAGAGGAAAAAAAACAAACTTTTGGCTGAAATTATTGCTTTACTAATTTACTTAAATCATAGATTTTTACCCAAAACAGACCAACTTACTCCCTTTTTTACTCTTGGCAAGGAATAAAACCCAAAAACTAATTCAAATCACATATTTTCTTAGAAGTTTGCAATTTAATTAACTAATTAACTAAAGTAAATTAGTTTTAAATTTGGAGTTAAAATACTGCAGGGGTACCTGGGTGGCTCAGTCAGCTAAGTGTCTCACTTTGGTTCAGGTCATGATGTCACAGTTCAAACCCCACTTAGGGCTCTGTGTTAAAAGTGCGGAGCCTGCTTGAGATTCTTTTTCACTTCCTCTCTCTGACCCTCTCCTGTTCGTTCTCTCTCTCTCTCTCTCTCTCTCTCTGTTTCTCAAATAAATAAATAAACATTTAAAAAAGAATATAGCAGATGGTCACCCTGTTTGCCATTTGTGTCTTTTGGGGGCTTACTGCCTTCTGCTGTATGCTACACATAGAAGATGGGGCATTTATTGGGGGGAATACTTTAAAATATGAGGCTTCGTCCTGAAAATGATTAAAAAAGCATTTTACAATGTTTTCACACCAATGATTTTTCAAATAAATAAATAAACTTTGAGCACAATCAGTTTGCTGAAAGCTACTATTGCTCAAAGTGATGTGGTGGAAGAGAATCTCACAGCCCCTCCCGCTTCCTTTCTACCCAGGATAAAACAAGAAGTCTTTGATTTGTAGTTAAAGTTGTCATTTGTCTGTTCTGCTCTTTTGCAAATAGCACCTTGCAATTCTGGTTGACCTTTGCTTACTATGACTTCCATTCCTGAGTGCTACAATTATGACTGTGTCCTCAGCAGATTTCTTTGTTTGGAACTATAACTCAATTTGCCTCCACAGTATTTCTTCGGTGTTAAGACAAGGTAAATATGAGCAAAAAAGGCAGAAGCACTTCCTCAATTCTGGTCCTAGCTGAAGTGGAAGAATTCCTGAAGTAGCTTGCATCACCCATGTAATACTAAGAAACTATACCTTGTAAGACTTAGAAAAATTAAGAACGCTTGATGTCTCCAGCCAAGATTTTTGTAGGATTAGTTTCATCACAATGGACATTGAAAAATAGCAAGAGCCAGACCAGTCAGAGTTGTAGACTCTCTTAAAGTTGCATCCAATTCCGTGACAAACTGAATCTAGATATCACCCACACTGCTCTTGCATACAATTAACCCAAAGGTGGAATTGTTTAATCTTTGAAAAGGCCTTGACTCCAAGAGTCACACATTCCCTGATGAAAAGGAAAACCCATTCATTCATCCATCAACTCATTTATCATCCAATGTTGTGCTTCCCTGCATGCCAGGCATTCATGTGTATATATATATATATATATACTGAGGATACAATAAAAAAGAAAATAGATAAATAAAGCTGTTGCCACATGGAAACTACTTTCTCCTGCTAAGAGATAAACTATAAATACTTAAGTATTTATGTAAGTACTTTTGGAATAAATGTAATGAAGAAAATGAAGTCAGTTAAGAGGACAAGGTGACATAAGGAATTGCCATTTTAGCTAGCATGGTCAGGGAAAACGAAGAGAAGGTAACATATCTTACAAGGACAGAAGAAAGAGAAGTGACAAGTTAGAGACCAGGTAAGTATTTGATTCAAATGATATGGCCCTAGGAGTGGTCTGAGGATCCCCCAGGCATCACCTAGGAGCTTGTTAGAGAGGCCCCACTGCAGAGCTCCTGAGTCAGAATCTGCATTCTTACAATACCCCTCTGTGTACAGTTCTGTGTGAAAATGCCTGGCGTAGGAAGTTAGTAGCCAAGCAGTCCTGGAAAACAGATCTTCTAACCTCTGGTTTCTTCTATCCTTATTCTTCACCTCTACATTACAGATGCATATTTTTATCCTGCTTATTTTAGAACAGATCCAAATAAGACTATCTTACGTGGATACTTTTCAATTCTATAAAAATAATATTCTTTTAAGATGGTAAGAAAAAGTTCATCTTTCTCTAAATGTCAGAGCTGTCATTAGTACTACTGAACCCAGTCAAATTCATGGCGTTATAACCTAAAATTGAACGTGGAATTTGATAGTAGGAGTTGAGCTGCATTCATAGCTGGGTTGTCTTTCATGGTGCATCCTGGATCTCATCACAAAGCCAGCAGTGATGGAGGAAATGGGGAGAAATACATCCACTCATTTCTTCCCAAGTCCATGTCCAGCTAGAGCCAGGCAGGGCCACAGCCCCTGTCCCCTGGCTGGCAGCCTGTGAGGCTCCACACCCTGCCTCAGCCTATGGCCAACCTTTCTATACCCCAGGGCACTTGCCCTGCTACCCTGCCCAATCTCCCTGCACCCATTTTGAAAAGCAAAATCTTCTGCTTATAGCACACTTAAAGAATCCTTTCCCACCCTCTTAGAGCTGGATCTTTCCACAAGATGCCAGAGAATCTGAAGTGGAGTGACCTACCTTTGGGCCAAGCCATCACCAAAGCAACGCCACTTGCTGGCACTTAATACAGTTCCAGTTCTATATTTATAACAGCAACTCAGAACTTCTGCCAAAAAACAAAACAGCACTTAACAAAGCTGAAAAAAAAATAAAAACAATATAACAATCAAGCTTGCATGCTAATTTATGAAAAGCAATAAAGTGACATTTTTTCTTTGTCTTGCTCTGTTTTTTTGAGGTGATTTCCCCAAATGCTTTCCTGTAGAGTGCTGTTCTTCAGAAATATACCAGAGGGCATCTTACCAACTCATTCTTTCTCCGTGCAAGTCTATAGACTTCTATCCCAAAAGCACAATGTGCAAAGCTGCCATGATGATGCTCTGGGGCCACATTCATACGAGCAGTTTGGCAACATATCAGATTATTTACCATGACCTCCAAGTGTTCAATCATGTGAAAAAATGAGGTACTCAGTAGGTTCCAATATGAGCAAAGAGGAAAGCAAATCATAGTATTTTTTTTCTCTAGCTATACCAATGCCTTCTTCAGGAGGTATTTTTTAAGTATCTTAGATATGTTATATAAGCAGGACATTACAATGCTCTAAGTTCTTTTACCCCCTAGAAATTCTAAATAAAGGATTCCTTTTCTTGCCCACTATAGTACTGAGAGGAAGGAAGGAAGGAAGGAAGGAAGGAAGGAAGGAAGGAAGGAAGGAAGGAAGGAAGAAGGAAGGGAGAAAGAAAACACGAAAACCACAGAGGAAGATGATGGAATACTTGAGAAAGATACATAACAAGTATTGTCAGAGATAATAGGCAGAAGTATCATTCATCAGACTTGGATTCCCTAAAGTTTTCCCCTTCTAGGTGTTCTGTGAAGTATGAATTCATTGTTATCCTATTCAGTTCTCTCTTTTTAAGCCCCTTCTTTATGCCTGGATGGTCAGCTGCACATAGGGGCCTCCATGAGAATGTTATGTCCCTCCCTTTAGCAGCCACACCTCTGACAATGTGTTATGGCAATATTTCCTCAGGAGAAGAGCACTGGACTCTGAGGAACTCTCCAAGTCTATATGAACAAGAACGGATGTTGCTAAATTTCAGGTTCTACAATTCACCACTGTCCCAGGACGACTCTGAGATCTCTGGCACTTATAGATCTAGAACAAGACTGGAACATATTTAAGATCAAGCTAGATTCCAGACAATATTTTTTTCATTATTTATTATTAACATCCATTCTATTACATCATTTGTATTATACCTAATTCCTAAAACATATTTAAAATGTTGACACTGAAACACATTCATAACTTGACTATTAAAATACAAGGGGAAAGAAAGGCAAATAACATATAATTTCATTCATGTGTGGAATTTAAGAAACAAAGCATATGAACATAAGGGAAGGGAAGGAAAAAGAAGATAAAAAGAGATAGACTCTTAAATACAGAGAACCGAGGGTTGTTGGAGGGGTGGTGGGTGGGGAGATGGGCTAAATGGGTGATGGGCATTAAGGAGGGCCCTTATGATGAGCACTGGGTGCTATATGTAATGATGAATCACTACATTTTACTCCTGAAATTAATACTACACTACACGTTAACTAACTCGAATTTAAATAATCTTGGAAGAAAAAAATACGAAGGGAAGAGAGACAGCCTCCAAAGTAAAGGTTCTTAAGATTTTATGAATATTTGATGGAAGCTATAAATCTTTTCCCTAGAAAAAGATAGAAATGCACATTTTGACATGTACGTTTTAAAAAGCAGGCATACTCATCAAAAACTTTTTTCTCAAAATTCCTGTCTGAAGGAACTAAATGGTGGTGTACCAGGACTATAGGTTGCAAATTCACCTGCCCAGGAGACAGGCAGCTCAAGTGAAGTTGTATAGGAGGAACATGGTAAGAAGACAGGAAGCCTCGGGAGAACGAGACCGGAACCTCATCTCTGCCACTAAGCTGTTCAGCAGCTACTCAGGTCCTGCCTTCTATTGCCAGGTGGCAATGTGGCCTGATGCTACTACCAGAGTTTCCAACTTCTCAAGAGAAAACCCAAGTCTAGATTTCTGTGTAAAATTTCTCAATGCCTAAGTTTTAGCCACTAATTCAAATTTGTTTAAAACACTGTATAAAATCTCTCAGCGTCTAAATTTTAGCAGCTACTTCAGATTTGTTTAAAATACTGTGCAGGAAAAAAGCAAACAAAATTAAAAAGAAACCACAACTGCGGCTGAATGGCAAGTGCCTGATGTTTATATATTCTGTTTCATTTGAAAAGAGATTGATATCATTCTCATAATAAGTTCTCATTAGAAAAAGCTGGTATTTTCTCATAGAAAACTAACTACCAAAGGGTTCTTGTCACTTCACCTCTATAGGATGAAAACTACAGGGATATTTGAAGACAAGGCCATGACTTTCCTAAGGAAGCAGGTCCAGAGCTGTGAAACCTTGTATCATTAATGTCACAATTTTCGATAAAACAAGAAACTGTGTCCGAAAAATTCCTGAGGGTAGTTGCTACAAATCAGTGGCTTCAACCTTTAAAAGGTCTTAGTGTGGCTACTATAGCACATTTGTTCTTGAACAGACTTCATGCTGATTGGGCAGCCAAGATCTGCTAGCTGCAAAATGTTCCCTCAGATGACTCTGGGAATTGAACCGTGAAATGGAGTTATTCAGAATTGTCCTTGCAGGTGATGAAGAGCATCTGCATAAAACAGGCATTTTGTTTCTATCACTAAAGGCAGCACTAAGGATTTCAGCCTGCTTGACTTGCGGTAAACTACTAAGGAAACCTAATATGACTATATCTCTAGGAGCGTTTTCTGCCCTCCTCCTCAACAAAGAGGGAGGTGCACTTGATGGCCTAGATCAAACCATCTGAGGGTGCTGGAAAATAAGCAAGAATAGAGCCTCAACCCTGCTCCAAGTTCATTGATATAGATAGACGCAAAGTAAAGACACTATTAAAATCTCTCTAGTACTAACCAAAGTATGTCTGCCTCCAAATGTGCTTATGCCACAAGGAAAAGGTAAGTCAGAAGATAAACTTCCATATCTCAGAAAGGTCTCCTCATCCACTTAGAATGGCCCCATGGTAGATGGGCATTCATCTGGCTGCAAATCATTCAAACTCATTCTCCTGGCCCCTCAGGAAATTCTATAAGCTACTTACTACCAGGTAATGTGCCTGTTTTGTTTAAACTGCTTAGAGCCAATTCCATTCCAGCAACTTTGAACTATAACTGATAAAATACCTGAGCTTCAATGGGGAGCACTTATCCTTTGGGAACAAGATGGGACTTGTTTCCAGGCACTCCAGGCACATGGGCTCCTAGTCTTTCTAGTGACCCTCCCCCAAGACTGGCACGGAAGCAACAAAGCCACCAAACCAAAAAAGAATCTGTAGTTCCATCAGTAACCATTTTGTTTGACTAATTGCCATTGACTGGTGAGCTCAGATCAGTGCTCTGGCTCTAGGAAGACCTGAAAAATTTTGCACAATTCTGGTTGAGGAGAGGGGTGGAACAGCAATAACAAGATTGAATTTCCTGCTAGCTAAGCAAGAGAGGAGCTCTGAGATCAGTTTAAATTGATACTTTTTAAAAATAAAAAAATATTATTTATTGCACTCTTGAGTTTATTGAATAAAGTTCATATCCATAATAACAATGATAATAATTGTAATCATAACAAGTTTAACAACATTGATATATAGCGCATTTTGACTTATGTATCACTTTCACTTAAATGATCCAGACTGCAATCAGCCCATGTTAGTATCAGCATTTCTACAAAATACGCAGCACTTCTCATCTGTATTTACGAGAATATCAACAGCCATGAAGTACGATGATCAAAGAGAAATTCAAATTAGGAAAGTGCAAGAAACAGCCATTGAGCATTAAGTGAAAGTGGAAATGAATTAAGATATCTTACTAAAGAAGAATATAAAAAATCAAATATATTTCCAAAACATAGGATTCTTGCAATATTAAGAACTGAGGTATAGTTTCTACTTGTTATCTTAGATGAAAAATTTATAGTCTCCTAGTATGAATATTATTCTCTCAGAGGAACATACTGTTTTGAAAATCTTGTCTGTATTAATAGAGTGAGCTCAATACTCCTTGGTATTCTGACTTATTAGTAAAATTAACCTCCTCAGATATAGATCCAGATTCTCACATTAACCCAGAGGCATCTGATTGAGACAGGAAAACTATTTTAAGAAATGAATACAGTGTTCTATTGGATCTCAGTGATTTTGCTCAGTCTACTGCAAACAAAAATGAACCTACCTCATAGAGCATACCACTGAGATTGGCAAATGTGTCTTTTTAAATAACATTTTGAAAGTAATTATAATATGCATTTCAATAAAGCAATTTTGTTTATTCAACAAATGTTTACTAAGGTCTTGGCAAGCACTGTTCACACACACACACACACACACACACACACACACAACATGTGGTGATGAATTCTACAAGAAGAATAAAAGATGTAAAGGATTTGATAGAAACAGTTGTGAAGAGTTCTATATTAGGTAGGGTATAGATGATCAAGGAAGGCCTCTCTGTCCTCACAGATGAGAGATTTGATCAGGGATCCAAATGTAATGAAGGCATAACACAAATATAGGATCAGTGGCAAAAACAAAAGTTGTGTTGGACATTTTAAATTTGAAATGAGTATTAGATATCCAAGAGTGATGTCAGAGGGTAATTTTATAAATAAGTCTAGCATTCAGTGTTCAAGGCCTGAGCTACCACTCTGAAAGCCATGGTATTTATGTGACACTTGAAACCATGGGTCAAGTAAACCACTAGGCTATGGATGTTGACAGAAAATGAAAGAGGACTAAAAGCCTTGTTCCAGTGTTCAGAGTTCACAAAGATAGGAGGATTCAAAATATGTATCATTGTAGCCATTGGAAAAGGAAAACAAGGCAATGGAATAGAATTAATGTTTAAAACTACATTTTACGTGTGCCGAGTTGGCTCAGTTGCTTAAATGTCCAACTTCAGCTCAGGTCATGATCTCAAGGTTTGTGAGTCCAAGTCCTGTGTTGGGCTCTCCGCTGACAACTCAGAGTCTGAAGCCTGCTTCAGATTCTCTCTCTCCCTCTCTCTCTCTTTCTGCCCCTCCTCCACTCATATTCTGTCTCTCTTTCAAAAATAAATAAACATTAAAATTTTTTTAATTAAAACTATATCTCAGTAAAAGTTTCTGGACATAAAGAATTACCTGTATATACATTACATATAATATGCCATCCACTTTGGAAAATTTACCAAGAATGGTCAATTCTGAGACATATTATATTAAGCCTCTTAGACTTCAAAGATGAAGAAAAAATCCTCTGATTCTACAGGAAGAAAAGAGCAACTGCAAAAGGAAGTTAGGATGGCATATTGGTAGCAGTGCACAAAAGAAGACAAAAGCAAAACAAAATTTTAAGAAACTTGAAGAAAGAAGATACGGAGATGGAGAATAAACAAAAGGTAAACAGACCACATAGAGGAAAAAATATACTAAATATAAAAGGACATGAGTAAATATAATAATTTTTTAAATTTGTAAGCAAAGTTATTTGTTATGATAAATGTAAATGGGCTTAACCCAACCATGAAGTGAAAAAAAATACAGATTTACTTTAAAAGCAAGTTTCAACTCTGTACTCTATACAAGAGAAATATCTAAAAGGAACATTCCAAAAAAATCTAAAAATAAAAAAATGAAAAACAAATATACTAGGGAAACAAATAAATAGAAATATAATTTACACAGTGCAATTTACAAAACCATCAGAAAAATTACAAAGACTGTGTATATAATGTTAAAAAGTTCTAAGAATCCACACAGAAGTGGAAGTTATTTTTTTTTTAATTTTTTAATGTTTTATTTATTTCTGAGAGAGAGACAGCATGAGCAGGGGAAGATCAGAGAAACAGGGAGACAGAATCGGAAACAGGCCCCAGGCTCTGAGCTGTCAGCACAGAGCCCTGTGCAGAGCTCGAACCCACCAACGTGAGATCATGACCTGAGCCGAAGTCGGACGCTTAACCGACTGAGCCACTCAGGAGCCCCCAGAGGTGGAAGTTATTTAGACAGTCAAAGCAAACTTAGAAGACAAAGCCACATGATATCAACATGCAGTAAGTTATACTAGTTACTATTGTACGGTCTGGCACAATGATAAGTAAGCACATCGATGAAAAAGAGTAGAATCCAAAAACATAAATGCACAGATATTGTCCACTTTATTTAAAAGAGAATGATCCAGTGAAGTGTGGAAAGGATAAGCATCTTACTTGATCTAACTATATATCCATATAATAAGATATATTCAAAACATATCTATACCATGATCTACTACCATCATACAAAAGTAAAAGTTATTTCCAGATGAGTCACAGATGTAACCGTGAATGGTAAAACAATAAAGTTTCAAAATGGAAACATCTACATGATCTTAAAGTAGGCAAATTTTCCTTTTTAATGACATTTTAAAATTTATTATTTTTGAGAGAGAGAGAGAGAGAGCACATGAGCGGGGAAGGGGCAGAGAGAGGAGGGGAGAGAATATCTGAAGCAGATCCTATGCTGATAGCGAAGAGCCCGATGCAGGGCTCGAACTCACGACCTGTGAAATCATGACCTGGGCCGAAGATGGACGCTTAACTGACTGAGCCACCAAGGCACCCCAAGTAGGCAAATTTTCTTAAGCAGAACACAGTCACTAATCATTAAAAAAAAAAAAGGATAAAGGATAAAGTGATCTATATTAACATTAAAAACCTTGTTCATCAAAAGACATTATTAAGAGAGTAAAAACAACCAAGAAAGGAAAAGATATTTACAATATATATAATCAACAAAGAATTTGTGTTCTTAACATATGAAAAAACACTTACAAATTAATAAGAGAAAAACAGATAATTCAATAGAAAAAAAGGGGGGAAGACAGACTTTTCACAAAGGAGAAAATAAGTGCTTCACTGAAAAGGCAAAATAAAATTATGAAATGATATGCAATCTTTTCTTCCTACAAATGCAAATTAAACAATAATTTGATAATGTGATATTGTTTTAATGCTCACAGTGAAAAATAACAAATGTTTAAGAATATGGAGCAACAAAAGGAAGAGCTAAGACAGCAGAGGAGTAAGAGCACCCAAGGTTTGTGTGGTCCCTTGAACACCTCTAGATAAATACCCAATCATTCTGAATATCCAAGAAATCAATGTGAGGACTGACTGCACAGCTAGAGGGAAAGAAGAGGCCACATCTTGGAAGGTAGGAGGTGCAGAGATGTAATCTGAGGAAGAAGTGGATGGCAGGTGCCACGGAAGGGAGCAAGCCCTGGTCTTGGAGAGAGGAGAGAGACAGAGGAGCAGACAGAAGATTGCACAAGGAAAAGATGTTCCTAAAGCCATTCACTAGGAAAATGACAAAAGCTGATTTTCATGAGTTTTTACAACCATGGGGCTCAAAGACTGGCTTTTTAGAGGTCCACAGCATGGCAGGTGTGGAACCCTCCTGGTGCTGCAGTGCTCCTGTGCAGAAGGAGGGCAGATAGCCCGGGGGAGGGACTGAGTCATCTGAGGATCCTCTAGGATGCACTGGGAGAGATGACTCCTCCTTCTTGTAGTGCATCTGAGAGAGGTGGCTTTACCTCTCTGGAGACAAAGGAGCCAGTGGTCTCCATCTCTCTTCCTTACCCTTTAGCAGAATCTAACTTCAGTAAGCATCACAGAGCCAACAGTGGTGGCAAAACCCTATTACACGAAGCCACTCCCCCCACCCATGCTCTTTAGGTGCTGCTTTTCTTGGGCAAGTGTACCTGAGAAACACTTCCTCAGAAGACCAGTATGAACCCTCCTCCACCTGCACGTACCACATCTACTGATCATAGAGATCTGCAAACCTTCAGTTCTAGTGGAAATAGCATCGGGTCCCTTTTAACAGGCACACCAGAGTACACCTAGTTAAAAATCACCCACAATTTGGCCAAGGTCCAAACACTCCCCACCGTAGGAAAGGAGAAACGCAGTCTGCAGGTCAGACTGACCTGAAGGAAAGAGTAGCCAAAACTCAGCAGCGGAGGGCACACAGCATACAATAGAGACACTTCCTGAAGTGCCAGGTCCTGGACAGTATATAACTTCTTTACAAAGCCAATACTCTCAGGAGGATAAAACATAACAGGCTTTCCTAACACAGAGGAGAAGAAGACAGAACTAGACAAAATGCTAAGATGAAGGAATTCATCTCAAAAGAAAAAGCAAGAAAAAGTCATGGCCAGGAATCTGCTCAAAAACAGATATGAGTAATAAGCTTGATCCAGAATTTAAAGCAACAATCATAAGGATACTAGCTGGGCTTCAGAAAATCATAGAAGACCGCAAGGAGTCCCTTACTGCAGAGATAAAAGACCTAAAAACTAGTCAGGTTGAGGTAGAAGAGGAATAGTGATATAAAAGATAAAATTAGAGAAAATACCGAAGCTGAAGAGAAGAGGGAAGAAAAAATATTTAATCACAAATGTAGACTTAGGGAATTCAGCCACACCATAAAGCATAATAAGATTTGTGTCTCAGAAGTCCCAGAAGAAGGGAGGGGAAAGAGGGCAGGAGGTTTATTTGAGGAAATTATAGCTGAAAATTTCCCTGGTCTGGGGGAGGAAATGGACATCCAAATCCAGGAGGCACAGAGAACTATTAAAATCAACAGAAGCACCCCCAACACCAAGACATATTCAAGTTACATTGCCAAAAATAGAGCTAAAGAAAATTTCCTAAAAGCAGCAAAAGAAAAGAAACTTACAAGGGAAGACAAATAGATTAGCAGCATATCTCTCCAGAGAAACTTGGCAGGCCAGAACAAAATGGCATGATACACTCAATGGGCTGAATGGGAAAAATATGCAGCCAGTAGTATTTTATCTACTAAAGCTGTCATTTAGAATAGGAGGAGAACTAATTTCCTAGACAAACAAAAACTGAAGAAGCTCATGACTGCCTAATGAGCCCTGCAAGAAATATTAAAGCAAACTCTTTGAGTGAGAAAGATCAAAAGTGACAAAGACTACAAAGGAACAGAGGAAATCTCCAGAAATAATGACATAACAGGTAATAAAATGCACTAATTTCATCTCTATCAATAATCACTCTGAATGTAAATTGACTAAATGCTCCAATCAAAAGATATAGGATATCAGAATATATACAAAAAAAAAAAAAAGAAAGAAAAGGAAAGACCCATCTATATGCTGTCTAGAGGGACTCAGTTTAGACTCAAAGACACCTGCAGACTGAACGTGAGATATGGAGAAGCACTTATCATGCTATGTATGTCAAAAGAAAGCCAGGGTAGTCTTGCCAATTCAGACAAACTAGATTTTAAACCAAAGACTATAACAAGACATGAAGAAGTGCACTATATCATAATAAAGGGATCTATTTACTAAGAAGATCTAACAATTGTAAATACTTATGTCCCCAACTTGAAAAACTCAAATATATAAAACAATTAATAACAAACATAAAGAAACTCATTGACAATAATACAATAATAGTAGGAGACTTTAACATCCCAGTTATAGCAATGGGCAAATCAATCTAAACAGAAAATCAACAAGGAAATAATGGATTTGAATGACACACTGGATCAGATGGACTTAAATGATATATTCGTAACATTTAATCTGAAAGTGAGAGAATACACATTGTTTTCAAATGCACATGGAATATTCTCCAGAATAAATCACATAGTCAGTCATAAATCAGGCCTCAACATATACAAAAAGACTGACATCATACCATGCATATTTTTCAATTACACTATGAAACTTGAAGTCAACCACAAGAAAAAAATTGGAAAGACCAAAAATATATGGAGGTTAAAGATAATATATGCAAAAATAATGAATGCACTAACCAGGAAATTAAAGAAGAAATTTAAAAATACATGGACACAGGGGGGCCTGGGTGGCTTAGTCGGTTAAGTGTCCGACTTTCGCTTAGGTCATGATCTCGCGGTTCGTGGGTTCGAGCCCCGCATCGGGCTCTGGGCTAACTGCCAGCTCAGAGCCTGGAGCCTGTTTCAGTCTGTGACTCCCTCTCTCTCTGACCCTCCCCTGCTCAAGCTGTCTCTCTCTCTCTCCTAGAAATAAATTAAAAAAAAAGAATAAATAAAAATAAAAATACATGGACACAAATGATAATGAAAACACAACAGTCTAAATGTTTAGGATGCAGCAAATGCAGTCATAAGAGGGAATTATATAGCTATACAGGCCTAACTCAAGAAGGAAAATATTTCAAATACCCAACCCAACTTTACACCTAAATAAATTAGAAAACGAACAGCAAATAAAGCCAAGCTTCATCTAAAAGAAAAGAGTAAGGATCCAAATAAATAAAATCAAGAATGAAACAGGAGACATCACAACCATCACCACAAAAATACAATTCCAAGAGGATAAAAGCCATACATGAAAGACCCAAAGCTAATAACAACCTTGGTAGGGAAGAATAGAGAGATTTTCCTCTATGGTCAGGAATAAGACAGGGATGTCCACTCTCACCACTATAATGTAGTACTGGAAATCATTGCCATAGCAAGCAGACAATGCAAATAAATAAGAGGCATCCAAATTGGCAAGGAACAAGTCAAACTTGCACTTTTCACAGGTAACACATTATATAGAAAACCTGAAAGACTCTACCAAGAAATTGTTAGAACTGATATACAGATTCAGTAAAGTTGCAGGATACAAAATCAACATACAGAAAGCAGCTGCATTTTTAATATCGGTAATGAAGCAGTAGAAAGAGAAATCAAGGAGTTGATCCCATTTACAATTGCACCAAAAACCATAAAATACCTAGGAATAAACCTAACCAAAGTAGTAGAAGATCTGTATTCTGAAAACTATAGGACACTTATGCGATAAAATGACGAGGACACAAAGAAATGGGAAAACATTCCATGCTCAGGGATTGGAAGAACAAATATTGTTAAAATGTCTATATTACTCAAAGCAATCTGCACATTCAGTGCAATCCCAATCAAAATAACAACAGCATTTTTACAGAGCTAGAGCAATCTTAAATTTGAGAAGAGAGCCTAAGTAGCCAAATCAATCCTAAAAAGAAAAGCAAAGACAAGAGGCATCACAATTTTGGACTTCAAGATGTATTACAAAACTGTAATCATTAAGACAGTAGGGTACTGGTACAAAATCAGACCCATAGATCAATGGAACAGAATAGAAAACCCAAAAATGAACTCACAACTTATGGACCACTAAGCTTCAACAAAGCCAGAAGGAATATCCCATGGAAAAAAAAGAGTCTCTTCCCCAGATAGTGTTGGGAAAACTGGACAGCTACATAAAAAATAATGAAACTAGAACATTATATTTTATATAATACATAATATCTGTATTACATAATATAGATATTAAGTGGAATATTACTCACCCATGAAAAAATAAAGTCTTGCCATTTGCAATGAGGTGCACATAGCTAGAGTGTATTATACTAAGTGAAATAACTCAGAGAAAGACAAATACCATATGATTATACTCATATGTGGAGTTTAAGAAACAAAACAGATGAACATGGGGAAAAAAAAGATAGGTAAACCATAAAATAGACTCTTAAGTATAGAGAACAAATTGAAGATTGCTGGAAGGAAGGTTGGTGCGGGGGATGGACTAAATGGGTGATGGGTGTTAAGGAGGGCACTTGTGATGAGCACTGGGTGTTGTATATAAGACATGAATCACAAAATTTTACCACTGAGACTAATTATATTATATGTTAATTATATTATTATATTATATTGAATTTAAATATAAACTTTAAAAAGAAGAATTTGGAGCCCTATAACATATTTCCAGTGAGTGTAAATTTGTATA
The DNA here is from genome assembly GCA_017311185.1 of Proteles cristata cristata. Lineage (NCBI taxonomy): Eukaryota > Metazoa > Chordata > Mammalia > Carnivora > Hyaenidae > Proteles > Proteles cristata. The sequence goes on along the minus strand of JAESUZ010005128.1, from coordinate 998,970 downwards.
CCCTCCATGAAAAACTGTTAGCTGGTATCCACTAAATCTAAACATACATCTTGTCCTTATGACCAGAAATTTTATTCTTACATATATTAAAAACACACACTTTTTTATTCTTACATTTATAAAAATACACACTTTTTAAATCTTACATATAAAAAATACACACACTGACACATATACATGTATCAAATTTTACATCTCTAAAGTAGAGAGTATTCTTTCTTTTCAAGTGGACATAGAACATGAACAATTGACCACATATATTAAGTAACAAAAAATTTTTTCAATGATTTCCACAAGGTAAGTATAACACAAAAAATATTCTGGAAGTACAGTGGAATACAACTAGAAATTTAAAATAAACCTAGAAAGTCTTATTGGAGGGAATTGAAAAACTGATAAACTCTTAGATAAATAAAATAAAGAAAGCATCCTTGAAGAAATAGCATATTCCATGTCAAGGCCAGTGAAAGCAAAAGGATATCTTATGCCAAGAAAAGAGTGAAGATATGTCAAAAAGACATCAAAGTCAGCTTAAAGGAGCTCCAGTGGCAAATATAAAATATTTTTAACATTAAAAAAATAATAAGGGCACCTGGGTGGCTCAGTCAGTTTGGTGTCTGACTTCAGTTCAGGTCATGATCCCATGGTATGTGAGTTCAAGCCCTGCACTGGGCTCTGTGCTGACAGCTGGGAGCCTGGAGCCTGCTTCAGATCCTGTGTCTCCCTCTCTCAAACATAAATAAACATAAAAAAATAATAATTGTAAAGAGTTAACACTGAATCTAAAAAATGCAAAAAATTATAGTGATATTCAAAACAAGAGAAGGGAAAAAATATCTAATTAGAGTAATGCCAGTTAATAAATTTAAGAGAAGTAGTGAATTTGAAAATCACAATTTTTAATCCATCTGTGTAATAATTGAGTGAGTGAAAGTTCATTGATGTATACTAAACTCAGATGAAAGGTATTGGCAAACAGGATATTTATACAGTCTCAGAGTATCACTCCACCCAAATACTTATTAATTATAAAGGAAGAAAAGCTTTTTCTATAATGGAGGCATCTGGCGGACGCATCTTAACCTAGAGATTTTAACAACTGGTATTACGTGTCTCTTGATTTGATGCAATAGGAATACATACCACCTATCTAGTTATTGTTTAGCCTGAATCTAATCATTAGGAAATGATCAGCAAATCCAAACTGAGAAATAATTGTTTTACAGAAAACAAAATGAAAACCAAATAAGGTGAAAACACTCCTTTAGAAAAAACAGACTAAGGGTGCCTGAGTGGCTCAGTCAGTTTAAGCATCCAACTTTGTTTTTTGTTTGTTTTTTGTTTTTGTTTTTTTTTTTACAAATAGTTTATTGTCAAATTAGTTTCCACATAACACCCAGTGCTCATCCCCACAAGTGCCCTCCTCCATGCCCACCCCTCCTCCCCCACATCCACCAGTCCTCAGTTTTTGTCAGCATTCAAGAGTCTCTCATGGTTTGCCTCTCCCCCTTTCCCCCACCATTTCCGCCCTTCATCTCCCCCTTGGTCCTCCGTTAAGTTCCTCCTAATCCTCCTATACGTGCACACATATGATATTTGTCTTTCTCTGCCTGACTTATTTCGCTCAGCATAACACCCTCAAGGTCCATCCATGTTGCTACACATGACCAGATTTCATTGTTTCTCATTGCCATGTAGTATTCCATGGTATAGATAAACCACATCTTCTTGATCCATTCATCTGTTGATGGACACTTAGGCTCTTTTCAGGTTTTAGCTATTGTGGAGAGTGCTTTAAGCATCCAACTTTGGCTCAGGCCATGATTTCATGGTTTGTGAGTTCAAGCACTGCATCAGACTCTCTGCTGTCAGTGCAGAGCCTGCTTCAGATTCTCTGCCTCCTTCTTTCTCTGCTCCTCCCCCACTTGTGCTCTCTCTCTCTTCCTCTCAAAAATAAATAAATATTAAATATAAAGAAAAAGCAGACTAGAGAAACTTAAAAGCCATAACCAAAGAAATGATTTTTAATTGGACTCCAAACCTAAATACAAAAACAGTCTTAAAGGACATTATAGGAAAAATTGCAGCAATTTAAGTATTTGCTGTATAATAAGAATACTGTATCATCTAAGCTTTGCATGTGATAGGGTTATTATGTTTATGTTAAAAAATATTCTTGTTCTTAAGAGACTCATGATGAAATACTTTTATGAAAAATGAGAGAGAAGCACTTTGAAAAAAAAAACAGGCTGAACTTCATCCCAAATGATTATCACACACACAAAAAATTCTGCAGTAAAAATTAAAATGATCTAGTGGCTTAAAAGAATAGGAGGGAAAATGAAAGAGAAATTTGGTGGATGTGCCAGACAGCACCAAGCAATCTGGCTGGTGGCTTTTAGTTGATCATGAACTAGTGTAAATGGTTCTATGTTTTTCTTCAGGCACTATTTAGGGCTAAAGTGCAGGTATGGGGTGAGCAGTTCAGTTTTCCTTGACCAGGGCCATGGTTTCACCTGGTGGGTTTTGTCATGAAGACGTCCACAAATGCATTAAGTTTATGAAAAGAAAGTATGATAATAGGGACCCCTGAACTGAAGGGGTAAAGGGCTATGGCTCTAGAGTGTTTTCCTCAGTATAACTCTCTGCTGTGTCTTTATTCTAGACCTAGGAGCCTGCCTCTGAACCTCCCTATGTCCTGGGAATTCTATGTTCTAAATGTCCCTCCAATCTAGATGTCTTCTTCATGGATACTATTTCTCTTCTGTCTTCTTATCATTCATCTTATTCTACATTTTTCCCTCAGAATGATTCCTCAAAAGCACAAATATGATAACATTACCCCTGCAGTGTGGGGGTCAAGGTCATACTCATTCACATAGACCAAGGAGGCTTGACCTAGGATCCCCAAACATACCTATTCTATCAGACAAAGCTGCTTGCAGTCTCTGCCACTACATTCCTGTACCCTCGTACATGCTGCTCTGGCAACTACAAGTGACAGCAGTTTCTGCCTGCTTAGGGCCTATTGAATACCTGCTCATCATTCAAGACTGAACTTAGTTCCTAACCCCTCCATGATTTTCAAATGCTACTCTTTTTTTTTTTAATGTTTTATTTATTTCTAGGAGAGAGAGAGAGCGCGAGCAGGGGAGGGTCAGAGAGAGAGGGAGACACAGAATCTCTGAGCTGGCAGTCAGCAGAGAGCCCGACGCGGGGCTCGAACCCACGAACTGCTAGATCATGACCTAAGCGAAAGTCGGACGCTTAACCGACTAAGCCACCCAGGCGCCCCGAAATGCGACTCTTCTGTGACTCAACATGATCATCAGTCAACAATCTACATTGGTAAGCCACCCTGTCCCCTGTCATCCCATAGTATCTGTGAATTTCTCTAAATTTTTGGCTTTGTTTTGTTTTTACTTTGTTGTATCTTTTTTAAGAGTTTTAACATCACACAAAGCTGAATTTAGATTCTGACTCTGATATTTATTATCTCTGCAACTATAACATAGTCCTTAACCTCTTATTTCCTCAGTTTCTTTATCAGTTAAAATAAAGATAATTACACATATTGCCTCAGTCCCTCCCCGTCAGCACCACCATTTCTGGAATCCCTTTCCATCCAATGACAGAATTAAACAGCACAAAATAGAAAAGATATCCCCAAACTATTTCTACAATGAGGCAGAATTTATCTACAGAGAACTCTTTAATTAAGGTACACTTTCAGTAACTATAACTAATACTACAAATACCACCACTATAAAAGCATTAACTAAATGAAAAAGAATGAGGAAATAAGAGCAAAAACTGGAATCATGCCTCTTTGAGGAGACTGAATTTTTCAAAAAGTATACCATATATAAAATACCAACAAAAGAGACTGGGTGAGGGGTTCAGCACACACAAAATCATAGTCACTCCTTGAGATTTTCTCTGTGTTGTATTGGGATGTATGTAGGAAGGGCAGATGGTGGTTTTAAAAAAAAATGTCTTGATTCTGTATTGTGTTACCTACTGTCATCAATGATAGCAATGGATCTCAACTCCAAATCTGCAGTCATGGACTCAAAGCGGTTAGCCCCAGTGATTACCTAGGATAATGTTGTATACTTCAGTTCCCTTGCTTTTAGTGAAAGCCTTTTATTTCATTCTGGTAGCACTAATTAATTATGCATTACGATTGCCAAGTAAGAGAAAGATTTTACCCTAAATTTACAGAGACATAAAAAAGGTTAAGTAACCTTATCAAGGTCACACAGCAGGCTATCCACAGAGCTAGGCATAAGCCCTTTGAATATTCACCAGTGAAATATTTAATATTAAAAACTAGTTTTCCCAAAGTACCGCCAAATGTAATGAACACTGCATTTTGAGTATAGAATGAAAAATGAGAATGCTCTGAGGGAAAACAGTGAAATGACTCACTGTTGGTTCTAGCTGAAAGAAAAACACTCATTACAAATGTCCCTGTGTTGCAATCCACTTTCTAAAGAAATTTTGAAAATCTTTTACAATTTATAAGGTTAAGACATCCCACACTATTGTAAAATGGTCTATAGTCAAAAACGCCCTTAGCTATACTTAAGAGTCAAAAGATCTGGGTTTGAGTTCTGACTTCAATTACCACCTGTGTGACCTTGGACAACCACTTATGCTCTCAGAGCATCAACTCCATTATCCACAAAAATTAGAACAATAAGACAATAACTACCAGGGCCATTGTGGGGGTTAAAGGGGATAACGGAAGTGAAAATTGTACAGATTGCAAATGGCTATACAAATAAAAGGCATTATTTTAGGAAAAGAACACAAAGGTATTTTCTCAGTTAGAAAATGATAAATGTGTAACTGCAACTTGGAACTTCATTTTGGTTTTAAGCAAAAAAAAACCCTGCCAAGTGGAAATGGAGACGTGAAGTCAGGAGTATTTGGCTACTTTTAACTGCATTGGAACAGCATGCCCTTTTGGGTCTGAACAAATCTGTCCCTTACTCGTTGTGAGCCAGCCTAATATAATAAATCCTGAGGGATGTGCTGAACTCATTTGGCCAAGGTTTTCAGCTTGGGGCTAAAAATCTTGTGGAGCAAGCACTCTGGCCTTACAAAACCACTACGGAGTCATTAGTGTCCATATTGAGCAGATCAGCCTCTGATTCAGGTTTTATCACAAGCAATACCTTTGATATATTTTTCATGTTCACTGCATTAAACATTAATATGTGAATGTCACAATAAAGAGTGCAGTTTTTCATTAAATAAATAAATAGGCACCAAACTTGAGCAAGAAAAGAACCATTTTAAATCAGATTTCATACAGCAGTGAAAATAAAACAGTGTTGTCATTACACTTAAGTACTGTAGAAATGAGTTATAGGGAGAAGGTAAAAAGGTCAGACAGAGGGGAAAAAAACCTTGACATGCCAGGTAAAGAAAATCATGTCTGCTTTTCCCCTTCCGAAGCCCCTAATGCAATCAACAAAAACACAAAAAGTAGGTTCAGCTAAAACCTGCCAGTGAATCACATCTAGAAAAATAGCATAACCCATGTAATATCTTCCGAGATTTCCCAGTGAACATGGTATTGTTGTTTTCACTTTCCAACAATTTCAAAAATTACAGTAAAATTAAAAGCAGGGACATAAATATAGCACATGTTCCAAACTTCCTTCAGAAAATTTTCTAAATGTATTATCCTTAGAAATAAGCCATCATTCCCTTATAGTAGAACTAAAATGTATTAAATGATTAAATTTATTAAATATCTCCATTTAAAAATGCTATTAAGCCACAGTAATTTTATTTATTTATGTATTTAGTTTAGAGAGACAGGGAGAGCTCATGCATGCTAGCAGGGGAGGGTTAGAGAGAGTGGGAGATGGAATTCCAAGCACATTGTCAGTGCAGAGCCCCACATGGGCTCAAACTCAGGAACTGAACTGTGAGATCATGATCTGAGCTAAAATCAAGAGTTGGCCACTTAATCCGACTGTGCCACCCAAGCACTCATAAGCCAGAATAATTTTTAATTGTCTCAAAAGAAGGACATGTAAAAGTGGTTGGGTATTTTTTGTTGTTGGTCTTCTTCTTTTGGTGATAAAATATGATCTATTTTATTAAACTGCCAAGTTCAGAATTGAACAGAGCTTATTCCTATTGCTATGATGGCTCAGCCATGATTACAATACAGCTGACTCCCTGCATATACATATAACTTTCGATTCCCCCCAAAGTTAACCACTAATAGCCTATTGTTGACCAGAAGCCTTACCAATGACAGTTGATTAACATACATTTTGTATATGTATTATATACTGTATTCTTATAATAAAGTAAGCTAAAGAAAATGTTATTTAAAAAACCACAAAGAAGAGAAAATACATTTATATTACTTTACTGTAAGAAAAAGTCTACATATAAGTGGACCCATGCAGTTCAAACCCATGCTGTTCAAGGGCTTAAGGCAAAAGAGAAAATTTTGCAATTTTCAGTGTAATTGGGCAATTGCTTTTCCACTATGAGTTGGATCTTGAATTGCTGAATATATATATATATATATATATATGCACATACATATCTGTAACTGTCTATATACAGAGAGAGAGAAAGAGAGAAAGAGGGAGGGAGTTGGAGGGACAGAATGGTAGAGTCTATATGTGTGTGTGTCCTGCTAGAAAAAAACAGATGTTGCCCAGTTCTCACATAATGCCTATAGCAGTTTTGGCTATGACCCAAAGTTGGGAAAAAATGGAAATGGTTTTCAAAGGGAAATTCGATGGGTTGGCAGTGGGAGGAGGGAGTACAGGGGGAACTAGTTGAGAAGCTGAGAAAGAAGCCTTTGTTTCTGGGAAAACTTTCTTCCTGAGTTCAAACTATAGGAAGAGCCATTCTGGGAAAATGATCATAAATTCTGTTTGCAAGGGGATAAAAGCTGCCTCCAATTCAGCCAGATGGAGACATAAAGTCAGTATTGGGGACTACAAATCTGGAGTCAGAGAGGAATCTAAGACAGAGCTTCTGAAACTTTAATGTGCAGAGAAATCATTAAGGGATCTTGTTAAAATGCAGATTTTGATTCAGCGGATCTGTAGTGGGAGCAAGATTTCTGCATCTCTTACTAGCTCTCAAGCGATGCCAGTATCACTGGTCCAGGGATGATAGTTTGAACAGCAAGCCTCACACGAAACGGGGGGAGTAAACTGTTCAAAGAGAGTTCCTCATGTTTGAGGGAATGAGCCTAGGATATGGACAAGCCAGAGTGGACTTTAATTTTTTTAATTTTTTTAAATGTTTATTCATTTTTGAGAAAGGGAGGATGGGCAGAGAGAGAAGAAGACACAGAATCTGAAGCAGGATCCAGGCTCTGCGCTGTCAGCACAGAGCCCAACTTTGGGCTTGAACTCATGAACTGCGAGATCATGACCTGAGCTGAAGTCGGATGCTCAACTGACTGAGCCACTCAGGTGCCCCCTGAGTGATCTTTAAACTGACAGAGAAATCAGATATTATTATTTAATACAATATCTTTCAGTTTTGTTTCGTAGGTTTTACCTTCCAGATGGTGAGTCAATAAACGATACATGAGTTTAATTGCAAACAAAAAATTTCCATCTACAATGACCACATTCAAGACAAACTTAAGATACGATATGGTGAATGCTATTATCTCGGAAATTGCAGTACCAAATCAGAGGACACGGTGATGTCACAGCTTCCTTCCCTGAAGGAAACTTGGTTACCAGTCCTAGTTGTGGAGACAGTTTAGTGTGGGACTGCGTGAACCTCCCACTTCTCATCCATTAACTGAAGAATTTATTCTGGATGGTTTTTATTTCTCTCATTTCCCCATTGAACTTTACAATCCTCTTAAATCATTTGTCTGAGTTGGCTTCTATTGGCCATTTAGGTGGCTGCCTCTGCCTGTCCAAGAAAGGCAGAGACCATATTTGGCTCAGTTTTATGTTCAATCCCAAACCCTCACACACGGCCCTTTTCTCACAGTAGCTGCTCACTAAATGTGTATCTGATTAACATGCATCTCTACCATTCTATGATTCTTTAATTTCAAAGTTAGTATCATTATAATTGCTGTCATCTCTGAGTAAAAAAAGATATCACAGCAACTTGGAATAGTCTCTTTGTTGGGCAATGGTCTACTCAATGTGCAGCCCTGTGCTGCAGTGTGTGTTTGAGGGCAGAGGGCTGTCTCAGAACTCAGCCTAAGGGATGACTGGAAGCCTTAGAGGTATGAGCACTGATTACAATCCTTGCAAAATTTACTTGTGTCTTTCTGGTATAAAATCACAGTAAGACCCAGGTTCTGACTTCTTGGAGCCACTATCCAAATGTACAGGCATTCTACTCTGATCTCTGGGGCCTGAGGGAAGTGAGCATGCACTGACTCTCTATTGGCTACAACAGTAAGCTGTGGATAAAGCCTTCCCAGATCCTTGTTTACAATAAGCCTGTTTCATGCTCACTTTCTTGCATATAATGTTCCTTCCAACAGACCACACCTGGCTATCCCCACTAGCTGGAACCTAGATGGCTCCTTCTAGTAGAAGGGACTTCTTATTCAGACATACTATATCTACATTCTTTATGACCCCCAAGTAAACGTCATTTTTGAGCAATATGTATAATTTCTATGAGTTTCTGACTCTTTCATATACCCTAAATACAGAATATCCTTTTTGCTATCTTTACCTTCACTTTGTAACCAACTTCATTTCTTTGTCTTTCTACTACCTAATTCTATTACTCTTGTGCATCACGAATCTCCTGTCACAGTCTTTGATAACTTAAGTTGTCTTAATGGCCTTCCTAAACACCCTCTGCAGTACAATCTGTTCCTCTTGGCACTCACAAGCACCACCGGCTTCTTTGGGTACATTCTGTTCATAATCCTTCCTGGCACTGTCATCACACCCCATGACAGAGCTCATTGCCTCAGTGTTCAGTGACTGCCACCATGAGAGAGAAGCTGTGTAAGGTACAGGAGGCTGTTCATCCAGACTCCAGGCTGATGATCACCACACCCTCATTACAGCCCAAACGACTTGTGAAAGTGCCATTGGAACACATTGGCATGATTATACACTTCTAATTTGAGAACCCAGCGCAGAGCAGCAAAGAGGCCTAGAGTGAGGCACTGCCAAATGGCTTTGCTCCTTATAATATGATGACAAATCTATACAGTGGGTGCCAGGCCACTGCTAATGCTGCTCTTGGATGGAGCAGGTTTGAAAACAATACAAACAATAACTTCTATTCTATGATCAGTCAAGAGTAGCATGTACTGAGCACTCAGCCAACACAGGTGCCCAGCTAACACTATAGGGCTTACAAACAAGGAGGACATGTTGCCTTTCCAAGAGGAGTCTACCACCACAAATGTCTTCCAATACCTCCAAAGAACCAAAGCAGATTTTATAAAGCCATCCTTAATTACCATGATGAAGTTAAATGATCTTCATTTCTCCTTCTGACTTCCCCTATTGATCTTTGCACCCTATTAAATCATTCATTTGATTTGGCTTTCTATCAGCCTTTTATGTGGCTTCCTCTATCTTTCCATATCATGCCAGTCTGGGAAAAACAGAGACTATAAATGGTTTCTTTGGATGCTCAACCCTTAACCCTCACATAGTCCTTTACTCATAGTAGGTGCTCAGTAAATGTGTGACTAAATTCATGTTCTAATATTCTATGACCATTTTAAAATAGGTTAAGAGGGTCTATTTCCTCTTACATCTCTCCTTATATGTATCAATAAATACACATCCACCAATAGACCTTGGAGAATTATATAATACCAAAGTTATACAAATTCTTATTTTTTAATTAACTAATTAATCTTTAGATAGAGTGAGCACAAGCTGGGGAAGGGCAGAGAGAGGGGGGAGAGAAATCCCAAGAAAGCTCCATGCTGGCAGGAGAGAGCCTGATGCAGAGTTCAGTTCACAAACCCTGAGATCATGACCTTAGCTGAAATCAAGTATCAGATGCTTGAGAGGGGCAAGATGGCAAAACAACATGAAAGTATTTTGGCATCTCTAGTCCCTGAAATGCAGCCAGATTAACACTAAACCATCTTTCACACCTAGAAAACTGACTTGAGGATTAACACAACAACCTGGACAACTTGAGCCACAGAATTTGGCAGAAAGAGAAAAACATTATTTTTATTTTCCATTTTTATTAAAAAGTTTTTCCTTATTTTTTTCTACATTTTTTACTTTTTTGTAATTTTTTAAAATTCTATTTTAATTCCTCATTCCATTTTATTTTATTTTATTTTATTCTTTTTTCTAATTTTCAAACATTTTCTTTTTTTCTTTTTTCTTTTTTTCTTTTCTTATCTTTCCCTTTTTTTCCTAATCTGTCAAGATTTTTTCAACAACAGACCAAAGCATACCTAGGATCTAGCATCATTTATTTGATTTTTTGTTTTTTTAATTGTTTAATTTTAATTTTTTCACTTTATTAATTCCTTTTCTTCTTTCAAAATGATGAAACAAAGGAATCTACCCCAAAAGAAAGAACAGAAAGAAATGACAGCCAGGGACTTAATCAACACAGATACGGGAAGATGTCTGAATTTAGAATTTGGAATCAAATAATAAGAATACTAGCTGGGGTTGAAAATAGATTAGAATCCCTTTCTACAAAGATAAAAGAAGTAAATGTTAGTCAGGATAAAATAAAAATGCTACAACTGAGCTGCAATCTCTAATGGATGCCACGGTGACAAGGGTTGATGAAGCAGAGCACCGAATCAGCAATATAGACGACAAACTTAGGGAAAATAATGAAGTAAAAAAAAAAAAAAAGATGGAGACTAAAGCCAAAGAGCACAGTATAAGAATTAGAGAATTCAGTGATGCACTAAAAGGAATAACATCAAGATCATAGGTATCCCAGAAGATGAAGAGAGAGAAAAAGGAGTAGAAAGTTTAGGTGAGAAAATCATAGAGGAAAACTTTCCTCACCTGGAGAAAGACACAGACAGCAAAATAAAGGACTCCCATTAGATTCAATAAAAACGGAGCATCAACAAGGCATATCCTAGTCAAATTCACAAAATACACAGACACGGGATAGAATCATGAAAACAACGGAGGAAAAGTCCTTAACCTATAAAAGAAGACAGATAAGGCTTGATTCCAAAACCAGACAAACACCCCACAGAGAAGGAGAACTACAGACCAATTTCCCTGATGAGCATGGATCACATGACCCACCCCGACCAAGTGGGATTTACACCTAGGATGCAGGGCTGGTTCAGTATCTTCAAAACAATCAATGTGATACATCACACCAATAAAAAAATAAAATAAAAAATGAAAGGACAAGAACCACATGATCCTCTCAATAGATGCAGAGAAAGCATTTGACAAAATACAGCATCTTTTCTTGATAAAAACCTTCAAGAAAGTAGGGATAAAAGGATCATACCTCAAGATCATAAAAGCCATATATGAAAGATCTACCCCCAATATCATCATTAATGATGAGAAAAACTGAGAGCTTTTCTCTAAGGTCAGGAACATTTCAGGGATGTTGTCTCTTGCCACTGTTATTCAACATAGTATTGGAAGTCTTAGTCCCAACAATCAGACAACACAAAGAAACAAAAGGCATCCAAATTGGCAGAAAGGAGGTCAAACTTTCACTCTTCACAGATGACATGATACTGTATATGGAAAACCTAAAAGATTCCACCAAAATTCTGCTGGAACCATGAATTTAGCAAAATCACAGGATGTAAAATCAATGCACAGAAATCAGCTGCATTCCTATACACCAATAATGAAGCAACAGAAAGAGAAATCAAGGAACTGATACCATGTACAATTGCACAAAAACCCATAAAATACCTAGGAATAAGTCTAACCAAAGAGGTAAAAAATATATACACTGAAAACTGAAGAAAATTTATGAAAGATACTGTAGAAGCACACACACACCAAAAAGGAAAAATATTCCATGCTCATAGATTGGAAGAACAAATATTGTTAAAATGTTGATACTACCCAAAGCAATCTACATATTCAATGCATTCCCTATCAAAATAACACAAGCATTCTTGACAGGGCTAGAACAAGCAACCCTAAAATTTGTATGGAACCAGAAAAGACCCTAAATAGCCAAAACAATCCTGAAAAAGAGAACTGAAACTGGAGGCATCACAATTCTAGACTTCAAGCTGTATTACAAAGCTGTAATCATCAAGACAGTATGGTACTGGCACAAAAACAGACACTCAGATCAATGGAATAGAATAGAAGACCCAGAAATGGACCCACAAACATATGGCCAACTAATCTTTGACAAAGCAGGCAAGAATATCTAATGGAATAACGACAATTTCTTCAGCAAATGGTGCTGGGAAAAATGGAAAGTGACATGCAGAAAAATGAACCTGGACTACTTTCTTACACCATCTTACAAAAATAAACTCAAAATTGATAAAAGACCTAATTGTAAGACAAGAAGCCATCAAAATCCTAGAGAAGAAAGCAGGCAAAAAACCTCTTTGACCTTGGCGGCAGAACTTCTTACTCAACATGTCTCCAACGGCAAGGGAAACAAAAGCAAAACTAAACTACTGGGACCTCATCAAAATAAAAATCCTCTGCACAGTGAAGGAAAGAGTCAGCAAAACTAAAAGGCAATGGGAGATTATATTTGCAAGTGACATATCAGATAAATGTTGCGATCCAAAATCTATAAAGAATTTATCAGTCAACCCCTAAAAGCCAAATAATCCAGTGAAGAAATGTACAAGAGACATGAAAAGACACTTCTTCAAAGAAGATATCCAGATGATCAAGTGACACATGAAAAGATACTCAACATCACTCATCATCAGGGAAATACAAATCAAAACCACAATGAGATACCACCTCACTCCAGTCAGAATGGCAAACATTAGCAACTCAGGCAACAGCAGATATTGGTGAGGATGTTGAGAAAAAGGATCTCTTTTGCACTTTTGGTGGGAATGCAAACTGGTGCAGTCACTCTGGAAAACAGTGTGGAGGTTTCTCAAAAAATTAAAAATAGAACTACCCTACAACCCAGCCATTGCACTACTAGGTATTTATCCAAGGGATACAGGTATGCTGTTTCAAAGAGGCACATGCACTCCAATGTTTATAGCAGCACTAGCAACAATAGCCAAAGTATGGGAAGAGCCCAAATGTCCATCATGGATGAATGAATAAAGAAAATTTGGTATACACACACACACACACATACACACACACACACACACACACACACACACACACACAATGGAGTATTAATTGGTAATCAAAAAGAAGAATGAAATCTTGCCATTTTCAACTACATGGATGGACCTAGAGGGCATTATGCTAAGTAAAATTAGTCAGAGAAAGACAAATATCATATATTCACTCATATGAGGACTTTAAGATAAAAAATAGACCAACATAAGGGAAGGGAAGCAAAAATATAAAAACAGGGAGGGGGAAATACATGAGACTCTTAAATATAGAGAACAAATACAGGGTTGCTGGAGGGATTGTAGAAATGGGGATGGGCAAAATGGGTAAGGGGCATTAAGGAATCTACTCCTGAAATCATTGTTGCACTATATGCTAACTAACTTGGATGTAAATTTAAAAATTAATTAATCAATTAATTAATAAGACAATAAAAGAGTTAGATGCTTATCTGAGCTACCCAGGCACCCCAAGAACTATAAAAGGTCTTAGATGTATTATCTAATTCCATTCCAGGCCTCTTTTGGTGAAAGAAAAGAAAGCCCAAAGTCCTGAAACTTGTCAAGGTAGCAAGGCTCCTTTGTGGCAGAAAATGACTAGAACCCGGGTCCTAGCATTTCCAATCTAATATTTACCACAGTCACTATTTTATGATGCCCCTGAACCGGTTGCCACTACTATCTCCATCAAACTTCACTAAGTGCAGTTTGCTGGACTTCTAACTCAGAGATGTCCATTAAAAGTGATAAAATTTTGGGGCACCTGGGTGGCTTAGTCAGTTAAGCATCCAACTTTGACTCAGGTCATGATCTCATGGTTCATGGATTGGAGCACCGCGTCAGGGTCTGTGCTGACAGGTAGCTCAGAGCCTGGGGCTTACTTCAGATTCTGTATCACCCTCTCTCTCTGACCCTCCCCTGCTCATACTGTCTGTCTCTCTCTCTCTCTCTCAGAAATAAATAAAAACATTAAAAAATTTCTTTAAAAACGTGGTAACGTTTCTTTCCCATTAGCATCCAAGGTTACAGCCTTATAAGGCACAAATCATAGACAGCTGCACCCCCAGTTTCCCAGGTATCTTAAGGCTATGGCTAAAGGAAAGTAACTTCTCTTCAATAAGCAAAAGTCTTTGCTTATAAGAACTAGTCTTTCAGAGAAAAGCCCTGGGCTGGGCAACTCTGGTTGGCATTATTCAATGCAGTCCTTTCAATGGTGTGAATAGGGTATGTAGTGTCTTGATTCATCACTTGGTCAGACTCACAGAAATTGTTATCAGGGCAGTTGTTATGCCAGGATCCATGGAGGTGACACACAGTTCACTAAATCCTGACTCAGATCAGATCTAGTATGAATGTGACCAACGAGCAGAGTTGAATAGGGGGGATGTTTAGAAGAGTGTCTTGCTTAGAAACGTACTGATCACAAAGACTATGAAAACTTCTGTCTAAAATCTGAATGACAGGATAATAATGACTATATAATATTGATTCTTAACCCTTCCCACATGGTGGGAACTACAACAGCACTCCTAAAAGTACCAATAGCTGCGTTCACTCCAGACCATTTAAATCCGAATTTCGGGGGGCATTATCATCTTTCAAAAGCTCCTCAAATGTTTGGGGCGCCTGGGTGGCTTAGTCGGTTGAGCGTCCGACTTTCACTTAGGTCATGATCTCGCGGTTCATGGGTTCGAGCCCCGTCGGGTTCTGTGCTGACTGCCAGCTCGGAGCCTGGAGCCTGTTTCAGTCTGTGACTCCCTGCTCTCTGACCCTCCCCTGCTCACACTGTCTCTCTCTCTCTCCTAGAAATAAATAAAAAATTAAAAAAAAAAAAAAAAAGCTTCTCAAATGTTTAAATACCGGCAGAATACCCCTAAATAGACATTTTTCCAAAGAAGCCATACACATGGCCAGAAGACACAAGAAAAGATGCTCAGCATCACTAACCATCATGGGAATGCAAATCAAAACCACAGTGAGGGGGCATCTGAGTGTCTCAGTCGATTAAGCATCCAACTTCGGCTCAGATCATGATCTTGCGGTTTGTGGGTTGGAGATCTGCGACAGGCTCTGTGCGGATAGCTCAGAGGTGGAGCCTGCTTCAGATTCTGTGTCTCCCTCTCCCTGCCCCTCCCCCGCTGGTTCTCTCTCTCTCTCTCTCAAAAAAAAAACTTAAAAAAAAAAACACAATGAGATACCATCTCACACAAGTCAAAATGGCCCGTTTCAACACTGAATGAGTGTTGACAAAGATGTGGAGAAAAGGGGGCACCTGGGTAGCTCAGTTGGTTAAGCGTCCGACTTCAACTCAGGTCATGATCTCACGGTTTGTGGGTTCGAGCCCCGCATCAGGCTCTGTGCTGACAACTAGCTCAGAGCCTGAAGCCTGCTACAGATTCTGTGTCTCCCTCTCTCTCTGACCCTCCCTTGCTCATGCTGTCTATCTTTCTCTCAAGAATAAATAAAACCTTAAAAAAGAAAAAAGAAAAAGATGTGGAGCAAGAACACTTGTACACCATTACTGGGAATGCAAATTGGTGCCATCACTGTGGAAAATGTTTGGGTGTGGGTGTTCCTCAAAAAATTAAAAATAGAAATACCATAATATCCAGTAATTCCACTGTTGGGTATCTATTCAAAGAAAACAGAAACCCTAATTCAAAAAAAAAAACTATGGTTATTGCAGTATTATTAACAATAGTCAAGGTATGAAAATAAACTAAGTGCCCATCAATAGATGAATGGATACAGAAGAGGCAGTGTATATATACAATAAAATACTGTCCTCCAGCCATAAAAAGGAATGAGATTTTGCCATTTGCAAGAACATGGATGAACCTACAGGGTATTAGACTAAGTGAAATAAAGTAGACAGAGAAAGACAAATACCATATGATTTCACTTACTGTGGAATCTAAAGAAGAGAACAAATGAACAAAGAAACAAAAAGCAAAAACAGGTTTATAAATACAGAGAACAAACTGGTGGTTGTTAGAGGGAACAGGGGAGGAAAGGGAAAATAGGTGAGGGGGATTAAGAGGTATAAACTTTCAATTATGAAGTCGATAGTCACAGAAATCAAAAGTATAGCATAGGAAATAGTCAATAATATTGTAATACTGTTGTATAGTGACCGATAGTAACTGCACTTATCATGATGAGCATTGTGTAATACATGGAATTGTCTAATCACTCTGTTGTACACCTGAAACTGATATTATATTTCAACTAAACTTCAATAACAAAATTTTTTAAAAAATAGTTCCCTCTTTCAGTAACAGGGGCTCACTAAAACATTGAATGGGACAAAGGAGTTGTTTGTGAAGGAGATAAGATGGATATTTTCTAGGAAAGCATGTTAGTTTCATCAGGGAAGGAAAGGCAAAGAAATGCTTTCACACTTCTACCTTCCCTGATGGCCTTAGACCTTTTCCAAGATTTTTTTCCCTCCTTGTTAAAATGGAAGTAACATCTAATTCCATCTCACCTTGCTCCAGGCTGTGGTGCAGGAAAGTATTAAATAAGGCTCTGTCTTTCTTGATGCCCTCTCCAGATCAAGTCTGGTCTTATCACTTTTGGCCAAAGGCTGTTTCACAGTTTAGAGAGCAAAAGTCTCCGTAATCTGATCTTCCAAGTGAGTTACAGTTTGGGACTGAGCACTTAAGTATTCTAAAGAAAAGAAAATGTAACATTTTAAAAGCAATTTTTAAAATAAATCATTATAATATTGTCCTATCTAAAATAACATTACCTCTGATTTTTAAACAGTCATTTTAAAAGGCCTCTTAAATTTATTTATGTCTATATTAGGTGAGAGACAACTTACTTTTTGAGTGGAGTATTGATCTTGAGTAAATATGAGTTGAAATTTATTTGAAAAACATTTGATATAGAACTAGGCACACAAGTGAGAAAATATATATATATAAGATCTGCTTCATCAAGCCTCCAAATGCAGGCCCACTGGCTGGAGGAAGATATCCATTGGTCATAAAAGTGTGAGTTTAGGAAGAATAATGGTGTCCAGAGAGACTAAGTTTCTATGATCATTTTGGTTCTCTAACTCCATCTTTTTGAGCACTAAAGGAAAATACATTATAAGAAAATAAAATATCAGTCTCAAAAAATAATGATGATAATAAATATTAGTCAGTGCAACCATGGAAACTTAGCATGCAATTTAAGCACTCTCATTAACAAGCTAAATCGCTAAATACTTTCCCTTTGATTATCTGTCTTCAACTAGTACAATTTTGTCATGAGTTTATGGGTTTTTTTTTTAACAAAAAGGAAAGGGATGTATATTTCAATTAAGAAAAAGACACACACACACAAAAGTCAAAAGATAAATATAATTTTAATCTGATTAGATCTGTTTTATTTACTAATAGTGCTTTAAGTCTTAGAGGTTACCTTGAAAGAAGGAGAAACAAACTATTAACAACGTATTTAACTCTTTTAACACAAGGAAATATTCCACTAAATTCAGAAACATATTTAGAGCATCTATGTAGAGACAGACAATGTGCTTGAAGTCCACAACACCTTTTCTCAAAAAATTTACAACAAATGTCACTTCCTCGAGTGAGACCTCCAGCCCCCTAGAGACCAGATCAGGGCTCTGTGACACTTTCTCACAGCAAACACACTTCTCTTTAATAGCACTTTCTGCAACAGTCTCTTAGTAATCTGTTTTGAAATGAATCAGTCTGTCTTCCTGAAGAACATCAGCTTTATCGGGGAAGTCACTGTGTTTTGTTCACTAATATACCCCCAGAAGCTAGAACGGTGCTTGGCACAGAGAACGTGCTCAATAAATATTTGTCGCATAACTAAATAAATAAATATCAATAACTAAAATAGAATAGAGAAAATAGTAAGAGAGAGAAAGTAAGAGAACGGAAAGATAGCTCTGCATCACATAAAGGAAGAATTCATAGAGTGAAAGACTCTTTTTTTGACATCACATATTGTTGAAATGTTCCTTCAAGGAAAGGATATGACTCTGTTATTTGCCTTTTGCTCTCATAATAGTGTCTTCTGAAGAGCAGAAGCTTTTCATTTTGATGAAGCCAGGGTCATGTTTCAAATATTGCAGAAGCTGTAGAGAATCCTGCTTGGCTAAGTAGCTGCCTGCTTTTTGATTTACCAAAAGGAAGTGGCGTGACTGCTGAAATCATATTCAAGAGCCAACAATTTGAATCTGCATTATTAGTCATCATGCTGCCTCCTCATATCTAAGTTTGAAACTAGAAAAGTAGAGCAAGGATATCTCTAAGGAGTCACAATGAGTACACTTCCTGGGCCTGAACAGCACCCTAGTATTAGTCATTCACCAAGTAGACAACCTGTCTCGGAAGACCACTATCCACTCGAGTGTATTACTGATTTTCAGTTCTATCTCTCTGCAGGTTTATTGGCAATAATCCAATAAGGAATATGGCTTAGAAAGATGTTGCTACCTTTGTAGTTCTTCAGACTTAATGTGGACTATAGAAAACCTATTCCCTTAGGTGTTTGGCTAATTGCACACTGTCATCAAGGTTAGCATGTCCCTTTGTTCTTGCAAAATCAGTTGGAATAAGCCATTAACTTTCTATTAGACCAGCATTAGTGGATTCACTGTGTTGATCCCCTTCTGATAGAAAATTTATATGCAATAAATAATTTAACACTGAAATTTACATTACACAGAAACTTCCTGGTGTGATATCAGGGATTATTATCTGGAACAAATTATAAGCAAAGAAAAAATCATTTGTACAATATCCATACACCAAAGATAAGGTTTAGAAAATCACCATTAAACCAACAGACCATAAAATGACAATAGGCACTATTAATTCAAAGAAAAAAATTATCGATTCTCTTATTTAAACATTGACACAAAATTTTAAGTTACATTTGGAGCATCAGTGTGTTTTTAGAATTAAAGAAAAGCCAACCAGAAGAAAAATGCTCACAAAGGCTTTTAAAAATCATTTATTTAAAACTATTTATGCCCTGTTAGCACAGTTTCAGCTCTAACTTGTGAATGGGAAAATAATTCTAGGTAAAACAAGAAATTCAGCATCAAAAATACACCCCAAAACATGCAATAATTTAAGTCAGAGAAAGAATAAAAACTTTTATGTTACTAGAAGAGTAATGCACACATGTCTTTTTAGATTTGGAAATATGTACTTAGATATATTTTTTCATCTCGATATATTTCCTTTCCTAATAGCAACCTTGCTAAAAATAGCATCTATAATCAGAGACGACCTAGGATAATGCATGTAGATTCCCAGAAATGTTTTCTAATGTATGGCTGCCATTTGAATAAGAAAATGAGTGGAGGAATTGCATTACTGCAACATTAAGCAATTAAGGGAATATTATCAAATTAGAGTGTCCAAAGAGTATTAAAATTTGGCATAATAAAATTTTTCTCCCTGTCTTGGTCAAGCATCACTCATTTAGTTCCCAATACTTTTTAAATAACATCAGGGTAATTGTCCTCTTAGCTTTCAAAGAGGGTGTAAATAACACTTTCTTCTGGGCATACAAAGTTGAGGGGAGGGTGGGGAATCTGTCTTACCACTTCCATCAAAATCCAGACAATGTTTACCCAGAGCTGGCAGAGAATTTTTTGCCAAGTCTCAGTAGTCACCTACAAAACAAATTCTAGAAGAGCTGTACATCAATATGTCAAAGCAGAAGTTGTGGTATGGCAGCTGTGTAATGAAATTATGTCACCGGCAAAGGACCCAAGGAATCTAGGTTCCGGTCATCACCTATCACATTTATTCACCACCTACAGCATAAGAGAGCCATGGGGAAGACAATAGTGTGGATTTATTTCCCGCTCTTCCTCCTCCAAAAATGTTAGCACAGAAATGGAGTTGGGGGGGTGAGATTCTATGCTCTATATGGACATTTTCTGACTGGAATAACAAAAAAATCACAAAATCCCTTGTAACTGACATTCCTTTGCCTATTTGAACCCATTTGAAGCAGATACAGTGAAGGACAGTTGAGGCCTGTGTGTGCCCTCTGTCGGGAAGGCCCTTTTGCATCTGAAGTGTCAGTCTGGGCCAGGGACTGGACCAGGGGAAGACAGCCAATCGCTGGTGCTGGTACTGACCTGTGGAAGAGAGTTAATGGTGGGAAATGTATGGCAGTACCTCTGCCTCCATTAAACTATCAGCAGATGTTTCAGCAGACAGCAGGACTGGTAGAAGTACCTTTGAGGTGGGACAACAAATATCACCTAAGTAGTGTGGGGTGTCCCACCGAGCTAAAGAGATAAGAGTAGGGACAAAACTTTGAGGGGCGACTGGGTGGCTCAGTCAGTTAAGCGTCTGACTTCAGCTCAGGTCATGATCACACGGCTGGTGGGTTTGAGCCCCATGTGGGGTTCTGTGCTGACAGCTCAGAGCCTGGAGCCCGCTTCAGATTCTGTGTCTCCCTCTTTCTCTGTCCCTTCCTGTTCATGCTGTTTCTCTCTCTCTGTCTCAAAAACAAATAAGTATTAAAAAATAAAACTTTGAAATATGTGACTAGTAGCAGCAATCAACATTTTTGTAGGATTTAGTTTAAAGTGCACATTAACCTTCTTCTACAAAATAGTGAGAATAGAATTACCCACATCATAGGATTGCTGTGAGAATTAAATCAGATAAAACTTGCAAGGAATCTGAAACAGTACCTGGTATGTACAATATTATTATGTATTATGCATTTTAACATTATTTTTGTTATTATTATTTTGATACTTCCCTATAATTTAATGATCCCAATGTTATATGAGAAAACTGAAATTCCCTAATTGTAGATTTTGTGGGTTTTGATACACCATACTATTTTAATGATACTAATTATTACTATTGTTACTGATACAGTTGGCACTTATTCAGTGTCTCTTATGTACTAAACTTGTCATACACGTTAATCTGAATTGAACCTTGTTGCTCTCACAGGAGGTAAACAGTATTATATGCATTGTAGTAATGAAATGATCAAAGCCCAGAGACCCTAAATGGATTCACCAAAGGCACAAAATTCAGGACATGTTGAACAGGGATATGAAAGCCTAAATCCTTAACTATTCTTGCTACTGTCTCCTATCATATTATAATCACTCTAGGATTTGCCAGTTTTTCAAATGAATCACCAATTGACACACGGATCAAATGAGTGAGTCTTGGTGCACCTTGTATCCTCTCTTGTTCCAACCCTGATCTAACAAGGAGGAAACTACAGATACCCTAGTGCCATGCTTTCAGCAGTGGCTCACCATCCTCAAAATTCCAGTTTTACTCTTTGATATGCAGCTCTTAGCTTTGCTGGAGGCAGGGTGGGGATTGTAAGATATTAAGCAGCATTTCTAACCTGTACCTTCTAGATCAAGCATACCATCACAACAGTGACAGACAAAAGGTGTCTCCAGACATTGCCAACTGTCCCCTAGAGGACAAAAATCACTCTTGATGCGGATCATTCATCTAGACTTCTTTGTTAAAATGGTCACACCTATTTCGAGACAACAAGCTTTAACCAATAATAGGGATTGAAACCCAGATTACAAGGAAGGATTGTGTCTGGGTTAATTTGGAGAAGATGAGAAATGTCCTTTGCAATGGGACTGGCTGCAAGCCACAGAGATAAACTTCAGCTTAAATCAGTTCAACAAATATTCACCAAGTGCTGACCAGACGCTGCACTGTGGACTGGGGCTGTAAGAAGGAACCAGAACAACTCCAATCTCAGGATCCACCATCAGACATCACTTCCCCCCACCTCCCCAAATCTGCCTGAGGCTCTGCTGCAGTGAAGCTTTCTTGGATGTTTAATTTCTGCGCCTTTGATTTGCTGACTCATCACTTGTTCTTCCTGTCAGAAACTATCTGGAGATGGGAACTGGATTTAAACTTTTAGTAAAAAGGCACAGAGTAGAAAATCTATGCTTCCTGAGGTCACAGTGACAGTTATCTCTAATTTCAAAGGCATAGAACTCCACTCAGGTAGAAGCAAAAATTATCCTGAGACCAAATCATGGCAGACTAAGAATGTTTCACCTCCTAAGGTATCTGCAGCTGTTTTAGCAGTTCCTTAGGTTTTGGGTGGTTTGCTGATTTCTTGGTAGATTTGTTGTTGGTTTTGTCTCTATTATTTTTTAACATAATTTAAAATCAGCTTGTTTTTTTTTCATTGCCTTAAGGCAGACAATACGCGTTCAAATTCTGGCTCTTCCACTGTTTGGGTATGATTGGGCAGATTATTCAAACTTTCTCTGCTTTAATTCATTACAAATTGGAAAGAACAGTGCCAATATCATGAAACTAATTATGAAGGTTAAACCAGCTTCTATTTATTATACTCTTAGGACAGTCCCTAACACAGAGTAAATGGTCAAATGTTAGCAGTTATTATTAGTGTTATTATTAATATTATTATTAACAACTAATGTTCAGGGATCCATTGTGTACCCACCTGGTGCTACAAACCTTAGCATTTGGTATCTTTGTTTAATCTTCGCAGAAATCTTAGGATGTATTACTGTCTCCATATTTGTAGATATAAAACCTGAGATTCAAAAAAATTAAAACTTTCCCAGAGGCATATAGTTAGTAAATGATGAATCCACGAGCTCTGAGTCCTCAGCTCAGAATAAGGAAATTAACAAGAATTATGAAAAGAAGGGGGAGCCTGGGTGGCTCAGTCAGTTAAGCATCTGGCTCGTGGTTTCAGCTCAGGTCACGATCTCATGGTTTGTTTTGTGGGATCAAGCCCCGTGTCAGCTCGAAGCTTGCTTGGGATTCTCCCTCTCTCTTTCCCTCTCTCTCTCTCTCCCCTGGTCTCACTCATGCACTCTCACTCTCAAAATAAATAAATAAACATTTATTTTTTTTTAATTTTTAATGTTTTATTTATTTCTGAGAGATAGAGAGAGACAGCATGAGCAGGGGAGGGTCAGAAAGAGAGGGAGATACAGAATCCAAAACAGGCTCCAGGCTCTGAGCTGGCTGTCAGCACAGAGCCCGACGCGGGGCTCGAACCCACAAACTGTGAGATCATAACCTGAGCCGAAGTCGGACGCTTAACCAACTGAGCCACCCAGGCACCCCAATAAATAAACATTTAAAAGAGAATTAAGAAAAGAGAAAGAGGTGGCAATTAGACATTGACACAGGATGAGCAGAGCATTAACCATTTAAGAACAAAGACTTCAGAGACCAGCAACTCTGGGTGTGTGGTGTCATTTTGACAGGTTTCTTTCATAAACAGTTTATTTTTTTCTATAAATGGTCTATTTTTTTCTAAGTTCTATGCCACCTGAAGGGGTATGCTTCTGTTCTTTAGAAATTTCAGTTATAAGGGAGAATATGAAGTAAAGGATGCTAGGCAGAGAGTTACAAGGACCCTTTAAACGCTTCATCTAGTCATCTGTTCAGTGTGTGTAATCATCAGTATGTGTAATAATCATTATGGGTTGAAGAGTTTTGAATTCAAATGTTAAAGTTCTAACCACCAGCACCTCAGAATGTGACCTCCTTTGGAAATAGGATTGTTGCAGATATGATTAGTTAAGATGAGATCATACTGGCACAGGTGTGGGCCCTAATTCAATCTTCCTGGTGTCCTTATAAAATGCGAAAATCTGGACAGAGACAAGCATAGAGGGATGCTGATGTGCAGAGGCACAGCCATTGAAAGAAAACCCAACACTAGCCAAACAGAGAGTGTGCAACTGACCCTTCCCTCACACCCCTCAGAAGGAAACAGCCCTGATGACACCTCGGGTGCATAATTTTAGCCTCAGAACCTGTGAGACGGTAATGCCTGTTGTTAAATGACCCAGTTGGTGGCACCTTGTTATGACAGCTTTGGAGAACTAACACAATCACCAACTGTACCAGGCATATGGTCTAGGTTATGCTACAATAACAAATGACACCCTTGTCACAGGGTCTTATTCTAACAAAAGTTTATTTTTCTCTCACACAAAGTCTCTGTCACTCTCCACAGCAGCTGTCCTCTATGCCGTGGTTTAGCATTTCAGGCTGCTTCCACCTTGTGGCGCCCTCAGCCCCACATGCTACGTGAAGATTTTTCTCAACACGAGAGAGCCCTGGAGGGCCTCACACTGGCAAGTAAATGCCATTCAACCATTCCTATCATCACCCAGGATGTGGCCCTTTCCTACTGTTAAGGGGGCTGGTAAGGATAAGCATCCTGGTTCCAAGAAGAACAGGAAAACCAATAACACCCCCAGCCCAATGGCATGCTCAGTACTAGGCACACAAAAGTTTAAAACAATAGACGTGGCTGTCACACTTCCAGGAATTCAATGTGAAGGAATCACAATGGATACATAAAAAAACAAATACAGAAAGAATTCAAATGGTGGTAAATGCCTTGAAGGAAATGAACTGGGTCCTTGATAATGAATAAAAAAGGAGGCACAGACTATATAGGATTATCTGGGGAGGCCTCTCTAAGACACTATTCAAGGTGAGGCTTGATAGATGAAAAAGACCCATGTACGCAAACAGGGGGTAGAAGAGTGTACCAAGAACAGGCCTTCTCACATATTGTGGTGGTTACTGTACACCAAGAGCTGTTTGCTCTATGTGCTCTAAATGTACAACTGTATTTAACCCCATTTTGCAGATGAAAAAAGAGACAGAGAGGCAAAGTGATTGTCGAAGGTCACAGAGCTAGTCAGCAGGGGAGCAAAGATTCAAACTCAGGCACTTCAGTTCCAGAGCCTGTGTGTTCAGTTCTATGCCCATTGCCTATGGTGAAGAGGTTGGCTTATTTAGGGAACTCAGTGAAGGATGCGATGGGCCAAGAGAGTGTATCAAAGAATGGCTGGAGGGGTATTACAGAGTATGTAACCAGGGAATAGATCATGTGACGCTTTATAAGTCCTTTGCCAAAGCTTAAATTTTAACCTTTAAGGGCAATTTGAAGCCACTTAGAGTTTTAAGAAGAGCTATAAAGTGAAATGATTTACATTTTAAAAGACAACTGAGCATTGGATTGGATCTAGATTAAAATCTAGCAAGGTTCTGGATACCTGAAATTAGACCTTGTATTTGTTTTCTGTTGCTGCTCTGACAAATTAGCAAAACCTTTGTATGCTATAAACACACATTTATAATTTTGTAGTTCTATAGGTCAGCATCACACATAGATTTCATTGGGCCAAGGTCAAGTTGTGGGGTCCTTTCTGAAGGCTCAAAGGGAAAATCGGTGTCTTTGCCTTTCCCATTTTCTGGAGGCTGCCTGATTTCTTTGGCTCATGCACCCCTTCCTTCATCTTCAAAATCAGCGACTTCAGACCATCTGGCCAAGTACATCTTATTCTGCCACTGACTCTGACTCCATCTTTAGACTTCCCCTTCTACTTTTAATGACCCTGATGGTGACATTGGGCCCCTCCTGATAATCCAAGGCAATCTCTCTCTTTTAATGTCAGCTGATAAACCTTAGTTTCATCTGCAATCTTGAGTTCCTTTTGCCTTGGAACCTCACACATTGACAGGTTCCCAGGATTAGGATGTAGACATCTTTGGAGGGCCATTATTGTGCCTACCACACTCTTTAATGACAATCAATGGCTTGACTTAATAAACTATGGTATAATCTTTTAATGAATCTCTTGGCAACCAATAAAAACAAAAAAGAAGTTTATGGCATGGAAAGATTTCTGTGATAAAGTGCTGTGAAATGTAGAATTCCATCATCTCCAACTCCTGGATTCCTTCCAGATAGCTAAGTCAGTAAGAAGGACAGGTAAGGAAATGCTTGTGTTATCTACACCAATTGTGAAAAGTACCAAATGGCAACAGCAGGAAAGTCAGTGCTGAGAATATCACCAATCTGGTACCCTTGACCTAAATCCTTGCCCATAGGACCTCAGTCTTCCTCCCCTGCACAGAATCATGCCACATAATTCTAATTCACCTCTCTCTGATAGTCTCAAGAATTTCAAGTTTGTAAAAAAAAAAAAATTAAAAAAAAATAAAAAAATTTAAAAAAAAGAATTTCAAGTTTGTTCATTCTTTCCTCCTTTACCATATCTGTTTCCAAAAACTTGTTGACCAAAATACATTTCTTTTAATGACGACTGTTTTCTTAATGATCAAACTTATGTTATTTTAATTCTACTGATTTAACCCTTTCTATTTTGTACACCAGCACATAAAAAAGTTAAAATAATATATTCCCTAACACATATACCACCTACAGAACCACCTAGAAAGTACAGTTGACAAAACGTTAATCAATCTACCAACAACTCTCTATTATAATATTTTTCCCTCTGATTGAGGTTATATTGAGGTTTCATAAGCTGCCCGGGTGGCTCAGTTGGTTAAGCCAGTTGGTTTGACTCTTGATTTTGGCTCTTTATTAAGCTCAGTTGGTTTGACTCTTGATTTTGGCTCAGGTTGTGATCTCACGGTTCATGAGATCAAGTCCCACATCAGGCTGTGGGCTGTCAGTTCAGAGTATGCTTAGGATTCTCTCTCTCTCTCCCTCTCTCTCTACCCCTCTTCCTTCTCTCTTTCTCTCTCTCTCTCTCTCACAAATTAAAAAAATGAACATTAAAAAAAGATTATCTATACTTCTCATGTTGCCTATGTTCCTAAGTTTTGGCTCCCAGTAGAAAGCTGTATTTCACCACATTCTTTGTTCCTGACCAACAACAAAGTGAAACCAGAGTTAATTCACATCACTGCATTTTTAGCATGACTCCACTACATAAGTGTGCTTGGGTGTGTGTGGAGAAGTGCACGTGTGCACATTAGTCTGAATGTGTTGAGTCCAGTAAGACACACACCACGTCATGATCAATAGTTACCTCCAGGTGGGGAATATAAATGAGAATGAAGTTTTTATTAATTTCCTACTTTTCAAAATAAATGTCTATAAAAGAGAAAAAGTGATTTCCATTTATAGATAAATCTGTATTTTAAGAAGAGTAGAGGTACTGGGTACTCTACCCTATGTTCTGTGTGAGACTCATATTTCATGGCACTAATGGACCCATACTTTGCTATCCTTGGGTCATAGGCCCCACTGGACTCTGTCCTCAGATATGTGAGAAACACTGACCCTGGTTAAATAAATAATAAACTGATGTTGAAAGCTAATAGATTTACCATCAACAGATCAACAAGATTCTAGCAGCACCAAAACTCAATAAAGGGAAGAGTCCATTTTTGTCTCATTTACTTTCTGAGGAAGACTGTTTGTACCTCATTGATTTTTCTCTCTTCATTGAATAATGTTTGCCAGCTCATTTAATTTAAAGTTGTAGAGCCAGGGATTGTACATCTGTTTTTTATTTATGTTCCATACTCGTTTCCCCTGCTCAGTTCCTTAACCCTTTATTTTACAATAACCATAACTGCCACCTAACACCCAAAGCTGAGATGGGGTCCACCATTGCTTAACAGGGCTTCTACTACAGAGCCCGGATAATAATTCTGAAAACAGAACGCACGGGTGCATGTGCTTCTTGATCTGCCTTCTCCCTTTTTGAAAAAAAAGAAAGAAACATGTTAATAAATTACTTTTTTAAGTTTATGTATTTATTTTGTGAAAGAGAGAGAGAAAGAGCATGGGCTAGGGGGAGAGAGAGATGAGAAAGAGAATCCCAGAATCTGCACTGTCAGGACAGAGTCGGACATGATGCTCAAACCCACGAACCATGAGATCATGACTTGAGTCGAAGCCAAGAATCAAATACTTAACCAATTGAGTCAAAACTCAAACATGTTAAAAAAAAAAAAAAGGAAGGTGAATCAATTCTATTTTTTAAGTAGAAAGAACTAGAGCAAAATGTTAAAATATTATATGGGTATGAGATTTATTGATCTAAGCTTGATCTTCAGGGTTATTGAAAATGAAGGCCAGTTTGCTGAGAAGATTCTTACATGTCAGAGACAGTAATTGCCACCTTTTTATAAGTCTGTATAACTTGGGTGGTTTTGTTGCCCACGTGTGTTTGCCACTCCAGTGTCTCTATAAACTTCTTAAAATGCACAAGTCCATGCACCAAATTAACTAACTTATGCATTTTAACATGTTTCATGTTTTTTAGAATAGTACATCTTACATGTGTCAGATTCATTCATTCCACAATAACATTGCACGCCTCTTGTAGGTCAGATACTTTTCTAGGTCCTGAGGATAAACAAATAAGCAACAAGTCCCTCCCCAAGAGAGCTTACATTTGAAAGGGGACAGGCATAGAATAAAAATATATTCTTGTAAATATATAGCTTATATCTAGAGAAGTAACGTGGCAAAAACAAAGCGGGGTAAAGGCAACAGGAAATGCCAAAGTTCAGGGTGAAGTGAGTATGGATGTCACTCTTTTGGATGCCCATTGATGGGTTTAAAAGTGACTGTATGATTTTTCAAGCTGTGTTGCTCCTTAAGTATAAACACTTTTACTCTTCACCATTAAAAACTCTAAACAAAAATATATCTCTAAACCCCATTTCTTCAAAATTACTGCCTATTGTCTCTGTCTACCTTTTCCTTCACAGCTAGGTTTTATAAAGACAAGCCCACATGCAATTTGTGTCCATTTTCTCTTTCCGTTCAGCCTCAAAACCTCTGCAGTGTGACTATCCCCACCTCAAAGGGAGGCTGCTCCACCAAGATCATCAGTGACTTCCCAATTGTCCAACTGCCTGAACTTCTCTTAACATCTCTGGGTCATTTGTCACTGGCCATCCCTTCCTCACTGAAATTCTCTTAACAACTGCCACAACTGCTCTTCTATTTCTCCTCCCTTCTTCCTGACCTTTTTTCCAGGTTTCTTTTCAGGTT
Organism: Proteles cristata cristata; assembly: GCA_017311185.1. NCBI lineage: Eukaryota > Metazoa > Chordata > Mammalia > Carnivora > Hyaenidae > Proteles > Proteles cristata. Next base: position 969,884 of record JAESUZ010005128.1, on the reverse strand, counting down.
TTTCTCTTTTCATCCACTTGTCCCTTCACCTGGGTTCTCTAGAAAAGGGAGCTAAGGCAAGATTTAAAGTGTGATTTCTTTAGTTAGGTAATGCAAGCCCAGTCAGGGAGAGAGATTAGAAAAGGAAAGCCTCATGAGCAATGAAGATAAAGAGCAGTTTGCTCCATAGATGCATTGACTCAGCAAACTGGACTCTTCAGGAAGGCTAGTACAAGAAATTGCCCTCAGAGTGGTAGACAAGAGAGAAGAAGGAAGAGGATTTATCTTCTTAGCTCCTCACACCTTCTGTTTCCTCTCGCCTGGAGTCCCACGGGTATCGACTTTCTAGAACTGGCTGGTGACATACTCCAAACTCTCCCATTTTCCCACATGGTCCTTCATCATCAAGCCCATCATTGAAGCTGCAATCAGAGTGTCCTTTCTTACAGAGAACTATAGCATTGCTATGTCCCTGCATAAAATCCTTCAATGGCTGTCAATTGCAGCATCAGTGTTACCTGACACATGGTCCAGCTCAAGACCTTCTGTGGCATGCTCATTCTGCTCTAGCCATGTTTTCCAAGGGTAGATACATTGTCCTGACTCAAAAGTCTGGCTCTAAGATTCAGCAAATCTAGCACAGTGATTACTTATGTCTAGCCCTGGAACTAAGAATGATTTTTAGAATCTTAATTGTCGGGGGAAAAAGTATATGCAACAGAGACTGCAAAGCCTAAAGCAATTAATGTCTGAGTTTTTACAAAGAAGTTTGCCAAGCTCTTTTCTACACACCTACTTTTCATGTTACTGGGACAGTTAACAACCAACCTCCCAAAGACAGTGCAGCAAGCCCTCCAGGGACAGACACCACTGGGCTTCTTCAGCCTCAGCTCATGCTCTTATTAACCCCTTGCCCTGTGCTCTCATTTTGAATATGCATCCCATGTCTTTTGAAATATTTTCCACCCTTTCTGTATGGAATTCACATTCCCCAATCCCATTTTGTCTGCCCGTAAAACTGTTATTCACAACTCAAGATTATGTATCACTTTCTCTATGTACTAACTCTGGCTTCCCACACCACACCCAAAACAGAGGCTCTTTTATTTCTACCTCTGTTTCTCCTTCTTAAATTTGAATTTTTGTGTCCAAAATAATACTAATAATAGCTAACACTTAGCATGTGACAGGTTGATTCAGTGTGATTTACATAAATTAAGTCAGTTTATAATCACAACAATCCATGAGATAAGTACTTCTATTATGCCCTATTTACAGGTGAAAGAAACAAAAATAAAAATAAAAAACAAGTATATAGATGTTAAGGAACTTGCCCAATGTCACAGGAATTTAAACTAGCCATTCCTACTCTGAAGTTGAAACTCAATCCTTATGCTATTCTCTCACTCAGTAGTAGATTAAAAATACAATAACAAGGACATTATAAGTAATGCTGAATTGAAAAACATGTTGGTACTGGATTCTGAAATGGGATTTCTACTCTCCTATATTCACCTGCACCAGACACAGATAGAGGTGCTTGCAGTAAGATCCAATCTGATAGGTGTACCAGGCTCACCTTTAAGCAAGAGAGGAGTAAATAGTGCAGGCAAATTAGGAGAAACTGAAGAGAGGGGCGCCTGGGTAGCTTAGTCGGTTAAGCGTCCGACTTTCGCTTAGGTCATGATCTCGCGGTTCGTGGGTTCGAGCCCCGCGTCGGGCTCTGTGCTGACTGCCAGCTCAGAGCCTGGAGCCTGTTTCAGTCTGTGACTCCCTCTCTCTCTGACCCTCCCCTGCTCACGCTGTCTCTCTCTCTCCTAGAAATAAATTTAAAAAAAAAAAAAAAACATTAAAAAAAAAGGAGAAACTGAAGAGAATGTGAAGCTGGAAGTTGCTGTTTTATGGTCAGGATAAACATAATATGAGGAAGAGGGACCTGATAAATAACAGTCTGTCTAATAAATGTTGAGAATATTCCAATAATCTTATCTCATAATTGGACAGGGTCTAAGTTCATGGTTGAAAGTCCTCTATAACATTCCCAGCATTCCTGTTGAATCATTCCAATCACTGGCAATTCACTATTCCCCAAGGCATTTTACTGCAATTTCAAATGGCTCAAATTATTAGACAGTTCTTTATATATTTATTGATGGTATCTGTCCCACAGTTACTTTTACTCATTTGCCTTGGTTCTGTTCTATGGAGACAAAGATAATACATCTGATTAATTCTCCCACATGAAAGAGATATTATAGTCAATTCTCAATTCGTTCTGGTCTACAATAAGTGTCTCTGGTTTCTGCATTGGAGACCATAGGTTCCTGCCTCTGACTGTCGAGTCATTTTCCTCTGGATCTGAGGTCATCTGTTGGTGTCTCTTCTACTCTCTGTTATCCCAAACCAGACACAATATTATAGTTTCAAGGTCTCACCAATGTTCAGACTAAAACTATTACTTCTGCCCTGAAGAAAGTAGTAGTCTTCTGTTACCATAACTCACCATCTGATTTGTCAGGAGATGGCCATATGATACTGTTACTTCAGATTAAGCTTCTGGTTAATAAGAAAACTGAGGTTTGTTTCGTTTTGTTTGTCTTTTTGTCTGCTTTTTTTAATTCGAAGCACTATGTCTAACTGTGGCTTATCCAATCTCTAAATGCCCAATAATGTGGGATCTTTTTCAAAGAGCATATATAAAAAGCTATAGATATATGCCTAAAGTATTCCATTTTACTGAACTAGCCCAATATTTCAACTTATCGACAATCACTTAAATTTCTGGCTCTGTTTTATTGGTCATTCCTCCATCTTCACTTCTCCATTTGTTTATAAGCATGCAGTGAATATACTAATACATCATTCAAGTGTTCGTCAATGCAGATGACCTTGGATAACTTCTGTAACCAAGCTTGTGCAACAATATGAGCCTAAAACTAAAGAGATAGCATTTTTTATAAAGATTTCTAGAGTGACTTAGACGTCTCACTCTTCAGACTGGCCCACTCCTAATTAGTGAAAATTATTGAGACTCTTCAGAAATTATATCAATGCAATTTGTCAGCAATCTGTAATGTGATTTGCTGTTGCATCTGGCACTGACAGTTGGCAGCAAGTGTACTTCACTTTTAAATGGTCTGGTGACAGTTGATAACTGTCATTCAGTCAGATCCTGAGTGCACCTCCTGTCTTAAAGTGAGGCAGTTTCAAACATGAGGCAATGGAATCAGCAAACAGACTCTTTGATATATCCAGAGAATACCTTACCAAATTATTTATTCTGTTTGCTACTCTTGATATCACTGAGCACATACTAATCTGATGTATCATTCACTTAAATATGTTAGTTTTAAATTTCAACTTTTTGTTAATCTAATCTTTATATTTGTTGTTATGATTTTTGCTCCCCCCAAACATCTCCTCTCATTTGGAGGGCATAGAAGTATTTTTCATTCTGCATAGATAATTTTAAGCCTACTCCCACAAAGGTAGCAAAGGAAAAGGGACAATTAGAAAGGGGTTGGCAAACCTAAACAGGGTCCAGATTTATAGAGATGTTAGTAGAAAATAGATAGATCAGCTACTGCTATTTGTTTTTAGAATTGACAGATGTTTTCAAGCATCATTTATGGCATAGAAGAGAATTTCAAGAAGGCACTGAGGAGAATACATAAATCAGTAAGACTTACAACCTGCTCTCAAGGAGTGTCCAATCTATTGAAAGAAAAAAGAGATATATATTTATTATGTTAATGAAAAATAAAGGAAAATACAAACAATATAAGAATACATGATATTTGGCGCAAACTTAAGATTAGTAGGGGGTTAATGTTATGAATTGAGGGGCTTGACATTAATATTGACAAGACGCAGATGATAACATTTCTATGAGGGAGGAACTATTTGAGAAAGATTTGGAGGGAATAACTTAACTTCATAAAATGATAAAACATGTAAATGAGGAATAATAGAAACTAATAATATATATTCTCTAACATACCTTTTTCAATCCATAAAATATTGATTAAAATTGAATGTTCACTCAGCTACAGAGATAACTAAGGCCTAGAAATAGAAGCACTCTGCCTTCTAATCAGATGAAAACTCAACAGAAGAAACCAATACATACATACATATATATATGTGTATATATATGTGTATATATATGTATACACATATATATATGGAAAAGATATATAAATGGAGTTAAAAGTGAGATAATATTTACACAAAAATCTGTGCATTTGTACGCAACTTGTAAGATCAGTGGTGGAGTAAATGTCATGGTCAATCCATTTGGGGTTGAGTTCTATTTTACATATATATGTATATGTATATATGAGTTCTATTTTACGTATATATATATATATATATATTCACATTTAAGTTACTCCCAATATTGGATTACAGGATATCTAATTTTAAATTCCTTGAAATCAGGTTCTTGTAACATGAATGATGCTTCGTTATCTTTTTCTTAAGAACGAAGAATTTAATCTCACTTTTCTTTTGGATATGGGTTTCTATAAATCCTTTGATGCACAGAAAATATATTACAGGCTGGGACCCTTTACGTTCTGTCAAGAATGCTAATTGTTATTCAAGGGTCTCTTTAACATTCTGTATAATGAAGAATAGTATTACTCTTTAATCATTGCTTGATGGATTACAATCAGCATGTCTAGACAAAGTGAGTTCATGTTTTTCTCCCAAGAAAATTAACAAGCAACAATTATGCAACTTGTCCACTTTTTTTTTTCAAGGGAAGCTTCAAGAGCTTCAGTAACTCAAGCTCTTGGAAGATGACAAATCAATCGATAATAATCTTCTGGCTTTAAATGGCTTCCGGTATCCTCTGCATGTACACAGTTACTACTACCAACAATGCTGTTACCTTAGATTCTCTTCAGTCTTCAATATTTTTCTACTGATAGAAAGAATATTTGGTATTTGAGGACCTGGAGAATAACTTATTTATGCTGAATGAAATGCTCCTTTAATACACTGCTGTTTTGTTCCTAGCACTTGCCTTTAGTAATTTATTTCAAGGCAAAACAATGAGATCGTTGAAAAATAGGGTAAATGAATTTTATCCACACTAACAAAATTGGATGGTCTCTAAAAGGCAAATCAATTATTCCTTCTTTTTTCTTTCGTTTGATTATTAAGATGCATGTCTTTATGCTAAACAGTGTAGGTGGTAATTATTCGTTCTCCCTAATATCTGAAGTTCTCCACAATTGCATAATCTAAGAATAGAAACAATCATACATGCAAAAAAAAGAAAAGAAAAGAAAAGAAAAAATCACAATCCAATGCAGTAGAATCCATAACAAAAGTGTCAATGATGGGGCGCCCGGGTGGCTCAGTCAGTTAAGCATCTGACTTCCACTCAGGTCATAATCTAGCGGTTTGTGAATTCAAGCCCCACATCAGGCTCTGTGCTGACATCTCAGAGCCTGGAGCCTGCCTCAGATTCTGCGTCTCCCTCTCTCTCTGCCTATCCCCCCACTCATGCTCTGTCTATCTGTCTCTCTCAAAAATAAACATTGAAAACAGTTTTCTAAGAAAAAAGTGTCAATGTAACTAATAAGTTCAACTTGGAGACTTAACAGAGATTTCATAGAGGAGATGACATTTCAAGTGATCTTTGAAGAAGGAGTATTGTTTACCGGATGAGGAAGGGGAGAAGGGTAGAGCTGAAGATGTGAAAGCATATACACACAGGGAATGACAACTTGGCATATTCAGAAAGGAACAAGTATCCTGGTGGTATGTATGTCCTGGTGTCTTAGTCTGGGGTACTGTAACAAAGTACCATAGACTGGGTGGCTTAAGAAAATTTTTTTTTCATAGAGGCTGAAAGTCCAAGACCAGAATGTCCGCATGTCATGTTCTGGTTTTTACATCTTCCAAATTGCAAACGGCTGTTTTCTCACTGTATCTTCACATTGGAGAGCAGAAGAGGAAAGCAAACTCTCTGTCTCTTATATGAGTCCTAATCCCACTCACAAGAGCTCCACTCTCATGACCTCATGTGATCTAAATTACCTCCCAAAGGCCCCACCTCTTGATACTATCACATTGGAGAATAAGGTTTCAACATATGATTTTGAATTTTGGAGGTTCACAAATATTCATCTGTGTTGCTATATAAAGATAGAGATATAAAGACAGAGACAGAGATATATACTTATACCAAATCATTACGCTGTATATCTTAAACTTATACAATGTTATATGTCAATCATATTTCAATAAAACTAGAAGAAACCAAAATTCACCTGCTAAATTGTTTAGAATTTATGCTATAAGTAGAGGGAAAACAATAAAGAATTTTAGAAAATAAGTGACCTGGAGAGGTGTATACAGGGACACAAATAAGATCAAAAGTAGTTGGAATAGATAATAGCATGTATATGCATGTAGATATTTCTTACAAAAATATTACAACATTTTTGTATCATACCTACAGTCTTGATCTCCCTGTACAGTCTTTTTGCCTTGGTTCACATGTTCCACAAATGATAGGTCTTGAAACAAACTGAAGAATCATTTAGTTCAACACTCTGTCTCACCTTCCAGATAAAGAAGCTGAACGATAAACCACCTCAAACTTGGTGGCTTACAGCAAGCACCATTGACTGAATCCATACACCTGTGGGTGAGCAGCTCTTCCGCTCTGATGGCTGATGTAGGCTGGGCTCACTCACGGCAGTATGGTCAGCTGCCAGGAGAAATGGGGGCTGGCTAATCTAAGATCTTTCACCGGGCACGACCACTCATCTCAGATCCACATGGTGTCCCCAGCAGGTCACCCCCAAGGGTTGTGGCTGGCGTCCAAGGGAGGAAGAGGAAATATGAAAAGCCTCCTGAGGCCCACACCTGAAACCAATTCAACTTTGCTTCTCCCATCCTGTTAGTCCAGACAAGGGACAAAACCAGCTCAGGTTCTAGAAGTGCAGAAATAGTCTCCACCTCCCATCTCTGGATGGAAGGAGATGCTAAGAAGTATGGCTTTCATTTTTTCTTTTTAAATATACTTGACCTACGAAGTTTTATGACTAGCAGTGCTATTTTTACTTCAAGGCAACTTCTACATCAGTCTAGCCATTAAGAACACCAGAAATTACTTTTTCTGTTTAAATTGACTGATATCCCTCCATTGTCTCTATCACTCACCCAGCTCATCCATATCCTTTTTTATCAGATTTTTTTTTAAACTACTGCATTTAAATTAGTAAGAATCAGTTTTCATGAATCATTCTGCACTGCTATTTGTTCTTGTACAACTTTCATGAAAGTTTTTCAGAAGAAATGCAATATTATTAAACATTTTCTATGTCTCAGCCAAGCCTGGGCACTTAACTTGCATCCACCTGCAATCTTTTCTGAACGCAGGAGAACAATCTTTGGATCTTTCTGCAGCCACCCAGGCAGCCCTCCGGTTTTCAGTGGTGCGTATTTGCAAATACAAGAAAGGGCATAAAAATATGAATGCAAATGTATTCTCTTTTTTAAAAACAGATTTGGATCACTTTAGTATATTTTTGGAAAACTTTGTTCACTTCATCTTTTTGGCATTTCATTATACTTTACGATCACAAAATCAACTCTCCTGCAACAAAGCGAAACATGGCCCTTTGAAATAAATGTTGTCATTAACAAGCCATGCCAGGCATGGTGACAGATTTGCAGCTGTAATGAATAACATTTCCCGCAAAGTTCTTCTGTCTGACAGAAAAGCTGTGACATTACTGCAGGCAACAGTGTTGAAAACTAAAAGATTGATTGATGCAAGTGGATAATTGAAACCTCAGTACTGTCACATGCATGTCAGCCTAACAACCAAACTACTACTCTAAGATAATATTTATCATGATACAGCCTCTCTATGAATAAAAGAAAAAAAACCACATGTTGAAAAACGTAGACTATATCCCATTAAATATGATTTAGAGGATGCCTTTGTAGACGAGTCCATCAGCAGCAATAAATTACACAGTGCTCAAACTTACTCAAAAACTCACATTATAGTTGAAAATTAGTTCCTGCAATAAAATCCAGTCAAGGTAGGCATTTAATTCTCTTTTAATAGCAAAGTAGAGGGGACATTTTTCTGAGTTCATCTGTAATTAACCTTGTAGTGATCCAGTATTTAGGAGCCCGAATTTGAAAAATAAACAGGATAGAGCCTTGCTAAAGCTTTATTTTCAAATTCTATTCCTTTATGTCTAATCATTTATACCAGATTTCCTTCTAAATACTTATAGTTCTATATTTACACAGAAAATATATGTTTTTGTAGAGAGAAATTACATACATACATAAATGTAGAACATATATTTTTGCCTGTGGTAACTGTTTCTTATTCAACAATTTAGAGGAAGAGGTGACATTACTATAGAAAGCAAAGATTAGGAACTGGGGACTGCCTAATCATATGGAAAAGGCAGGAAACTGGAGGCCTCAGCTTTTCCAGCAAATATGGAATCTGGAAGTTGGTGCCACATTTCTGGGTATGCTTCCATATATACAAAAGGATTACAATAGTCATTAAGGGGACCAACCTGTTACAGTTACCTGGAATGATTCCTAGATTTCTAACTGAAAGTCCTGCATCCAGGGAAGACCCTCGGTCCCAAGTTGAGGTGACTAACCATGTACTAGTAATACACATGTAACTAGTAATCATGAATAGCTTATGTATCAACGATTCTTTTAAAACTGATAAAAAGTGTGGACCCATTCTTCAGAAAGCTGTACACATGTATTCACAAAAGTTTCATTAAATTTTGGGAGGTCATCGACCCATTTATAAATCCAGGTTAATAACCAAACTACTAGATCATCATTCCATTTCTTTCTAGCCGATGTCATATCTATAATTAGTGAGAGGATCTTCTGTGCTTATTTTTAAGGTTTCATTTGCATTGTACTGTACAAATAAGAGAGGGTGAAATGAGCTTTGTCACCCCAGGGCTTTATAATTCCAAGAACACAGAGAATAAGAAAAGTGACATTATTTTCCCAGTGAGTATAGTGGGGAAAAAAATGGACAAAACAGAGCAAAAATGGCCTTCAAAATATTTTTAATCAAATTTGCCTTGTAGGTTTTGTGGTACTGCTAATGTCAGACATCTTCCAACCTTTTCGCTGGATTTCTCATTTCCTGCTACACTGTCCATCAAAGCCTGCATGCCTTAAAACCTTTTCTTTTTTTTTTTTTCTTAGTTCAGTGTTGCAGGGATGGTTTTTCTCTTTTGAGCTCTTGTTTTACTTTATTTTTTCTCTAAAATGATATTATATGTCTATATATCCTTTTCTTCTTTCCTAAACACTCTATTTTGGTTTGGTAGCATCATTCGGGTTACATTTTCACCTTCTTGTTTACATCTCTTTCTTTTTGGCCTAACATTGCACATTCAGCATTCTGGAAGTCACTTACCTTAGCACTGCTATTTGAGAGTTCATGTTAAGCACATAGTTCTGCAATTTCTTACCAAAAGCCTGACTTTAAATCTTTATTTAGTGTCCTTAGTTATCACAATATGGATTTCAGTGCAGTACAGCTTTCTCAGTCAGGCAAACACAGTATTTAGCTTGCCTTTCAATCTCCCACTGCTCTCTTCCACTATCCTGGTCAATCATAGCCTCAAATTTGATGTGTGCTCACCTATATCCATGACTCTGCCTCATATTCTCATGCATCCATTTTTTAAATACTGCATGGCCTTTAAAGTTTAAACTCCTCCATGGTTTGTTCATTCAATAAATTTTTACTGAGCACCTGCTATATGCCAAGTACTGCTTACAGCAGATCACAAGAGAAGAAGAAGACGAAGACGAAGAAGAAGAAGAACAACAACAACAACAACAACAACAAGAATGAGAACGAGAAAGAGAAGGAGAAGGAGATGAAGGAGAAGGGGAAGAAAAGAAATCCCTGTCTCCATGGAGTTTTTCATTCTAGCATGAGAAATAATAAACAGTTAACATGATCAAGAAGTAAACTATACATCATTTTTAGAATATGGTAAGTCCTTTGTAAAAAGGAAAAGAACAGGATAAGAGATTGATGAATTCAGGAGGGCAGAATAGCAATTTTAATTTTGTTAAGTTTATTTATTTATTTATTTAGTGGGGGAGGGGTGGAGAGTGAGGGAAAGAGAGAGAATCCCAATCAGGCTCCACACCATCAGTGCAGAGCCTCACTCAGGGCTCGAATCCATGAACCGTGAGATCATTACCTGAGCTGAAGTTGGACACTTAACTGACTGAGCCACCCAGTTGCCCTGGAAGTTTTCATTTTAAGTTGAATAAACAATTAAGTGAATAAGTGATGGAGGCTTCCATAAAAGGTCAACCTTTGAACAAGACCAGAAGGAGGTGAGGGCATGGACATATCCGTTTATAGATCTGTGGGCTCTGTAGGCATCTAGAGGTTAGAACTAGAGGATGCTTGCACTGGATGTTTTTGAAGAACCACTGGATGGTTAGCTGAATAGCTTTTCTAGGCTAGTTTTCAAAATCTCATCCAGTAGCAACACCAGTATCTTACCATTGCACTGCAACTGACAGGTGCATTTACTCTTCCTAGATGTCATGCCTTCAGTGACCTCCAGACTTTCCAACATGAGGCCAATTTTTCCCAACTCCCTCCTGAGCTGTTGAACTCAGATAACACACATAATGAAGACCTTCAGGATGCCTTTCTTTCCCTGTCCTTCCTGTTCCTCAGCTCTGCACCCCTGATACCTCTTAGTTCCTTTTAAATGCTTGTATGCAGAAACTAATCACACTTTTAAAAATTAAATTCCTATTTATCTGGATCATGAGGATGAAGATGTGGGGCTTTTTAAATTTTTATTCTTTTTTTTTTTTGAGGATGCATTTTTATCTTTGCATCCTAGCCATGATGCTTGATAAATATTTATTCAGTGACCCACGGAGTCCATCTAATAGCCTTTTATGTTTACGGATGTAAAAAACAAAATCTAAAAAAGTAAAGGGATCTACTCCAAGTCAAGCAGAGAGTTAATATCAGAGCCAGGAGAGACTGGCAAGCAAAATAAGGTGGAATCACCAGCTTAGAAAAAGAAATACCTATAGCAAATCATTTCAATGAATACAGAATGAATTGCTCTGCCACCTAAAATTATATGTATATGTAGTAAAACATGCCGCTAAAATAAACCAAGTCCTTATGGCTATCATTCTCATTAACTGCTTTGATAAAAAGCACCAACTCATGTGCTAGGGCATGTGAGGTCTTCAAAAAGCCTCTGCTCTCTAACTTCCCTCATTTATCTTTAGTTTATTCCTATTAAATCAGTTATTTGCAAGCCACCCACCCAACCCTTTTCTGGGACACAAGAGAAAATAATAAGGTCAATAGAATAAGAAGCCTCATCCAAGATACCAGCATATTTTAAAACAATATCTAAATTTTCCGTTGAAATGCAAAGTCGTATGTTTAGGAGACTGTATCAGCACCTCTGTGTTTATGCATTTGTGTGGAATAATCAGACATTCTACCTGCTGCCACTGCGCAAACCTTTCCCACTGTATTCCCAGCCCAGAATGTTGCCAAGCCTAAGTATGTGTCTGAAATGTGCCTCTTATTTGTTTTCCATTAGCTTTTATTCTCCTGGAGGTCTTGCCCTGCCTTCTTGGCTTTCCATTTGTGGAACAACCTTATTTTGCATCAAACAAATCTATAACTTCCATCTTTACATGAAGATTCACTCTTCTGGGAAACATCCCTTGGCTATCAGTTCCCCAATGGACCAAACTGAACATGTCGTACCGCTGCTTTGTTTCAGTTTCTGATTATTGTCTTTCCCCGCACCCCAGCCCACTAAGTGAAAGGGCATTAACTCCTATCCATGCTTAAATCAGTCACCCTCTGTTTATTATATGCCGCACATCCACGTTGAATCACAGCCCCTCCTCTGCTCTGATCTGCATTATGCACTTGGCAAATATGTCCTTATGGAGAGCTGCCATCTTTTTCTTCATGCTCAGTATCCCTTCCCAACTTATGATATAAATTTTTTACGTAGGCAAATAAAACTAAGTCTGATTAATTTAAGGAGAAAAAATGGAATGTTTTGGATGGTGGATGGTGATTCATAAAACTGAAGGAATGACTGCATAATCACTTTCAGGATAAACAGGAACCAGGCAGCTTCTGGTATCTGACATCTGGATCTATTAAGTTATCTCTTCAAGACTCCTCTATGAGGATTCATTGGTATGGTAGGCAGAATAATGTCCCCTCCCCCAAAGATATCTATGCTCCAATCCCTAAAACCTGTAAATATGTTATTTTACATGGCAAGAGGGTCTTCGCAGGTGTGATTAAGGATATAAACCTTCAGATGGAGAGATTATGCGAGATATCCCAGCAGGTTCAATAAATCACAAGAGTCCTTAAAGTGGAGAACTTTTTCTGGCTGAGTTAAAAAGCGAAAGAGCTGTAATGATGGAAGAAAAGTCAGAGGGAGGTGATGTTAGGCAGTTTTGAATATGGAGAAAGGGGATCATGAGCCACAGAATGAAGGTAGCCTTCAGAAGCCAGGAAGGACAAGGAAAGGAGAAGGAAACACATTCTCCCATGGAGCCGTCAGAAAAGAATACGTCCTTACCAACACCTGGGTTTTAGCCCAGTGAGGCCTGTGTTGGACTCCTGATCTACAGAATCTTAAGCTAATATATTTGTGTTGTTTTAGGCCACTAAATTTTGGTAACATATTATAGCAGCAATAGAAAACTAACACAATAAACTTCAGGAGAACTTCTACAAAATAAAAGACAAATCATCGTAAATTTTACCTCCAACCCCTTTAAAAAGAGAGAAGGAGAGAGAAAGACTGATATTATTCAGAATTTTGGAGGCGATATAAATCACATTTGGGGGGTGTGCTCTTACGCATTTCCAACACGAGGGGTAACACTGCCTGCTCTTGAATGTGTAGACTTTTTTTGATACAGCACATATTATGGTGCTCAAAATATCTGTGTGTATTGGAATTATTTATGGGATTTATATTAAGCTCTAAGAATCACAGCATAGGCCTCTAGAATTTTAGAATGGAACAATATCCCCCTTGACAAGTACTTATTTCCCCTGTGAAACGGTTCCTGACTTCCTCCTAGGGTCTGATGTGTACTGAACACAGGCCTGGATTATGGGGTAATGCATAATCTGAGCTGTTCATGCACTAAATGCTACCTGTTCTACGTCAGCATTAGGCTGAGCAGTCCAAATACACACAGGGCAGGCCTGCACAGGCTTTGAAGGCCCAAAAAATTGCCTGAGCAAGTGGTCCTCACTCAGTGATGGTACTCCAGACACTGTCCTCTCATGTTCAACAACACCTCATGGTTAGGACTCCGTGTGAGTCAACAGGGGATTAAAACGTACCATCTTAGTTTAGAGGTGATTCTGAACAAAATGCTGATACCAAGCAGAAGTCTACTGCTATGGGGTTAATTCCTCACTCGGAAGATCTCTGAAGATTAGTGGGCAGAGCATCATGACTGGAGATTGGCGACAAGATTTGAAGAAGGACTATATAGTTCTGGGCTACAGGACATATCTGTCTCTTTTCCCTTTGAGCATTACCTCTCATATTCCCAACCTCACATTACTTTTACCTTTGAGGAGTCAGTCCCCTCCTGTTATGTCTCCAGAATTCTCAGTAAAGCACTCTGGCATTTCCTGAACAAGCAGTACCCCTATTGCCACCTGGGACAATCACACATGGAAGGCCTTGAATGATAGTAGCTTCAGCTGGAGCTACAGCTGGATTGTAGCTGGAGAACAGATGAACTTGACTTATTTTAATGGCAAAAACCTGAGAATATTGTTCATCAGTTTCTCCTTCCAAGATTCCTGAAGCTGCCTGGTTCTTAATCTTTTCTTAGCTTGGATTTTTTTTTTCTTTTCTGTCAGTAATGTATGCTATTACTTCTCTTACTAGTTAATTCCTGTTTTTAAATGACAGGAGTTAATTCCCCTTTTTAAATGACAAGGGGATTTGTTGTGTTGTAGTTGTTGTGATTACAACCCTGACTCCCTTCCTCGCTAAAATAAACTGTGCATAAAAGAAAGTGTATTTTATACAATTCCTGCAGATCCATTCTTTATGAAGAGTATCCACCCTTGGACGTACTATGGCAATTCACTTAATGGGAAATACCTACCCATACAAGAAGCATCTTCTCAGGCATTTTGAAAGCCTTCCATTGGGTAGAAATGTTTGTGCCCTTTGGAAAGAGTTGTCCATTTTTAGGGCATATTCATTCCTCTTTGGAAACTCTTCAAAAATGAAGAATTATTGGTCTCCACCTCCATAAGTTGTCAGATCCCTCTCCCTCCTTTAGGTTATTATCCAGTGCTAATCTGCTCCACTGAAGGAGGGACAGCCCATCCAATCATGAACATTAGTGTCAGGAGGCAGCAATGGGTGTCTACCATCACCAAACACCTCTACCATCACCACCACCTTGCCATAAGTTACCTAATTTATAAATGGTTGTTGGGTTCCATTACCTTAACAGCTTCACTTCTGAGGAACTATCCCACATTATTAACTTGTAAGAATCTTAACTACTTCACCACTAGATAGAAGCCTGTTATCTACTAGCTTATATCTACCATGAATATCTAAAATTTTCAGTAAGACCTCATCTCTGGATTTCATTTCCTTGTCTGTCACTAGAGTGATGGTATCTTTGCTGGTACACAGCATTAGACTGGGCTGCCTGTGCTAAGCATTTGATGGTATTCAGTAACTGGAATGTTTTTCCTCATTTTAACTGCATAACTGTTAAAACTATTCATTTGGCCTCCCCTGTTGGCCAGTGAGTGTTTTGGATCCATCTTAAATATCAATAAACAAGGAGGAAAGTTGGTGACATAATTCTAGTAACACTGTATGCATGACACAGGATGCTCGCATATGTGTTTATTCCTAATAGCAGCTTAATTCCTGCAATCCAGAATATACTACAATTAGATTTTTAAAAGACTTAAGCAACAAAAAGATCATGAAAGCACCCACGTATAAGTCAAAATAAAAGTGATAAGTATATACAAAATAAAGTTCAATTTAATCTTGCTTTTCTATTAGTATTATTTTGGCCCTTTTCTAAATTGTTTTAGTGTTTCCACTTTGCTACTGGCATACACATGTACTTAGTTCATCTATTAGATAATCACTAAACCTCCAAAAATTGAACAGCTCTGCCAAATCTCTGAGCTCCTTTGATGATTTTTATCAAATGAAATAATTTCCTGTAGCCACTTACTCTCCATTTTCCTTCTTTGTTTAGAAGACATCTGATCAGGAAACTTATAAATCTAGATGAGAATGTTGTATTTAACTGAGAAGTTTTTCCAGAATGCTTGCAGTGATGCTTTCTGTCTAGATGGAAAATTCTCTGATGTAGCATGTAAAATGGCCTATTATCAGCAATGCTTATATTCTGAATTTCTACTTTTAGACAAAGAAGTGGAATGTGAATATGTCACTTTTAAGGAGACTGATTTGGTGAAAAATAAATGTGGCTGGATGCATTAGGTACAGGTAACATATTTTGCTTGAACCTCTTTATTTACCTTCTTGGGTTAGAAGAAAAAGCTATCTCTAATTTTCTCTTGCCTCTTCCCTTCTTCAAACACCCAAGTCTAATGCAGCACCAACAGCATGTTACCTAAGATAAGAAAATCTATATCCACAGCAACACTACACACAGTTCACTAATCACTTGTGATATTTCCATCCATTTACAGAGCAGACTCTCCTGAGGTTGGAAAAATACCTGTATCCTGACACTTTCAGGGTTCTTTTTTTCCTTCCACAAATAGCTGCAGCTCTGAGTCCCCCCCACAGTACTCTGTATTCACTCTCTCCATGCTCTCTACTCTCATCTGGGGACAGCAAGAAAGAAAGTGAGGAATATGAGTCACCAATGCTATGGCAATGGTTCGGGGGATATAGCCCAAAGCTCCCAACCACACTTTCTTAATCTCTCTCTCTCTTTTTTACCATAAGCAGCCCTTTTGTTAACCCAGATGGCATATATAAGATGTCATATCCCTCTCTACTAGATATGGTTTGAGTCCACATGAAGAGGCCTCTGACACAGAGTATGTACAGCTCTGATACTTAAGCCATCTCTGGTCAATATGCAAAATATAACCCTCTAAGAAAATCATTCACTCTACCTATAATATCAAATTTAGTAATGGAACATTTATGAGGGGTTTTTCAGATCTCACTGAGAAAGAAGACCCCAAATAAAATCCTTTAAGTTATGCATGATATACCACTTTAATAGTAAACATTAAGTTTATAAATAAGACATCAAACTTCATATCAGAGAGACAATGACTAGAGGCCACACCCCTTCCCCAAGATTCTTAGATACCTCTACATTAGCCTACCCATGTGAGTGTCAAGCTGTGTAAAACACAGGGACCTATGTTTCCCAGAATGATGGACTTTCCCAGGACCATAGGCCAGTGCCACATCTTCTTCCCAAGCCATAAGCTGAGCCTGGTCTGACAAAAGATCTGAGTGCCAGGACACAAACTTTGAGTCAAAAGAGTGAGATGTTTCGGCAGATATGTCTGACATTTGACTCTCCACTCATAGTAACTGATGAATCCTCCAAGATGTTTACAATTATTTAATGTTTTTCAGACAAAACTAGTGGGAGGGGATATAATGGGTCAAATAGTGTCCCCCCCAAGAGATATATCCATTTCCTAATCTATGGAACCTTTGAATATTACCTTTTATAACTAAAGAGTGGATATTATCTCCCAAGAAATGAAACTTAATCATTCCTCTTGAGAGGAAGAGTTTATCTTGGATTACAAAGGGGGGACCTAAGTACCTTCATGTGTCTGCTATAAAAGAAAGGCAGAGGGGCACCTGGGTGGCTCAGCTGGTTAAGCTTCTGACTTCGGCTCAGGTCATGATCTCCTGGATTGTGAGTTCGAGCCCCACATCGGGTTCTGTGCTGACAGCTAGCTCAGAGCCTGGAGCCTATTTCAGATTCTGTGTCTCCCTTTCTCTCTGACCCTCCCCTTCTTACACTGCCTCTCTGTCAGAAATAAATTAAAAAATAAAAACTAAAAAAAATAATACAAGAAAGGCAGAGTTATGACACATTCAGAGAAGAGCAGGAGGCAATGTGACCACAGAGGCAGAGATTGCAGTGATGCAACCATAAGCCCAGGAATGCAAAGTCAGTCACCAGAAGCTAGAAGAAAAAAGAAAACAATACTCTCCTACAGCTGTAGGGGAAACGTGGTCCTGCTGAGATCTTGACTTCAGATGTCTAGCCTCTACAACTGTGAAAGAATAAATTTCTGTTGTTTTATGCCACCAAGTTTTTGAGGATTTGTTACAGCAGCCACAGGAATTGAATACAAGGGATAAAAAGTCTTTTCTGGACTTGTACTCATACTTCGTTCAAACATACTTTGTTTCCTATCCTCCAAGAGCAATAGAAAAGACGTTTGACCAGTAACGGTTTCAACATCATCCCTCAAGGTAATTAAAATCTCTCATGCTTTGAAAAAGTTTGCCAATACACAATTGCCATCACTTGCAAATAGTTTATGCTCCCTGATGGAAGCTGGTAGGGACATCAGTGCTATGCCAGAGCACCTCCTCAACTGGAAAATTTATCTTAATGGAGTTTTGTTTTTCCATTTATTTCTACGCTAATGGGAATACCTTAATAAAATGCTCAGCATCATTGTGTTTCTAGCTAGCAAGCAAAGACACCTTCAACTTGGAGTATCATGTACTGTTGAGAATTAATTTTTTTTTCAGTCTTTAGAAAAATATAACCATCCCCGGGCACCTGAGTGGCTCAGTTGGTTAAGCATCTGGCTTCAGTTCAGGTCATGATCTTACAGTTCGTCAGTTCAGGCTCTGTGCTGACAGCTCAGATCCTGGAGCCTGCTTCAGATTCTGTCTCCCTCTCTCTGCCCTTCCCCTACTCTTACTCTGTCTCTCTCTCTCAAAAATAAATAAACATTTTAAAAAGAAGAAGAAAAATATAACCATTCCAGCTATGCCACATTTCTTCAAACCACGACAATCAGCAACAAGTGATCGAGCTAAATATATTAACTAAAGGCCACTCATCATGATACATTAGGTCACTGAATTCTCCTAGATTCCTTCCTATTAGGCTACAGAGAGTCCATCCCCTTTCAAGCAGCTTACGTTTCATTCAAGAAGAAAGAATATCATCTCCATCACTACCCCACAGCTCCTCCTCTACCTCTCTTTCATTCTTCAAGTGTTAAAAAATCTCCAAAGTCCAAACTGTTAATATTACATAGACTGGTTCTCCCCCACTCTATCACAAACTGTGTGCTGAAATGCACTAGGAAATTCTTCCTGATCTCCTTGCTTATAATCAGCTGCACACATTAGAGCACAGGCAGATATATATAGTTTTGTCAGATACCACTTAACTGTAATTGCCAATATAAACAATATAACATGTGACATAAGTCAGATTTTTCCTAATTAGTACACATCTTCTCAAATGTGCAGGACCTATGCAAAGATCTATACCATTTCCCCCCAATTTGTCTATATTGCAGAGGTCAAGTTAAAGTGGATTAGTAGGACATCAAGATGTTGGATGCTAGTTGCTTTGATTTTACTAAAAGTCAAGAACCCTCTTGAAGAGTTGGTCCAGAGCCTGGCCTAATGTGGCTAGAATGTTATAAAAACTTTGATATAAGCTTTAACATTAGATGAAAGAAGATATCTAAGTATTAGAGGTCTATAGTTCCATTATTATTGAAGATAAAAATCAAGCTAATACAGAAAATGGAAAAAAGGCTAAAATGAAATAACTAAAGAAGGCTAAAAATCAAACTTTTATGTTACCATGTGCCATAAATTTAGAATGGTGATTTTCAAACTTCAGTGTTCAGATAAAGCACCAGAGGACCTTGTCAAAATGTGGTTTTTAATTCCATATATCTGAGGTTGGGCCTGAAAGTCTGCATTCACAAGAAGCTCTCAGAGGACTGTGATCTAAGGACCACACTATGAGAAGCAAAGCTTTATAGCATGAAGGTTTGAAAGAGTGTACTACCTTTTTCCAGTTAATTATGACAGCACATATGCCGCTCTTAGGCCTTGATTAGTTCAGTGCACTCAACTACATGCTTCTCTTACAAGCTTAGAAGAGCAATATTAGAAAGCTGATGCCCTGGGCCATCTGCCATGGCACATTCCCAATTATGTTGTATATTCTTTCCATTAGAAACTGTAATGTTATAAGATATGCCTGACCAAGCTCTCTGATTGATCAAATCAGTGACTTGTGCCTGAAGGTGGATGGTTGAGAAGGTAAGAAAGTGCCTGAGGAATCACACTGGTCACAAGACATCAGCATGAGTTAATAACATATAAAAGAAAGGGAACCTTGGGGTGCCTGGGTGGTTCAGTCAGTTAAGCGTTGGACTTCAGCTCAGGTCATGATCTCACAGTTCGTGGGTTCAAGCCCTGCATTGGGCTCTGTGCTGACAGCTAGCTCAGAGCCTGGAGACTGCTTCAGATTCTGTGTCTCCCTCTCTCTCTGACCCTCCCCTATTCATGCTGTCTCTCTCTCTCAGAAATAAATAAAAAACATTTTTAAAAAAGAAAAGAAATCTTATTTCTCTTCTAGAAAGCAGTCACTACAGTATCTTGATCAACGAACTTGTTCTCTGCAGAATTGTACCCATCAAAGTTTTGACTAGAAGCTTTATCTTGCAGGGACATGTGAGGAAGAAAGTAGAATTAATTTTGACTCAGAAAATACGTGTAGGAGTTTATAAAATGCTAGGCTACTCAGCATAATTTATCCAAACATTCTATATTTCTATGGAAAGGGCCCAAGAAGCTTTAATGAAGAACCATACTGAACAGAAATTTCTTTATTGTGATTCAAAATTCAAAGGGTTTCTGATTTTCAGTCAAGCCATATATGCAACAATTACAGGTTTATGCCACTGATAGTGGTTCGTTGTTATCTCAGGTAAGCTCGCTCTGTTAGTGATGCCTAATGTGAGCACTAACAAAGGAAGACACTGAAGGAACGGGAAAGCCCAGACCTAACTCTAGTCCTTCCTACTGGTGTCGTGGGACCGTGGATGATAGAGTCTATTCAAAAGTCCCTAAAGCCCCTAAAGGCTTGTTTTCAGAATAAACAGTGTGACCACTCTCCAAGTTTCCCATATATGAAAGTAATATTACTATTTTTTATTAAATTGCCTTTGAATCACTTTATATTATAAATGATGACTTTTTAAATATCCTGCAATTTTGAAGTGAGACATCTAAGAGGATAAAACTCAGGCTTAAATATTAAGTAATTTGGTTAAAAAAAAAAAAAAGAGGCTAGTGATAGACAAAGCCAGATGGTGAAGCCAGATTTCTAAAGTCCAGTTCTCATCACATTCAGCCAGACTAACCTTGGGTATATCTGTTCATCTTCCACAAAGGGAAACAATCTCAGCCAGTCTATAACGAGGCTCTCATTATGCCTTACTGCCACCATACAGACTTGACTACCACAGTCCAAAGTATTGTAGATATCACCGTATCCATGCTGCCCTTCACATATTTAGACCGTCAAATTCTTCTTCGCAAGGGCCTGTGGTCCCAGGCCAACGTGCAGCTGCTGCACTGGCACAACTGACATCTAAGTCATACAAGTTTTCACAAGCAAGTATGATGTTGCTGTGAAAACATGCACAAAAATAATCTTACTAGGGTGCCTGGGTGGCTCCGTTGGTTAAGCGACCGACTTCAGCTCAGGTCATGATCTCACGGTTCGTGGGTTCAAGCCCCGCGTTGGGCTCTGTGCTGACAGCTCAGAGCCTGGAGCCTGTTTCAGATTCTGTGTCTCCCTCTCTCTCTGATCCTCCCCTGCTCATGCTGTGTCTCTGTCTCTCTCTCAGAAATAAATTTTAAAAAATTCTTACTAACTGCAAAAGCAGTTAGAAGCATTTTCTGTTCAATTCACATTGTTTAATATATTTGAAGACCACACCTCCTTAAAAACTCTCAAGAGCCATGAAATGAAAGGAACACTACCTGTTCTGGGGATAGCATAAGCAGGACAGAAGTCAGATGTTTCTCATCCACTAATAGAGCACAGTAATCATCTCATAAAATTATGCTTCCTTATGATTTATTTATTTGTTCATTTATTTTGAGAGAAAGAAAGAGAGTGTGCAAGGAGAGGAGAGGAAAAGGAAGAAGAGAAAATCTTAAGCAGGCTCTGCACCCAGCATGCAGCCCAACATGGAGATCAATCCCGCAACCATGAGATCATAACTTCAGCCAAATTCAAGAGTCCAACGCTCAACCGACTGAGCCAGCCAAGCACCCCAATGTTTCCTTATTATTTAAATGATTATATTTAAGTCAGTGTATGACAAGGAGTAACAGTGTGACATTCTTGTGTGTGTCACATGCATTGGAGTTCTGCAATTGTTTGTGTAGGTTGCCGTGTGAGTGTGCAATGGGGGAAAAAAGACCAAGAAAGTTAAATATAAATAATTTTACAGTATTAAAAAATGTCTTCCTAAAGTGTGCTAGCTTTTTAACCTATGTTCCAACACAGCATTTTCCTTCTTTTCTAAGTTCATTTTCTTTGCTTCAGAGTTAATAGTAACGTCCATTTAACATCAGATCACCAAGAGTTCATTAGATGGGTCATCACTGTATGCTTTGGAGAATTCACCCTTCCTGAACTGAGTCAATTTTGATTCTTCAATATCTATGCAAAACGGTTGTTAAATGCTGGTAATATATAAAATGAACTATACTCAATCATCATTTGGAATTCTTTTATAAGGGAAACCATGAGTGAAAATTTAAAGCCACCCATGTCATGAGCTCATATATCTGCTCTGCTTATAATTATCACAATCTTTTATAGCTAATAGGATCATCATTAGCAACAGATAATTTAGTAATGTACAACCATTAATTGTTTCTAGATACACTTTCTTGGCCTTCAAGTGAAAATAATCCCTTCTAGATAGAAGGCTGGAGTCTTTAGTTGGTTGTTTGGGATGCAGAGAGACAGATCTTCAGAGTTTGTCCAGAAGAAACAGGGGAAAGATGAAAGGAAGTCAGGGATTTGCTCTTCTGCATCAAGATGTGTCAGATAATGGAAAAGATTATGACATATTGAGTTACTGTCACTGTTTATTAAGAGGAGAATGCATAACTTAGCATTTCCTACTAAAATTTCATTATATAAGGAAACCAAGAGTTACTGAAGAAGGACCATCAAGTTCATCTCCTGGAATTATTTCCTATTTGGCACAATCCAGACTGATTACCATAACTCATATCTGACTCATCAGGGAAAAGTCTTTTTCTATTATTGTCATTGCATAACTTTAATTAAATGTATTCAATTATTATGTAATAGGAGATGTTTTATTAATAACTGTGCAAATTATTATGGAAAAATGTCCTTTTCAATAATGCCCTCACATCAAATTCTCACACACACACAAAAAAAGGCTTGACTCCAAGCCCAAGTTTAGCATAAAGAAAAAAGCTGGAGTCCTCGGTGCTCCATGTCTCATTGTCAAATAGTGCCTTCACCGTAATTACTGCCACCATCAGTGATCACCAGAAATTGACATTATGAAAAATATGACTTAACAAAGCTTCAATCTATTATAGTGACGTTGCCGTCTTATAATCCATCTCCTTTGAAAATGCAAAGTTCAGCTTTACTAGTGAAAACCTATTTGCTTCTCTGTTCATTGTTCAAGTGCAATTAAGTTAAGAAATGTTTCTATTTTTGTTTTTAATTACAACATCAGCATACCAGGTAATGAGTGTCTGGTATAATTTCAATATTCTAACAAATAAAATTACAATTGTATTATTTACATAACTATAATAAAGCAAACATTTTTTTCTTTTTTTTTTAATTTATTATTATTTTTTTTACAGACAGTTTATTGTCAAGTTGGTTTCCATATAACACCCAGTGCTCATTCCCGCAAGTTAAAGCAAACATTTTTGATGTAATTAGTTTTTCACCTATGAAGTCCTCTGCTCAAAGAAAAATGGGAGGAATATTCAAAGCTTAAATAAAACCACCAATTAGCATTTCAATTGCTGTAATTTAAAAAGAAAAAATATTAGTCAAAAATAGTATTATTCTACATAAACAAATTTGTATATAGTTTCAACATTTTAACAATGTTATGAGCCCTATTCATAATATCTTAATCTTACAGTTTTAAACAGAAAACTCCTGGAAGAAGAAAAAAGCACATAACCTTCTTCTCCTCTTTCTTCAATTTCAAAACAGAGTTTCATCTTTAAATCATATTTAATGGGAATGAACTGTTTATATTTTTACAATCATAAGAAATGGACTTAAAGAATGAAATGCAGAGTTTTAAATTAGTATTTTTCGCTCTAATGATCAAACCACTGTTGAATACACTAATCCACTCATGCTGTCAGATCCATTACCTCCAATTATATTTTATAAAAATGTAAGCCCAGCACAAAACACAAAGCTACTGAAAGGGGAAGATAAATAAAATTTTAAAATCCTAAATAAACAACACATCGACCTGATCCTTTGGGCATTTGGTTCTCTACTATTTCAAAATAAAGTGGAGGTATAGAAAAACATTTTTATTTTGAAATAAGTCAGGCTTCTCCACATGCAGCTATATAAACTTTGGTGTGTTATTTAGTCTCTCTGAGGTTATACAATGGGTAGAACTACTGGAAACAACACACAAGATATACTTGATTCAAGACGACTAACTAGGCAAGCATTTATCCTTCCTCAACACCAGATTCCATTTAACTGATGCAAAACATATAATAAACTCCTAGTAATGCTGAAAGTCTGGGATGGTATTACCAATTGATCAGAATAGTCTACTTTCTGGAAAATATGACATATGACAGCAGGATAAGAAAACCTAACAAAGGAGCACCTGGGTAGCTCAGTTAAGCCTCCAACTTCAGCTGAGATCATAATCTCACAGTTTGTGAGTTTGACCTCTGCATCAGGCTCTGTGCTGACCACTCAGCCTGGAGCCTGCTTTGGATTCTGTGTGTGTGTGTCTCTCTCTGCTCCCTCTTGCTCATGCACTCTCTCTCTCTCTCTCTATCAAAAATAAATAAACATTTTTAAAGCAGAAAAAAAAAAACCTAAGAGAGCCAAGAGAACAACAAAACTATGTCCCAACAGAAAAATAAGAGCACTATCTCACAGCGAATGCTGACAGCAGAACTCAAAAATAACCTCATGCATGAATAAAGAGAGTTGTGAAAAGGAAGAGTCAGTGGGAAATTCACCAGGTAGTTGTCTGAAAAACAGAGCAGTTGACTCTTGGTTCTACCTTCTGAATATCTGACATTGGGCATATAGAATAAACAGTAGAGCAGGAAAAAAAAAAATGAAAGTACTACCAAGTAGCTTATAACCATCATCCAAGAGTCCCTAGTCAGAAGTCAAAACGGTTCATACTTAAGTTATCCACCAAGATGCATAAACACACATATTCCATTGTGTGAGCTGGGGGCACTCCAACCCATTCCTACACTCACATTTGTTGCCTGGAGAAAAGATTCTCATTTGGGCAGAGAAAATATAGTCTTGCCAACAATTTTGATCAGTTAGGATCTTCAACCATGAATCAATAGACATTTGAAGAGAAATAACAACATGAAATAAACAAATAAATATGAAATAAGAAAGTGAAGTGACAATAAAATGTTAATATAAGAAAATAAACATTAAGGCAAGAAAAACTAACATTCAAGAGGATAGTGCTATCATTAGAAAATAATAATAAAAGAACAACCCGCAATGAAAAAGGAAAAGTGGAGTACTTTAAAATTCAAAACATAATTACTGAAATAAGAATTAAATAGACATATGCTAAATATATTTTACACAGTGGAAGATTTTTTTTTATTTTTAAGTATTTTTTAAGTTTGTTTATTTTGAGAGAGAAAGACAGAATGGACAGGGGAGGGACAAAGAGAAAAGGAGAGAATCCCAAGTAGGCTTCAGGCTGTCAGTGCAGAGCCCCACACTAAACTTGAACCCCCAAACTATGAGATCATGACTTGAACTGGAACCAAGATCTGGGTGCTTAACTGACAGAGCCACCCAGGTGCCCTTATTTTTCTTTTAATTTTTTAATGTTTATTTTTGAGAGAGATAAAAAAAAAGTACACACACACAAGTGGGGGAAGGGCAGAGAGAGGGAGACAGAGGATCTGAAGTGGGCTCCACACAGATAGCAGATAGAGTCTGTGGGGCTCAAACTCAGAACCACAAGATCATGACATGAGCTGAAGTCCAATGCTTAACTGACTAAGCCACCCAGGTACCCCACACAACTGAAGATTTAATTAGAAATCTGAAAAAACAAGTCAAGGAATTCTCTCAGAAGACAATGCCAATGGACAAAGAAATGAAAAGCGTAAGTTTGAAAGAAAATTGTAGAGAGATAAAGGCAGAATTCCAACATCAACTGTAGTAGAATTTCTAGAAGAAGAAAATGAGTAGAATGAGAAATAGGCCAAGGTAACAATATTAAATAGAATTTGAGATGAAAGTGTAAAAAAATATATTTAGATTAAAAAGTCTACTTCTTTCTGGGGTCATAAGTGTATACATACATTAAAAGGTGAGTACCATGGTGTTGATATAAGCTTTATCTTTATATAACCCAAACCTGGAAATAACTTAGATGTCCATCACAGGAAAGAGGATAAATAAATCCTTATAAATTTGTACAAGGGAAAACTATGTAGCATTTTAGAAAACATCAGCTAATGATAAATGCAACAATGTGGATAAATCTCACTGACATAATGATGAATCATAAAAAGCCAGACATAAGAGTATATATGTGATTCCATTTATTTGTGAATCGGGAACATACAAAACTAATCAATGGTGAAAGGGGTCAGTATACTGCATATTGATGAAAGATGAAAACAGCAACTAAGAAAGAGCATAAGGTGGACTTCTGAAGTGATCTTTTGGTGTGTACATGGGTTGTGCATATATGTAAAACTTCTAGTTATACACTGAAGATCTGTGCACTTTACAGTATTCATATTTACCCCAATAAGAACCATTGCAAAGTTCAGGTCACCAAGAAAATAGAACAGTTGTGAGCCTTTTTGTAAGAAAGAGCTTTCACTAATACAGTAAATATTTTTGTGTCTTTTGATTGGTTTATCAGTATAAGACGTAGTCAAAAGTTTTAAAGACAAATAATGCAGGTCATGTGCCTAGTATAGTGCTTTCTACACTCAAGAAATGCTAGCTCTTTTTCATACTTTAAAATTTAATAACTCATTCAAATCAAGAGAAGTAGTGAATAGAAATGTTTCTACAGTAAATAAATATCACAATACTCGAGATTTTAAAATATTTATATGGTCATGATCTTCTTAAAATCTCACTAAAACTCTGCACGGGTTTGCATGTCTTATTTCTGATCTGAAAATGAGTTAACCAGGTTTCATATGTTCAGGGATCTGACAGAAAATTATGCTGTCAGAAATGTAACTCCTATCTGCTGATTTCAAGTCAATTAAAATTTCCACTAACTGTGCTGTGAAAACCTACTAAAACATGTAAGTGAAATACTGTTTTTCTTGTCTTGGATCATGCAGTAAAAAGACCCTATCAAAGTTAAGTATGCAAAATAATGAGCATTTGTTTCCTGTATCACGTCTGAACCATCATTTGGCCTCCACTTCACTCCTGGTGTCCTAGCAATTCATGCCCTCAATGACATTTGGAAAACATATCAAGTTCCAGATATCAGAAAGACTGCTCATCCTTTACTGAATAGATACTTAGCCAAGCACATCTGCTCTAACAGAAAATGTGGACACTGAAAAAGTAGTGAAGAAGTACATTTCCATAGATTCTAGCTGATAACTTGCGAATTCTGAGCACTGAAACTTATAACTGATTTCAAGGTCATGAGCAGTAAGAAAATGTTGGGCATATTTAATAATTGAGATTTGCAGAGGAAGAAATAGGATTAAAAAAGAATAAAATAGGAAAAAAGGCAATGGTCAGAACTCCAGCATGTGTTGATTACTTTCACTTAACTACTTAATGCTAACATTTTAGAAAAAGCTCAATAGAACTTCTCAAATAACTTTGCATTCTAAGAGGTCATGAGGTGAACCATCTTCAACACAAAAGCTAATAAAGGTAATAAGAAATTAGTAACCTGAATCACATTACTTACTTACATTACTTATTAGTATTTCCTTCCTTGTCCATTTCTTCAACAAATTAAGCTATTCTTTTTTCCTCTATAAATTAATGCCATATACTTACAGATAGTAAATGCATGCAAATGCTATATTCTTATAGAGAGCTTCATCTCCAAATTGATGTTAGCATTAAGATGTCTGTATAATACAAAAGTGTATATGTCACAAAAAAGTCCCTGTTGTTAAATTTCCATATTCCTGAGTTTTGAAATGATTATGGCAATTTATTGTCCTTGAAATTTATGCTCATTACATGAGCAAATTCAAATTGCCATTTTCTTTCACACAATATGTTATAATTTCAGAGCTATTTAAGTAATGTACAAAAAAAGCACAGAGTAGACAAATGGAAATTGTAAAAAGTAATTCAATAAATAACAATCAAGGCAGGAAAATCAAAAAGGAAAGTCATGTGAAAACTGCCAAATTTAGATGTTTTAAAGCAAAATGAGCTAAGTGTTCTCCTTTGTTCTTGAAATATTATTTAACATGGGCACTCTCTTTATTGGTTCTGGGAGGTTAGGTCGTAAGTGGAAAGGAGATAACGTCCATCCTCCTAATTGGGTAGTCTTCTGCTCTCTGCTCCAGTTTTTCCAATTTCCTGATGTTCTGGAGTGAATTCAAACCTGATCACTCTGAATGAGGTTCAGAAATTCTGACTCCATTTCTTAAGAACTTTGCATTCAGCTCAAAGGTTCACATGAAAAAAATTTTAAATTTGAAGCATTCAAAAAGAACTGCATGGGGTTTGGATAGAGCAATAAACAGGGACTCTGGCCAGGATCAGATTCTCAATAGCTCTGGATGTTCAACCCTCACAACTTCTACTCGGGTAAGCATTACAGTCTCATTGCTTGCCTGTCAGGCAAAAGTTTCAATCTCCAGATTTCTTCCTAGTCCGTTTCTACATTTAGACTTTTTCTCAAGAGCCATCTTCACATCTGGCTTGACTGAAATCCTTTCAAAGAGAAGAGCTTTATGGGAAAGAGGCTTTTCTGCACTATGGGTGGGATAAGAGGAAATTGGAAAAGCTGGAGTATATCTCTCCTGGGACAGAAGGAAGAGGCTCTCTGGAATGAAGAAATCAAAGACAGGAAAAATTCAATTCAGTGAGGTGCAGGGACAAATGAGGGAGAGACTGGTGACAGGGAAAAGAGGATTCACAGGAGTAGTACAGGTTCAGAGAGTCTTGGAAAACCAAAATGCTTCAGAAAATTTTTCAAATTGCTTCTGTGCTGGGTACCAGGTAAACTCGCTCCTTTATTTGTCCTTCACTTTAAATTATTCTACACTGTTTACTAATATTTTAACAAAAGAATAAAATTATTTAGGAAGACTCACAGAAAAGGGTTCGGGGTCGACTGTCATATCAATTATATGCATGCCTTTGTTCTAAATTGCTACTCTACACCTACAATTCTGCCCCCACCTTTTTCCTCAGCTCATGTGGACAAGGTCAGAAATTTAGTAATTGTCCCTCTGTTGAGAAAATTGTGTTGCTAAAAAGTACTATGATCAGCAAAACTTGGTTGGCAAGATAAAGATCTTACACAAAATATGAGGTTAAGGGAAAACAATAAAATGGCAATAAATACAACTTCGAAGCAGGAAGCAAACTTTCTAGAATCATCCATTTCTGAATGAAACCAGATTTATCCGTTAAAACCTGCTTTGGTAGGTGAGTATTTTTTTTAATTCTCTCCATCAGAAAAAAACTGCAGAATTTTCTGCTGAGACAAATTCTTTCATAAGTTTTATGCTCTGCAGACTCCATGGCAGCTCCACATACAAAAAGAGTTTATGGGCAGCTATCTGGTCAGAAGATCAGGACTTGACTTGAAGCAGGATTATTTACTGTAGTAAACACATTGCGTTAAATGCTTAGTTGAGAATTGAAAGCTAGGACTGTCAAAGTCCCCCAGACAATCCCCTTGACATCACTATGGTGTAGACCAGGTTTCTCTTCATAGTTACCAAACAGATCTAGCAATAATTAAACATCACTTACACAGCATTTTCTTTTGTTGTAATTGTTTTCCAGAAGTCTCATCAAATGTTTGTTCAAGTATATTAACTAAAGTATAGCTCATGAAGTGTTCATGAAGCATAGTAACTACACTTAAGAGTACCCTTTTCTTGACCTGATCTTTTAGATGTGTATTAAAATGATGAGGCATTTAACAGATTTATTTGTTCTGCACAATTTTAAGGCACCTAGAAAACCCTGTGCTTGCCTTAAAGTTTGAAGGATATAAACTTAAATATACATTGGATAAAATTGGTTTTCTTTTTATGAAGAATGCTCTACCACATTACCATGGCTGTATTAGCCAGAAGGGATACATTACCATTAGGAGGAGAAGCAAGGGAAAAGAAATATCAGGATCCTCTTGTCCAAACTTCTATTGTTCTCAGCAGTGTGCCCTTGGTGTTCTCTCGAGTTCTTAGGTGGTTGGGGTCTAAGCTAGACTGTGTGCATTCTGAAGCAGAGATTTGCTTTTATATGTACTTAACACCAAAGTTTCTAGCATAGCTCTATGTAAAAAAAGGAAAAGAAAAGAAAAGAAAAGAAAAGAAGAGAAAAGAAGAGAAAAGAAAAGAAAAGAAAAGAAAAGAAAAGAAAAGAAAAGAAAAGAAAAGAAAAGAAAAGAAAAGAAAAGAAAAACTTGTCAAGAAGAAGTATTTAAACTTTGGACAGATACTGAACTTCAACAGAAGGTAAGAAGAGAGTATTCAGGAGAGAACACAGCTTGCTGGAGCACTGAGCCATGGGACAGATGCATTCAGAGTCCCAGCAGAGCAGAGGGTATGTGGTGTGGTTTGTGAAGGCAGTCTGCACAGCCATTTCATTTAGGTTCTTGGTCAAAGGGACACATGGTAAACTTACAAACAACACTCCAAGACCTAAATTTCTCAGCCCTGCATCTTCCTCAACCCCTCCCAGCAGGAGTGAAGACTAGCTACCCCTGTGTCTTTGCAATGGTCATTCTTTCTTCTGCCTGAAGTCCTCCTCCTCCTCTGGGTCATTTCATGGACACTCTATTCTCATCATTCACAATTCAGGATAGGTAACCTTGGCATAGATCACTTCCAGTAAACAGATCCACCCCTTTCCAACCATTCTATCTTAAAGTATGTATGTAACTTTCTTTACATATGTCAGTAAGCTTCCATCAGCCTCGTGCTTTTACCTGGCAATATAATTTGAACTTTTAAAGGCGAGCTCTGAGTACCTTTCTTTCAGTGTATTCCAGGAAGAAAAATGGTGCCTGAAACCATTTCCAGGAAGAAAACCACAATGGCACTGTTATGAACTGAAGTCTGTGTTCCCCTCACCACCAAATTCCTATGTTGAGTCCTACCCCTCAGTGTGATGGTATTAGGTGGTAGTATCTTTGGGACATAAATAGGTTTAGATGAGGTCATGATGGGAAAGACTCCATCATCAGATTAGTGCCCTTACACAAGAGGAAGAGAAATCAGAGCTTTCTCTCTCCATCTCAGGTCTTAGCAAGAAGGCAAGCCAGGAAAAAAGCCTTCATCATATACCAAATCTGCCAGAACCTTGATCTTAGACTTCCCAGCCTCAAACACTGAAAAATAAACACTTATAATTGAATCTGCCCAGTCTATGGCCCAGTATTTGGTTATAGCAAGCCAAGTTAACTAATACACACTCAATATACTTTCTTGAGTGATATTGTCTCACTAACCCTCCACTGGCTGTTCCAAGACAGTCTTTAAGAAAACAAGAAGATTGAAAGCAATGTCAACCTGCAAGCTACGGGAATCTAGTATCAGTTTTAGCACATTGGCTTTGGCACATGACACCCTAGGAACAAGCTCTGGGCATCCACATAATTTCTGAGATACAGCCTCCTGTTGCCCTGCATGTTTTGGACCCAACCAATGCTACTAGCAATAAAAATTATTTATAGCTAAAATGTACCGACTGCTTACTAAGTGCCAGTACTGTTCTAAGTGGTTTACATTTATCATTTCTTTGATTCTCCAAACAAACCCCATCAGGTGCATTCCATTAGAGCTCTTATCTTACAAGTGAGTAAACTTAAGCCCAGGAAGGAAAAGTGACTTGTCCACAGCCACACAAAATGCCATCAGTTTTCCTTCTTTGACCATCAAGATTGGAACTGTGCACTGAA
Source organism: Proteles cristata cristata (assembly GCA_017311185.1). Taxonomy (NCBI): domain Eukaryota; kingdom Metazoa; phylum Chordata; class Mammalia; order Carnivora; family Hyaenidae; genus Proteles; species Proteles cristata. Next base: position 938,386 of record JAESUZ010005128.1, on the reverse strand, counting down.
TGCCTGTGTTTTCCTTCCCGAAACTTTTATACCCTTCTGACTTGGGTGGCTTTTCTGTCTTGGGTGGATAGGAACCTCCTTCACTGCCTTGCACTATGACCTCGGGAACTTCTGATTCTTCAGGTCTCAGCATAAATACCATTTCCTCCAAATACCATATTTCCCCAGGTAGAGTTTAAATGTCCTTCCTGAGTCTTCATGCACAGTCTGTACTCCCTCATTAGAGCACTTCTCATCCTGTGTTAAAATTGTTTATGTGTTTGTTTCTGTTCTGAGACTTCAAACTCTTGGCAGTGGGAACTATATTATCTCATGTATATGTAACTGAACAATTTCTCTCTGACATGCTAAGCCCTAGCACAGTGCCTGCTACACTATCAGATGTTCAGTAGGGAAAGGTTGGAAAGGAATGAAGGAGAGTAAATGAATACTGCCCACTAGACTGAGTTCTGGTATGAATAGAATGCCCTCCCAGCCCATGACCCTGCCATTAGCCTGTGTCACTCAGGATATCACTCACTCCCTGCACTCCCTTTGTTACTTTACTATCTTTTGGATTCAATCCCCATTATACTCTTAACTTGATCCATATCTGAGCCTTTAGCAAAATTATAAGGTCTTTACAGGCAAAAGGACATATTCTGTTTGCTACTATATCCCCAGTAAGGAAGACAGTATCTGGCAAATATTAATGTTTAGATATGTATTTCTTAAAAGAATTAATGACTAAAAAAATTAATGAATGATACATTAAATAGCCCATTAGCTCCCCAAGAACCACACTTCAAAACTCTGACAGATTACCCCCACCCTTCTTCTACAAGTCTCAGATTCCTTTACTGTCTCCACTAGCTGTGAGGCTGAAGACTAAAAGCATCTTACATTCAAGAGTGCCCTAAAGTGACATCACAAACCTGTTCTCCTTCATATTCATGATGACAACATCTCAGATGTAATAATCCACTTTTATCTGACTTGTCAGCAGACAAACCCTCCTTTCACAATTTGTCAATGGATAATCCCAAGCAAATTCCAGAGTCTGCAAATTCATCCATGCCATCTCCACTGAACTTTAGATCTACCTGGACCCTGACACTCAGTTCCATTATTTTTTATCTGGGGTTTCTGAATGGACCATAAAATCAGTTCCATATTTTAAGTTTCATTAAAGATGACTTTATTAAAGGAATATCTCTTCATTTCTATTTAAAATTTAAGTCTCATGGTATAACTTAAAGCTTCCCAGTTATAATCCCAGGCCAATTTTTTACCTATGAACTTATAATTTGCTTTTGGCTTTCCTGATTTTGGCCCTCAACATGTAACAAGAACTTTAACTCACATATTTATTATCTTTCTTTTTTTTCTTGTGACTTCAGCTACCTAAAGTATGTTGCCTTAATTTTTGGCTTTAAGACTTGGTGTCAAACATCAACTCTCCTGACACAGATTCCAGCCAGGATGATCTTGGTCTTTACATGGATGGAGATTGAGACTAGGATACTCTATTTTCTTTACAAAAGAATTAATATATCAGCACCAAAAATATAAGTATGGTGTCATAGGAAAAGTAAAAAGTCATTTTTATTCTCTTATCCTTGTTCATAGAGCAGCAAAACCAAAGAGGAACTCATTTCTTTTATTTGGTAATATCTCATATAGTTTTGGATGACAAATTTTATATGAAAGTTGTCTTCATTATAGTTATAGAAATAACTTGTAACAAGAAGTAATAATACAGATGAAAACTTCTGGATAAATATGTACATTGATCAGAGAGATTTAACCCTAAAATGACTGAAAGTAAAATTTTTAAAGGGAATAAACCCACAAGGACAAAGGGGAAGGGAGAGATCCAGAAACTCAAAAGCAGATTAATGAGTGGTAACTGTCATTACAAATCTGGGATTTAAAACAATATTCCAAGGACACCTGGGTGGCCCAGTCGGTTTAGCAACCAACTTAACCTCAGGTCATGATCTCATGGTTCAAGAGTTTGAGCACCACGTAGGGCTTTGTGCTGACAGCTCAGAGCCTATAGCTTGCTTCAGATTCTGTGTCACCTTCTCTCTCTGCCCCTCCTCAATTCATACCCTGTCTCTCTCTGTCTCTCTCTCTTTCAAAAATAAACATTACAAAATTTTTTTTTAAAAAAATAAAAGAATATCTGAAATTTGGAAAGCTGAGGAACAAAATTATTTACATTGTAGAACTCCTAAGTTCTCAGGCATTGGTGGCTTCAGATATCTTGGAAAGTTAGAATAGAGTTGGAGCTAAAAACAAAGCTTGGTTGAAGGTCTAAGAAACACGTTTCCACATAGTCAAGTTCCCCTCTCTCACACAGACATAAGACTGGAGGTTTGTTTTCTGGAATAGTAACAGAAGGTCTCAGGAGTGTGATACACTAACCATAGCCATAGATCAGTGTGACGGGGGGACAAGAGAGGTGGGGAGGCCTAAATTTAAAATAGTTTACAACATAGTAGATATACTGTTCTACTACAGTTCAGGCCTTTTGCTTTTTTCCACCTCTAAGCTCCCAGAATGCTAAAAATCAGATATAAATGCTCCAATCAAGAAACTGAAGAAGACTGTTCTTAGAAATCTGACCAGCTCACGGAAAAGCATCTGAAGAAATTGGCATTCAGGCTTACCAAGTTACTGAAGGCAAGGGCTAGATTCAACACTACAGGAGTAAATATCACATTTAAGGACACTCACTCACATGCATAGAGCTCTTATCAGCTTGTTTGCCATCTTTATTTTTTTATTTTTAAAATGTTATTTATTTTTGAGAGAGATAAAGAGACAGAGCAGAAGCAGAAGAGGAACAGAGAAAAAGGGAGATACAGAACCTGAAGCAGGCTCCAGGCTCCGAGTTGTCAGCATAGAGCCTGACGTGGGGCTCGAACTTAGGAACTGCAAGATCATGACTTGAGCCAAAATCAGACGCTTAATCGATGGAGCCCCTCAGGCACCCCGTGTCCTATCTTTAAATATAAGGCAGAGATCACCACATGTTTGAGAAAACATCTAATACGAATGATGGTAATCAAGAGAAAAACAGAGCAGAAGAAAGCAACTTAGAGGCAAAAGAAACTATACAAAGAAAAAGATCTTTTAATACTATCAATAGTAGCCAGAAAGAAATAAGAAAAGACATTATATATTTGTAAAAGGAGAAGAGGATGCTACTTTTAAAAAAGGAAGAAGGTATTTAGAAAACAAAAGGAACTCTTGGAGTTCAAAATATGATAGCAAAAAGGAAAAACAATCCCAATCACATGTTTAGAAGATAAAGAATATGTTGTAAAAAGACAGTAATATGGAAGTAGAAAAAGATGATAAAAAGAGCCCAAAATGAAAAACAAGGGTGCCTGGATGGCTCAATCAGTTAAGTGTACGACTTCAACTCAGGTCATGATCTTGCAGTTCATGGGTTCAAGTCCTGCATCAAGCTTTGCACTGACAGCTCAGAGCCTGGACATTGCTACAGATTCTGTCAATCTCTCTCTCTCTGTGTCCCTCCCCTGCTCACACTCTGTCTCTCTTTCTTTCTCAAAAGTGAATAAACATTTTTTAAAATTAAAAAAAAAAAAACAGGAAATGAAGAGAGTGAATTTTTCAAATAACAATTTTAAGCATTTTTCCAGAAATAAGCCTCTGAGTTGGCTCATTGAGTCGTCCTGAGAAGAGTTCAGTCCTATGGGGGGAAAATGGACTCACAATGGTGCTCATTATCATGACATTTCATAACTTTGGAAAAACTACAAGGTAATATACGTTCCCAGAGAAAATAAAATAAATGGCCAAGGATCAGAGGGGACCTAATGAATAGCATGGTGATAATAGTTACTGACACTATATTATATGCTGGCTAAGAGAGTAGATGGTAAGTATTCTCACCACAAAAAATAAATGGTAATTATGTGACATAACGAAGGTGTTAGTGAAGGCTATGATAGCAATCATTTTGCAAAATACTTATGTATCAAATCAACACTGTGGTACACCTTGAACTTATACAATATTATATGTCAATTATATCTCAATAAAGCTAAGGGAAAAGGAGAATCAGAACATCATCACACTACTCAACAGCAATTTGAAATAAAATTATTTCCAACATACAAATGCAGCCAAATCACTAATCAAAAGCAACAGTAAATAAAGACATTTCAAACAGTCAAGATCTTAAAAAATACACCTTCCATGCATCCATTCTCAGCAGGTTATGAAGAATGTGAACTTCCAAAATGAGGGAGTAAACCTAGAAGGAGATAGACATGGGATCTAGGAAATGGAGATTAGACCAAAGAGAAAGGCAAAGACACAGATAGTTTATGAGATGACCCTGAGCAGAAGCCTGAGAAATCAATCAGCCAGTGAAAAGTATTCAAAGAAATGAAATTGACAGGGTACTTAATGTGTTTGAAAATGTTAAGGGTAGATTTTAAGAGTTGCAAAGAAACTCTTAAGAGTTGCAAAGAAAATTGGCAGATAAAAGAAATCTATGACAAATATTAGCTTTGGGTCAGAGGCTGAGGGATAGATTATACACAGAAAAGGAAATGTATCACAGTGTGCTCCATGGCTCCATTGTGTTTTCCATGGCCTCATTGTGAATCTTGTTACATCAAGATATCAAAATAATATCAAAGCTGTATATTGATCTAACTAAAATTAGTGTTTTAACACATCTATTCATGTTGTAAAGGGGCAGAGCAATGAAAGAGAGCTAAATCCTTATCTTCTATACTCAAAAGTCAGTAAATACAAACTATAACCTTGTTGGGGGATGGGGGTGGCAATGAAGCATGTTATTTAGATATATATAGGTAAATACCAAGACAATTACAACAATGTAAAGTAAAAAGACATAAGAAACCCCAAAGGTATTCTAGGTGACCAATATAAGAAAAAAGGACCACCTTACCACCTATGCCATTCACATTTGGTTAATCACTTCAAACTTAGTTTATATTTACTGTCAGTCCTTTCCAGCAGAGTTTGGTCTTTCTGTTTGCATTCACATCTGCAGTTTTTACTTTGCTCTCCACTTTCTCTCACAGCCACACAGAGCTTCTTCACCATGTTCTGCTGCAACACAATTGCCTTCCAGTTAAATAAAGGTCAAACACAGACTCTCTCTGTTCTTCAGGGTGATGTGGTTGCTCTGACTGATTGCTATTCTTACCAATATTGATGGCCTTATTAGATTCCAATTACAGCTCCCTTCAGCCTGGTGCCTAATTGGATTAGAATCTGGAGGCTTCAACTACACAAGCTCCCTCTGCTCTTAAAAAATGCAGATAGTATTTAAAGACACTCTACTCCCAATTAAATTAGATACATAATACACATGCCTGATAAGTTTTGATATTAAGCTCCAATATAGGTGTCTGTTTCATAGGAGGCTAAGGGCTACTTAATAAAAAAAATTCTTTTCTAACTTTTTTAAATGTTTATTTGTTTTTGAGAGAGATAGAGACAGAGACAGAGAGAGGGCATGAGTAGGGGAGAGGCAGAGCAAGAGAGGGACACAAAATTGAAGCAAGCTCCAGGCTTTGAACTGTCAGCACAGAGCCCAAAACGGGGCTCAAACTCACAAAGTGAGAGATAATGACCTGAACTGAAGTCAGATCCTTAACCAGCTGAGCCACCCAGGCATCCCTAAAATAATTTTAGTTTCTCAGGAATAAACTGTACTAACTAGGAAGACCATAACAACCACATAGAGACACCATTCATTTACATCCCCAATTATTGAACAAACATTAATGAAAATCTATTCTCTGCTTGGAATGCTGGTCAGTAGGTGTAGAAAATAACAGAAGCGTGGTTTCTGTCCCAATTGAACAAGAAAGTCAGTCTATAGAACCATTGATTATGATGTGTCTTCCAATAGCTCTGTGAGAAAGATTTAGACCTCAAAATGTTAGAGCATATTTTCCAACACATGACAGTCACTCAAAATTACTAACAAAGTTTTCAGCGATGTAAGATGGGAGCAGACAAAGGTATATTTATTATTTTTATTTTCCCTAAGTGCCCATTTCTCCTGCTAATGGAGATGAGATTCCGTACCTCCACCTAAATCACCAATCCTTGCTTATTTGCAATAGGAAATTTCTGTGGAGACACAGAAGTCACCTGATAAGCCATAAAAGAAAGAAAATTTCCAAAATTAGGAACATTGCCCTCTGTCATCCCTCACCATTCCAACTGCACAAGCAGTACTTCCAATGATCATTGAGTCTTTGGACTTCAGACACACTCCATGTTCATTTATATCCTTATCTTGCCAAATTCTCCATTCCAAGCTTAAAGTAGCTTCTCTGACTCTACAACTGTGTCAGCAGAGGTGAACTGTCCTATAATTTTTCTTGATGGCTAGAAACAAAGTCTTATTTCTCTGAAGAGTCTTATGATAAATCTCTATTGAGAATCCCTGCAAATGGTAGCCAATGACATGTTTGAGCACCTCCCTAGCAGACAAATGACACCATATGATCTTATGTGGTGGATGGACTGATACACTGCCTAGATCCCTCTCAAGGAATGAAGGACTATCCTCCCAGCTGTTGAGAATACTGATAGAAGACGGTCTTTAATTACTAGCCCTCTTTGAGGACTAACTTGGCTGAAGAAAATTGCCCTGTTTAGGGTAATACCTCTTTCTAGGGGCAGCTTGCATTCATACATCACTGTTAGAATATGAAGACCCTGCTCCTTCATCCCAACTCAAGAAAGTTGTTCTCAAGGGCCATCCAGCTCCAGAGCTCCCACAAGATCAGCTAACACAACTATGGAGACTGATATAAGCTCAACTTCTTCCTAACCAATCCTGCTTCCTTCAACTCCCTGTCACAACCCAATAGCAATCCCTTATAAATGTCCTGTTCATTAATCTCCACTCCAAAATCTGTTTCCCAGGGAATTCAGTTTGTGACTATAGATTATCTAGTTTAGAAACATTATGTATTCCTGCTTTAGAACTTTGACTAAATAGAGACTCTGGAAAGCTACTTTTCAGTTGTCTACTATTGGTGAACAACAGTGATGAAATTTTAAAAAAAATAATAAATGAGATCTTCCAGCCTAAGTTAAACTTCTGCCATGAAAGAAGATTTTGACTTTGCCAACTTCAAAGTTTTCCTCTTTCCCACCTTCCATTAAGGTGATCCCTTGTTTAAATGAATAATCAAAAAGGAAGATGGTGGAGAGAACAAGAGACAACAGTTATAAAAACTAGAGAATTCTTAGAGGAGAAATTGAAAGTGAAGAGTTGAGAGCAGAAATATAATAAACAAGGGTGATGGAGAGGAAAAACTAAAAGGGAGGTGGTAAGAAATATTAATAGACATTGAGTGCCTCCTTCATGGTGATCAAGAAGTTCAAAGGGAAGACTTGAGTTATGTTGAAATTCCATTTGTTTGTATATCCTCTTTAGGCCAGAGCATAATTCAGGATGCACCTGTGGGCATGCCTTAAGAATGTTACCCATCTCAGGGTGCCTGGGTGGGTCAGTCGATTGAGCGTCCGACTTCAGATCAGGTCATGATCTCACGGTTCGTGGGTTCCGGCTCCGCATGGGGCTCTGTGCTGACAGCCAGCTAAGAGCCTGGAGCCTGTTTTAGATTCTGTGTCTCTCTCTCTCTGACCCTCCTCTTCTCATGCTCTCTCTCAGAAATAAACAAAACATTTTAAAAATTTTAAATAAAAAAAATGTTACCCGTCTCAGTGAAGATGGAATGGATTAGCCCATCTGATACATGTAATCTCCTCCCCAGCTAGACATCTCCAGCTCCAGGTAATAGATATGTACATTTAAGTGAACACAAAGAATTCTGAGTATTAACCACAAAATGCTATAAGAAGAATTGACATTAATTATTCTTACTTTAAACATTAAAAGTGGGAAATCAACCAAGAGAATAAGTTAAAAATAAGAGTAAATACATTTTAAAATGTGAATATTAAAATGCAGTAAAAGCCATTTTACCTAAAATAATCATTACTTGATACTCTAAAGTAAGAAGTACTTTGTTATAAGATTAATAGAATCTGGAAATTATGCCTACTAAATAAGCTAAGCTACTTTCTAAACATCAACAATTATTTATGTATTAGTTCTGAAAATTTGCCTTTCATTGTAGGAATAGGCATGGAAATTTTTGCTATACAGGTGATACAGCTAATGTGATCTTTTATGAAATAACATAAAATACCTTCTGAAAAAAAGTTAAATACAAAAGTAGTTCTTTCCCTGTGATAAAATCTGTATAATTTGAACTCTGGCTGCCAGGGTAAGAAGGTGGACAGTGACACAGAGGAACTTTATATGTGGGTTTGAGTAAATCATATATTCAAGGGTGAGCAGTACCTGGACAAAAAGGAGTGACCATAGTGGTCAACTGTGGCAATCTGGGTCCATCAAGAGTTAGAACTCACACAGTAGGTTAAATAGTGGAAGTTTAATATAAAGGATTAACTATGATGAAAGAATAAGTTACGAGGGCACTCTTATATAGTATGCTAGGGCTGAGGAAGGGTACCGAGGGAAGGATAAACTTGGAAGGGGTGGAGTAGATGTGGTCAAGCCCACCAGATTGTTGAAAAGTTTGCTGATTTGACTAGGCTAGAGCAGGTATATAGCTTCTGGCAAGCAATAGGCCACCCTCCAGAGTGCAGGTGGGGGACAGGAGATTAGCCATAAATTCTTTGCAGCTATAAAACTTAGATGCTTGTTTCCTAGCTGGCTATAAGCTGAAGATGTCTCTCTCTTTGTGGAAGCCACACAGATTCTGCTCATGCACCCCCCCATCTTCAGCTATGGGGGATCAAGTCCTATTTATATTTTGAATCTTTCTGACTTCCCCTTTTGCTACCACTCCTTGCTATGAAAAGGCCCATGGGGTTAGACGAGACCCATCTAAATAACCCCTCAATCTTAAATCCACTGATTCTTTATCTACCCGATTCTTTTGGCCATGTAAGAAAAACATAACAGGACTAAACAAGACCACTAGAAAGTGTCAAAGGCCTCCTCAAATTCTACTTATGACAGAACTTCATTTTAATCAATTCTTACTAAGAATACAGTAGATAGATTCTTCAGTATCAGTATGTTGGCAATGAAGTTTGTTTGCTAGTCTGTGTGCTTGAATTCCTAGAGAGATGAACTATGAGGATTTGGAATCAAGGTGTTTATCATTATAAATTCTCTCAGATATTATATTAGTACATAATACTTAATAAATATAAATTCTGTTGCCATTATTTTCTCATTCTGCACTCCAGATGCCAAGAACTATGGGTGGATCAGGTAAGAACTATCTCTGGCCTTTCAAGCCAACATAAGGCAAACTGTTTATTAGCTCCTCCCAAGTTGTGATGTTACTCAGTAGGATGAGTAGTACCTGCCAGAAAACACATCCAACTCTTCCTTTATAAACCAAGATCCATATTTTAAATGGTTTGAGCCAGCTAAGAGCTACAGAAGATGCATTTAAAAATATCTTGAATTCAATACACAAGGCTTCATTCTATCAGCATTTAAAATATACACACCAAGAGCCTACTCCAAAATGTTCTAGGCCTTTAGGTACTGCCATGAACAAGATAGATAAGGTCTGTGCTCTCAAGATGTTCACATTCTAGTGGAGATAGCAAAGAATATGTAAACAAAAATACAGGTAAGTAATATGAATAAGAAATTCTCAGAATGTGTTAAGTGTCATGGAGAGCATTCAAATAGCACAGTTTAAGAAGGAGTTAATAACTGGGTGTATAGTTAAGTCTGGGTGGTCAGAGAAGACTTCTCAGCACCAATGATGTTTAAGATGACATCTGAATGACAAGATGCTGCAAAAGCAAAAATCAAGTGAGAGAACATTCAAACTCAAGAAATAGCTTGTGTGTAGGCCTTCATTTAGGCAGAGACTTGGCATATTTGAGGAACAATAAGAAAATCAGTGTGACCCAAGGTATGTGACAAGGGAGAGGGGTGGGACAAGAAGGTTGCTTATTAATATGACATGAAGTAAACATGGCAGGCAGGGAGCAGATTTATATAGGATGTTATAAGCTAGGAGAGACAGAGTTTGACTTTTATTCTAAGACTGATGAGAGCCTTTGGGGTATTTAAACAGGGGAGTGACATGAGCTTATTAATCATTTTAAAAGATTACTCCTAATACTTTAGTGAGTGAGAGTAAGGAAAATGGAGGCAGGGAAAGTGATTAAGAGAATAATGGAGTAACTCAGAAAAGAGATAAAGGTGGCTTCAGACTAGGAAGGTAGTGCTGGAAATACAGTGAAAAAATAAAGGTATGTTTTGAGAGAAAAACAATAGAACCTACTGAGGATTTGATGTAGGGCTGGAAGAAAAAGCAAAGAATTGAGAGTCAGTCCTAGGTTTGTTCCTTGAGTAGCTAACTGGGTACATTGTGTTATATTTAATGAGATGCAAAAGACTGAGAGAAGAACAAGTCATGGGAAAAGACTAAAAGTTCTGGCTGGCCGTGTTAACATAGAAGCATATAAAGATGTCCAATACACAGGAAGATATTTTTACCTCTTTAAATGGGGTGCAGGCAATGACTAAAAGTATAGTTTTGAGGATGTAGATGGCAGTGAAATCTATGGGATTCATAAGTCCACTCAGCGAGAGGATAGACAGTGAAGGAAAGTGAAGGAGATGGTGTAGGATTAGTAACCTAATAGTCCCGTAGTAACCTGAGAGAAATCAAGGCCAGACAGCAGAGCCCGCAAATACAACTTAGATGAAGTAGCCAATGAGATAAAAAACACAAAGACTGTCATGTTCTAGAATCTAAAAGAAAAAAGAATATGTTCCAAGAAAAGGAGAGTAATTTACTGTATGAGAGATTGGTGAGAAATTATCGGTACCATTGAGCAGAGCAGGACCAGTGGAGTAGATGGGATAAAAGTCCAATTGATGAGGAAGTGCAGGCAGAGACCCAGACACCTATTTCCTAAAGATTTTTGGTAAAGAAAAGAAGATAAATGGATTATTAACCAAAGAGGATGTGAGGAAGAGAGAATTTATTTTTCAATACTTAAGGCAATTATCCAATAGAAATAAAGGAACTGATGAATCTCTTTCTCCAAGTAATCTGTATTCTGCTCTAAAGCTAAAGGCAAAAGTAATCATTATAGGATACTTTAAAACATTGCAATGTGTGGTAATATAGAACAATTATTGTCCATGTCAAAAACAATATTTATTTCTCCAATGGGCAACCAAATATTAGCCAGTCACCTGAGCAGAAATAAAAAGAAATATTCAAGTAAGATAGAAGGCAGAGGAAATAGCAAGACACTCAAGTGTATATTTAATACAAATAGAATTGTTTCACAGGATATAAAATATATGAATGAGGTGCCATATGAGATCAGTAGAGAGAGAAAAATCTGTCATCAATATCAAGCTACTGTGCCAAGCAACATGAGTGGTTGCTCACTGAATGGCCTTGGCCCAGTACAGATGCAGAACTATATGGAAGGAAAAAGGCTATGATCACTCACCTGACTAATGGAAGAATTACATACCTCCTACTAGATTATAGAGGCTTCTGGATTTGGAGCTTAAAATAAACCTCCTCATAAACTTCACCTCTGTTCACACAGAAAGACCTAGAGAAAAGAGTGATTATGAATATATCATGCTATACCTACTCATATCTCTAAAGATTCAACTGAAATGTGAGCAACCAAAGCAGACTATACAAATATTCTTACCTCCTGTTTTCCTTTTTTCATCATTCCTCTCAGTTTAATGCCACTTAAAGGGGAGCCCTTGGTCTATGTCTTTTTAGGGAGGTTATTCATATAAATACCTGTACACTTTCATACATTTTCCTCACCCATACCCCCATACATATAATAAATGCATACATTCATGTGTTTGTGGGTGTATATCTGCATATACACAGACATAAAAGCAGTGTCGACATGAATAACACAAACTGCAGCTCATATTAACATAGAAGTTAACATAATAAACTGGAATGTATATTGTTCTAAAGTGTTTTAAAACTTGACTTTCAGTAACAATGGAAAGCATAACCCTGTTTCATTGGGAAAAAAAAAAAAGTGACAATATTTTTAATTGTCTTTTTGCTTGGACTCCTACCTCGTTTCACTCCAGAGAAGTTGCGGCTATAGGAATGAACAAAACCTCCTCTACAATATTAGATTCACTAACGGATCCCTTTATCCATTCAGGGAGGCAGAGTTTGCCTGGTTAAATCCAGGGCCCTCTGGTAGAACTGGCTGAGTTCCATCTTCCTCTGGCGTGACCTAGTTATGTTTTGACAGACAAGCTAATTAACCATTCTGCACCTCAATTACTTAACCATTTAAGTTTGGTCAGAAAGACTACCTACCTCATAAAGGTTTTCTCAACATTAAATGAAATCATATGCCTATGTCATGTTACACAGAAGCCACCCGTAGTAAGAATTCAGTGAATATTAATTATTATTTTGTTCATTTACTGGTGACTTACTACATTAAAATGTATTTCCATTATTGTTGCTGCATTGTCGAGTACTTGCCACGTGTCAAGCCTGTGTTAGGTGCTGGGATACAACGTTGAAGAAGATACAGATCTTCCCTGAAAGAACTCAAGCACAGAATCCTCACCGGCTCAGATACAGACCAATCAAAACTCCAGAGGATCTTCCTTATTATTTCTGCCGTCCTCACAACTGCCTATCTAACAGATTATTCATAATATGTATATTCTATATGGGTGTGTATCTGTGTGTTATGATGATAATAGAAGGGGATCATTACTACCCTCGAGAAACAGGAAAGACAAATGACAAACGCAAGTCAACATGTTCTATATAATTTAACGCTCGATACCTGGTAGTCAAACAAAACAAAAGATTCATCATGGCATTTTCTTCGTTTGATAAAAGGAACCCTATGAGTAAAGTATGACAGCAAAGCCCACAGCACTACCCCTTGGCAATGGCTCCCTGCCAGTGGACCCCCCCCCCACCACCGCCTCTACCCCCGGAATTCCTATTATACACTGGCGTTGCCATCTGCAGTCAGAGCTGCCAGGACTCCCTTTCCAAACACTGTGCTGTTAGTATCAGGTTTTAAGATAGGCCATAAAAAATATTTTCCAAATGCATGACTTGACATTCCTTTTTCAAGAGAGGGCTGGTAAAGTTTTAGTTAATTTCCATTACATTTATTTAGATTTGCACGATCGGTTACGTCATGGTTTTGTACCATGAATGTCCGACTTCCTTCACTGTTGCAGGGCAGTGGCTCTCTGAGAGAACATCTCTGCCCGATTTCCACATGCTTACCCACATTCCCCAGTAGAGATGAAAGTTCAGGGCTGTCATGAGGGCCCCAGGCTCCTCTAGCCCAGGGCTCTGCCTGTAGCCATGCAGGTCTCTCACTCCTCCTCACTCCCGTGGCCATCAGTAATGCACTGTCCTATTCTGTCAGTTTTAACTTTTCATGAGTCCATGCCTCCTGCCTCACTAAATAGATTTTTAAGGCTTTTGAAGTCAGAGTACTTTGAGGTGGTCAATAACTTTTATTTTATTTACAATCAAAATCAGGGATTTTAAGTTTTAAAAACGTTTTCTGTAGTTAACCTAAAAACAAGTCCATAATTACTGTCTGTACTTATTACTCTGTCCCCACTGTGAAACCCAACTCGCTGCTTGTAGAATTTAACAAGGAGGTACAGGAGCACATTAAATGTAGTCACAGATGATTTGCAGTATCCTTTAATAGAATGCATAGATAGGGGCCCCTAGGTGGCTCAGTCGGTTAAGCCTCTGACTCTTGATTTTGGCTCAGGTAATGATCTCACGGTTGACGGAATCAAGCCTGGCATCAGGCTCTAAACTGACAGCACAGTACCTGCTTGGGATTCTCTCTCTCTCTCTCTCTCTCTCTGCCCCTCACCCACTCCTCCTTGCTCTCTCTCTCACACACGCACACACACACAATAATAAACGTTTAAAAAAGAGAAGAAAAAGAATACATAGATTTACCCATGGCAAAAAACACAGCTAAGAACTTTTCAGTAAAATAATAGAAATGAAAATAGATACCATTATTTGAGCTTTCACTATGTATCAGGGACATATGTTTACATATTAATTTTAAACCCCATAAAAATCATTGAATTGGCTTGAATAGCCTCATTTTATAGTTGAGGAAACTGAGTCTCAAGTTTAATAGCACTCATATTCTCACAGCTAGCAAATCAGACACCCAGGGTTTACATCCAGATCAGGCAAGGTATAAAACCCAAGTCTCAACCATTATACTCTCCCTGTTCCACAGTGGCAAATGCTGTATACAATAGGCTGTCACCAATGAGCAGTGACAAATTCTAAGCCCTTCTGTAAAAGCTAGTTGCTACTGTGCTTATCTGCCTTTCTCAGCAGCCACAACATCCAAAGCCCAGGACTCCCTCCCTGGCTGCTAGTTCTAGAAACCTCTATTGTTGTTTCCACACTCCTAAGAGGATCAGCAATAAAACAATGAAAGAATGAAAAGGCACTCCCTTTAGGTCTAACCAGGATAAGAGGTACCTGCAAAATAAGCAAACTTCTGGTCTGGGGCTTTATCTTTCAAAGATTCTTTCATCTAAAGAAAGCTGTACTAACATTCTCAAAGAAAGCAATGAATTTTTGTTTGAGGAGTAATTTGGGGTTATTTCAATTATTTTCAATCTTTCTAGCCTGGATCTACAACAAATATCCTTTAACCAAACTTTCTTCAGAAGGATTGCAAATTTTTCCAATGGAGATTAAACCTGTTGAAGGTTCCAGAATTGCGACTGAAATCATAATAAAGAATTCTTAGTATACAAATTCTTATTTTACATTTACAGTGCATGTGGCTGATATTTGGAAAAGGGCCTAGAAACCCTACAATTATAATCAAGTTTATAAATTCTGTGCTCACTTAATTATAAATCCTGATTACATTTTCTCTGCCAGATTCCTGCCTAATGTTCCCATTTGATAATGAGCTCCATAAAAGCTATCCAGTGCACATGATTTCATGTGATGTTTCCCCAGGTACCAATGTACTCTGACTTGAAAAGATTACTCTAGTCCATGCATTTGGAAGTGAATTTCCTGAATTCTGTCATTCTCCAATGTGCTGCAATGAAGCCCACTAACTGGGTCACAGAAGTAGAAAAGTTCTCCTAAGAAGTAATGAGGATGAATTCTTCCACTGCTTTTTTAATGTTAAGAGTCCTTTCAGAGTGGAAAAGGTTTATATAACTCTGCATTGAGTATGACAAAATCCAGATGATAAAGCTTTGGTATCAACATGTAACCATGAAATTGAACCTCCTTCCTGACCAATTTGCCTGGAATTAGTGAAGAGAATAGCCTAAGACACTCCTTCCTACTCAATTGTATCTGATAGGGGTTTCTCCATTTTTTTAGAGAAATGTTCTCAAACGCTGTTCTTGGGATATTTTTCTCTGACTCAAGTAGGTCAAACATCATTAGACTTCTTCCTATCAAACTCACTGTTATAAGGAAATGCAATGTGGAGCTAAAGCATAATCTTGTGATGGCCAATAATACAAAAATACATTTAGGTATATTTTACTCTGTAATTTAAAAAAAAGAAAGTTTATTTTCAGATATTTTTCTTGGGTAAGTAACTTTCCTGGATTCTTGTTTCAGGCCAATCCATCTTAAAGTCCACCAAGGAAATAGGGAGGAGGGTCTTCTGGTTCTATGCTTATGGAGTTTTGAGTCTATGAAGAGAAGAAGAAAGCCCACCAAAAGCCTCCCCCAGCCCCAAGAGCACCCAAATGGGGAGCAGATGATGGAAGGAGGCAAAACTCACTGGGAATAAAAGATTGCTTCCCTCTTTCCCTTTCTTACTTCTGCAGTGACAAAATGGGACTTCTCTTCCTCTTTCCTCATGTACCTTCATTATTATACAATTCACATCTACATGGTGTAAAGTGGGCCTTTTCACAAACTTTGCATCAGCCCAAGCAATGAGTGTAATTATTCTGCTGAAAATGAAAAAAGCATTGCAAGTGATTTTCACACATAAACAAGGAACTTGAGGGAAGATGAGCCAGAACGAATAAGAGCTGGAAAAAAGTCACTCCCACCACAGGGTCAGTCACCTGACTTTCATAATTGTTGGAGAGGAGTGGGGCACACCTTGGAGACTGTTCCTCAAAAACAGCCATGAGTCTCCAGTCTCATTTCCTGGAAAGGAATTTTGGTCTTCAGTGACTTGTGACACAGACATTAGTGCTCTCTACAGCCCAACCCAAGAAAGGAAGGAATCTTATGCAGAGACAGGCTTAGTTTTGTTTTAATTTTTAATTTTTTTTAATGCTTATTCATTTTTGAGAGACAGAGCATCAGTGGAGGAGGGGCAGAAAGAGACGGAGATGCAGAATCTGAAGCAAACTCCAGGCTCTGAGCTGTCAGCACAGAGCCCCACACGGGGCTCTAACTCACTACATGAGATCATGACCTGAGCCAAAGTCCTACGCTTAACCAACTAAGCCACCCAGGTGCCTTGGGAAGAAACAAGTTTTGAAATAAAGAAAAATACCAGAATAATGACAACTTACCATTCTGCATCAAACTTTCAGAAGTGTTTTCATATTCAGCCTACCCTGTGATTTGTCAGGAATGAAAAAGAGAGAATGCAATATGGCAGTTAAGATTTCCAAGTAAATTTGGGGTGCCTGGGTGGCTTAGTCGGTTAAGCGTCCGACTTTCGCTCAGGTCATGATCTCGCGGTTCATGGGTTCAGGCCCTGCGTCGGGCTCTGTGCTGACTGCCAGCTCAGAGCCTGGAGCCTGTTTCAGTCTGTGACTCCCTCTCCCTCTGACCCTCCCCTGCTCACGCTGTCTCTCTCTCTCTCTGCTAGAAATAAATAAAACAAAAAAAATTTAAAAAAAAAAGATTTCCAAGTAAATTTATATTCAAACTGAGAGATAATCTCAGAATCTGATTTGTAAACAAAATTCTGAGTGATGCTTTCAAAATGACACCAAGACTCTCAAAAGTCTAAACTAATAATATCTATTGCTATATGTGTCTGTTTTAAGGAGTTTGGGGCTATCTTTCAAGTATATGTGTATGAAATACCAATAAAGATGTGGTTGTCAGCTCTATGAGCTTCTATGTCTACATTTTATAAGTAGAAGGAGGAGGAATTAATAAATCATAACTAGAGAATGATACAAAAATTAATTTATATAAATGTCCATGCTAATGTATCCTGTACACTAGAAAAAGTATTAAAAACTATCTCATCTCATCTCCCCTACCAGTTCTAGGTAAATAAATAGCAGTAATGAACTATACATTTTTACTTTACTGTACTTACAAAGATATAACAAAAGAAAACTGTGTCTAGAATGTGGTAAATAATTATGAACCAGAAGTACAAGTGAAGAAACTTCTAGAAAATAGGATCATTACATAAAATGGAAGGGGCCTAGTTAAATTTGAATTTCAGATGAACAATAAATCATTATTTAGTGTTAAGTGTCCCAAATGTTGCATGAGACATTGTTATACTAAAACAAGTAAGTTGTGTTCATCTGAAGTTCAAATTTAACTGAGAGTCCAGTTTTGTTTTGCTTTTTTCCTAAATCTGACAGCCCTAACCAAAAATCTGCATGGGACTACACTGTTTTAGCTTAGAGAGCCACCAAGACATTGCCAAATTTATCCTACGCACTGGACCTTCCACTGTATTGTGTGTCTATGTTTGAACAGATAGTATTTTTTATTTTTTTACATCTTTTATTTTTGAGAGAGAGAGAGACAGAGCTTGAGCAAGGGAAGGACAGTGAGCCAGGGAGACAGAGAATCAGAAACAGGGTCCAAGGTCTAAACTGTCAGTATACAACCCGATATGGAGCTCAACCTATGAACCGTGAGGTCATGACCTGAGTCGAAGTCAGAGACTTAACTGACTGAGCCACCCAGGTGTCCCTGAACAGATAGGTTCTGTCTGCACCATCATTCAAACATCAAGTTCCTCTTTGATCAACTGTAGCACCATCCTTGCTGTTGTATTATTGGGGCTCCATTACTTCACATTTCTTTTCCTTAGTCTTTTTGCTTGTGAAAGTTAGGATAGTATATACCTCGTAAGTACCATGAAGTAATTGAAATATTATCCATGTCATGCGTAGTACAATACCTGACAAGTAATATTAAACTTAGTAAGGTGTAGGGATTAAGAGAGAGGGCTCTGGAACTGGATATTCTGGATTCAAAGCCTGAATGCATTCCTAAACACTGGGGCTTAGCCATGTGGCCTAAGGCAAGTTACGACGCTTCCCCTTGCTTCAAGTTCTTCATTTGAACTTAAGGATAATGATAGTAAATTTTTCATAAGGCTGTTATGAAATTTAAAGAATCATTGCACATATAGCCCTGACTTTGAACTTCATAATAATTTGATGATGATGAATTTAAATAATTACCACTCTTGAGGATTTCAAGAAATACTTGTGAATTAACGAATTAAATGCACAATTTGCAGCCCAACATTGCTAAATGTGTTGGATATACATTGCATTCACACTTTAAATTGTTGTGTCAAAGTTTTGCCTTTTACTTTGGATTTTGTGCTACAAATCACTTCTTCAATTCCAAGCTCTACCAGCATTAGAATAAAAATTCACATGTAAATAGTAGCTATGTTTACTAAAACATTTGAAATATAAATTTAGCAGGACTATATATTCTCTCACTTGGCTTGAAATTACTAATGCAGTGCTTGTTTATAAACTCTCAGATCTTTTTTTTTAAAACAATTTTCCTATCTCTTCCATAAATATAATACCAATCCTGGAGCCTATAGACTGATTTGATTGAAAGATGTTTCTACCTAAAGAAATAAAATGTCCAATTAATGAAATTTCTAGAAAATAGTAATGCCCTGGCAGAAGTGCTCATTTTTACTTGTATCTAGTGGTGTTGACTATGATCCCATTAAACAATCCCTGAAGCAAAAACAAAGGCTTTAAAATAAAGTTGAATAAGGGCACCTGGATGGCTCCATTGATAAAGTATCCAATTCCTGATTTCAGTTCAGGATGACCTCAGGTCATGGGATCGAGGCTAGCCCCACATTGGGCTTTGCTCTGAGCATGGAGCCTGTCTGGATTCCTGGATTCTCTCTCTCTCTCCCCGCCCGCCCCCCCCCCCCCGCCTTCGCCCTTCTCCTCTGCTCATGGTCTCACTCAAAAAATAAAGTGAAGTTGAGTAGAGAGTAAGAAACTATGGTAGTTGTCTTCTACTCTCTTTACCTCTCTAAAATATGTCTGTTTTTAAAAAGTAAAATGAAATACCTCAAAAGACAATAACAGAGCAATAAAATCAATATGCAGTCTGAATTAGCTACATCTATACAACCATATTAACTAGTATACACTGATTTATGCCACAGGAACAAATTAAATACAACCACAGTTTACTTCTGATTCATCTAAAGGTTAGTGCAAGCCAGTGAAGGCTCCTGTTCCTATATACTCCTTTGGGGGTCCCAGCAGGTAAAGAGTCCACTTTGGAACTCACAGTGGCAGAAGAGTAGAGAGCTTCCATCTGTCTCAAAATGCCTTAGCCCAGAATGACAAGGTCACTTCCTCTCCAACCTGTTGGCTAGAAAGTCATATGATTGCATGTAACTGGAAGAGAGGCCAGAATGTGAGAAAGCACAAGAATGCTTGGTGAACAATAAGTGTCCCTGCTAAGAGGCAACTATCATCAAATAGTCAAGTGCAACTCTGGCCATCGCAACTCTTCTGAAAGACATGAAGTTCCCAGTAACAAAAGCCTGCCCTTTCTTCACAATATACAATCACTGTTCCACCTCCGCCCCCAGTCAGTCAAGATAAAAAGTGAACGAGCTTATGGTTCAAGGAATTTAATTATTTTCTTCTAACCAGCTATAGTTGAACTTGTCAGCCATGTTGATATTGAGTAATTGCCTATATATCTTGTCTTTCCTCACAATTTGATTTCTTTTTGTAATGAAAGCTCAAGGAATTTGTTGTTTCCTTTAGTACAGATGTTCCTCATTTGATGTTATAAATGTGCTACTGAAAAGTTGTGCGTAAATCAGATTTTTATAAATTGAATCACATTCCCATTAACTTTATCTTTGCTTCTGCTTCACAGTAGCTCTGGACAATTTATCTTTAAATTAGTCTCAGTTTTATAAAGAAGAGTGACAGGTCAGAGGGTATTTCCCAACAGGCTAGGATAAGAATAGACCTTCCATCACCACGATATGGACTAGTTCTTCACACTGACATGTTATCGGAGTCCATTTAGGAAAAAGATACCCAGTTTTTGAAAACAAAAACAGAAAAGAAAGGAAAAGACTGTCAGAGAAATAGGTATGGGAGGAAGGAATTTCCTTCCATTTTAAGAGTATGCCATCCAGTAAATATCACTTAATCCAAGTGCATGTGACTTTTCTGTCACAAGCATGTTCAGCATGCTTGTAGAAAGCACTGGAATCTTTTTCATCAGATATAATGAGTCCTAGTCAAACAAGTTAGCAACCAGATTTCATGGACCTACTTGATGAAAAAGAACAATTCACATAGAAATAAAGAAAAGGAAGGAGGTGTCAAAAAGAAGTGGGCGAGGTATTTGATCATTTGTCCAGATATATGTTCCTGCACTAATTTTGTTAACTAAACCCTGAAAAGAAAAAACTAAACAAGACTTTTTATTGAAAACCGGATAGTACAATTCTCTTATCTTTCCTCTCTTTGCCTTTTTCTTTCCAATGATTTGCTACAGTCTCTGGTGATTCGGAGAATAGTCAGTACAGCACGAAAGAGCTTTCTTTATCTGTTATGTTATTCTGAGTTGTTTTTTCTTTATAGCCCAACTTTATTCCGATGGCCATTCACTGATCCACAGCAATCACAGACTCATAAAATCTTAGGGTACAGAAGGACTTAAAAAACCACTAATCCTCTTGTGTGCATTCTGAGCCATATCGCATGAAACTAAGAGGAAATATCAGTGAAAAGTAAAAAGTCCAGAGGATGTGTAATGCAGAGCACAAATGCCTTTGTGGGCAGAGAGAAGAGTTAAGAAGATACTGAATAACTATTGAAATTAGAAACCTAGTAAGTCTCTTTTTGCTTTTCCAGTCCTATTGTTGTTCTGTGGATATCCCATACCTGTACTGATCCCAGAATGTCATGACATAGCCCTCTCTCCAGTTATATGTATATTAACTATGCTACTGTTCTGTAGGACAAATTGCTACTCGATACATATTAAATGTAATGTAGATGCTTGAGAATGGTAGTGTCTTGTCAGGATCAACACCCAGCTTTAGAAATTGATTTAAAAAAACATGAAAAGAGAGATTGGGGTATCTGGGTGGCTCAGTTGGTTAAGCGACCAACTCTTGGTTTCAGCTCATGATCTTCGTGTGGATCCTGCTTAGGATTCTCTCCCTACCTCTCTCTGTCCCTCCCCCATACCTTTCTCACTCTCTCTCAAAACAAATAAACATTATAAAACAGAGTTATCCTTACAAATTAAGGAAAGTCCGGTATTAAATTTTCAAGGATTTAATTGTTTGATTGGGACCAGAAATCAGACAACAATTTTAGAAGCAAAGTAGAGGGCTAACCTGTGAAAGAATGAGAAACTCAGGGAGAAACTAAGAGTCCCTTATAGCCTAAGAAGTTCTCTGACACTCAGGACAATGCTTTGAGAGCCCCTGGATTTGTAATTTGCTACTTAATTTCAAGTATATAGAACAATACATCTTGTGAAGGAATATAAACACAGACAATAAATGCTTATTAAACATACAAGAAAGAGGGCAGAAGGGATGATAAGAGGCAGGCAATCCACTCCATCAGTGAATCCAAAAGGGACTTCCCTCTGAGTCTTGCAGTTGTGGGAGGACTCTGAAATCCTAGTGGCTTCTGATGGCTGCACTGAGCAGATGTGCAGAGTTGTTTACTGCAGTAGTGTCTACAGACCCCACGCAGGGTAGATTGCCAAGGACTTTGTCGGGTAGGAGAATAATCAGGGACTCTACAGACTTAAGGGGACAGGAGAATCTGAGATAGAACATAGGATGTGTCTGTTTCATCCTTCTGTGGATCAGTGACTCAATTAAGAACATATCAAAAATGCAGATCCTAACTTACTCCTAGACATTGTTTTCAGAGGTAGGGATAGAACTTAGGAACTCGCATACTTAACAAGCTGCGCAAGTGACTGTGATGAGATGGACCACAGAGTACACTTTGAGAAGCACAGCTTTGAAGAAAGGGGCATGAAAACAGCTTCTCATTGCATCCGAACAGAAGAGAGGTAGGGCCAAGACATAACAAGGGAGGGCAACAAAGCCAAGTCCACACATAGACCTGACCCAGATATTGGTAACAAACCAGACTTCCAAGTAAATTTGACAGACTCCAGGCCCCATCAATATATCTATGTAAATGAATTAGATAAAGGTACGAAAGGATTTGAATTTTCCTAACAGTTACATCAAATCTGTTATCACGTATCTGTAGAAATCACCTAAATTAAGTGAGAATATCACTTTGTATATAGAAATCATTCACACAAATGGGTTTTAAAAATGCTCACATTCTCACAGCTTCAAATGCATGCCGCCCTAGTTTAAATATATTGAAAAACATGTCTTTGTGCAAATGACGTACACAGGAAACATACTGCTTTATGTCCTAAGATGTGCGAAATATCTTTTTTTAAATATACTTTTTAAGTTTATTTATTTATATTGAGAGAGAAGAAATGTAATTGGGGGAGGAGGAGGAGACAGAGAGACAGAGAGAGAAAGAGAGAGAGAGAGAATCCTAAGCAGGCTCCGCACTGCCAGCATGGAACCCAAGAACCATAAGATCATGACCTGAGCCGAAATCAACAGTAGGATGATTAATCAACTGAAACACCCACGCACCCTCAAAAATATATTTCTAACTCTATCTCCTCCAATTGTAAGACCTCCTTTCCCCATCAAGGAAGTCTTCATAATTCTTCTAAAGTCATTAAATACTTTCCATCTTCAGCATGACATCAGTTCCTCTCCCTTCTACTCCGACAATCAATGCCTCAGCAGGACGACTGCTCAATGTCCCTCCTGATGCTGGTGCATCAGTCACGTTGTGCCAGTACCACGAGGCACGGAAGCTGGCCCTCTCACGTGGAAAGAATCACGTCCGCCTCGACCCTCAGATGACTTTGTGTCATACTCTGCCACAATGATGCCAAATGTTAAGCTGCAAGGGAAAATTTTCTCTAAATACTGAGTGTGAAAGCCACCGTGTCTGTTCCTTCCTTCATTCCCACTTTTCCTCAGACTCAGGCCAGAAAACATGGGAGCTGTTCAGAAAACTAACCTTGAAAAACACTCCCCTCTCTTCCAAACATCCCATCCCAGAGCAAAGATTATCTTTCTCTATCTTCCTGTGCTATCCACATACTCTGGCGCAGTTTTTTAAATGGGATTCTGGAAACTTCTGGATCAGATTTCCAAAGCTACTTGTGAAACAGGAAGACTCTCAAGTACCATTCCAAGAGGCTGGCTCAGAATCTCTGGACTGGATCAAGGAATTTGGCTTATGACAAAGCATTCCAGGTAATAATTATACATTCTAAGCTTTATGATCCTTTAGAGTTGTGCAATTAGCTCATTCTACCCAATGGTTGTATTTCACTTGGCACTTTATATGAGCAATTAATGTCTCCTTAAAATTTGAGACTTAGATATAATTGCAATGGTCTCTCTGAACCAGTTAGTCTCAGTTGGGATTGGTCAGAAAGGATCTAGAAATTTTAAAAGGCTTTATTTGTACTTGTAGAAAAACATTATTTTATAATTGCTATTTGCTCTGATGTTGTTTCTGTCACATTTGCTTGAAAAAATGGTAAAAAAAAAAATGGGTCCCTCTCTTAGAAAATTTCAATAGACATCTATAAACCAATAATGAAGCACCAGAAAGAGAAATCAGAAATTGATCCCATTTACAATTGCACCAAAAACCATAAAATACTTCGGAATAAACATAACCAAAGAGGTTAAAATCTATACACTGAAAACCCTAGAAAGTTTATGAAAGAAATTGGAGAAGACACACAAAAAAGGGAAAATATTCCATGCTCATAGATTGGAAGAACAAATATCGTTAAAATGTCGATACTACCCAAAGCAATCTATATATTCAATGCAATCCCTATCAAAACAACACCAGCATGCTTCACAGAGCTAGAACAGACAATCTTACAATTTGTATGGAACCAGAAAAGACCCCGAATAGTCAAAGCAATCCTGAAAAAGAAACTAAAGCTAAAGGCATCACAATTCTGGACTTCAAGATGTATTACAAAGCTATAAGCATCAAGACAGTATGGTACTGGCACAAAGACATATCAGTGGAACAGAATTGAGAACCCAGAAATGGACTCACAAATGTATGACCAGCTAATCTTTGACAAAGCAGGAATGAATATCCAATAGAATAAATACAGTCTCTTCAGCAAATGGTGTTGGGAAAACTGGACAGTGACATGCAGAAGATTGAACCTGGATCACTTTCTTACACTATCTACAAAAATAAACTCAAAATGGATGAAAGACCTAAATGTAAGACAGAAAGCCACCAAAATCCTAGAGGAGAAAGCAGGCAAAAACCTCTTTGACCTCGGCCACAGCAACTTCTTACTAGACACATCTCCAGAGGCAAGGGAAACAAAAGCAAAAATGAACTGTTGGTATTGGGACCTCATCAAGATAAAAAATCTTCTTCACAGTGAAGGAAACAATCAGCAAAGCTAAAAGGCAACTGATGGAATGGGAGAAGATATTTGCAAATACCTTATCAGATAAAGGGTTAGCATCCAAAATCTATGAAAAACTTATCAAACTCAACACCCAGAAACAAGTAATCCAGTGACAAAATGGGAAAAAGACATGAAAAGACACTTCTCCAAAGGAGACATCCAGATGACTAACAGACATATGAAAAGATGCTCAACATCACTCATCATCAGGGAAACACAAATCAAACCCACGATGAGATACTGCTGCACACCTGTCAGAATGGCTAAAATTAACAACTCAGGCAACAACATATGTTGGTGAGGACACTGAGAAAAAGGAATCCTTTTACATTGCTGGTGAGAATGTAAACTGGTGCAGCCACTCTGGAGAACACTATGGAAGTTCCTCAAAATAACTAAAAATAGTTTGGAGTGTCTTCATTGGCTCCTCTGGTATGGAGCTGATATCACACAAGTAACAATGAGAGGTTGGACAGTAGCTCACATAGCTGCAATCAGAGGCCAAGATGCTTGTATGCAGGCTCTCACAATCAATGGGGCAAATCTGGCAACTCAAGATGATCATGGACGTACTCCTTTACACCTTGTTGCAATACACGGACATTCTTTCACTTTACAAATAATGCTTCAAAGCGGAGTGGATCTCAGTGTGGCTGATAAGAGAGAATGGAAACCTGTGCACTATGCAGCTTTTCATGGGAGGCTCGGCTCTTTGTAACTTCTAGTTAAATGGGAATGTGGCATAGAAGATGTGGATTACAATGGAAACCTTTCAGTTCACTTAGCAGCCATGGAAAGTCACCTTCACTGTTTAAAATTCCTATCAGTAGAATGAACACCACCACACAGGCTCTAAAAGCCTTCAATGATAATGGAAAAAATGTACTGGATTTGGCCCAGAGTTTCTTTAAGCAGAACATTTTGCAGTTTATCCAAGGGACTGAGTCTGAAAAAAGTGATCCAAAAGATCAGGAAACCTTAGCATTTCCAGGTCTTGTGGAACTCTACATGACCCTACAACGCAGCAATTGCGCTACTAGGTGCAATTTATCCAAGAGATACAGGTGTGCTATTTTGAAGGGGCACATGCACCCCAGTGCTTAGAGCAGCGCTATTAACAATAGCCAAAGAATGGAAAGAGCCCAAATATCTATTGATGAATGTATAATACACACACACACACACACACACACACACACACATCACAATGAAGTATTACACGGCAATTAGAAAGAATGAAATCTTGCCAGTGGATGGAACTAGAGTGCATAATGCTAAGCAAAAGTAGACAGTCAGAGATAGACAAATATCATATGACTCCATTCATATGTGGAATTTGAGATGTAAAACAGATGAACATAAGGGAAGGGAAACAAAATAACATAAAAGCAAGAAGATGGACAAAACGTAAGAGACTCTTAAATATAAAGAACAAACTAAGGGTTGCTGGAGGGGTTGAGAGTGAGGGGATGGGCTAAATGGGCAAGGGACATTAAGGAAGGCAGTTGTTGGGGTGCCTGAGTTGGTCAGCTGGTTAAGCATCTGACTTTGGCTCAGGTCACTATCTCACAGTTTGTGGGCTTGTGCCCTGCGTTGGATTCTGTGCTGACAGCCAGGAACCTGGAGCCTGCTTTGGATTCTGTGTTTCCCTCTCTAACTGCTCCTCCCCGATTCGTGCTCTGTCTCTGGCTCTGGCTCTCTCTCTTTCTCTCAAAAATAAATAAAAACATTTTAAAAAAAGGAAAACACTTGTTGGGATGAACATTGGGTGTTATTTGTAGGGAATGAATCACTGGATTCTTCTCCTGAAATCATTATTGCACTATATGATAACTAACTTGGATGTAAATAGAAGAAAGAAAGAAAGAAAGAAAGAAAGAAAGAAAGAAAGAAAGAAAGAAAGAAAGAAAGAAAGAAAGGAAGGAAGGAAGGAAGGAAGGAAGAAAGGAAGAAAGAAAGGAAAGGAAGGAAGGAAGGAGAGGAAGGAAGGAAGGAAGGAAGGAAGGAAGGAAAGAAAGAAAGAGAAAGAAAGAGAAAGAAAGGAAGGAAAGAAGGAAGGAAGGAAAGAAAGAAAGAAAGAAAGAAAGAAAGAAAGAAAGAAAGAAAGAAAGAAAGAAAGAAGAAAGAAAAATAAAATTATAATAATCATGGCATTAGATTGGTTCAAAAGTTTATCTACTTTATTTCTTAGGGTAAAACCACATACCAAAGTTAGCAGTATATCACCAAGGATTTAGCTAATAAAAGAAAGAAAGCTGATGTTGGATAAAAAAATTGGTGTCTTCCTATTAGTCAATAGCATGGACATTGTCTGAGAGTGAGGTAGATAGTTTATGCCCAAAACTTCTTAGAAAACATGAGTGCTATTTTTCTAGCTCAAAAGAGACGTGGTAGCATTGACTGATATATAACAGAGCTTTTCCAGGGCTTTAGCAACATAAAATCTAAAGCTACCATGGGACCACGTCAGCTACAATTTAGGAAAATTGAATAGGGTAGACCCTCTTTAGAAAGAAGCAACATTTCATACTGACACGTTTAGAGAGGATGCTTAGCCTTATGCAGATGGTATCCCTGGTTGAAGGACCCAGTGTGAAACAGGGCACTGCTGTAGAAGTTCTCAGGCCAGGGAAGGTAGAAATTCTCAGTTTCAGATAATCCAAGATATGGGTCAAGAACGTTCCAGGTTCAGTTCCTTGGTATGGAAATAAAATTCATATCAAGAAGTAAATACAGGAGAACCAGGACAAGGTTCCAATTCCAAATGGAATGAGAAGCCTAAGCAGCCCGTCTGCCATATGGTAAGGGTGACTAGATAGGAAGACATCACCTATTTTCAGAGGAGAACGAGAAACAGTGGCATAGAAACAGCTGACTAGGTTCACCCGATGAATGAAGATGGAACTCCTAATATAAAAGCAAGCACTGTTGTTTCTCTCTGGCTCAGAGTTTGGACACAGCTAAGCCTGTAGGATGTGAGTGTTTCATTTTAGATGATTTGGGGTTGTTAGGAGATTTCAGGTAGGTGGCAAATTGATTTTTGCGGGAATATCACTAAAATAGTTCTAAACCAAGAGCAAACTTTTCTCCCCAATCTAAAGAGAAGGCCTGGAGAAGGAAAGGGGGTTCAAGTGACTAAGTGACTCTCTGATATGACTGAGGCAAACAAGAATATGTGATCCCTGGGTATGCTTAGCCATCGAGAGGAAAGCTCCCAAAAGTAATACATTAATACTTTTGGAAATTGGAAATAACTTACTGATGAGAATAAAATCTCCAGCACCAGGAAGATTTCAAAGAAAAAATTTTCAAAACAGAAAAGACCACAGAAACTGGAGAACTATTTCCTCATATGTTGCAATATTGAGAATTGGGAGAAACATTTGTCAGTGTTTACATAACACTGTCCAAAAGAGAGTGGGTAGCCAATTAACATAATATCTTTATCAGCAGAACGGAGTTAAGAGGCATGAGGGGCGCCTGGGTGGCTTAGTCGGTTAAGCGTCCGACTTTCGCTTAGGTCATGATCTCGCAGTTCGTGGTTTCGAGCCCCGCGTCGGGCTCTGTGCTGACTGCCAGCTCAGAGCCTGGAGCCTGTTTCCGAGTCTGTGACTCCCTCTCTCTGTGACCCTCCCCTGCTCATGCTGTCTCTCTCTCTCTCTCTCTCTCCTAGAAATAAATAAAACATTTAAATAAATAAATAAATAAATAAAAGAGGCATGAAAATATTTTGTAATCTGAAAGTCCACAGGTTTTTTAAGTATCCTTCACATTGTGCAGACTTGTGCCATGTAACCGAGCAAGGCCCTTCATGGATCCCTCAGAAAGGCTACTCACTTCCAATACAACCTCTGGTTATTCATGTCTTTTCCCCAGGTGTCTTGTTACCTCAGATGTAGCTAACATTTCTTATGTATCCTTTAAATGCCACGGGTTCAGCTGAGAATTTTAATATACATTATTTCATGTAATATTCTAGTGTGTTTTGTTGTATATTCTTTTATACTGTGTTCAGTAATAAGTCCTACTCCATATAATAAATTAATAAATTGTCACAATGCTTTATAAGATCAATCTGTTGAATTTGAAAAGTGAATCTGTTCCATGGCACCTAATTACTCTTTCAAACTTTGTGGATTCTATCCTGTAGGAAAATGAACTCTTAACTAAAACAATCCCTCGAAACCACCTAAACCAGCTCACCAATGACATCCATACTTTTTCCATATTTACTTTTTACAAAATGTATCATTCAAAAGAAAAGCCCAATTTGTATTAGAATAACTAAAAGCCTTTCCTTGAGACATTAAAGAAAAAAATCCACTTATTCTTTAAAAGGGTTCAAAGTTTATTTCTTTTCCAGATAATTCTCTGTGGATTGTATGATTCCTCTAACTTTCTTTTATTTTTTTAATAAATTTTTAATGTTTTATTTATTTCTGAGAGAGAGAGAGAGAGAGAGAGAAAGAGAGACAGCGTGAGCAGGGGAGGGTCAGAGAGAGAGGGAGACACAGAATTTGAAACAGGCTCCAGGCTCTGAGCTTGCTGTCAACACAGAGCCAGATACGGGGCTCCATCCCACAAACCGTGAGATCATGACCTGAGCCAAAGTCGGACTCTCAACCGACTGAGCCACCCAGGCGCCCCAGTTTTCTTTTAAATAAGGAGCCATTATTGAGCAGATCCCTGAGCCCAACAGAGAAAAATCTTCATCTTACCTTTACTTGCCTTTCGTACCAAGACCCTATCTTGGGAGAAATGTAACAACCAGAGGTAATGCACAGCAGAAGGGCGTGATAGGATAATGGAAAGAAAAATGTTGTTTATACATCTTCAGCCGAGAAAGACAGCACATATTAATAAAGCAACCATAAAACACTTTCAACTT
Source organism: Proteles cristata cristata (assembly GCA_017311185.1). Taxonomy (NCBI): domain Eukaryota; kingdom Metazoa; phylum Chordata; class Mammalia; order Carnivora; family Hyaenidae; genus Proteles; species Proteles cristata. The sequence continues at coordinate 908,614 of JAESUZ010005128.1, read as the reverse complement.
CTTCAAATGAAAGAACTGCATAGAAAAAAAATGTGATTTAACGAAAAATCTTTTAATAAATACCAGCACTGGATTATTAAGATGGCAGATAAGAGCACTTAATAAAACACGTGTCAAGCAAAATCCAGGCCAGGATCATTTGAGATAAAATAGACTTATTATCATGCAATCTATAAAAGATTAATGAAACCTTTAATGCAAAGCATTAATGGAGCTGGCTGCATCCTGACCTTACCTAGACTTTTTTAGGACTTCTGCAGTCTTAAGTAGGAAGAATAGCTTTATTCAAGAAGGTTCCTTTTCCTTCTAAAATTTGTTCACATTTAAGAAAATGCAGATATATGGGCTTTTCCCTTAACATATAGTGCTGTTATCATTCATATATAATTGTCCATAAAACTCCTTGAAAAGTCTATTAATCTCTTCAGTATCCATGAACTTAATACCATAATTGTTCTTAACTGTAGCTATAGTCGAAGAACTGCTTGCCTGTTTTCTTGCTAATAACCCACTGGTTTTATGACTGAATTGAAATAAAGCCAGTTCTTCTAGCAATAAAGGTGAGGGTGACCCAGATGAATTAGATAATTGGCTTCACAGCCTATTGATCTTCTATTTGAGGTCTTCTAGGTCTGAATATTTTCTCTTTACTAATAGAGCTTCGCATTTTTTTTTTTCCAGTTGCTAAGAGAAGTAGCTGGAGTCTAAAGAATATTAGGGAAAAAATTGAGGGCAGGATAATATGAAAACCTGGCAGGGCTCAAAAGTTTTTTCAGTTTCTGACATCAAGATGGCATTTTCCATTACAAAACATAGAACCTATAGCTTAACAAGTAACTCATTCACTCACGCAGGTGGATTGTTACAGTGTCTTGTTCACTGTGTTAGACCTGAAGACTGAAAAAAGAAATTAGTCCTGCAGAAACTCAGAGTTTGGTGAGAAGAAAGGCACATATACAGATATTTAAATATCACTCATACAGTAGAAGAATGCATAGGTTATTATGAGAGCAGAGATAAGAAAAATCCAGCCCAGCGTGAGGGAAAAGAGTAGAAAAATGCAGATGCACAGAATATGCCTTGCAGCCTGAAGTGCAGTCTCAAGTTAAGATTTCCTGCTACAAAAAGTGAGAATCCATTAAGGCTCCTTGCCTTTGCCCAAGAGAAAGGACACCTCAGTCATTGAAACTAGAACAACAAAAATCAAGATATTAGTGATTGAAACAAATGTGCAGTTGAAGTGGGCATTTTAAGGGAATTAGAGAGTTGGCATGGTATGAACAATAGGAAAGAGGGTAGGGATTTAAAATTTCATGGCAAAACTTGCAGAAGAGTAATTGGAATTGGAATCATAAAGATCATTCTAGAAAATGCAACAGTGTACAACCAATCTGACCTTCTGTCAATCACTTTCTTTGAGACCTGCAATTTGCATTTTGTTCCAGCCTTGAGGTCCTTCTTACGGGAATTTCTTCCCCTTCTCTTCCACCAATAATCTTCTTCCTGTATGAGATATTGTGATTTATAATAAGAAATATAGATTTGATCTTTGTCCACATTTCTGACACAGAGCTCCTGAATCCCTTGAAATTTCCTAAGTGGTAAGAACTGTAAAGGTGTCTTTTGTTATGTTCTTGAGGTGACTTTTGGACCATGCCTAAGAAGGGGGCTGGCTCTCAGGAGCCAACCATGTGATTAAAGAGTTGAAATTTTCAATCTCACTTTCCATCCCATCACTTAACTACCCCTGCACTTCCCCAGGGTCGGGGTGGGGGAATTGAGATTAAGTCCAATCACCAAAATCCAACGATTTAATCCCTTGTGCTTATGTAATGAAGCCTTCATAAAAACCTAAAAGGATACGATTCAGAAAGCTCCTGGGTTGGTAAACACATGGAGACTTAGGGAGGGTGGCATGCTCTGAGGGCATGGAAGTTTCATGCCCTTTCCCACAAACCTTGCTCTATGCACCTCCTCTGCCTATTCCAGAGTTATATCCTTTTATAAAAAAAAAGAAAAGAAAAGAAAAGAAATGCAGTGAACTCGTAAGATGTTTCTCTAAGTTCTGTGAGCCACTCTAGCAAATTAATTAAACCCAAGAAGGGAGTTATGAGAAGCTCTGATTTAAAGTCAGCTGTCAGAAGTCCAGGTAACAACCTTCATTTGCCATGGGCATCCTGTGTTGGAGGAGGGTCATTGGAACCTCTAATCTGTTACTGCTCAGCCGGAAGCCCTGGGCTTGCAACATGTGTCTGAAGTGTATGTGTTTGGAAAGAGGGAAAGGGGGTAGTCTTGTAGGACCGAGCCCATAACCTGTGGTGTCTGATGCCATCTGCAGGTACATAGTGTCAGAATTGACCTGGATCACATGACACCACACTTGTGTCCAAGAATTGCTTGGTGCTGTGGGGATACTCCATATATATTGGAAATTTGGTGTAGAGCCTTTTTACTGTTCTTGTTGATGATCCAGCTCTAGATTTAGTCTCTTATTCTGTTTTGGCTGCTATAACCAAATACCATAGACTTGATGGCTTATAATCAACAGAAATTTATTTCTTACAGTTCTGATAGTGTTGGATGCTGGAAAGTCCAAGATAAACTTGCTGACAGATTTGGTATCTAGTGAGAACTCTTTTCCTGGTTCATAGCCAGGCTTCTTCTTGCTGTGTCCTCCCATGGCACAAGGAATAAGGGAGCAACTGTGATCTCTTTAATAAGGCATTGCCCTCATGACCCAATCATCTCCTAAGAGCATCACCCCCAAATTCTATAATACTGGGAATTAGGTTTCAGCATAATACTTGGGGCAGATGAAACATGAACATTCAGTCTATAGTATTTGCCTTTCCACAAAGCCTGCAGACTATTCTAGCCACCACTGATCTTTCCATATAACCTAGCCATTTGATTCACAAGATTTTAGAATTGGTCCAGGAGATTTCTATATGCACCCTATTCATTTCACATATTAGAACAAGAAAACCCAATGAGTTTCAATGACTTGCCCAAGATGTGCCCAATCCCACAAAAAAATCCTTTAAGGAAATATTTAATGTGTTAATTCCTTTGTGGCAAGCTTACATGGAACTAACTGAAATTGAAAAATGTATTTCTATATTATTTCAAATATAAGCACAAAGATCCAGGAAGTATTGTGGGGTTCACAAGATCAGCTTAAAAACTCAAAGATCACTGGGGTTCCTGAGTGGCTCAGTTGGTTAAGCATCTGGCTCTTGATATCAGCTCAGGTCTTGATCTCAAGGGTACGAGTTCAAGCCCCATGTGGGTGCCAGTGTTGGAGCCTGCTTAAAAAATTAAGAAAAAAAAATTGAAAATCTCTACATATATACTTGTACACTCTACTAATACCTATCTGCAGTTTGGCATTTTTCTACCCCTTCTTCCAAAAAATAACTCCCAAGTTAAGAAGAAATTTATCTTCTACTTTCATACTTAACACTGCCAGATACAAGTAATACCTAATAAATTAACAATTTTATTCGACCTAGTTTTTAATAGGATAACATGTAGCCAGAAACCTTACAGTGTATTTATGTTTACATCCTCTTTACCTATTCAGATGGTTTGCTCATTTAAGTATACAAGCACTCACTTTTCTGAAATTAGGAAAAATACATTTTGTAGAGATGGTCAGATTCATCAACAGAATTTAGATTAGAAATTGCAGGAGCACCTGGGTGGCTCAGTTGGTTAAGTCTCTGACTTTGGCTCAGGTCATGATCTCCCAGTTCATGGGTTCAAGTCCTGCATGGGGCCCTGTGCTGACAGCTCAGAGCCTGGAGCCTGCTTGAGATTCTGTGTCTCCCTCTCTCTCTGTCTCTCCTCTGCTCACACTCTGTCTTTCTGTCTCTCAAAAATAAATAAACACCAAAAAAATTGAAAAAAGAAATTGCTGCCATCATGATGATAACAGTATTGTCCCTTGTTATATTCTAGTGTCGTAATTTACTCTTTGAGCCTGTTGCTATCAAGTTCATCCTGCCTGTCCAGCCTTGGACCACACTGCATCCACCACATCTGACATCAGTTTACAAAAGGAAGAGAAGAGCAATGCGAGGGGACAGCAAGATCCACCTTGTGTCCCCTCTCTACTTAGTAACTTATGTCAGAGCTCTATAAAAAGAGCACCATTCACAGAATCTGAAGATATTCTGGTCAAAAGGGAGACTAAGGGATCCAGAGCAAGAGGAGATGGTACACGTGTACACAGTCCATGATCACCCTGGTGGAGGCCAAGTGCCCAGCAGTAAGTCAATGACGAGCACCCTCTGGCTGCTTCACGGACAGAGGACGCCAATGAGCAGATCTGGGCCACAAAGGGAAGAATCTGTCAGAAGTGTGTGATGACACATTCTGAGGAATTTCCCAAAAAAATATCGGTGAAATTTTGAGAGGGTTTGGAGAGTAAGGCAGGTAAGAGTAGGAGTCAGGAAAATATGACTTTCCAATGTTAATGTGACAAAATTATGCCAACCCCCACCAGTAATATCTAGAGGACAACGTGGTCTTATAAAATGCTTAGTACATAAAAGAAATTTAATCAAAGGTAGATTTTGCTGAAAGTATTTATCATTCAACAAATATTTATTGAGAATCTAATATATGTCAGACACTGTTCTAGGCACTTGGGATAAGTCTGTGAACAAGAACAAAGATCCCTGTTTTAGCAAACATCTATGCTAGCATAAAGGAGGAAGATTTGTACTTTTTTCAATCTTATACTTCAAAATCAAACACTTTATCTATAAAAAATGTCCAACCACATTATGAAGGCACATTCCATGAGAGCAAGGACCATGCATGTGTTGTCCAGTGTTGCATCCTCAGCAAACTCCATGGTATCTGGAGAATGCTGGGTACTCAAAATCTGTTTGTTGAATAAACAAGACCAATTCTAAATTGTTTTGCCTGAGACGGTGTCACTATGCTTCATAACATGTGAGTTTTCTCAGGCCTCCTCAGAAAACATCTACTTTTATTACCATAGGAGGACTCAGAATAATAAGAGAACCAACCACTTGAAAATATAAGTTTGAAAAAATTACAAATCTCCCTCCTTTATTCTAGCACAGATGTTCCATAAAAACAGAGATCTTTGTTCTTGTCCGCAGACTTGTCCCAAATGCCTAGAACAGTGTCTGACACATATTGGGTTTTTTTATTTTTTCTTTATCAGCTAACTCCCATTCTATATCCAATTTTTAGGAAAAATAGTTTTTTATGTTGGATTTCCTTTCTGCATTCCTACGATTGTATAAAGGTGTTAACAAAAGTTGTCACATACCACAAGGTGGTTGGATCACAGATATATTCATTCCAGAAGACATTTCATGTAACGCATGTGCCACTGAGTCACATCGTGCACAAAGCAGTTAGGTTAAATACGGGTTAAGATACCTCAGTCATCAGTGGAAGAAAAGGGTTCCTCTGCCAAAGAAACCATTTATATCATAAGCAGCTAGCTAATTAGCAACCAAAATTTTAGCATGTTTCATTTTCTTCTAAGTTTTCTAGCTGAAAGAAAGGATAAAAAGAATTAGAACCACATCAAAAGAGCTGGTTGTCCTGAGGTAATTCACTCTGGGTGCTGAGCAAGTTAACATTCCTTGGGAATAGACTACAAAGTATCCACTACTGACACCAAGGACTGTTAAATCCTTCAAGAAAAAAAAAAAATCCAACCACTCTTTTGATGAGAATAACCCTGAAGGAACTAATAATAGAAATTGAGTAAAATATACTACTGATGTCAAGAAATCGATGTAATTTAGATCTTCTTTAAAGAGGAATATTAATAAAATATACCCTGAGATCACAGGATATATTTTTTATTACTTTGCAAAGATAAAACTTCATTAACAGGGACATAAAAAACTATAACAACATGTCAAGGAATATGGATATAATCAAATTAATTGAGATTATTTCACAATAGTGATAAATCAGGCATAGAACCTTACTAACCTTCGTTTTATTATTTACCCTACATTCTTTATGTACAAAGTCAAAAGTTGCTATTCTCACAATATTTCAGAGAAAGGTCATTAATATTAATAATTGTTTTATAGAATTCAATTGAAAAAAAAATGTGTTGAGCTTCCTACTCGCCGCAAAGAACAGGGCAATGTACTACAGAAGCTTCAAGAAATAGGAAGTAGTCTTTTCTCTCCAGGGGTTTGTCACCAAGAAGTGGGGAATGATGTGCATGAAAACAAATTAAGAAATCCTCATTTTAAATGGAGTTAGAAGCCCTGAAAAGAGAGTTCCTATACCGGTCCCACTTATTGCAGCTTGCATAACCATCAGGAAGAACAAAGATAATTATTTTGACAAAGGAATTTTTTTAATGTTTGTTTAGTTTGGGAGAGAGAGAGAGCTTGAGCACAAGTGAGGGGAAGGGCAGAGAGGGAGAGACTCCCAAGCAGGCTCTGTGCACTCAGTGCAGAGCCTGACATGGGGCTGAAACCCATGAACCATGAGTTCATAACCTGAGCTGAGATCGAAGAGTCAGATGCTTAACCAACTGAGCTACTCAGGTGCCCATGGAAAAAGAATTTTCATGTGGGAATTTATCTCCTGCCTCTAAGAAAAAAAGGAAGATCTCTCCCTGCCCAGCAACAATCCACTAACCACCACCTGCAGCCAATAAGAAACCACTGCTACATTGAATTCTTGGTCTTCTCCAATAACATTTTGTTCAGAAAATCTCCCCAATTTCCTCCTAAGCCCTAATAAAAACTGACCTTCCAGTTGTCTCTTTGGACTCGGCTATAGCTAACCAAAGCTTGCTTGTCCTGAATTGTAATCCCTGCTTTTCCCAAGTGAAGTCATTTTTTTTTTTTACTTAAATAAAACTGTCTTTGTTCTATTTAAAGTTAGCACTTTATATGGCTAAGTAATATCATAAAAAAAGAGTGTAGATTATCACAGAAATGTTTTAAGGAGTACATACAACTACTAAGATTAAGGGAAATTTCGAGATAAGTGGTGGCGTTTGAGGAAGTTCTTGAAGTCAGGATAAGATTTTTGTATTCATAGCTGAGAAATATTCTAGATAGGACCATTTCAGCAAACATGGTTTAGAAGTTAAGACCAAGTGAAGGAAAATATGTGAACATGTTCTGATTCTACATGCATTCCCTTACAAAACTTGGATTTTACATGCATTGCTTTTGTAGAGCACTCCAATGGCCAATAACTACTTAGCACATCATCTAATTTTAACCTTACAATATTCAGGAATTACATGCAATCAGAAATTAGCATCTCCATCTTATAGCTAGATAGAGGAGACATCACCAAACTGAAACTCAAAAAGTACAAGAAATTTAACAAAGGCCATCAGGCTAGTGAGTGCACGATCCAGATTAGAAATTCTTAACACTGCCCCTTTACCTAAGTAAGGTGATGTGGACCAGATTCTTTATCTCTTCCTGAAGTTTCAGTTATCACCAAGTAAAAAATGTGGACAGGCAAGATAAAGTCATCTCTTACATTTGCCATGAAAACATTAAGGAAATGTTTCTCCATTTCCATAGTATTGATCTTGTCTTGTCTATTATGTGAAGGATTAGTTTCATTTTTAAAGAGAACAAAAGTTTCAAAAAAAACAATTCAATTATCATGAGGAAGGCCACTTTATCATCTATAAAAATGTGATTAAAAATACATTTTTCTCAGAGTTGTTTTGTGGGTTAAATTAGGTAATAAATGTGATATAGTACAAATCAATGGTCGATTAGTATATTCTTCTCTATCTGATGATAGTCTTAAAATTCAAGTTTCTGTAACATATTTCCTATACAACTTATATTATGTTATATCTACTAGTAGGTAACACTTTGAATGGACATAAATAAAAGTTGTTACTATGTACTCAGCTACAGTAAAAATTGTAGAATATGTCAAGGAAATACTCGACCCACTCAAATAAAGACCAAAAACTATAAAAGTTATTCAAATCATTATTCATTAAATACCCGAGTCAAAAAATCTCTGATAACTTTTTAGTGAAATAACACTGCCTACAGTCCTTTACTTTTGAGTCAACACTGACAAAATTTTTGCTTCCTTAAGTAAAACTGGTTTGAAAAAATTGGAAAATAATTGAAAACCAAAGGCAATTAATTAACCAAATGGTTAGCAGATTAAATTCATCATTTCATTATGCTGTCAAAGGAAAAAAATGCAAATCCTTACATTAGTAAGGAGAGACTATGATAAGGAAACTCTTGCAATAATGCAAGGAAGGGAGTTACTGCAATAAGAAGACTCAAAACGTAAGATCTGCAAATGTCTTCTGTGAAAGCAGAATGAGAAGGGATTTCTTTCATTGGGAAAAGTCAAACAACCCAGTGGAAAGAGCTGAGTGTGGATGAATGGAGTGAGCAGGTGGTATGATCTGACAGTTTAGAAGGAAATATTTTTCACCACGGTCATAAGATTCTCTGGTTGGGGACAGTAAGGGAGATTCACTCCATGTTCCCATGCCTGTTTAAGCTCAAAGGTAGGCAAAAGTTCTGGGGCCTGGAGAAGTTTGGTCAAGTCAAGTCAACAAGCATTTTATCCATATTGGTCAGTGAAGATAAGGAATTTGGCTAATCATTTATAAAACAAAGAATGAGAATTTGGAGGGTCTGTCTCTGGCTTTGTCGTAGGTAATAATCTATTCACAACAGAAGGCAACCAAATAAAACTAAACAAAGGAAAAAAACCCCACCAAATATCCACTCAAAAAAATTGCCTAGAACACAAAAGGGTGAGATTTGTTAACCATTACTATTTTCCAGAAGCACAGGGCTTAGGTAAAGTTCAACACTGTATGTGTTCATTAGGTCAGGAATCCAGGTAAGATATAGTGGAGAATGGATGGTCTATGCGCCATAATCTCTGAGTCCTAGGGGAAGATTTGAAGCCTAGAAGTGGCCTGATGGCGGAGACGGGAATCATCTGGCCCCTGGGCTCACTGACTTGAAGACGACGACTGCCAACTGGAGCATCTCTATGTGGCCTTTCCCTGCAGTTGATTTACTCACAGAACGGCAACCTCAAAGTATTCAGACTTCTTACATGGTGACTGAGGACTCCAAGCACAAGTGTTCAGATGAATAAGACAGAAGCTCCAATATCTTTTATGACTCAGCCTTGAGTATTACTTCCAGAGTACTCTACTGGCCAAAGGAAAGCAAAATAGCCACTTCTTAATAAAAGAATGACAAGACCATATCATAGAATAGCATGTGAGAGATTTTATTGCTACTTGGAAAATACAATCAGTCACAATCTTCAGATCTAAATTTATAAACATCACAGGAATACTTATGGGTAAAATATACAAGAAATAGCATTTTAAGTGAATATTGAGAAATAGAAACTATAATAAATACAATGCCAGACTCAATTTAATTTAAAGACAATTTTAATACCCCATATACATATTAAATTTTATAAAATTATGTAAATGTACATTTTCTCCTAAGAATAAAGGTTTACTGGAAATTAGTATGTCATAGCAGAAAGAAACCTAGGTTTGCTTTAAGGTAGATATACATAAAAACTCCAGCTTGGTCATAGTATTTACCTGTGGATGCATGTCCTACAGAATCAGGAATGAGGTAGGATGTCCACTATCACCAAAATAATTTAACATTTTACTAGCAAGAGATATATAAGACCCATTATTCAAAAAATGTAAGCCCTTCTAAAGGACAAAAACTAATACTTATGTAATTTTTAAAAAGTCATATCATGTTCTCAGGTAGGAAGACATAATAAAGACATAAATTACCCTACATGAATTCATGAATTTAGCACAAAAACAACAAAAATAAGATTTCAAGGGGAAAAAACAAACGAATTTAAAAGTTGATGTGTATTTAAAAAAAAAATAGCCAAGGAAAAAGGGAAAAATAATCTGAAAAGTAAAAGCAAAGGAGACAGAGAAGAATTTGTCCTACATAATATTAAAACATATGATAAAGCTCCTAATATTAACAGTGCAGCATTAGCTAAGCAGATAGTTGGTTCATAAAATTAGACTTTCACCTCATAATAAATTCAGTCAACATGGTTTATTTGGGAATACCCTGGGATAGGATGCAAAATATTTCATATAAACGCCTCATTTTGAAATTATATTAATACAGTGTTTTTTTATGTAAACAGCTAATGTTGACTAATTTAAGCCACTTTCATTCACAGCTGATCACACTTTCAGCATCCAAGTCCTTAAAATATCACAAGTTTCTGTTGAACATTACATACTAAATATATACTCTCTTACCCAAAATCATAAGGAAAATCTTTCAAATTAAATCTATTTGCACTGTTTGTAGGTTACCAAATAGCTCTGACAGCTGTTCTGGCTTTTATTTGGGATACTTTTACATAAGAATTTAATATTGGTGGGGCATCTGGGTAGTTCAGTCAGTTAAGCATCGGATTCTTGATTTCAGCTCAGGTCATGATTTCACAGTTTGTAGGCTGAGCCCGGTATAGGGCTCCATGATGACAGTGGGGAGCCTGCTTGGGATCCTTTCTCTTCCTCTCTCTCTGCCCCTCCCCACCCACACTCTCACACTCTCTTTCTCTCAAAAATAAAAATATTAATAATAATATCATCGGTTTACATTCAAGTAGTTAAACTTTTATATTATCATGCATAGAATGTAGTGGAATATAGTAGAACATTCTACCTTCCTCCCAAACCATCAAAAAATAAGACTTTCTCTCCTGTCTTCCATATTTCTGTTCATCATTAGTACAGTTTTCTAATCCAGAAATTTGAACTTTCTGTTTCATGCTTTTGTCTCCCTCATACTATATCCCTAGTTACTTTGGCTTCCAGAAGCACGCTAGACTGGATATTTCAGTAAACTCTCACACTCCAGACCAAGTTTCTCCTCCATAAAACCCGTTCTTTAGTGCTTTAGTGAACTACTCCAAAGTGAGGAACTCTCCACCCCCAAAAGAACAGACAAAGCAATGGGGCGCCTGAGTGGCTTAGTAGTTAAGCGTCCGACTTGCGCTTAGGTCATGATTTCACGGTTCGTGGTTCGAGCCCCGCGTTGGGCTCTGTGCTGACTGCCAGCTCAGAGCCTGGAGCCTATTTCAGAGCCTGTATCTCCCTCTCTCTCTCTCTGACCCTCCCCTGGTCACGCTGTCTCTCTCTCTCTCCTAGAAATAAATAAAAACATTTGGGGAAAAAAAGAACAAAGCAAAACACACACACAATAAACTGAAAGTTGAGAAAGGATTGGAGGGCAGAGAGCAATGACCATTGGACAAGTCAGGAAGGTAGTATCACTATGAGTGTGAAGCTCTGAGTAAGGTTGGCTGAACCTAAGACATCTCTACTGAACTAAGGATGCTAGAAAGGACTTCAGTTTGGTAGAGCACCTGGCTATCATGAGAACAGTTGCAAATTGTTCCTCGGATTCTCACTGACTATGATCAAGTAAACATGGTTTCATCATTAAATATCATGAAACACACAACAAACCAGCCATCATTAGTGAGAGTCTGGGACCACACACACAATGGATTTACAAGTTAAATATTTTCAATATTTGAAACATTGGGTATAAGACATGTATAAAAGTAAACATTTTTAAAGAAACATTAGGAAATAAAAACAATTAAAAATGAAGACACAATAAGAGTGTAACAGTTACTTAGAATAAAATAGAACTTCTTGAAGTGAAAAATAATTTTGCACTAGCAGATCTCCCTTTGATGTGCATCTTGCAGCTACAGCTTCCCTTCCAATACCATTTCCACCTTAGATTAATCTCTCATTGATTTAAACAAAGCTATGTGGTGCAGTGACATGTCATCCAGACCCCTCCCCCCATTCCAGGACTGCAACAATGATGCTTTCAGTTGCCTGGAGGATTGGCTGCCCACACACGTCAGCTAGTCCCTTTCTGGGATGTGTCCTGGGTTGAAGAAAGATGCCTCCAAAGGCCACATCCCCTTCTGGGAGCAGCTCACATCTAGTAACCTGTCATTATAAGAAGACCCATCATCTTCACCCCAAATCAGGACATCTCTGAAGGATCCTCCCAGCTGGAGTTCCCCCCCAGGATTAGCTGAGGTCTTTGTTGTGACAATGGAGATGCAGGTTAACTTGCTTTCCCAGCCACACCCTGCCTCCTTCATTCTGTCGTTCTGAGGGCTGTCCCAAGTAAATGGCGGCATACGAATCTCCATCTCAGAGCACCTTCCTAGGGAACTTGAATCATGACTGGATACATACTATCCCTAGGCTTCAGGTGTCTCACTCTTTCTGTGCACTCTCTTCCAGCCTAATCTGCATGATTCACTGTCTTGTAATCTTGATTGAGACTTGACAAGAATCCTCAATAGTTACCCATTACATACAGCAAAGATACTACCTTCATTTCATTTAAGACACTATATAGAATTTGTTGTCATCTTATCTTTTCAAATCTGTAAACTTACATCAGGCCCCTTTTTCCAGACCTCTCATTCTGTGCTATTCGCTAACGACCATTTCCAATCCTTGTCTGGGCTCTGATCTGGATTAATTAATCCTTCACCCCCACCCCAAAGCCTAGTTTCACCCCCAAAACGTTGTTCCACAATTCCTATCCTTTAACACTCTGCCTAATCTCCAATTTTTCCAAAATGCATTTCTTAGCCACAGAAGCACAAAGCAATGCTTGAGCCAGTGGTTTGTTGCAGAAAACTCTGGGTAGATTTATAGTAGCCAATTATAAATTTTCATGAATTTTGATAGGTGATCCATTTCACACTAGCCATTTAAGATTAGCTATAGTGGGAGTATTTAACACCACAGAAATCAGCAACCCCTACAAATGAGGGCTCCTCCTTTTCCCTCCTCAGAGAGCTAGTCATGTACCAGTTACACAATGTGCCTCTACCTTCATTTGGCAGTAGATTTGAATCCCCTATTGCTTTCCGACTTACAGATTTTGGTAGCCATGACATCCCAACTAGACAGGGTTATTTTTATGATGGAGAGGATATTTTATCCAAATTCAAAATCTTTTCTCAAGCCTTTCCATATAGTAGTAATCCAATCATTGTTTTTATAAGAACAACGTATGCTTCAGATTCATCTTGTGCAGAAAACTCAGGGGGAAAAAACAAACAAACGATGGTCATGAGTTTTTTATTTCTGAATATCTATCTTCTTTACCCTTTAAGTTATTCAACCCCAGCATTCTCCTATATTTTTATTTCAGTCAGCATATTACGGACTTTTCTCAAATCCAATATAAAAGCACTCTACAATTTTCGGTTTATATTACTTTTTCCCCAGTAAGTTATTTTCTTCGCATAGATATTTGCGTCTTACTTAATAATTGAACCCTCTTTGAAAGGAACTTTCTAAAAAACTTATTTTGTAAAATGTATGACTCAAGGCCTTTTTCGCCCCAGACAATCATCCTTTGTTCAAAGATGTCACTTGTCACACTTTTCTTTCACCTGTTTCGCCACTTGGGAATAGGTTTTTAAGACCACTACTCGCATTCTTTATTTACTGTTAAAGATAATTAATACAAAATAACAGTTGACTTCAGTCATTAGGTGTTCTGAGAGAACAACAGAAAATAAAGAAATTTCTTTGCCTTTCTTTCTGCCAATGCTCTGGACTGTTGACTGGGCGCTGAGGAGACAGGAGACGTCCTGCCTGTCACTCTGGATTCATGAACCTTGTCAAGTGAGCTACTCTTGTGCCGCAGGCTCTCAAGCTGGACGCTGTCAGCACTCTTGTGCTGCTGAAGTCAGCATGGTGACGGCAACATGCTTCCTTATCTAGCTCCCCAGGACCAGTGAGCTGAGCCTCCCTAACCAGAGAGCTCCGTGTGACTTTGAAACCAGGTGTGACTTGGGGCTACAAGCACTCTGGCATATCTCTTTTCACCAGCACTGTGCTTCCCTGTTTCTGACTCTGTGGCAGATGACATTACTGATACTCACTGCCCTGCCCCTTAGACAAGCTGCCTGGCTCGTGCCTCCATCCCTCTTTCCACACTTAGTTCCCTAAATTGATGCTTAAGTGCTCACACCAAGGGTTGGGGAATTTGCAGGATGCACTGAGTCTATCGCCGCACATGTGCCTTGAAGCTGCAAGCTCTATTCTCACACAGCCATGGTGATCAAATCCCCAGTATAGAAAAGCCCTGACTTGAGTTTCACAGCTGTGCTTTTCTGTAACAGAAGAGCAGCACTAGATCATTTGGGATTAGAGAATGAGAAAAGACAGTGTGTTAAACTAAGTGGTGCTACACCTGTCAAAGCAACACAACTGCTGGAGGACCCCTTAGCCAGGGCCCCCGCCTCTCACTTCCATAGTGAACTATAGGACCATACTTTGCTTGTATTAAGTGTCAGTAAAAATCGACAGAGAGAGAGAAAGAGAGTGCGTGCACTCACAACACTGGGTCAAGAAACTATAATACTGGCTGTGTTGAGTCCTGTACCTGCTTTTGCTGTGATGTTTTTATATCACCTTTGGCAAGTGATTTAAGGTCTCTGTTTTCCAAGATATTCCCTGCTTTATTTAATCTACTCCTCAGAGTGATTGCAGGAAGAGTAAAATAGTATTTAATGAACAGTGAGAGCTACTGATATGAGATCTCTGACAGAACAGGTCACCTGTCTCTGAAATTTTTTGGTCAAGTCATTTATGTAAAAAACAATGTAGGTCTTCTGGTTTCATCTCAAACATAGAAAGAGCTTAGAAGTTGTCACTCCTGGGGCTCCTGGAGTTGAGTGTCTGAGTTTGGCTCAGGTCATGATCTCACAGTTCTTGAGCTCGAGCCCTGAGAAGGGCTTTGTGTTGACAGCTCAGAGCCTGGAGCCTGCTTCAGATTCTATGTCTCCCTCTCTCCCTCTGCCCCTCCCCCACTCAGGCTCTGTCTCTCTCAAAAATAAATAAACATTTAAAAAAAAGAAGCTGTTGCTCCCATCATTACAAGAAAAAGCTGGGTAAACTGAAAATCAATGTCTCTCCTTAGGCCCATTGGAGAACTGCGGCTGCAGGGCAAACTGCCGCACGAAAATCTGAAGAAATGGTGCATCTGGAGCCCCATCTGAGATCTGCTTACATGGTGCCAAAGAGGCAGAAGCAGAAGCTGGTGGGAATACTTGAATGTAATTTTGAAGAATTATCAGAGGCTGAACTCCACAGTCTTCATGGAGCGCTATACCCTCATGGGTTTTACCTTCAAGAACCCCTCTGGGTTCATAGTGAAGGTACACAAAAGAAACCTCACAACTCCTCCAGGAGGAAGGGAAAACTGATCATTATGAAACACCCCAGAGTGTTCTCCATAACAAAAGCCTATTCTCTAGTGGAAAAGAATTTACTGGAGACTTACCTCATCTGGGGGAAGGGTATTCTTCCCACTGCATCCTTATATAGCTTCCCTGCCTCACCTGAAGGGAGAAAAACATTCACCAGGGGTCTGTGACTCAAGGAAATAGATGGGAAATGCTGCAGCCAGTGAAGAGAATGGGGACAAGGACAGGGATGGGGGAAGAGACACCTCCAGAGACATAATCGTGAAGGTCATTGTCCTGGAACACAGGATGACTAACTGATTGAGATTTAATCAGAAGACTATAGAATGTCTCTGCTCTGCAATGGCCATAACTTACCCGCACCCCACCCCCACCCCGTCAACAGGGCTCAAGTGCCACAGCTTACAGTTGAAAGGGCTGCAAGATCCAGACTCTCCAAGAGCATGAGTAGTAGGGCAGACCAAAGTTGAGAAGACAAGAGAGACAAAAACAGGGGTACCAAAAGAATTTGAAGCTTTGTCACCTATAGCTACAGCAAGCATTATAAATTGCCCAACTTCCTGACAAGTTAACATAACTCCACACACTAGAGAACTATTTACGTAAGTTCTCATTTCCAGCACAACATATCTAGCTTTCAACAATGACAATAACAACAAAAATTTCAAGGCATGCCAAAAAATCAGAAAAGGTAGTCTGAAGAGATAAAGCAATCAGCAGACCCCAACTCAAATATAATACATGTACTGGGGTTATTAGACAGGGAATTTAAAATAACTGTGATCAATATAGTAAGGACTTTAACGGAAAAAAGTAGCAAACACCTAAAAACAGATGGATAATGTAAGCAGAGTGACGGAAATTCTCAGAAAAAGAAAATAAATAAAAGCTAAACATCCACAACACTAACAGGAATGGAAAATGCCTTCAATGGGATCATCAGTGGACTCAACACAGGAGTCAAGTTGAGGATAATCAATAGGAACGTTCTTCAGCAAAATGCAAAATAATAATAATAATAATAATAATAATTGAACAATATATCTAAGAATTTAAGAACTCATGAGATAATTTCAAAAAGCATAATATACACAGAATTAGAATGCCAGATGAAAAGAGAGAACAGACCAGGAGAAATAGTTGTTGCAGTACTTGCTAACATCAATCTAAAATTTATGAAAGAAAACAAACCACAGAATCAGGAAACTTAAAGCAAAACAAGCAGAATAGACACCAAAAAATAACACACCTCAAAAGATCATGTTCAGAATTCAAAAAACTGAAAGCAAAGAAAAAATCTTGAAAGAAGACAGAAGGGAAAAATACTTTACCTATAGAAGAATAAAGATAAGAATTACAAGGGACTTATCTGCAGAAATCATGTACATAATAAGAGAGTGTAGTCAATTATTTAAGTATCAAATTAAGAAAAAAAGAAAGAAACCCAGCAACCTAGAACTGTATATACAAAGATATCATTTAGAAGTTAAGGAGAAATCAAGACACATATTCAGACAAACAAAAACTGAAGAAATCCATTCCCAGCAGAATGCACTGCAAGAAATGCTTAAACATCTTCAGTCAGAAGAAAAATGATATGACAAAGGTCAGATATAAAATTATGCCAGAAATGTGTATCCACATAAAGAAAAGGAGTGGAGGAGAAATGCATAAAGGTAAGAAACCTTTCTTTTTCTTATTCTTAATTGATTGAAAAGAAAAATGCTTTTCAAAATAATAATAATATCAATGTATCGAGTGGTCATAGCATATGGATAAGTGAAATGAATGAGAGCAATGTCACAAAGGACAGGAGGGAGGAATTGGGAATACTCACACTACTCTTTAAGTGGTAGAGTATTATTTAAAAGTAGACTTAGATTACTTAAAAATGCAAATTGTAAACTCTAGGACAACCACTAAAAAATAAAGAAAGAAGCATAATTAACACATATGCTAAGAGAGTAGAGGAAAGAAATCATATAAAATGCTTAATTAAAACAAGAGGGAAAATGGAAAGAACAAATGTAACAAATAGAAAACAGTTATAAACATGGCAACCCAAAACTGAGAAGAGACAAAACAAGGGCACTAACGGTATTGACTATATCAACAAATCACTATAAATGTGAATGATCTAAATAAACCAATTAAAAGGCAAAGATGGTCAGAATGAATTTAAAGAAACCAAATAGCCACATATATGTTGTCTACATGAAACCCACACCATCTGTAAAGACTAAGGTTGAAAGTAAAAAGATAAAGATATGTCACACCAGTACAAATCAAAAGAAAGCTGGAGTAGCTATTTGAATTTCAGACAAGGAGCAGTCATCAAAAGAAAATAGCATATCAAGCATAAAGAAGGGCATTACATAATGATAACAATGAAGTCTCCAAGACCTAACAACCCTCAGAGTATATGCACCTAAAAACAGAGCATTATAATGTGAGCCAAAAAAATGATAGAACTGAAAGGAGAAATGGACACATAGTTGGAGAATTCAACACCTCCCTTTTAGTAATTGATATATCCAACAAGCAGAAGCAGTAAGGATATAGCTGATATGAACAGCACTATCAATCAATTTGTCTAACTGGTATTTATAAACTATCAACAACTATGGAATATACATCTTCTAAAACTCACATGGAGCTTTCACCAAGCTAGACCACATTCTGGTCTTAACAAATTTAAAAGAACGGAAAAATAAAAAGCATGTTCTCAGATTAAGTGGGATTAAACTAAAAATTGTGTATTTTCTCTTCCTTATGATTTTCTTAGTAACATTTTCTCTTTTCCAGCTTATTTATTGTAAGTCTTCAGTATATATTATACATAACATAAAAATATATGTTAATTGACAATTTACGTTATTGGTAAAGCTTCTGGTCAATATTAGGCTATTAGTAGTTAACTTTGGGGGGAGTCAAAGATTACTCATGGACTTTCAACTCTACACAATGTTGGTACCCCTGACCTGTACATTGTTCAAGGGCCAACTGTATTAGCAAAGAAAAAAGATCTAAAATCAATAATCATGGAGTGGACCTTAACGTATTCAAATTTTTAGGAATCGTCTAAGAGGTTAAGGGAATCCTTGTACAGAGTATAGAATGTGAACAAGAATCTAACTGAATTGTAAATGTATAAAAGAACCTCACTGAAAGGGATGAGAGGAAACTGTGCTGACCTAAGTAACTTTAGGAATGAGTGGAGTTTACAAAACTAAAGGCAAAAGGAACTGTGCATAAACACTGCACTGTAGTTGCTAAAGTTATTTCCCATAGCGGTGCAGGTTAACAATTCTGATACTGCTATACATAAATACTGAAATTAAGCAATTAAATAAATTAGGGGCAAATGGTGGAAGCCAGTTTTCTCACTGTTGCAGTGAGAATTTACAGATAAACAAGGGGATAAAGCTAGAATAATTCATGTGTTAATGGATCAGAATTGGAGACATCAATACAAACTGATTTAGCGAATTGTAGCTATTTTGTTTATTTAGATATAGATAATTACATATAGAAATGTTTGTAAATCTACATATACACACATACATATTTTCTTCCTCTGTGACCCGAAAAGTCTTGGAAACAAGGATATCCCAATAATAACTAGTACATGTAATGCCCAGATATTTATTTCTAATACCATTCTCAAATAAGAGGAACCAGGGCTTCTTGGAAAAATGGCTGAATCTGGAACTTAGGCAGAACATATACAGGATGAGCCTGAAACATCTTGTAATTCCAGAAATTAAGAAAGTACTTTAGACAGGTAGATGATAGATGGATGATAGATAGATAGATAGATAGATAGATAGATAGATAGATAGATAGATAGATAGATAGATGATAGTAGATAGATGATAGATAGATAGACAGATAGATAGAAGATAGATAGATAGATAGATAGATAGATAGATAGATAGATAGATAGATAGATAGATATAGATAGATGATAGATGATAGATAGATATAGATAGATATAGATAGATGATAGATAGATAGATAGATAGATGACAGATAAGGTAGAGATATATTGTAGAGGTATATTAAAGTGACACAGAAGCCACTGAAAAGACTCTCAATAGTTGAGCAACAAAATAGATAAAGTAGCATTGAGTCATAACCCCAAGTATAAAAGAAAAATCCATACATCCATAATGATATAAATAATTGAAAAATTACAAATAGAGGTGACACAATATCTCCCATACAAAATAATTCCACATAATACATACATATATATACTCCATCCTCAAGGAGGAGAGCATAACCCCCCTTTAATCTTATGCTGCACATAGTATGTATAACAGAGAAAGGGAGGAAGGGGAGCCTGATAAAAGTGACCTCAGCCAAGTAATGAAAGTCAACATCAACAATGATAAGTAATGTTACTATTATGTATCCGAGATATGATGTGATGTGATGAAAATGGCACTATGTGCTCTGTCTCCCCAAAACTCACAGCCACTGTCTAGTAATGAGAAAAACATCAATTAAGTTCTTATTAAGGAGCATTGTACCAAATACCTGGCCAGGACTGCTGAAAAGTAACAAGGTCATCTAGAGAAGAAAAAAGAAAAGAGGAAAGGGAAGGAAATAAGGGAAAGGAAGAGGAGAGAAGAAGAGAAGAGAAGAGAAGAGAAAAAAACAAAACAAAAGAAAAGAAAAATGAAATGAAAAGAATATCTCAGAAACTATTACAAAAGCACAAACTGCACCAGACAAAGTCAAATAGGGAAGGAAGACTTCAACAGGAGAGAACTCAAGTTCATTGAAACAAATGGCAAGACGGCATGTAAGTGCTGGAATGAACTAATGGAAAAATACCAGAAGACGTTAGGGGAGAGATTGATCAATGGGATGTGTCAAGCACATTGAGTTATTCCTGAGTTTGCAAATGTCTTTCTCTGTGATTAGGCCATCTGTGTTTGCTAATTGGCCCCATGAAGTTAGGTTCCTACTCTCCTATAGAGGCTGGAGATAGGGGTGCCATCTCCCAGCTTATATTTGTATTTCAGCTTGTCTTCAGTTTCTATTTATATTATATTGATATTATGTTGATACTCAGTTTATATTTATATTTTAGTGCATGTTTATATTTCAGGGATGGTTCCCAGGTCCTTGAGGAGTCTATGGATTGTGAAAGTGGCAAGAGATTTCCATACATCTCAGAGGAACAGAGACATAATTTACAATTGCATGTCTCCTAAAGAAAATTCTCTACAAATAAGGGATATCAGGGACCTCCCATCACAAATAACCTTGTCTAAAGTTTAGTTAAACTAAAGAGAATTTTAAGGCCATCTGTGTCACTGTTGAAGCCAAGAAGATCTTATGGAGACATGACAACTCAATTTAATGTGGTAATCTGGACACTACATTAAAGCTGAGGGACAGAAAAAAAGATTTTTGGTGAAAAATAAGAAAATCTCAATAAAGATGGACTTAATAATAATATGTCAACCAATATTGATTGATTCAATACTGTGATTGGTTCATTGATTGTAACAAATGTACCACAGTAACATAAGACATTAATAATAGAAGACATGAGTGTGGGGTTTATGGAATTTCCCTACAAACTCACAGTTTTTCTTTAATTCTGAGACCACTCCAAAATTAACCGACTGAGTCACCCAGTCAGGTGCCGAGACCATTCTAAAATTAAAAGTTTATTTAAAAATAGTAATAAGCTGGTCACCTGAGTGGCTCAGTTGGTTGAACATCTGACTTGATTTTGGCTCAGGTTGTGGGATTGAGCCCCAAGTCATCACGGCACTTGCTTGGGATTCTCTATCTCTCTCCCTCTACCTCTGTTCTCTGCTTGCACTCTCTCTTTCTTCAAAAAATAAAATAAAATAAAAACAGTAATAACTGTACTATTCCAGACCTGAGTTTCTTATTGTTTAAAGAATACATTTGTTTTATAGCAGCCACAGAATAATACGACATGAGCTGTTCTCCCTGTGACAGACGTTTGAATGCCTGTTTTACAAACAGGAGCTCTGGAGAGAATCTGTTGCTCAGTGTAGGAAGGTTTTATATGTAGAGTCCTTGAGGTCTTGTTTGAAGTAAACACAAAAGAAAAACATCATCCTAGAAAGATGTTACATGAATTTTTGGTTTGTTAAATATTGAGGTGAAGTGTTGGTATAGCAGCACTTTATTATTCATTCACCACTTCCGCCTTGCACCTTGCCTTAAGGACAGGCATCCAGGGACCCACACCACGGCTGCTGCCCAGACTGATGCCAAAGCAATACTGCTGATTGTCGCTTCGGGAACTTAAACTCTAAGAAGCTCAATGAAGACAGACCCAGAAAGTCTGGAAAGATATCAGATTATGTTGCTAGATGCTAGCTGTAGGTATGCTACGAGGAAGCTTAAAGAAAGCAGATAACTTGCAACCAATAACTATGCCTAGAGACAAATAAACTAAGAAGTATGTGCACAAAATGCCTGCTAGTCTGGGCAAAGCTTGATTGGGCTGGAGTGCACTGAGCTAGGTTGAGCTGGACTGCCTCTCAGCTCCTGACTCAGTAACTCGCTAATAACTTGAAAAAAACTAAAAGAGATGGGTTAGATTTAGTTCACCGAAGTTTTATTTCTTTGCTTGTTTGTTTTTAAGTAACAGTACATCCTTCCTTTCAAAGTTTCTCCTATAAGAGATGATGTACACATAAACTGTAATATTTTAAAAGAATCTCACACAGGTACAGTTACATTGCTAACAGCATACCATGCAACTTTGACACCTTTAGCTGGAAGAAGTGTGGTTGAGGTTAATTATGACATCGTGATATATTTTCATACCATTAATGGAGTCTAAAGATACAAAAGGGTGTAATGCAGCTTTATGAAGAGACTGATATTTTAGCAGTTCTCCTGTAGAATTCTGATACTACTCGGTCATAACTTGATCACAGCATTTACAGCATTGTATTTTGTAAAGGGTTTTTTTTTGGTTTGTTTTCTTTTTATTTTGTTTGCATCCTGCTCTGAATAAACTATTAACTTCAATGAGTAGGGTCACTGCTTCATTCACAAAATTGATAATCAAAATGTATCTGTTATTAGGACAAAATCAGAAAAATATGTGTTTTAAGTCAACATTATTTGATATTTAATATTTCATGGACTCTTTGACCTATTTCTTCTTTTTATTTCCTGTTCCTTAAGCCCTCTTCTTTCTACAAATATGGGACCAAGTAAAAATATAATCTATTCGTTCTAATAATTTTTTAAATTAAATTTGATTTATATCCTGACCTCATTTCCTATTCCTCCAAATATTTAAAGGTAATTAATTATTTACTGTTTATTACGCCCTCCTAGTGTGCATGGAAGTGATCAGCATTAATTTAAAAACACAGGCCTCTCAATGAAGTCCATAAGCACTTCACAGAGATCTTTTATCTCCCTCTAATGATACACCACTTAATTATTTTATAAGGACACATACTTCCTCAAAAGGCAACAGTCGTCTAACAGTTTTGTATGAATACAAGAAAAGTAAGGTTTATTGAAACAGAATGAAATTACCATAGTACATACCATATTTATCATTTATACCTCCAGGAATATTTTTAAAGCCTTTTGGGGATCCAAACTTTCAATGATCACATTTCAAGTTTTCATCTTTTTCAGAAATCACCATTTTGAGCAATGCTATCAAGTGTCTTGTCAAAAAGAAATTGAGCAAAAAGGAATTTACATGATAGAATATAATCCATACGTTTTGCCTCCCTGTTCACCTTGTTCACTGGGTTTCTTCACTTTTACCAAGAGCTTACTCACCCAGCACAGGTAGAGAAATCACAGTGGGAAATTGCAAATTTTTGACTATTTAGTTTAAAATGCTTCCCTCCATGAGGGGCAAGATGGCGGAGAAGTAAGGAGCTCCGTACTTGCACTCGCGCCCATACATCACACAGAAAAGATCTGAAGCCATTGAAACCTTACAAAACCTGAGAGATTGGGAGACAAAGGACGCAGAATCCACTGAGAGAGCCTTCTAACGTGAGTGCGAACCGGGGAAGATAAAATCAGGCCGGGATCGGAGACTCCAGGGTGGGAGGCGATCCCCCTCTACCCTCTACGGGGAGTGAGAGGGGAAAAGGAGAGAGTCCAAAACAGAAAAACCTCCGCTCGGGGGGGAAAAAACCTCCGCTCGGTGCATAGAAAGACCGTACTTGCCAAATACCTGCACACCAGGTCCCCTCGCGCCAACTGGTCCTGGGGGAGGCTGAGCACACAAACTGCTTCTTTGTGCCGCTTCTGGAGGTTCGATTTCAGAGCAGCGGCGCGCCTGCCGCCATTGTAGCTCCAGGGCAGCTGGGACCCCTGAAAGAGCCGCGCAGACACCGGGCATCTGCGCTCCTGGCTGGCTGGAACTCGAGAGGGAAGGCAAAGAGCTAAAAACTGGGAAATTTGCCTGTGAGTTCGTGTTTCGGGTGACGAGCCATAGAGACCCGGTTTTCCTCACTCCAGCGGGCTCAGGCTACGCGGACCCGGCAGGCAAGCCCCCGCGCATGCGCACCAGCCCGACCCAGAGAAGGAAGCTGCGATTCTGACTCCGTCCCCAGAGCTCAGCAGGGAGCCTGGAATAGTCTGAGGGGGTTGTCTGGGAAGCTGTGTCTAAGGCAACTTCAGCGGGGCATGCGGACTGGGATTTGGAGATTGGAACTGGCCTGGGTTGAAGAGTGCAACCAACTTCGGCTGCGTCCCCGGAACGGGGAGTTGACACGCCAAAAAAAAAAAGCGAGCTGCAGCGCGGGGTTCAAGAAGGGACTGGAGCACCGTCACTCTCCTCCCCACAATCGCCAAGGCAGAACCCCTGCCTGAGGCATCGGATCACGCCACGCCCATCCCTGCCTGAGAGGTGCCCTCCTCCCTTTTTTTTTTCTCTCTTTTTTTCCTTTTTTTTTGTTTCTTTTTCCCTTTTTTTCTTCTTCTTTTTTTTTCCCTTTCTTTTCTCTTTTTTTCTTCTTCTTTCTCTTTTCTCGCTTTTTTCCCCAAAACACTGACCTGATTAACTCTGGTCACCAGCTTGCTTAAACAATCACAACAAGTCCATTCTGTAAATGTAAATTCTACACCTACCAACCTTTTCAGCTATTTCTCTCAGGAGTAATTAGACTATATAGTTTCTCTGGATAATTCCAGCATCCTTCTCTCACCCATCCAACCATATTCTACCCTTTACCTCTTTGAAAAAAGCTTCTTATCCCTTCTGCCTGTTCATTCTATTTGCAATAGTGCCTCATCCCGCCCTGCCTTCTCTCTCTTCCTCTATGTTCCTCAACCAGCACTGCATACACATGGCTATTTAACTGTAGCTGGGAAATCCAGGTATATGCTTTAAACCATTCTTTGTCCATCAGTTTTCTTCTTTTTTCCTTTTCTTTTCCTCTTTTTGACCCTTTTATGTATTTTATGCTCCCTATTCGCCCTCCCTCCTCCGTCTTTTCTATTAACTTTTTCGTTTTCCCTCTCGGTTTGCATGTTAGTTGAATCAGCTTGTGCGTTTGTGTACTCCTGCTCCCTGTGTGTTTGTCTGTCTGTTTTCTTTTCCAGGGCTACCTCAAGAAACAAGCTAGAGTACACAAGGTGAAGAGTCCCGAATATCACTACGAATAGGAAAATAAAATAACTAAGGTCCCAACAAGAGAGACCGAGGGATACCATTCAAAAAAACAATCTCTGAAAGGATAGGCCCTGGAAAGTCAAAGAGTCTTCTTGGATATAGCAGTGCTCATAGAAACAGAATGCATAACAGGTCTTTAAAACCAACAAGAGCCGGAAAGCTAACTAAAATGACGAAACGAAAGAGCTCTCCTCCAAAGAAACTCCAAGAAGAAATGACAGCTAATGAACTGCTCAAAACAGAGATCAGCAGCATAACTGAACAAGATTTCAGAATAATAATGGTAAAATTAATAGCAGGGCTTGAAAAAACATAGGGGACATCAAAGAAACTATGGCTACAGACAGAATGGAAAATAAAAATAGGCATGAAGAATTAAAAAATGCGATCAATGAGATCCATAATAAATTAGAGGCCTCCAATGCACGGCTTGAAGAGGCAGAAAAGAGAATAAGTGATTTAGAAGACACCATTCTAGAAAAACAAGAAGCTGACAAAAAAAGAGACAAACTGATCTAGGAACAGGAAAGAAGAATTCGAGAGCTCAGCGACACAGTCAAACGCAACAATATCCGTATCATAGGAATCCCAGAAGAGGAAGAGAGAGGGAAAGGTGCTGAAGGAGTCCTGGAACAAATTATAGCAGAGAACTTCCCCGACCTGGGGAAGGAAGTCAATGTGGAAATACAAGAGGCTCAGAGGACTCCCCTCAGACGTAACTTGAATCGATTTTCTGCACGACATATCATCGTAAAAATGGCAACATACAAGGACAAAGAGAGAATTTTGAAAGCAGCTAGGGAGAAAAGGGCCCTCACATACAAAGGGAAACCTATCAGAGTGGTGACAGACCTATCTACTGAAACTTGGCAGGCCAGAAAGGAATGGCAGGAGATCTTCAATGTGATGAACAGTAAAAATATGCAGCCAAGAATCCTCTATCCAGCAAGCCTGTCATTCAAAATAGAAGGAGAGATAAAAACCTTTCCAAACAAACAGAAATTGAAAGAATTTGTCACCACGAAGCCAGCCCTACAAGAAATCCTGAGGGGGATGCTCTGAAGGAAAGGTTGCAAGGAACAAAGATTCCAGAGACACCACCACAAACATGAACCCTACAAAAGATACAAAGACTCTAAACCCACATATTTCAATAATAACACTGAATGTAAATGGGCTGAATGCTCCAATCAAAAGACATAGGGTAGCAGAATGGATTAGAAAACAAAATCCATCTATATGCTGTCTACAAGAAACTCATTTTAGACGGGAAGATACCTTCAGATAAAAAGTAAGGGGATGGAGAAATATATATCATGCTACAGGAAATCAAAAGAAAGCCGGAGTAGCGATACTTATATCAGACAAACTGGACTTTAAAACAAAGACAATCACCAGAGATGAAGAAGGGCACTACATAATAATTACAGGGTCCATCCATCAGGAAGAACTAACAATCATAAATGTCTACACACCGAATATGGGAGCACCTAAATATTTAAACAATTAATCACAAACAGAAACAAGCTTATAGATAAGAATGTGCTAATAGCAGGGGACTTTAATACTCCGCTTACAGCAATGGATAGGTCAACCAGACAGAAAATCACTAAAGAAATAATGGACTTGAAAGACACATTGGACCAGATGGACCTGACAGATATATTTAGAACTTTACATCCTGAGGCCAGGGAATTTACTTTCTTCTCAAGTGCGCATGGCACATTCTCCAAGATAGATCACATACTGGGACATAAAGCAGCCCTCAATAAATATAAAAGAATAGAGATCATACCATGCACACTGTCAGATCACAATGCTTTGAAACTTGAAATCAATTACAGGAAGAAGTCTGGAAAACTTCCAAAAACATGGAGGTTAAAGAACACCCTTCTAAAGAATGAATGGGCCAATCAGGCAATTAGAGATGAAATTAAAAAATATATGGAAACAAATGAAAATGAAAACACAACAATTCAAAATCTATGGGATGCGGCAAAGGCAGTCCTAAGAGGAAAGTACATTGCTCTCCAGGCCTATTTCAAGAGATGAGAAAAAGCGCAAGTCCAAAATCTAACAGCTCACCTAAAGGAACTAGAGGCAGAGCAACAAGAACGCCCTAAACCCAGTAGAAGAAGAGAAATAGTAAAAATTAGAGCAGAAATAAACAACATAGAGACCAAGGAAACAATTGAACAGATCCATGAAACCAAGAGTTCGTTTTTTGAAAAAGTAAACAAAATTGACAAACCTCTAGCCAGACTTATCCAAAAGAAAAGAGAGAGCACCCAAAGAGACAAATTTATGAATGAAAATGGGCTTATTACAACCAACCCCTCAGAAATACAAGCAATTATCAGGGAATACTATGAAAAATTATATGCCAACAAATTGGAAAACTTAGAAAACATGAACACATTCCTAAACACACACTCACTACCAAAATTCACACGGGAAGAAATAGAAAACCTGAACAGATCCATAACGAGTGAAGAAATTGAATCAGTGATCAAAAATCTCCCAACAAATAAGAGCCCTGGACCTGATGGCTTCCCTGGGGAATTCTACCAGACATTTAAAACAGAATTAATCCCAATTCTTCTCAAGCTATTCCAAAAAATAGAAATCGAAGGAAAACTCCTGGACTCATTTTATGAAGCCAGCATCACACTGATTCCCAAGCCAGACAGAGATCCAGCAAAAAAAGAGAACTACAGGCCAATATCCTTCATGAATACGGATGCAAAAATTCTCAACAAGATCCTTGCAAATCGAATCCAGCAGCATATAAAAAGAATCATCCACCAAGATCAAGTGGGATTCATTCCTGGGTTACAGGGCTGGTTCAACATTCGCAAATCAATCAATGTGATACATCATATCAATAAAAGAAAAGATAAAAACCATATGATCCTGTCAATAGATGCAGAAAAAGCATTTGACAAAATACAGCATCCCTTCTTAATAAAGACTCTCGAGAAAGTTGGGATAGAAGGAACCTACTTAAACATCATCAAAGCCATCTATGAGAAGCCTTCAGCTAACATCATCCTCAACGGGGAAAAACTCAGAGCTTTCCCCCTGAGATCAGGAACACGACAGGGATGCCCACTCTCACCACTGCTGTTTAACATAGTGCTGGAAGTCCTAGCATCAGCCATCAGACACCAAAAGGAAATCAAAGGCATCAGAATTGGCAAAGAGGAAGTCAAACTTTCACTCTTCGCAGATGACATGATACTCTACATAGAAAACCCGACAGACTCCACCAGAAGCCTACTAGAACTGATCCAAGAATTCAGCCAAGTTGCAGGGTACAAAATCAACGTACAGAAATCGGTTGCATTTTTATACACCAACAATGAAGCAACAGAAAGAGAAATCAAGAAACTGATCCCATTCACAATTGCACAAAAACCATAAAATACCTCGGAATAAACCTAACCAAGGAAACAAGAGATCTGTATGATGAAAACTATAGAAAACTTATGAAGGAAATTGAAGAAGACACAAAGAAATGGAAAAACATCCCATGCTCATGGATTTGAAGAATAAATATAGTTAAGATGTCATTACTACCTAAGGCACTCTACACATTCAATGCAATTCCAATCAGAATTGCACCAGCATACTTCTCAAAACTAGAACAAACGATCCAAAAATTTGTATGGAACCACAAAAGACCCCGAATAGCCAAAGTAATCCTGAAAAATAAAACCAAAACGGGAGGGATCACCATCCCAGACTTTAGCCTCTACTACAAAGCTGTCATCATCAAGACAGTATGGTATTGGCACAAAAACAGACACATAGACCAATGGAACAGAATTGAGAACTCAGAAGTGGACCCAAAAGTATACAGCCAACTAATCTTTGACAAAGCAGGAAAGAATATCCGATGGAAAAAAGACAGCCTTTTTAACAGATGGTGTTGGGAGAACTGGACAGCAACATGCAGAAGAATGAAACTAGATCATTTTCTCACACCATGCCCAAAAATAAACTCAAGATGGATAAAGGACCTGAACGTGAGACAGGAAACTATCAACACCCTAGAGGAGAAAGCAGGAAACAACCTCCTTGACCTCCACCGCAGCAACTTCTTACTTGACACATCCCCAAAAGCAAGGGAATCAAGAGCAAAAATAAACTGTTGGGACCTCATCAAGATTAAAAGCTTCTGCACAGCCAAGGAAACAACCCAGAAAATTAATAGGCAACCAACGGAATGGGAAAAGATAGTTGCAAATGACATATCAGATAAAGGGTTGATATCCAGAATCTACAAGGAACTCACCAAACTACACACCCGAAAAACAAACAACCCAGTGAAGAAATGGGCAGAAGATATGAACAGACACTTCTCCAAAGAGGACATCCAGATGGCCAACAGACACATGAAACGATGCTCAGCATCCCTCCTCATCAGGGAAATACAAATCAAAATCACACTGAGATACCACCTCAGGCCAGTCAGAGTGGCAAAAATGAGCCAATCAGAGAACTCTAGATGCTGGCGAGGATGTGGAGAAACGGGCACCCTTCTACACTGTTGGTGGGAATGTAAACTGGTACAGCCCCTCTGGAAAACAGTGTGGAGGTTCCTCAGGAAACTAACAATAGAACTCCCCTATGACCCAGCAATAGCACTGCTAGGAATTTACCCAAGGGATACAGAAATGCTGAGGCATAGGAGCACATGTACCCCAATGTTCATAGCAGTACTCTCCACAATAGCTAAAGCATGGAAAGAGCCTAAGTGTCCATCAACAGATGAATGGATCAAGAAGATGTGGTTTATCTATACCATGAATACTACATGGCAATGAGAAACAATGAAATCTGGCCATGTGTAGCAACATGGATGGACCTTGAGGGTGTTATGCTGAGCGAAATAAGTCAGGCAGAGAAGGACAAATATCATATGTGTGCACATATAGGAGGATTAGGAGGAACTTAACAGAGGACCAAGGGGGAGAAGAAGGGCGGAAATGGTGGGGGAAAGGGAGAGAGGCAAACCATGAGAGACTCTTGAATGCTGACAAAAACTGAGGACTGGTGGATGTGGGGGGGAGGAGGGGTGGGCATGGAGGAGGACACTTGTGGGGATGAGCACTGGGTGTTATGTGGAAACTAATTTGACAATAAACTATCTGTAAAAAAAAATAAAATAAAAAATAAATAAAATGCTTCCCTCCAGGCTTTAGATAGTCAGGATTTGAATGAAATATTATCTAGCAGAATCAACTGGCACTCCCCTCTCTAATATAAATTAATGTTTTATGTCTTACTCTGATACATACATATATATATATAAATTTATATTTATAAACTATATATATATGTTATATATATAAATTTATATTTATAAACAATTTATATATATTATATATATAAATTTATATTTATAAACAATTTATATATATCATATATATATATATAAATGACAGAAGGAAAAATGGAATAAGCAGGAAAAGGGGACAAGCTTGTATTCTGCCAGGTACACCAGGACAAAGAGAAAGTAAATTGAAACTTCAGATGTGTTTGAGAAATTCAGAGCACAGAAAACCAAATATTAGGGAAACCAAACTCTTCCTTTCCATCTTGATCTCTGACCTGCCAGCAATCTTCTCAGACTCCTCACTTCACGTGCACTGAAAGTCAGAGAGGGCTGCTGGGGGGTCATCCTGCCCCTCCCACAGGGCCAAGCATGGCAGAGCAGGGACACAGGCCTGGCACAGAGAGACACTGCTATGAAACTTGATATAAACTGTGTGAGCACGAGATTGGGGTGCAAGACCCCTGTACAAACCACCAGGAAGAAAATAACAAGATGAGAGGACTGAACATCCCAGTGCATGTCCATGGTGAGCACAGGGTACCCATGGACCAAATGCCCCTCCTCATCCAGTAACACACCCATGCATGGCTGAAAGCCTGGCATTCAGCAGTGCTTTGTAGAGGAAATGGAAGGAGAAAATTTAATCGTCTAAGTTAAATTTGAAATTATTGAGACAAGTTTTGAGACATTAGAATTTCCTCAGGGGATCATAGATCAAGTGTTTTTCCATCAAAGGGAATGAAAAGGCCCAGGAATATTAAGTTGGGGCATAGGTTTGAAAACAGAAAACTTTGTAATTCTGTTCATGAGCCTACACTATGAAAATTGTAGCCCAGCACTTATATGGCAATAAGAATGAATATTATGTATTAGAAACACAAAACTTTTTAACTATTGAACTATTTCAAGGCTCTATTTTTCTCTCTCTCCTTCTCTCTCTCTCTCTCTCTCCCTATATATGGTTTTATTTGTTGCTCCTGACAATATGGCAAGGTAATTAAAGAAGACAGTATTAAATTGTGCCCTAGAGTATAATGTAGGGCTAACAAGTGATTTCCCAAAGGTCAATCTGTTAATCAGTGGGGTGAGACAGACCTAAAACCTTGATCTTTGACCACAGTCTGGTTCTCTTAATACTTTACCAAAATGTCACCTGCATTTGAAAGCTTAAAAAATCACTAGACAAAATTGTAAAATAAATTGAGACATATGCCATCCCTAGAGGTAAATTATGCTTCTGACCAACTCCAGAGGGAGATGTCCTGGACACAGCTGTTCCAGGGCAGGCCGGATCTGATTAATCACTGCCCAACTACGTGTTTACATCCTCTCATTCATGGACAGGCACAAGAGCAGATGTAATATTTTACTCCTCTGGGTTTCCAAGGACAAAGGAGTGCACAGAAGAATTAATCAAACAAACCCACAATGAATTATTCATTTTAAATAATATATACACATTAATAGAAAAGAATTAGCAAATACTATATGTTGCAAAAATATTAAATATCTTGTCTCTAGAAACCCTAAATTAGGTATGTAACTAAATGATAGATTTTTTAAATTGTCTAAAATTACTGATATTCAGAAGCTCAACAATTTTTTAATTGTCACAATAGTTTCAAGATCAGTGACTCTATGTGTCCAATTGTTGGGATCGAATCAAGTTCTAACAAGGTACAAGCCATTCCATCATGCAAATATCAGCTCTCTCTTTCCAAATAGAAAGAATAAAAAGTATTTTATTAGTAAGAAATCACACTCCATAAAACCAGCTCAACCACCAAAAAGAAGTAAATCTGCATAATCATAAGACTCATTGGGAAGGCCTCCTAAGGAAGAAATTGGCTTGCTCAAATTTGCAAAACCTAATTTAAGAGTTGGAGAGTCCCTGAAGGAGTGGAAATGATAAGATTCAAATAAGTGTCAAGAGCCAGAATATGCAAGGTCTGGGGTTAAGTTTCTCTCCCTGGGATGATGTTGAAGAGTACTGCCAATGTTTGACTGTGTAACTCTTCCATTTATACTTTATTGGAAGACCAAGCCCCTTCTTTAGTTGATACTCTTTCACTTTATATATATTCAAATATTCATTCAGATTACACAATCAAGTTTAATAGCCTTGAGGATTCTTTATGCTTACATATTCTGGTTACCCTGCATTAAGTTTCCAATTAAACGCACAGAAAACACTCATGGTTTTCTTGTTCCCAACATCTTAGAAGAATCTTGTTGAAAACCACATATGCTTACATGGCAATACTAGTGAGAATTCTAGTTCTGGGAGTAAAAGGTCATCATGTATGTGAAGCAGAAAAAGGCCAATAATATGAGTAGTAATAATGATGATGATGGTGATAACGACAATAATAGTACCCACACATATGTTTAGTTCTTAATAATTGACAAAAAAGGTGTTCACATATATTATATCATTTAGGAGGAATAAACTCTAGCCATAAATCTAAGGACTACTTGGGGCATTCACATCCCTCAGAACAATACATGCTGGTTAATGGGAGAAAGAACAGAACTGAAAACCTGATGTTGTAATGTGCTCAACAATATCTTAATCTGTGACCCAGTGAAAGTGAAAAACACTCAGTGTAAAAAATCTAGTCTAAGTTCATGTAGGGGAGAAGACATAGTAACCAAGGATGCATTTGTCAATTCTGGCTTAGGCAAATTGAGTGCACCAGGATTCCAAGCAAAAGGAGTGAGATCTCTCACCATTGGATGGAGTATCATAATAGGAAATCCAGGGCAAAATTATGTGGCAGTACATCCATTTGAAATGGTTTTTGCTGCAGAGAGCAAACCCCACCCTATTCAACTATTTTTAGCTTTTATCATTTATTTAACTATATTTCCAAAAGTGGGCAAACTATTGGTTCAGTCACTTCACAAAGTCACTACAGATCCAAGCTGTTTTTGTCTCTCATGTTAGTTTGTCATCGTCTTGCTTTCCCATTCTGCCACAGTATGGCCCTCCGGACTTCAGGTTACAATTTTAGTGTTCCAAGCAAGAAGGAAGATTTAAGGGAAGACTTTTTTCTTGCTGTTAGTTTGGAATAAAATCACCTCAACAGTTTCTGTGTGATGCATTGGTCAGAATGAGGTCATAAGACCACCGTACACCGATTACTGGCAAAGGGGAATGGAATTATTAACTGATTTAAATCAAGTATTACTCATCCACTAGACAAACAGGACAGTAGGGGCGCCTGGGTGGCTTAGTCGGTTGGGCGTCCGACTTTCGCTTAGGTCATGATCTCGCAGTTCGTGGGTTTGAGCCCCACGTCGGGCTCTGTGCTGACTGCCAACTCAGAGCCTGGAGCCTATTTCGGAGTCTGTGACTCCTCTCTCTGACCCTCCCCTGCTCACGCTGTCTCTCTCTCTCTCTCCTAGAAATAAATAAAACATTAAAAAAAAAAGAGGACAGTAGAAGAGTTGAGATAAAAATTGAAAAAAGGAGGGGTGCTTGGTTGGCTTAGTCAGTTGAGAGTCCAACTTTAGCTCAGGTCATGATCTCACAGTTCATGGGTTAAAGCCCTGTGTTGGGCTCTGTGCTGACAGCTTAGAGCCTGGAGCCTGCTTCAGATTTGTTCTCTCTCTCTCTCTCTCTCTCTCTGTCTGTCTCAATCTGCCCCTCTCCTGCTTGTGCTCTGTCTTAAAAATAAATAAACATTTATTTAATTGAAAAAAGGATTGGAAGTGAAGAAAATTCTCCTTTATTCTTAGGACTGAAGTTTTGAAATAGATTGAGCTTCCTGACTCTTCCTTCTGTCTCCTTTCTCCACCCCACTCTTGCTGTGTAATGTTGGCCAGCACACTGCTCTCTAGAAATACAGGACGCATGCCTGCTCTGGCCCTCAGAGAAGTTTACGTTTGGGAGAAGTGGTCGCATTCTGGATCACTTTTGAAAGCAGAGTATTTATTAAAGGATTAGCTCTAAAGTGTGAAAGAAGGAAAAGAATTGAAGATGAACCCAATTTGGGCTCCAAGAATGAAGCCAATAATGAAGACGGAGAAATAAGAGGAATAGACATTTTTCTCTCTCTCCCATCATCATCATCATCATCATCATCATCATCTAGGCCCACAGCAACATGAAGCTCTCTGTTTCATTTTTTTCTTTATCAAAGTTCAGAAGACACCAGTTATTTGGAGACAAAACTCAGAATGAGGAAAACAGTGATTATCTGCCAAGACTGCTATGGCTTTGTAAGCAAAGAACTTACAGAAAAGAGTAAGCCATGTCGACAAGGTCCTGAGACTGAAGGATAAGGAAAAAAGTGAGTGAAAATATTTAAGCTTTCTGCCAATTAGTGATAAAAATAGACAAAATAATGAATGTACCTAATTGTTTCCTGCTATCCAATAGTGTGCCATCAGTTCTGCCTCCATTATTTGAATCCTAAAGGGAGTCTCTTATTAGGCATTTTTGGAAGTCAAATCTAAAAATGGGAAAAATAAAGTCTTTTCAAGCTCTAATCTGATCACAAACAATTGAGACTTTTCCCCCACTATTGTCCTTTTGAAATATTATAGTAGAATAAAATCAAGGGAAGTCATATTCTGAAGTCCATAGTGAGGAACAAGAAGGAAATATGGTCCTTTTGTTCTTTTTCTATCTTCTATAAGTTATACTGTACCTGTTACTTAAGATTCTCTGAACGAATAGCACCAAAACAGTGACTCCATAAAATCAGTAAAACGTACACTGCTTAATTCCTGTCAGAGGCACCATCAACACAGGAATATATTACCATTCAATGAAGTTTCAACTGCCAGCTACTGAGATGACCAAGATAAATAACCAACATCATCTTAATCTTCAAAGGTACTTGTTCCTACTGTCATGAAAAATTCCTTCTCTCATGTGATTGAGTTTACCCTGTAAATTAAATCTCTCAAGTAATGGAAGAAATAACCCATGACACTAGTGAGGGAAATTAAATTAGAGTCACTAATAGCAGGTCAGCACAGTCTGAGCAGAGGTAATGGAAGTGACCGCATGAATGATAAGCAGGTCTCTGTGAGGCTGTGACAAGTGTCTTCCGGGGAGTGTGACGAGCATTCATCTAGGTGGCAAGCAATTCACAGTCAAGACACTAACATGTTTATAGTGCAGCTCAGCCCCCATCTATGCCAAAGCATGTCAACCTTTCTGAGGAGGATGTTCTAATTCCCTCGTGAAGGCCATTAGGAGGAGTTCAAAACGAGGCTCCTTGTTTTCTGGGTAAATCAATTTCTCATCGCCTAGAAACCTTTCTGGCCAGAGAAGATGACCTTTAGAGACAATAAGAATCCCAGAACTATTCTTAAATAACTTTATTTTTTAAAAGGTTAGGGAGAAATAAAAGCAAACTTATTCTACAATTCAACAGTCAGAGGGTGGCTACAGCAAATGCACTTATTTTAGCTTACTTGCTTAAGGCCTGGGGAGCATGGTAATACCAATGACAAAGTAACCTATTATGTGGGAAACTCAGAATGGTACCTTGCTGATTATAGGTAGCCCCTTTGGATCTCAGCTATGATTTATATTCGAATGCCCAATCAAAATCACTGGACTCTTGGTATAAACATAATGACCAAGTAAATAACACAGCTGCTGAAAATGCAAACTTGAGCAGGGGGACAGGTGGTGGAAGGGGCAAAGTGAACAGTAAAGAGCCACTTCCAGAAAGCCACTGATGATCCAATGGCTGCAATTTAATCTATGAGATTAAAATTTTTTTACTAAAATCTGAGATTATAAATGATAGGATCATAGTAAATGACCATTTTTAAATGAGAAAAGTCTATATTGCCTGAAATATTAACAAACTGAAATAATATGCCCTTCAATCATTACCTATGTGAGATGACGATGCTGCGATTGTTACAGTACAATGCGTTTCTTTTTTTTTTTTTTTAATTTTTTTAATGTTTTATTTATTTCTAGGAGAGAGAGAGAGAGAGACAGCGGGAGCAGGGGAGGGTCAGAGAAAGAGGGAGTCACAGACTGAAACAGGCTCCAGGCTCTGAGCTGGCAGTCAGCACAGAGCCCGACGCGGGGCTCGAACCCACGAACCGAGAGATCATGACCTAAGCGAAAGTCGGACGCTTAACCGACTAAGCCACCCAGGCGCCCCTACAATGCGTTTCTTAAGTATAATGTCCTACAGTCGCTAATTTACAAAAACAAGTCACCTTTGCATGCTTTCTGTTTCAGTGAGATAGTAATTAGGCATTGTTGTTTATAATACTGAGCAGTTTTTATTATTAGCATTAGAAAGAGAAAATTAAAAAACAGCAAGGACATAAAGTCATTTGCCTTAAGTTAATTTCCTGCTTTTAAAATAAGAATACGTTTCTTGATATGGAAAGCAATATAAAATTATCTTTATTTTTGTTTTTAATAACTCAATCTCAGTACAATAATCAAGAGGCATGCAAACTAGATTTTGATAATATTATGCTTCACTGGTATATGAAGTTAAGTCAAAAACCGTAGCACGCAAGTTGGAAAAAAGGGAATGAATAGCAAGTTAAAACAGTCTTTAATAGAATAAAAAGCCTTACAGACTATCATTTTGGAAAACATGGTCTGCACAGTCTCTGAAATTTAGTAAACCAGGCAGTGTAAGCTTCAGGGAACATGGTGAATTAACGGCCATGCAGCATATGGAGCTGTGAGTTCTGCCTCATCCTCCTAAATTCCCATGTCACTTGATCAAAATATTTGTTTTGTTTCTCTGGGTCTTGTTTCCTCACCTTTAAAGTGAAATTTTAAAAATTAAAAAAGTACCAAATCTGTTAGGAATGGATTTTTATGTGGGTTTTATTGGGTGTACTCAACAGAATGCTTTAATTTCATAGCTGACACAATTATCAGCAATAAAGTGGAGCTGTGAATTTAAGGGCTGTGAAATGTGAAGGGACTCATACTTAGCTCCAAACACATGCACAGACACCCTCCACCCCCACACACAAAATCCAACTGCCTGGTTCTTCTGCTTAATCAAATGAAGGAAGAAAATGATCTCTGTTTAGCAAAGGATAACATTATTTCTTTGAATGATTCCTTTTCAATTACTGTTCTGCTTTTATCAAAGTAGAATTCTGAAAAATTAGGAGGCTTTGAGATGTCACTAGCACTTTTCTTAAAATAACACATCTTGCTTTTTTTTCATATGGTAAAAACATCTCTAAGTCTGATTATGAGGCCAAATCAAATCAGACACCTAGTAAAGAATATACAATGAAGAAAATAAATCTTTATTTCTTTGTAGGCAAATATTTATGTTTTATTTATCTAATTATTAGTAGTTTTTGCTTTTCTTTATAGATCTTTCCCCTTTCAAATGAACTGAGCAAGACTGGTCCTAACCAGATTACTTTTTAAATTAAATGAAACATTCTTATTTGTTATTTGTGATAAATGAAAAGAAAAACCTACATCTTTCAGGTAGATCTACTAAATTTAGTGACAAAGGAAATTGTTGACAATGTTAGAAAATGAAGAAATACTATTCAAAACTTTAATATTAAACTTCGCTTTAAAAACTATGCAATATAAATATGTAATTTTTATGCACACTTGGATATGTATATTCAGACACAACACACATAAACATTTCACACACATATATACTCATATCATATGATTGGATTATGGGTGACCTCCTCTTTCCCTGAACTCATATAATTTTTTCTACTATAAGTATGTATAGTATTTTTAGTCAGAAAATGTTACAAAATAAATATAAATTTTCATTCACCAATACGGAAGAGGTGGGCTAATAATATATCCTGATAATACTCTTGCATTGATCATTTTTACTAGGCAAACTTAGGTAAAAGACTGTGTCAGGTTAATACCATTTAACATAAAAATACACCAGTTTTTTAAAAATACAAAATTAATAATATTATCTTGTATTATTGTATAGTTCAGTATCTCAAATTTTCTGTCAACCTAACTGTGCAACATTTTATACAAAAAAATATATAAATTTTCTGTGATATTAAGAAAGCTAAAACAATTTGATATTTCCCTAGTATGAGTTAGGTATTATAACTATTGACAGTCATCCAGAGCTGTTGACAGATTTGGCAATACAATGTGTACAGGGCACAGGGAGAGAAAATAAATGAGTGAAGTGAGAAGCTGGCTATGTGTTGAGCAATACAGAGTGATAAAGAGATCAGAAACTGCTCTCCTCAACCAATTGTTGCCATGTGGCAAGGAAGGACAGATATTCCAATTCTTTGTGAGAAGACAAAAATCTGCATTTTCAGTTGCAATCTACCAATTTTTAAAACATCGTACAAGTCAAGCAAAACAATAGTGCTAACCTAATATAACATATTGCAAACCTGATCTAATCAGTGGTAGGCTTGAGTATTTCAAATATACTGTATTTCTGACCACTAGTGTTTGTGACTGTGTGAATTGGTTGCCGACTAAAATTTCATAAGTCTTATCAACTAGTCAGTAAAGATTGATCACCATATGGTCAACTTACAAAATACTCTGATATTTGCCAGTATGTGAATTACTGTTATTTAGTGAGACTCAAGATTAATTTCATTAATCAGAAAGGATAAATAGATCTGTGAGAATCCTCCTCAATGATTCCCAAAGCATTAACACATGGACACTTCCCTTAAGAATTTTTAAAGAGAATTTGTTCCACCTAATTAAATCTTACGAGTATTAGTTTCTTTTATCCTGGTCATTTAAAATAGATGCTTACCATTAAGTGATTTCATTCTTATTTGTTTTGAAGTTTGAAATGCTACAGATAATGAATTAACATGATATGCATGTAAGCCTCAAGGCCTAACCCTAAAACATACATATATCTATGTAATGCATATACCATCAAGGGAAAGACCATCATCATAAAACGTTATAAATAGGAACTTTTATGTCATATGAAACAGTCCATCAATTTGGCAATTTCTTTTGTTGATGATTCATTTCTTCTTCGTCTTTTCTCTGATTTAATTAAAATATACTGATTTACTGCCAATCCAAAAAAAAAAAAAAAGGATATCGGTTTATAGATATAGCTTTCTCCTCAAGATCCAGACACAGTCAGGAAATTGAGTCTGCTTGAATATGTAGCCTTCATTCCTCTATTAGCACTAATTCAACACATTTACTTATAGTAACTATTATGAGCTATCCCATGTTCCAAGTATGGCAAATAAAGTGAAGGACCTGATCTCATGATTCTGGCAGAATGAGACAGACAATAAACACTAAACAAGAAAATGTCATAGACTAATATTCTGTAAACAATTAGAGTAATGTGATACAGTGACAGGGGTCACCTTAGATTGAGTGATCAAGGAAATCCTCTCTTAGGAAATCTAAGATGAGGCCTGAATTACAAAAAAAAAAAACCACCAAGAAAAGATCAGAAGAAAGACAATTTTAGGAACAGAGAGAAGACCTAAGTCACTGAGGACCAGAGGCAAGGAGAATGGTATTGAGATGTGAAATCTAAGACAGAGGCAGAGATGGGTTTCTGTGGGGCTTTGTAGGACATGGAGGGATTTGGAGTTTGCTCAAAGTGAAGGTGGGAAGTTAAATGACTTAATAATATCTGTTCATTAAGATCTCTCTTTGCTGCCTCTGTGGAGAATGAATTATACGGAGGCAGCAGTGCAAATAGAGACAAGTATTCCAGGGAGGGATAATGATGGGTTGGACCAAGTAGTGGTGGAGGTAAAAAAGATATGTTTTTGCGGGTGGAATCAATTTTACTTGCTAATGATTTGGAGGTAGAAAGTGAGTGAAAAAGAGGAAGTTGAGGCCCTCATAGATTTTGACTGGGGCAATGAGGTGAGTAATACTGCTGTGTGCTGAGGTAGAAAAATGGGGGAGAAACAAGTTTGGGTTAAGGAAAGAGCAACCTGTTTTGGAACAAGTTAAGCATTTGGTGCTTTGTAGACATCTTATAGGAAGCAAAATTGGCTGGATATCTGATTCTGGAGTCAGAGAAATGTCAAGACTAAGGCACTGACATAAGTGTCATCAGTAAAAGAATGATATTTAACATAATGGAGCAGGAAGATACCACTTAGAGAGAATATATTGTCCAAAAGGAAGAAAAAAAAAAAGTACAGCCCAGACCTTGAGCTACTCCAACTTTAATACATAGGAGAGGAAAAGCCAGCAAGGGAATCATATAAGGAACATCCAACTAAGTGGCAAAAAAAAAAAAAAAAAGCTGAGGGAAGAAAGTTTCAAGAAGAAGGAGTTAATTCTGTTGAATGCTGCTATGAGATCAATTAGGATACATAAGAAGAAGCTGGCCACTGGATTTGGCAATATGGGGTGCCTTTGTGGTTCAGTAGGTTGAGCCTTCGACTTCAGCTCAGGTCATGATCTAACAGAATGTGAGTTCGAGCCCTGCATCAGGCTCACTGCTGTCAGCCCGGAGCCCACTTCTGATCTTCTGTCACCTCTTTTTCTGCCTCATCCCACTCACAAACTCTCTCTTTCTCTCAAAAATAAACATTTAAAAAAATAATGTATTGGAGAGTGAACTAGAAGTGATTTATCAGAGAAAATAACTATACACAACTCTTTCAAGAAGTTGTGCCTTGAAGACAAGTATAGAAATAGAACAGTAGCAGCAGGAAAAAAAAAGTTTTTACTTTGTTTTGTTATACTGTATGCCGTGCTGATGTTATCTGGTGACCAAGGTGCTCTAAGATCCCCTCAGCTTTACTAAATTTCAGACAGACTTTTTCCTTATAGGCTCCTGACCTCCCTTTTCGGAGAGCATTTACTTAAAAACAAACAAACAAAAAACTTGTAATTATAAATTCTTTCCCTGATACTTTGAGATGTGAATCTTTTTAAAAGCTTCCTGTCAGTTTCATAATATAAGATCTCTTTCTCAAAAATCTAAGTACCATCTCCTTAAAATGTAATCAAGAAAGATACTCCTCTTAGTCTCTGAGGGGAGGTAATAGCATAACTTTGATGGAGGCCTTGCTCCAAGCTGCAAAACTACCTCTTGTCATAAAGATATATGAAGTTTATTAGCAAACAGAGGTGGCCTATGACCTCTTCCTAACATCATCCAACACTTTTCCAGTTGCTCACCTTAAGAACTTTAAAAATTCTACTATTCCAAGGCACCTGGGAGACTCAATTGTTAGAGCCTGCTACTCTTGATCTCAGAGTCACAAGTTTAAGCCCTACATTTGGGGTGGAGTTTATTTTTAAAAACATTAAAAAACAAAACCCTAGTCTTCTTTGTCTGAGTGCAGTTGAGTTCTAGGCTTACTCTCTTATTCCAATGGCCTTGAATAAATTCTTCCTTATTTGTTGAATTTTATCCCGTGTAATTTTTCCTTTGACACTGACTCATCCTTTAATTCACTATCCGCTTCCTCAACTACTGAATGTTCTCTCTTGCCCTGTGTCTGCTAGTAGGGAACATGGGTGGGAGATTCCAGAGGGAAAGCAGAGAGAATCACCCCACCCTAATCCATCCCCATGAGGTCATAGGGGTTGGCTGTGCCCCATCCCTTACAGGAAGCCATTGCCCTTTTAGGCAACTTGTTCCATATAGCTCTCTCTCTGACTCCAGGTAATGGCTTACTCACCCCACCCTTCGGACCTAGGGACTAAAATAAGTGAATGTGGGGAGTAGGGAGTCTTACTTCACTGGTACCACACTACCTGTCATGGTGTCCCTACTACACCTTATCCATACCTGTGTAAATATTCTCTTTATTAGTACTTTCTTGAATCACCCCATCGAAATGTACCATCTGCTTCCTATAGAGAGGCTAACTGATATGTAAGCTAAGAAGAATGATCTAGTCATTTATGATGCTGAAGAATTACGTGATAGCTATAGGAAAAAAAGTCTTTGAGAAGATACTATAGAATGAGATACAGAACATATGTAGAGGGATTAACCTTTAATGGGAGTATTGCGATAAGAGAAAAGACAGAACTTGTGGGGTTAGACAAAGAGTAGCTGGTAAGGTAGATCTAATGTGGGAAGACAAGGAAGTTCAAGTCTGTGGATGTGTGAAGCCAAGTCACAATCTGTGAATGAGTCATGGTAAGGGTAAAGGAGCTTTTAAAGGAAGCATAATGTAGCCTTCATGAGGCCTCGAAGGATCGAAGTGTGTTAGACTAGCAAACTACAAATGCAGGAGAATGCAGAGTGCTCTTTTAGATCTATGTTCATGATTTTGATGGAGAACAATCAGTAGAATTGGTTGGGCATGGATTAGTAGATAATTGGATGTAACTAGAGTTCTAGTTTGACTAAAACTAGTCTGATATTTAAAAAAAAACTAGTCTGATATTATGAAAGAGATATAACAAAGTTAAGTAGTTTTCAAAGTATTGAGAATAATAATATACCACAGAATCTGCTCTGGATATAGTGGAAGGTGAGGACCCAATATCACATAAGGATTTCATAGAACAAGTTTAGATGCTTACAGTCAGATAGATAAAGAAATAATAAAGTTTGTCCAACAAAACAAATATTTGTATAGATTTTCTTGTTTCAGAATAAAAAATGAACAAGTTCACTTTATCTTCTAACATGGGAAAGATGTGAAACCAGATAACCCCATATATACTTATTGATCATTTGTGTTTGAATAGAGATGTGCTAAGCAGCAAAGCAGGGTACAAACAACTATAATAAAAGAAAAAGAATGTGGCTCTTTCATTTTTCTGACTCCATCCAACTCCAAAGAAACAAAGATGAGAGGATGGGCCTGAGGCTGCTGAAGATACAGAGTCCCAGTTCAGTCCATGGAAACACTCAGATCCTGACACCACGATGCACTGTACCTGCAGTGGGAGGCTTGGCTGGAGGGATGAAGAAGTGCAAAGCATTCTTCTACCTTTGAAAAACATGTCTTAAGAAAAAACATCTCTATTTTTATTGTATATGTAGACATTTTAAATGTATTTGTATATGTTTTATATGAATGTGTATATATATATTTCCATATACACGCCTACACACACATACATATATATGCATGCATACATACATACATAAATGAAATGAATACATAAAATACATAAAATAAAACAAAGAACCACCAGAATCAGGATTTTGAGATTCTTTTCCATCCCTGACAAACAATGTTCAGTATACAGTGCTTGGACATGATGAAAAAGTAGGCCTTAAGGTGGTGTGCTCTGGTTCACTTCTGCTGTCTCTATGTCATGTCCCATCCAAATGCTTGGATTCTCAGGAAACTAAGATACAGAAATGAAGGAACTGTGATGGTTATGATGAATGACGACACTTAGCACCTTGGGTCTGGTTTAGGTTCAGGCTGAAGATGGAGCCATTGAGCAGACTACATGGGCGGGACTTCCAGCTACCCCACACCCTTGCTCTTGTGCCTGGAAAAGGTACATGCCCTCTCTAAGATTCCGTTTATTCAACTTGAAAAATGGAACAACAGTGACATCACAGAGTAATGGTGAGCATGGTGTTAATACATCTAGGGCACGAAGAATAGTAGTATTCTTGCACGTAGTATTACTTGCATGTAGTAAGCCAGTAACTTTAGCTATTATTATGACCACTATTAGAGAGTATTAAGCAAAAAGAAGTTATGTATTATGTAGCAGTAAGTCTTTATGTGGTTATAAAATTTTAGTTACTGCTCAGGTTAGAAAAAGCATTAATATTCGTAGTATAGAATTCAGTTTCTGACTGAGCCGACGCTGTCTAGTGCAGACAAATTAATCTAACGTATTCCAGGTGTTCTCCATGTCCCCTCCAGCCAGAGACTGCTCAGGTCTGTTCAGGTCAGGTCTCAGTCACAGTCCATTTTGGAACTTCTTTTCCAAACTTCTCTTCCCCAGTTCCAATCCCCTCCCCAGGCCTCTATTAACTCTAACCACCTTGGACACTTGACACATCAGTCATAGACAAAGCTTCTCATTAGAACTGGTTAGAAGTTTACTCACCATTTCAATTAGAACGTGGTTACTCCATTGGCCTTACGATGGGGTAGGGTGATGTTATTCTACGATCCTAGATAGCTGATGTGGTTGTTTTTATAGCTAAAAACGCAAGTGTGTTTCACTGTCAAATGCAATGTAAGCTACTTCTAGCAACTGAGTCCTGACGTCATTCCTTCATTAGGTAAATGTATCCTACATATGTTTCTCCTTTTTCTTTAAATAAATGGGTAATTCCTAGGAGACAGTCTGTGACCTGTTGAGCCAATAATTTTCATTTCTTGTATAGCTTTTAGTCCACTCACATCGGAGCAATTAAAAGTAGTTTCAAGGAATAGAAAGACAAAATGAGGCCAGATAGGTAAAGAAATAGCTGTTTATAAGGGACCTCAGAAGTCAAGTTAAGAATTTCGATACGTCTGGGGCACCCAGGTGGCTTGGTCCGTTGAGGGTCTGACTTTAGCTTAGGTCATAATCTCATGGTTCATCGCTTTGAGCCCCTGTCAGGATCTCTGCTCTCAGCAAAGAGCCTGCTATGGATCTTCTGTG
The DNA here is from genome assembly GCA_017311185.1 of Proteles cristata cristata. Classification (NCBI taxonomy): domain Eukaryota; kingdom Metazoa; phylum Chordata; class Mammalia; order Carnivora; family Hyaenidae; genus Proteles; species Proteles cristata. The sequence goes on along the minus strand of JAESUZ010005128.1, from coordinate 863,773 downwards.
TCCCTCTCTCTCTCTCTCTGCTACTCCCCCCACTCATGCTCTATCTCTCTCTCAAAAAAAAAAAAACATTTAAAAACTTTTTGTTAAGAATTTGGGTGTTTCTGATATTAATGAGCATATAAAACTGTGGTTTATACAAAGCAAATAACACTATCTGATTTCCATCTTAAAAAGATCTCACTGACTTCAATTTCGCACCCCATCTGCATTGATAGAGGCAACTTTGTACCTATAAGTGTGTGACTGAATCACTCAAACTAGGTTGCAGATGTCATTTTCATCCTATCTTCTGCCTACAATTCCTTCCTGTTAGCCCCTATTAGAGTATTCAGGGAGCATTAATTCACTGATTTTCCCTCATCTCTTAAAACTCACAGTATACTTAATATAGCACCAAGAGCACGAAGAAGTAGAAAAGATGGCTCTTCCTTAAATATCATTTAAAATGTTGCTGGGCATAAAAGATTTTTATTGAACTTCTATCACAGAACCAAACCGTCCTATAAGACAAATACGAATAGAGAGCCATCACAAAAAATGAATAAAAGTAGCATGGAAAGTCCAACTAGAATCTGGAATCTAGAATCAACAATCTCTAACATCCCTTCTTTATGTCCTGATATGCATCATCAGAGCTTGAAAATATATTTAGGCATTGGTTTGAACTGTATGCATATTAGATCAAAGAGATTCTTCCAAAGAAGACAAGCAAATGGACAAAGGTTATGACTGACAGAAAATTCATCACCTCTCCATTTTGCCCCTAAGCTATGGCACAAAGGTCTTAGAGCATTAGATTAGGACAATTTACACATTTATAATGGAAAGTTAGCAGCATCAACTGAAAGGATACACAGAGAAGGAAATAGAGCTGAATGATGACTAAAGCCCTGGGGAATGAATATTCACAAACAGCAAGTAGGAAGAAGAAAAAGAGCCCTCCAGAAGAACAGAGAAGTATCATTTTTTAACCTAAGAATGAAAAGGTAATAACCAATGGTTTGGCATATTATTTGCTTCCTTTGGAGACCAATTTTGATTTCTTATTTTTGACAGACTATACCCGTAACAATTTTATCCAGTCATCAATTGTTATCTCACAAGTTAATATAATACATGGTACTTGATGTAAAATGCAAAGAAAAATAAAAGAAAAATCACTTTCTATATAACATTATAATATTTCTCAATGTTTGTAAAACACCTCTTCTACATATAAGCATATTGTGACTTTTCTCATCTACACCCTTCACATGCATTCTTGCAGCCCATCTGGGACACCATTAATATGGGAATCGTATTCACAGATACAGCAACAATACTTGCTTAGCATCACAGCATCTACCCCTCAGGAAAGAAAGCATACACACACACACACACACACACACACACAGGGAGAGAGAGAATAATATAAGGTGAGTATATTTCTAGTCAGTGTCTCTAAAATGTTTTGTTCAACCCAAATCACATTGCACTGAAAGCCAATACCTCTGGAAGCACTGTTTGAAATGCCAGTCTTGGTGTTGAAGAAACCCTTCTGGAAAAGCCACAATAAATCTCAAATTGTAGCATACAGCGTCTGAGACACTGGTCATTTAATCCTCCAGCATGGCATTCTGTTCCTATAGGGTGTCTATCTTTGCACCCATTAAGTCTCTGCCTCCACTGAGCCTGCCACTATGGATGTCATTTACAGCCATCATTTGGGGGCTTTCCAACCATTACTTACACTAATTTCAAATATCCCGGGACTTAGTCCAATGTTAAAAATGTATTGTTTTCTAAAAGAACCTCTTAATGAGTCATCAGAAGACTAATTCTCTCTAAAAGAATAATTATCTAGCCCAGGGGCACAAAGCAGAGATTTGATTCCAAATAATAAAGCAAATTTAACTCCCCAAGCATAAAAGCTGTTGCTGCTTTTGAATAAAAGCACAATTTTGGATGAGAATCCAGTTGCTAACCCTCTTTATTTGACCCACTGGCTGATGGCATCTGAATTCCACCAGAGAGATGTAATATGGAACTCAGTAAAGTATGAGCTTAACTTTTCTCCTTCCAACTCAGGAGAAGAATAGCAACATTTGGTGTCCTTCTGATATCGGCAGGGCTTGCTATGTGGGCATATGAGGATTTTCACTTTTTGTGTAAGATCCTGGAAGCATTTATCCAGCCAACAATAGAAATGAGAGATTCTAGGTCTGTGACTGCAAACTTGAGAGTCAAAAGCCACTGGACAGTCACATGCATTTTATATGAACAGCTCGGTGTTCTGGAAAAAAAAAATCTATTTGAAGATCCTTAGATAGAGCACACATTTTAATCACTAAATCTCCTTTGTACTTTATTAATTATGCCTGCTCAATTATACAAGCGGTATTGAATTTGCAATGACTTGTGTTTGGTGGTGGAGGGAGGAGTACTTACCTGGATTCTAGAAGAAAATAATGTGTAATTGCTACCTGTCAAGTAAGGCAAATTACCTTCAATCTCTGGAAAAGAGTGTCACCCTTTTCCCATCCAAGGTCTCTGTCTCTGACACTCACAGTCTTTAAAATGAGCTTCGATTTTCTTTGGTTTTAAATTTTATTTAATGTTTGCTCTCAAAAGGATCACCTTATTAAAGAAAATCTGGAAAGATAGAAATGTAGGGAGGGTAATCTGCCACTTATTAAATATAATCACTTTCAATATTCTGAGTTATTTCTTTCTGTGTTTATTTTCTGTGCATAAGTTTTATAAGTAATTGTATATAATAACTACAATCATATTGTATAATTTTCATCTTATCTGCTTCATTTACTATCTCTTAAGTATTTTCTTTAATTTTTCGCTTTTCATGAGTAATACATAATAAATAATATTTTTCATAGACATCGCTTTTTATTTACTAGGTAGACCGTAGTTTCCAGCAGAAAAAAAAATTGGCCTGTTTCCGATTTTTCAACATATATACTATATATCCCACCACACTTCTGAATAACACATTTTTCCATATTTAAAATTAATTCCTTAGTATCAATTTTCATAAAAGAGTGAAAGATCATTTTAAGGTTCTAAATAACCACAGATAGTCCCTGACTTCACAATGGTTCCACTTAAAATCTTTTGATTTTACAATAGTGAGAAAGTCACTATACATACACTACAAACTGTGCTTTGAATTTTGAATTTTGATCTTTGCCCAGGCTAAAGATATGGGGGATGATTCTCTCGTGGGGTTCAAGTCAGCACCAATGAGCCACAGCTACCAGATATCTCCTCTGTTTCTGGGGTAAACAACCGATACACTTACAACTATTCTGTACTCAGATAGCCATTCTGTTTTTCACTTTCAGTACAGTAGCCAATAAATTACATGAGATAGTTGACACTTTATTATAAAAGAGACTTTGTGTTACATGATTTTGCCCAAATGTAAGCTATGTGTTCGAAACTCATTTAAGGTAGGCTAGGCGAAGCTATAATGTTTGTGGCAGGTTAAGCGTGTTAAATGCATTTTCAGCTTAGGATACTTTCAACATACACTGGATTTATCCAGAAGTGACCTATTGTAAGTAAAGGAAGATCTATTTTAACACATTTCTGTAGGCATTGAACCATTCTCCATGGCATATTCAAGAGAATGCTAGATACGGGTGTTACTGAATTCTAGCTGTAAAATGTGGTAGGTAAATAGAGCAAACGTTTAATGTGCCATTTTTAAATTTGAACTTATTCTACTGTACTTTTTTCCTTAAGTTCCAAGAAATGTATAATTGAGTAAAACTTCCCAAATCACCTATTCTGACCCTTTTATTCAGATTTGGAAATTTCATGCTAGAAATATAAAGTAACTTGTTGGATTTGGCCTGTCTTTAGTTTTAATTTAAGACCATTAAGCTTCAGATAGTGAGAGAGGAATGACAAGCATCTCTGGTTCATAAGTTCTAGCTGATGAGATAAGTTAGGGAATTTGTTTATGGGACTACCTTTTGTCTAGCAGCTCCTGGTCATGCCAGAGTAAGAACTATCACAATGAAACAAGCTATTTTTCTTGGCTCCACTGAACTCTAATATTATTGTCCAAGTCACCTTTGCCCAGCTGTTCTCCACTGTTTCATTTTCCCTCACATCTCAGGCAGCCCACCATTTCTATCTTCTGTCAGCCTCCCTGGTTCATGACCTGCACTGTCTCCTGGCTTTCTGTTCCTTTCTGAATCTCTTATTCTCTCTTTAGTGTCCCAATAAAATCTTGATCCACTTTTATCTGGTTTCAGCACATGACTCAGTCTTCTCTTCCATCCAACGCCATCATCATCACCGACCTACGAGAACACAAAATACACTGGATTTTCAGTTTCTGTACTGCCTTACTTCATGAACCTTCTTCCTCCTTTCCACTTAATCATTCTCAAGGCCATACCATAGAATTTACCATCATCAGAAATTACGATACCAGTTAAATTTAAACTTAAAAAAATAAATTCTTTGACAACGGCTCCAACTCCTTGTCTTTTTCCCCCTCAATGTCCTGCTTTAAGAGTGATTTCTAATCCACTGAGCTCAGAACTTCATCACTTACCATCAACCTTCAATTCCCTCATTGGTCAGTTTAGATCATATGACACACCATCATAATTAAGCCTTTGCAAATATCCTCAAGTTACTTGCCTCTCCCCATCCTTCCAACAGCCTCAAAAACCCTAGTCCTGTATAAACCCATCTGCATTCTACATGCCTGGACCCAGAGAGCTGAACACTACTGAACACAAGTCACACGAACAAGTAACCTTAAATGTATGGCCCTAAGCCTCCCCTGTCCATACAACTGTGCACTTTCATTATGTTTCTCTGATGAGCTCATATTCTCCCTCTCTGAAACATTTCATACTTTATAGCTTTTCTTAAATCTCAAAAACCCCTTCCTCTTAGTCCCGGTTTCAGCTGGTAAATTCACTTCAAACTTCACATAGAAAATAAAAGCCATCTAAATCCACAATCACAAATCTACCCACAGCTGAATCCACCCTGTTTCTCTTTGGTTCTTTTTAAAAGCAAATCCATGTTATCAAATCCAATCTGCACACAACTTCATGAGGATTTTGTTCCTGCAATTATCTCCTCTTTCTCCTATACTAGCCATCTCTTCTAGTCTTCTCAAATGTTTCCATCAACATGCAAATGTGCGGTTGTGTTTTAAACACAAAACAAAGCAAAAACTTCCTTTACCCATACATCCTCATCAGTAACTGTTGCAATTTTCTGCTTTGTGAAAAAAGCATATTTCATATGCTTCAAGCAAAACAGAGACAATAGATTAAATTCAGAAACAGATACGAGAATCCAACAGTCTCCCATTTAGCCAGACTTTAGAGAGATTTGCAAAAGTGCAAAACAATGTCATTGTTCTCAATATTTTTTTGTTTTAATAAGTAGAGTTATTTTTCATGAAAGTGAGTTATTTGTGCTAATATGAAACAGATGCATTTTTTATTTTTATTTTTTTCATTTTGTTATTTTTAAATGAGTAAATATACACCTTAAATTTTTCTCAGCTTTGATTTCTGAAATGGTAAACATTGATAGATATAACTCACAAAAACAGAAGCCTCTGGGGGTTCTCCAAAATTTTTAGGAGTGTAAAGCATTCCAAAATGTTGGTGAAACCAAAATGTTTGAAAATTTACCTTTGGTTTAACTCACCCTCAGCACTACAGCTGACACATTATCCGCTTTGATTTTATAACATCACAACTACTAATTGTCTTTATACTTCACTGACTTTCTCTTTGTTTATGAGATCCTCCTTGTTTACCCATTCACTAAACTGCAGACTTACTTGGAGCTTTCTGCTACATCTTCTGTCTTCTCTTTCTATATTTTCCTTTGATAGGGTCTTATTTGTTATCATGGCCTGAAATTCTCTCTCTAAAGAGTAAATCCCAAATTTACATCTTCACTGTATTATTCTCCAACTTTTCTGAGCCCCAGATTTTATAGACAACTGCATGCGGTATTCCCAAATGAATGTCTCTCAACTATCATGTTCAAAATTTAATGCTCGATTCTACCTTCCCAAACCAGTCTTCCTCTGATCTACCCACCTAAAAACCTCATGCTAAAGACCTAAAGATCATTTTCAAGTTTTCTTTCCTTCTATTCTCCACACCCAGTCTGGTAGCAAATGTTATTGTTTCCTGCTCTAAAATAAAACAAAGAGCTTTCCACTTCTTCCTATTTTCACTCCCACTAATTTAATCCAAGTCATCATCCTTTCTGACATGGTCCCCCAGCAATAGCCTCCTTCTGTCCACCAAATTTTGACTCTTGCCCTACCTAATGCATTCTCTAGAATAATCATGCCTCTATTATTCTGTATCACAGCACCGTTTAATTCTCTTTGTGCATTTCAAAACTGTAACAATCCTTGTGCTTTTCGTTTGTGGTTCATTTAAGGGCAAGACTCTTGTCTGTTTTGCTCACCACTGTTTCTAAAGAGCTTAGCCTAGATTCTGGCATGTAGCCCACTCCGTCTGTTGATCTCAACCATCAGTCCACAATGTCATGGAAATCTCCTGTGGTGGCTTTCACTGGGTCAACTTAACATCAGCTAAAATTACATATCCTGGAATTCCATTCCCTGCATGGTTAAGAGTGCCCACCACTGGGGAAATGTGAGGTTTCAAAGGCGGAAGTGAGACAGTGCCCAGCATGCTCTGAAATCCGGGGAGAGTGCAAGGCATCGGCACAAGCTCACTCACATTGTCATGGTCTCATGGTTCACCTTGATACTGTGGCGGCTCCTCCAAGCTCCTGCTAGATCCATCAGTCACATTGAGTCCTGAGTGTCTGGCAAAGAGCACTGGTTTTCCTGCTGCTTACCTATATCATTGAGGCTCAAGGTGCTGAGAAAAATAGATATGGGGGAGTTTGTCCTGACTCTCTTCATGGCTTCCAGCATGCCCTTGCCCTCCTGCCTTTCATATTCAGCTTTTTCACCTGACCACCAGCCCTGCACCCCTGCAGTTACTTCAGCCCATAGCAGATGCAGAGACAACAGCCTTCCATAGAATTCTGTACCGCCTCAGACAATTGCATAATGTCTAAACCCTACGATAAATTCCTTTTGCCATATCACTCATAGAATTTCCGCTTCTTTGATTAAACCCCAGCTGATACTTTCTCTGAACAAAAATAAATAAATCACAGACAACCCAATTGGTCTAGCCTGCTATCACCAATAAACTTAAATTGCAGAGAGAAATTGCATAGATAGAAAAAAAAGTCTCAAAAATCTCTCTTTACCAATTATTCATTTTCTGAGGCCTTCGGAGGTTTTTGCTGAATCCCAGAATAGAAGCAGTGAAAGATAAGGGTCCAAAATTCAAGCGTACAGGAAAAACTCATTTATAACCAGAAGCCAAAGGACTTTTTGATATATTTGGACAGGTTGACGAGCCAGGAATATTTGCGTAGCTACTTGCTTATTTGTTTTTACTAAAACTGCCAAATTGGCGCATGTTACAATGTACATGAGCATAACAACAACCTAAGTCATGTAAGAAACTAGTAAGGAGAGAACAGACATTCATATTATTTTATTAACTTTCTCAAAAACTGAGCTCAGAATAGAAAAAAAAACTATAAAATCTGTTGTAGAATTATATAGCTTTTAAAGCCGACTGGAGTCAGGCTCACCAATGACCAATTTCACATCCATGGTTGAGATTTTATGTTAGGATTTCCAATTTGGCAGTCAACCAACAGATATAAGCAAGCCTGCAAGCCTTTAGTAGTCATCCTAAGAAAGAGTTGTTCTCCAAGTTCAAATTTTCTGCCAGCTACTGACAACAGCACCAATTATTTTCCTTCCATATTCAATCAGGGTGCACGGATAAGCCTGAGCCTCACTGACAGAACTATAAATTTGTAGGTTGTAAAGATTTAATGGAGAGACCCTGCTAATGATGGCTCTATTTGTGACACAGAAGCTCTCACAAGAGTTGATGGAGATCTGGGACTCAGGGTCCAGTTCAGTCCTTTTACATCTTATCATCGTCAGCTTTCCCAAGCTGCTCACTGTGAATTCAGGGAAGATTTAATAACAGTATTCCCAGAAATAAGATGAAGTTTAACATTTTCTTCATATTTCATCAGTTTGGGTTTCACAATAGAAATAACACTATTAGTCTGAAATTCATCTCTTGAGAGGTCTTCTTACTTATTTTCACCTCTGAAACCAATAAAGAGGGAACACCTCATTTTAGAAATGAACGCTCTGAATTCAGAAGGATTAAATGCTCTGCCTTAAGTCCCATAGGAAGTGGGATAGACCGGTCCCAAACACTCTTCTCTTGAACCCAGTCCTTCTGCACTTCTGGGTTGTTCTTTTAAGAACCTTCCTTAGTCATATTTAATTGTTATTATCCTCAGCACTAGAATTTACAGAGTACTTGATAGCCTGCAATACCGTTCTGAATCTGCCCTCCCCCGACAGCCTGCTGAAGGCCGAATATGTGTTTTCCTCTGTGTGTGGCCACGGAGCCAATGCCTCATGGGAAGAGACAGCTACCATAAACTTGTCTTAGAAGTTTTCATGCATGTTGGAATACTTGTATAGTATAACCCAGAACAGGAAGATGCCTGTTTATTATAGAGTACTGGGGTTTTAGCAGAAGTTATCATTTTAATAATTACTATTTACAGAGTACATTCTGGCACAATGTCCAGCACAGTCTGTGTAAAAGAGCACCAAACAGGTTCCTGACCATCACAAGCTCACAATCTAACACAGAAGGAAAAGTGAACTGCAAGGTAATATGCAAAGCCAAGGTCAAAGGCCAAAATGCAGAGCAGCTTGGAAGTAAACGGGAGTTTGGAAGTAGCAACCATCTGTATGGACTGCAGAATGGAAGAGTTGTGCTTTAGTGAAAGAGCATGGGGTTTGGAATCACAGAAACCCACCTCTGACACTGCACTGGACCTTTCACAAGCTTATTTTCATCTCTGAGGATCAGTTTGCTCACCTGTAAAATGAGTCTAATGATAGTGCTTTGTACTGAGGTTATCAGAATTCTACTTCTCTAAAACCACATATATTGCCTGGCATGAAGCAGGGGCTCTGCAGACCCCAGACCTAAGCATTCCAGGAAATGGCATGGAAACCCTCTCACCAAAAACTGTCAGTCTGTGAGTAAGCCTCAGACTGGCAAAATCGTCAGCAATATAGATACAATGATCATTTTGGGTGTGCTAGCAGATTTTAGAGACAATTTCAGATTACAAAACAAGAAGAAACCAGTTAATTAATATAGTCGGTAAGCCGCAAAGTGGGGAGAGTTTTAAAAGCAGCAGCAGCTTAGAACTGAGAAGACGATGACATCTGAGTCCCCACAAATGTAAGAGCTGATCGCCCAGGAAACCTACGACAAGGAATTGCTGTGTTCAGATTATAAAGAAACTACTGAGTAGGAGTTCATTTGGATGCAAAAAGAATCATTTTGGCCTGTGATCAAAGGATACACTCAGAAGAACCGGGCTTCCAAGGGCGCCTGGGTGGCTCAGTAGGTTAAACATCCAACTTCAGCTCAAATCTTGATGTCTCAGTTTGTGGGTTCGAGCTCCATGTCAGGCTCTGTGCTGACAGCTCAGAGCCTGGAGCCTGCTTCAGATTCTGTGTCTCCATCTCTCTCTGACCCTCCCCAACTTGCTCTCTCTCTCTCTTTGTCTTTCTCTCTCTCTCTCTCTCTCAAAAAAAAAAAAAGGAACATTAAAAAAAAATCTTAAAGAACAGGGCTTCCTAGGGGGACAGGAGAGCCAGGAAAACATGTTGTTTTCTCTGTGAAGTAGAGGGTGAAATAACTCTCACCGTCTCAACTGTGCTGTTACTACATAATTTCTATCTGGCCTTTATTCTAAGATGTCTTTACGTTGCAGGAAAAATGTAAATGCCCATCTAAGCACAGATTCATAGAATGGGTCCCCAGGAGGGAAGGTGTGGTAGGCAGAGTACTGGCCCCTCAGAGACAGTGCCCTGCAAATCCCCGGAACCTGTGTATACCTTACATTACACGGCAGAAGGGACCGTGCACATATGATTACGTATGGTGTGATGATCCTGCAGTACCTCTGGTGGGGGGGAAGGGGGGGCGCCACTGTAGTTCCAAAGGTCATTGCAAGAAGGAAGGAGGAGTGTGTGACTGAGAAAGGAGAAGTGCCCGTAGAGGCAGAGCAGCGAAGGAGTTACAATGATGCTGTGTTGCTGGCTTCGAAGATGGAGAGGCCACATACAGCTGCTTCCCTAGAGCCTCCAGAAGGAGCCAGCCCAGCAGACACTTGACTTCAGCCCAATGAGACCGATTTTGGTCTTTGACCCACAGAACTGGTAAGGTAATAAATTTGGGTTGTTTTAAGGTACTGTGTGTGGTAATTTAGGACAGTAACAATAGGAAACTAATGGAGAAGGGTGCTACAAAATTGGGGTTTGGGGGATTCAGTTGTCACAGAGGAAACCTCTCACTCTTTGGACCAAGGCAACTGTAAGTGAATCAGGGAAGGGTCAGCGCCTAAGCACAACCTCTGTGTTGGTTATGTCTCAAAGGGCAAGGTCAGACATGCCATCTCTTCTGACAGGATAACAATGATAGAAACCTGTGCTGGGATGAATCCACTGCATTTTTAGGATTTGAATGTGCCCTAGTCATCCAGTGGCGACACTGTGATATATTCTGGTCCCTACAGTACAGGTGGTCCAGGAGGCTCAGTCACTCAGCAAAGCAGTCGGGGACCATCCAACAAACGGCATCTGTTCAGATAACTTTTCTAAATTGGTTTCTTTTACACTGTATAATATTGTGTGTGTGTGTGTGTGTGTGTGTGTGTGTGTGGCTGAAACACTCACTGAGCACTTACAATATGCTCTGCACTATGCTAATGTTATAGCAGAGCCACCAAACAAAGTGACTTACATCGTCCCCACTTTACATTTGAGGAAACTGAACATCTAAGAGGTTAACTTCCTTGAGGGCCACACAGCCAGCACACAACAGACCTGGGTTTTTATCCAGGTTTGCTGCTTCCAGTGGTCACGTACCCAGTCTTCTCTGCCCTGTCTGTGAGAACACATACTGCTCTTCCTCAGCCACCTGTAGGCTCTGGCCTCTGCCTATTACTACCAGTTTAAGCTTGGCTGCTAGGTCTAGGAGACAGAAAGTGACTCCTGCTCCTGACAGGGTTTGCCACTCTGTGGCTTGCTTCCTGGTGGCAGCGTTCCTGTGTCTGAATGCCCCCAGACCCACTTACCTGCCTAGTACTGCTCCTATCTTCCCTGGTTCATTCCACCACAATGAACCCCCATCCCCAGACAGGCCCATGGGGGCTGCCACATGCCAGTTCTTTTGGGTCTCCAAGATATAACCTCTCGCTCTTTGAATGGCGTTCTTGGAGGACACTCTTGATTGACCACCATCTTGCTTTATTACCTGATGAAGAGTACTGTCTGTCCATTGCTGCCTATGTCCTATGATGGGATGACATCATATAAAAGTGGCTTAAAATGTTTTTGCTATTTGAATAATCATGCTACCCACTGGCAGCAGAAATGCGTAAATAGATTGGAGGCAAGATGGCGGAGGAGTAAGGAGCTCCGTACTTGCACTCGCGCCCATACATCACACAGAAAAGATCTGAAGCCATTGGAAACCATACAAAACCTGAGAGACTGGGAGAAAAAGGACGCAGAATCCACTGAGAAAGCCTTCTAACGTGAGTGCGAACCGGGGAAGGTAAAATCGGGCCGGGATCGGAGCCTCCAGGGTGGGAGGCGATCCCCCTCTACCCTCTACGGGGAGTGAGAGGGGAAAAGGAGAGAGTCCGAGACAGAAAAACCTCCGCTCAGTGCATAGAAAGACTGTACTTGCCAAATACCTGCACACCAGGTCCCCTCGCGACAACTGGTCCTGGGGGAGGCTGAGCACACAAACTGCTTCTTTGTGCCGCTCCTGGAAGTTGGTTTTTAAAGCGGCGCGGGCGCGCCTGCCGCCATTGTAGCTCCAGGGCAGCTGGGACCCCTGAAGGAGACACGCAGACACCGGGCGTCCGCGCTCCTGGCTGGCTGGAACTCGAGAGGGAAGGCAAAGAGCTAAAAACAGGGAAATTTGCCTGTGAGTTCGTGTTTCGGGTGACGAGCCATAGAGAGACCCGGTTTTCCTCACTCCAGCGGGCTCAGGCTACACGGACCGGCAGGCAAGCCCCCGCGCATGCGCACCAGCCCGACCCAGAGAAGGAAGCAGCGATCCTGACTCCGCCCCCAGAGCTCAGCAGGGAGCCTGGAATAGCCCGAGGGGGTTGTCTGGGAAGCTGTATCTAAGGCAACTTCAGCGGGGCGCGGACTGGGATTTGGAGATTGGAACTGGCCTGGGTTGAAGAGTGCAACCAACTTCAGCTGCGTCCCCGGAATGGGGAGTTGACACGCCAAAAAAAAAAAAAAAAGCGAGCTGCAGCGCGGGGTTCAAGAAGGGACTGGAGCACCGTCACTCTCCTCCCCACAATCGCCAAGGCAGAACCCCCGCCTGAGGCATTGGATCACGCCACGCCCATCCCTGCCTGAGAGGTGCCCTCCTCCCTTTTTTTTTCCTTCTTTTTCCCTTTTTTTTTCCCCCTTTCTTTTCTCTTTTTTTCTTCTTCTTTCTCTTTTCTCGCTTTTTTCCCCAAAACACTGACCTGATTAACTCTGGTCGCCAGCTTGCTTAAACAATCACAACAAGTCCATTCTGTAAATGTAAATTCTACACTACCGACTTTTTCAGCTATTTCTCTCAGGAGTAAATAGACTATATAGTTTCTCTGGATAATTCCAGCATCCTTCTCTCACCTATCCAACCATATTCTACCCTTTACCTCTTTGAAAAAAGCTTCTTATCCCTTCTGCCTGTTCATTCTATTTCCAAATCTGCCTTGTCTTGCCCTGCCTTCTCTCTTTTTCTCTATGCTCTTCAACCAGCACTGCATACACACAGCTATTTAACTGTAGCTGGGAAATCCAGGTATATGCTTTAAACCGTTCTTTGTCCATCGGTTTTCTTCTTTTTTCCCTTTCTTTTCCTCTTTTTGACCCTTTTATGTATTTTAAGCTCCTTATTCGCCCTCCCTCTTCCGTCTTTTCTATTAACTTTTTCGTTTTCCCTCTCGCTTTGCATGTTAGTTGAATCAGCCTGTGCGTTTGTGTGCTCCTGCTCCCTGTGTGTTTGTCTGTCTCTTTTCTTTTCCAGGGCTACCTCAAGAAACAAGCTAGAGTACACAAGGTGAAGAGTCCCAAATATCATTACAAATAGGAAAATAAAATAGCTAAGGTCCCAACAAGAGTGACCGAGGGATACCATTCAAAAAACAATCTCTGAAAGGATAGGCCCTGGAAAGTCAAAGAGTTTCTTGGATATAGCAGTGCTCATAGAAACAGAGAGCATAACAGGTCTTTAAAACCAACAAGAGCCGGAAAGCTAACTAAAATGACGAAACGAAAGAGCTCTCCTCCAAAGAAACTCCAAGAAGAAATGACAGCTAATGAACTGCTCAAAACAGATATCAGCAGCATAACTGAACAAGATTTTAGAATAATAATGGTAAAATTAATAGCAGGGCTTGAAAAAACATAGGGGACATCAAAGAAACTATGGCTACAGACAGAATGGAAAATAAAAATAGGCATGAAGAATTAAAAAATGCGATAAATGAGATCCATAATAAATTAGAGGCCTCCAATGCACGGATTGAAGAGGCAGAAAGGAGAATAAGTGATTTAGAAGACACCATTATAGAAAAACAAGAAGCTGACAAAAAAGAGACAAACTGATCCAGGAACAGGAAAGAAGAATTCGAGAGCTCAGCGATACAGTCAAACGCAACAATATCCATATCATAGGAATCCCAGAAGAGGAAGAGAGAGGGAAAGGTGCTGAAGGAGTCCTGGAACAAATTATAGCAGAGAACTTCCCCGACCTGGGGAAGGAAGTCAATGTGGAAATACAAGAGGCTCAGAGGACTCCTCTCAGACGTATCTTAAATCGATCTTCTGCACGACATATCATAGTAAAAATGGCCAAATACAAGGACAAAGAGAGAATTTTGAAAGCAGCTAGGGAGAAAAGGGCCCTCACATACAAAGGGAAACCCATCAGAGTGGTGACAGACCTATCTACTGAAACGTGGCAGGCCAGAAAGGAATGGCAGGAGATCTTCAATGTGATGAACAGTAAAAATATGCAGCCAAGAATCCTCTATCCAGCAAGCCTGTCATTCAAAATAGAAGGAGAGATAAAAACCTTTCCAAATAAACAGAAATTGAAAGAATTTGTCACCACGAAGCCAGCCCTACAAGAAATCCTGAGGGGGATGCTCTGAAGGAAAGGTTGCAAGGAACAAAGATTCCAGAGACACCACCACAAACATGAACCCTACAAAAGATACAAAGATTCTAAACCCACATATTTCAATAATAACACTGAATGTAAATGGGCTGAATGCTCCAATCAAAAGACATAGGGTAGCAGAATGGATTAAAAAACAAAATCCATCTATATGCTGTCTACAAGAAACTCATTTTAGACGGGAAGATACCTTCAGATTAAAAGTAAGGGGATGGAGAAATATATATCATGCTACAGGAAATCAAAAGAAAGCCGGAGTAGCGATACTTATATCAGACAAACTGGACTTTAAAACAAAGACAATCACAAGAGATGAAGAAGGACACTACATAATAATTACAGGGTCCATCCATCAGGAAGAACTAACAATCATAAATGTCTACGCACCGAATATGGGAGCACCTAAATATCTAAAACAATTAATCACAAACAGAAACAAGCTTCTAGATAAGAATATGCTAATAGCAGGGGACTTTAATACTCCGCTTACAGCAATGGATAGGTCAACCAGACAGAAAATCACTAAAGAAATAATGGACTTGAAAGATACATTGGACCAGATGGACCTGACGGATATCTTTAGAACTTTACATCCTGAGGCCAGGGAATTTACTTTCTTCTCAAGTGCGCATGGCACATTCTCCAAGAGAGATCACATACTGGGACATAAAGCAGCCCTCAATAAATAGAAAAGAATAGAGATCATACCATGCACACTGTCAGATCACAATGCTTTCAAACTTGAAATCAATTACAGGAAGAAGTCTGGAAAACTTCCAAAAACATGGAGGTTAAAGAACACCCTTCTAAAGAATGAATGGGCCAATCAGGCAATTAGAGATGAAATTAAAAAATATATGGAAACAAATGAAAATGAAAACACAACAATTCAAAATCTATGGGATGCGGCAAAGGCAGTCCTAAGAGGAAAGTACATTGCTCTCCAGGCCTATTTCAAGAGATTGGAAAAAGTGCAAGTCCAAAATCTAACAGCTCACCTAAAGGAACTAGAGGCAGAGCAACAAGAACACCGTAAACCCAGTAGAAGAAGAGAAATAGTAAAAATTAGAGCAGAAATAAACAACATAGAGACCAAAGAAACAATTGAACAGATCAATGAAACCAAGAGTTGGTTTTTTGAAAAGGTAAACAAAATTGACAAACCTCTAGCCAGACTTATCAAAAAGAAAAGAGAGAGCACCCAAATAGACAAAATTATGAATGTAAATGGACTTATTACAACCAATCCCTGAGAAATACAAGCAATTATCAGGAAATACTATGAAAAATTATATGCCAACATATTGGACAACTTAGAAGAAATGGACAAATTCCTAAACACACACTTATTACCAAATTCACACTAGAAGAATAGAAAATCTGAACAGACCCATAACAAGTGAAGAAATTGAATCAGTGATCAAAAATCTCCCAACAAATAAGAGCCCTGGACCTGATGGCTTCCTGGGGAATTCTCCCAGACATTTAAAACAGAATTAATCCCAATTCTTCTCAAGCTATTCCAAAAAATAGAAAGCGAAGGAAAACTCCCGGACTCATTTTATGAAGCCAGCATCACTCTGATTCCCAAGCCAGACAGAGATCCAGCAAAAAAAGAGAACTACAGGCCAATATCCTTGATGAATACGGATGCAAAAATTCTCAACAAGATCCTTGCAAATCGAATCCAGCAGCATATAAAAAGAATCATCCACCAAGATCAAGTGGGATTCATTCCTGGGTTACAGGGCTGGTTCAACATTCGCAAATCAATCAATGTGATACATCATATCAATAAAAGAAAAGATAAAAACCATATGATCCTGTCAATAGATGCAGAAAAAGCATTTGACAAAATACAGCATCCCTTCTTAATAAAGACTCTCGAGAAAGTTGGGATAGAAGGAACCTACTTAAACATCATCAAAGCCATCTATGAGAAGCCTTCAGCTAACATCATCCTCAATGGGGAAAAACTCAGAGCTTTCCCCCTGAGATCAGGAACACGACAGGGATGCCCACTCTCACCACTGCTGTTTAACATAGTGCTGGAAGTCCTAGCATCAGCCATCAGACACCAAAAGAAAATCAAAGGCATCAGAGTTGGCAGAGAGGAAGTCAAACTTTCACTCTTCGCAGATGACATGATACTCTACATTGAAAACCCGACAGACTCCACCAGAAGCCTACTAGAACTGATCCAAGAATTCAGCCAAGTTGCAGGGTACAAAATCAACGTACAGAAATCGGTTGCATTTTTATACACCAACAATGAAGCAACAGAAAGAGAAATCAAGAAACTGATCCCATTCACAATTGCACAAAAACCATAAAATACCTCGGAATAAACCTAACCAAGGATACAAGAGATCTGTATGATGAAAACTATAGAAAACTTTGAAGGAAATTGAAGAAGACACAAAAAAGGGAAAAACATTCCATGCTCATGGATAGGAAGAATAAATATAGTTAAGATGTCATTACTACCTAAGGCACTCTACACATTCAATGCAATTCCAATCAGAATTGCACCAGCATACTTCTCAAAACTAGAACAAACTATCCAAAAATTTGTATGGAACCACAAAAGACCCCGAATAGCCAAAGTAATCCTGAAAAATAAAAGCAAAACGGGAGGGATCACCATCCCAGACTTTAGCCTCTACTACAAAGCTGTCATCATCAAGACAGTATGGTATTGGCACAAAAACAGACACATAGACCAATGGGACAGAATTGAGAACTCAGAACTGGACCCAAAAGTATACAGCCAACTCATCTTCGACAAAGCAGGAAAGAATATCCGATGGAAAAAAGACAGCCTTTTTAACAGATGGTGTTGGGAGAACTGGACAGCAACATGAAGAAGAATGAAACTAGATCATTTTCTCACACCATGCACAAAAATAAACTCAAAATGGATAAAGGACCTGAACGTGAGACAGGAAACTATCAACACCCTAGAGGAGAAAGCAGGAAACAACCTCCTTGACCTCCACCGCAGCAACTTCTTACTTGACACATCCCCAAAAGCAAGGGAATTAAGAACAAAAATAAACTGTTGGGACCTCCTCAAGATTAAAAGCTTCTGCACAGCCAAGGAAACAACCCAGAAAATTAATAGGCAACCAACGGAATGGGAAAAGATAGTTGCAAATGACATATCAGATAAAGGGTTGATATCCAGAATCTACAAGGAACTCACCAAACTACACGCCCGAAAAACAAACAACCCAGTGAAGAAATGGGCAGAAGATATGAACAGACACTTCTCCAAACAGGACATCCAGATGGCCAACAGACACATGAAACGATGCTCAGCATCCCTCCTCATCAGGGAAATACAAATCAAAACCACACTGAGATACCACCTCACGCCAGTCAGAGTGGCTAAAATGAGCCAATCAGAGAACTCTAGATGCTGGCGAGGATGTGGAGAAACGGGCACCCTCCTACACTGTTGGTGGGAATGTAAACTGGTACAGCCCCTCTGGAAAACAGTGTGGAGGTTCCTCAGGAAACTAACAATAGAACTCCCCTATGACCCAGCAATAGCACTGCTAGGAATTTACCCAAGGGATACAGAAATGTTGATACATAGGAGCACATGTACCCCAATGTTCATAGCAGCACTCTCCACAATAGCTAAAACCTGGAAAGAGCCTAAGTGTCCATCAACAGATGAATGGATCAAGAAGATGTGGTTTATCTATACCATGGAATACTACATGGCAATGAGAAACAATGAAATCTGGCCATGTGTAGCAACATGGATGGACCTTGAGGGTGTGATGCTGAGCGAAATAAGTCAGGCAGAGAAAGACAAATATCATATGTGTGCACGTATAGGAGGATTAGGAGGAGCTTAACAGAGGACCAAGGGGGAGAAGAAGGGTGGAAATGGTGGGGGAAAGGGAGAGAGGCAAACCATGAGAGACTCTTGAATGCTGACAAAAACTGAGGACTGATGGATGTGGGGGGGGAGGGGGGGATGGAGGAGGGCACTTGTGGGGATGAGCACTGGGTGTTATGTGGAAACTAATTTGACAATAAACTATTTGTAAAAAAAAAAAAAAAAAGAAAAAGAAAATGGTAAATAAGTGAAGACCACGTTATACAGTACATGACTAAGAAGTCAGCCTCTGGATCAAAACTACAGTATGGAACCCACAAACTATGATCCAGACAAAAATTATCGTGTATGATACAGCGCTGCAGGAATATTATGCAGGAATATCAATGCCACTGATGTTGATGAATGACCCCACACTGCACAAATGGTGAATTGCCATTTGAATGTCAAAATTTCAGGTTCCAAGGCAGAAACTATTATCTCTGTAACTAGTCTGAAGGACCCCAGAGTGCATATCGGACTCTCAAGTAAGCTATCATTCTGCGGCTTCAGGCTTACAAAGAGCTTCAAGGATGCTCTTGCCTCACAGAGCATGAAATATTTCACTGATTATCACTTCGTGACAGATTTAACATTTCTAATGTAACGTCTAATACACAAGATGAATCTTCCACTTTTAAATTCACTAATAGAATCAGAGATTCCTGGCCCTGCAAGGCTCTTAGGAGGTCATCTGATCCATCCCCCGGCCTCCAGACAAGCCCACGCTACTCTCCACATCACATGAAAATCTCCCTGATTGTAGCCCTTTCAGTGAAGATGATTTAACAAATTCTCTCCATGCCCATGAAATGTTAACAGCTCTCACTGTCAGGAATTTTTTTTTTTTACCTTTAACCTCAAGGCCTTATGCTGCCTTTTCAGCACGTGGTAATGAAATTACATGGACTTTGATTTTATGGTTTTCAGTATTCCTTTTTCTCTTGTCATCTTACACAATACTAATTTTCTTATAATTATCAATCTCCTGATGGATTGCTGACACTGGAGTTAGAGGATTGGATCTCTTTATAGATGCACCTCATGTTTCTGGCAAGATCCTAAAGTTACTATATGTAGCCCTCCTATATACTAGCACCTTACTTGGCACCATTATTGGACTCAGGATAATGATTACAATTCCCTCTTTAGTCTTCGGAGACTGTCTTCCCCACCAGGAGCTGTCAGAACAAAGACAGAAATGGGAATGTAGACCCAAATACTAACCAAGCCCATATATATTTGTAAAGCTCTTAGAAAAGACTTTCAACCTCCAGGCTATGCAACAGATAAACATTGCAAATTGTTTCCTTTAGTGAACCCTCAAAAGGAATCCCAAATGTGTTTACAGGGCAGGGTTTGTACAGCTTCAGATCCATCACAACCACTCATCTATCACATACTCTGATAGAGAATATGACCTGAGTCTCCAGTAAGGCAGTTGCTATAGGCTATTGATTAAAATGGAAGTTAAGTGTTTCAAAATCTGTTTTTGACCACTGATTTCTGACTTAAAAGTGGTCATTCTGGTTGAAGCAACCAATCTGATTTATGCAGTTGAGTTTCCAAGCTGGAGAAAAATGACAAAGTTTATATTTGGTGGTGTTTCTTAGAATGTCACACCATTCCAAAAATGATTGAAATAATTTGAAGACATTTCTTCCAGGATGGCTACATGAAAACTTAATAGGAAAAAAGAAGTCAGAAACATGTAGAAAAGGGGACATACATAGAAGTAAGAATGAGATCATCACTACCATGAGGAATCAATCTAGCTCTTGGGAAAGTTAAAAAGCCATAGATTTAAAATTTGTCAGTAATAGATAATCTGAATCTTAATGAAGGAAAGCATGAAAGTACATCTTAGAAGCAAATATTTCCCCAGAATGAAGTTAGAAAAGGAATCTATAAGGTAATCTCTCATTTTTAAAAACTAAATAAAGTATTTAGACAATGCTTTCAACAACTGGTGTGCAGAAATATGCTTCAAATGGCCATTTCATATACAAACTCTCAATAGAAAACAACAAATCCCATTATATTAAAAATGTTGGATTTGACAATGACCTCTTAGATATAACACCAAAAGCAATAATCCATGAAAGAAAAATCGGACTTCATTAAAACTAAAAATGCTCTGCCAAAGACAGTGTTAAGAAAATTAAAAGGCAAGCCCCAGAAAATATTTGCAAAACACATACCTGATAAGATTAGAATCTAAAATATACAAGGAACTCTTAGAGGCACCTGGGCGGCTCAGTGAGTTAAGTGTCCAACTCTTGATTTCAGCTCAGGTCATGACCTCACAGTTCATGGGTTTGAGCCCCACATCCAGCTCTGCACTGACAGCAAAGCCTGCTTGATATTCTGCCTCTTCCTCTCTCTGCCCCATCCTCCATCCCCCCAAAATAACTAAATAAATTTATAAATAAATAAAATAAAATATACAAAGAATTCATAAAACTCAACAATAAGAAAGTAAACAACTCAATTATAAAATAAGTTGATATATAGATAACAAGCATTTGAAAAGATGCCTTATATCATATGTCATCAGGGAAATGCATATTAAAACAACAATGAAATACTGCTACATATCGATTAGGAAGTTGAAACCCCAAACACTAATGATACCAATTGCTGATGAGGATATAGAGCCAAAGAATTCTCATTCATTGCTGGTGGGAATGCAAAATGCTACAGCCACTTCGGAACACAGTTTGGCAGTTTCTTATAAAACTAAACATACTTTTACCATGTGATTCAAAAATAATACTCCTTGGTATTTGAGAATGAGTTGAGAACATCCACACAGGAAAAAAATACCCTGCACATGAATGTTTATAGTAGCTTTATTCATAATTTCTAAGACTTGGAAGCAACCAAAATGGCTTTCAATAGATGAATGGATAAAAAACTGTGGTACATCCACATAATGGAATATTATTCAGCCATTGAAAAATGAGCTTTCAAGCCACAAAAAGACTAGGAAGAATCTCAGTTACATAGTGCAAAGTAAAAGATGCCCATTTGAAAAGGCTGCATAGGGGCACCTGGGTGGCTCAGTTGGTTAAGCATCTGATTTTGGCTTAGGTCATGATCCCCCAGTTTGTGGGTTTGGGCCCTGCCTCGGGCTTTGTGCTGACAGCTCAGAGCCTGGAACCTGCTTTAGATTCTGTGTCTCCCTCTCTCTCTGTCCCTCGTTCTCTCTCAAATTCTCTCTCTCTCTGTCTCTCTCTCTCTCTCTCTCTCTCTTTCTCTCAAAAATAAACAAACATGGGGAGCCTGGGTGGCTCAGTTGGTTGGGCGTCTGACTTTGGCTCAGGTCATGATCTCGCTGTCCGTGAGTTCGAACCCCACATCGGGCTCTGTGTTAACAGCTCAGAACCTGGAGTCTGCTTTGCATTCTGTGCCTCCCTCTCTCTTCCCCCTCCCCCACTTACACTCTGTCTCTTAAAAATGAATAAACATTATAAATAAATAAATACATAAACATTCAAAACGTTTTGAAAAGACTACATACTGTATGTTTCTAACTATATGACATCCTATAAAAGGCAAAATTATGGATATAATAGAAAGACCAAAGGTTCAGAAGGAGAAAAGAAGGGATGAATAGGTGGAGCACAGGGAATTTTTAGGGCAGTGAAACGATTCTGTATGACACTAAGTTGGTGGATACATATCATTATACATTTGTCAGAACCCATAGAATATACAACACAGACTGAACCTTAATGTGAACTATGGACTTCAGGTAATACTAGTATATGGCTACTGGCCCATCAGTTGTAACAAACATACCGCACTAACGCAAGATGTTAATAATGGAAGAAACGGGGATGGTGGTAGGAGGGAGTACAAGAAGGTATAATGGAACTCTCTGTACTTTCTGTTCAATTTTTCTGTAAACCTAAAACTGTTTCATAAAAGAAAGCCTACTAATTTTTTTAAAAAATCATTAGCAGCTAACTTAGAATAGTACTTTTTAAATCATGATCTAATTTGATACACAATAAAACTCAGACAACCAAGAAAAGTAGTGGTTATGATATTTCCAAAGAAGATTTTCTCAACCTCAGGATTATTGACAATTTTTAACTAATAATTCTTTTTGGGTGGAAAAGGTGGGGGTCTGTCTTGTGTATTGAATGATGATTACCAATATCTCTGGCCTCTACCAACTAGATACCAATCCCCATCCCAGTTGTGACAACCAGAAATGTCTCTAGACATTGCCAAATTTGCCTTGGGTGAGGGGCAAAATCACTACCATCTGCGAATCCTGTTCTAATGCCATCTCTTCCAAATATCTACTCTATCAAACCCACTTTCAACCAGAGCCACATTGTGATTAATTGAAGATTCAAGTATTTACTCAGGGGACAGATATTCCATGCAATTAAGAGATTCATGTACTTTAGATCCCAGACAATCAGATCAAAGAGTTGGCATTCTGTTATGAAAAATAATTTATTCCTGTCAGTTTCTGCTTGTGTTCTAGTCTTTGTCACCCCTTAGTTTTCTGGCTCCCATCAGACTTACCTTGCAGTCCAGACCAATCAATGGGCTTCTGTTTCTTCCTGAAGAACTTTACTTAGGATTCCAAAGCTGAGCACAGCAGAATATTTTTCCACACTGCTGAAAATATGAACCTGCTTGATAGGCTTATGCATTATTTTCTGTTTGAACACTAGAAGAAAGCTTTCTCAAGCAACTCTTAGACAATGTTGAGATTTTCTTTCTAATTATGACAAGCCAAAAGACTGAACTGCTTCCAAATTGCTTTACCCAGAAACAAACTTGATTTTCTTTATATGAGAAAAAAATAAAGAAAACTCTCCCAATGTCCCAATAACTCCCTCAATTCACTTTCTTATCTTCTTTCTTTTATTTTCTAAGTCCCTTCTTGAAGTACTAGGTTACTTTACTGTGCTACATTCTCAATCTCGTTCACTCCCCAGCCCATTTTATCTGTCATTTCCTCCAGTTTAGTGAAACTGCCTCACAAGGATCCCCAGTGGCCTCTGGACTAAATTCTCCAGTGGCCTATTTTCATACTTCATTCTATTCAAGCTCTGCTACTATTATTTTCCTGTCATCTGTGAAACTTTCTCCTTTTGGGAGCAGTTTTAGCCTATCCTCTTTTTCTTACTTCTTCAATTATTCATGTTTGGTCTTTTTCATCAATTCGTCTTTCTCTTCACACAATTTAGATGTCATCTACCTCGTTTCCACCATTAGTCACTTTGATCTTTTTCATGCACAGGAGCCTTTTGGGTTAGTTCACACTTTACTTGAACACCACCAACCTCATCCACCACAAAGGAAAAAATATCTCTGCTCCTCCCTTTTCATATCTGGATTCACAATATGAGTTAATGTTATCATGTTTGCCTGAAATATAAATGTTTTTATGCTTATCTCTTCCACAACCATTATACACAGCCATCAAGTCCTGTTTCAAAATTCCCTGGACCCTTCTTCTCATTTGTCTTGACATAGATCTCTGCCATCTCTTGCCTAGACTTTGACAACAGTATTATTATTTACCACTCAACCTTCACATAGTCTTTCTAAATATGAATACAATCTTGTCAATTACCTATAAATTGTCCTTCTTTGATTTCCTGTTACCCACTTCAAAACTTTTATCATGTTACACAAGGGTCTTTCACAATCAGATTCTAGAACACATAGTGCACTTCAATCTCCTAATACAGCATTCCCCACCATGCAAACCAGGCTCTGGTTGAAATGCCCTTCCTTTTCTTTCTTTTCCAGGAAAATTCATACTTTTAAGTTAAGAACTCAAATATTAACTACTCTACAAATACTGTCCCTTTCCTTACAAAGTCTTAGTTGTTCATCCTTTGTATTTCCACCATACTCTCCCCATATCTTTGTATGGTGAGTATTGTCATTGTATTTTACTGGTTGCTTTCTCCCAATAGAATGTGAGGTCCTTGAAGGTTATGTCTTTTTTAACTTTGAATCTTTCTGCCTAATGCAATATCTGATAATACTATCCCTTCAATAAATACTTGCTGAATAACCACATATGTAATATCGTTTTTATAAAATAAACTAATTTATTTCCACATTGCTCTATCAGAAGGTCATAGATCCAATTAATCAAAAATGTAACCAAGTTATTTAGTCATGTGTTTAAGATTTGACAACCTGGAACAAAGTCATCTCTTGTTCTGCTTAAAATTTAAGACCACTCCCACCCACACAAATTCTATCAATAATTGGGATAGGAGCTGAAATAAATTTATAGTTTATTCTATAACAAGATCATAGGCTTTGAAACATACACAATTCCTTTCTGTGGAATCAGCACTACGTACTAGATCAATAAATGCAGAAAAATTCTTACCTTGTTTTTAATTGACCTCTCAAAAAGATAAAATGATTTAACAGTGTTCAACTGGAGAACTGATATAATTAAAATGTTCTTCTCTCACATAAAAGATATGAGATTAAAAGACCAAGTGTCATAAACTGGTAAAATTTTAAGATGTCTAAGCAAATAAGGGGTTACTGATTTTAATCAAAAGTTTATTCTTTTTGAAAATGTGATGGAATCTCCTTCAACTTCATCCTTCATAGATAGATCCTTTGACTTATTCATCTTAGAGGTCAGGACTGATCAAGGACATGGAACAGAAGAGGGGCTTAGTGAATGTTTATCAAGTCCATAAATGAAAGAAAAAGAAGTAGAAGTGATTATATTGTCTATGTAAATAAATATGTATCCTTCAAATGAGGATATCAATATTTTTGGTCCCCAAAGATCCTTTCTGGTAGTGTATTTCACTTTAACTTATTTTTCAATAATTCACTCAACTGATATTGAGTCCACATTATGTTAGGTGTAATAAGTCACTTACAAAAAAAAATACTGTATGATTCCACCTATCTGAGGTAACGAGAGTAGTCAAAACTATAGCAACAAAATGTAGAATGCTGATTGGTAGGGGCTGGGGAGGAGGGGGCTGGGAATTATTGTTTAATGGTACAGAGTTCCGGTTTTACAAGATGAAGAGTTCTGGAGAAGGATGGCAGTGATGGCTGCACATT
Source organism: Proteles cristata cristata (assembly GCA_017311185.1). Taxonomy (NCBI): domain Eukaryota; kingdom Metazoa; phylum Chordata; class Mammalia; order Carnivora; family Hyaenidae; genus Proteles; species Proteles cristata. The sequence goes on along the minus strand of JAESUZ010005128.1, from coordinate 838,390 downwards.
ACAAGTGTATTTAGTATCCCTGAACTGTACACTTAAAAATGGCTACGATGGTAAAGTTAATGTTTTCGCATTTTATCACCACAAAAGAAACTGGAAAATAATACTGAAACCTTCTGCATACAGGGACTTGTACTCAGCTTCAGCAAAACAAAAATGAATAGGACATAATCTCCATCTTCAAAAAGCTCATACAAATGAGTAAGAGAAAGAAAAGAAGATCAATGCTTGAAATGTAGAACATTTTCCAATGTGTTCTAGAGAGTACTAGACTCTGAGATACTGTCCCCCCCCAACAGAATGCCCCATACCCTGAACATGAGAATGGAAAATGATCAATACCCTTAGAGGTTAGCGATGACAATAGGCAATCACACTCTGAAACAGCATACAGCAGGGAAGTATGTTTAAGTCCAAAATTCCCAAAGCTTATTTTGTGAAAATTTTCCTTCACATAATACCTATGAAAATACCAACTTCACAGAGCACACTTTGGAAAGTGGTCAAATAGCATTCAAAAGTTCTATAAGGCAGTAAAGAGGGGAAAACCAAAGGATGGAGGGCTCTAACCCAGCCTAGTGGGGGCGGAAGCAGAGGGGGCTGGGGGGTGGGCAAGACGTTCCATGGGGGGAAAATGTCCATATGGAATTCCAGGATGAGAAAAACCCACATCTATTAAATCTGAGGTAGTAACTCATACAGTCATCAAGACAAATTGCATGTCCATAATTCCTAGTTTACATTCCTTATTGGCCCCTGGGTATACTTTTAAGCTCTTAAAACTAAGAAATATCACTTTGTATGGGAATATGAAAGCATCTGGCATTCAGTCTCAATTCTAGAGCTAGTTTGGTTGTTCTCTGATAACCTTCACAAGCCAGTTCTTACAACTGTACCTTTGCCCTGTCTCTGAGAGCTGAACCCTCAAAAGCCAAGTTTAGGGACTTAAGCCCTATTTTATTCTTCGTGTCTCTGAACCTGTAATAGTGATTTTCCCTGTATCTTAAAAGGACTTTGACTTCTTGTAATGACAGTGCCTTGACTCAGCACTTTCTATCCAAATTCTGCCCTTTAACCTGCTGTCCAGCCCAAAGCAAGCTCATACCTTGCCACTGTAAATGGGTGCTTCTACCCGTCTGGGTGGATGTTTACTTCCCATTTGCTTTGTTCCTTTGTGGATGATGTTCCACTTATGCTCTGAGGCTTGCGGGTCACTGAATAACAGAAACATTTGGTATCTTATTTGACGTCACGGCACATCCAGGTTGAAAACATCTCAGGGCCTCTGTTACTCATGCCCACACTCATTCCCAGAAACCAACCTGCTTTCTTTTACTTACACTTTTTTAATTTTTTTAATGTTCTTTTTTTTTTTTTTTTGAGAGAGAGAGTGTGTGTGTTTTTAGCAGGGGAGGGGCAGAGAGAGAGGAAGACAGAGAATCCGAAGCAGGCTCCAGGTTCCCAGCTGTCAGCACAGAGGCCGACGCAGGGCTTGAACTCAAGAGCTGTGAGATCATGACCTGAGCTGACAGATGCTCAACTGACTGAACTGTCCAGGCGCCCTTCTTTTACCTTTTAAAGCTACTCATACCAGGGGTCCTGGAAGGCTCAGTTGGTTAAATGTCAGACTCGATTTCAGCCCAGGTCATGATCTTGCAATGCATGAGTTCAAGCCCTACAATGGACTATACGCTGGCCTCGCGGAGTCTGCTTGGGATTTTGTCTCCCTCTCTCTGCCTCTCCCCCCTAGCTCTCTATCTCTCTCCCAAAATAAGTAAAAATAAATGTTAAAAATTAAAAAAAATAAAGCTGCTCACACCAAATGTACTGTCAGAGTTCTTCTTTGTCCCATTCACAGACTACCTGGGGAAACTGTCGTCCAAGCCTGCTTTTCCTTGTTGAATTCCAAGAACACGTCTTCTCTGTTTTTCTAGGATTTTTTTGCTAACTGCTTTGAGGAACTGAGAGAGCAGGGAGAAAAGGAAAAGCATGGGACAATGATAGTGTTTTAAAAATTGCTACAAAATTTTAAAGTCATAGAGTTGACTCTGTAGATAATAATGCCACTTTTTCATACTTCGTTATAGATCATCTGCACACATTCCCAAAGAGAAGCACATGTCTTACATATCCCAAAACCAAATCTATGTAAATTACTATAAATGACTGGACATTTTCAATGCCTGAACCAACAGCAATAGAAAAAACAAGTTATCAAAAAACTGTTGCCAAATAAAAAGTGGCTTAATAGTAAATATTTCACTTCAATGGAAGTTTATAAAGTCTAAGTGTTCAAAAAGACCACAACACATTTCTTATAAAAGTTAAAGGAAGAAAGTTAAGCCAAGCTACTTTAATATGTTCAGGTATGTATCATGAATATGGCTATCTATCTCTCTGTGCATGAGTGTGTATACCTTATTGTGAAGCCAGATTATGATCTGGAGAAAGACATCTTATCACACACAGTACAGAGTTCAGAATTTATCCCTTTATTATTATCTAAAATCAAAAGAACATGCTTCTGTTTGTTTCCTGTGAGGTTGGATTTTCATACAAGATGAAATCAACTTGAAGCCTTGGATATAACAGAAATTCTTCTCTAAAAGTCAAGACTTTAGTAAACCAATGATTTTCAATCTCCTTTTCCAAGGAAATACCTTAGTTATTAGGGGGCATGTTCCAGAATGTTCTCAGTATCCAGTTAAGTCCCATCATTTGTCTTTGGGCACAGAGGGTCAAATGATTCCATAACTGCTGATTTTCTAATGTTACTGGTGCTGAACAAAATTGATTTATCTAGAGGAGTTCTACTTAGGGACAGAATTTATGGGTTTTATATACAAGTCTATCTGATGAGAGGACAAATTTGATAAGGAATCAGTCCATGACAATGAATTATAAAAACCAATAGCTGTAATGAATACGATTGGACAGGATGAATAAAGATCATCAAGATCATCTTGAAGGTCTGGGACACCAAAGAGGAAAGCTGTGTAATGGGGGAGGAGATGGTGAAGCAATCACACTGACAAGCTAGATAGTATATATAATCATCAAGCAATTGAAGAGGCAGAAATATCTCCATGTTCTCAAATGGGTAGATTCTGGATTGAAATTAAATTTAGGGACAGATTCTTAATCATATTTATTAGCTAAAATGCTTTCAAATAGAATTCATGTCAAAATTAATTTGCAGATGCAAACTGGCATGTGAAAGCTATAGGAGACCTTACTCCCTGGGGTCCATGTAACTCATAAGATTCCTGTGGAGAGCCAAGATGTGGCCCTGATGGAATAGAAGCAGCCATGAGGGTTCCCTGTGATTCATGTGGTTAGTGTACCTCAGCCCAAAATAATATGCTAAGTATAATCCCAAATTTAGATAATTTCTCTGTTTTCTTGAAAATACAATGAATATTTGGAGAACACCCTAAAAAGAATGCATTTCAAGCTCTGAACTGAGAATATGTTTCGATGACTTTTATCTTAGAACAGGGCTAATATGGAAGAACTTTAAGTTTGGTATGGATTCCCTACTCTTCCACCCTTCAAGGAGTTTTACCTGAAGCAATACCTATTCATTGCAACAGCCACAAAATCAACCTTTAAGAGCCTTTTGGGGTAAAACTTTTCACCCGTTTCCTTCTAAGTTTATAGTGTAAGATGTCTGGCCATTTACAAGAGGATCTATGAAGATCAGGCATTTTAGTTTGCTAATTTCTTGCATACATAATACTAGTGATATGGCAATAGCATCATTACAGTAATTTTGTAAAGATGTCTTTCAAGTCATAACATTTATTTCTAGGATGAGAGTGGAAGAAAATAGCTTCAGGAAACCAAAGTGGTAAAAGGTGTCATTATTCATATGTCAAATGAGACAGCTTTTTAAGGTTTGTAAATGATTGAGAGATAAGCATATAATTCTGCAATGAAAACTATGTACAGTGATGCCTAAAAAGAGAGAAAGGCAATTACTTTATTGTCAACTAGAGTTATAGGTTAGTGGAGTGAGTAGCAGTATAGATTATTATGTGCTAACACAGTGGTTTAGGGAATTTCTCTCATCCACTATGCCATTTGATGAAGGATACTTAAGAAATTAATAGGATTGACTCAGCTGAGGAAATAGTAAATAACAATGATAATAATAAGAGTAACAACTTGTTAAAGGATTTAAACAAAACTCCTTTGCCTGGAAACCCAGCTCTGTCAGGATTAATTAATCTCCCTGTCCATCTCTGACTATACCTGACCATGAGCTGTGCTCCTGTTACCTGACCTCCAATCTGTTTTATGGACCCTGCACCCTGTTGCTCACTTGCTTTGGCCACATGTGCCTTCGTATCGCCCAACACCTTCAGGATCAATTACCTCTCTATCAAATCCTCCTTGACACCCAAGGCAGAGAGAGTTGCTACTCCCCCAAACTCCCATAGCATCATCTATTGTCAACCGTTGTATAACTACATGTGATGGACACATCATTATTCTCTCAATAGTTCCAGCTAAAGTGAAATAAGTCAGGCAGAGAAAGACAGATATTATATGTTTATACTCATCTGTGGAATTTGAGAAACTTAATAGAAGACCATAAGGGAAGGGAAGGAAAAATAAGTTACAAACAGAGAGGGAGGCAAACCATAAGAGATTCTTAAATATAGAAAACAAACTGGAGTTTTATTGGGGGGGAGTGCAACTGGGAGGGCCAAGAAAATAGGTGATGGGCATTGAGGAGGGCACTTGCTGGGATGAGCACTGGGTGTTGTATGTAAGTGATGAATCATGGGAATCTACTCCTGAAGCCAAGACTACACTGTATACACTGTATGTTAGCCAACTTGACAATAAATTATAAAAAACCATAATAATAATAATTCCAGCTAAAAACACCTCATTTATTTTCTTCCGTTTCTCCCGTTTATTTGTCTCCTATACTCAATGTTTTCATACCACCCTACATTCAGCCAAAACGTACTGACCATAAATGTCTAGATGTTGAGACCTGTGTGTCCTCTGCCCAGTCCGGGTACAGCCCTCCTAGGAAGTGTGTGCACGGCTCCCTTTTCATCCTCACTGCCTTTAATCACCCCACCCCCACTCACTCCCCAGGAACCCACAAGTGCATTCACCACTTCCTTAAAATAGAGCTGCTGTCATTTCAATTTTCAAAAAGCCTTTTCTAAGGAATAAAAAAAATCAGAGGAGCCTGAGTGGCTCAGTTAGTTAGGTGTCTGACTTCAGCTCAGGTCATAATCTCATGCTTCTTGAGTTCGAGCCTGTGTCGGGCTCTGTGCTGACAGCTCAGAGCCTGGAGCCTGCTTCAGATTCTGTGTCTCCCTCTCTCTCTGCCCCTCCCCCACTCATGCTCACTTTCTCTTGCTGTCTCTCTCTCTCAAAAATTAATCAAACATTTAAATAGATGATAGATAGATAGATAGATAGATAGATAGATAGATAGATAGAAAGGAAAAAAATCAAAATTTCCCAGCTTAGCATAGAAGGCTGTTGATGATCTGGTCCTGATTTTATAACTTTCAAACCCAGCCTAATCCATCTACTCACTGCTCCCTAAAGCCTTTCTCTTCATCCACAGTCCAAACTAACCATTCCTTCTTCCATGCTCACAGTGCTTTATCACTTCCCTTCTCAACTATACTTTCCAAAACTTGTAGCATGCTATATGATAAATAAAATGAATAGGTCCATATACTGCACCACCCTCCTCTTTCCAAGTAAATATGGTGCTTAAAAAAAGATTGGATGTTAAAATGGTTATTGTGACAATCACAAGAGCTTTAATTATTCTAAAAGCTTAAAAATCAGATTTTGTGATAATTACAATAAACAGAAGAAATCAAATAAAGTTTTCCAACACTTAAGTAACATTAAGAATTGGTGTTTAATTTCCATGGAAGTTGCTGTTCCAACAGGGCAGAGCCTTCTTCCTAAGAGAAATTGCTAAACTGCATGCCTATGCCCTTCAAAGACAGACAAAGATTTTTTTTTAATGGATATACATACACACTATTATACATCTATGTGTATGCTTTATGTATGTATACTATGTATATATTCAGATCCCAGGCATATAATTCATTCCCTCTGGAAAATCCCCACTCACCTCATCTCATGCCTATTAATGGAATCGATCAAGAGCTGAAGGATGGAAAGAAAGATTCTTGTCTACAGGGCAGCCTTCCTAAATATCTCACTCTGGTGACTAAGAAGACCTTACCATTCCCCTCAGCTTGACTAAATTTTAGACAGACTTCTTCCTGACTGTAGACCCCTGACCTCACTTTCCTTAGATCATTTACTTTGGAAAGCTTGCAATTGTAAATTCTTTCCCGCCTCTTTGAGATAAAATCTCAGTCTCTTGCCACTTTTACAACCCAGGAATATCTTTCTCTAGGCCCTGGGAGCCATCCCTTTGAAATGTAATCATTAAGAAAGATAGCACCCCTATCTCCAAGTCTCAGTGGGAGGATAGGAGCCTAACTTAGATAAGTGCCAATTAGCAAACACAGATGGCCTAATCACACTGACAACCTCCCCCTAACATCCTCCAGTACTTTTCCATTAGCTCTCCCCAGTGCTTAAAAACCCTCTGCCTTTTGTTTCAGTGCAGTTGAGTTCACGCTTTCTCCCCTATTTCAGTAGTCTTGACCCCCTATTGCAATAGTCTTAAATAAAGTCTTCCTTGCCTGTTTAATTTGTCCGGTGCAATTTTTCTTTGACATGACAAGCTGAGCAAGCTAGCGCATTGCTGCTGACCATTTAAGTGAGGCGAGTTTCAATGTGTCATCCTTGATCATCTTTTGATAAGAGTTAAGCTGGGTTGACAGGTTGTTAATGTTCCCCACCTTTATGATCCCATGGTCATATGCAAAGGGTAAATGGGAGAAAAGACATCCTACTTACTGCTTCAAGGGATTAAATTCAATTGAAAAATAGTCTTAAATAAATAAATAGAAATTTTTTTCTAAAAGAATTAGTGGTCTTCTTCTCCTCCTCTCTAACTTTTCACAGTAGTGTCCAGCTGGTACTAGAACCATCCACTTCTTTTTTTTTTAAGTAGTTTATTCTCAAGTTGGTTTCCATATAACACCCAGTGCTCATCCCCACAAGTGCCCTCCTCCATGCCCATCTCCCCTCCCCTCTCCCTCACCCCTATCAGCCCTCAGTTTCTTCTCAGCATTCAAGAGTCTCTCATGGCTTGCCTCATTCCCTCTCCCCAAATATTTTTCCCCTTCTTCTTCTCCATGGTCTTCCATTAAGTTCCTCCTAATCCACCTATATGTGCAAACATATGGTATCTGTCCTTCTCTGCCTGACTTATTTTGCTCAGCATAACACCCTCAAGGTCCTTCCATGTGGCTACACATGGCCAGATTTCATTGTTTCTCATTGCCATGTAGTATTCCATTGTATAGATAAACCACATCTTCTTGATCCATTCATTTGTTGATGGACACTTAGGGTTTTCCATGTTTTGGCGATTGTTGAGAGTGCTGCTATGAACATTGGGGTACATGTGCCCCTATGCATCAGCACTCCTGTATCACTTGGGTAAGTTCTCAGCAGTGCTATTCCTGAGTCATAGGGGAGTTCTATGGTTAACTTTTTCAGGAAGCTCCACACTGTTTTCCAGAGGGGCCGCACCAGTTTACATTCCCACCAGTTGCGTAGGAGGGTGCCCGTTTCTCCACATCCCGCCAGCATCTAGAGTCTCCTGATTTGTTCACTTTATAGAACCATCCACTTCTTATATGATACTGTAATATTTGTTCACATCAAAACGCTTTGATTAAACTAAGTTTGATTTACTCTTACTGGCTTTTACAGTTTAGGAAAGAGAATGACACCATTATATATCTAGACAGCATAGGTTTGTAACTTTTCAGCCAGTCCATGTATCCACAAATTAAGGTAACTACAAAAACCATGGGCAGCTGTCCCTGAACCAATAGCATATCCATTCTTCTCAAATGTATCTTTTTCAAACATTACATTTGAATATTTCAACCGACTTTCTTCTGTCTCCTATATCAAAGAGCAAACAGTAAGTTGTGAAAACAGGCATGTCAATACTAATTACTAGAGACTTGTAGGAGCACAAGGATAAAACCAACAAAGAAGACGGAGACAAAATATATTCAGAGCAACATTCAGGAATTCACAAAAGACATGTTCTGTGAATCACTTTATGAAACGTATTTCGTTCAGATGTACTCTCCTCTTTTAAATCATTCCTTGAATGGCTCTCCCTTTGGACATTTCAAGATAATTTAGCTACAAAGCACGACACACAAAGGTGACAATTTGTGATTTATTGCTTGTGCTGCCTGTAAGGTAAAATATAAAGGAAAGTTGATTATTTCAGTTTGCGGAAGAAATCCACTAACAATTTCCTATATGTCTCATCTGCTTTACATGTTTTAATGGAACTACAAATGGAATTCTGCATTGGATTAGGATTTTAAATTTTTAATTGTATTTCTTTTGAATTTGAAGTAAAGTTCTCATGGCAGGCTTCTGATCTCAGAATTCAATGATAAAGACATATTCCCAACTCAAGTGAGTGTGATTTTGAAAATTTGAACCAAAAATAATTATATGACAAAATTTTAACAATGATTATCTCTGGGTAGTGAAGTAATAAGAAAGTTTATATTTCTTTTTCTTTGCTACTTTTCCTTTCTAATTTTCCTGTATTAAAATGGATCAATTGTGCAATGAAAAGTTAAACACACCCAAATAATTTATCAGAGACTTATTCATCAAAAAATTTATGAACATCTTCTAAAAATTCCTAATAGGACTCTCATAAATTGTCAGCTTCCATTTACTATTTAGTATATGAATCATGGTTATTTAGTACATTAAACTTGGTTAAAATTGTTTTTTATACTAGGTTCACAAGGTCATGTTATTTTCTACATAAAACAAAGTATAGGGGCTGATTGAAACATGGTGCTCAGACATTACCTTGAGTTATGAAAAATGAGGGTGATTTTCAATATAGGAACTGTTGACTCAAAAGTGGCTTAAAATCCCACAATGGTTCTCCACTGTACCCAGAACAAAATTGAACAGTCCTCACAAGGAGTATTGTAATAGATTGTGAGTATTATAATAATGATAATAAAAACAGATGCTAACATTCATTGAATACGCTGTTTCACATGTTATGCTAAGTACTTTGCAAGCATTAACTCATTCACTCAGTCTTGAAAACTGCCTTCTGTTGAAGGCATTATCCTTCCCCTTTACAAGACGCAGACTGAAGCCAGAGGGATCGAGATGCCTCCATGTCATTTGCCTGCCAGGGTGAGATAACCATGGTTCAATAACAATTTTTATTCTCTTCATAATTTGTGAACTCTGGGCCATGGTTACAAATGAAGGAATATGGAGCACCTTGAGCGGCTCAGTAGGTTAAGCCTCCAACTTTGGCTCAGGTCATGATCTCAGGGCTCCTGAGTTCGAGCCCCTACACCTGGCCCTCTGTTTTCAAAGCAGAGCCAGCTTTGGATTTTTCCTCTCCCTCTCTCTCTCTCTCTCTCTGCCCCTCCTCTATTAGTGTGTGCACGCATGGATTCTCACTCTCTTTTAAAAACTAAACATTGAAAAAACTGAATGGAAGAACAAAGGCTGTAAGAAAGTTTTCTTATGGGGGCGCCTGGGTGGCTTAGTCGGTTAAGCGTCCGACTTTCGCTTAGGTCATGATCTCCTGGTTCGTGGGTTCGAGCCCCGCGTCGGGCTCTGTGCTGACTGCCAGCTCAGAGCCCGGAGCCTGTTTCAGAGTCTGTGACTCCCTCTCTCTCTGACCCTCCCCTGCTCACGCTGTCTCTCTCTCTCTCCTAGAAATAAATAAAACATTTTTTAAAAAAGTTTTCTTATGGAAAATAACCCTCTGCTAACAGATACCAGTATTTATACTACTCATTCTTTTCACTGCCCTATATTTATACCCAAGGTTATAAAAAATATTTGGGGGCTAACAGGCTCTTGATCTTGTCAATTAATTAATAGGACTATGTTAAAAACTTATATAGTATTTCATTTTTCACAATATGCATTAATTCATTTATTCCTCACACCAACTATGTGAGATAGGATTAATTTACAGATGAGAAAACTCAAACTTACAGATTACGTGGGTTCCCACTGGCTATACAGCAGAAAGCAGGAGAACTGACACTCAAATCCACGATCTCCTGACTTGTGTTGGTGTTTTCACTCTATTAAGTTTTAATATTAATATTTCCCTTTTGTTCATTGTATTATTATCAGTAACCAAGGAACAAAAGAATTGCACTTTGGGAAAGAAGCAGTCGTGTTCATTAGATTGTTCCACTTGCCAAATGTGAGCTAATGGTATCTCATCGAAATCACACCCAAGCAGATGTCCCCACCCCCACCCTCCCATTGATCCACATCCCTGACCAGGCTTTGGAAACTGAAGAAGTCACACAAATGCCCAGTGGACAAGGCAGAGGCCAAGTTGCCCAGGGTAGTGCCTTCTCAAGTACTGAGCCATGTATGGCATCCATGATGGGAGAATTTAATTACCTCTCTGGATTATGCATATTCTAAGAATAAAAGCTGTGACATCATTAGGCTAGAGCTCCAACAAGGCATTTCAATCACAAATTACAGGTTTCCACTTTGTCTGTTGGATCTGAACACTGAATGTGAAGCTAACCATCAAAGAAAGCCATTTGGGGAATAGCTGGACAGCAATGAAGCACAGAGTGAGGCTCGAGTGACATTTCAGCGGCTCCCTCTCCTCAATCTCTCCGAAAGGGCTTTTACTGCCTTGGGTCAAGGCCTGTTCCAAATTCAGGTCACCAGAGTCTCCTAAGTGCCAGCTGGACCAAGCTCTGAGTTTTTGCATGTGTCACTCACAAAGCAGCTACAGCAAAAGACAGTCAGAGGAAGATTTTATTAGTTCTCACCAACAATATGCAGTGCGCTCAAAGGCACCAGAAAATGAGATTTTTATAACTGGTAGAAAATGAAAATATACACGGCATGTGCCCTGAAGAATTTTAAAAGCCCTGCAAACGGAAAATCTCTCAGCTCTTCACGGGATCATGTAAGACCTCTGTTAATCTCGATCTGGTCTGCTTCTCAAACTTCCTTGCCCAATCCTCCTTGACCCCATGCTCTCGCCAAATGCATACTTTTTAGTTTCATGTCTTTTCCTGTCCCTTCCTTTGCACAACTTGCACAAGGCAAATAAATTTAGGAGCTGGCACTTTTTTATGTGACTCTTGTTCATGGAGTTACCATTTTCCATTCCACATAGACAAAATGCCCAGTCTTCCTCCATTCCCCCATGTCTCCTGGGGTGAACTTCTCAGGCCTGTCACATGAAATCACCATCATTTGTTCACAGCATTCTAAGCACTTCAGTGGACAGTAAGTTCCACTAAATGATCATTTCCTCACTCACATCCTATTCATTTTTATAGCTCCAAGCCCTTAAGAGCACCTAACGTCGAATGGAACTGGCTGAAATGAAACAATGAAAAAATAAATCACATTAAACCCTTTCGTGATGTCACCTTAGTAATTGAAAGCACAGGTCTGAAGCCAAAGTTGCTGAAGGTCAAAACCAAGCTCTACCACCCAGTAGCTCTGTGATCTTCAAATGGCCACTTCACCTCTCTGTGCCTGAGTTTCCTCATCTGTGAAATAAGCTACTGTGTGATTTCAATGAACTAATAGCAATAAGTGGAAAAGCAATTAAGACATAGCCAGGCACATTATAGTTTCTTGATGAAGGTTAACCAGCTTTATCACCATGTTCCCACGACATGGCAGCATAACATACTGGCCAAGACTTTGAGGTATGCAATACCATAGGCCTGAATTCAAATTATTCTCCTCCACCTTCTAGTTATGTGGCCTTGGGCAACTTGCTTGAGTTCCCTCTACTTTTTCTTTTTTCTGTAGAAAAGGGATAATAATACTGCCTGCATCATAAAACTTCTTGAAGAATTATGAACTAAATAAAGCGCATAATTAATATAGAGTCTGCACATGGTGAATTGCTCCAGAAAAATAAACCACTCACTACTGTGGAGTTTTGTTTTGTTTTGTTTTGTTTTTATCTTAAATCAAAATCAGTATAAACCCCCTTGGGTATTGTCCCGGGACAGGCACCCTCACCTGCCTGGCACTTTTATTTGTGCCTCATTCACTTTGGGAAGGCAAGATAAAGTCACCGAAGAAGGACAGAGTGTGTCATATTTTGGGCAAAAACATGATAAGCTAATGCCCCTGGTCCTAGGTTTCTGGGAAACAGAATACACCATTTGCTGCTGAACAGGTTAGAACACAGTTATTTGTGCCAGTCCTGGCCTCGTTTGCCCTCAGATCTGTTTCCAGTCTTTCCTATTGACTCGATATAACATATGTATGCCGAGGGGAAAAGTAGATCTTGCAATGGAGAGGCACTGAGAATAATCATATGGTGAGAAAAAAAAAGAAGCCAAGGGATTTCTCCTCCTCCCTCTGTCCAGTTCCATCCAGAGAGACCCATCCTGGTCCCAGCTTCTTTTGCAGTGACCCTGATCCCTGAACACCATGTAATAGCACCCCCCCTCTTTGTCTCCAACTTGTGGTAATGGCTGTTGTTCACTTTGGCTGCCTTTTTTTAAAATGTTTATTCTTTTTTAAAAAGAGAGAGACACACACACACACAGAGTGTGAGCAGGGGAGGGACAGAGGGAGAGGGAAACACAGAATCTGAAGCAGGCTCCAGGCTCTGAGCTGTCAACACAGAGCCCAATGCGGGGCTCAAACCCACGAACCGTGAAATCATGACCTGACCCCAAGATCTGACACTTAACCCACTGAAACACCCAGGCATCCCTCAGTTTTGCTTGCTGTTTTATAGAACTCTCAGCTCAACACATCACCAGTGAAACCAATGCTCTGCATTAATTCTCTTGTGATTTCCATTTTCACAGTTAAAGCCTGATTGATTCAGTGATCTTCTGTATTATTTCCCTCTCCTTTCGTTTGATTGGTTTAGAAAGTGGTTCCCTTCATGCATACATACATGAATGCCCACACACTATGGGTGCTATCACCTGTGTTAAAGAAACAAAGGCAGGTCTCCTGTGATCTGGAACAAACTGGTCACATGAGTTGATTCTAAAGTGACTTTATCACCTAATTCGGTGGTTCTCAATTGGTGGGTATTTTGCCCCTCCTCCACCTACAGGGAACAATGTCTGGAGACCCATTTGGTTGTTCCACTTGGTGGAGAGGAGGGTGCGGTGATACTGGAATTTTGTGTGTAGAGGCCAGGAGTGCTGATAATAACCCACAACGCACAAGACAAACCTACCCCCAAAAGGAACTCTCAGGTCCAAAGTGTCAATAGTCAGTCACCTGAGAGACTCTGATCTAATGACACAAAACTCCACACTGTCGTACTGCTGTCGTACTGTCGCTTCTACTACGGGTCACAGACAGACTATTCAGGACCCAAAGCTGTTGATGGTGATCACGTAGTAGAGATGGTGCCCAGTAGTCAGTTGCAGATTACAATTCATATTTAATTGATTTGCATAAACTTGAATTTCACTCCAGACTTCTTTGTTTATATGCATACTGAGCAGACAAGAGAACAACAAGTATAAAAGACAATGAATTTTCAGCTAGGGAGCTTTGTGTTAAATAATTTTTTTAAATTCTATCACTTTATTTTCCCAACCAGCCTGTGTAGTAAATGATGGGTTTTTTTTTTTCACAAAATACTTTTTAAAAATACGATTCTGGTCCCACATGTTCTACTGGAATATTTGTAACATTTTCCTTCACTAGGGAGAAGCTGGCTAGTTGGCTCTCAAGCACATTTCTCTTCCCTGTTGTGTATTAACACCTCCAGTGTGGTGTCACACAGACTGGGGGTCTGGGGCTGGGTTCCCCTGAACTGTGCACCACAAGCTGTGTGGCCTTCAGTGACCACTTCCTTGGCTAAGATCTCAGGTTCCTCATGCATCAAATGAGGAAGCTGAGCTAGTTAAAAGCTCCTTTCCTGTTGTAAAACTTTATTCAATTACATACCTTCAACACCCAAGTCCCATGTTTGTGTACTGGCCCTTCTGGGAGGAAATTTATACAAATGCAATAAAAGTTTCCATCATGGCCTGGTTCATTCAATACACAAGCCCTAATAAATAAAAGTGAAACATGGAATGTTGCTAGACCCATGTTCCGTCCTCCAAATCCTGTTAAAATATGTATGAGTGTCTCTGAAAGGTGACAAAGGACAAATCTGTCATAAACAGAACCCCATGTCTGCTGCTCTCATTCTGACAATCTGGGGTGAGAATGTGCCCCATGTTGCAGACACTGATCTCCAAAAGACATTGACTTCCTACAATTACCCACGGACTTCCTCTTCTCTGACTACTGAAGGAAAATGAAAAAAAAAATACATAAATTGAGTTCCCTTCCTACAATAACAGCGAAAAGAGGCATGGGCAACTATATTCACCTGCATGTAAAAAAAAAAAAAGGTTGATTTTTTTTTTTTAAAGGAATGAGTTTAGCCTTAGAAGGAAAAACCTCAGGGAAATCTTGCCTTTATTTGTTGAAGCTTTGGAAAACAGTTATGGAGACATGCACCAGACTCTTTCAGCCAGAATCCACAGGCAACCCCCTTCCTTGGTGTCCTACCTCTCTACCCTCCACTTTCTCGGGATCTTGGCTGTCTCTCTGCTCTAATAACAATCTCAGTGAGGAGAGATTATGTCTCAATTCTGCTCTTCTGGCAGCCTCCACCACACTCCCTCTTCTCGTTAAGCGTAAAATCATAAGATATCTGAAGGTGAAACCCTAACTCTTTTTGAAAAGCTGCAGCTAATCCCACAGATTTCATTCCCCAGATATCCGTGTCCCCAAATGATCTCTACCCTCTTAGCACACCTCCACGAAGCTGTGGTAAGGTCAGAGTTAGAATCTGGATCCGAACAGTCAGAGATTCGAAGATACCTCAAGGGAGAACAAAGTGGGGGAAAAGTATTAATTTTTGTGGTATGTTAATGAGATCATCTGTTCCTGTCACCTTAAAAAAGCCTAAGACATATTTCTCTCTCTGACTCCTCTTTCTTTTCCTCTCCTCCTCCTTCACCATCCTCCTCCATATTTAAAGATGAAGGTTAATATTAAGCATCACATTAACAGTTGTCAAATCAATCATGATTTCCTCTGAGTTATGTTACACAGAGCAACATGCTTTATCAGAAATCAAAGAAAGGACAGTGCCAAAAGTGGATGAGCTAATGTAAAATCACTTACATGGGCACTCTGGGGATGGAAACTCGTTTAATATTTAATGTAGTCATTAACCTAAGAATGAGAGGGAGATGGTAATGGATGGTCCACTCCCTTTGCCTACGGGACAGGGTACTGAAGTGAGCTGTCCCTTCTGAGCTGTCCCTTCTGGGATCAGATCCACACAAGTTTAAAACCCATAAAGTGGGTCACAGGTGAAGGGAATTAGAAAAGACTCAAGACTCCCAGACGCATTGTTTTAAGAGCACAGTTGTGCTCAGCCATCATGTCTGAACTTCACCACTCTGCAGGAACCAGAAGCCGTATCAATTGAATTGCTCAATTAGTTCATTATGGCAACAGACATGCTGTCCCCAACACATGTGGTCAAACCACAGCAAATAATCAATTATTGAAAGAAACTATCTCCAAGAAGCATTAATCCGTCAGGATATTGAAGGGTTTGTTTTTGTCTCTACTTAGATTTTGTTATCATTGAAGGTGTTTATCTGCTTGACAGCTACCCAGAGCTGTCCCTGAGAGTCCCAATGTCAAAACCAATTGAAAGTGAAGTGTGAGGAAAATACAGGAAAACTCTATAATAGTGAAGGTCATCTGAAAAGGAACTTTTTCTACATGTGAATATTGTGTTGTAGGGACTGTTGTATTTATGCAACATGAATGCCAGCACATTCTTTACATATTCTTTTAAACAGGTTCACTCTAAGCAAAGAACGCCATTACAATTGCTTTCCCTTCACTGCAGCATTAGTGTTTCATAAGATACAATATACATTAACCCACACTTATTGTTTTATTACACTATATTTCTTCTGTCACATATTATCTTCTTAGGTGTAAATTTCCAGGGTGTCTGAGAATTCCACTCTGCCAAGATAATCAATTATTGTATTTCCATGCACATGAAACATCATCTCTACAACCCAGCCACCACCTTTTTTTCTCTTTTTTTATAAGTTAAATCTAAATCCTTTCACCCTATGGTGCTCTCCCTCACAAAAATAAGTGATTTCTTGATCTGGACCAAAGCTCCAACTATGCTGTTTATCTCAGACACGAGTTATAGAAACAGACCTCTACAGACAGAGTGCCAAGACCACCTAACCCAGTAAAGTATTCTCCAGGCCTCTACACCTAAAAGATATTTTTAAATTAGGGACAATTTTTTTCATATGGTTTTTAAGTTAACTTGTCCAAAGAACATTTCACTTCATATAACTCCATTTGATTAAGTACACCAGCTGGGGTAATAAACAACTATTATTATCTGCTTTGGTTAAAACTGGCAAACATCTTCCAAAAATAAAAAGTTCTGTGCTGGTTCATCAGACTTTCCTAAAAGAAATTAGTTTAAAAGAACCTACAGTTACAAATAAAGACTTTTTAATTAAAAAAGAATAGGGTACAGTTAGTTCTAATGGAACTTCTTTGTAGAATTGGCTTCTACCTGTCCTAAAAGCTTCTTTGTAAAAACACTAAGAAAGAGGCAGGAAGAACGCATTTGCCAAAGACCCCTTTAAAGTACTTATCAACTGAACTGTTTATACTTCACTTTCTTCTCTCTGAGGAATGCAGACCACTGTTCAAGATAAGAAGCAGCAGGGCCATCTAGCAGGAAGGAAAACTCTAAACCATTCATTGCATTATCACAGGCATCAAAATATTACATGGATTTAATCTAGATTTTCCCACTTCTAGAAATGTATCCTTAAGGGAAAAAAGTATGCAGTATCCTGTAAAATGATGTTTATTACAGCATTGGTTATAATAATGAAATACCATGAGGCCAGTATATATATATAAAAGAATATTTGATGACATGCTGCACAAGCTATTCTCTGGGCCAAGAATGGTCTTCACTTGATTTTAGCCAAAGGCCAAGAAGCAACTGGGCCCAGAATGGTCTTCGAACCCACCCTGTTTTTCCCTCACCCAACAAATTCTTGACCTGGCCAGTTGATTTCACATCACAGAAGTTCTGTGAAGCAGTAGTCACTTCTGATGGTGGCTACAGAATGGGGTCTAAACTAAATTGGTCATAAGTCTGCAGTTAGAGGTGTTTAGACTCCTAGAATCCTCCACCTTTCATATTTACATGACTATTTCTCTTTCCACCCCCGCTGAATGTAGAGAGTGGAGAGATCTCTCTCTGGAGAGATTTTTTACTAAAAATTACTAGACTTACCATATTCAGCTGCTTTGAGGACACTGTCCTGAAAACAAGGGGATTAAAGAAAGAGATGTGAAACAGGGAAATGTTTCATTCACCTAGAAGATGATTGGAGGATTTCTGCCTAAGGGAAAGAACAATCCAAGAACCCCTCTCCCCCAATACTGACCAGTTAGAGAAACACAACAAAATGCCCCACTTAGATATCCTGTCTTATAAGGAAGGCTACCAATTAGTAAACCCTACCAACATAAATGCACAAATCAACTTTTTAGGACTATAATCTTGAAAATAAAGGAACAGCCAAGACTGTCATCAACTTAGGGAAATAAATGGATCAAGTTTAAAAAATAAAAAGTTCTGAAGCGAAAAAGCCTGAAAAATAAGAGACATTGTAGGAAAGAGAAAAAAACTGTTTTTAAAACTACAGGGATATCCAAAGAGAAATAATAAAAGATATTTCATTCATAAAACAAAAACAGAAAGACATTAAAAAAAAGAGCCGATCAGAAAACACAAAAGAACTTTTGAAAATTAAAATTAGTTTTTTTTAAATCATTAATACAGATTGACAATAGAGTTAAGGAAATTTCCTAGAAAGAAGAAAAGAAAGGATAAAATATAAGAAAAGAGCACAGAAGATTACACCAAGAAATCTAACATGCAATTAATAAGAGTTCTAGAAACAAAGAGAAAACATAATAAAGAAAATTATCAAAGAAAAATTCTAAGAAAACTTTACTGAATAGAGAACTATATGTTAAATGGATCTATCAAATTCCCAGCATAAAGAATGGAAGGAGACAATAGCAAAGGACATCATCATGAAATTTCAGAGACATGGGGACAAAAAGAAGCTTCTAAATACTTCCAGGGAAAAAATAATCTTTTATATCAAAAGAACAATTTTCTCAACAACAGCTCTAGAAACTACAAAGCCAAAGAGCAATGTCTTCAAAGTTCTAATTTCTAAAATCATTTCCAATTTAAAATGTAATCTATAACTTAGCTGTCTACCAGTAGGAAGGATAAAATGAAAGTATTTTCAAATAATTAATATGAAATTTTTACTTCCAGCACATTGTTTCTGTGGAATCTATTGAAAGAACTACTCCCGCAAAAGGAAAGCATAAACTAAGAGAGAAAAGTAAGCCATAGATCCAGGAAGTAGAATATCAACACAAGACAGAACGCCTGAGAGTCCCCAGAATGACAGTAGGAGATTCTTTTTTTATGTTTATTTATATTTGAGAGGAGAGAGAGAGAGAGAGAGAGAGCTAGCAGGGGAGTGGCAGAGAGAGAGGAGACAAAGGATCTGAAGCAGGCTCTGCACTGACAGTGCAGACCCCAAGGCAGGGATCAAATTCATGAACCATGAGATCATGATCTGAACCAAAGTCAGATGCTTAACCAACTGAGCCATCCAAGTGCGCCAGTAGGAGATCCTTAAATGACAACTCACTAGCAACTCTAGATAGAAACAATCCAAACAGGAGCAAGAAGCTAAAGCAACGTGAAAGAATATTTCTTAGAAAAAAAAATAGATCATTTCAGATACTTGACAGTATTTGCAGGGATCTTAAATTCTATCATAGAGTTTGGGGATAAATTGGTGATACACAGTATAAACTGCAACTGAGCATTTTTTAAGTGGAAGAAAATTATTAGCTCCTAGAAAACCAAAAATACTCTGCAAGATAGGAAATGTAACCCTAACTTAACAGGTGGCTCAGTCACAAAAATATTACATCATGATAAAGTAGCCACTGAATAGGAATCAATATAAGTTGTGCTATATCAGGACATCTGGGTGGCTCAGTTGGTTAAGCATCCAACTTCGGCTCAGGTCATGATCTCACAGTTTGTGGGTTTGAGCCCAGCATTGGGCTCTGTGCTAACAGCTAGCTCAGAGCCTGGAGCCTGCTTCAGATTCTGTATCTCCCTCTCTCTCTGACCCTCCCCTGCTCACAGTGTCTCTCTCTCTCAGAAATAAATAAAACATTTAAAAAAATTTTTTTAGAGTTGTGCTTTATCTACACTAGGAGGATTAGAGAGGGAAGTGAATACATGTGTGTAGGGGGAGGGAAATAAGAAAGCTAAGTCCTTACATTCCACAGTAAGAAGTCAAATCAAACACTGAAATACACAAAACAAACATTTTTTTTTTAGTAAAATGGGGATATACTCCAGAATCAATAGACAAAAATACTGAAAATGGTCTCTGAAATTCATCATTAGGGACAGGGAAGACTGGGTGACAGAACAACTACTTTTTCACTATATGTCTTATAAAACTATTTGACTTTTAGGCTAAATACATAAATAACTATAATGAAAATACAATTTAAATTTAATTTAATTTAAAATTTGTTTAATGTTTATTTATTTTTGAGAGAGAGAGAGAGAGACAGAGAATGAGTCAGGGAGTGAAGAGAAAGAGGGAGACACAGAATCTGAAGCAGGCTCCAGGCTCTGAGCTCTCAGCACAGAGCTCTATGCGGGGCTTAAACTCATGAACCCTGAGATCATAATCTGAGCCAAAGTCAGATGCTTAACTGACTGAGCCACCCAGGCACCCCTAATTTAATTTAATTTTAAATGCAAGCAAATAATATTTATTCCTTCCACACAAATGTGTTGATGCACTAGTATATGAGACAACAAACATGTATGGAGAGACAGGCACAGCATGATGCAAAGATAACAAATCCTGGGGCCCCCATCTTTATCCCTTTATAAGCTATTTGACCTTTGGCACTTAATCTAACCATGTACGTGCATCAGTTTCAGCATTAAAAAAAAAGAATAGGAAGGGTAAGCATGATAATGTAAATAAATCGTGGCAAGCTAGAAAAGTAATAGTCTAATAAGGAGACACAGAATCCTAAAAACTTCAATGTAATTTGATCTTTAGTACTCTGAAATTACCTATCCACTGAAATCAGAATGAAGAAAAAGAATAACATTAAGCCCATAGGGATTCAATTACCTTTCATGAAAGCAAAGCTTCCAGCAAACTCCAGGCCCTGCAGGACTAGACTGAATTTCCAAGTTACTTCTCCAAACCCATAGACATACTTTGAAGATCCATCTTCAAATAAATATGCAGACAACTAATTGCTTCAGACTACTCATTGATTTGAAAGTTAACAATTCTATTTTAGTAATATTCTTTTAATCCTTTCTTTAAAAAAAGGATTTATTTTGAATTTACTTATGTGTAAAAGATAATCCATGCTAGACCCTCCAATGACCTTCAAGCAGCACAAGTTGTGGAAACTGTCCAGAGAACTGTACTAAGAATTAGAATAGATAAGTGCCCTAAAACTATACATTAAGGGATTCGGGAATATGACAACTACCCTATGAACATTAGAAAATAACCTGGGTTTTATATATTGAAAACTATGAAGTGAGAAGAATGGTTGACGGAATTACTAATATTTTAATTGAAAAAGAGTCTAAATACAGCTAATTCCAAATCTCTGCAATAGCTGTCACATGAGAGCTGAAGTGAGTGTGTTCTGCATGTGTTAGAGCACCACACTGGGAGCTTTGGGGGAGGAGCAGGGCAGATATAGGAGAAGGGTTTTGACTCATAATCATAAAGAACATATATGCATGAAATTTTCCGCCCCCTGAAGATTTGAGAGCCACCATGCTAGAAGTGTTCAACAGAGTCCTACTTAGGAAATGAGGTTTCAGGGGAGCCTGGGTGGCTCAGTCAGTTATGCATCCAACTCTTGATTTTAGCTCAGGTCATGATCTCAGTTTGTGAAATCAAGCCTTGTGTGGGGCTCTGCGCTGATGGTGTGGAGCCTGCTTGGGATTCTCTCTCTCCCACTGTCTCTGCGGCTCCCTCGCTTGCATTCTCTCTCTCTCTAAATGAATAAACATTTTTAAAAAGGAAGTGAGGTTTCAAACTAAGTGAAGTCTAAATATTCATTCTTCTCTACGATTCTGTGTACATTACAGATTAGAAGCACAACCAAAACTCAAAGGAGAAAGGGGAGTCCATCATATGGTCAAATGAACAAAAAGAAAACAATCATACCAGTTAGTCATGCCATTGGGAAATAAAGGGAAAGAAAGCGATCAAACAAGCAAACATACCAGCACACACCTAAACTGTTAGAATATTTCCTTTTACATCTAATTGTTTCAGGATTGAGCCTATGCAGATGTATTAAATTATAATGGAAACAGGTTGTCTTCTTGCCCTGAGGGGAAAACAAAAACAAAAACAAAAAGCAAAGATGTGTTATGTAAAAATACCAGACTAGAATGCTAGTTAAAGATATTGAGCTGTAGAAAGATGAGCCACCTACCGAATCAATAACAGCGTTGTAGTTAAGACCTTGAGGGTGTTTGCTGCCTTATTGAGTGGCTGATTCCATTCTCTTTAACCTGTGACAGCTAATGGGACTGGACCCTGGGGCAGAATTACTAACCAATTCATTAATGATGTTTATGGAGCACCCACCAGTGAATGAGACCCTGAAACATCCTTCTTAATGCTAACCTATTCGAATGAGGGAACTTGGTATACATACCCTTTTTACATCATCTAAACTTTCTTTCTTTCCTAAGCAACTCTTTATAATACCTGGACACAAAAGCGGTATACAAAGACGGTAGAACATTGAATTAGAAATTAATTTATAGTCCAAAACATCATCATTACATTTAGCCAGTAAATTTGAAAGGCTAATAAATAGAAGGAACTTCTAACACAGATTCTATCCATTTATGAAGTATGGTGTACAGCCGCGGGCAAAGTGGTCTTAAATCAACTGAAATATTTGTGAAATAATTATTTAAAAATGGATTTTGGATAGTAAAACTGACTGGTGAATCATAATATTAAAAGAAATGTTCAAGTAAGAACAACTTTTCATCTATAGCCAGAGTAAATGATGATAACATTGAAATGAAATACTTAATAGGAGAGTACTTGGACATGAAATCTAGAGGAGATAGCAGACCTTGGTTGTTAATGACACTTCCAGATATATTTGAACTCACTCTTTAAATTGATGGTACCTTGAATGCTACTAAGGCAGCCAGGGTCTTCTGCTTACCTGGCTTCCACAGCATTTTAGCGTCCTGATCACCCCACCTGCATCCCTTCCAACGAGCCTATGAGAAATTTATTTACAGCATGGCCTCTTTATTCAGTTATGGGAGAAACACGGCAGTACCAATACTGACACTAAGCAATAATCAGCAGATTTAAGTAGAAATAAAGTGAAAAAAGAAATAAAAGATAAAGTAAAAAATAGATACCTGAAATACTAGATTTTTCATGATATCCAGGAGTCTGAAGTTATAGACAGCTTCAGCATTTAACAAGTTAGAGCTATGTTAAATATTGTTCAGTCTTTCTTCTTTTGTTTCAGACTAATTTTTGTTTACCTTTTGGAGAAATATAAACCCATCATTGTAGAAGAACCACAGGAAACAAATCCTTAATAATTAGAGTGTAAATATGCACACTAGGCTTTCAAAGACACAAAGCAGTATTTGTGTTCCTTTGCTCAGTGACAGTAAACAAGAAAGAGCATCTGCCAATCCCAGGTTTCAAAATTTACATCACAGGTTGAGAACATACCTAATCTGCAGAGAACTACACAAATTCAATAGGTCTCACAAAAGAAAAATGTTTTTATACTGTGAAAGGAATATTTTTTCTAAAACGGATGCTACAATTTCTCCAAGCTATTATCTTGTTTTGTGGTTTATTCTTACACCAAAAATAAAACCCAAGGAAGAAAAAAAAAACAGTTTATGCTCATCAATGACATTTACCTTATATTAAACGGTTCTTTTCACTAAGATTTAAGATAGCTTTCATAACACTAGAGTCAATATGGAAATGAATTCAAACAGTTTCGATGTTGAAGTCAAGATTTGGTTTAGTGATACCTACAAAACAAGAAGTTCTAATTCTACACAAAGAGAAAATGTGTGCTAATAGGAACATGTTCCATTTTGTAATATGTCGTATGTGTAATCCGTACCATTGAGCACGTGATCAAACCACTTATGTTTGTTCATTCATGTATGCAAAGTGTTTATGGTTCAAAGTTATCAATATGTCATAGAAAACAAAGATGAGATAAACTTGGCATTACTCTGACTTCCCAACTGGTAGGAAAGTTTACATCCTAAACCATGGAGAGAAGTTCTGGAAAGAAAAGTTTAGAATATGGAAGAACTTGTCCTCAGAGGCAGTGGAGGGAAAAGTTTGTTATATTTGTTTTCCACCCATAGCAGCAAAGGGGATGTAACAGATTAGAGCTTTTGTGTAACCCAGTAAAGGAACGATGAGTCCTTGAGGAAAGCTAGATTCTTAAAGAATCAGAACAATGAGTTTTTGCGGTAAATGAGCTCAAAAAATTCTTTAGCGTTGGAAATAATCACAAAATATCATCTCTCTTTACACAAAGCTATGGTCCATCCATATCTAAACAGTTGTATTAGTTGTGATTGACATTCTCACAAAGGGTGTGGCCAAACTAGGAGCGGTCTGCTGGTGAGGAAAACGCAAAGTGAACCTGAAGAAAAAATGGGGATTTTGCTTATTTGCATGTCAGTAGAACTTCTCCAGAAATGGAAACTTCCTGTCCTATCAGCCGCTTCTGCTGAGACAGTCACAATGATGTCTGTTGTTCACCCTTATTTTTCACCCCCTGCAGAGGGGAAATACACTCTAAGTGATCCAGCAGTGATCAAATGTCTCTGGTGACACTCAGGCAGACAGCAATCTCTCTTTACGCTACCTCAGCCCCTTCATCAGCTCTTACTCTTCCAGCCCTGTTTTGATTTGCCTACCTTCTGGTCTTCATTTTCCTTCCTTGTACCTGAATTCTATCTATGGACAATCTCATTAATATCTATGGCTTCCGGGGTACCTGGGTTGCTCAGTCAGTTAAGCTTCTGACTCTCGATTTTGGCTCAGGTCATGATCTAGCAGTACATGAGTTCAAACCCCGTGTCTGGTCTGGCTCTGCACTGACAGTACGAATCCTGCTTGGGATTCTCTCTCTCTCTCTCTCTCTCTCGCTCGCTCGCTCTCTCTCCCCCGCCCCCCCCCCCGCTTGTGTGCTCTCCCTTTCTTTCTCTCAAAATAAATAAATAAGCTTTAAAAACACATATCTGTGGCTTCCAACGGCTTCTGTCCACGTGGAAATGCTGAAAACTCTCAGATCCATATCTGCTTCTCAGAAGTCTCTTCTAAGTCCCAGACCAATACATGCAATTGTCTACTAAATATTTTTACTTGAGAAGGAAACTCAAATCAAAGAAACCCAATAAATGCACAACTAAAATCATACATTTTTCTCACAAGCCAACTCCTTCTTCTGTTTTCTGTCTCAAATAGTGGTTATCACATCCCCTCCCAAATCACCAGGAAGTGCCGAGTGTCACTCGCATCCAATCAGAAACACTAATACATCTCAGACACTGTTGTAAACATGTTTCACATGGTAACATTTTTGAAGATATAAGTAACATAAACATTGCATTAGTTTCAAGTGCACAACATAATAATTCAATATTTGTGTATATGATAAAATGATCATTGCAATAAGTTTAATTAACATTGATCACCATACATACTTATAAAATTTTTTCTTGTGCTGAAACCCTTTAAGATCTAGTCTCTTAGCAACTTTTAAATATACAATACAGCATTATTAACTATACTGCCCATGTCGCATGCTATATCCCTGTGACTTATTTATTTTAGAGCTGGGGGGTTGTACCTTTTAACCTATTTCACCCACCCTTCACCTTTTCTTCCCACCCTGGCCTCCAGTAACCATTAATCTGTTCTCTATATCCATGAGCCTGGTTTTTTTGTTTGTTGCTGTTGTGATTGTTTAGATTCTCAGTGTAAGTGAGACTGCATAGTAGTTGTCTTTCTGATTTATTTCACCTAGCATAATGCCATCAAAGCTCATCTTTATAACCTCAAATGGCAAGATTTTCTGCTTCTTCATGGCTGAATATTATTCCATTGCACGTGTGTGTGCACATGCGTGCGCGCGCGCACACACACACACACACACACATATTTAATCTTCACAGCAACCCAATGAGGTAGATTCTGCTATTACCCCCATGTCACAGATGAAGAAACTGAATCTCCAAGAAACGGGCACCCTCCTACACTGTTGGTGGGAATGTAAACTGGTGCAGCCCCTTGGAAAATAGTGTGGAGATTCCTCAAAAAATTAACAACAGAACTCCCCTATGACCCAGCAATAACACTGCTAGGAATTTACCCAAGGGATACAGGAGTGCTGATGCATAGGGGCACATGTACTCCAATGTTCATAGCAGCACTCTCAACAATAGCCAAAACATGGAAAGAACCTAAGTGTCCATCAACAGATGAATGGATCAAGAAGATGTGGTTTATCTATACCATGGAATACTACATGGCAATGAGAAAGAATGAAATCTGGCCATGTGTAGCAACATGGATGGACCTTGAGGGTGTTATGCTGAGCGAAATAAGTCAGGCAGAGAAGGACAAATATCATATGTTTGCACTTATAGGAGGATTGGGAGGAACTTAACAGAGGACCATGGGGGAGAAGGTAGGGGTAAAAGGGAGTGAGAGGGAGGGAGGCCAACTATGAGAGACTCTTGAATGTTGAGAACAAACTGAGGACTGATGGGTAGGGGGAAAGGGGGGTGAAGGGGGAGGAGGGCACTTGTGGGGATGAGCACTGGGTGTTATATGGAAACCAACTTGACAATAAGCTATTAAAAAAAGAAAAAGAAAATTTTAGGTGAAATATGTAAGGTATAGAATACCAAATTTCACCAATATAATAAAATGTGGTAACAGGATTTAAAAAGAAAGAAAGAAAGAAAGAAAGAAAGAAAGAAAGAAAGAAAGAAAGAAAGAAAGAAACTGAATCTCCAAGGTAAGCAGCTGCTCAAGTCCAGAACTGACACTTAAGAGAATCAGATTTGAGTTTTGCCCATCTGACAATACAATATCAAACTACACCTTTATAAAGCTCATCAATTCTACCCCTTAAATATCTCATGGATCCTTCCTCCATGCCCTTATCAGCGCTGTTACTTCTTAGTTAAACATGTACCATCTAGACAATAATGAAGATCTCCTAACTAGTTTCCTTGACTCAAATTTTACCTCAAACCCATCTTTTTCACTGCATTCTCTAAAATGGACATCTAAAATATTACTTCTCTGCTTTAAATCATCACTGGCTCCCCTTAACTGATGACAGTATTTCCAAATTTTTTGACAGAAATCAAAGCCCTTGCAAGTTAGGTTTCTAATTTACTAAATCATTCCTGGTGCTCTGCTCCAGACACACGATATGTTCCATTTCAATACCTTCCATTGGGCTCTTTCATCTGCATAGAAAGCCCTTCTCCCACCTTAACTAAGACTAATTCCTAATGATTCTAAGACATAAATTTAGGGCAAGACTTCCCTGATTCCTGACTCCATATGTGGTGTCGATGCCCACTCCCCTGTGCTCCCACACACTCTCCTGTAAATGTCTTAACACCTGCTCTCCTTGACCCTCACGTTGGCCAGGAGAATGGACCTCAGTACCAGGCACCCTGGGTTTGACTCCTGGCTCTGTCACTTACCAGCTTTGAGACCAGGCACTCACAAACTTGGTCACTATTATCACTGCCCTCATCCCACTGTCCCAGGTTTGTCTCTTATCTGTCTTTCTTGACAGACTGTGAACCAAAATGCAGAGGTATCTTCTACATGTGGCCGTCTCCAACTTCTACTACAATGCCTAGCCCAAATCAGAGGCTCAAATAAGGTTAAACTAAACTAAAAATAAAACACAGAGTCCTAATTCACACTGAGAATAATAAATATACATGACTTTGTACAGGAAGTTTTTGAAGTAATTTCCAAAAGGGTTTGAATTGATCTATGAATGTAAGACATAAGAGACTACAGAAGGATGATGGGATTGGCCTCACCTTTACCAGTGCCATTGGGGGAAGCCTATCAAATCCTCTTGCTCAGCTGACAACAGAATATAATACATCAGACTTAGTGTAGCAATTCTACGTTCAATGTTTGATGGTACATGAACATCCCAGAAAGAAGCAATCAGATTGAAGAATAAATTTAGAAATGGCACAGCACAATTTGGTATTTCCTTTGCAAGAGAACTAGTGATCTTGACTTCCACTTTGTATTTGGTGTCATACCATTATTCTAAAAACCTCTGTTTAGAGCTATTTTTCTCCTGTGTACCATCTTTTTTTTTTTTGTAATGACCCTTCAAGTGTAATTGGTTGTATGTTAGTGGTGGCAAACTGGAGAGACATTTAACTTTCATCTTTATCATTTTAAACCCAGGGATCCAGAAATATAAATATGTTGAAATGGATTATACTTTTTCCCTTTATCGTCCCATTTTAATGAAATCGGCTTAGTTGTATTTTGGAGCAAATGTTTAAAATTTACTAATTTGAAGCTTTCACACATTGTAATAATTAATTTTTAATCAAGTAAATGTCGGTTTGAATTTGATATGTGTTCTAAATCCAGCCATGAAAAATAATACTAGCCACTCAGTCTTGGGTCCGAAGTCCTAAAAACAATTAGTCCTGAAAAGATTCTGCCAGCACATCTAATGAAATGTAGTGATCTCTTTCTCTCTCTTACTTTAAATGCTATAGTAAGATTTTTTTTTTTCAAAATTTTTGTTGTGGTGGATGGCTACTGGCTGTCTGAGTTTGAAAATGCTCTGCTTTCACTTAATGTAATTTTCCTAGGAACACCAGAAGGCTGCTACCACATAGCCCTTCAGATATTAGAAGAAATAGGAACCAAAGGGCCATTATCTCTGAGGTGCCATTACCAAGGATGAATCATCCCAAATCATTTCCTACCTTTGTCTTGTGTGCCTCCACCAAATGATTGAGATTCCTAGAAAAGAAACTGGTTGGCTCAGCTTGAGTTAGGAGCCCTCTCTTTGACCAGGGGGCAATCTGGTGATTTGGGGTTGTGTGGTGTACGTGTGTGTGTGTGTTTATCACACCACCCAGCCATAGATGTGTGACTCAGGCTAGACCAATGAGATGTAAATTCTAACCTGTTACAGGAGATTGTGAGAAAGAGGTTTTCTCTTTCTACTGGAATCCCTAAGCTGGTAGGATATAAACCTGGAGCCACAAGTGGCCATTTTGCCACTTCATCACCTCTTGGGAAGAACTTCTCTTTCCTGAAAGTGAAGACAAAATGAAGGAGCCCGGAGAAAGAAATCCTCTGCTGCGGAAGTCTGAGAGTTGGATACATGTTTTCTATCAAATAAATTGTTAACCTTTCAGGGCTTTGGCACTTGGCATCCAAATGAAGAGTCAGGATACCCTTGGGGGTGTGGGGCAAACTTTCAATCTCTGAAGCATTTACACAAGTAGAATGCCACCCTAAGATTCTTCTCTGTACAACCTATTTTGAGAGGCTGTGACCACCTAATACCTCCATCAGAAAAGAACATCAGTGAGACCTCTGAACATAAAATAGACCTTAACGTAAAGGTCTTCTTGATGAATCATTCAAACAGTAATGGCTCTAAAATGTAGCCTGGCAGCAGGTAAGTAAAAGTAGATATTTATTTGAGTAAGATAATATTTATTCTCAAGGAAAGAAGATTCAGAAAAGATCTTAAATTACAATGACCAAGGTGCAAGTGGGATATTTTGGAAATTGGTCTGAGGTGGATGAAGGAGAGGGGAAGATTGGTCTTCTTTAAAAAAAAAACAAATAAAACAAAACAAAACAAACAAAAAAAAACACCACGAAGGTCACCGCTGTCAACTATACCTACTAAGAAGTGTGTATGTCTCCAAAGAAACGGCTTGCTAGTTAATGCCCCAGAAAAACACATTCTAAAATTGTACGTGGTCCTAAATGATAAAGGTTTTGAGCAAAGAGAGAAGACAAGGAAGAAGCGATTAAGCCTTTGACAAATGAAACAACTTATAATGAGTTTCTGAAAAAATATGAGTAACTAAGGCAGAAAAGCAACTGGTGCAAAACTGGTGAAGAAAAACGACATTCGTTTGGGGGAGCCATAAATCACTCTTTGCTGACAGTGACACCTCCCAATCTGAGCCCACCCCAGTGTGGCGATGCCCACACGCAAACCCTCTGAACACACAGCTCTATCAAGAAAGAGGATCGTGTTGGAGATGGGGGCAAGATGGCAGAGAAGTAAGGAGCTCCGTACTTGCACTCGCGCCCATACATCACACAGAAAAGATCTGAAACCATTGGAAACCTTACAAAACCTGAGAGATTGGGAGAAAAAGGATGCAGAATCCACTGAGAGAGCCTTCTAACGTAAGTGAGAACTGGGGAAGATAAAATCGGGCCGGGATCAGAGACTCCAGGGTGGGAGGCGATCCCCCTCTACCCTCAACGGGGAGTGAGAAGGGAAAAGGAGAGAGTCGGAAACAGAAAAACTTCCGCCCCAGGGGGAAAAACCTCCGCTCAGTGCATAGAAAGACTGTACTTGCCAAATACCTGCACACCAGGTCCCCTCATGCCAACTGGTCCCGGGGGCGGGGACTGAGCACACAAACTGCTTCTTTGTGCTGGCTCCTGGCGGCTGGACGTCAGAGTAGTGGTGCGCCTGCCGCCATTGTAGCTCCAGGGCGGCTGGGGCGCCTGAAAGAGCCGCGCGGACACCAGGCGTCTGCGCTCCTGGCTGGCTGGAACTCGAGAGGGAAGGCAAGGAACTAAAAACTGGGAAATTAGCCTGTAAGTTCGTGACAAGCCATAGAGGGACCCGGTTTTCCTCACTCCAGCGGGCTCCGCGCACCCGGCAGGCAAGCCCCAGCCCATGCGCGCCAGCCCGACCCAGAGAGGGAAGCAGCGATTCTGACTCCACCCCCAGAGCTTGGCAGGGGGCCTGGAATTGCCCCCAAGGGGGAGTGCCTGGGAAGCTGTGTCTAAGGCAATTTCAGCGGGGCACGCGGACGGGGATTTGGAGATTGGAACTGGCCTGGGTTGAAGAGTGCAACCAACTTCGGCTGCGCCCCCGGTACGGGGAGTTTACACGCCCAAAAAAGCGAGGTGAGTGCTTGGTTCAAGCAGGGACTGGAGCACCGCCACTCTCCTCCCCATAACCTCCAAGGCAGAGCTCCCACCTGAGGCATTGGATCACGCCACGCCCATCCCTGCCTGAGAGCTGCCCTCCTCCCTTTTCTTTTTTTCCCTTTTTTTCCCCTTTCCCCCCTTTTTTCTCTTTCTTTTTTTCTTTTTCTTTCTCTTTTCTCGCTTTTTTCCCCAGAACACTGACCTGATTAACTCTGGTCACTAGCTTGCTTAAACAATCACAACGAGTCCATTCTGTAAATGTAAATTCTACATCTACCGACATTTTCATCTCTTTCTCTCAGGAGTAATTAGACTATATAGTTTCTCTGGATAATTCCAGCATCCTTCTCTCACCTATCCAACCATATTCTACCCTTTACCTCTTTGAAAAAAGCTTCTTATCCCTTCAGCCTGTTCATTCTATGTCCAATTTTGCCTCATCCCGCCCTGCCTTATCTCTCTTTCTCTATGCTCTTCAACCAGCACTGCATACACACGGCTATTTAACTGTAGCTGGGAAATCCAGGTATATGCCTTAAACTGATCTTTTCCATCTGTTTTCTTCTTTTTTCCCCTTTTCTTTTCCCCTTTTTGACCCTTTTATGTATATTATACTCCCTATTATTCGCCTTCCCTCCTCCGTCTTTTCTCTTAACTTTTTTGTTTTCCCTCTCGCTTTGCATGTTAGTTGAATTAGCCTGTGCGTTTGTGTGCTCCTGCTCCCTGTGTGTTTGTCTGTCTGTTTTCTTTTTCCAGGGCTACCTCAAGAAACAAGCTAGAGTACACAAGGTGAAGAGTCCCAAATATCACTACGAATAGGAAAATAAAATAACCAGGGTCCCAACAAGAGAGACCAAGAGATACCATTCAAAAAACACTCTCTGAAAGGATAGGCCCTGGAAAGTCAAAGAGTCTTCTTGGGTATAGCAGCGCTCATAGAAACACAGAGCATAACAGGTCTTTAAAACCAACAAGAGCTGGAAAGCTAACTAAAAGGACGAAATGAAAGAGCTCTCCTCCAAAGAAACTCCAAGAAGAAATGACAGCTAACGAACTGCTCAAAACAGATATCAGCAGCATAACTGAACAAGATTTTAGAATAATAATGGTAAAATTAATAGCTGGACTTGAAAAAAACATAGCGGACATCAAAGAAACTATGGCTACAGACAGAATGGAAAATAAAAATAGGCATGAAGAATTAAAAAATGAGATAAATGAGATACATAATAAATTAGAGGCCTCCAATGCACGGATTGAAGAGGCAGAAAGGAGAATAAGTGATCTAGAAGACACCATTATACAAAAAACAAGAAGCTGACAAAAAAAGAGACAAACTGATCCAGGAACAGGAAAGAAGAATTCGAGAGCTCAGCGATACGGTCAAACGCAACAATATCCGTATCATAGGAATCCCAGAAGAGGAAGAGAGAGGGAAAAGTGCTGAAGGAGTCCTGGAACAAATTATCGCGGAGAACTTCCCCGACCTGGGGAAGGAAGTCAATGTGGAAATACAAGAAGCTCAGAGGACTCCCCTCAGACGTAACTTGAATCGATCTTCTGCACGACATATCATCGTAAAAATGGCAACATACAAGGACAAAGAGAGAATTTTGAAAGCACCTAGGGAGAAAAGGGCTCTCACATACAAAGGGAAACCTATCAGAGTGGTGACAGACCTATCTACTGAAACGTGGCAGGCCAGAAAGGAATGGCAGGAGATCTTCAATGTGATGAACAGTAAAAATATGCAGCCAAGAATCCTCTATCCAGCAAGCCTGTCATTCAAAATAGAAGGAGAGATAAAAACCTTTCCAAACAAACAGAAACTGAAAGAATTTGTCACCACGAAGCCAGCCCTACAAGAAATCCTGAATGGGATGCTCTGAAGGAAACGTTGCAAGGAACAAAGATACCAGAGACACCACCACAAACATGAACCCTGCAAAAGATACAAAGACTCTAAACCCACATATTTCAATAATAACACTGAATGTAAATGGGCTGAATGCTCCAATCAAAAGACATAGGGTAGCAGAATGGATTAAAAAGCAAAATCCATCTATATGCTGTCTACAGGACACTCATTTTAGACCGGAAGATATCTTCAGATTTAAAGTAAGGGGATGGAGAAATATATATCATGCTACAGGAAATCAAAGGAAAGCCAGAGTAGCGATACTTATATCAGACAAACTGGACTTTAAATTAAAGACAATCACAAGAGATGAAGAAGGGCACTACATAATAATTACAGGGTCCATCCATCAGGAAGAACTAACAATCAAAAATACATGGAAACAAATGAAAATGAAAATACAACAATCTAAAATCTATGGGATGCAGCAAAGGCAGTCCTAAGACGAAAGTACATTGCACTCCAGGCCTATTTCAAGAGATTAGAAAAAGCGCAAGTCCAAAATCTAACAGCTCACCTAAAGGAACTAGAGGCAAAGCAACAAGAATGCCCTAAGCCCAGTAGAAGAAGAGAAATAGTAAAAATTAGAGCAGAAATAAACAACATAGAGACCAAAGAAACAATTGAACAGATCAATGAAACCAAGAGTTGGTTTTTTGAAAAAGTCAACAAAATTGACAAACCTCTAGCCAGACTTATCCAAAAGAAAAGAGAGAGCACCCAAATAGACAAAATTATGAATGAAAATGGGACTTATTACAACCAACCCCTCAGAAATACAAGCAATTATCAGGGAATACTATGAAAAATTATATGCCAACAAACTGGACAACTTAGAAGAAATGGACACATTCCTAAACACACACTCACTACCAAAATTCACACGGGAAGAAATAGAAAACCTGAACAGACCCATAACGCGTGAAGAAATTGAATCAGTGATCAAAAATCTCCCAACAAATAAGAGCCCTGGGCCTGATGGCTTCCCTGGGGAATTCTACCAGACATTTTAAACAGAATTAATCCCAATTCTTCTCAAGCTATTCCAAAAAATAGAAATTGAAGGAAAATTCCCGGACTCATTTTATGAAGCCAACATCACTCTGATTCCCAAGCCAGACAGAGATCCAGAAAAAAATGAGAACTATAGGCCAATATCCTTGATGAATACGGATGCAAAAATTCTCAACAAGATCCTTGCAAATCGAATCTAGCAGCATATAAAAAGAATCATCCACCAAGATCAAGTGGGATTCATTCCTGGGTTACAGGGCTGGTTCAATATTCGCAAATCAATCAATGTGATACATTATATTAATAAAAGAAATGATAAAAACCATATGATCCTGTCAAGAGATGCAGAAAAAGCATTTGACAAAATACAGCATCCCTTAATAAAGACTCTAGAGAAAGTCGAGATAGAAGGAACCTACTTAACATCATCAAAGCCATCTATGAGAAGCCTTCAGCTAACATCATCCTCAACGGGGAAAAACTCAGAGCTTTCCCCTTGAGATCAGGAACACGACAGGGATGTCCACTCTCACCACTGTTGTTTTACATAGTGCTGGAAGTCCTAGCATCAGCCATCAGACACCAAAAGGATATCAAAGGCATCCGAATTGGCAAAGAGGAAGTCAAACTTTCACTCTTCGCAGATGACATGATACTCTACATAGAAAACCCGACAGACTCCACCAGAACCTACTAGAACTGATCCAAGAATTCAGCCAAGTCGCAGGGTACAAAATCAACGTACAGAAATCGGTTGCATTTTTATACACCAACAATGAAGCAACAGAAAGAGAAATCAAGAAACTGATCCCATTCACAATTGCACAAAAACCATAAAATACCTCGGAATAAACCTAACCAAGGATACAAGAGATCTGTATGATGAAAACTATAGAAAACTTATGAAGGAAATTGAAGAAGACACAAAGAAATGGTAAAACATCCCATGCTCATGGATAGGAAGAATAAATATAGTTAAGATGTCACTACTACCTAAAGCACTGTACACATTCAATGCAATTCCAATCAAAATTGCACCAGCATACTTCTCAAAACTAGAACAAACTATCCAAAAATTTGTATGGAACCACAAAAGACCCCGAATAGCCAAAGTAATACTAAAAAATAAAACCAAAACAGGAGGGATCACCATCCCAGACTTTAGCCTCTACTACAAAGCTGTCATCATCAAGACAGTAGGGTATTGGCACAAAAGCAGACACATAGACCAATGGAACAGAATTGAGAACTCAGAAGTGGACCCAAAAGTATACAGCCAACTAATCTTTGACAAAGCAGGAAAGAATATTCAATGGAAAAAAGACAGCCTTTTTTTTTTTTTCTAGGAGAGAGAGAGACAGCGTGAGCAGGGGAGGGTCAGAGAGAGAGGGAGTCACAGACTGAAACAGGCTCCTGGCTCTGAGCTGGCAGTCAGCACAGAGCCCGACGCGGGGCTCGAACCCACGAACCGCGAGATCATGCTCTAAGCGAAAGTCGGACTCTTAACCGACTAAGCCACCCAGGCGCCCCAAAAGACAGCCTTTTTAACAGATAGTGTTGGGAGAACTGGACAGCAACATGCAGAAGAATGAAACTAGATCATTTCTCACACCATGCACAAAAATAAACTCAAAATCGATAAAGGACCTGAACGTGAGACAGGAAACTATCAACGCTCTAGAGGAGAAAGCAGGAAACCTTTGACCTCCATCGCAGCAACTTCTTACTTGACACATCCCCAAAAGCAAGGGAATCAAGAGCAAAAATAAACGATTGGGACCTCCTCAAGATTAAAAGCTTCTGCACAGCCAAGGAAACAACCCAGAAAACTAATAGGCAACCAACGGAATGGGAAAAGATAGTTGCAAATGACATATCAGATAAAGGGTTAATATCCAGAATCTATAAAAAACTCACCAAACTCGACACCCGTAAAACAAACAACCCAGTGAAGAAATGGGCAGAAGAGATGAACAAACACTTCTCCAAAGAGGACATCCAGATGGCCAACAGACACATGAAACGATGCTCAGCATCACTCCTCATCAGGGAAATACAAATCAAAACCACACTGAGATACCACCTCACGCCAGTCAGAGTGGCTAAAATGAGCAAATCGGAGAACTCTAGATGCTGGCGAGGATGTGGAGAAACGGGCACCCTCCTACACTGTTGGTGGGAATGTAAACTGGTGCAGCCCCTCTGGAAAACAGTGTGGAGGTTCCTCAGGAAACTAACAATAGAACTCCCCTATGACCCAGCAATAGCACTGCTAGGAATTTACCCAAGGGATACAGAAATGCTGAGGCATAGGAGCACATGGACCCCAATGTTCATAGCAGCACTCTCCACAATAGCTAAAACATGGAAAGAGCCTAAGTGTCCATCAACAGATGAATGGATCAAGAAGATGTGGTTTATCTATACCATGGAATACTACATGGCAATGAGAAACAGTGAAATCTGGCCATGTGTAGCAACATGGAAGGACCTTGAGGGTGTTATGATGAGCGAAATAAGTCAGGCAGAGAAGGACAAATATCATATGTGTGCACGTATAGGAGGATTAGGAGGAACTTAACGGGGGATCATGTGAGAGAAGAAGGGGAGAAATGGTGGGGGAAAGGGAGAGAGGCAAACCATGAGAGACTCTTGAATGCTGAGAACAAACTGAGGACTGATGGATGTGGGGGGCGGGGATGGGCATGGAGGAGGACACTTGTGGGGATGAGCACTGAGTGTTATGTGGAAACTAATTTGACAATAAACTATTTGTAAAAACAAAACAAAACAAAAAAAATGAAAGAGGATCGTGTTTAAAACTGTATCTGTGATGTGTTTATTATTGGTTATGAGAGCTGCAAGCAGAGAAGGTTTTGTGACTGAGCAGAAAGCATCCCGAGACTCTCCACCCCCCCACCCCCCAAGTAGTGGTTCAGTGCTTGTGGCAGCAGAATCCAGTGGAGAAAGACCCTGCATGGAAAGAGCAGGGTATGCTACTGGTCTCCAGCTGGGTCCAGTCTCCAGGCAATCTACCTCTCCCGAGATTTTAGGAGCCCATCTCCTTTCCCTTCTTCCTTGTTTCTATAGCATTCCTTTCTTCTCCTCTCTTCTCCTCCACCCCAAAATGCAGAAACATTGCTCACGACATTTACACAGGTGGTAAATAGAAGAGCCAGAATTCAAAACTAGACTAATTCCAAAGACTCTGCTCTTACCACAAATGCAAATCTATTGTGGAAACTTTGTAAAAATTGTAGTGAAATAGTGTGCAACCATTACAATTGATGAAGTCTGTCTCATATTAAAATGGCAAGGGCGCCTGGGTGGTTCAATCGGTTCAGCTCAGATCATGATCTCAGGAGACCCGTATCCACCACTCTGCTGGCATCACAGAACCTGCTTCCAGATCTTCTGTCTCCCCCTCTCTCTCTGCCCCTCCCCTGCTCATGCGGTCTCTTGCTTTCTCTCTCTCAAAATAAACAAATTTTTAAATGGGAAAAATCAGGTTACATACCTATGTATATGTATACATAATAATTCATTTTTTTTAACTATGATCTCTTTTTACTATTACATGCATAGGAAAACCTTGGAAAGAAATATATTAAATGTTTAACAGTGATTCTTTCTGGGTAATTGAGTTGTGAGTGATTTTTTATTGCCTTTACCGTACAATTTAGGTAAGCCAATTATTTTTGCTATAAACATTTTTTATAGGTACAATTTAAAAGAAAGATACTGTATTCATTTATCCAACAAATGTTTATTGAATACCTCTTAGGTACCATTGGAGGCATAAGGGTTACAAAACTGGTACATTTAAAAAAGATGTCCCTGCCCTCCTCACATGTTGCTTTTCACTTTATTTCTACTTGACTTGGGTGGGAAAGGAAAAAGCCAACAACAAATAATAAGATGAATATATAATATCCAGGTGGTGATAAATTGTACAGAGATATTTAAGGAATCTGTGGATCACATTAGCTCAAGTATACAGATTCTTTTTGTAAAAGTGCAATAGACTGCCAAAATCCTAAAAAGTAATTCAAAAGCTTTAAATCATCCATTAAATTATTTAACAACCACTTTTTCTATATGTCTCAGACAATCCACTTCTTGAAAGTAAAAATAACTAAGGTAATTATTGGCCTGAAGGGGATAACAGTGCCATCAATAGCAAGTTGTATAAGAAGGAAAACTGATAGCCCTTGATAAATATTATAGTTACACCATCTTTGGCAAAAAGATGCATTCAGAATATTCCCAAAATAGATTATTGCTGTGTTACCCCTCACCCAACGCTTCCCAAAGCCCTGAGTCATGATAAGGTTGACAAAATATGAGAAGGGGAGCATGTGACAAACACTGT
The DNA here is from genome assembly GCA_017311185.1 of Proteles cristata cristata. Taxonomy (NCBI): domain Eukaryota; kingdom Metazoa; phylum Chordata; class Mammalia; order Carnivora; family Hyaenidae; genus Proteles; species Proteles cristata. The sequence goes on along the minus strand of JAESUZ010005128.1, from coordinate 800,463 downwards.
CCTGTGGATACAGCACTGTATATATGTCTCTTGATCAATTTTGCTCCTTAAATTTCTGAGGATTATAAAAGTATTTCTCTTATAATTATAGAGCACCATCTTTCAATGCTCATAGAGTGGAAAATTGTAACTGAAAGAAATATTTCTAAAAGCAACAATAAAATTACCCATAATTTTACCATCCAGAGGCAATTGCTGCTAATACTTAACTTTCTGTCATTTGACCAAAATATAGGATTTGATTGCATGAAGTGGTGTATAGATACACAGAATGGTAATTTTTGTCAAAAGATAAATTGGGGTCACTTTTCATCTATCCAGTTTGGTTTTAATAATCTTCAAGCTTAGCATTTTAATGGCAAAATTTTATTTCCAGTCACCTTCATTTTCCCTGTTTCCTGATCCCTTCATTTGTTTTCTTTCCTACCTGGTCCATAAGGTGACACACTTACATGGTTAAAGCAAAAGTGAAATGTTAACCAATTTCCAAAAGCGTCTATCAAGGAGGTGACAAGTGTAATGGTGATAGGTACAGAAGAGTGACGCGACTGACAAGATGTGAATGCCCATGGCACTGCACTTAAAGATGACGAGCAAGTGACAACAGCAACAGACTGTGTGTTGACCAGCACATAGGGGGCCAGGCAGCCTCCAGCAACACAGAAGACAGGAAGATCAAGATAAAATTGTCAGAAGCACATAAAAGGAGTGAGCATCCGAAGACACAAAGCCATGCATTGAGTGCAAGAGTTCCCCAAATTCTTCACCACAGTGTTTAAAGGAAATGACACCTTTGGTCTGGGATTTTTCCTCCTTTTCCCATACCTCTGTTCCTCCATTTCTCTTCCCAATGTCTCCGTTCTCCCACAGATTCTCTTGTTTTCTTATTTGTACTCTCTGGATGCTCCTTACCAAGCTTCGGAGAAGTCCACACCCCCTCCTCTCAAAGGCGAACATGAAAGCCGAGCAGAAATGAAGAAGATAAGAGTTTCCCTCTTTCAGAACACACGAACTAGCAGTTCTGGAGCCTAATTTGGCAACCCCACTGTTGCTCTTTGCCAGGTCCTGATTGTCTCTATCTCCCGGAATGACCCAACTTACCACATGTTGTCTGTCATGAAAACTTACTTCTCCATTCAAAGAAAGAAAAAAGGAAAAAAAAAAAAAAGATGTCTCTGTATCAGCTTACATTTTCAAAACAAGTGCTAGATATAACCAAAGAGATTAATTAGGGGTGTTTTGCATTATGTTAACCACAATAGATTAGAATGCAGTTCGGGTAGGGCTAGGGCTGGGAAAAAGTTTTGCTGCAATGGGGCTACTAAATTTGAGGTGATTTGTATTTTGTTCTTTATAACAATGAGTGATATATGTTAAAAGTGAATAGAACTGTAACAGTGTTGTATGGTGACAGATGGTAGCTACACTCGGGGTGAGCACAGCATGGTGTACAGACTGGCCAATTCCCTAATCGTATACCTGAAATTGTATAACATTGCATGTCAACTATACCTCAGTTAAAAATAAATAAATAAATTTTTAAAGTGAACGGAAATTCTCCATTACTCTTGAGAAAAAAGGATGTCAAGGAATACTGGATTTATCGCCTAACACCTTGGTCTCAGAGCTTTATGCTTGGAGCCGTTTAGAAGCCCCTCATCACTGAAATTTCTGGAAGAACACAATAATTTCATTATTGCAGGTCTAAGGAACTTAGCTTTTTTCATTCAAATTAATATTTTATAGAATGCAATTTGTCATAAACTGTGTTCTCCTGGGAATACTACAATGGAGTTGTATGAGAAGGCAGTGTCGCAGGCAGGCAGGGTCAGAGGACCCAGGGGAGGGTCCCACAGGACCCGTCGAGAGGGTCCTTGGTTTCACACAGGATAGAAATCAAACACGAACCAGAGAAAGTGGAAACAGAGTTTACTGAAGAGGGCGAGGGACAGAAAATAGCAGAAAGGAGTGTCTGGGAGACTCTGAAAGGAAAGGAGACGGAGTCTCATCATTGCTTGGGGTTAGGGATTTATAATGGAAAGGGGTCTCAGATATGCATTCTTTGGGAAATTTAGGGGAGGATCTGATCAAAGGTGAGTGTCGGGTGAACAGGTATTATTTTATGAGCTACAGAAGGCAGAGGGATAAATGCCAGCGCCTGCTGAGGTTTGTTTGAAGTTCATGTCCTGGAACATGTTCAGGATCTGTCTCTTCTTAGGTGTTATCAGGTGTTAGGGGCTTAGGACAAAACTCAGAGAATGATGAACTTTCTTGATTCCCCCTGGAAGCAGGAACACAACATGTCGGGCTTATTCAGAGACAAAATATGGAACATGGGTAAGTGGGGGCCAGCAGAAAGACAGCAGAGAAGGAGCCTTCTGAAAATGGACTCCCTTTGGATTCCATACTTCAACAATATTTCCATATATGGTGTGATAGACATTTTCAAAGAATTACAATTTGGAAAACAATCTCTGCCCAGTTTACCAAAAAGATTTCACATAATTGCCCAATATTTTATGAACTTCCAAGAGGAAAGAAGAATTATTTTTCGAATACTACAAAAATGTGCACAGAATGAGGATGGAGCAGGCTGTTTACTCAACAGAACTGACAGAAGGTGGCAGAAGGGGCCACTTCCTCCCCATCAAAAAAAACAAAAACAAAAACAAAAAAACTGACCTGAGTGCAGGTACACATGTGTGCATGTGTGTGTGTGGACTCAGTCCTCTTACCTAGGCATTGTCTTCTTTTTTGGTCCTCTTTAACAATCAATATAATCTCAGTCTCATACTTTCTATTCCTCCTTCCCAGATGAATGTCTTTGTCGGATTCCTTAGCGCCAAGATGGTACAAGAGCAGAAGACGTTCAATAGACAAAGAAAGAAATCCCAGGTGAATAAGTGTACTGTCTTGGCCATGGCTCCCTAAAAGCAGACGTCCCTGGACTCTGTACTGATGTTATTAAATCTTGACATATGGAAAACACCATGCAGATTTTACTTTAAATATCACGTTTTGTGGTGGAATTTGTTGATAACATCGTAATTATTATTTTATTTGAATAATGCATAAGACATTAATTTAACACAATAAAATAACCTGCCTGTTTAAATGTGTGATTTTAAAATAGAGTTGCCAAATTTTAATCACGTTTATGCTACTTCTTTATGATTACAGCACAAAATATTTCCTAGAAGAATTCATATCCAGTACTCTAAGGGTGGATCAGTGGGAAAATATAACTCAAAACCGGACCCTCACTATAAAGCCAGCCTTTCCAGGCGGTATCTGAATTACAAGTGGCTGAATAGGCAAGTGTAGAAAAAGGAAAACGCCCAAAGATAAAACAATGAAGAGGTGATACATTTTGGTTTTAATGAAGGCAGAGGTCCTTGAGCAAGTGAAACTTTCATCGACAAGCTGGCACCTGTGTGTTTTTGTAGCTTGTAGAAGGAGAAGGTTAAAAAGTATCTATTGTTTCCACATCCTGACAAAACGTTCATCTTTGCAATCCTACTGACACTGATCTCAGTGGGCCTCTTATGCCACCAAAGGAATAGTTCTCTGCCGCCATTAGTACCTAATTGGCCCGGCAGCTAACCCAGAAGAGACCTTTCCTTCAGTGGTCACTGACCCCCTGCGGTGATCTGCACCCACTGACACTGTAGCAGCTAATTCACCTTCACGACCTGTCAGCTTCCACTCAGGTCACTTTAACTCTGCCTCCGTTGTGACATGGATCTGCTTTTAAAACGGTGATAATCTCAGAAGTATTCCTCTCGGGATTCAGTTGTGATTATATAATCTGTCATAGACCCGAAGGAGTTCTAAATACAGGCGGACACTGAGATTTCACCAGGGATAAGGCACTGAAGAGCCCTTGCGTCAAATAACTTACTTGCTTCCCCTTAGAAGAAATTCTGTTTTTTTTAAATTCATGTACAAAAGCATTCAATGAGGGCAGCATTGTTATGAAAAGGGGGAGTAGGGGAGAGCTCTTAGCCATTAGGCAAACATCATTTTCCAACTTACCCTCTGATCTAGGAGCTGAAATCAAAAGCGCACACTTTGGAGTGAATGGTAATTGGAACACTAAGTGATTTGAACAGTGATAATTGGTGTGTCAGTGCCCACTATAAGCAAAAGAGAATACATAAGTAGAAATAATTCTGTGCTAGCCTATACAAATCTCACACACTTTAAGCAATGAAGCCACAATTACCCATGGTACCGGAGCCACCGGCACCTCGATTACATATGTTCCCTTCAACACGGCTCCAATTTCCACTTGCAGCTTGCAGTTAACTTTCTTGCAATTTTTTAAATGTACATCCTTCATGCCAGCAGATCTGTATATGTGATTTGGTAAGGAAATAGTAACCTTGGCCAAGCGCCAGCCACCATCTTATGCTGGCCTGAAACCAGTCATGCTGAAAACTGATTCTCACCTTGTCTTCCACAGGAACTACTGACATACAGTATATTCATCTACACCCACCTGCACACCCACCCCATGGAGTGACAGACACATCCCCCATGCAGGCATCAATCCACACATACAGACAGGGTGCCGATGGAATAGTGCCTCCCACAGCCACACATTTATTATAGATATGTATATGCATGCATGGACACTCACGGTCACATATTGATACACGCGGAGGTAGTCACACATATGCAACCACAGCTGTTTTCAATCAATAGGACAAACACAGCATTTCCCAAAATCTCTACCATGGGCTGCTGCTCTAATGAAATATTCACAGCCAAAGAAATACCTCATGGACAAGACTCCCAGAGGCAAATATACCAGGGAATTCTGTGTAATGTCTTTCTACCTCTTAGAGTTTCTCAATGTACATTGACCAGTCTTTCATGAAAAGATCACCTGTAAATAAGTATCATTCAATATTCCCCACATTTAACTGTTCTTTTCCTGAAGCTTCTTCTATTCCTGAAACACTTTGCATATGAGGACAATATTAACTCACAGGTTTACTACTCATTTTGTGTTGAATAGAATGAATAAATGGGGCAAAAGCAAAAGAAAAGAAAGAAATATATTCCTGGCTGTTGATAGGATGTGAAGGATACACGTAATCCCTCAAAAAAAAAAAAAAAAAAAAAGAAAAAAAAAAACCAGACAAAGACTTTATTATGAAACAGCATTTAATCTGTTCAAAACCCTACTTATATCAAATAATTTTAGGGGTACTTGCATAGCTCAGTTGGTTAAGATGCTGCCTTTGGCTCAGGTCATGATCTCATGGCTCATGGGTTTAAACCCTGTGTCTGTCTCTGTGCTGACAGCTCAGAATCTACTTGGGTTTCTCTCTCTCTCTCTCTCTCTCTCTCTGTCCCTTTCTCTTTCTCTTCCCTGCCCTGACTTATGCTTTCTCTTTCTCTCAAAATAAATAAACTTAAAATTAAATAAATCAAACCACTTTAAAAGGTATTTATTTTTAGAATACAGTCTTATAACTAGAAGCTCTGTGTCAAAACGTAATTTGTTTCTAAAAACTCTGTAACTAAGATTTATTGCAAAGAATCTGCATTTCATTGTACATGAACTCCAAGTTACAGACAGTAAAATACACACACACACACACACACACACACACACACACACACACAGCATCCAGAGATATTTCTTTCTTCAAAAAAGAAAACAAAAAAGATGGGAAGACCACTTGCAGTGAATATTCTGAGACAGACATGGAGTCCCACTGATATAAAGTATCAAATCTAGTTTCCTGAGGGGGAAATACCATGAAGGGGGGCTTAGATGAGTTTCCAGCACAGAAAGCACCACATCCTCCTCATTCCCCTGGAAGTCTGCCTCCCTGCAGTGGAGGAAGAGCTGAAGGACAAGAGTCATCACGTGAGAAGTGGAACCTAGGACACTCCCAAACCCGAGCCACACACATTCCTACAGAGCTCAACAGATGAGCAACCAAGAAAGAATAAAACCCAAATATCTCTCTTTGAAGTGATAGGTAGAGAAGGAGATGACCAGAAACCTTCATAGTAAAGAGCCAGAAATACACCAAACTAGACAAAGGCTACTGTTCTCATTAACCTATTTAAAGACCTACCTTATTTTTGGAGTGTTTGGCAATACTTATACTTTGAAACATTTAAAAAAATTTTTTAGTTTACTTATTTCTTTTGAGAGAAAGACAGAGATCAAAGCAGGGGAGGGGCTGAGAAGTGGAGAGACAGAATCCCCAGCAGGCTCCACACTGTCAGCACAGAGCCTGATGCAGGACTTGAACTCACAAAACTTGAGATCATGACCTGAGCTAAGATCAAGAGTCAGACACTTAACCAACTGAGCCATGCAGGCGCCCCATCATTCTGATACATTATAATAAATGATTCTACTCTTTATTTACACAGGCTGCAAGTAGGGGAAAAAATGGAGAACCAGATTAAAACATGTTCCTCATCAATTACATGTCTCAGAGTACTAGAAGTCACCTGTGGCCTCACATCCTTATCATAGATTCAGGTCATGGGGGTTAATCCAGCAAACTTGCACACGTGTGGTAATGAAATACATCACAAAAGGCCAGCCATAGTATCCATTGAGGCATTTCTCCATTTTCTATGGACAAGATCTTGCTCATAACCCCATTGCACAGATTGCTGAGCTAAGGGCTGTCCACCAAAAACAACCTGAATGATGATGTCAGGCTATTCTGCACTGTCATGCTTCCTGTCCAATATAATGCTGAATCTTAAGGCCACACAATATGCCCTTTCCCTAGGCTATGAGTCTATGCCTCTCCAAAAAAAAAAAAAAAAAAAAAAAAAGTATAATGCCATCTCAATATCTCACTTTTGGTTTTAATCAGAACCTAATTCTAGAGGTTCAACATGGTTACTGGCAGAGAACAGGTCCACATAATTTGCTGTGCAAACTGAGATACTTTTGAGAGTGTAAAAGGAATCAACAAGATTGCATAACAATGGGTATAAATTAGAATTGTCTTAGGCAAATGGAGTCATATGATCATCCTATGGAGAGGGGACTGGATCTCAGATCCTAATCCAGCCTGGTACTTCCAAACAATCTATGTGAAACTCCAGTTCAAAGGCACTAGGTAAAACTTCCACTCTGGGTAGTTTGGGAAGTCTCCTTGCCATTTCTAGGCTTTTTACACATCCTGTCTTATCTGGCTGTGATCTTACATTTAGACATACATACAATTGAATCTTGCAATATTTTACTAAGTTTTAGTTAAACTGTCTACATAGTCAATTCAAAGTTCAAAAAGAACATCACAAAAATTCTAGTAACAAACATGTTTTCAAAAGATGTCATAAGGTCAAAGAATCGCTCTTTTATTTCTGCTCAGGCTTTTTAAAAAGGGGAAGCCACAATGTTCTGTTTTTAGATCTATTCTGATTTCTATTCTAAAAATAAAAAATAAAAGGCATCACGTTGAGACCATGTAAAGAATGAAAGAAAAAGTCAGGAGACTTACACCAAGGAAATGAAACCCAAGGTCACGATCATGACAGGCTCTGTTGGCAATGTTGGCAGCAAACCCAAGGGATGCTCTTAAGAGCATGAATAAAATCAGGACTGTGACTTAATCATTTTATTTATTGGCTCTTGTTCAGGGGTCAGGTACTTGAGTTCAAGGTCACAGACTTCAGATCATGTATTTTAAAGTTCAGTCCTAAGTATAGGACAATTGCCTTCACTGTGTGCCTTGATATCTTCTAAAAGTTTTCCCTGCTGAAAGATACATCCCTGTAGTTTTTGATGGAACCTGGTGACCCCTGGTACTCTGCTGCCTGTCATCTTCTGTAACAGTGGTTATTACTTGTCTGGGTCATAGATCTCTTTTGAGAATCTGGAAAAAAAAAAAAAGCAGTGGACCCTCTCCTCCTTACCCCTACCACCAAAAAAAAAAAAAAACAACAACAAACAAACAAACAAACAAAAACCATGTACTTAATATGGTGAATAATCTCAGGAGTTTTCGGGGACTTTGCCCACCACCCGTAGGCAGGTTAGGACTTCTGCTCCTTTAGGACGTTAGAAGAAATATGTTTTTAAAAATGAACTAGGGATTTTGCCAACTTGAGGGCAATATGTTCACAGGTTAATCCTGCTTTACAGTTTAGGTAATATATTTTAAACTATTACACTATATTTTCATCTGGTAATTAGTGCATCTTCAAGAATTCAGACACTGAAAATGTGAAAGGTAATAAAACTAGGAAAGTCTACATTTGTAAATAATTCAGACTAAACTTTTCTTCATTAAACCAATAATTATTAATCCTTGACTATGTTTCAGACATTGTGCTATGCCGGGGGAATAGAACAAAGAATAAGTTAAAGACTACATCACCTGAGGCTTCAATAAAATGGTGAGGGCTTTGAAAACAGAGCTAATTTAAAACAATTTTTTTATTAAGAACTTGCTGTATACCAGGCTATATGATCCATCTATCTTTACAGCCAAGTATTTTTATTTAAAATTTAGTTATTTAAAAACAATAATAATAATAATAAATAAATAAAATATAGTTATTTTTATAGTATCTTTATTTTAAAATTGTTTTACAATGTCTTATTTTAACTTAGAGAGCCAAGGTCATGTTTGCATTATCTAGTTTGCTTTTTTGAAAGCTAGCTCTAGAAGGCATTGTAGGGTAGATAGAAAAGAAAGACTTGGGATTAGGGGAGTACTAGTTACAGGCAGTTGTCTGAGTTACTGAAGGCTTGAACTAACACAATCTTGATATGGTTGGACAGGAAGTATATTTGAAAGATTGGACTTAGTGATTAATTAGACAAAGAGGTTAAAGGGAAATAAAACGCAAAGATGGTTCCCAAGTTCCTGATGTAAGAGACTTGGAGAATGAAATCATTTGAGATGGGAAATGGAAGAGAAACAGCTTAGAGGAAGTGAAGGAAATGTGGCCAGTATCCAATTAAGATTCTTGAGTTCATAGTGCCTACAGGATATCTAATAGACAGGCCACTGAATAACTGGGTCTAGGTCTCAAGAAGGGGTTTTGAATCAGTGCAGGACTCCTCAAAGTGGGGTCCACTGACCCAGAGTGTTCTTTGAAACACTTTCAAGAAACTCATGAGGTCTATTTAAATAATATCAGAAAGACATTAACCTATTTGCCTTTTTCGTTGCATTGGTATTTGCAATGATGATGCAAAAGCAGTAGTGGGCAAAAGTAACACCTTAGTTAAGGACAACTGCCAACTTCATTTTACTGAAAAATTTAATGAAAGGAAGTGGACTAAAATGCACAAAAGGGTTCGGGCTAGCACCTAGACAACAATATTGACACCAGAACATTAGAAAGTTTAATAGCCCTCAAAGATCAAAAGAAAAATAAAAACTGGCATCTTAAGTACGAAACTTTAAAGCACCTGTGTGGTAGGGGTGCCTGAGTGGCTCAGTTGGTTGGGCATCCAACTTCATCTCAGGTCATGATCTCCCGGTTCGTGGGTTTGTCTCCCGCATAGGGTTCTGAGCTGGCAGCTCAGAGCCTGGAGCCTGTTTTCAGATTCTGTGTCGTCCCGCTCTCTCTCTGCCCCTCCCCCGCTCATGCTGTCCTGCTCTTTCTCTCTCAAAACATAAATGAACTATTAAAAAAAATTTTAAGCACCTGTGGTAATATTTATATGATATACTGGTGTCCAGTGAGTGTTGGTCTGATGTGACAGTATCACTCAACTAGATCAGAATTTACAGTCAAACCTAGTATTTTAGGGTAATGGCAGGTAACACATAGTAAAGTTGAGGGAAATATTTCATTTCATGAATATTCCTGGTTTAAACAAAATACATCAGTCTGTGTGACCAAAAGCAATACTTCAGGTCTTAAGCTCATTGAGCTCCAGAGAAAACATTATCTCTACTAAAGCCAACTATAGGGGTGCCTGGGTGGCTCATTCTATTAAGTGTCCAACTTCCGTTCAGGTCATGATCTCACAGCTCATGAGTTTGAGCCCCATGTCGAGCTCTGTGCTGACAGCTCTCTGACAAGCTTGGAGCTTGCTTGTCCCTCTCTCTCTGCCCCTCCCTCGCTCATGCTCTGTCTATCTCTCTTAAGAATACATAAAACATTAAAAAAATTTTTTTAAATAAATAAAGCCAACTACATGTAGGTTTCTGTGAAGTTTTGTTTTAGAGTGGGCATGTGTGTGTCGGTGTGTGTGTGTGCCTGTTTGTGAAGAATGATTTATCTTCTGAGTTTGCTCATCAAATTTAAAATATATGCAAAACCTCTTCTTTTTTTCCATTTGGACGTTTAGAAGTTTAGAAATACCTATGAAGCATCACTGCCTCCTCCCTTGCCTGCCCGACTACCCACATTATCCATTCCAGAGAGGCAAGACTGCCAGGCAATAAGCCCTCTGTGAGAACAGGTCATATCGAACCATAACAGCCCAATGACACCCTCTAGTGGGAACTCCCTAGCTCTAATCTTGAGGAAGGGGGAAATGTTTGTCTTAGTCTCTACTTCGCCTTTAATTGTAATGCATGGCATTTTGGAAATTAGACATTGCATAAGGAAAAAAAGTCTTTAATAGCGAATATATTCTTATTGGAAGACTGAATAAAAAATAGAAGTTGAGTGTCTAACACAGCCTTAGAATCCTATAAAATATATGAAAAAGCAAACTGACTTCAGAAGGACAAAAGGAACCTCTTCCTCAGCTATAATGACCCATTTAAAGCCCCCAGTGATAATTTTCTCAGTACAGCCTGACTGCAATGACCAGAAACATCTTTCCTACAGAGACATATTCAAACTAAAAGCAAGGGAGGGCCTATTATAAGCACAACTGAGCCAAAAAGTCTATGTGAAAAAGAGAAAGAAGAGAAAAAGGAAGGTATTTTTGTGTGTCAATACATCTTTGCTAGGGCAAAAACCCCAGGTGAGCTTTCTTTGGTTCAGGCAAGTTGAGAAGAAAAGAGGGTCTGTAAGTCATTCTATCTTTGGTATATGGTGGGGAACATTTGAGAACATACACTTACACAATTTAGGGCATGATAAGGGAATAAATGCATATTGCCATTGTGTATGTCACCATTGTGGGAGTCCATTGATCAAGACCTAGTACTCAGTTCTCTGTAGTTGGGTCCATTGCAAAGGTCAATGTTGAAAGTTAGTCCAATGCCCCGGAACAATACAGGCCATGCTGTCAGGAGTGGAACTCCTTGGAGTTTGCTGTGGAGGGTCCACAAGACCAGCTGCAGACACCCCTCGGCCACAAGTGACAAATTACCAGCCACTCCTCTGTGAGTAAAAACTGAAGACTGACATTGGAACCTACTGAATGTTTGTTCATTTTATATGTCTGAGTATTTCTGCTCCTCCTGAATGAATGTAGGTTTAGGCACTCAAAAAAAAGATCCTTTTACTCAAATTAACACATACAAATGTCTGAATGACATAGACCTCATCTGACTCTTCAGACTCGAGCTTCTGGTGTCCAGGTATGAAATCATTTCAACTCCTTTTTTTGCTAAAGTTTACCTCAGTCTGGATGTGTTCTATAATACATTTTATATTCTAGATTAGTGGGCAGAAGTTCATCTCAATGCTGTGTAGTATTAGAGAGGAAACTGGTCACTGCTTGAGTTAGAACACTTGGATTAGAAGTTTGGATTCTAACCCTACAAATGACAAGCTATGTGGCCTCAACCAAGTCATTAAACATCCCTGATGTGATTCCTTTGACTGAAAGCATTGGAGAAATTGTCTGTGACCTTCATATCTAATGAGGTTTACTGATTAACAAAATATGATTAACAAGATCATATATGCAAAAGCACCAAGTGCATATAATACTCTATTAGTATTTGGTTTTCTAAGTGATTATTACAACTTTTTCCTTTTTTAAAAGTTTTTAAATTTATTTTGAGAGTGAGAGAGCACAAGCAGTGGCAGGGCAGAAAGAGAGAGAGAGAGAATCCCAGGCAGGCTCTGTGCTCCACACTGAGCCCAGTGCTTTGCTCTATCCCACGACCCGTGATGAGATCATGACCTGAGCCAAAATCAAGAGTCAGACGCTTAACTGACTGAGCCATCCAGGTGCCCCAATTATTTTTCCTTTTTAATAGTTATCTTGAGTTTTATTTGTAGTTGTTTTTTATTCACTAAACAGATATTAAACTGAAGGATCTTTTTCAGTTATAGATGGAAAAATATGAGCAAGTATGGTTAAGTGCAGGAGCTCAAAATTTTCAAAATAAGTATATTTCGTTGCTAGTACATACCCACCAGCCCTTTTTTCAAATTCCTGTTTTCCCAGAGGAAGGACCAGACATTGATTTGCAATAGCAACACATCTACATCATCTTACTGGGTAGATGTTAATTGATGCCCAAGAATCAACATAAATGGTTTGATTCCTTTTATCCTGGAACAGGAAATCTTTTGTTGCCATTGCTAAATAAAACTATAAAACAACAGCATGGTGACTATAGCTAATGATACTGCATTGCATATTTGAAATTTGCTGAAAGAGTAAATCTTAAAGAAAAATATCTTTGTAACTATACAAAAACATATTTTAGATGTGCTAAGAACTATGAAGTTAGACATGCTTTCATACTTGGAAACATTTTGACTTCAAAAAAAATTTTTTTGAGAATACATGTCTACCATGCTTCCTTTCTAACTAGGGCCCAACAGAATGGCTTCCACAAAGAAAGGTGACAAGAGAAAGAAGGGCTGTTCTGCCATCAACGAGGTAATGACCAGGGAATACACCATCAACATTCACAAACACATCCATGGAGCAGTTTTCAAGAAGCATGTCCCTCAAGCACTCAGAGATCCAGAAATTTGCCATGAAGGAACATGAAAACTCCAGATGTGTTCATTGACAACAGGCTCTACAAAGCCGTCTAGCCCAAAGGAATAGGAATGTTCCATACCATGTCCTTATACGGTTGTCCTGGAAACATAACAAGACTGAAGATTCACCAAACAAGCTCTAAACATTGGTTTCCTGTGTACTTGTCACCACTTTCAACAATCTATAGAGAGTCAATGTACAGAAATCAGTTGCATTTCTACACATTGATAAGGAAGCACCAGAAAGAGAAATCAAGGAATCAATCTCATTTACAACTGAACCAAAAATTATAAGACATCTAGAGGTAGAAGATCTGTATGCTGAAAACTATAGAAAGCTTATAAAGAAATTGAAGAAGACACAAATAAATGGAAGACACAAATAAATGGAAAACACATTTCATGCTCATTGACTGGAAGAACAAATATTGTTAAAATGCCAATGCTACCTAAAGTGATCTAAACATTCAATGAATCCTTATCAAAATAACACCAACATTCTTTACAGAGCTAGAACAAACAGTCTTACAGTTTGAGGAGAATCACAAAAGACCACAAATAACTAGAGTAATGTTGAAAAAGAAAAACCAAACCTGGAAGCATCACAATTCCAGACTTTAAGTTGTATTACAAAGCTGTAATTATCAAGACAGTCTGGGGCTGGCACAAAAACAGACACATAGATCAATAGAACAGAATAAAGAACCCAGAAATGGACCCACAAACATATGGCCAACTCATCTTGGACAAAGTAGGAAAGAGTATCTAATGGACAAAAAAGTCCGTTCAGCAAGTGGTGTTGGAAAAACTGGACAGTGACATGCAGAATGAACCTGGACCACTTTCTTACACTTCACACAAAAATAAATTCAAAATGGATGAAAGACTTAAATGTGAGATGGAAGCCACCAAAATCCTAAAGCAGAAAACAGGCAACAACCTCTTTGACCTCGGCCACAGCAGCTTCTTACTAGACACATCTCTAGAACAAGAGGGACAAAAGCCAAAAATAAACATTTTGGACTTCATCAAGATTAAAAAAAAAAAAAGCTTCTGCACAGTGAAGGAAACAATCAGCAAAACTAAAAGGCAATGGGAGAAGATATTTGCAAATGGCATATCAGATAAAGGGTTAGTATACAAAATCAATGAAGAATTTACCAATAGACATGTGAAAAGATTCTCAACATTGCTCATAATCAGGGAAATACATGTCAAACACAATGAGATACCATCTCACACCTGTCAGAATGCTTAATATTAACAACTCAGGCAACAACAGATGTTGGTGAGGATGCAGAGAAAGGGGAACCTTTCTGCACTGTTGGTGGGAATGCAAACTGGTGCAGCCACTCTGGAAAACAGTATGGAGGTTCCTCAAAAAATTAAAAATAGAGCTACCCTATGACCCAGCAATTTCACTACCAGGCATTTATCCAAAGGAAGCAAAAATACTGATTCAAAGGGACACATGCACCCCAATGTTTATAGCTGCACTATCAACAACAGGAAGAGCCGAAATGTCCACTGACTGATGAATAAAGAAGATGTGGTGTGTATATATATATATATATACACACACACACACACACACACACACACACACACACACACAATGGAATACTACTTGGAGATTCAAAAGAATGAAATCTCACCAATTGCAACAACCTGGATGGAATTAATGTGTACTATGTTAAGCAAAATAAGTCAACCATATAATTTTACTCATTTGTGGAATTTAAGAAACACAACAGATGAACATAAGGGAAGGGAAGGAAAACTAAGATAAAAACAGAGAGAGGCAAACCATAAGAGACCCTTAAATAGAAAGAACAAACTGAAGGTTGCTGGAGGGAGGGGGAGGGCATGAGCTAAATAGGGGATGAGCATTAAGGAGGATACCTGTTGGGCTGAGCAGTGGGTATTACATGGAAGTGATGAATCACTCGGTTCCACTCCTGAAACCAACACTGTACTGTATGTTAACTAACTTGAATTTAAATAAATATTTTTTAAAAAAATCTACAGACAGTTAATGTGGATGAGAACTAACTGCTCATTGTCAAATAAAGGTATAAAACTGCAGTGTGTGTGTGTGTGTGTGTGTGTGTGTGTGTGTGTGTGTGTGTGTGTCTCGGTTGCTCTTTATTAAGAGTGTATGAACATCCATAGGAAAATGTACCTAGAAAAAGAAAATAACCACTAGTGGAGAAAGATGTACTTTTTGCTGTTGATTTTTTTATATCTGTATTTATTTCCAAGAGCTTCCAGAGCAAAGGACTACAAACTGGGTGGCATAGAATGATAGAAAACTTATTCTCTCACAGTTCTGAGGCTGGAAGTCCAAAATCAAAGTGTCAACAAGGTTGATTTCTACTGGAGGCTCTGCGGGAGAACGTGTTCAGCGCTCCTCTCCCAGATTCTGTTAGTTACCAGCAGTCCTGGACATCTTTTGGCTCATAGGCACATCACTCTAATCTCTGCCCATATCTTCTCATAGCCTCTACCCTACATGTTTCTATGTGTCTGTGTCCAAACTGTCCTTATAAGAATAATCATCACTGGAGTAGGGTCTGTTGTAATCCATTATGACTTCATCTTAATTTGATTACATGTACAATAATGTGACTTCTCAAAAAAGTCACATTCACAGGTATTAGGAGTTAGGACATGAACATGTATTTTGAGGTGACACAATTCATGTCACAACAATATTTAACTCACATATAATAAAGAGACACAAACTTTAAACTCTTCGATAATTTTTCTCAGGAAATACATTTCCATAAATTTTTCAGAAGTAACAGTAAATTGAAATAGCAGCTCATTTAAAAGGATAATCTCAATGTAACTTTTTTATAAAGATCTTTTTTTTAATTTTTTAATGTTTATTTATTTTTGAGAGAGAGAGAGAGAGAGAGAGAGAGAGAGAGAGAGGGAGGGAGGGAGGGAGAATGAGCTGGGGAGGGGCAGAGAGCAAGGAAGACACAGAATCTGAAGCAGGCTCCAGGCTCTGAGCTGTCAGCACAGAGCCCAATGTGGGGCTTGAACTCATGAACTGTGAGATCATGACTTGAGCTGAAGTTGGATGCTTAACTGACTGAGCCACCCAGGTCCCCCAATCTCAATGTAACTTGAAGCATTTATCTATAGTAGTTAAGATATGGAAGCAACCTAAGTGTTCATCAGTAAATGAATGATAAAGATGTGGAGTGTGTGTGTGTAAGTAATGAAATATTACTTGGCCATAAAAAAGAATAAAATCCTGCCATTCACAACAACATGGCTAGGTCTAGAGAATATTATACTAAGTGAAATAAGGCAGATGGACAAAAAACAAATACCATATGATTTCACTTACATGTGGAATCTAAAAAACAAAACAAACAAAAAACAGACTCATAAAGGGAGAAAACAGATTAGTGGTTCCCAGAAGGAAGTGAGGAGCAGGGATGGGTGAAGGGGATTAAGAGGTACAAACTTCCAGTTATAAAATAAGTAAGTCATGGGAATGAAAAGTACCGCACAGGGAATATAGTCAATAATATTTTAATAAGTCTGTAATGTGATGAAGAGTAACTACACTTAGTGTAACAAGCATTTCATAATGTATATACTTACAGAATCACTCTGTTATACACCTGAAACTAATATGTCAATTATGCTTCAACTAAAAACAAAGGGCAATATACAGATTTTAATAAATACCAAATTTAAGTAAAATTATTATAATAAAAAGTTTAAAAAAAAATCGGAACTTGAGCTAAATGGTTTAGAATAATGTTTAATATATCCAGTAATATTTTTAGCTAATAAAAAAGTGTTGGTCACACTTCATGAGTGCATGAGGAGAAATGGAAAACTTCCATTTCCTTAAAATGTTGACTTCAAAGGGCAAACGTTTTACATAGTGACTCTTGCCTTTGAGTTACACTTCTCTAGATCAGACAGAACATTTTAAAAATTAAAATTATAGTTATTAACCACACTTCTAATTTTAGGCATTTGTTTCAATTTCCTCATTAGCAAATCTTTTTACAAGAGCTGTACTATGGAAAAAGATAGATACATTTTATATTTTCCTTCTTTCATTTTCCCTGAAGCAAATAACTAGCAAGAAGCTGGGAGGATGTCAAAATTATGAGAAACTTAAGCTCTAGGTAGATAGCCAAGCATAGTAAAAATCCAAGCAAAATTGGGTCATGAGAAGAGGAGGGGCTTCCACTCAGAGCTGAGTGCAAATCCCTGTACATCCTTTCATTAACTATATAACCTCGGGCAAGTGATTCATTCATTTTAATCCCTATATCTCTGGGAGATTATGGACAGATTAAAGAGCAAGCAAATACAAAACAATGGATACAAATTAAGTGTGTGGTTGCTGCTAGAAAACTGAGTTTCAAGTTTTAATTATTTCAAGCCTGTTTGTACTTGCCTCAGTTAATGAGAAACTTCATGTCTATCAGTAAAGGACTTCAAAAGAAATTGCCAATAGGGACACGTGGGTGGCTTAGTCAATTGAGCATCTGGCTTTTGTTTCAGCTCAGGCCAGTGATCACGGTTATGAGTTCGAGCACCTCATTGGGCTCCTCATTGACAGCATGGAGCCTGCTTGACTCTCTCCCTCTCTCTCTCTCTCTCTGCCCCTCCCCCACACTCATTCTTTGTCTCCCTCTCTCTCAAAATAAATAAACTTAAAAATAAATAATTTTTAAATTGCCTATAAAGCAAATATTACCTATGATACAATTTTACTTCCCCAACGTGCCTTCTTTTATCTAATCAGCATAGCTTAAGAAAAGGATTTTATTATAAAAAATGAAAGTCGCATATTCACTTTGTGCAAAAATAGGGAGCAAAGTGCTAATACATGGCATAATCAGCATAATAAGAATCACAGACTCAATCCTCGAACTCCATACAGCAAATGAACAAGACTTTCATAAAAGAATGTGCCGACACACAAGTGTGTCCTCTCAGGTTGGTTCCTTCCTTGTTTGCATTAGAACTAAGCTGCACAGATACTTCATCTGTGTTCTCACAACTGTACCTTTTCCTCCACCCCTCTTCCCAGAAACTATCCTAAACAATTCAGTGCAGCTAACTCCACCTTCCTCAACGACTGTTTTGATCCATTGCTGGACTTATTCCTTCTATTAAATTACAAGTAATGCTCAAAAAGTTTAGTCTACCAGCCAAACAGCCCCAATTCAAACCCAACTCGGGATCTACTGTAAGGGGTCACTCTTCTTGAAAGTCATACATTTTTCATCACTGGGGTATTTACATGCCATGCTCTGTAAATGTCAGCATAGTTAAGGAGAGGGATTCTATTATAAAAAGTGGAAGTGCGCCAGGGTTGCCTGGATGGCTCTGTTAAGCATCCGACTTCAGCTCAGGTCACCATCTCGAAGTTCATGGGTTTGAGCCTTGCTTTGGACTCTGTGCTGATAGCTTGGAGCCTGGAGCCTGCTTCATGTATTCTGTGTCTCCTTCTCTCTCTGCCTCTCCCCCACTTGCTCGCTCTCTCTCTCTCTCTCTTTCCCAAGAATAAATAAATATGAAAAAATATTTAAAGGGGCGCCCGGGTGGCTCAGTCTGTTGAGCCTTTGACTTCCTTTCAGGTCATGATTTGACAGTTAGTTGTGGGTTCAAGCCCTATGTTGGGCTCTGTGATGACAGCTCGGAGCCTGCTTCAGATTCTGTGTCTCCCTCTCTCTCTGCCCATCTCCATCTCAAACTCTGTCTCTCAAAAATAAATTAAAATATTAAGAAAAAAATTTTTAAAGTGAAAATACATACTCAGAAGCAGCAGAGTAAACTGCCCTTCCCCTAAACAACAAAACAAAATAGAAAATCACATCTCTTCCTCCCTTCAAGCTCTGCTTAAAACCCTCTTCCACAGAGATTTTCTAGGCACCCTCCTGCTGGCTTCATTCCCAGACATGCCCCCCTCTCCATAGCACCATCTCATCCTGCAATACCTAGCACTCACTCTGGCTACATCTGTGGTTGGTGGACAGTGTGTTTACCTATGGCCAACTCTTGCAGGTGCTTCTCTGTACTATTTTTTCTAAACTATTCTTATGGACCTTTCTGTATAGGTAGAGATATGGCATAATCACCTGCCATTGCTCTAACACATAAGACTTGCAGATTCCTGGGGGACCTGCAGATGGAGAATGTACCTCTTAAACTGGTTGTTAATGTGCCCAGATAAATATTGGATGCCTGACCCAAGAGAAGTTTATAATCGAATGTGATCAAATATATTATGAACAACAGGCAGCTGTCAACAAAGTCATTATATTTCAGTTATAAGTAGCATTTTCCTTGATCTGAAATAAATCTCTAGAAAGTAACCTCTCTAAGTGAAAGAACAAAGGAACTTAATATTTCCCCACCTTGTAGTTGTAAAAGCTGTGCAGCGTCTTTCTTTATGAATTGCCACCCCATCATATTTGAGAAGAGTTGGCTGTTCTGTGCTTAGCTCCATTCATTTCCCTGACATCCTTTGATTCCAGGCTGGCTCCCCAGCCACCATCCTTCCTTGTCACTGAGGTCCTGCCAGTGCAGCTCATTCAGTAGCCATCATCACAGTGAACTATGTCCCAGCAGCTCCAGATGGAAGATGGGGGTAAACAGCTCCCCGAAGAGTGCTCTCCAATGCGGTGCCATCAATCAACTCGCAGCTGGGACCAAACCGCTCAGTAACTGAGCCAGCGACTTCCTGCCAAAAAGCAGAGCACATTTCTTAGTGCCCAGCTTCCTTCAAGAGGGAGCTGTCATGACTACGTGTTTTAGCACTCAAGAAGCCCTCAAAACCTAATATTTATGCCCTGCTTTTGGTGCCTGTGACCATTAATATTCTTCATCTAGGTTTAATTTTTTAAAATTATAACAGATACCCAAATTGGTAACTGTATCTCCTCTACCTCCCTCTGGAGAGGCAAAGTCTCTTGTTTGCTTTTGTCTTTAATAAATTACAATATAGAAAATTAAGCAATAGGTTATTTTACATTAGTTGAAATATGAAATTACTCTCATGGTTCATGCCCAGTTAGAGGCAGTAGTAACATCTGCAGGCTGGTGACATGCAGCAAAATGGTAAGTGGTTCGTTTTTTCCTGCAAGTAACAGACGGAGGGTGGTCCTTCTTTAAGCCAAGATCAAAATTGAGAGTGAACAGTTGGAACTCCGCAACATGAGAGTTTTGGCATCCACATCCTGCAAGATAAACATCCTTGTGATGACTGCCAGGGACATTCCCTCTCCACCATAATGTGAGCGGGAGGGTGGTATGGTTAAGACACCACCGTGGACTGTATGAGTGAAAAATAACCATCAGTGAAATATCATAAACTTCATTTATAATCACATGTTCCATTAGAAAAAAATGTTAAACTTAAGTTATGGTACTTGCATCTACTTAGTAACACTATTTAGGTTAAGCTGGTAAAAGTCATTTCCTTGGAATAAAGAATGTTATTTGCATCCCTTATTTTTAAGAAGGATATCCTCCCTCCTCCACAATTGTATATAGTTTCTCTATTCTCTGCATCTCTCCTCTTCGAGGGGCTGTGGATCTCTCATGTCTCAACTTCCTCACTTACAGATAGTAAAGGAGTTCTCCAGAGCTCTGCAAATCATCCTTTGCTGGTCCAATAAGCTGATTTCTTTTTCTCCAGTTAGATAAGAAAAATCAGTCCACTTACACGTAATGTCTATTTTTACAAATATCTTTCCACTTCTTTACACACACACATCTTACTGCACACACACACACACTCCTACTTCTACTTAACTTCCATTTTGAAGGTGCAAGGAAATTTTAGGGAAATAAGACACAAGAGAAATGGAATGGCATAAATTCCTATGATTGTGTGTGTGTGTGTGTGTGTGTGTTAGTGCACACGAGAGATTCCAGGTAGGAACAATGGCATATAAATCAGGGAGCTGGCATTTAGTTGAGTGATGAGGAAGACAAAAGGATCCATTTATGGTAACTTGAGAATTGTCCATGTTGGCATCTTCATGTTATAGTAAGGAAATGGACACCTGCAGACATGAAATCCCTTGCCTAGCGAATTCACACTGAATTGGCTCAGGAGTTTGGATTGCTTTAGGTCATGTCATAGTATCAGCTGAAAGGAAAATATTATGAAAATTATTTAGGAAAAAATCATTCTGTCAAGACAGTACGTAGTAAAGGTTCCATTCCTGTACAACTCATATGTTCAGGTAATCATGTGGCTCATGAAAACATGTTTGAGTCTCTTGCATCAAAAGAAAGATAAGCCAGAAAGAACTAGAACATAAGGCAGACTATAAATGCAAGATGTATGTAAGTTAAACCTCAGTACTTACTGTCCCCACATCAAGGCAATAACTCATTCGGTAGGGAGATGATAACATGATAAGAAATAAAGCTGGGAGACCTCTGAGAGTCATGCCATATACAAACCATTGAGGATCAAGTCAATTAAACACATCACAAGATTCAAGTTTATGTATTTAAGTTTATATACTGTTGCCATTATAGATACTTAGCACCGCATATAAAAATAATCTATGTGCAAAGCAAAATTCTTCTCAAAATGGAAAATATGCTCCTCTCAGTAGATACTAGATTTTTGTTTTACAAACTTCAAGGCTTTAGATTCTGCACAGAAGTGAACCTGCCCTGGGAACTGATCCCTAAAGAAAACCGTATGCTCTTATTTTTTAAATCTTTACCAAAAGACCTATAAGTGTAAGATTCAAAAAAAAAAAAATGATGTGCGTTTTAATATCCTAGAATGAAAGTTTAGAAAAATATGGCCAGGTCTTCCTTTTATAGGAAGGAAACCAGCAGAAATGGTTTTCTCTTACAGAATCCCTTTCACACTCTCTGACAAAAGATTGCAACACACTGTGTTCACCCTTGTTCGGGAGGTATTTTCACACTTTCAAAAGCAATTAAGGTGTATGCTTCTAAGAGGCCCTGCCGCTTGGACTTCTGCTGGCTCAGAGCACAAAGGCCTAGAAGGCTGATAGACACCCAAATGTGTGAGAACTCAAGACTCATGTATATACTGAGAGGATCTTCTATTTATGAAACATTTACATACAGCATCTCATTTTCTCATCACACACTTCCTGTGAGATGTCAGGCAAGTATTAAGAGTTCCTGCCTCACAGATGAGGAAACAGAGATCCTTGACTCCGATTCCAAAGAAGGTGAGGGACAAAATTAGAACACGAGTTGAGGCCTCCTGACTGCCAATGCTTTCTTTCCATCGCACCATACTTCAACCAAAGGCAAATTTTATTTGTGATAATATTTTTAAATCTTAAAAAAATACCTGAGTCATTAATGTGCCAGATTTTACATGAATATATCAAACTGGCAGAGAGGTATGTATTCTCTTCTTGCCATAAAATTTTCAGTAAGGTAAGAAACCAAGATATTTATGAATGGAATCCTCCGTGAACAAGTTAATATGAAATATGTTGCTTATTAAGAAGTATGGTGAATAAATCCAATAGGTAAAAACAAATGTGAAAGTTGAACCACAGAATAAACTTGAAGCATATCCCCCTGTGTGAGAATGGATTGATAGTTCCCACTAGCACTGGAAAATGGAAATTGCTTGACTTTTTCATTTAAGGGGGAAAAATAGGATTAGAAGTGGACAAAGCTCTAGAGACAGAAATGCCGCCTAGAAGCCCTATTGCTGTCTGGCTTTTCACTGCTGAAACTTTACAGACACCAGGAAAAGTAGAGCAGAAACAATGTAAATTATTGAAGTGGTACCGCCATTTCCTGAAGCAGCTGGGCTACTGTGTCCATAAAACATTAACATGACACTTCTGAGCTTTGACAGGTCTTTTGGAAGAGAAAGGGTAAAGAATACACAATTCCTTTGATGAGAATGAAGACATTTGTTCAGATAAAAAACAAACAAGCGATGTGGCTGGTCTGCATGCCAGCTTCCACTGAAAACCAGTAAGAAAGCGTGAAAATTTAAAGCCCAGCACTGAAATGGATTAAACTTGATTGGTTCACTGTAATATGAACAGGCAGGATTAGGAGCATTTAAGGTTCTTCTTTCCCCCCTTTAGTTTTTTCCAAGAAAGATGCCCTGCCACCTGAACTCTGCTCAGCATTTAATTTATGCCTCTAGTAAATAATTGAGCTGCATGTCCTTTGTACACAGTGAACTAATGTGTTTATCCATCATGACCATAGGGAGATAAAGGATAAAAAGTGTTCATTTCCTCAGCTCTCAAAAAGATTGTTCCTTTTTCTTATAATGATTTTCACAGCGCTAGCTTACAGGTAAGACCAACTTCTCTTGTAGGAAGGCCACCAGGAAGGATATTGGCAAAGGACTACCTACCAAAGAATGTTTCTGGCCTCCACCAAATAATGACTCCTAGAAACCAGAATCACTTCTTCCGATGCAGGCATCCAGGTTCCGAAAATATTCCCATCTTTTTTTTTTCTTTCATAGTTTATTGTCAATATGGTTTCCATATAACACCCAGTGCTCATCCCAGCAAGTGCCCTCCCCCATGCCCACCATCCCCTACCCCTCTCCCCCACCCACATTAGCCCTCAGTTTGTTCTCAGTATTCAAGGTCTCTCATGATTTGCTGCCCTCCCTCTCTCAACTATTTTTCCCCTTCTCCTCCCCGATGGTCCTCGATTATGCTTCTCCTAATCCACCTATATGTACAAAAATATGGTACCTGTCTTTCTCTGCCTGACCCATTTCGCTCAGCATAACACCCTCAAGTTCCATCCATGTTGCTACAAATAGCCAGATTTCATTCTTTCTCATTGCCATGTAGTATTCCATTGTATAGATAAACCACATCTTGATCCATTCATCAGTTGATGGACATTTAGGCTCTTTCCATAATATGGTTATTGTTGAAAGTGCTGCTATGAACATTGGAGTACATGTGCCTCTACGCATCAGCACTCCTGTATCCCTTGGGTAAATTCCTAGCAGTGCTATTGCTGGGTCATAGGTGAGTTCTCTTGTTAGTTTTTGGAGAAACCTTCACACTATTTTCCAAGCGGCTGCACCAGTTTACATTCCCACCAACAGTGTAGGAGAGTGCCCATTTCTCCACATCCTCGCCAGCATCTAGAGTCTCCTGATTTGTTCATTTTAGCCACTCTGATCAGCGTGAGGTGGTATCTCAGTGTGGTTTTAATCTGCATTTTCCTGATGATGAGGGACGCTGAGCATCGTTTCATGTATCTGTTGGCCATCTGGATGCCCTCTTTGGCAAAGTGTCTGTTCATGTCTTCTACCCATTTCTTCACTGGATTATTTGTCTTTCGGGTGTGGAGTTTGGTGAGTTCCTTATAGATTTTGGATACAAGCCCTTTATCTGATATGTCATTTGCAACTATCTTTTCCCATTCCGTTGGTTGCCTATTAGTTTTATTGATTGTTTCCTTTGCCATGTAGAAGCTTTTAATTTTGATGAGGTCCCATTAGTTCATTTTTGCTCTTGATTCCCTTGCCTTTGGGGATGTGTCAAGTAAGAAATTGCTACGGTTGAGGTCGAGGAGGCTGTTTCCTGCTTTCTCCTCTAGGGTTTTGATAGTTTCCTGTCTCGCATTCAGGTCCTTTATCCATTTTGAGTTTATTTTTGTGCATGGTGTGAGAAAATGATCTAGTTTCATTCTTCTGCATGTTGCTGTCCAATACTCGCAGCACCATCTGTTAAAGAGGCTGTCTTTTTTCCATTGGATACTCTTTCCTGTTTTTTCAAAGATTAGTTGGCCATACATTTGTGGGTCCAATTCTGAGTTCTCTATTCTATTCCATTGGTCTATGTGTCTGTTTTTGTGCCAATACCATACTGTCTTGATGATGACAGATTTGTAGTAGAGGCTAAAGTCTAGGGTGGTGATGCCTCCCGTTTTGATTTTCTTCTTCAATATTACTTTGGCTCTTCAGGGTCTTTTGGGATTCCATACAAGTTTTAGGATAGTTTGTTATAGCTTTGAGAAGAATACTGGTGCAATTTTGAACGGGATTGCATTAAATGTGTAGATTGCTTTGGGTAGTAATGACATTTTAACTATATTTAGTCTTCTGATCCATGAGCATGGAATGTTTTTCTGTTTCTTCGTGTCTTCTTCAATTTCCTTCATAAATTTTCTGTAGCTTTCATCATACAGATCTCTTATATCTTTGGTTAGGTTTATTCCTAGGTATTTTATGGGGTTTTTTTGTGCAATTGTGAATGGGATCAGTTTCTTGATTTCTCTTTCTGTTGCTTCATTATGGGTGTATAAAAATGCAGCCGATTTCTGTATGTTGATTTTGTACACTGCAACTTTGCTGAATTCATGGATCAGGTCTAGTAGGCTTCGGGTGAAGTCTGTCAGATTTTCTATGTAGAGTATCATGTCGTCTGCGAAAAGTGAAAGTTTGACTTCTTCTTTGCCAATGCTGATGCCTTTTATTTCCTTTTGTTGTCTGATGGCTGATGCTAGGACTTCCAACACTATGTTAAACAACAGTGGTGAGAATGGACATCCCTGTCGTGTTCCTGATCTCAGGGGGAAAGCTCTCAGTTTTTCCCCATTGAGGATGATGTTAGCTGAGGACTTCTCATAGATGGCTTTTATGATGTTTAAGTAAGTTCCTTCTATCCCGACTGTCTCGAGGGTCTTTATTAAGAAGGGATGCTGTATCTTGTCTAATGCTTTTTCTGAATCTATTGACAGGATCATATGGCTTTTATCTTTTCTTTTGTTAATGTGATGTATCACATTGATTGATTTCTGAATATTGAACCAGTCCTATAACCCAAGAATGAATCCCACTTGATCATGGTGGATAATTCTTTTTATGTGCTGTTGAATTCGATTTGCAACTATCTTGTTGAGGATTTTTGCATCCATACTCATCCAGGATATTGGCATGTAGTTTTCGTTTTTTGCTGGGTCTCTGTCTGGCTTGGGAATCAAAGTGATGCTGGCTTCGTAGAATGAGTCCAGAAGTTCTCCTTCAATTTCTATTTTTTGGAATAGCTTGAGAAGAATGGGTATTAACTCTGATTTAAGTGTCTTGTAGAATTCCCTAGGGAAGACATCTGCCCAGGGCTCTTATTTGTTGGGAGATTTTTGATAACTGATTCAATTTCTTCACTAGTTATGGGTCTGTTCAGGTTTTCTATCTCTTCCCATGTGAATTTTGGTAGTGTGTGTGTGTTTAAGAATTTATCCATTTCTTCTAAGTTGTCCAATTTTTTGGCATGTAATTTTCATAGTATTCACTGATTGCTTGTATTTCTGAGGGATTGCTTGTAATAAGTCCATTTTCATTCATGATTTTTTCCTATTTGGATGCTCTCTCTTTTCTATTTAAGAAGCCTGGCTAGAGGTTTATCAATTTTGTTTATTTTTTCAAAAAACCAACTCCTGGTTTCATTGATCTCTTCCCTGTTTTTTTGGATTTTATATTGCTTATTTCTGCCCTGATTTTTATTATTTCTCTTCTCCTAGTGGGTTTGGGGTGCTCTTGTTGCTCTACTTATAGTTCCTTTAGGAGTGCTGTTAGATTTTGTATTTGCACTTTTTCCAGTTCCTCGAAATAGGCCTGGAGTGCAGTGTACTTTCCTCTTAGGACTGCCTTTGCTGCATCCCAAAGAATTTGGACTGTTTTATTTTCATTTTCATTTGTTTCCATATATTTTTAAAATTTCTTCTTTAATTGCCTGATTGTCCCATTTGTTCTTTAGTAGGGTGTTTTTTAACCTCCATGTTTTTAGAGGTTTTCCAGACTTCTTCCTGTGATTGAT
The DNA here is from genome assembly GCA_017311185.1 of Proteles cristata cristata. Lineage (NCBI taxonomy): Eukaryota > Metazoa > Chordata > Mammalia > Carnivora > Hyaenidae > Proteles > Proteles cristata. The sequence continues at coordinate 773,791 of JAESUZ010005128.1, read as the reverse complement.
TTCAAGAGTCATAGCATTGTGATCTGAAAGTGTGCATGGTATGATCTCAATTCTTTTATATTTATTGAGGGCTGCTTTATGTCTCAGTATATGATCTACCTTGGAGAATGGGCCATGCACACTTGAAAAGAAAGTGAATTCCATGGCCTCAGGATGTAGAGTTCTGAATATATCTGTCAAATCCATCTGGTCCAATGTTTCATTCAAGTCCATTGTTTCTTTACTGATTTTCTGTCTAGTTGATCTATCCATTGCTGTAAGTGGAGCATTAAAGTCCCCTGTTGTTAGCACATTCATATCCATAAGATTGTTTCTGTTTGTGATTAATTGTTGTATGTACTTGGGTACTCCTGTATTTGGTGCATAGACATTTATAATTGTTAGCTCTTCCTGATGGATAGACCCTGTAATAATTATATAATGCCCTTCTTCATCCCATGTTACTGCCTTTACTTTAACGTCCAGTTTGTCTGATATAAGTATGGTTACTCCAGCTTTCTTTTGACTTCCAAGAGCATGGTAGATATTTCTCCATCCCCTTACTTTCAATCTGAAGGTGTCCTCAGGTCTAAAATGAGTCTCTTGTAGACAGCAAATAGATGGATTTTTGTTTTTTTATCCAATCAGCTACCCTATGTCTTTTGATTGGAGCATTTAGTCCATTTACATTCAGTGCTATTATTGAGAAATATGGGTTTAGAGTCACTGTGTTCGTTGTAGGATTCATGCTTGTAGTGGTGTCTGGTACCTTGTGTTCCTTGCAACATTTCCCTCATAGAGTGCCCCTCAGGATTTCTTGTAGGGCTAGTTTAGTGGTGATGAATTCTTTCCATTTTTGCTTATTTGGGAATACTTTTATCTCTCCTTCTGAATGAGAGGCTTGCTGGATAGAGGATTCTTGGCTGCATTTTTTTTTCCGTTCATCAAATTGAAGATTTCCTGCCACTCCTTTCTGGCCTGCCACATTTCAGTAGATAGGTCTATAACTACTCTGATAGGTCTCCCTTTGTATGTTAGGGCCCTTTTATCCCTACCTGCTTTCAGAATTCTCTCTTTGTCCTTATATTTTGCCAGTTTCACTATGATATGTCGTGCATAAGATTGATTCAAGTTATGTCTGAGGTGAGCCCTCTGTGCCTCTTGGATTTCAATGTCTGTTTCCTTCCCCAGATTGGGAAAGTTCTCTGCTATGATTTGTCAAGTACTCCTTCAGTGCCTTTCTGTCTCTCCTCCTCTTCTGGAATTCCTATAATATGGATATTGTTCCATTTGATCGTATCACTCAGCTCTCAAACTCTCCTTTCATGCTCCTGGATCAGTTTATCTCTCTTTTCCTTGGCTTCCTCTTTTTCTATAATTGTGTCTTCTAATTCACTTATTCTCCTCTCTGCCTCTTCAATCTGTGCATCGGATGCCCCCATTTTATTATGCATCTCATTTATAGCAGTTTTAAAATTCATCACAACTATTTTTAAGCTCCATAGTCTTTGTAGCAATAGCTTCTCTGATGTCTTCCATGCCTTTTTCAAGCTCAGCGATTCATTTTATAGCTATTGTTCTAAATTCTTATTCAGTTATGTTGCTTGTATCTATTTTGAGTATTTCTTTAGCTGTCATTTCTTCCTGGAATTTCTTTAGAGGAGAGTTCTTCCATTTCATCATTTTGGCTAGCTTTTCATCTCTTATCAGTTTTAAAAGCTTGTTATGCACTCTTCACCTGCGAGAACTGCTATATTAAAGAATGCTCATTGTCCAGGTCCCATCCATTTAGTAAGTGTTCTTTGAATGGTGTCTCTTGGTCTCTCTTATTGAGACTTTGGTTATTTTATTTCCCTACTCATAGTGGTATTTGGGACTCTCTACCGTGTGTACTTTGGCTTGTTTCTTGAGGTAGCCCTGGAAAGGAAAACAGACAAACACACACACAGGGAACAAAGGCATGCAAACACACAAATAAATCCAACAAACAAGCAAACCAAAAGGGAAAAAGAAAAGGAAAAAAGAAAAAAAAAAGAAAAGAAAAAGACAAAGGACAGTCTAAAAGCATAAAACCAGAATTCCCAGCTACAAATAAAGAGCAGGGTGTACGCAGTGCTGATGGAAGAGCATATACAAAGAAAGAAATGACAAGGGAGGGGAGAAAGCAAAATTGGACAATGATGAGGTAGAGAGACTAACAGGCATAATTCAGAGAAAGAAAGAGGAGAATATGGTAGGAGGCGAAGAGAAAGAAATGAAGATAATGTTACTCAGAGAAACTATGTTTTCCAATTACTTCAGAGAGAGAGATAGAATGGTAATGGTGGAAGTGTAGAATATACATCTAGAGAATGGATTAAATGTGACTAAGCAAACCAATGACCAGAGTGCCCAGTCCAGCAGAGGGGAGGGATACAAATGAGACAAGGGAAAATATATCTGAATAGAAAGAAGTGATCTAGAATTAATCACGGCAGGGCATCCATGTTGATCTTGTCTTGGCCTTGGGAAAGAAAGAAAGAAAGAAAGAAAGAAAGAAAGAAAGAAAGAAAGACAGAAAGAAAGAAAGAAAGAAAGAAAGAAAGAAAGAAAGAAAGAAAGAAAGAGAAAAAAAAGCAGCTCTCTAGCGGCGATGGGCGTGGTTTAGTGTGGGCAGGTTTTGCGTCCCGCCTTGGTGGTTGTGGGGAGAAAAAGGCAGCACCCCAGTCCCTTCTCGAACCAAGTGTTGCAAATCACTCTTTTGGGTCCTATCTCGCTGTGCCATGGGTGTAGCCAAGATGGGCCGTGTTCTATGCCCCAAGCCCCGTCTTATTTCCAGGTCTTAGTCCACGTGCTTTATTGATACTGTCAGAAATACAATCCCACAGGGGCACCTGGGTGGCTTAGTCGGTTAAGCGTCCGACTTTGCTTAGGTCATGATCTCGCGGTTCGTGGGTTCGAGCCCCACGTGGGGCTCTGTGCTGACTGTCAGCTCAGAGCCTGGAGCCTGTTTCAGTCTGTGACTCCCTCTCTCTCTGACCCTCCCCTGCTCACGCTCTCTCTCTCTGTCTCTCCTAGAAATAAATAAAACATTAAAAAAAAAAAAAAAGAAATACAATCCCACAGGCCGAGCCACCTCCCTTCCAGGGATGGAGCCTGGAGAGCAGTGGAGCAGTTTCTCCTGGTGCCACCTGGGACCGGGACACCCAGCCTAAAGCCAGCACCACAGCTAGAAATAGGAGCACTTTGCCCTGAGCCTAGGTTTTTCTCTTCTCCAGGGACAGCTCTATAGCAGTTTATGCACTGTTTCTCTTCCCCTCAACTCTGCATGGCTCCCCCGAAGGGGGTTCCTTCCCCTCCCTCTGTGTCTCTGGGTCCCGGCCCATTTTTATCTTCCCCAGTTCACACTCATGCACCTATGAGGTTGTCTTTTTAGTGGACTCTGTCTGTTTTCCTCCCAGACTCCTGCGGTTCAGTGTCCTATGGCTACAAGTCTTCCCTGTTTGAGAGATGGGGCCGAATGAAATGTACAGAGCTCCCTACTTCTCCGCCATCTTTCCTCCCTACCAAAAAATTCCCATCTTTAATGAGAGCATATTTATTGTGGAAAACACACCACAATGTTCTGAGTATGAATTCATGGGTCCCCAGGCCCATTTCTCTATAAATAATCTATGCACATACATAAAAAACCAATCATGTTGTGGTTTCTCAAAGGAAAGTTTTATTTAATGCCAAAAGATCTTCCTTTAGAACACAGCCTATTAAAAATGCAAAGTCAGGGCATTTATAGAAATAAACGTGAGGACATGTGGTGAAATCATTTTGCAGATAAATGTTTTGCCACATTGGCATTAAAACAGGCAATAAGGCAATGCGATGCTTCAAACTCTTCTTATACAGATTTAAAAAGTCAGCCAAAGGAGAAGTCAAATTACAAATAAGTGGGTTAGTAGTGGCTATGATACTAAATACTAACATTCTATAGGGAAAATTTGTATTTTCTCTTGTGTAATTTTTTGCAAGCTCACTTAATTCAAAAGATAAACTGATAAACTCAATTAAATTCATGGTTTCTCCATTTTAGCATACTTTCCTGAGAGTGACACTGATGAGGAACTGTGAGGCAAGCTGAGGGCAAAATACAGGCTGACATACCTCCACCCCCTCCCCATGGTGGAATATGTGTGATATTCCTCGGACACTCCTGGCTACCCAAGAACAAAGGAAAGGGGTTTAAGTGCTTGCCATGGTAATGTGGGAAACCAGGGCAAATGAAAAATTTAATTCCCTTACTGCCTACAACCCATTGACAAGTCCTTAAAACCAACAGTGACTTCCCTCTAAGAGCTCAGTTGCCTCAATGATGACATTTTGCTAGGGGCAAAAGAGAACTAGCTTAACATTATCCCAACCTTGAGGATCCTGTAAATCAACTTCATTTATGTCAACTGCCCCAAGATATATGCTGGCAATCATACTCCAAGCTCATGGGTCCCCAGTATACATCTGAAGGGTCTCATGACTAAAGTTTTATTAAATGATAATAAGTGGTGTTTCTCTAGCAACAGCTAGTCCCTCAAGGTCCTGGAAACCTTGCTTCCAAGATTCCTTAGAGACTTATTCTTTCCTTGACCCCCTCCCAACCTGAGGGTATAAAATGAGTTATCTGTCAGGATTCCAGTACAGCTTTTCCTGCCCATAAGTCCTGTCTCCATGCTTTAATAAAATCACCTTTTTGCACCAAAGATGTCTTCAAGAATTCTTTCTTCGTCATTGACTCAGGATCCCATGGACCCCAAAACTTCATCAACACCAAAAAGATTCATGGCAGCTACAACTGTTCCATAGAAATCAGCTTCAAAAATGTCATTGATACATTCCATATAGCCTTGGCTCCCCTAAATTACTTATTAGGAATCCAAAAGTTATTATACTTATTTAGACTTAAAAAAATTTTTTTGATGTTTATTTATTTTTCAGAGAGAGACAGAAAGACAGAGCATGAGCAGGGGAGGGGCAGAGAGAGAGGGAGACACAAAGTCCAAAGCAGGCTCCAGGCTCCGAGCTGTCAGCACAGAGTCCGACGTGGGGCTCAAACTCACAAACTGCAGGATCATGATCTGAGCTGAAGTCGGACACTCAACCGACTGAGCCATCCAGGTGTCCCACCACTTATTTAGAGTTTATGTGGAGTTCTTTGTATTTCATGTTTTCTCTTCTCTTTGAAACCAAAAGCAACCAGAAATGCTCACGAATTACAGATGCAGATGTAGGCCATGTTTGTTAGGATTATGTTTTCTATGTCACTTCATGCATTTGGTTTCCTGCTACAATATCACACTCCAAAAACTGGAGTCAGCGCCATAGCATACTTATATGTTCAGCCATGAGAATAGTTAAACCCCAAAGCAAGGATGACAGCATCTTCTGTGTGCCAGTATTAAGATCCTCGGTGAATCCATCCTGCCACTCGGACTGCACACTCCAGTAATGGTGTGTACTTGCCTTGTACCTCAGCTCCAGGGTTGGGTCTCCCTGTATCCTTTCCTGGGCTTCCTACTTAGCTCCCCGTTCCCTCCCTTCACCCGTTCCCAGTTCTGTCCTGGCACTGGAGCCTTGTTTCACAACCCCAGTTCTTACAACGCTCTCTGCATCTCTGCCACTAGCCCCATGGAGGTGTGTTAAGCTCTTCCACCTGCAATTTCACCTTGCATATTTTGTTGGACCTTACCTTCACCTCTGTGTCACCTGACAAGATCCCTCTGATGCCCAAATTTCAGCCTTCTCAGATTTGGTGCTGACACCCATATGCTGGTTAGGATGATGAGTTCTGTATGGACATGGCTGACATCTTTACATTGTATCCTTATATTTATATGAAATTTCCCTCTGTCGGGTTAAAATGGACAACTTATACTTGGGATTGGAATTTGATGAACGCTTCTTCCTCACGTCCTTTAAGGTTTTTTTGCACTTTAGTTAACTTTTAGGTTGGTTGACCAGACTAGACAATTCCAATTCTTTCTATGCCCACCTTAACACCCAGCCCTCTTTAATGGCCCTTTTGTTGTCTTTATCCAATCCCCTTATGCTTTCTTGAGTTTTATAACCAACAGTACACATAAAATCAGGGACATATATTCCACATGCACATGGAAGATTATGTTCTCTATTACTTGTAATTTATTAATAGATGTTGCCAAGTTTTCACTGACATTGGTATGTAGCAGCACATCCATTCAGCCAGTGAATATTTCCTAAGCAACTATTATATGCCATACCTTGTTCTAAGCACTTAGGATACTTCCATGAGCAAAACAGACAAGGATCTCTGCCCTAGCAAAGCTGATATTTTAGCAAAGAGAGACAGACAATAAACATAACACAAAGGAAATTTTAGAGTAAGAAAAAGTGATAAGCATACAAAGGAAATTTTAAAGTAGGCAAAAAGTGATAAGAAAAAAACAAAAGAGCAGTTTGATATGACTGAGGTGGCTGAAGGACGGAGAAGGAATATTGAGGAAGTCAACTAAATTGATTATGATGCACATATAATGATATATGGAAACCACACATTATATATGCACACATGTATAAATGGGATCACTTTTCTGATATCATGCAGATGAAAGCACCAGCACAGGGCTACTGTGGATGCTATACAGAGTAATAAATATGCAAAGCTCTCTTTCTGCTAGCCATTTTCATGGCATCAATTCTCAAAGCCACCTCGTGGACACAGATAGCCACTGTTCTGCATCCATCGTGTCTACAATCCAGGTAAAAAAGTCAAAAGAAAGAGGCATATAAAAGGCACCTACCGCCTCCTGGGTAAAGGTCATTGTTTATATCTCACTATCACCTCTATCTAAAGGGAGACTGAGACATAATTTTTAGCTGGGTTGATAATGACTCATTGATATTGAAGTACTTTTAGTGAAAAAAAGGAAAGACAAGTGGATATTAGGTAGGCAACTAACAATTTCTGCCACAATAGTTTTAATATAATGTTGTAATAGCCTCCCCTAAGAGAATCTTAAAACTAATAGTATATATTTTAGTATCAAGTATTTAGGGTGATTTCCTGTCTAATTATTGCCTTAAACATTCACACAAGGAACGTAAAAAGTCATTTTCTCACTCACATGGCTGTTTGGCTTCTTGTTGAAGTTTATTCTATTCGTTTGGCATTTTGTCCCTTGTTCTACCTAATTGCTTAACATTCACAAATTTTTTATATTTTTCTTTAGCAAAAAACATGGGAAGTCCTGTCACAATACTACCTACTGAATTAATAACTGATTTTTAACAACAAATGTCATCACATATTGTGGACATTTTCAATAATATCAACATAAAATTTACTAAAAGGGGGCAAAGTTTCAAGTTTAGTGACTACCAGATAGTGAGACTTTTATATTTAAAGACCTCCTTAGATGAATTTTATCTAATGGGAATCAGACATCTCTCAGTATTCCCAGCCCAGATGTAACATTTCTTAATTTTCTTATTAAATATTAAATTTGGTATGACAAGCTATTACTTATAAGTGTCATTACATGATTCTTGTTTTATAAGTCCTTAGGAAAAATTCAAAAAACAATTGCTACTTAGATATATAAAACCAAAACAAAACTGATAGCTTTCTTTTTCCCATTTTGGAGGAAGGAGACAGAAAGCCAACAAGTGAGCCAGAGTGAGAAAGAGAGAGAAAGAGACGTGGATACATAACTACATAAATGGAGATAGAGTAATAAAAATGGAGATGAAGAAGGAGATGCAGGTGCAAATGGAGATGCGGATGGAGATAGATATTCTGGCCACATTGCCCATGCCAGCTAAACAAGCTGTTGGTAGAAGGAGGAGGTACTACAGTTTCTTATTATTTGACACAGACAAGCATGACATGACATTGTGGCCACTAAGCTCTTGGCTTCTTAACTATTTGTTAAACAAAGACCACGATCCTTTGTTCTACTTCAGGGAGCTACTATCTCCCAGTGCCTCAGAGACTGACAAAAAAGTGGAAAGGGTAAGAGATTCACAGACCTGGTGAAAGGGAGAGGGATCGATGCTGAGGAAAAGTAAAAGAGAATAAGGAGAGGGGCAGAGAGTGTGTGGACAAGAAGATGGGAGGAGACATCCAGGGAATTCTGGGAGATTCTGTAAAGTTTTCTTGTCACAGCCCCTCTCCACGTAGGAAGAGGGTTGTTTGATCTTTCAGCTTCTCCTTGTTTTCATCCTGTCTTCTAGAGTAACCAAAAAAGCCAACTCTCAGAAAAATAGTGCTTCCAACAGATCAGCAGTGAGCAGAAAATATTCCTGGGAGGCAGAAGAAATCAGTGGAGCCCACACCCTACAGATACTCATCTTCTCCCATCTTCTACTAGAGTCTTTTATTCCTCTTCTCCTTTTTTTAAATAGCTGTACACGAAGCAGCTGTAAATAGAGAAGACAATGGCATGTGCCAGTGTTCCTAGTAACTGAGATAAATGTTCCCCCTCAGAAAAGCAAGATAACGGCCATGATTGAAGCTCCAGACAAAAGAAAAATCCAAGGCCAGTTTCCATCTACCACCTGCCAACCTGCAAGGCACTCAACTTCCCTGAGCCAAGATGATAGCTGTAAAACGAGACTAATTATTTTAATGAGCAAATAAAGTGTTAAAGCTCTTTAAAAAGTATATAATGTTATGGCAATTTGATAATTTAAAATAATGAAATGATGAGCCAAACAGTGGCTTCCAAAGTGTTACATTGAATCCCCGCAGCAGTTGTATAAGGTCTTTGATGTTAGGAACACAAGAAGAGATAAAAGTGAATGTTATCATAATTACAATCTCAGAAAAGCTAAAATAAAAGTTTTTGAAAAGTCATATTTTTAGGCTTTGTTTGGAAAAGGAAGATAGAAAATTATAGCTATGTGAAGTGAAACCAACTTTGTGGGTTTTATGTTTGCTTTTTCTTATTTGTTCGAGAGAGAAGTTCAAGAAATGATAGTGACAGGGTTACATTGCTGTAGAATTTGCAAGCACAATCACTCAAGTGAGTAGAGAGTAAATATCATACATAAGGGGAAAACACCCAAAATTGCTTAAAGTATATTCTTGGAAACTCATTAATGTAGTACCATATGTACAGGGTGTTGCAGCTTCTCTTCTGAGGTAAAAAAAAAAAAAAATTCACCTCAAGTGTTTGACTATAATGACACACATTCAAAGTGCTAGTAATTAGTATAATCACTTTTGCCAAAGAATGAAACACATGCAAGATTGTTTCTAGTGTATTTATAACTATTCACATCAAAGGAAGTGCGGGTGAGTCCGCTGAGCAGGGTGAGAGACAGCATCCTGCTGTGAGGCGACAGTAGTTTGGATCCTTCCTTTTCAGGGACAGCGTGCCCCAGTTGGTATCAGAAGGGTTCCTCATTGTTATTACTTGTTCCTGCCTCCAGGACAGCCCCTTCCACAGCGCCCCACTGCGGGGCCCTCCATCTTGCAATGAGCCATCTGGAGAGGAAAGACTGGCCCCAACTCCCTCTGGAAGTTGTTAGCTCTGTCCCACAGTTGGCGCCCAGGGCCTCCAGGGAGTTGACCTCTTCACAGGCTTTCTTCCCATGTCAGGAAACTGATTGTATCCTTTTCACTACACTGTCAGCTTCTACCGGTTCTCCAAATTACAGGACAAATCTCTGAAGCAGACATGGGCTTCCCATGAGAAATGCAGGCTGCTACCCTTCGAGTCCTTCTTAACAAGCGTGAAGGCCTTGCGGCTTAATTTAAGGAGAACGTGTCTCATCTTGTTTCCTTTGTGTCGCTTTTGAAAGTAAATATAATCTAAAAAACATAGAAAGAGAATAAATAACAGAACAAGACAAATAAACCTCCCATCACTGTAGTCTGTGGCCATGAGCTTGGGAGTTAGAAAGTCTTGTGTGCTCCGTCATTAACTAGTTCTGTGATCTCATCCAAGTTATCTAACCTCACTGCTCCTCAGCTGTTACATCTACAAAAGGTGTGTGTGTGCACACGTGTGGGTGTGTGTTAAAAGATTCATAGAGCTGTTAGGCATTAGTATAAACATAAAAGACATCAGAAGACTATTGGTGCTCTTCTGCCACATTCATTTATTAAAAGAACTTATTTAATGTTTCTGCTGGGTGCCCAGACCCTATGTTAAGTCCTGGGGAGCAAAGGCAAACAAAAACCTTCCTTTGCCTCAAAGAGATTATTTCTATGAGAGTGATAAGAGGCTATACGGTCCTAAGGCAGATTTTAACAGCAATCCTTTAATTATTGAACTCAGGAGTGTAAAGTGTCACAAATGACCATCTGGTCCAAACCCTTAGAGCACTCTTAGATTTCTTCTCTTTACTGTCCTTACTGAAGAACAAAAAATCAGCCTCTTGTAATAAGACTGATCTGTATGTCAGTCCTCAGGGAAGATTTAAGCTTCAACAAAATAATAGCATTTAATGCTTTTTGGCCACAAGGCCCTTTTCAAATGTATATTATCATCACCCTTTGCAAACAGCCTTTTTCCAGTTTACTCACTTCAAGCTCCACCTTCTCCCCATTGCTGTATCATGAGCACAAAGTCTCCGCTCTGTCACCCGAGTGTCATGGCACCTCTCCTCCCCTGTTAACCAGCAGGCAAGGGGGGGGTGGGGTGGGGCGTGATCTGAAGCGGCACTTATATAAAAGAGAATATGCAATTTTGATGTGTCAGAGCACTCGGGTGTAATGATCCCACTCTCCTTTTTTTCTGCAGTGCAGTTCTTTTAAAGACAAGGTTCTATTTTATTCGGAGCCCATGGTCTGTTCTTTTCTGTAGCACTAATAAGTGGTCATGTCACCTGCCTGGGCTTGAACAGGAAAACCATCATTAAGGTCCATTCCCCCTTGAGACAAGGCAGCCTGTTGGAAACATCTTTCTTATACTGGGTTCAAGGTTGCTGGTGTGCATTTCTTATCACATATGCTGCCATCCCTGCCTGACATCTGTGTTCCCAACCAACAGGAACCACTTGGCGTTCCTCCCAACACACTCTCCTCTTCTCTGCCCCGAATCTTTGCTCTCGCCATTCCTATGCCTGGATTATCCCTCCCTTCTCCCATTCCCTTTCCCCCTTTATCTTAAGATTGGACTCAGGCCTGCCACTCTCCAGGAAGCTAACTATGACCCCTCCCCCAAACCCACACATACACCTTTACGCAGGTTTGCTCAGCTCTCCCCAAATTCCTGTCTATCTGCAGCATTGGGCCCATTTGTATACTGTGATTATCTTTGTACCTGACACCCTGATTCTAAACTGTGAACCTTGTGAAAGCTTACACCGTTTCTTATTCCACTTGATAACGCCAGTGTCTGCTACAGAATAGTCTCTCCAAAGTGCTTCTTGAAAGAACAAACTGCTTTTTCTGCCTTCCTGTAACTGTCACTCATTCATTCTTTCTTTCTGCTCTGATCACGTAGAACTGAAAACAGGGCTAATTCCTCTTTGAAACAAGAGCCATTCATACATTTGAGTAGAGATGTCATCTCGTGTTATATCACTCACATATGCAATCATTTGTTCATTTGGCCAACAAATATTTAATTGATGATCTTGTACATGGCAAGTATTATTGAAGATACTATGGAGCAGAATAGATATATGAAATGTAAACCCTATCATGAGGAAGATAATTTTGGATAGTGTTTTTGGAACTTCTCCATTGTTAATTTCAACCAACTACCAGTCTCATTTTTTTAAAATTTGGCAATTTATTCACATGATCAAAATAAAATGAAATATAAAAGGTTATATTGAGCAGTACGATCCCTATCCTGTCTCTGCTTACTCCATTCCCACTCTGCCTACTATGGGTAGCCACATTTTAAAAATTCCTTTTGTATTATTTTGGAATTCTGTTTTGCAAATAAAAACAAATATTATTATATACTCTTATTTCCTCTATTTCATAGATAAAAGGTAGTATGCAATATAAACTATTATACACCTTCTTTTTTTGCTTAACAATGCACCCTAAAAATCTTTCCCAATTAACATATCGACAGCTTCTTTATTCTTTTTCACAACTGCAAAGTATTCCATTATGAGCATGTTCATAGTTTATTTAATTAGTGTCCCAGTGATGAGTTGTTTCCTCTCCCTCCATTTTAGACATTTCACATATCAAATTATAATTCTTCTGAGCTGGACCCAATATTTTCCCAATTCATTAAACTAGTTTTATATCAGTTTTAAGGCAATCATGTTACCCTCCTGGCATCATTAATATGTAAGCTTTTCATCAAGTAAAATGCTAATCTTTTCCCCATGAAGTAGTATTAAGTCATTTCTCCTCCATTCTATGCTTTAAATGATTTACTTTAGCACAAGGGGAAACTTTTACACTTATCACCATTAAGCTTCATTTTGTTTGTTTCAATTTATCACTCCTACATTCCAATATGACTTCTTGAATCTTAACTCTATTATCAATCATATTAGCGACTCCTCACAGATTAGTAGCATGAACTGATTTGACAAGTGTGTTTTCTATTTTTATCCAAATAATTTATCTTCTCACTCTACCACAATAAATCTCTTTCCCAGGGGATGAGGTCTCTTTCCTCCTTCCTACAACTTCCCTTCTCCCTAGACCCTTGGCTTTATTCCAGGTTCCCTGTTCCCATGTTTCTTGGTTCGTCCTGTTCTCCGCAACACTTCACTGTTTCCTCTGCACTCACACTATTCACATCTTAGCCTCCAATCCTTCCCCCCTCCCTCATATCCACCTTAAAGGAAATCCACTGGACCTTGCAAACATCCTATTTTCTTCCTTTCACAGGCAAACTCTCAAATGCACAATTTGCACTCGGGGTCTCTAGTTCCTCTTTTGATATTCAGTCACCACATGATTGAAACATGACCGTCAATGGTACCAGTCACCCCCAAGTCACCAGACTCCCTCGCATTCTCCACAGATTTGGAATGTCAGTGATTTGGCAACACGAGGCTCAGAAGTGTCCTGACAACATCTGGCTGTGTCTGAGTAGCAGCTGTCTGTTCTTTTTTTTTTTTTTTTTTTAATTTTTAATGCTTTATTTCTAGGAGAGAGAGAGAGAGAGATAGCGCGAGCAGGGGAGGGTCAGAGAGAGAGGGAGTCACAGACCGAAACAGGCTCCAGGCTCCGAGCTGGCAGTCAGCACAGAGCCCGACGCGGGGCTCGAACCCACGAACCGCGAGATCATGACCCAAGCGAAAGTCGGACGCTTAACCGACCAAGCCACCCAGGCGCCCCAACAGCTGTCTGTTCTTGACAGCCTCGTCATTAAACTCACCATACTTGCTGCTGTCTTATTCCCAGCCCAAGTCATTCAATGAGTTTATGACCCCTGCTTTGAGGTAACAGACAGAGTTCTAAGCAAATACACCAAAACTGCTCCCTGTGACCCCTTCAGAACAGTCATCTTTGCATAATACATAACGTATTCCAATAATATAGCCATTGTTAAAAGTATTTTAGCAACCTGTCTATGGTGCATTCTTAAGGATGATAAGTCTTCGTCTTGAGGGTATATTTAAATTCACCTTTTAACCAAAATTTATTTGAAAAGGCAAATATTTTAATTTGGCTAATCATGCTTTTAGTAAAAAACAAAGAGTAAATAATTAATATTGCAGAAAAATTTTCTTGTGAAATTGTTTTAGAAGGCAATTCTGAAAAAGGAAGAAAAAATGTTACTTGAAAAATGGCATCATCCTTATTAAAATAAGCATAGTGTTTTTAAGGAGACTACCTTGAAGATCAACAGCACCTCTAATGTATGTGGTTTGGTTTGTTTAAAATAAAGTCTCTTGGGCACCTCAGTGGCTCAGTGGATTGAACATCCGATTTTGGCTCAGGTCATGATCTCACCATTCATGAGTTTGGGTCCTGCATCGAGCTGTGTGCTGACAGCTCAGAGCCTGAAGCCTGCTTTGTGTTCTGTGTCTCATTCTCTCTCTGCCCCTCCCCAACTTGTACTCTGTCTCTCAAATATAAATAAATGTAAAAAAAATTTTTTAATAAATAAAATAATGTCTCTTTACTTACCTAACTGGAATAATGACATTACCATCCCTAGCTTTCCTACCACCATCTCTAATGGGAACTTGTGAATTTAGTAGAACATACGAAATGATGGCACTGGCCTTCAGGCATGTCAAAAAGGACTTTATACCACTGTTTTGTTTTACTTTGTTTTAAAACAGGAAAGAGAGAGAGATTAAGAGGGAGAAAGAGAAATTGGCTGCTCCCACAATTATGGAAACATCATTTCGGACAATGAGAGAAACTAAGAGGCATGCACACAATTTATATTAATGGAGAGACCTCAAAAGAGAACAAAATTGGGCCAATGGGCATACCAATGACTTCTAAAGGATTTGAAATACCAAGACCCCTTCTCCTTTCCCTGACTTCCCTAAGGTATACAGACAGGGACAAAAGACACCCCATACTGGCTTATTAGAATTCCCGGGGCATTATTCTAGACTGAATTATGCAGACGCAAGAGCATGTCATGTTGAGGGAAAAGTACTAGATCTTGAGGCAAGACAATAAGTGCTAGCGCCTCTGCATTGATTGAAATAGAAGTGATACTGAAAGTGAGTAAATGCCCTAGAAGACTGGTTACTAGGCACTTTTTTTAAAACATCGATTTCTCAATCCTTAATTTCAGACAAATATTGGCTGTTTCTTAATGCTAAGAGGCATAAGTGAAGATTAAGCACTGAGCCAGAGAGCAGCTTTGGACTAAAAAGAAAGAAAATTAAACTCCATTACAAAGTGGCGAATCCAAGCAGTGAATCAATTAATAAATGGTTTCTACCTACCTAGGTGCCTGGGTTCCTCTAGCACCTCCCAGGAACCCTCCAGGCAACCTGTTATAAGCTTAACTTTGAACCCTGGTGGGCTCTAAGTTCCTTTAGAGGGAAAAGCATATCATATCTTTAATATTCCCCATGACTCCAAAAACGGATTTTCATGTAATAATGGCTCAATAAATATGTATTAAATGAATAGAATTAATTTCCTTAAATAGAAATTAATCTTCATAGCTGAATACATCATTCAACTGAGCAAAAGGGTTGCTGTAAAGAAAATAAAATTGTGATAGATAACCCCCCCCCCACCCACACACACACACAACCAGTTAGAGACACTCTACCTTGTTTTTTAGTCAGCACGGTGGATGCAGTAAGAGGGAGTCAGTTCTCACATTTATAAGTGTTAGGCACATGTGTATAATCCCTTTGTAATATATAGTGATTAAATCTTCCAAATATAGATTCTTAAATTAACACATCCCCCCCTTCCACAACTAACACGTTCACCTGATTTATACTTGAGGACAATGGTACACACAGAATTTCTGATTCTTCCACGTGCAAAAAAAATGTAAAGAAATCAGAAAGTCAGGTGCAGAACACCCATGTTAAAGAAAACAGGAGATTAAGGATAAAGAGCACAGAGTTAGACCACAAACACTCTAATGATGTGCAGGGACCTTAGTGGTTTTTTAAAAGGAGGAAAACATGGTGAACTGTTTTTTAGGAAGAACTAACGTGGCAGCTTCTTTGGACTCTCACCTACGAAGACAGGGAAGATAGTTGGAGGATGCTACAGAAATGTCCTGATCCAGATGGAAGGAAATAGCTTGTATTAGGGCATTGCTGAGAATAGAAAGACAGTGACACATGTAAGAAATGTGTTGAAAGGAGGGGGGCCTGGGTGGCTTAGTTGGTTAAACAGCTGACTTCAGCTCAGGTCATGATCTCGCAGTTCACGAGTTCAAGACCCACGTTGGGCTCTGTGCTGACAGCTCAGAGCTTAAAGCCTGATTCAGATTCTGTCTCCCTCTCTCTCTACGTCCCTCCCCTACTCGTGCACGCACGCACAAGCTATCTCTCTCTCTCTCTTTCTCTATCTCTCTCTCCCTCTCTCTCTCATCTCTCAAAAATAAATAAAAACATTTAGAGATGTGTTGAAGGAATAATTGATGAAGATCCATGCCTGATAATGGGAATGAGAGACAAGGGGAAAAAATCAGTACAATATCAAAGTTATTACCCCATGGGATTGAGATAATGTGAATTCCACGGAAGTAAATAAGACTGATAGAATTAGAAGTAATAGAATAGGTCCTTAATCTGCCAAGTCTAAAATGACCATAGGACATATCTTTTCTGTGGAGAAAAAACATTTGTTTTTAAGATTTTAATGAAGATTAAATGAGATAATATAAAGCATTTATGACAGTGCCTGGCACAAAGCAAGTATGATTCAAGTCTTAGTTCAGTGTATAAAAATATATCTATAAACACTTTCAGATGTCAGAAGAGAATTTAATTATGAGGTCTTCTACTTAGATATAGATATAAGTATCACCAAACTCTTTTCCTGCCTCGGGCCCTTTGTATTTGCTGATATTTTACCCCTGTCCTTCAAATGGCTATTTTACTTATCATCATTGATGTCTTACCTACATGGTTACCTCCACAGGAATATATTTGCATGTCTAAATTAGATTGCTTTCCAAATCCCCACACCTGTCTGTCCTTTATGCCACCCTGGTGCTATCACAAATTTTACCACAACCAGTAATTTTTTTTACTAGTTCACTGGGCATACTGACTATGCCCACACACCAGGGTATAAGCTCCACAAAGACAAACACATTACCTCCTTCATTCACCATGGAATCTCTAACATTTAACACGGTTTCTGGTACCCAATGAGAAGCTGTCTCTGTTGGGATTCAAAGTGTGGGCAGGATGAAGGGATGAAAGAGAGAGAGAGAGTCACAAAACTAGCGACAGAAGGAAGCTGCATTATTTCCAGATACACGGGAGCATGAGGAGGAAGTGATGTGCTACCTGAGCCCAGTGGGAGCCGCCATGGAAGGGAAAGAGCCAGCCAGAAAGAGCTGAAACACAATAACTGTTGAGCAATGAGAAGGGAAGATAAATAATTACCCAAATTCACACTCCTCCCCTCCTTCCATTGTCTAAATCCAGTGAGAGGCCAGGGCAAGGAGCCAGGGCTATGTGGTCTATGGAAACCAACCTCCCATGGCACAAAGCCTGGCAGAGAAAAACCTCAGGGCAAGGAAAGAATAACCAGCAGTGTTCACTGAATACTCACAGTTGTTCACTCTACATACAGATGATAGTTAAAGCCAAAAGAGTAGACCAGATCTCTAGCAGAAATGCATTTAAAGATAAACAGAAAATCTAGGAGCAAAGGAGATGCCCACACTTAGGGAACAAAAAAAGAAAAGGAAGTTTAAGAGAAGGAATATGACTTTTGCTGAGGGTCACCCTATTCTTTCACTGATATTTTTCATATGCTGATCCTATAATGTTACTAGTGAATATTTTGAATAGCCATCTTTTCTATCCCACATTTCAGTTGAGACCAATTTCTCATTCATTTTGAGGTTTATCATGTTGATTTGACTGAATTAGAATGTAGAGTCCTGCTTTTGAGACCATTGGTAGGAAAACAAATGACAAATAGAATAAAAAGAGGGGAGAAGTCAACTGACTGCAATCACTATAATGCGAAGCAAATTACTCTCACTAACTTTAAAGGCAAACTTGGACAAGGTGAGGTAAGCAGATATGTAATACCTGCTTTCTGGAAGAAGTCAGAAAAACAGGGGAGTGGAAAAATCATGAACACCATAACAGACAAAAGACGGATATCTATTTTAAACCTGAAATTTTTAACCTTGAAAAAAAAAAACTGCCAGTTGTTTTACCAGAAATAAATGGGTTTATTCGGGAATAGCAGAGAATTGTAATCCAGGACAAGCCAGCTACAGTGAAAACCATAGGCAAGTCCAGAGACCAAAAGAGAGAATCACTCTTTTCTAGAGGAAAGGAGGGAGTTAGGAGGAGCTGTTATAAACTAAAAATCCTTTGGAGTAAACTAGGAGCTGGAAGTATAGTGGCTTTTCATTTGCTTAGTTGCCACTGTCTCTCACTGGCTGGGCTATCGCCCAGAAAACTTCCTTCCTCCTGCTGATGTAAGAAAGTAATATCTAGAGTAATTTCCCTCTCTTCCCATTGGATTTACAATGGACTAGTGGTAGGGAGAGAGAGCTCCCCCTTCTGGCCTCCAAACTCCGTTCTAAATGAGGTTTCTTTTTTTTTAATGAATATAATTGCCAAATTGGCTTACATAAAGCACCTAGTACTCATCCCAAGTGCCCTCCTCCATGCCCATCACCCATTTTCCTTCTCCCCCATTCCACCATCCACGCTTAGTCTGTTCTCTGTATTTAAGAGTCTCTTGTGGTTTGCCTCCCTCTCTCTCTGTTACTATTTTTCCCCTTCCCTTCACCCATGGTCTTCTGTTCAATTTCTCAAGATCCATATATGAGTGAAAACATGTTATCTGTCCTTCTCTGACTGACTCATTTCACTCAGCATCCTTCCAGTTCCATCCACATTGATACAAATGGCATGATTTCATTCTTTCTCATTGCCAAGTAGTATTTGATTGTATATATAAACCACATCTTCTTGATCCATTCATCAGTTGATGGACATTTAGGCTCTTTCCATAATTTGTCTATTGTTGAACGTGCCGCTATAAACATTGGGATACATGTGCCCTTATGCATCAGCACTCCTGTATCCCTTGGGTAAATTCCTAATAGTGCTATTGCTAGGTCATAGGGGAGCTCTATTTTTAATTTTTTAAGGAACCTCCACACTGTTTTCCAGAGGGGCTGCACGAGTTTGCATTCCCACCAGCAGTTCAAAAGAGATTCTCTTTCTCTGCATCCTCACCAGCATCCGTAGTTTCCTAATTTGTTCATTTTAGCCACTCTGACCAGTCTGAGGTGGTATCTCAGTGTGGCTTTGGTTTGTATTTACCTGACGATGAGTGACATTGAGCATCTTTTCTTGTGTCTGTTGGCCCAAAGTAATATTGAAGAAGAAAACCAAAGTGGAAGGCAACTCAATCCCAGACTTTAGCCTCTACTACAAAGCTGTAATCATCAAGACAGTGTGGTATTGGCACAAAAACAGACACATGGACCAATGATATAGAATAGAGAACTCAGAATTGGACCCACAAATATATGGTCAACTAATCTTTGACAAAGCAGGAAAGAGCAGCCAATGGAAAAAAGACAGTCCCTTTAGCAAATGGTGCTGGGAGAACTAGACAGCAACATGCAGAAGAATGAAACTGACCACTTCCTTACACGATACACAAAAATAAACTCAAAATGGATGAAAGACCTAAATGTGAGACAGGAAACCATCAAAACCCTAGAGGAGAAAGCAGGCAACAACCTCTTTGACCTCAGCCGCAGCAGCTTCTTACTCAACACGTCTTGAAAGGCAAGGGAATTAAAAGCAATAATGAACTATTGGGACCTCATCAAGATAAAAAGCTTCCGCACTCCAAAGGAAACAATCAACAAAACTAAAAGGCAATTGACAGAATTGGAAAAGATAGTTGCAAATGGCATATCAGATAAAGGGCTAGTATCCAAAATCTATAAAGAACTTACCAAACTCAACACCCAAAAAAACAAATAATCCAGTGAAGAAATAGGCAGAAGACATGAGGTTTCTTTTTACTGATTTTCTCAAAGGAGATGCTTTTCTATACAAAGGAGTAAGCTTTATACGGAGTCATTCTGAGGGAATCATACCTATGGAGTACAACTATTATCTAGAGTACAATACCAACACAGAGTTAATTAGAACATTTGCAAAGGTCTGAAGATCCACAGTCGGAGGTAGGATTTAAGTTTCTTGGCAACAAGAAGTCTCATAAGGCTCTTGCAAGGTTTGGTCTATGGATCAGACCATAGGAATTTTGTTGCTGTTGTTGCAGCTATAGAAACACTGCAATTGACAAAACTCAGATAGACAGACCTTCACAGCAGAACTGAGTGAAATGTTTGTTCAGGCATCAACAGGACTTATATTTTCAGTTTCTCTTTAGAAAGATTTACCTTTGCCAACAGTACCCTGCGGTAGTTCCCCTAATGTAAACTATGATAATCTAAGCTTGAAACATTACACTTTTTACAAAAACGCAGGCACTTAGGTTATTTCATATAAATTCTACCTAAAATATCTCTAGAAAGTTTCTAGAATAAAAAACTAGGGCTTATTATGGAGTTAAGAGATAGCATTGTTAGTTCTCTGTTTTGTAGGCAGGCATAGGGCAGTGGAGACTGGTGTCAAACATCATCAAGCCTTTAGAATTTAGTTTGAAAAAAAGCTCAACTATATGGCAGTGTAAGTAAACAATTGGAGTCTTTTAGAACTTTGAGAAGATTAACTACATAATTAGAAGCATTTTAGCTCCATTTCACCCTTACATGCACATAATATTGTCCTTCTGGTTATGGAAACTGCAGGATTCAGGCAGAAATACTGGGTCAGAATAAGAGTAAGGGTGAAATCATACTTTGAATATGGGACAGAGACTTCTGTTTTGTTTGTCCCATTATCCCCAGGGCCTGGAAAACACATGGCACATAATACACACTCAATAAATAGTTACTGAATGAAAATGAATAAATAAATGGTCACTTTAACCTGATCTGAAACATCTCTCTCCAGAATGGAGAAAAACACTAACAGTGAATCACCCTGAGACCTGAAAAAAAGCCTTAGCCTGAGGGTAGCTGAATTAGATTGTAATGACAACATTTTTTTGACCTGAAAGTTTCCTTTATGGTTCTGGAAACTCTTCTTAAAGGACCAGCCCACAGTGTGGAAATTTTTCAGTCCAAGATTTGACAAAGCATTTCCTTTTGTGACATTCAAATTTCCTCAAATTATTCAGTCATGAGCCTGACAAATTGATATCAGCCACAGCAGTCTTCATGTATGTGTACTTAATTTTTGTCTTAGCATAGATGAAAATTGAGACAATAAAAATTCTTTTTTCTCCCTTGTTTATGTAAGTGAGATGATCCATTGTCATATTAAATTTGGTCTCTATTGATCCCAACCACACCGAGTGAAGAGAATGGAGATAAAGAATCCCTAAAATTTCAGTCCTGAAGGAAAATAGATCTAATCCATTTGGTTTTGCTTATTCTGGAAACAGGTATTCTAATGAATCAATCAGGAACCTTATCCTGTGTTTCTCTGCAGAAAGCTTTCGAGGAAAGATTCAGCACCACGTGGTATTTCGTAGAAACAGAGTTGTGAGGAGATGACCAGTGGAGAATCTTTGGACTCAGCTTCAGATTACGTTCTTCCCATTTACTAAATGGCTCCAGCTCCTCCTCCTAACTGGAGGCAGTTACCCCTCCTGACCACCAAGCACTAGCTGATCTGGGCGTCAGCAAATCATGCAGTCCTTGGCATGCTCTTAGAGACGTGTTTAACTTACTACCTGCCGAGAAGCCAGAAGATGTGTTCTTAGTTGTGGAGGTTTGGGTTTTCTCGTTGTTTTTATTTATTTGTGCACACAATATATACCGATTGTCTACTAAGTACCAGCACCATGCTAACCTTAGGCATTTGCAATATAGAAGCCAGCTCCCCTGAGACAAGGAAATCCTTGTAAGCTGCAGGATGGGGGATGGGTCCTGGTCATGAGCCCGAACTAGATGCTGCTTAGATTGTTCAGAATAATCTGTGTGCTAGCCATTTCCATATTCATTATTCCATGGTGATATCCATATTTTATAAAGTTTTTTAAATGAGTTGGAGGAAGTAATTAGTCAGCTCAAGGTCACAGAGTTAAGGAAGGCCTCCTCCCCCACATAAGGAGCTCTCTCCACCAAACCCCATTATGCGCTGTGGTTACTGCACTAGAACCAGCTCTCCTAAATCAGTGCTTTCTCTTCTATAATATATGCCAGACTTGAAGAAAAATGTGGGGCAAATAAACATTTTATAAGGGCCAAGAAATTCCAAAATTGTCCAAAGAAAGAGACTAAATTTTAAGATAGGGATGAAATGCAAAGCATTAGTAGTAATTTGAGAAATATGGCTAATGATGATAGATAAAAATAAGTTAAACATAAAACTAATTTTTAAATTTTTGGTGAGATAAAGGGCCCTCTAAGAACGAAGCCTAGATCTCTGATGGACAAAAAGGATCAAAAGCTAAAGATGTAAAACTAAGCTCTTTCATGACTTAAGAGAGGGGTTACAGGTTGAAAACCCTAACTGTTAGAGTTTCTCAGACAAAGATCTCCTGAGCTTGAAGCTCAGATTAGAAGCCAGTATGTTGTATACCAATATTTTTTCAGACTACAGTATAGGTCCTTAGCTTGGCATGCAATTCCCTTCAAAATCTGATGTTAACATCTGTTTCCAACTTGAACCAACCACCCAGTCTGATTTTTCTGTGTCTCCGGAGCCCTCATAAAGGCCTATGCAAGTCTGGGTCACCTTACTATGTTCCAGTGATTCATTACTTACCTATATTCCCCCCCAGATGACTGTCTTGAAGAACAGAGACTGGATCTTCACAGATTGCATATATTGAGCACGTAGCCATGTGCCAAATACTGTTCAAATTGCTCTTTTCATTTAATTTCCAAAACAAATCTGTGACCTATGTAATATCCCCATTTTGCAGATAACAAAACTGATAAGAGAGATTAAATGTTCAAGGCTAACAACTAGTAACCCAAATCTAGAATTCAACTCCAATAAGTCTAGCTCCAAAGCCTTATTCACATAACAACATAAGGTTTCTTCTATCACTAGTATTTTTATTCCCAAACCCTAATGTGGTCCCTAGCATGGAGCAGGTGCTCATTAAGTGCTGAAATGATGATTGAATGAAAGGCCAAAGTAGTTTCTCCTCCACTACTGCCCTACCTCCTTATATCTCAACTTCCATAGTGGAAGATTTACTGCCCACACTGAAATTAAATTAGATGGCTTTCCTTAACTATGCAGTGACTAACTTGTAAAAGGAGACAAGCTCAGAAATATGTTATGTGGCCAGAGGATATCAGTCCAGAACTAAGTTCTCTGCACATAACCCACTAAGTGGTCTCTGAGAGTTGGCTATATTTGGTAACCATACTTAGATCTAAAAAATCTCAAGATCTTCTTAAAATACTCATGGCTTTATGGTTATGAAATCCTCATTGCAATTAATTAATACTAACAATAATATCTGTAAATGAACAAAAAAGGGGGAAAGCTGACAGAATTAAGTGATTTGATTTGGCAAAGATCTGTCAGTAAATCTCTGGCTAAGACTGAAATAGGTCCTATAAATATGACTAGATGGTCTCAAGAGGGAAGAGTTAAGTTTTCTCCCACTAGCTCACCATCTCGATGCTTCACTACATTATTTCTTCTTTCCAATACCTTTTTTCCTCCTTTCCCTCTTATCTCATTCCCTCCCTCTGCCAAACACAGAGAGTGTGAAGTAGGGAAAGTAGGACAACCCCTGTGGGATGCATAGAGAAGAAAATTCCTAAATTTCTTTGAGAACATCCACCTTTTCCTTTCTGCTACCCTTCTTTTGTCCCAAAACTAGCTAGTATTTATAAAGGTGTTACTGAACTTGGTCTATAGGTAAATAAGATGTTCTCTTAAATTGTCCCAGAGGCAGATTCTCTCTTAGCACAGCAGTTTGTAGGAACCACACTGGGATTCTAACATTCTATATTTCTTTCATCCATCCATCTTACCCCAGAAACAATAAGACCCACAAGATATGAAGTCAACCTTGCACTGGCGTTTTTCCAGCATTAATCAAGTAATGCTTTTCTTTCTTAAAACCTTGTTGCCACATAAGAGACCACCAGAATCTAACTAAGTAATGTCAAAATGAAAAAGAAGGGGCACCTGGATGACTCAGTCAGTTGAGCGTCTGACTTCAGCTCAGGTCATTATCTCATCTTTCAGATGAGAAAAAGAAAATATAGTTGTATCATTTATGGAGAAAAAGTACATGAATCTTTCTAAGTCTTCTTCACAGTATCAGAAATCTGATTATCATAATAGAATGAACCTGAAAGATGCAATTCTTCTTTAGTCAACAAATAAACTTAAAATCATAGTATTGAGCAGATAATAAAGTATACATCAACTGGTTTTCAGATCCACCAAAAAGCATCAATATGATTTACGTAGCCTTAAAATGTTAACACAAAATCAATATTTGACATATTAATATATTTGAATTTTGTGCTGAAAGTCCATTAAAGATTTAATGGAAGAAAATAAAGTTATTCTAAGGTACCAAATTAAGTGGAGCTAATGCCACAAACAACGTATCATTTTCACTGTTTCCTAAACTAAAAGTTCTAAAGCACAGTGGGGGGGAAATGTGCATTTTTAACTTGTATAATAGTACCTTAACTCTCCTATAATTGAAAAAAAATGAATTTTGGTTAGTTGTCAGTTTTGCAAGGTAGCATTGAAAATGTCTTACTTTTTGTATTAGTAACAATCAAAATTCCTATAATTTTTTAAAATTAATTTCACAGAAGTATTCATACTTCTTTGTTACAAGAGTGAATAAGCAAAGAAAGCAAGCTACGACATAGAGAGTATGTCAGTGCTTTCGGAATATATTGTTGCCTGTGGGAGGATATTCGGAGTATAGCAGAAAAATATAGCTGAAACATTAAAATCTATATATCAAAAAAGGAGCATTCACGAGGGCTCTTTACTTTGCCATTTAGTCTACTTGGTGAGCACTCAAAGTTACTTTGGTAATTACAGTTTGGGGAAGAGTGAACTGCATAAGTGTCAATTTTTTTGGAACTGTGAGGCGCTGTGTTGTAATCCATAGTCAGCATCTTCATTGCAGGTCTGAGCAGAGGTACTTACGATCAAGTGACCTACCTCTGCTATTTTCTTCATACTAATTAAACATTAGGTAAGAGTTTAGATTATTTTTAAGGTTCTTTTCTTTTCTTCCCCAGTCAAAGCACTTCAGCAGCAAGCTGGGCCCCCATCTGCTGGTCAGCTTGAGAACTTGTGAACTTCGTTTCTCTTGTTGCTTTGATTTCTGCTATTACTTGATGTTGGCACGCATTTCCATTTGTGCAACATCGCACATCTTGCATGCTTTAAAATATTTTTAATGCGCAGCCACAAAATCAGATTTTGAATTTTATCTTTGGTTTTCTCTAAATTAAGAGCTCTAAGTTTCTCTAAAATACAGGGGAAAGGCAATTAACTTGAGGCAATTTTATTTATGCCAAGTCTTTTCTTGAAGATTTGCAAATAATTCTACAAGGATTTAGAGTCTAAGAAGCAGTTTCGTATGAGGAAAACTCTCTCTCAAATGACTAAATACCCCCTTGCTTTTTATTATTTTTTTCTTCTGAGTTTTCATTTCAAAAGAAGGAAAGAAGTCCTGTGAGACCAACTGTATGCTCTCCAAGGTGACTACCAGCTCTAAAACTCTGCGGTTTTATGAAAATAGGTGGATGAAGATAATTCTCAAGAAAGATTTTATTGCAGAATCACGTCTGTCTGACTCAAGTCCCAAAACTTAAAACTCAAGGATATTTTAAAGCCAAATAAGTGCACTTCTGCATTATTCATAAGCTGATTAACAAGATATATGAAGAAACATTTCTCTTATGATTTTGATGATATGTTTTCTTTTCTTTTTTTTTTTTTTAATGTTTTATTTATTTCTAGGAGCGAGAGAGAGACAACGTGAGCAGGGGAAGGTCAGAGAGAGAGGGAGTCACAGACTGAAACAGGCTCCAGGCTCTGAGCTGGCAGTCAGCACAGAGCCCAACGCGCGGCTGGAACCCACAACCGCGAGATCATGACCTAAGCGAAAGTCGGACGCTTAACCGACTAAGCCACCCAGGCGCCCCTGATGATATGTTTTCTTAAAACAGCCTTGGGTTTCTTTATTTTATTTCCCTTTCACTTTTCCCTTTTATTCTCTCTTATGATTATATTCTTTGGGGTGGTTCAAAATGTTCTCCCCCTGAAATATTAAAACTCCAGATTCTTATCACCTCCTTGACATTATTATAATGTGCTCTGAAATGGATTTCATAATTCATCTGCAATGAGCCATAGTGTTTCATTTTGAACAATTAGGCCAGACATTCATATTCAAGGAAAATGAATAGATATTTTACTTGCGATTACTTGAATTTTTCTTTCTGTTTTTTGTTTGTTTCTCTGATCCAGTTAAAATTTTTGTTTACAAAGACAAGCCTTCTGTCTACTCACAGAATATTGGCACTTAAATCAATCTTGGGGAAAAAGGTAAGAAAATTTCATCATGAAATTTTCATGAAAACAAAATTAAGTGGTCCTGGAAGAAGAGGTGTATCCATTCAAAAGTGTTTTTACTACCTTCCAGAACTTAATTCCCTTAAGGCAAAGACGTTTAGCTTAACAACTAATATCCATATTATATAACCCACACAAATTCAGTGGGCAAGGCCACAGTTATTCTTTCAGAATTCTTTGAGTTGCAAAATGTTCCCACACTACGTATGACTCTACGTCTGCTAAAATAACCCCCAAAAACCATCCTAACAGCATTCAAAGAAGATCTAGTCTCTCTGACTTTTAGAATTACACACACCCACCTCTGAATCCCATGTTCACTTCTCCTGTGTGCACACTCCCTTATGGGAAAAAACTGTCCAGGCCATAAATGTCCTCACCCATCTCATGCTTGTGCCTCAGCCCACTAGCCTCATTTTTGATACCCCTTCTCCAGGGAAACTACACTCTCTAAGGACAAATGTGTTTCTAAAACCTAATGGAAACTCACTTTCTCTGGTCCTTGTCCTCTCATAAACATCTAGTAGATTGGCAATCCTTGATTGCTGATTTTCTGTGATAACACACTCCTGATTTCCCACCCACTTCTCTGACTCCTTTTTCTTTACCCAAATTTATTTTTTTAATATTTATTTATTTATTTTGAGAGGGAGGGAGGAGCAGAGACCGAAGGAGAGAGAGAAAATCCCAAGCAGGCTCCACACTGTCAGTGCAGAGCCGGAAGCAGGACTCAATCCCACGAACCGTGAGATCATGACCTGAGCCGAAATAAAGAGTCATTCGCCCAATCACCTCAGCCACCCAGGTGCCCTCCACCCAAATTTAAATGCTCCATCTCCTCAGAACTAGTCCTCTTTGTTTCTCATTCTCTGCTCTCATCCTGACTGGTCCCCTACCTTTGCATGGTTCCCTTCTAACAAGTCGTCTTCAATTTACATTCGGCTTAATACTTCACTTCTGTGCTCCAGATACAAATATTCAGCTCTTTAATTAACATCTCAAGTTGGATGTTTCATGACAACTCAGCTAACCAGCTCCTATGATCACCGTTCCCCTGACTTGCTTCTTTTCCACTGTTCCATGTCTAGTCGCTCCTAGAAGACACGTGAGGTCATCCTTGAGACCTAATTACTCTTCACCCCATAACCAGTTATAAGGAGCTGCTAGTTCAACCTCCAAACAACTCCCACGTATTCAATTTTCTAGGCCTCTTGCCATCCACTCATCTGACCCACTATCATCTCTCTCCCGGACAACGGGACCTCCTAAATTGACCCCTCATATCCATTCTCCGTATGCTGGTGAATTTTAAAAATCAAAATTTTAAAAATCAAACAATTTTAAAAATCAAAATTAGGTCATGCTGCCAACTTAAAGGTTTCAGTGTCTGCCCATTAGGATTAATAATAATATTATTAGGGAACAGCACTTGCCAGGCCAGTCTTAACCTGTGTCATTCCCCCTCATCCCACATACTCCAGGCAAATTTGATTTCTTTTAGTTCTTCAGTTGTCCTACGCTCTTTGTCTTTGCTGTGCCTACCTTGCCCCTGGAGCTAGTGAATACCTTCTCATCTTTCAGACAGCAGTAAAACATCACATTCTGCCTTTTGCCCCAGACCTAGAGATGGGGACGTGTTTTATTCACTGCCTCAGTACCCCACATTTCTCCTTAATGCTCCTCAGCACAACCACAATTAAATAATTAGTGGTGTAATTTTTGTTGAATTTCCATGTGTGGCAGGATACTATTTTAAGATATTAATTGATGTTTTTCCCATGTATTTTCTTTTTTACATATAATTTTTTAATGTTTATTTATTTTTGAGAGAGAGAGACACAATATGAGTGGGGGTGGGGCAGGGAGAGAGGGAGACACAAAATCTGAAGCAGTCTCCAGGCTGTGAGCTGTCAGCAGAGGCCAAGGTTGGGGCTGAACCCATGAACCCTGAGATCATGACCTGAGCTGAAGTCAGACGCTCAACCAAGTAAGCCACCCAGATGCCCCTTCCTATTATATTTTGGTCCTCCCATATCAGGCAACTAGACCATAAGACACTTATTATTACGTCGAAAATAGAAAAACAAGAGTCAAATTCTTTTTTTAAAATATCCAACGCTTTTGAAATGCAGTCAGCCTTCTGATCCACCCCACCCAACTCTACTACCCTAAAAGATAAAAGATTCCAAGGACAGGGGAAGAATGGAGCCAACGGGAAGTAACTGAGGTTTGTAGGGCCCTATTCTGATATGTGAGTAGGAAGAATGTGAGGAATTCCAGATGATTTGGGGACTCTGAGAGAAGTATTCCCAAGTAGAGCCTGGAAAGGAGGAAAGTATCCAAGTACTTCCTGACGCATGTCCTGGAGCAAGAGAGAACAGCTCCTGGTGGTGGAAGCATCTGGACAGATGGGTCAAATGCTTCTTTTGGACCCAAGAAGAGCATGAAAATAGATGAGAAAGAGCTGAGACCAAGATGTCACTTCAGATGGGAGGAAAGATATCCCAGATCTCAGAGGATGGCCACATAGACAAGGGATAACCTGATATCAGGACTAGACAATTCCAATTCCTCCAAAACCTTAACATATAAGCACCCAGTATTTAGGAAAAAATTCTAGAAATAGCAGGATGGGCACCTGGGTGACTCAGTCAGTTGAACGTCCAACTCTTGTTTTTGGCTCAGGTCATGATCTCACAGTTTGTGGGATCAATTCCCTCCTCAGGCTCTGTGACAGTGCAGAGTCCACTTGGGATTTTCTCTCTCCCACTCTCCCTGCCCCTGTCCTCCTCTCTCTCTCTCTCTCTCTCTCTCTCTCTCTCAAAGTAAATAAACTAAGAAAAAAAGAAAGAAAGAACTAAGAAATTGTTTTCCTGGTAGAATACTTGGTAGAATGGAGGTTTTCAGTAGACAATGTGCCATTCAGAAATTGGATGTCTCACTCTCTAGAGAGAGAAATTGGAAATAAGAATTGGTAAAAGGGCATAATGTTGGTTTAGTTTTCTCTCCTGTAGTAGAATTTCCTTTTTTTTTTTTTTTTTTACAAATAGTTTATTGTCAAGTTGTTTTCCATATAACACCCAGTCCTCATCCCCACAAGTGCCCCTCTCCGTGCCCATCCCCCCTCCCCCCCCCACATCCATCAGTCCTCAGTTTTTGTCAGCATTCAAGAGTCTCTCATGGTTTGCCTCTCCCCCTTTCCCCCACTATTTCCCCCCTTCTTCTCTCACATGATCCCCCGTTAAGTTCCTCCTAATCCTCCTATACGTGCGAACATATGATATTTGTCCTTCTCTGCCTGACTTATTTCGCTCAGCATAACACCCTCAAGGTCCATCCATGTTGCTACACATGGCCAGATTTCATTGTTTCTCATTGCCATGTAGTATTCCATGGTATAGATAAACCACATCTTCTTGATCCATTCATCTGTTGATGGACACTTAGGCTCTTTCCATGTTTTAGCTATTGTGGAGAGTGCTGCTATGAATATTGGGGTACATGTGCTCCTATGCATCAGCATTTCTGTATCCCTTGGGTAAATTCCTAGCAGTGCTATTGCTGGGTCATAAGGGAGTTCAATTGTTAGTTTCCTGAGGAACCTCCACACTGTTTTCCAGAGGGGCTGTACCAGTTTACATTCCCACCAACAGTGTAGGAGGGTGCCCGTTTCTCCACATCCTCGCCAGCATCTAGAGTTCTCTGATTGGCTCATTTTACCCACTCTGACTGGTGTGAGGTGTTATCTCAGTGTGGTTTTGATTTGTATTTCCCTGATGAGGAGGGATGCTGAGCATCGTTTCATGTGTCTGTTGACCATCTGGATGTCCTCTTTGGAGAAGTGTCTGTTCATATCTTCTGCCCATTTCTTTACTGGGTTGTTTGTTTTTCGGGTGTGGAGTTTGGTGAGTTCCTTATAGATTCTGGATATCAACCCTTTATTTGACATGTCATTTGCAACTATCTTTTCCCATTCCGTTTGTTGCCTATTAGTTTTCTGGGTTGTTTTCCTTTGCCGTGCAGAAGCTTTTAATCTTGATGAGGTCCCAATCGTTTATTTTTGCTCTTGATTCCCT
Organism: Proteles cristata cristata; assembly: GCA_017311185.1. Lineage (NCBI taxonomy): Eukaryota > Metazoa > Chordata > Mammalia > Carnivora > Hyaenidae > Proteles > Proteles cristata. The sequence goes on along the minus strand of JAESUZ010005128.1, from coordinate 743,486 downwards.
TGCTTTGGGGGATGTGTCAAGTAAGAGGTTGTTGCGGTGGAGGTCAAGGAGGTTGTTTCCTGCTTTCTCCTCTAGGGTTTTGAAGGTTTCCTGTCTCACATTCAGGTCATTTATCCATTTTGAGTTTATTTTTGTGTATGGTGTGAGAAATGATCTAGTTTCATTCTTCTGCATGTTGCTGTCCAAACACCATCTGTTAAAGAGGCTGTCTTTTTTCCATTGGATATTCTTTCCTGCTTTCTCAAAGATTAGTTGGCTGTATTCTTTTGGGTCCACTTCTGACTTCTCAATTCTGATCCATTGGTCAATGTGTCTGTTTTTGTGCCAATACCATACTGTCTTGATGATGACAGCTTTGTAGTAGAATTTCTGAAGCTGGCCATCCAAGAAAAGTATGACAGCTGCCCTCTTATCAAGGACCCAGCCCCTACTGAGACCCAACTATATGGTTTCTCCATGATCTAAGATTCTTACTGAATTTCAGGCCTAAAATTGTCAAAAGGGGAAAGACAAGATAGAGTCCATGACAGGTCTCTGTCCACTTCTTATGGACTCGTCCTAGAAAATTCCTTCTGAGCAATTTTCTCTTACATTTCCTTGGCAACCCCCAGCTACAGAAAAGTCTAAAAATTGTGGCCTTTTAGCTGGCCTCCCAGAAAACAGGTTATTCTATTAAGGAGCAGTGAGAGAATGGATATGGAATAGTAGCTTATAGACAGTAAGTTCATTCTTAGGGAGAAAATAGGAAAGTTTAATTGTGCACATAGATTTGTGAGCTGAGAATCACATGCCCCAATCTGTCTCCCTTGATAGATGTAACCTTAGAGAAAGCTCAGTCCATTTCTCTCTTGTGTCTGATATTCATCTACATTTGTTTATTGAATGAATAAAATAATTAAGAAAGAAACTGGGTAAACAAATATATATGGCCTTCTACCATTCAGTGTCATGTAAAATTTACTTGATATTCTTTTGTGGTATGACAGTGTTTAGTGCTGTTTACTGAGTATTTCTGGTGCTCTGTCTCTGGATACATGGTAGAATGACACATCCATGTGCCCTGTGTCTCAGTGAGATCATGTGATTATGGTCAATGAGTTAGTTGCCAGCATAAGTGACACGTGTATCTTCCAGGTGCAAGGATTCGATTGCCAACATGAGACCCACCAGAGCTCTCATTTCCACTGCCAGTGCAACTGACAGCCATCAGAGCTGGGGGTCTCTCCAACAGCCTGGGTCTCTGACAAAGGTGACATGAGGCAGCAGACCTGCAGTGAGTATGTGGCATAAGCAAGGTCTATTTCCTAGCTTCATAGACTTACCTTCCCTGTTATACAAATGTAAGCTCTCTTAATGCAGCCAACTGAGGAAACATTTTAAATACTATAAAATACATTAAATTTATGTCATGGAGCCACAACCATCTTGACCTCTGAAACAATGAAGCCATTTTTTGAAAGTCAAGTTAAAAATCATCAGTTACAGGGGCGTGTGGGTAGCTCAGTCAGTAAGATTCCAACTCTTGATTTTGGCTCAAGTCATGATCTCATGGTTGGTGAGATCAAGCTCCATATGAGGCTCTGCACTGACAGCATGGAGCCTGCTTGGGATTCTCTCTCACCCTCTCTCTCTGTCCCTTCTCACTCATGCACTCTCTCTCTCTCAAAAGAAATAAAATAAAAAATTTTTAAAATAATAATCATTTCCAGTGTAAATAAAGAGAGAACACTTAGAGCAAAATATATTTTTAAGAAAAGCCTTTGCCTTAATATTTCAAAGGACCCAGAAATAGAAATTTTTTAAAAATCAGTTGATTTTGAACTAAGAAAAATAACAGCATTGTAACAAGCGGTACAATTAAAAGAAGGTGTTTTTACAAAAAAATTTTCTTTTTTAAAAAATAGGCTCCACACCCAATGTAGGGTTTGAACTCATGACCCTGAGATAAAAAGTCACATGCTCTGCTGACTGAACCAGCCAGACACCCCTAAAAGAAGTGTCTTTTATCCTTCTTGTTACATATATAGATGAATAACGTACAAACACACTCACATGTAATTGTACAACATAAGTATTATTAAAGCGTATAATACAGAAATACTCATTTTTTAGAGGCAAATATCTCACGGTGGTACCTTTAAAATACAGAATCTGGCTAATCAGCTTTGTTTCCCACTTTCTGAATCTATTATTAAATGCAGATTTTAAAAAATGATTAAAAGCCATAATATCCTTTACTCTGAAATTGTGTGGATCATAAAAATTAAATGTGATTTGATTAATATCAAACAACTTTAACTTTCACATATAGTACAATACAACCTCTATTCTAAAATCTCAGAAAATTATTACAAGACAATGTTTAGCTTATTGCAAGACAAGTAATTTTAGTTGCTTTTAACCATTTTCCCCTATTATATGATTTCAGGGCTATTATGTTATTAGACTTGAATCCCCTGCACAGAAATATACATAACTAGATACTTAACGTATGTTTGAGATTTATTGCCCTTTTCTGGAAGAGCTGATTATTTTCCATGAGGATGAAAAAGATGTTACATTGAAGTTTGTTACTTCAGATGACTAATAGATAAACTACTCAGGCAAGAAGAGTAAATGGAAATAATTGGGTGTTTCTTTCCTTAAAACTTAATCTTATAACTCCTCTATAGATAGTACCATCGGAGTGGAGATTGAAGCTCAACTTGTAACAGACTCTGAAACTCAGTTTGTGTGCTATTTTTATTCTCCAATTTATGTCTAAATATAATAAATAATTTAAGAGATTTACCGTCACTTCCTTAATATAAGAAAGGGAGAATCTGAAGGAGTTTAATGGGGCAGTGTAGGCAGTAAACAGATGACACTGTGAAAATCAATATTGCTAGAGCCATGGATTTAAAAGATTTATAAGTATTCTCTCTTCACCAAATTTCCTAGCTATTTTTTTTTAATTCTACAACGCTAAAATTTTGGACCATGTTGGAGACTATAGACCAAAACTTCTCCATAATGATGCCAAAGAAATACAGAAGTGAACATTTCCAGATGTTCCCACAGGCAATTCCAATATCCAGGTATAAACTTTATTTACTATTTTTTTCAAGGGTGGACTTTTCCAATGGGAGAACACAATAACACAATTTGAATAAGTACCCATATTATCACCATTCTAGTTCACATAATGTATCTTTGCAAAAAGTCCTACGAAGTCATGACAAACACACTATAAGACAGGTTTTTGGTCCAGAAGCCATATGCTCAACTAGACTATGAGAAACCTTATTGCAGATAGGCCATATGCTTGACAAAGCCATGGATCACCAGCTGGGTCCTGCTTCCTCAAGGAAGCTCCAGCTGGGTGACAGTATGGCATCCATCCAAGAGCAATGGTTCTCTTTGGGCCACCAGAGAATCAAAAGAGTGTTAGGCCCCTTGTGATTGAGTTGATCCATGCAGTCCCATGCAGTCATGTGTTATGAGAACATGTTGTGAATGGGCTCAGTCTGATACTTACCCCTACTTGTTCTTCAATGTCTTTTAAGCCCCTCTTCCCCACAGCCGATTGCAGATTGCAGGTCACTTTGATTTTACTTTGTTTTGATGATACAATATTCAGGTTCCACAATGATTAGGAATCCATTCTGTGCCTCTTTTGACCTGAGGTAATGTAAACCTATTTCCTTCCTAACTTTCTTAAAAGAGGCTTAATGGAATTTTGAATTTTTCCTATTGCAAAAATACTTAGGCTTTTGTCAAAAGAGATTTGAAATACCACATGAAATGATGTACTCACATCCCTCACCACCACCTCCAAATAACTGAATTACATAAATAAAACATTACATAGAAAGTGCTTTGCTACAATTTATGAGAGGTAAATTTAACAAGAACTGGCTCATTGTAGGAAAATTCTACTTATCTTTTCCTGATCTTTTTATTCTATACAGGGAAAGAAATTTATGTCAGCTTAAAAAAAATCTATTACTGCTTCTCATAACTGAATCCATTATTTTTCTCTATGATCCATCAGGCAAAAACAAGAATAATAGATTGCCTTGACAGAAACTTGAACATAAATGTCTCTAAGAATCAAATGTGGTAAGTAAAATGGGTTTCAGGTGTTATTAAAACAAGAGAGGATAACCTTCTTTATATATTTCAAATTCACATCTTACTTAAAAATTTATTATTATTAGTGAATACAAAAAGACAAATTATATAGTAGTTGAATTTTCACAATTAAACTGTCTTTAAATAACATTGTCTTATACATAGTCAATTGATTTAGATAACGTGTGGACCTTAGCTTACAAATATTTTCTGTTTATAAAAAAGCCGAGAGTCTCTATTATTGTTAGCTCCACATGACCCATATTTGTTTCAGAGAAGTTTTGGATGTATGTATATACACCTACTTACATTGCAGGGATTTTCTTCTTAATCAATACCTCCCTAGCATCTAATTTTATTCAGATAGGCCAACCTCCCAACTTGGTCACATTCTCAGCTTTAGTGGCACAACTTCTGCCAGGCCAATCACCACATAACATATACAGTAAGTCTATTATTCATCCAAGGATGGGCGTATGACCCCAATTTGCCTGAACATAAAAAGAAGGATTTTTATGCATGCTAAAAATGCATAGAGAGGTAGTTCCCATTTTCTGGATGAGGGGGAAAGGGCAGGGAGCCCCAGCTGCCACTGAGCCATCTGTGACTATGAGAATGAGGACAACGCTGGTGACCGAGGAGAGGAAGGAGAGAACATGGGTCTTGTCAACATCACTGAAATGCTAATGGTCAAGTACCTAGAGCACTCACTACCTCCAGCCTTCCAGTTGGAGCTCACACATTTACTTAGTGCTTCATCCACTTCATGTTGGTTTCTTTAATGGTTTAAATATGCTCTTCTTCTGTTTTAAAGATGAGAAAATACACCCCAAATCTGTTTCCTCATGGCTATTTCATTCACATTGTTTTATGGCAGAAGATCTTTGAATACCTACTTATTTTCAAACTACCTTTGAGAATTCTACCTCATCATTTAATGAAGCACAAAATTTGATACGCCCATTGCTGAAGAAGACAGTAGCATTCTTACAAAGGTTAGTGCACATTTAAGATGAGTAAAAACCCTCTTGTCCTACCAGACAAAAATACAGTTTCATAACCAAGGTCAGACATTATTCCTAGCCTCAAGATCTAAAACCAAGCTTGACCTGTATTGTAGTGAGTTTAAAACACCAGTCTTGGGGCGCCTTTGTGGTTCAGTTGGTTAAGCATCCAACTTCAGCTCAGGTCATGATCTCACGGTTTGTGGGTTCGAGGCTTGTATCGGGCTCTGTGCTGACAGCTAACTCAGAGCCTGGAGCCTACTTCAGATTTTGTGTCTTCCTCTCTCTCTGACCCTCCCTTACTCACATGCGCTCTCTCTCTCTCTCTCAGAAATAAATAAAGCATTAAAAATTATTTATTTCTCTCTCAGAAATAAATAAAGCATTAAAAAAAAAACAAAACTCCGCCCTATATGTCAAGGCCCATATTTTTAAATTCTTCAGAAACCCAAGCCGTAGCAATCCTACTGCTCTCTTCTCATTTTCCTAAACTATTTTAGACTTATTTCTCGATTTCGCGGGCTATTAGATGTTTCTCACATATTTTCATAGATAATAACTCATCCGCCGTGCAATCTGATTCTTAACATTAGGAGATTAAAACTAATGTAGATGATTCTCAGATGACACATACTGAGGTAAAGAAAAATCCCACGATTTCCTTCTACAAAATGAGGGAAATTTTAATTCTTTTTCTCAACAGCTGCTTCATTATTTTATGCATAGGAAAAAAATATGTGCAATTACTCCAAGTACAATCAAGTCATTTAACATGGCTTTCCCATCATTGTAGTTACAGGATATTTTAAAAGAGGAAAAAAAATCTCAAAGCACAGGTCCTGCTGTGCAGCAAAGCAATCAGATTCCTTCATAATAACAGCCTGATGGGATTTAGCAATCTGAGGAATAATGAATAACCACTTTAATCAGTAAACAGGAAAATGCTACAACAGTCACGGAGTAAAAATTGACTATCATCTGTTGATCCTCTTGATCAGTGATTCAAACAATAAATAGAAATGTAAGTATTTTTTAAAAAGAAAAATAACTGGATTTAGTGTGTTTGATTTTGCCAGGCAGTGATAAAATATCATCTTAGACTGTCCAGTAGTGTGGCCCAGTCGATAAAATGCACATATAATCTTTTTCATAATACATGGCCAAGTTGACCCTATCTCTTGAATATGTCAAGGTAAGCTCTTTTCACAGTTGATTAATAAGGTTTATTTCTGGGCTGATTATTGAACTTTTTTGCTACTTCATTATTTAGTGTTCTTCTTCAGCGTTCATCCTATGAAGTCATTTGCCTCTGAATAGGAAAATTCTGTCTCATAATAGTCTTCAAGTTTCCAGTGCAGCATGTCAAACGTTGGCCGTTTTTTAGGCTCTGCATTCCAGCACTCCATCATGATGTTGTAGAATTTCTGTGGACAGTCAGGTGGTTGAGGGAGTCTGTAGTTTTGACCCAACAACTGGATTACCTGAGCACCCGTCATGCCTAAATAATATAGAATGGAACAAAAAAAAAAAAAAAAAAAAAGATCATGGTCTTAAATTCATAGATAATTATACTCAAGATTACAAAGCAAACTGATTTCCTTGGTGAGGCTATGAGGTCTACCATCCCCTTCCCAGGCTGCAGAGATTAAACTAAATCTTGCAGCAAGTAATGTCTATAAGACTGCAATTTAAGAGCAAAGGATAAAGAGGCAATAAACCACCTTATTAATGCAAATCATCATCATCAAATTTTATCTATTATGCTCCCACAGGCACATGGTGTGGTTAGCCTCATAACTCTGCCCTCTAAGCCTGGGCAAAGCAGTTAAAGTCACACCTAAGTAAGTGACCTGCAGCAGAAAGGCCCACTTCAGAATTAATTACTCACCACTATATGGTATTTTGCCATAAGTAATGATTTCATAAAGAAGGATTCCAAATGACCACACATCAGACTTAATGCTGAATTTATTACTACGAATGGCTTCAGGCGCAGTCCACTTCACTGGTAGCTTTATGTCATGTTTGGATTCATAGATGACTTCATTATCTACCTGCTAATGCATTAAGGAATCAAGCCATGTTCAAGTGATATATACATATTTTTTGGCTACTCTCATAATCTGTAACCTGCTTCACCTTAAAATTTAGAGGGAAAAGATTCAAAATGAGCTTAGGTCAATTGATAATTACAGTTGCAAACTCCAAATCTGGCTTATAAGACTGAGGATTCTATAGAAGTCATTAATGCAATATTATTCAAGAGCTTACTATATGCTAAAAATAGCATTGGCAGGAGCATTCTACTACATATGGGAGAATTCATGTGTGATGGTCTTTAGCATCTGGTCTTTAGCAAATAAACAACAACAACAACAACAACAACAACAAAATGAAAGCAAAGCCCGTCTGTTTTCAAACTTACTGCTGGTATTGAAGAGCCACTGACTTTAATAATTACCATATTACCACGTCCTAATACTGAAAAGTCAGATCCAACTGATTTAAATTAATATATCAACTCACTGGGGATCTAATTAATTTATTAACAAAAGAGATGATGAGTTCATGAAAATCAAAAAGGAATCTCGTATATGTTATGTTTCATGTTTCACATCCATATTTTTAGGGCACAATGTAGAAATTAAAAATTAAGAGAAAAACACCTCATACTATATCTTTTATCTAAGTGGCCTGATGTCATGAATGGGGGTGGGGTAGAATTTAAAAGCCAATGATCACTGAAGAATTCTGCCAGCATGAAATTTTAGTTGGCATAAAGTAATCAAGGATGGATGGGATAACTGTAGAAAATGTGCTGCTTTTTGTAAGGAAAACAGGCAGACAACCAGAAGCTACTGGTACTGGAAAATGGATCATTAATTCAACCACACAGTTAATCACAAACTTTCCCATCTGGGTGGGCATCATTTTCTGTTTCTTTCTCCTTGGTGAAAAAACAAAAACAAGAGGGAGTTTATCTGTAAGGCCTTAGGCTACTGAAGTTTTCTGTGGATCACAGAACTTGGAGAAACATTATTTTGAAGAATAACAGCAAAATAACAGCAAATCTATTAGTCTACTGGTATGTTAGACTTCTAACCCATGACAACGCCTAATTAAAACAAAACAAAATTCACCTTAAAAACCCTTGCAAGTCCAAAATCTGCAACTTTGTAGATGTTATGTTCACCAACAAGGACATTTCTGGCAGCCAGATCTCTATGGATGTAGTTCTGGGACTCCAGATAAGCCATTCCAGAGGCAACCTGTGCTGCCATGTCTACCTGCTGGGTCAGGTGGATTTTTGTTCCAGCATCATCTGGTCAATAAGAGAAAGTCAATTACCTTGGAGAACATTTGAATTATTAAAGTGAATTCTGAGAATTATGATGAATGAGTTACCAGTGGGATTAAACACCATAGTACCCATCTGTTGAGCAAGAGACATAATATAAACCATTCATTTCCTATGAAGGGCAACAATTTTCTGAGTCCAAATGCATTCCAAGGCTGTGGCCCTCCCTCCCCTAAAGGAACATTACACAGAGAAAGAAACAGCAGTATCACATGATTCAAACACAGCTATAAATATCTGAAAGAGTCCAGGTACTGTCATTTTCCATAGCATGCACCGCTGACTCATCTCTTCATGGAAATTGTTTACTTGGTTGCCTCTAGATTTCCTCCAAACATTGCACTATTTGTTTTAGTCCTTTAAGCTATAAAATAATACTAATTTGTATAGCTGAGCCAATGAAAATTTCTCATTCTTCCATCATATGATTCTTTTTTTTAAAAATGTTTTTATTTATTTCTAGGAGAGAGAGAGAGACAGTGTGAGCAGGGGAAGGTCAGAGAGAGAGGGAGTCACAGACTGAAACAGGCTCCAGGCTCTGAGCTGGCTGTCAGCACAGAGCCCGACGCAGGGCTCGAACCCACAAACCGCGAGATCATGACCTAAGCGAAAGTCGGACGCTCAACCGACTAAGCCACCCAGGCGCCCCTTCCATCATATGATTCTTAAGAATTAGTTCACAAACAAAAATGAAAGCTCTATCAATAGTTATGAAATGTGTATATTACATTTGTACTTCATTAAGCTTGCTGCACTTTTTTCAATTCCCTTTCTAAGCCTGTTATTCCTAGACATGATTTGCTCATCTCTCCAGGCATGGACATGTCTTTAATAGACATAGTTTCTCCCACTCCTCATAATAGGAAAATTCTCCAGTAGAGCCAGTTTGGTCATTAGTAGAGAGGTTAGTTTTATTCTGTGGGTACTTTGTGCAATGGGGTCAGCCTACTGGATACAGTCTAATAGATGGTTAGTAGATGTCTTCAGATTTCTGGAGAATGAGTATCATATAAATTCAAACTATCATCATCTCTAACTGAATAAGCCAAATATTACCAAAAGGGTGTTGGATTCATGGTCAAGAGTCTTAGACACAACTTCTGACTTCAGAGGCAACTATAGCTCAGGGGTTAGAAAACAGGCTTGAAGAGTACCATAATATGGATCAGGGCTTTGCCTCACATTTCTTCCTGATCTTAGCCAAGCCACTTAACACTCTTGTGCCTCAGTTTTTCCATCTAGACAGTGGTAATTGTAATTACCTTATGGTATTAGTTGTTAAAATGAGTTATCACATGTAAAGCACTTAAAGCAGAGCCTGGAACCTAGAGAGAACTGAATAAACCCTACCTGTTTTTATTATCATTGCTGCTGCCTAAACAGAATTAAACAGTTTAGGCTTTGTTAAGGTAGAGATGCATATGGATTACTTAAATGGAAATGTCTAAACGAAGACATGCACATGGGTCTGGAGCTCAAGACAGAGCATGCAGCTAAAGATATCAACTTAACAATCACAGTTTATGAGTAGGAGTTAAACATTAAAAGTGGGTGAGATTGTTAGGAAGTGACAGAGTCATAAGAAACACCAACATTTAGGGTGTGCAGAGAAAGAAAAACCTGCAAGAAAACTAAGAGGAATCTGCTAGAAGAATGAAAGAAGAACCAGAAAAAACATCCTAACGGTCCAAGGTTTTGAGAAAGTCACCACCATTGTCAAATTCCACAAGTCAGAAGATAAGAACTGAATGGCTTAGTGGCAGGAAGAACAGCTTCACTGGAAATGGGGTTCAAGGGGTTAAGGGCAGAACAGAAGCTGAAGACAAGGAGAGAGCAGGAAGAGATATCAATTTCCAAACCTTGGTCAAGATAGGAAGACAACAAAGAGTTGGCAGTTGGCAGAGGAGAGTGTAAATCACTGGAAAGCAATTATCAAGAAGTTCGTGACTGTGAGGGGCTGTCAATGATATGGAACTTAGGGGGTTTCTGGGGTGCTAGCCATGTTCTCATTCTTGATTTGTGCAGTGACTATACCATTATTTACTTGTTCACTTTTAAGTAATGATAAATTATGCTATATGATGTATGCTCTTTCTATAATGTATGCCATCTTTTCAATAGAAATGAAATAAATAGAGCTGAGGACATTTTTTAATGGTAAAAAGCTAAGCACAGTGTGTGTGTGTGCATATGTGTGTGCACACTCGTCTATTTATTTTTTAATGCAAGCAGTATATTTATTTATTCTTATTTTACTTTAGTTTTTAGAGAGAGAGAGAGAGCACACACTAGTGGGAGAGAGGGACAGAGGAAGACAGAGAGAATCTTAAGCAGTCTCCATGATCAGCATGGAGCCCAATGTGGGGCTCAATCCCAGGACCATGAGATCATGACCTGGGCTGAAAACAAAAGTCAGATGCTCAAATAACTAAGCCACCTGGGCACCCCTGCAAGCAGTGTATTTATATAGGATGTGTGGTGAAATTAACTTCTTCCTGATCCATTTGTCCTTTTCTTCCTGGGCAAACAAAGAGGACTATATTCCTGATCTTCCCTAGCAATTAAATTGGGTCATGTCACTAGTTCTGTGCACTGCAACGTGTGCAAGAGACGATGTCTGTCACTTACAAACCTGATCCTTGAAGTCCCCCTCAGTTTTGTAGCTAGAAGAAATAAATTTTGAAATGGCAGAGACATCTGATGAAAGGAGTCTAAATCCCTACATCATCATTTAAGGATCACTCAGAAGAGCAGTCTGATGCATATCAAAAATATATATCTTTACAGCAACATGCAGAATGTACTGGACCACATTCTGATACCATGCACAAAAATAAACTCAAAATGGGTGAAAGAGCTAAATGTAAGACAGGAAGCCATCAAAATCCTAGAGGAGAGGGGCACCTGGGTGGTTACATCAGTTAAGAGTCCAACTTTAGTTCAGGTCATGATCTCACAGTTCATGGGTTCAACCTCTGCATCGGGCTCTGTGCTGACAGCTCAGAGCCTGGAGCCTGATTCAGATTCTGTGTCTCCCTGTCTATCTCTGCCCCTCCCCCATACACACTCTGTCTCTGTCTCTCTCTCTCTCTCAAAAAAAAATGAACATTAAAAAAGATTTTTTTAATCCTAGAGGAGAAAACAGGCAACAACCTCTTTGACTTTGGCCACAGCAACTTCTTACTTGACATGTCTCCAGATGCAAGGGAAACAAAAGCAAAAATGAACTATTGGGATTTCATCAAGATCAAAATCTTCTACTACACAGCAAAGGAAACAATCAGCAAAACTAAAAGGCAACTGACAGAATGGGAGAAGATATTTGCAAATGACATATCAGATAAAGGACTAGTATCCAAAATCTATAAAGAACTTATCAAGCTCAACACCCAAAAAACAAATCGTGCAGTGGAAAAAAATGGGCACAAGACATGAATAAACACTTTCCCAAAGATGTCCAGATGGCTAACAGACACATGAAAAGATGCTCAACATCACTCATCATCAGGGAAATACAAATCAAAACCACAATGAGACACCACCTCACACCTATCAGAATGACTAACATTAACAACTCAAGAAACAATGGATGTCGGTGAGGATGTGGAGAAAGAGGAACACTTTTGCACTGCTGGTGGGAATGCAAACTGGTACAGCCGCTCTGGAAAACAGTATAGAGGTTCCTCAAAAAATTAAAAATAAAACTACCCTATGACCCAGCAATTGCTCTACTGGGTATTTATCCAAAAGATAAATGTTTCAAAGACGCACATGTACCCCAATGTTTATAGCAGCACTATCGACAATAGCCAAAGTATGGAAAATGCTCAAATGTCCATCAACTGATAAATGGATAAAGAAGTTGTGATACATATGGGGCGCCTTGGTGGCTCAGTCGGTGAGGCGTCCAACTTTGGCTCAGGTCATGATCTCATAGTTCGTGGGTTCAAGCCATGCAATAGGCTCTGTGCTGACAGCTCAGAGCCTGGAGCCTGTTTCAGATTCAATGTCTCCCTCTCTCTCTGCTCCTCCCCTGTTCGCACTGTCTCCGTCTCAAAAATAAATAAATATTTTAAAGCATTTTTTAATAAATAAATAAGAAGATATGGTATTATATATATATATAATGAAATATTACTTGGTGATCAAAAAGAATGAAATTTTGCCATTTGCAAAAACATGGATGGAACTAGAGTGTATTACACTAAACAAATCAGTCAGAGAAAGACAAATATCATATGATTTCACTCATATGTGGAATTTAAGAAACAAAACAGATGAACATGGGGGAAGGGAAGCAAAAATAAGATAAAAAAACAGAGAGGAAGACAAACCATAAAAGACTTTAAATACAGAGAACAAACAGGGTTGCTGGAGGGGAGGTGGGTGAGAGGACAGGCTAAATGAGTGATGGACATTAAATAAGGCATTTTTTGGGATGAACACAGGGTGTTATACATAATTGATGAAACCCTAGATTCTATTCCTGAAATCATTATTATACTATATGTTAACTAACATGAATTTAAATTTTTTAAATGCATATTTTTGTTACATCACTAAATTTTTTGAACTGTATGTTATAGCAGCTAATGCTGATTCTTCAGTGTAAAATGAGATGTAAGCAAAAAAAAAACAAAATATAACTTAGTGTGCAGCATAACGGTAAAATATTGCTGCTGTGACAACCAAAATCTCTATGCTTTTTGATATCAAATTAACTCAATATGAAAAGAAATGTGAAAAAGTCAAGATAAACTGGTGACTAGTTCTAGGCCAAGAGGCACACATTTATTATTTATTCTTTCTAAAATGGCTCCTAATATTTATTATTTCTAAAATGGCTCCTAATATTCTCTACCTCCTGGTATTTGTGCTCCTGTGACATTCCCTCCCATTAAGTGTGGTCTGGACTACTGACTCACTTTTAACAAATAAAATATGACCAAAGTGATGGTATCACTTCCAAGATTAAGTTATAAAAGACAATGGTATCATCTTGCAAGAACTCTCCTTTCTTGCTCTCTCACTTGCCCAGTCTGACGAAGCCACTGTCATGTTGTAAGTTGCCCTATGATGAGGTCCATGTACCAAGTGACATAGGGCAACTTCCTGCCAACAACCAGCAAGGAACTGACTTCCTCAATCCAACATCCCTGGAGAAGCCAACTCCTGCCAACAATCACATGAATGAGCTTGGAAATAGATCAACCTCCCCTAGAGCCTTCAGATAACTGAAGCACCTGCCAAGACCTTGACTGCAGCCTTGTGAGAAATCCTGAGGTAGAAGACCCAGCTCAGCTGCACCTGGATTCCTGACCACAGAAAATGTGAGATAATAAATGCTTAATGAGTTAAGCCACTACATTCTAGGTGATTTGCTGTGCACAACAGATAACGAATACACAGGTTCACATTAAGAAAATAATGTCAGTGCTATGCATATGGTTAAAAGCATGGACTGTGGAGCAGATTTCTTGGGTTTGAATTCTGGCTCATCCACCATGGATAAATTATTAACTTCTCCATCCTTCAGTTTTTTCCACTGTCAGATGGACATGATAATAATAATATTTCATCAAGTTGTTAGAGGAATGAACTAAGTTAATATTTGTACACTTACAAAAATGCCTATATGTACTATAGTGTTTGTTTAAGAAAAATAAATTGTAAATATATGCACCTCTCCTACCGCTATCACATATGGTTTTTTAGCACATTGCCTCATTTTATACTCAGAGCTACATGAAGTAAGTATTGTTACTATTTGCCCCCTTTCATAGGAGTTTCTGTTACTTAGAAGAACAGGTAATGTCTTAGAGTGGAGATTCAAGTTCAGGCATGTTTGAGGTTGAAACCTCATGCTTTCAAAAACTATTCTATGCTCCTCCCTAAAACTTACCTTACACATGATTCCTGAGGACCTGAATGTTGGGGCTATAGTTGTAGCCAGCTGAAGAGTATCTTAGTAAAAACACTCCTGTCTACCTCAGTGCACTTTAGTGAACTGTCCATGAGAATGATGCTAAGGTTTGATTTATTTTTTTAATGTTTTATTTATTTCTGAGAGAGATAGAGAGAAAAAGAGAGAGAGCAGGGAAGGGCCAGAGAGAAAGGGAGATACAGAAGCAGGCCCCAGGCTCTGAGCTGTCAGCACAGAGCCCAACGTGCGGCTCAAACCCACAAACCGTGAGATCATGACCTGAGCCGAAGTCGGATGCTTAACCCACTGAGCCACCCAGGCACCCCAAGGGCTTGATTTATTTTAAAAAGTATGTATATATGCAAAATATATATACATGCAAAAAATATTCTCTTTAAATTTCAGTAGTAAATGCTGGATATCAATTGCCCTCAATGCTAAAGCTTTTTGACCAGCCTCTTCCATTTTGGAGAAATTTATTACAAAAAAAATATTCAGCCAAGCTTCAGGTTTACAAAGATGGTTCCATAGAAAGCTATGTATGTCATTTCAATTATCAAATTCAGCATATAATTCTATTACAGAGGATATAAAGTTTCCACTGACAGGCACAATAGTGAAGAAATTGAGTAACAACACATTTCCTACCCTAAATGAGTACAGTGGCCTAAGAACTGCCCAAGTGAACCTCAGAACACACTTCTAATGCAACAGCCAGTTGTCAAAACTGATATAAGGGTTCACAGTCCTGTGAAAATTTACATCTGCAACAAGAAAATATTTTCAATTATGTTCCATTGCTTGAGTCTTTCAGTTTATAATATTTATCATAATGGGCCATTTAAGAGTGGCAGATTCATTTTAGGTTGAATTTAAGTCCTCTTGATTGGGAAGGGATTGTCTGTAATGAGTGTCTCTTCATTACTCTTCATGGGTACTAAGTATCTTAGCAAATGAAGACCTTGGTAAACCTGACCCGATAGCCCAACCCAGAATATGACAGGGTTTGTGCTCACCCTTCAGTAAAACATATTAACAAGCCACAAAAATTCTCAATGCCAAAGGAGTTCTTAATTAATAAGTGGATCTTGTCAAGCTGACACCAAGAGACTCAAAACAAGCTCAACCCCAACTCCTGATCATATTAGGTTTAAAATAGCCCCACTTAATCTATCCATTAATGTTTTTCATTTATTCAGTGAACACATAAATAGGGCATACTTTCTATGTGCCTGAAACTATTCTATCACTAAAATAAAGAAAAAATCTCTGTCCTCAAAGAGTTGTATTTTAGAAGATACTAACAATACGCCACATTAAAAAGTCATGCTTTGGGGTTCCTGGGGTAGCTCAGTCTGTTTAGCAACTGGCTCTTTTTTTTTTTTTAAGTTTATTTATTTTGAGAGAGAGGAGGATACAGAGAGAATCCCAAGCACACTCTGCAGTGTGGAGCCTGATGTGGGGCTTGAACCCATGAACCATGAGATCATGACCTGAGCTGAAGTCAGACGTTTAATCAACTGAGCCATCCATGCATCCCAAGTATCTGGCTCTTGACTTCAGCTCAGGTCATGATCTCAAAGTTTGTGAGTTCAAGCCCCACATTATGCTCTACACACTGGCAGTGCAGAGCATACTTGGGATTCTCTTTCTCTCCCTCTCTCTCTCTGCCCCTCTCCTATTCATGCCTTCTGTTTCTCTCTCTCTCTCAAAATAAATAAACTGTTGTTAAAAAAAAAAGCAATGCACTATATGATGATTAACAGCTAAGAAAAAGGAAAACAAAAAGGCAGAAAAGAGGAATGCAAAGAGACAAAAGAAGGAGACGAAATTTTGGAATTCAGAGGGTGACCACTGAAGGACTCACTGTAATGGGAATGTCTGAGGACAGACTTCTCAGAAGTGAGGAAGTGAGTTACATGGAGGGGGTGGAATTCAGATGGAGGAAGGGAAAAGCGTGAAGGGCCTGAAGCAAAGTGCACCTGGAAGATAGGAAGAGAAGCAAAGGACAGTGCAACTGACATAGAGTGAACAAGGGAGACACTGGGCTCTCTTAGTGGTCAGTGAGGTAATGTGAGGTAATGTGGTCAGTGAGGTAATGGAGAGCCAGGCCATGTAGGACCTTATGGGTTGTATGTACAGAGAGAACCAGTAAGAGTCACTGAAGGCTTTGAGCTGAGGGAAGACACAATCTGATTTACCTTTTAACAGGCTCTCTCCACCTCCTTTGTTGAGTGGAGACCGAGGGGAGCAAGAACTAAAAGAGCGAAACCATTTAAGAGGCTGTTGTATAATCCAGGGAAGAACTGATGTCAGCTTGGACCAAGGAGGAGTGCTGAGAGGTGGCAAAATCCCAGATATATTTGGAAAGAAGCCAATGGGGTTTGTAGATTAGTTAGATAGACACTGTGAGAAGTAGAGATAACCCAAGAGATTAGGCCTGAGTATTGACATTGTCAAAAAAAAAAAAAAAAAGACCACAAGAGTAGCAGAGGACTGGGCATACATAAGATCAGTTTTGGACATGACTGTTTTGAGATTTTTAATGAACACCTGGAGTAGAAATTCTGGCTGTTCACAAACATTTTTTTTTTCTCTCTCTCCTTGCAACCACTTTAAAGGATTGCACTTCCCCATTCCTTTTGACTTGATTTGACCAAATGAAAAAGGGCACAGAAATTATCTCTCCATCTCCTGATTGGAGCTCTATGAGCCAGAATGAGATAGTCCCATGCCTTCCCCTGCCAAGGTGATCAAAACACCTGAGTCACCAACCAATCTATTTTGCACACATAGCATGTGCAAGAAATAAATGCCTCTGAGATTTGGGAGGGGCACGGGGTGCATCATACCTATGTTATTCAGAGAACTATTCAAGTAGAGTAGTCAAGAAGCCAGTTGGATGTATGATTCTGAAGTAATGGAGGGATGTAATTTGAGGAATCTTTGATACATAGATGTCATTTAACATTGAGACTGACTGAGATTAGTAAGGGAACTGGTGATGCTGCAAAATTCCAAGATATTAAGAGGTCTGAGAGATAAGAGAAATCACATAGATGGGAGAAGAACCATCAAAAAAGATAGGAGGAAAAGCCATTGAGTGAAGTGTCCTGGAAGCCAAATGAAGAAGTATTTCCAAAGGGAAAGAGTGTCCATTGAAATAAATGTTGCCAATAGGTTGGAGGACTGAGAATTGAGTGTTAGACTTGTCACTGTGACCTTGACAAACCATTTTTGTTAAAGATGGGCCCAAGATAACTACTGTGCTTCTGTCCCACGGAATAAGGCAAAAGGGGGCAATGAATGAGGTTAGTTTCTCTATGGTGGCTAACATAGTCTGATATCATTAAATTTGAAATTCTCATGCAAAGGAGCTAGGCATATTTTTTAACAGCATTTAACAGTCCCATGTCCTTTGTTCTTCCCCAATTTTGCAATTTAATACCACCAGCTTCACAAGTCACCTTGAAATCAGAGACTACTCTTATCTTTCTAATATCTTTGTTCCATTATTCTCACCTCCCTTTACCTCCACACATTCTATCAATCCCACTCTGACATTTCAGGAAAGCAACAGAAAAAGTCTCTTTTTTAAGCATGAATTATTCTCTCAGTACTTGATCTCCACTACTTTGAACATCTCATTTTAATACTCATTATATTGTTGCTTATTAAATTATTCATTTTTAATAAACATCAAAATTTCACAATGCCCTTACGTCTTCTCTGACTACAGGAAGCAGATGTAGAAATAAAGCAATTGTATATTTCTGCTTTTTAGTATGAAAATTCTAATGCTGCTTAGCAGTGGAAGTATTTTAGACACCAATAAGTATGATGTTAACACTGGCAAATGAAAAAGAATGAGGGTACCTCTCCCTCTCTTTCCCCAAAAGTATCCCATGTCCCTAAATTCTGAGCCATAGAACAAACTGGTCCATGACGGATTATGTCCTATTAGTTATTGCAGGAAACAAAGCATCACGCAAAACACCTATTCTTCAGTTTTCTACATTACATTTACGTCCTCTGATATGTCTGTTGTGAACAATTTGTTCTTCACTACATAAATATTTTCCCTCCTTTTGAACACCCAGCATATATCCTATTAAAAAGTAGTTGAGCCATTCATTCTCTCAGATATACACATAGTAAATATCCTTTGGGTTATAGAAGGCTTGCTAAATTGACATTTATAGGACTAGTTAACCTAAATTCCTCTTTTCTTCCTTTTATTAAGTCTTTAGCTTACTTTGGAGATATTCTTGCAGACTTCCATGTCTCATCAACTCTGTAATAATATAAATTGGATCTTCTAAAGTGCAAACAGCATAAAGCTGGATAAGCTTTGGATGTCTTAGGTTCTTCATTATCTGTGCCTCCCTCAGGAAGTCTTTTGGATCCATTGAACCTGAAACAAAAAGAGGAGGAAATCGCTTTCTGTTATTGAGGCATTCCTATCCTCACAGCAGTCTGGTGGGGATCACCAAGATTGCTAACTGCTTCTCAGTAAAATAAGAGCATTGGTGTCACATATCTTCAGATTTATCAAAGAAGAGAATCAGTCCAGCAAGGACAACCTAATAACTGATGTATTGATGCATCAAGGGTGTGTAATTTATGTGTTATGACCTGTAGGTGAAGAGATGTTGATTCAGGTCCATGTGAGAAATGAAGGAAAAAGGAGAGACTGGCAGTCTAATTGATAAAACAAGGCAAGCAAATTAAGAACACAAAAAGAAGACATTCTATTAACATGAATGCTGAAGGACACTGAATGTTTAATTACTGCAACCAGAGCTTTTTGGTCCAGGATCCAGGGAAGACTGATAGCTGCCCTGTCCTTGGTACCCACTGTGGGAACAGCTGGATAACAATCCTGAAGCCATGACATTCTGCCATATTTATGTCCTTAATTCTGTAGGGACATATGGTAAAGGCCACATAGAAAACATTCAAAGGATACACTCCAAACTGAGTGTTTTTTGCACTAGTCTTTTATGCCTAACTTGAAATTGATCTTCAGCATTTTCTCCTGTATTACTACTTTCTTAGTCAGACTCTCAATAGATTAACCAAATGATAAGGGATACAGTATTGGGGCCTATTTTGAAGCCTAGCCTACAACTAAATTGTATTTTAATGGCTCAACTCTTACTTTGCAAAGTGCCAAGTAGTTAATAACAAATAAAATCTAAGAGGAGGAAGGATACTTGGAGTTTACATCTTACCAGTAATCTAAAAAAAAATCTTTCATTCTTTTTGAGGAAATGATGTTTCAGAGGTATTGCTGTAATTGAAAGAATACTGTCATTTCATATCTCAGTATTCACTATGGATAGTGTGAATATCATTGCTACTGATGCTCAGAGACTGTCCCATTAACCGGTATCTCATTATGAAGACTTCACAACTGATATTTGAACCCAGGCAAGGAAAAGCTTTGACATTCTAAGATAACAGTTTGACTTATTTATTAATATGAAGTCAAGAAGAGTTTCATATGACTTGCAGATCATTTCACATAAAGCATTTAGGCAGTCCATCCTTTGGTATTCCCTTGAGAGTCTAGAAGTTCAGAACACAGGCTTGATTTAACTCCAGATTCTGGGCAAATTCTAGCTCATGGTGTAATCTTCAACGAGTTATGAAATGTCTCCAAACTTCAATTTCTTCATTTGCATAACATGGCTAATAACCTTACTGATATCATAATATCATTATCATTAAATAGCAATAACTATCACATATATGTTCAATTACTGTTGGCCACTATTTGTATTATTATTAATAAACATACTCTAGGAAAAACCAAACAGATCAACTATATTTTTTTCACAGACTGAGGAGATGAAGGGACAAGGACTCACTGAGGAAGAGTAAATAAAAATGACCTATTCTCATTTCCATCATGATCTTCTGTGCCTCCTCAGCTCCATCCCTACCATTGGTTTGCTCCACATAATCAAATAGGATTAAAATTTTGAATCATAGTGGCAAAATGGAGCTGATAATCAAAGAGGCACCCAAACCATCATGAAGGACTCTCTTCTTGTTAAATTTAGATTGGCCTATGGTCAAATATGGATATAGTGGGATTCTCCCCACCCCACCCCCGAAATAATCTGATTCATTAAGCTTCCAGTGATAATAACAATTATGGTCACCATTCAGGCAGTTTATATACACAATATGTTTCTACTCTAATGCTTTGGTAGCCATCAGATTTGTGGAATGCAGGACACTCAAATCATTGCCAAATCAGACTTCCCACAACCGCAGTACACCAGGAACCTCTGCAGGTGAAGGCTGCTCAGGGCACTCCACAGCTACTACCGTTGCAGCTGACCAGCTACACAGTAGAGACCCAATCTCAACTCAGCTAGTAATGTAACATTAAATATTAATTTTTCCCTGTCAAAGCCACTGTGGGAGTTGATTTCAGGCTCGTCTTTATTGCATGGTAGTCTGCTAAGCAATAAATAGCTGCTAAGATTGATTAATGGCCCCAGTGAAGTGAAGACATTTAACCAATCACCAAAGCTGTTTGCTGCTATTACACTGTAAATCAATAATAATTATTCCTGTTGGAGAGAAAGCTATCATGGCTTTTTTTTTAATATAAGAAATGTGGAATTTTTTTTGGTTGTTCTTTTTTGACCTCCAGAAGGCCTTCCTTAGAGAGCAGTGTTAGAATGAATACCTAGCTACTTCGTTTTGGGAAAAGAATGATTAGATTGGACCATAAAGTTTAGGCTCAACTGTCAACAAGATTAAGATTCAAAATAATATAGATGCAGGGATTGTGAAAATCTCTAGTGCTGGAATAGATCATCCTCACCCGGAGTGCTCACATGGCATCTGTCCACTTAAAAGTGCTTCTCTATCACTTCATGAGGCAGGTGTAAGTGCTTGACAGACGTCCTGTACTAGCAAATCTGCACTTCCGTGGACATCGGTCAGCATCCCCATTGAAGCTAACATTTATTAAGATCTCACCGTATATATTTTATGTACATTGACTCAATTTGTCCTCATAAAACTCTATGAAGTAGGAACTATTATAATTCCCACTTCCAGATGAGGAGATTCAAAAGATTAATACATTGTCCAATATCCCAGAGGGCAGAGGCAAGGTTGAACTCAGGTCTATTTTATATCAAACTTTATGCTCTTACTATTACACCAGAGGAGCCCAGACTTTCTTGGTTCATGGCATCCTCATAGTCTCAGTAACTTTTTCCATGATATGCCCCTAAGCCAAAATGAATACCTAACAGTTCTATTGATTACTTGGTTAAATCAAAGCAACTCTAGAAGTATCTGTGTTCTAACAACTTAATACCCATTTTAAAAAGTAATACATGTGGATCTTGCATGTGACCTGTCACCACCAAAACTCAGTTTCACAAAGATATGATGTCACCAAAAGAATGTAACATGTTTAATACTGAAACAATGAACTACCTTATGGGATAGAAGTTTGTGTGGTATTCAAGCTATTTACCTCAAAACTTTTAAATATCCTGTGGCACCCCTGTGAATTCACTATGGTGACCCAACGTGCCTTGGCACACAGTGTGAGAACCATGGTGTTATGCCAGACTGCTATTCAATAGCACCCAGGTGTTCAAGTTCTGCCATCAGGAGGCTTTCAAAACTCTTATGAATTCTGGTTAGGTAAAGAATGACAGAACTAATTTCTAGCCTCTGGTTATTATTCTTACTTATGTTATTAGATGTAGATACAAGGTGACTACAGTAATGCTGTACTTTCATAGAATGTTACCCCTGGAGTGTGATGCAATAATGATGGATGAGAGTTCAAATTCTAGGTCTTGCATTTACTGACCTTATAATAATAATAATAATAATAATAATAATAATAATAATAATTAAAATAAGAACAGTTTTTCTTGATCACTTACTATGAACCAGACATTTTTCAAAGCATTTCCACTAATGACCCAATTTAATCTTCGTAATAATCCTGCTGGGTTGGCCTTAATATTATCTCTTTCTTTGCAAAGAAAGCTTTGCATTTATTCAGCCAAGTTGAATTATTTTAGTACACTCACTTTAAATTTCCATGATAGGAAAAAGGAAGATAGATGAAAACACAGTTCCTACATTTCCAAATATGAGGTCTTTTAGGTAGATCATTTTACCTTTTAACCCGAAGAAATTAGTATTTAATAAAATAGTTTCTCCCTGAAGATCTCCAAGGTTCTATTGATTTAAGTATTGTTTTAAGTATTTCCAGTAAAGTCACCTTTTTTAAAGTTTATTTCTTTATTTTGAGAGAGAGAGAGAGAGTAAGTACCTGTGTGCATTGGGGAGGGGCAGAGAAAGAGGGAGAGAGAATCCCAAGCAGGTCAGCACAAAGGGCTGTCAGCACGAAGCCCAATGCGGGCCTCAATCTCAAGAATCTGAGATCATGATCTGAGCCAAAATCAAAAGTTGGACACTTAACTGAATGAGCCACCCAGGCAACCCAAAGGTTAACAAAGGCTGGGGAAAAAATGGGGAGAGGAACCATCCAAACTCCAAAGAAGAGATGCCTGGTTGAAGTCTTGTATTGGGGATATTTTAACACTTAGCTGATCACAGGCACATGCTCTTACCTTTAGATAAGTGTTATGCTTTATGGTCACGTGGGCCAGAGAATGTGATTATAATACTTCCTTGGTGCATGTATTGGCTATCCTGTGACCTCTTGGATGTTTACAGTGGCAAGGTGAACTTATAAAAATTAACAAATGCTGGGGTGCCTAGGAGGCTTAATCAGTTAAGTATCCAACTCTTGGTTTCAGAGCTTAGGTCATGATGTTGCAGTTTGTGAGTTCAAGCCTCACATCAGGCTCTGTGATGACAGAGCAAAGCCTGCTTGGGGTCTGTCTCTCCCTCTTTCTCTGCCCCTCTCCCACTCGCACTGTCTCTCTCTCTCAAAATGCATAAACTTAAAAAAATTTTTTTTAATTAACATATGCCATTTAACCTTTGACATTCTCATTCTCATACCTGGTTTTAATGTTTTTACTGCTACAGGAGTGGTATTGTTCCATAGGCCTTCCCACACTTCACCAAATTGACCAGATCCTAATCGCTTCAGAAGCTGTATGGACTTGCGGTCTATCTCCCACTGGTCCACGGTTTTATACGACAAATCATAAGTCACTGGTACTTGTACCTGTTTCACAGAATAATTGGAAAAACTATAAGAAAAAGATTTGACAATTTTTTGGTTGAAAATAATAGTCTAAGCACTTTTAAGTTTTTTTTAATGTTTTATTTATTTCTGAGAGAGAGAGAGACAATGTGAGCAGGGGAGGGTCAGAAAGAGAGGGAGACACAGAACCTGAAGCAGGCTCCAGGCTCTGAGCTGTCAGCACAGAACCCGACATGGGGCTCGAACCCACGAACCATGAGATCATGACCTGAGCCAAAGTCAGACGCTCAACCAACTGAGCCACCGAGGCTTCCTAAGTCTAGGCACTTTTAAAAAGAGACATCAATTTTAAAACCCAAATATTGTAAATTTTATTTTAATTACTTTAAAAATGGAAAGCAATTTTGGCAGAATCTGTATCATTACCTCTTCGAGCTGATCTCCTCCTTAAATCTTGCCACATGAGGTCCCTTGCTGTCCATCTGCCCCACCCCACACTCAATGCCACCCCTTCCTGGGTCTGGCAAGATCGTCCTCTTCTTCTTTCCCTTCCTCTGCCAAGCTAAATCCTCCCAATGTTAAGACCCATTTGAAGTTCCACCTAATCCACAATTACCTCCCAAGTTTCTTGGCCTATAACATTTACCATATGTATCATATATTTTTGCATAATTAAATTTTTCATCTTATTTTCAATTTGTTTATTTGTTCATTCAATCATGTACTTGTTCATTTAGTAAATAAAAAATTTTCAAGCACCAACAAGGTGCTTGAAACAAACTAGGCAAGACCCCTGCCCTCTGAGAGTTCATAACCCAGTTCACCATCTCCTCCGCCAAGTCATTAGCATTTTGAATACACAGAAGGTCATTGATGCTTCTTTATGAACACTTTTCAACAATATTGGTTAAACAGAGTGTTTTCTGATACTTTTGTATCAGGTAAGCTACTCCTAGCATGAGCTTACCCTTCTTGTGGGGTTATTCATGCTTATTCCATCCAAGATGTACATATTCACACCAAAGTTGCCCTTGCAGGATTTAAGTCAATGAATTCCCTACATATTGGACAATATTCTTCATCTTCTACTTGCCCATAATATTTTGGTCAGGCATCACCAGGAAGCCTTCAGTGATCATCCAGGCATAAACCACAGACTTGGCTGTGCTGTGGACAGGACATGAGAGACTAAACTCTGACGAGGAAGCTGAAGTTTTACCCCACTACCATGTAAGTCCACTACATAACTTTAATCAACCTAGGTAAAACATGCAACAATTAAATAATAACAGGTGTAGATAAATTTGATAAATGTTGTTCAGCCTGGCCAAACTATTATAACAGTTACTTAAGTGATATCTCTATATAGACAACTCAACCAGATAATGAGCCTAGTAATTTCATATTAATATTCCTGAAAACAGATCTAAATTATTACATTCTGGCACATTCTCACCCCCTCCAGCCATATCGGTAAGTGCTCCGGTGGCAGGATACCAGATTAATTCCTTAAAGCAAAGGATGAATATTTTCTGGCTTCAATGAGTACCTAAGATCAGGGGTTGGCAAACTTTTTCTGAAAAGAATGAGATAGTAAATATTCAGGTCTTTGTAGGCCATGAGGTTTCTGCTGCAGCTATTAAATGCTGTTCATACAGAGAAAAGTCAAAGGCAAGTTTTAAATGAACATGTTCCAGGAAAACTTAGTATTTCAAAAGTAAGTGTGGGACAGTATTAGCTCAGAGGCCATGGTTCGTCTATTCATGCCATAGGTAATCAAATGACCCCCTTTTTTTTTTTCCGGAATGGACTTATCACATGGCAGATACTCCAGTGTCTAAAGGGAAAGAGTTAACCTCAGAACTAACACAGCTTGAACGCATTTTACCTTTAAGCATGGTTTTCTTAGCTGGACACACAGGCCATCGCTTGCCTTGGTGTAATGGCTCACAAACTCATTCAGTGTTGCAAAGGTTCTTTTCTGAATAAGGAAAAACGCCCCTTCTTCCAGTCTTCTGATCCTGTAGTGTTTCACAACCCCTTCATCTAAAACTGGAACCCAAAATAAGTCCTATTAATATACTTCTTTTCAAAACCAAGCAAATTTACTTGTTTTGCAGTGATAGTTTCAACACATGGAATAAAATTTTCATAAATTCTGTTTATTTCTCAACTTTGTTTTGGAAAAGATGTCAGGAAGTTTACGAAAAACATATAGCAGAATAAAAAGGGGAAAGAATTGGTAAATCACATTTTAAAGGAAACAGAGGATAAAAATAAAGGAGTGAGATCTCCACTTAAAAAACTAAGCTTTAAAGCCTATTGGACTTGATTAAAACAAGCCATAAAATTGACTCTATCATTCTAGGGGTTTCTGGCTGGCTCAGGGAGTAGAGCATACAATTCCTGATTTTGCGGTCAGGAGTTCAAGTCCCATTGAAAAAAATTGACTCTATCATTCTGGCAATGAAAAGAGGGAAATATTATCAGTCTCAAAAATCACAGTGTTCATAAGATTAAATCACAAAACTTGTTTAAAAACAGCTCAACTTTTCCTGTTAGAGAAACCAAGGAGGATTTTCTCCCATGAAATCCTATAAATAAAGTGGACACTGAAATAGAATAAAACAGTGTCCTCAGGACTATCCGACGATAATATCAGGAATTCTGCAGGGCTGCTTATTATTCTGTCTCTTAATGCGAGATGATAACAAAATGTGCAAGCACATTTCAATTAAAGCAATTCTACAGGGCCCAAAATAACGCAATCCATGCATGCAACTTTCCAACACTATTGTGCGATCCAAGGGCAAGTACCGTAACAGCTAGTGGAATAGACTGCATACCCTTTTTCAAATCATCTGGCGTATAGTGGATTTCTTGCTTTTGCCTGCCAACCATTCTCCCATCTTCTTCCCTTCTCCCTAATAGCAACCTAATTTTTTTTCAGAGCATCATTGCTCCTCTGAGAACATGTGGTCAGAGGTTATCGATACCAACCTTGAGCCAAGGAATGTACAGTCAGAGCTGAGAAGACTCATTTCCAGAACTTGTGCTACAGAGCTCCAGGAAAACAGGAAGAAGTCTGTTGTTACAGTTGTTGTTTTGGTTTGGTTTCTGTTTTAACTGCTGGGAGTTTGGAGCTAGGGCAAAATCTTGCCCCAGGCAAGGAGAAAGCTTTGCCTAGAAAGTTCTTTCCTTGATGTGGAAAGTGAAGCTTAGCCCCTGCAGCCAGGCACACTTGGCTTTTCAGCTTGAACAATCGGTCACCTTTTTTACTTAAACTAGTTTGAGTCAGGTTTTTTGCACTTGCACTCAGAATAATGAAATAATGCACTTCATAAGCTATTCTTTCACTTAGCCAAGTTATTGGTAAGTATTGAGCAGCATTTACCAGGATACAGATATTCGTAATTCCTTACTAAATATAGAAACTTATGTTTCAATAATCGGTCATGCTGGAGCAATGCTCTCTTGAAAGGAAAGAAAACTAAGAAAATAGCTCAATCCCAGTTTGGAAGTTTATCGAGGGCATGCCAATGGCTAGGACAATGTTTTCCTCACAAGATAATTGGCGCACATCACAATTGCTAAAATATAAAAACACAACATCACGTATTGCCAAGGAAGTAGAGTAAGTGGAACTCTCATACACAAATGATGAAAGTGTAATTTTTACAATCACTTTAGAAAACTATCATGCTCTACTAAAGATGAACATAGTCATACCTATAGTATAGCAATTCCACTCCAACATATAACCAACAAAATGTACAATATATACACCAAAACACATGTAAAAAGAATGCTTTTAGCAGCGTTATTTGTAAGCATCTAAGCCTGGAAACAATCCAAATGCCCATCAACAGTAGAATAGACCAATAAATTATTTTAAGTTTGTTCAGGGAATACGATACAGATTTGTAAATGAATGAACCATAAATTCATGCATCAACATGAATGAATCTCACAAACACAAAAATATAGTTCCCTTATTTAAAAACTAGTATAACTATTGATATTTAATGTCAGACTAGTGTGTTGATAAGATTCTCTTTCTTGACTGAGTGCTGGTTTACATGCATGTATTCACCTCATGAATGCTCATCAAACCAAACTCTTATGTACAGTGTATTTTTATTACACATGTAATACCTCAATTTAAGAGAATTTTTAGGGGCACCTGGGAGGCTCAGTAGATTAAGCTTCCAACTTCGGCTCAGGTCACCGTCTCATAGTCTGTGAGTTCCGGCCCTGTGTCAGGCTCTGTGTGGACAGCTCAGAGCCTGGAGCTTGCTTCAGATTCTGTCTCTCTCTCTTTCTCTCTGTCTCTCTCTCTTTCTCTCCCTCTCCCAAAAATGAATAAACGCTAAAAAATGTTCTAAAGAATTTTTAATGGTTATTTGCTCTAGTTCATGGACAAATAGGACATCAAGTCTCCAAATTGCTATATCATGGCACATGCTGAATCATTTCAGTCTAGAAAATTTTTAAGGTAAATGTTTACTTTGGATATCAAGTTTTCTCAGTAAAGTGTTCAAAGAACATTAACTTTAAGCAAAATAACTTTCTGATAAGCATTGTGAAAAACCTAGTTACAAAGTGTCCTCCTAAATAACTGAATTAATTTGTAGTATAAGAATATCACTTAGGGGTGCCTGGGTGGCTCAGTAAGTTGAGCATCCGACTCCAGCTCAGGTCATGATCTCGCGGTTTGTGGGTTCGAGCCTGTGTTGACAGCTCAGAGCCTGGAGCCTGCTTCAGATTCTGTGTCTCCCTCTCTCTGCCCCTCCCCTGTTCATGCTTTGTCTCTCTCTCAAAAATAAATAAACATTTGGGGCGCCTGTGTGGCTCAGTCGGTTAAGCATCTGACTTCAGCTCAGGTCATGATCTCACGGTTCGTGGGTTCGAGTCCTGCATCGGGCTTTGTGCTGACTGTCAGCTCAGAGCCTGGAGCGTGCTTCGGATTCTGTGTCTCCCTCTCTCTCTGACCCTCCCCTGCTCACGCTGTGTCTGTCTCTCTCTCTCAGAAAGAAATTAAAAACCATTTTTAAAAAATTAAAAAATAATAATAAATAAATAAACATTTAAAATAAATTTTTAAAGAATATTAGTTATAAGCCTGAAAAATACAGAGGAGTAGCAAACACAAATGAAAAATTTTTTGAGTGTGTGATGCTGAATTTGAAGATAGCCTTTTTATTACAGCATCAACAATACTAATGTAATCAACACACCAGACAAGCACAACTAATAATGTAATAACATCTTCTGTTAAATGTTCTTTCAATAATATTCAATAAGAAAGACAGTTTCCTGAACAAAGCTTTTCTGATCACATTTAATTATCAGTTCAGCTTTCACTTAAAGTCACAAATGCAGTCTCAACTCAAACTTAGATTGCCCAGTTGAAGATATTAATCAAAGCACTCCACTATTCAATTTAATGGCTAATCTGTCTTTTCAGGTCTGCATCAGGCTGAAAGGCACCAGTGGGAAAGATAGGTGTGGGTGGCTGTCTCTCTTTCTCTGCCTGGAGTTGGTCCTTGCTCATAGCCTTGCCAGCCAGGATTTAAGTATCTAGGATAAAGGCATAGAAAGGAGATAAAGAATAAGGAAGTCCTTCTTGGACTGGCACAGTCTAAATCAGCATCAACTCTCAGCCTGGCAGATGTTCAAACTGATTCCTCTGTAAGAACATGTACCCTCCCTCCTAAGATGCAGGTGTTCGCTAAGCCTCCTATGCCCTAATTGCTTTTCAGCTTCTGTTTCTTTAGCAGTTTACCATCCACTCTAATCCTTACAGGTCCCCTGTCATCTTCTGGCAGAAGTCCTCTTGAGCAGAACACCAAACTCCTCCAGACCATTTATCTACAGGCACTTTTGCTCATGTACGAGGTCCACGTATGGTCCTGAGATAACACTCACACACTCTTTACCCTGACAATTGCTGGGAAGACTGACTGATGGCTGCACGGCACCTCCGTCCAACTGCTACAAACTGCTTTGGCCTACTCAGCCATTGGAGTCAGGCTCCAGTGTTGTATTTCACCAACTGCAGAGAGTGGAGAATAAACTCTCAGAGTGGACTTCTCATTCGGTTTGGGGTTCCACTCATCTCCCTGGGAAGATCGGAGGGACTCATGGTGTACCAATAGCTTTTTCCAAATGCAAAATGTCTTGATCAAATCACTCTTCTCTTTTACTATTAGCAGCCTTTTAAAATCACTAACAAGTTGAAGGACCCAAGAGCTATAATACCTTTCTTGACCAATTTCTTGGTAAACTCTGAGTATGACGATTTAGCATTGGAATTTTACTTCCATTGTATCTTGACAGCTGTAGTCAAAAATTCCATTTAATATTCTGTAATACTGAAATTCATTGAACCAAATGCTATGCTAAGCACTATACTACATTATCTCTTTTTTTCCTCATAATAGCCATATAAGGTAGACATTAATAGGACTGTTTTGTAACTCATAAAAGCAAATAGGTGATACTGCCAGGATTCAAATGTAAAGACCTGTGATTTTAAAGCACCTTATAAATACAGAGTTTCAGATAGTAGATCTAGTTGTCTAATAAGACACATCCAATTAATGACTGTAAAATCATGTCATCTGTTTGTATTACATATAACAAATCTAAAGACTCCACCAAAAAATTGTTGGAACTAATGAACAACTGTAATAAAGTTGCAAGATACACATCAGTATAAAACATTCATTGTTTTTCTATATACCAACAAAAAAATATCAAAAACAGAAATTAAAATAAAAATCCCCTGAGATACCTGGGTAGCTCAGTTGGTTGAGCGTCTGACTTTGACTCAGATCGTGATCTCATGGTTTGTGGGTTCCAGCCCCGCGTTGAGCTCTGTGCTGACAACTCAGAGCCTGGAGCCTGCTTTGGATTCTGTGTCTCTCTGTCTCTGCCCCTCTCCTGCTCACACCCTGTCTCTCTCTGTCTCTCAAAAATCAATAAATGTTAATAAATAAATAAATAACATAAAATAAAAACCAATTTACAATGGCATCAACAAGAATAAACTATTTAGAAATAAATTTAACCAAGAATGTGAAAGATCTGTACTCCAAAAACTATAAAACATTGATGAAGAAATTTGAAAATACACATAAGTGGAAGGATATTCCACGCTCATAGATTGGAAGAGTTAATATTATTGAAATGTCCATACTACCCTAAGTGTTCTGCAGGTTCAATGCAATCCCTATCAAGATTCCAGGTGCATTTTTCAGAAATAGAACACACAATCCTAAAATGTGTAGGGACCCATAAAAGACCCTGAAAAGCCAAAGCAATTGAGAAAGAACAAAGCTGGACTCATTACACTTCCTGATTTCTAACTATACTACAAGTCTATAGCAATCAAAACAGTATGGCATTTTCATAAAAATATGCACAATAATACATGAAACAGATAAGATAGCCCAGAAATAAACCCATGCACATACAGTCAACTAGCTTATGACAAAGAAGCCAAAAACATAAAATGAGGAAAGGGCAGTCTCTAATAAGTGATTCTGGGAAAATGAACAGGTACTTCAAAGAATGAAACTGGACCTCTACCTTACACCATAGCAAAAATGGTTTCAAAAATGGCTGAAAGACTTGAATGTAAGACCTGAAACCATAAAACTAGAAGAAAACATAAGGGCCTTGTTGGCCTCAGTCTTCGTGATGATTTTTTGGGTTTGACACCAAAAGCAAAGGCAACAAAATCATAAATAAACAAGTAGGACTACATCAAACTAAAAAGCTGTAGAGAAAAGGAATTAACAAAAAAATTAAAAGGTATAAAATGGGAGAAAATATTTGCAAACTACATATTCAGAATGTATAAGGAATTCTTACAACACTACATCAAAACAAAACAAAGCCAATTTAAAAATGGACAAAGGGGGGCGCCTGGGTGGCTTAGTCGGTTAAGCGTCCGACTTTCACTTAGGTCATGATCTCGTGGTTCGTGGGTTCGAGCCCCGCGTCGGGCTCTGTGCTGACTGCCAGCTCAGAGCCTGGAGCCTGTTTCAGTCTGTGACTCCCTCTCTCTCTGACCCTCCCCTGCTCACGCTCTCTCTCTCTCTCCTAGAAATAAATAAAACATTAAAAAAAAAAATTTAAAAATGGACAAAGGACCTGCACAGACATTTATCCAATTAAAAGAGACAAACAGGGGCACCTGGGTGGTTCAGTTGGTTAAGTGGCCAACTTTGGCTCAGGTCATGATCTTACAGCCCGTGAGTTGGAGCCCCACATCAAGCTCTGTGCTGACATCTCAGACAATGGAGCTTGCTTCGGGTTTTGTGTCTGGCTCTCTGTCTCTGCACCTCCCCACTTGCATTCTGTCTTTCTCTCTCAAAAATAAATAAACATTTAAAAAAAACTATTAAAAAAAAAGACAAACAAATGGCCCACAGGTACCAGGAAAGGTGTTCAGCATTACTAATCATCAGGGAAATGCAGATCCAAATGACAATGAGATATCAACTAATGCCCGTTAGAATGCTATTATTAAAAGATAAGAGATAACAAATGCTGGAGGATGTGGAGAAAGAGAACCTTTGTATTGTGCACTGCTGGTGGGAACATTACATGGTACAGCCACTATGGAGTTTCCTCAAGAAATTAAAAATTAAACCACCCTATGATCCATCAATCCCACTTTTGAGTATATATCCAAAGAAAACACAATCATTATCTCAATGTTCACGGTAGCATTATTCACAATAGCCAAGGTATGGAAACAACCTAAGTGCACTGACAAATGAATGGCTAAAGAAAATGTATACAGCATTTAAAAAGAAGGAAATCCTGTCATTTGCAACAACATGGATGAACATGAAGGGCATGTGCTAAGTGAAATAAGCTAGACAGAGAAAGACAAATACTGAATGGTATCATGTACATGTGGAAATTTAAAAAAATTAATAAAGTTGAACTAGAAACGAAGAGGAGAAAAATGGTTGTCAAGAGCTAGGGGATAGGGGAAATAGGAAGAGGTTGGTAAAGGTTACAGACTTTTTGTTATAAGATGAATACAGTGTGAGGATCTAAAGTATAACATGGTGAGTATAATTGATAACACTGTACTGTATAATTGAAACTTGCTGAGACAGTAGAACTTCAATGTTCTCTTACAAAACAAACAAACAAAAAAAAGGTAGAGGCACCTGGGTGGCTTAGTCGGTTGAGCTCCGACTTTCGCTTAGGTCATGATCTCGCGGTTCGTGGGTTCGAGCCCCGCGTCGGGCTCTGTGCTGACTGCCAGCTCAGAGCCTGGAGCCTGTTTCAGTCTGTGACTCTCTCTGACCCTCCCCTGCTCATGCTGTCTCTCCCTCTCTCTCTCCTAGAAATAAATAAAACATTAAAAAATAAATTAAAAAATTAAAAAGGTAAATATGTGAGGTAATAGATGTGTTAATTAATTCAGTGGGACCAATCCTTTCACAAAGAATATGTATGTCAAATCATCACTTTAATAAATATCTTACAATTCTGTCAATTTTTCTTCAATAAAACTGAAAGAAGAGTCACGTCATCTGCATACACAAAATATTGTACTTTCAATTTTTCTATAATACAGAGTACATTTAGATCCTCCCTAATCCATGTAATTTCTTAAATTGCAATTTTTGAAGTTTCTGCAACACATTTTTGTACTCCCACTAAACATGACTCGAGACAATGATAGTTGCCTTGTATAATCAACACCAAGTGGAAAGATTTTATTGGGATACAGAACAAGGCTTATAATGCCTATTAATGGATTAAAAGGCTACCAAAAACTTCAAAGAGAGCTGTCAACAATATTAGTCCAATTCATTTCTCCACAAAGTAATAAAAATATTAGAAGTAGAAAAGTAGCTAAATATAAAGCATACCTGCAATTTATACAAATGATTGGATTTGAAAATTCAAGCTTTGCCATTTATCAAAAGAAAAGTACACAAATTATAGCTGAGATGTCTAGCAAACCAATAAGTCTATAACTGGAAATGATTGGAAGCAATTTAAAAAAAAATTCCCCTCTTCTAAACAAGAGGGACAACATCTAGCTCCAAACTGAAGTGGCCTATGTGGAAATTAAACATAAACAGGAATTCCTTTTTAATGCACCACAAAAGATCGAAACAGTCTCTAAGCTAGAGACTAAAGTCAATAAATGATTGAAGAGTTAAAGTACTCCTTGTGATTTTCTTAATAAGAGATGCAAATTACAGTGATTGATATGTCTTTGGCAATTGTTATTGATTATAAAGAAAGCTTAAATAAATGTTTGCCAACTCTGTAAAGCTTTCAGCTCAGAGAGGTAAAAGCCAATACTTTGCAATGCATTGAGAGATCCAACACAATAAAAGTAATTTTGTTTAATAGAAAAAACAATAGAGGGGTACGTGGGTGGCTTAGTTGGTTAAGTATCTGACTTCAACTCAGGTCATGATCTCATGGTTTGTGAGTTTGAGCCCTATGTTGGACTCTCTGCTGTCAGCACAGACCCTGCGTCAGATACTCTGTCTCCCTCTCTCTCTCTGCCATTCCTTTGTTGTCTCTATCTCAAAAATTAAAAAAAAAAAAAACATTAAAAATGTTTTTAAAAAGAAAAAGCAATAGATTGGGAGATGGAAAATCCAGTTACAATTTAATTATAAAATGACCAAAACCATCTCAATCTTACCTGGCCTCAGTTTTTCCATCATTAAAATAAAAAAGCTGGCTTTAAGAAATCTCCAAATTACGAATTGTTTCCACCTTAGTGATCAAACATGTCTGATGGCTATTGCTTTTTCTCCCTGAATTCCCATCACTTTTTGTAGCCCTTTCATAAGACAAGTAATTCTCACATCAGAGCCTTTAAGACGACTTGGATGCTTTCCTACAAATCTTGTAGCCCACCTCTTCCTTCAGATCTCAATTTAAATCCTCAAACCTTTGTCCACTCACCCTAATGAATGTACCTTTCTCCAGCTCCCTCTTATCACCCTGTTTAATTGTGATAGTATTTATTTAGAATAGATCCATGATAGCAGGGACTCTGCCATTTTGATTCAAAACCTAACCAGAGCTTGGCGCAGAGTAACAACGAACATAAACATCTGTTAAATGAATGAACGATGATTCACCAACTCTTGAATTTGAAGTGAAATATAAGCTTCTGAAATGTCTGCTGCAAAATTAACTAGGTATTATACAAATACTCAGGATAAGACTTCTCTGGAATTTTATTTTTAAAAGGAGGAGAATACTTAGCCCCAGAATATACATAATATTAAAGGACAGGCATTCATATTTATATCCTTTTTAAAAATGTTTGTACATAACACAGAAATAACTACTTCATCCACCATATCCAGAATGGATATTTATATAGGGTTCATTCAAGTTTTCAACTTAAATAAGACTAAGAGACTAAATACATATATGGTTATGATATATATATATATATATATATATATATATATATATATACACACATACATATACATATATCTGATTTACAAATAAGACCACAGAAGCTACATCAGGGAAATTCAATACATTTTAGTCTGGATGAAAGCACTTTTAATATTGTATTTTTGAGTAATCAAATCCAAAATATATGATTGTTTTTTTTAAAAAATGGTTTTAATTTGATAGTAGTGAGACCACATATATGCAAGTTGTCATTTCTAATAAAGATTGCATTCAGAGGGTCTCAGAACTAGGCAGAAATGAATTTTCTATTCTTTTTCTGGTTTGCCATGATCTTTATTATTGGGCCAAACCTATTTCAAGTTCTACAGACTATAAGTGAATGATAATGTTTGTGCCATTCTTATTGTGAATGACGGAGTTCAGACTAGTTAAGCATTCTAAGTAGTTCATCTGCAAAAACCATAACGCTAACTATAAAATATAATGAAACCATCCATCAACAAACTCAGGAGCATCGTGACTGAATGAATTTAGCTAAAAGGCCAGGCATCCTGAGTTTACATCTTGACTCTCATTTATGCTGTTTGACCTAGGGGAAAATGTTTCACCTGTCAACAGATTAATCTACCAAAACATGTCCAAGAATTAGGATATATTGCAGAGATGTAGGTAAGCATGTAGGAGGAGTAGAATAAAGGTTTGTTGAATGTTGAAAGAATTCACCTTTTTCTTCCCACTAACTTCTATAAGGACTGTGTCACAGGTTACGTGATTGTTTGGCCACCTTCACATCCAGAGTAACTAATTCTGGGGGAATATGTGTAATATAGATGGAATCTTTTGATTTCAGTTCTATTTACCAGACTCAAATGCTTTTCTTTATTTTTTTTTAAGTTTATTTATTTTGAGAGAGAGAGAAGGAGAGAGAGTGTGCCAGCAAGGGAGGGGCAGAGAAAGAGGGAGAGAGAGGGAATCCCAAGCAGGTTCTATGCGCAGCGCAGAGCCTGATGCGGAGCTCGAACTCATGAACTGTGAGATTGTGGCCTGAGCTGAAATCAAGAGACGATGCTTAACCAACCGAGTCACCCAGGAGTCCTAAAATGCTTTTCTAAGTGGTGGATGGCAGATACAGAAGTCCAGCTTTCTCCTAATGGTGAGATCCTAGTTTATATCTTCTCTGATGGTAGAAGTGTTTGCTGCTACATGAAGCAGTGCTGACAGCTTTCATCTAAAAGCATTTTCAAGGAGTTCTGTCCCCATTCTACCACACCATTAACAGACGATTCAGTACATACTACATCATTAGGAAATCCAAGATATTCCAAAATTAGGTTTTTTAAAAGACACAACCTCTAGAAATGAACTTCAGAATGCAATATGAACGTAAAGTTAGAGACTATGTCTGCAAGACATGAAGACAACCTAGTAGCCCAGTGAAAAATATCAGTAAAATGAGTAGTTTGGCATTTTATAGATAAACAAATGGCTGATTGAGCAGATTTTCATTTTTCAGCTGATCTTCTGGTATCAACTGGGCACAGTCTTATTCCTCTTGACTGATAATAATCTGTTTCCGTATTGAGTAAAACAATATGACTTAGTTGATTGAACAAAGGATTGAAAATCAAGAACTCACTGCCCTAATCTTATTTCACCAGTGACTTGTTCTTTGACCTTAGGCAAGGAATTTCATTTCAGTTTCCTTATCTAGAAAATGAGAATAATGATCTTATCTACAGACCCCCACAGGGACAGTTTGAGTGTCATTATTCACAAAGGATGATAGATATATCTAAATGTGCAATGTGTGAGTACTATGGTAGAATATCAGTACACTCAAATAGCTTTGTCAACAAAAGAGAGCCACTTAGAAAGTAAAATATTCCATTCTTGGCACAATAATGATTATGTTCATAGTGGCCACTAAATATATTAAGTGAAGAAATTGCTCTTAAGTCTGTGTGAGAGTGTGCTTTTTCTTGCAAACTCCTGTTTATTAGTACTTTTCAAAACTGTTCTGAAGGTAATCACAGTAACCCCTCCTATACCATTGCCTCAGAAATCATGCTGACATTGGTCTACACCACTAAGTAAATAACATTTAATTGAGTTATTATATTGTCTCCCCATTAAAACAGAACTTGAGACACACACTCATTGTACACTCTATTTTGTTCTACAGAAGAAACAGTCAGATCCCAGTATGAACTGTTTTAAAAAGGGAAAGTACATCTGTCTTAAAATATTTTAAAAAGAATCATGCAGAAGAGTTGTTATCTTCTCTTCTTGGAAAACGAAACACACACAATGCAACCAAGGGGAATAAACAGAACCATTTTTTATGCACACAACTCAACTTGTGCATCCCCAAGGACACTCGCCTTCCAGCCAGGCATATTTCAGAGTGCTGTGGACATTGGTCAGTGAGTCTATTAAACTGGCAGGTTGAGCTAAGTGAAGACCCATTAAGAGAATGGCTTCATTAGCCGACTAAGACAAATTTACTAAAAGCGCTATTTGAGGAAACGCCCAATTACTAGGTACCTTTGCAAGTCAAAGACAACAAAATCAGTTATCCTAACACACACAAATGGACTATCTTTCCTATACTTCAGAGCACAGAAATCATGAGCCTGAAACAAATATCTGTCCAAATACTTATGACATTTTTGAGAAAACTATTGGTCTTATCCTCAAGACCCTTATGATCCTTCTAAAAGTAAGACAAACTCCCTTTCAAAGCTGGCTCTTAAATTTTCAGAACAGAACACTAATTGTATTGTTTATACATCTTAACAAGATGAATATCTGGGGCTGGCTCAGGCAATAGAGCATATGACTGTTGAGTTCAGGATTGGATGTTCAAGCCTCACATTGGGTGTGGAGCTTACTTTAAAAAACAAACAAAGAAACAAACTAACTAACTAACTAAAACTAAAAAAAAAAATTTTAAAGATGAGTAGCTGTTTAAATTAATAGTACATAACTGTAACACTGAATATGTTGCCAGATAACTGGGAAGTATGTCCCACAGTTTCCTATGAAAATGGTTTTTGCAGCATCTGATATTGCAGAGAAAGTCTCCAGGAAACAACCTGACTCTTTATTCCTCTTGGGACTCTAATGTCTCACTCAATATTATATCTGCAATAAATCACCAGGAATTTACATACTCGGATTATATTATCTCAGTTTCCTACAGAAGATCTTTCACTGGGTTCAGATTTAATACGACATGCAAGCCAGTGCTTCCACTTTTCAAAACTTACCCTAAGGAAATAATCCAAATATTGACGTTCATTTATTTAACTATGTCTCTGCTTTGTTCCAGAAAGACTCAAAGGCTTGCATAAATTATCAAAATAAAATAAAATTTAGAGTAAGTGGATGAAGGAAATAGGACAAAAGGTGAAGGAAAGGACGATACTCTAGGAATGAGGTTGGTATGCTTTATGTAAGAGGTGCTCTTTACATTCCAATCGATGTACGCTAAATGTGTACCAAAGATTCGACTCTGTATTTCTGGCAACTCACAGCCAGGAGGGAAACACATTCAGTTACCTGATTCCCTGAAGAACATAGTAACACACTGTTACTCAAAAACAAAAACACAAAAACAAAACAAAACAAAAAACACAACTATTCCTGGAATTGAAATGAGAAATTTCTCATTTGTTCCTCATAAAGAAAACACAGAAAATGGAAAAAAAACAACAAAACAAACAAAAGACATAAGTAAACAAACAAAACACAGAAAATGTAATGAGTAATATCATCAGCAGCATTCTTATTATAAATACACCAATACATTGCAAAGGGTGGCTCTTACAGCGTCCATTTATGTGGGTCCAACATGGAATTTGGAATGAATTTCAAACATGAAATTTAATAAAAGCATTTATATGGGAAACAAAACACAGTTCATCATTCAAAATAGGAAAAGCAATTTATAAAAGGATCCTCACTGCAGCATTTTTATAGCACTAAATAACTATTAAATTGTAGTAACTTTGAAAATTGAGAGTTAAAAATATAATCATAAAAATTATGAAGCAACAAGAAGAAACGTGATGTGTGAAAGAAATAAGCAGGGTACAAAATTAAGAGAATAGTATAATTTCAAACATGAGGATACATCTGGCAGCTCACATATCCTGGGGCCCTTTAGCGCTAAAGGAACCCAGCTGAGGTTCCCTGTGAAAACCATAATTGCATATGGGCAAAGATGATTAAATTCGCCAACATGAAAAGATTGGCAGATTTGTGAGTATTTTACTCCCTCTGTTTTCCAAACCAACACTAATAAAGGTACAGTGACTCTAAAATAAGAACACATGCATCATGTTCCCAGCTTTTTTAGAGAGGCGATATAAGAATTAACTACGTAAGACAATGTTCACACATTTAGCTCAAGACTGTCTATTCCAATACTTGATATTCTTTATATAAAGACCCTCATGAATTCATTTCTCTTTGAACTTAATGCTTAAAATCATAATGCATCTCTTCCTACATTTAGCCAGTGAGAAACACAATGTGTTTCCCTTTTTTCCTTAACTTCCAGAAAACCCGTGGCTAAACCGACTTCTAAACTGTGATAATTATCTCCCATTAGAGGCTCGGCAAAATCTATTTCTCTGTTCTTTTTCATTGATTTTGTCTTTTTTTATGTTTAGCTGTATTCGACACTGTGTTTCAGCCGTGTTAGCCAACTTAAAACCTTTTGTAGAAGGAAGCAAACATGCACAAATGAAATGATAATCAAATGAAAGTGTGCACTTACTAAACATAAGAAGAAACTTCTGATGGAATAAACTGTCCTACAATGGAATAGGCTAGTTCTCTGGGCTTTCTGTTCATGGAAATTTGAAGCTCCTTTTCAGATTATAAAAGACTCCTCCAAAAGAACAATATTAGACTAGTCTTTGCAAATTCTAGTAGTCCATCAATGAAAAGAGAATGTGATATGTGAAAGACAGGAAACTTTAAAAATGATTTAGTCTAAATCCCTCTTTTACTGATTGGGCAAAACCCAAGATTCCGAAATGAACTGCTACTTGTTTGCAGGGCCGAGAGCCAAGTCTAGTCATCTGGGGTGTTGGCAAACGACAGTAAGCACAGCAAGGCTTTCAACCACTTATTTCCTGTTTCCTGGCTTGTTTGTTGAACAAAGTAGTAATTTGCTGATTTCTCAGGAGAATGTTTCAGATCTCAAGGGTTTCTGAATGATATCTTTCTTACCCCTCCTTGTCAAAACTCTCTCAAAACCCCCAGGAAGCTTTCCCCATGCTGGGGAACACCTCTTCTTCTCCCCACCCACTTTCAGTAACCAGTAGATGTATTAAACAGAGTGAACATGAAAGTCACTGAGGAATGTAGTGAATGATAATTAAAATACCTTGAAATCAATTTTTATCTTCTTGTGAAAATACGAAGGGCCTTCTCATGTATTGGCTGATTTATTCTCAGAGAGGAATATGGCCTGCTTCCACTTTTTTCATTGTGCTTGGGTATGCATGACAACTATTGGTAATTTGCTCATTATTCATTCACATTTCCAAGAGGCAATAGCTCTCATACTTGGAAATTTCTTCATATGGAATGAGGACCCAGGATAAAGGATATGTTCCTGCTGTGTACTTCAGGTAAGTATTTGATGATAGTTACACAAGATCTGTCTAGTTACATTACACTTGTCATCCTTTGAGGCATACATACTTCAGGTCACATTCAGCCAAACACTCCACAATAAAGACCAACCATCCCCTAGTCTCGGGCTGCACTTGGAAGGCTGGCCAATCCTCTTCCTAATGACTCACCAGCTCAGGGGTGAAGCAGGTGAATAACTGTGAACACTCAGCATGATCCATCGCTACCCTCCCAGGAAAAGTTCAAAGCACATGTTCCAGGGCAAGGTGGGCCAACGCCTCCATCTTTCTGTGCAAAAGGCAGCACTCTTTATGAATAATAATAAAAAAAAGCAATTGGATTTTTATTGAGCATCTGCCCTAAGCAAGCAGTGTGCTCAGTGCTTTTTTTATGTAATATTTTATTTAATCCTCCTAACGACCCTGTGGGATATGGATATTATTTTCATCACATTACTGAGGAGAAACTAAAGTGTACAAAGAGATTAAGTAATTTGCCTCTGGATACATAGCAGGCAAATATTAGTGCTATGATTCAAAAGCAGGTGATAAAACTCTGAATCCCAAACCCTTACACCAACTGATCCTTACACCGACTCTCTCCCTTGATTGCCAAGCAGCTCTCAAAAGGCACTGCTCACTTTACTTGCTCTGGAAGCAAGTAAATTTATTGCTACTTCTTAATCATGAGATGATGATAATGCTGCAGATAAGGCCTAATTCTGCAATTGACAGCTTTTCAAGGGAGACATAGGTTGAACATTCCCTCCTTGAAACACTGTCCTCCATCTAATACCATGATTCTTTCTCATTCTTACTGCTTCTCAGGCTTCTGCACCTTCATCTGCTTCTTTAACATTGCTCTGACCCAGGACATCACATAATCTGTCACCACTTGTTCTTGATGTTACTGTAGACATTCAGCTTCCGATGACCACAATGAATATGTGGTGACCCCCGGTCTTTCTCTAAAATGCTGCACTCACTCTTGCCTTCTAGATCCCACAGGCACCTCAAATGTACCAAGTCAAAATTTTAACTTACTCCCCAAGGTTCCACCCCCAGCTTGAACACTTTATCCCAGTGAATGGTACTGGCATCCTGAAACCCAGACGGTCAGACTAGAGGTGTGGGGGTCACCCTTGTAGCCCCTCTCTTCCTGACTTCTCATCTCTGACTGAGCATTGTGCCCTGCCAACGTGTACTCCCCACCACCATCACCTCCTCGTGGAATGCCCCTCGATTTCTCTCTCCGGGACTACTCTTCGAGCAAGCTCCAGCACTGCTTTCCCTGTCTCCAGCATGGCTGTCCGTCTGCCACAGTCACCCGAATAGCCTTCTCAAACCTAAATCTGAACTCATCATTCTCCTTTTTCAAGCTCTTCAAGTGTTTCCCATTGCCTAAGTTCAAATGCCTGGAGAGCTTTCTGCTGCATTCTATCTTCAAGGTTAAAATACGTATCTGGAGTTTCCTGAATGCACCATGCTGTTTCCTTTTTTTTTTTTTCCCCTCCCTGCCACCCCCCCACCATGCTGTTTCCTTTTTTTTCCCTCACTGCCCAGCTCCAACCATGCCGTTTCCTGTCTCTGTGCATTTGCACAAACTGTTAACTCCAACTAGAATGCCATCCTATTTATATGTTAGAGATAAATTCGTTTTTCAAGGCCCAGTCCAGGCAACGCCTCCTCCGTCAAGCCTCCTGGCCTACGCAAGCAGAGCAGCTCCCTTGGTCCTGTGTATCTCACTTCCGTTACTGAATTCATCCCACACTATTGCTCCCGTATATCACTGGGGACCAAGAACTCCTGCGCCCTCAAACGCCCTGCTGGCTGGACTCAGAGTCAAATGGACATGAGACAGATTAACAGGAGAAAATCAAATTTAATATGAGTGTCCGTATGGGGAGGGGAATCCACACAGACATGGAAATGCTAAAGACAGTCAAGCAGAATGAGGTACAGATGTCACTCTGAACTAAAGAGAAGGAGGTAGGGGTCTGGGACTGCAGAGGAAAGAAATGTGCTTTGCAGGATGATGAGAAGAGCAGGTGTTTGGGAATTCGATGTTTGCCGTGCCACGCAGATGGGTCACTCAGATAAAATGTATCTTTGTTAATAACCCTTATTCTGGAAAGGACCTAATTTAGATTCTTGTGTGCTTAAAGGAGGGACAAAAGTTTCTCCTGAGCCCACAGGGCCTAAAGTGCCTCAGCTCAAAATAATCCACATGCCAAAGTGGCACATTCGGTGGGGGTTGGAAGGCTGTCCTGAACGACTTCAATACTTACACTGTACCTCTTCTACTGGATCTTGAGCTTTTTGACTGCATTTATTGGTATAAGGCTTGTCAATGAATCATTCTCTCCTGGCCCTTGCCATGGCTTCCAATAGGTGTAACAACCTTCCCCATCCCACTCACTTAGGATGTGGCTGCGATTCCTTTGGAGTGGGGGCAGACACAACATATGGCACTTCCTAACAGAAGCTGTAAATAGCCTGAATAGTTTGCCTTCCTCTTCTTTGCTCCGCCCCATGTTCTGTTCACCACTGCCACCCCGAGAGAGTGTCATACCCCAGAGTGCCACTGCTCCCTCAGCCTGAGTCCCAGAATGCAAGATACATGGAGCTGGCCTGGTACCCAAGCCTGGTACCTCGAACAGATCCTCACCAACCAACAGCCCTCCTGCAAATGAGTAAACCACTGGGGTTAGGGACAAAAATTGACTAAGAGAGGACATTTTAAGGAAAGTAGTATGATTTCTGAATAATATTTAAAAGACGTCAGAAGATCCAATTTTGCAGCTAGCCACTGCTCACACGACCTGTGTTACCTTGGACGAGTAACTTACCCTATCTGTCCTCTAATCCCTTCAGCTGTACAATGGTATTTTAACTAGATGATCTGAAAATCCTTTCCAGTTCAACTTCTAACTCTACTATTCCAGCAAGGGACTTTACACAAATATAGTCATCGCAACACTGGAATGTGGTGGAGAAAAGTGAAATCTACCTCCTGAAAGAGAAAAGCTAAGACCCAGACTTAAACAAGGATGGAACCTGAGAACTCTGGAGTTTTGTCATTATGACAAAGGCCCATTCAGGGAAACGTGGTGAGTTAAACATGGTCATACGTGATGATAAATGTGCTCGACACTTGAGGCTCTGCCTTGTTCACTAGGCATCCCTCCTGCCCCTGATAGCAGCTCCATTATCACATCTAATCCTTGCTTTTTAGAACCTAAACTACCAAAGCTAACAAAACAAAATGCTGAAGCTATGCCACAAATTTCAAAGAGATAAGAACAAAACTGGGGCCTTCATAGGTCCATCACACAGCAATAAGCATAGTTTCATGGTCCCTTTGTTATGTCACAACGGGCCAAAGAGTCTGAAGTTTCATTATTGCTTGAGTTTTAATGCTAACAACAATGGCAAGTATATACGTTGCTTGCCTTGTGCCAGGCAGTGTCCTAAGTACCTTTCATGTAGCGTATTAACTCATCTAATCCAAAGGACACCACCAAGAGATAGATGCTATTTTTAATCTC
Source organism: Proteles cristata cristata (assembly GCA_017311185.1). NCBI lineage: Eukaryota > Metazoa > Chordata > Mammalia > Carnivora > Hyaenidae > Proteles > Proteles cristata. The sequence continues at coordinate 699,284 of JAESUZ010005128.1, read as the reverse complement.
CATTTTGCTGAAGAAGGAACAAAGGCAGAGAGGCTGAGTGATTTGTCTTACACCTTGTGTAAGAGGAAGAACCCAAACCAAACAACCAGGCTACAGAGCTCATAATCATAAACCATAATACCTTTAATGGGAGAATCGAACTGAAGCTCTGATGACCTCATCTTGCCAGCCTAGATATTCTTAGTATAAAATTATGCTTCCAGATTTCTTTCAAATTGCCAGTGTAAGAAAGAAATCTTCATTTCTATTCCAATCCATCATTATTCTGTATAGAAAAACAAAGTGTTTTCCTTCATTTCAACTATTTGGTTTCTCTTGTAGAAACCAGAGTAACACAATAAATACATAGATATCTTTCCTATGTGAGCATGGCTTTTATATTTACTTAGCATCTCCTTTCCATGGCCAACTAGAATGTATGCTTCATGAGGGCAGAGACGATCTTGTTTGCCATTGTAGCTCAGCCCTCTGAATACTAACTGGACATAGTGGACACTAAACAGACATTGAATGAATGAATGAATGAATGAATGAAAAGTTTCTGAAGGCCTGGGTCATCATTTTGTTCAGGATTATCCATATTAGAGATATACAGAAAATGATGCTTACTAAAATTGTATAATAATAGGAATATCATTTTTGGGTTTTTTTGCCTCTTCCATATTTAACTTCCAGCAAAACATTTTAAAAGCATCTGCAGGTGATAAGGAGCTAGCTCTGCAGAGAGAAGGGATTAAAGAAAGTCTCTGCCCCACTCACACAAATAGGAAAATAAATTTAGTACCTGCCACGCACAGGCTTTTAAGACAACAGAATATTTTCTCAGACTGTAGCTCCTGTGCCAGAATTTCTAATAACTTAATGCAAATCACGTTTCTAAAATGCATTAGAAATGACTTCATGATTGATGCAATGCTGATAAATAGTTATAAAGTAGCTAAAATGCATATATCATTTTAAACATGTAGTTTAAAATTAAAGCTACTAATTTATGAAATTGGATTGTATTTATTTCATTCACTTATTGCATCATGAACACATTTTGTGTAACTATCACCACATAGTAACTAGATAACTAAATCATTAAGAAAATTTAAGCCTTGGTCAATTTTTTGATATTAATAAAATAAAATTAGTGCCAGTCGGAGGTGTTTTCATTTATAGTAGAGATTGATAAAGATATCTTAAAGCTGTAAATTTGTTTTCAACCAGAATTAGGTACTCTCCCCCATCTTATATATTAATGGGTCTTGAAAACTAAAAACAAAACAAACAAAACAAAAATCTCTTGCATTGTTTCCATAATGACATGTTATTTCCTGAGGTGCCACAAGAGGGAGTAAAGCCCCAAAGCAAGGGGCTTTGATGGAAAGCCCTCCAATGAATTGCCTATTGTTGTAAAGAGTATAAGCAGAAAATAGACACCAGCATAGCGTTGTGGTTTTAAAATAAAGGTGGACATATAGCATTCAGCATTGTAGATGGATGTCCCTGTTTTATAAACACCATATGAAATACACTGGTTAGGCTTAATTCTACAGGTTTTTTCAAATTATTTTGTCACTTAGAGTACCTAGGAGAAATTGATTAGATGCTTAATTTGACTTAAGAATCAGGCAGCTTTGAGGTACAAACATTTATTTAGTTATTATTTCCCTGAAGTATATAAACTTGAAGAAAATGCTCAAGACCAGTGGAAAAGAGAAAGAATTAGAAGGCCTGTGGGTCACAGACTCATTGCCAAAGCCAAGGTTCATTTCCTATTTAACCTAGAACTCAACACTATGCCTCCTTCTCAAATGTTCTTCTCTTTGCTTCCTTCTGTCTTCCACTGCTCAACTTCTCTTTTAAAAAAAATTTTTAACCTTTATTTTTGAGACAGAGAGAGAGACAGAGCACAAGCTGGGGAGGGGCCGAGAGAGAGGGAGACACAGAATCTGAAACAGGCTCCAAGACCATGAGATCCTGACCTGAGCTGAAGTAGGACGCTTAACCAACTGAGCCACCCAGGCGCCCCTCAACTTCTCTTTTAATCTTTCCCTTTTTACCCAGTTTGAGATCAATTAAGTTTATATATTATTTGGGCTTGAGTTCCAGAGAGACCTAGGTTCAAATCTCAGTTCTGGTACTGTCATGCTATTCAAAAATAAAACTCATATTGAATTTATCATGATCAAACATATACTATATACAGTCTACTACTTTGATAGTTATTCAAGCGTATGGGAAGTAATGTATGAATAATTTACACATCTCTACTTTCTTTGTCAAAGGGTTCAAAGTAATTCCTATTTTAATCTAAGGAGCATCATCTGATTTTTTCAAAGTAAGAAAGGTTCTTAACAATGAGCATTATCTGAAAAAAAATGAATTTTATGCATAATATTTTCCATTTACTTCTATTCACTATTAGGTAGTGTGTTGACTGTTGCCTCATCTCCTTGTAATGTCCTTCCTTATTTTGTGTGTGTATATATGTATGTACATATGTATGTATTTATGAGAGAGAGAAAGAGCAAGAGAGAGAGAGAGTGTGTGTGTGTATGAGCATGCACGAGCAAAGGTGGGGCAGAGAAAGAGGGAGAGAATCTTAAGTAGGATTCACATTCTGCACAGAGCCCTGACCACGGTTTGATTCCACGACCATAAGATCATGGTGTGAGCTGAAATTGAGAGTTGGACACTCAACCAAGTGAGCCATCCAGGCACCCCTGCCTTCCTTTATTTTTTTTTTTTACTTTTTAAAAAATTTTTAACGATTTAAAGAGAGAGAGAGAGAGAGAGAGAGAGGACAGGGGAGGGTCAGAGAGAGAGGAAGACACAGAATCCAAACCAGGCTCCAGTCTCTGAGCTGGCTGTCAGCACAGAGCCCAATGTGGGGCTCGAACCCACGAACCATGAGATCATGACCTGAGCTGAAGTTGGACACTTAACCTTACTGAGCCATCTAGGAGCCCCATGCCTTCCTTTATTAATCTAAGAAATAACTGTTCTCTTCTCTGAGTTCTAAAAGCATTTTGCATATAAGCACTTTCTATGCATAATAATTAAATGCTTGTGATTGTGTGAGCTAGCTATTTGTACTATTATGCCACAAAGCATACACAACTGAAAGTTTTATGATGAATGAATCAATGAATAAATGATTTTTAAAAATTCAAAATATTCCTACCAATATTCTTTAAAATTGCTTTTCTATATAAAGAAAAGGCAAGGTGAGAAAATAATCAGTAGGAAACTATTAAAACAATTCAAACTTTAGTAAACATTTATCAAAAAAAATTTTTCTGCATGCAAGACATTATGCTAAGTCCGAGTACCTTACTCACAGAAAGTTAAACAAATAAATAAATAAAAGGGTTAGGAAGAGGGGAAGTGCAAGGCATGGTCATGTAATAGCTGCTGGTCATCTTGCAGGAAACACAGTTTGACTAAAGAAAGTATGGAAAATTAGGCTGGGAAATGACCTTGAACATACTCTGAAGGGCTGAAATGTCAAGGTAGATAAGAATTTATGGGGTGTGCAAAGGAGAGTTATCAAAGGCTTTGACTCTCCCAGATAAAAGAAACTAATGAGGTACAATAACCAAATGCAATGTATAATCCTTTATTGCATCAAAATGCAAATAAATAAAGAACTAGCAAGGACATTTGAAGAGATTTTAATATATACTCTGTAATAGATGATATTATTTTATCACTGTGAAATTTTTCAACTTTTATAATGGTATTGTAGTAATGTAGACAAGTGTCCTTATTTCTAGGACATACATACTAATACTAAAGTTTTTTAAAGGGAAGGGACATGATCTCTGTAACTTCTGTATATATGTCTATATAAAGAGACATGTGAATGGGGATCCTGGATGGCTCAGTTGGTTAAGCATCCGACTTCAGCTCAGGTCATGATCTCATGGTTCACGAGTTTAAGTTCCGCACTGGCCTCTGTGCTGACAGCTCAGAGCCCACTTTAGATCCTCTATTTCCCCCTCTCTGACCCTTCCCCCACTTTCTCTCTCAAAAATAAAGAAGCATTTAAAAAGAAAAAGAAATATAAATGATGGGAGAGAAAATAAATGTCACAAAATATTAAAACTCGTGAATTTAGGTAAAGGTGCACAGTTATCTTTTCAGCTTTATCAATAAGGTTAGGGGCAAAAGAAGAAATACACTATATGATGGAGTTTTGTTTTGTTTTGATTTGTTGGTCTTTAATCAGTTTTTAAATTTTTAAAAAATTTTTTATATTGAGTTTTAGTGTGGAAAAAACATTCTTAAACTAACTCAATTTTCATTCTTTTGAAATTATTTTTTTTCTGGATGCTCACAGAATTCTCTGTTTATCCTTGATATTAAATTATTTTGAAAAGATACACTAGATGTGGATCTTTTTGCAGCAACAATGTGAGTTCTCTTAATTTATAAGCACAGATTTTTTTTTAACTCAAGAAAGTTTTCTTCTACCACATATTTAACTGTTGCTTGCATTTAATTATTCTTATAAATTTCAAGAAATGTCTCCAGTTTCTGCATTATCTGCCTTCACAAATTTTCATCTATTTTTCTTCTCTGTCTAAGAGCACCTCGAGTTTCTCTATACATCCCTACAGTGACAATTTTGTTGTTTGCTATTTCTTTTTTTTTTTTATAAATTTTTTTTAATGTTTGTTTTTTTATTTATTTCTAGGAGAGAGAGAGAGAGAGAGACAGCGTGGGCAGGGGAGGGTCAGAGAGAGAGGGAGTCACAGACTGAAACAGGCTCCAGGCTCTGAGCTGGCAGTCAGCACAGAGCCCAACGCGGGGCTCGAACCCATGAACCGCGAGATCATGACCTAAGCGAAAGTCGGACGCTTAACCGACTAAGCCACCCAGGCGCCCCAGTTGCTTGCTATTTCTGATCTATTTCCTTTTCATGTTGCTTTTTATGGTTAATTTCATGGAATTTTTATTTTCTTGAATTTTGTAACTATAAATCAGATGGTTTCAAAATTTTTTCTGGTTCCTTTTATTGAATATCTCATAAGTATGAGTTTTCGCTACATCTTCTGATTGTTGTTTATCATCTCTTATACTATTATTTCATCCTAAAGCATGTTTTATAGAAAAATAAATGGTTCTCTAATCACGTGACTTTGGAAACTCTGGGTTGAAAAGCTAAATTTCTTTGCTGTAGGTCTTCTAAGACTTTTATGTGCTTTGTCACGTCAGGACTGAGGGAATGTTTTATGAGGTGCTTTTCAAATGCATTTAACTCCTAAACCTTGTGTCCTATGGACCACTTTGGGCTTATCAAAGACTTCACATAATTGAACTTATGTTCCCAACTGGAACATAAGTTGGGAAAGGTTGTTATTGCATATACAGAATCTCATTACTTCTATTTATTTTTCCCATTATACTCATCATTGAAAGAAAAAAAAAAAACTTGGCATTCAGAAGAAAACCTATACACTGGTCTTCCTCTTCATCCAGTTCCATGAGTGTACATTTCTTCCTCTTAGAGCACACACAGCGAGGCTGCTAATGTACCAAGCCTCTGAACATATTGCCAGTGTTTAGCAATTGTTCAGCCCCCATGGCTTTGCTGGAAGAAAGGTAGATCTTCTTCTACCCCCTTGGAATTCTGTTTGACAGGACAAAACAGAATTCAGTCCTCTGTGATTGCTATGGGCTAATGCTTGTCTCCTCAAATTCATCCATTGGCGCCCTCATCCCCAATGTGGTGAGATTAAGACACTGGCCTTTGGGAGGTAATTACAGGTGAGGTACAGGTGAGGCCATGAAGGTAGAATCCTCATGAAGGGATAGCACCCTTATAAGGAGAGGAAGAAACCAGAGCTCACATGTGATGCCTCTCTCTCTCTCTCTCTCTCCCTCCCACATACACACATGTGAAAATATAGCAAGAAGGCAGCCGGCTACAAACCAGGAACACTCTTCATCAGACATCAAATCTGCTGGCACCTTTATCTTGGACCTCCCAGCCGCCACAACTGTGAGAAATCAATGCTTGCTGTTTTAAATCGCCCAGTCTATGGTACTTTGTGATAGTACACCAAACTGACTAAGACAGTAATGCTGAGCTGTTTGTTTAACCAGAAGAGTGCGTGCAAAGCACAATCACAAGAGAGCAAAGTTCTCATTTCTTTCTTTCTATGAAGTTAAATTCACCCAGTCTGCAACACGCTATCATTGCCTGTCATCTTCCATCTGTACAACTTTTGCTGTGCTGGAAGCGGCTGTCCCACTTGGATGCAGAAAAGGAGGGGCCTACACACCGTTGCCAAGGGACAGCCCGAATCCCCTAAGTCATTCTACTTAGGAGGGCAGCGGCTGCCTGTTTCCTGGTGGCTGCATGTCCTGCCTCTTGAAGACAGAAACATACACTGAGCACAGGTCAAAGCACCCCCCCTCTTCCTCCATGACTGGCCCTGATCTGATGTGAAAGTAAAAATCTGCTCCAGCCACTTGTATGTCAGACCATCCACATTCACACTGAAGCCAAGAGACTATCTACCCAGAGTCTAACAAATCATCAATTGATAGACAGTTTCCAGAGCTGCTCTGATTCTGGCTTCTGTGTGCTCTTGAATAGAAAACAGGAGGATGCTGACTCAAATAATTCTTACCTAGCCACTACCTCCATCTAGAAGTATAGAATGGGACAAAATATAAATAGGAATAGATTTAATGTGGCAACTAATAAAATGAAAAAAAAATGGAATGGAAGACGTCATGAATTACAAAAAGGGAGCAATTTCACACCAACCTCCACATGACTTAACAACTTCCTACTTATTCATTTAATATCTGGAATTTATTATTATAAAGTTACATTCAAAAAAACAATAGTATGCATCATATATTTTATTGTGCTTTCCTGCAAATAGCTCAAAATATTCATACAGAGAGGTTTTCTTAAATAAATAAAACAAGGTAAGCAAAGCCAGAAAAGAGAATTAAGATGAATTAGTATGTAGTATTCACAGACAAGTGGAAGAATACTAAAGAATACTGCGGCTTCTAGAAATGCTAGCCATAGATTTTCAGTAAGAGATTTGCCCATGAGCCAATGCCCTACAAAAAAAATTCTTTGTCTATGCATCTATGTGTGTATGCATACGTACACACATAAACACAGATCTATGCACTACATAATAAAATGTTAATTTAACTTTATAGAGTATTTAAAACATTTGAAATATAATTTATCAGTAGTAATGTTAAGGAAGGGAAACATTAAGAAATGCCATAATTCACAAAAAAAGCCACTTGCTATTACAGGCAATGATATTTGCAATTAAGCTGGATACAACTAAATTATGACTTTAATTAAAAGGCATTTTCTAAGATGGCACCAACATGTTTAAAATTTAATATATTTCATATGAGATTATAAAAGTTATTAACATAAAAATTTCTTTCTGCAGCATGTGCACTTTTTAAAAAGCAAAACATCTTTAAAAATGCCCCCAGAATCCATTGCGTAATAAATTCAAGGAGCGATCTTTTATAACTATTTAATACTGGCCCCTACTTGGGAGGTACAACGGTATTTACACTCATGGTTAATAGTAATAGAACTGTTGACACACTCTGGTGGCCGCTGTGTCCACATTAATTTTAAGTGAAGAATGAATGGATGGCTCAGGGGACCAGTAACAAAACACACAGCCTTTTGCCAATGTGTCAGCAACAGATTAGAATGAGTCACCAGATCTCAAAAAGTTTGGGTGTAGTAATGGTGTCTCAGTGGTCAATGGAAGTGAGTTTGGTCACCCTGTCCCAGGCAGAGAGACAGAGGCCACAATACCAGAGATGTCCTTTTCCAATTTTGTCTACTCTACAAAAGTCTTATTACCTGGAAACAGCTAATCTGTCAAGGTGAGAAATAGTTTGTCTAAAATAAGTCTGAAGCACAGCAAATAGGATTATTTGTGATCTTGCGTGGTCCAGATTTCAGAGGTTTAAGAAAGTGACAATGGTCTTGCTTATCTTTGCTTCTGGTAGACTATAAGGTAAAGACGTAAGGGTTTGAGCCTCAACTGGCTTTACAAACTACACGGCAACTGTGGACATAGAGAAGAATGTACCGGAAGCAAAAAAAAAAAAAAAAAGTTTTTGTCTTCAGCCCAATGAGTTTATAATCTAGCTTGAGAAGCACATATTTACCTACAAAGAGTTACTCATAAATATAAATGAATCTTTGAATACGTAAGTTCAGTGTGAAGGATACACACAAGGTCAACATGAAAGGGTTTGCATCTTCCCTAAGGAAGCTGCTGTTGTTCTCATTACCTTTTGAATTACCATCAAAATCAATTTATAAGATATGCAGAAATATTTACAAAGTTATAGCACTTTGTATCCATGATATCACTCAGGTTAATGGTCCATATTATTCAGAAAGTTGCTCGAGATCATTCTGGCCACTTTCAAGTATCAAAGTTGCCCTCAGTGAACGAACACATAGTTGCCCCAGCTAAGGGCCTTTAACAAAGGTGATATTCTTTCTACAAGACACGTTTACCATCTATACAATACTTTAAGCAATGCCATTTTATTACCTTGAAGGGCGGGGAGCCTGGGTGGCTTAGTTGCTTAAGCCTCTGACTCTTGATCTCCACTCAGGGTTATGATCTTATGGTTCGTGAGTCCAAGCCCCACATTGGGCTCTGTGCTAACATTGCATAGCCTGCTTAAGATTCTCTCCTTCTCTCTCTCTCTCTGTCCCTCTCTCTCTTTCTCTCTCTCAAGGGGCGCCTGGGTGGCTTAGTTGGTTAAGCGTCCGACTTTCGCTTGGGTCATGATTTCGTGGTTGGTGGGTTCGAGCCCCTCGTCGGGCTCTGTGCTGACTGCCAGCTCAGATCCTGGAGCCTGTTTCAGAGTCTGTATCTCCCTCTCTCTCTGACCCTCCCCTGCTCACGCTGTCTTTCTCTCTCTCTCCTAGAAATAAATAAAAAATATTTAAAAAATAAAAATAAAAATAAAAAAATAAATTTTAAACATGTATTACTTCAAAGGGCAAAACATTTATTTGGTTCTTCATATTTCAGTATATTTACTTTAAAATGAAAATACATCCCAGGGTGCCTGGGTATTTTCAGCTCAGGTCATGATCTCCTGGTTCCTGAGTTCCAGCCCTACATCGGGCTCCACACTGACAGTGCAGAGCCTGCTTGGTGTATTCTCTCTCTCTCTCTCTTTCTCTTAAAATAAATAAATAGCACTTTAAATAAATAAAGTTAAAACATGTCCCTATAGAGGCCCATCTTATATTCTTAAGAAGAGACTTCATAGTAATCACAAAGTGTCATAAAACTCATGCATGTTCTATGGGGCCCACAAGTTCACTGTAATGGGATTTTATCATAGAAGCACTCTGCTCAAATTCAAAAACAAGTCAAAAAAGAGATAATGGCTACTTCTATGTCCACCACATGTCCATTGCCTCAAACATCTCTAAGCTTTCTTCCCTTGGTCTTCTCCTCTTTCTCCCTGTAAGCCATCTCCTCCTATATACCTCATCTTGACATCTTGACTAAAGTCACATTGACCCCCAACACTCAAGTCAGAGATATGAGAGTCATTCTAATTTTTCTGCATCCTGATTGTACCCCACTTCTGATCAACCACCAACTCCTGTCGGTTCCATCTTATAAATATTTCTTACCTCCATTTCCTACTCCTCATGTGCCATGCCTCTGCCCTGCTTCAGGCTGTCATCTGTGGAGATAGCAGGACTGTCGAATAAAGAACCCAGGAGTTGTTTCCTGAGTGTGTGGCAAGGGCCCACCGAGCCAGTTTCGCTATCACCCCCTACGCCCAGTGACAGGGACTGCACCTGAACACAACTTCCGACAGGTCCCATGGTTTCCTCACACTGAAAAGGAGCTACATTTTCCCACAGTGCCCAAAGCCCATATGTGCTGGGGTTTCCAAATAACCCTGCAAGTAGTTGATACCCAGACTCAGACTGCCTAGTACCAAAGCAAAGACTGCTGTTGCGAGCCTTCAACCATTCCCACCCTTGCCTCATAAGAAAAGGAGAGCAACAGAGGGCCCCGTGGTTTCTGGGGATATTCTGTGCCAGGGCAGAGCCTTGGTGTAACCGGCTGAGCTTGGCTCCCGTCGCCCCTCAGCAGGGGATGTTGATCAACTCTGCTGCTTTGCACCTGTGATTGCAAACAGCTGCAAGGGGTGCCACCGTGTTTGCCCTATCCCTCTTCCCCAGACTACCACCTGCAAAACTCATCCCTTCTCCATATTCTCCCGAAGGTCAGACAGGTCACTTTCTGTCTCAAATTTCCCTCTGTAGAACAAGGTCCAAGTTCCTCGCATGGTCTACAAGGCCCTAAACAGTCTAGCTCCAACTTTCCTCTCCAGGTTCATTTTCTGCCATTCCTTCTCTCCTCTTCTCCATCCCTGCTACACACACACACACACACACACACACACACACACACACAGAGCAGACATACAACTCCATTCACTTGCCTTGACAGGGATAATCATTCCCACACTGCTACCTGGTAACAAACAGTGGTCCAGAACACAAATGCTTCCTCCTCTGTGAAACCTTCTCATTCCGCCTAAGAGACTGGGTCCCTGCCTCCACTCCTCTCACTAGAGAGGTGTAGTATAACCTTCCTGAAGACGGGGTCCAGGGACTGTGTCTTGCCGCCTTTGCTGCCCTTCACCTAGCATAGGCCTGGCACGTGGTAGGCACTTGAACGTTTGATGAAGAAATCACAAAATGTATAAATAAATGATATCAACTTCTAAATGCATCTCCCTGAGTATTGGTGATGAGCTTTTTTGCCTCGTGTCCTCAATGTAGTCATTTTTCAACTATCTTCAATCTGTTATTGTTTGCTCTTTTTTTAAAAAATATTTTTATTTATTTCTAGACGAGAGAGAGAGAGACAGCGTGAGCAGGGGAGGGTCAGAGAGAGAGGGAGTCACAGACTGAAACAGGCTCCAGGCTCTGAGCTGGCAGTCAGCACAGAGCCCGACGCGGGGCTCGAACCCACGAACCGCGAGATCACGACCTAAGCGAAAGTCGGACGCTTAACCGACTACGCCACCCAGGCGCCCCTGTTATTGTTTGCTCTTAAAAAGGTTTCATTGACAATGAATCTGGAATTCCCTTTACAACTTTGGAAATTTTTAATATGCCAAGTTGCCTAAGGTAAAACTACAATATGCAATGCAGAATCACTTCTGAAAACATCACCTGGAGCTCAATTTTAGCCTTCAAAGTGTAGTTTCCTTAAAGCATACTTTAAACAGTAATATAAATGCTTACAGAACTCCAAACAGCAAATTAATATTAATGGTAGTAACAATAATAATTCCTTCTGAAGTACTTGATTGAAGGCAACAGAGAGCCCAACAAGTTGACATGCAATCAAAATTTTATATTTTTCATCAGAAAAACAATTCACCACCAATGACAAATAACAGTAGGGCTACTAAAACTACCTGTCATGCATTTAATGAAGACAGATTCTCTGTCTACCACATATAATATGTAATATCCAAAAGTGTGGCTGTAATTTATAGCTAATTAGTGCCTTGCTGTTAGGAGAAGTGTCATGGCTCTACCTCTCTTTCATATCTACTCAGACCTCATCAGAGCTGACAGCCATGCAAGGATCACAACAAACCAATTAGCTCCTACCCCAACCTTGGGCCACTGCTTTGAGCCCACCCAAGCATCAATAAATCATGCTTCTTCAGGAAGCTCTTCTCTGACAGCTGCAAGCCATTGCCACCCAAGGAATAAAGACAATACTTCTAAGAAAAACTCCTGTATGAAAGATAGAGATAGAAAAGGGGTATTATTTGCCTTCCTTTGGCAGCATTACAGTCAACAAAATTGAAGACCATCAATTCAAGCTGAATAAGGGGACAACTGTACTAGAAAATAAATCCATGACAGGTATATCTGACGATCCTTAGTGGTAATCAACAGTCAGCAGTTGGGTTGTTTGTTTGTTTGTTTGTGTGTGTGTTTCAATGTAGACGTATTGAAGACCTTTTTCTTTCCATTTTTCTCTTGGATAGCCCTCCTTCTGGCTAATAAGAAAATTTTCCTTTCCGAAGAATATAATGGTCTGCATTTACTTTGTCCTCCAGTGAACACACAGCAATCAGATAATTCATTTGAAAGACTAAATCGTTTGACTTCATTCAAAAAGAATCCATAATGATATGCTGGTTTCCAAGCAAGGCCTACAAAGCTTCCTAAATCCATACACAAGCGCTAGAGTATTCTCAGCACATAACAGCCAATATCCTTGTAATTTTGTTCTAAGCCTGTAAAGTTGTTTTGTTCCATAATATTCTACTTAGAAAGTGTTCAGAATAGTCACTGTAGCCTGGGCATTATTCAAAGATATAACTCAGGCAATTCTACTTTTAGTTTGTTTTCCTCATAGAAATATTCTTTTTCTCTATGTTTAATGCTAATCTAAAACATTTAATATAGGTTTTAGCTAAATAATGATTACCTAATTTTACATATAAATATTGGGAAAGCCAAATAAACAAACACAGAGGCATTTAAATAAGGAATTCTCTTACATCACTTATCATTAAGCATAGAGATTTCCAAAAGACTCATTTTTCTTCCTCTGAATAAATATTCTCATGGAACTCTTCAAATATTTATCTATAAGGATGTCCACTGCATCGTATTTCATAACAGCAAAATAACTAAAACTAATGAAATATACAAAATATGAAATAGATTACATGATAAAATACCCATTCAATGGATGATTACATGGTTTCTAAAAATACGATTTAGACAAATATTAAAGGACATGCAAAAAATATTCAAGGATACTGAAAGAATAAAAATAATGGAGCCTAGAACCATTATGTGTATGTGTGTATACACACACCCCTATATTTATACATATTTTTTCTATACAAGATGATCCCAATTTCTTTCCTGAATATGAGTGTGTGTGTGTGTTTACTTAATGAAATAAAGGTTAAGCACAGAAAAAACCTTGCCAGGAAAGCTATTTCAATATTAAAAATATTTCTTCAGAAGGTGATATTTTAGATTATGATATCTTAGATTATTTTAGATAATCTTTAGATTATTTAGATTGTTTTATAAAAATGTTTACATTGCTTCCATAATCGGAAAAAAGTTATTCTATCTAATAAAATATTCACTTACGTCACCTGGGTATATGTAGGTGTGCACGTCCAATCAAAATTCCTTGCACACATGGGCTCAGGGCCTGCTTCACCACTGCACCATGAACGCCATGCTGACTTCCAGCTCACTGAGCCAGGCAGCCACAGTAAGACACAATAAGCATTTACCGCAGGGTAAGAGGGATAAAAGAAGGCAAAATCTCTTCCCCCAAAAGGTTAATATCTAGTTGGCGAAACAGAGTACCTGCTTTAAAGGGGATAGTAACATACAATGGGCCTGGACAATACAGAGGTCAGAGCAAGCAAGGAGAGAAAAACTCTCATGTGACAAATGAGACGTCTAAATGGTCTTTAAGAAAGGATATTCTATAGCTTTGCAACATAAACTGAGAGACTGATTCATGAAAACAGAAGCATGCATATTAGCTCCTGTAACTATTTAGATAATTCTCAGGTCTTTCCTCCTTCCTAAGACAATGTAAAGTCAACATGTATTTGACTCTTAGCTGGAAAACTACAGTTGACCAAATTTTACATGTCATGGGGTTAACTAAATGCATCTGCATCCAGCATTTCAACTCATTTGCTGTCTACCAGGCAGACAAATGAAATGCAAAAAATGAAACTGTTCTGTGGAAAGACCAAATTTGACAACAGTATGGTTTCCACTCTTTGCTTATTATTTCCCTACATGGATAGACCCTTAGATAATGCAAAGTGAGAAAATGCAGCCAGACCTATTTAATTTTCATTTCATAGAGAGACTTCTATCCATAGATAGAAATTGTTAATTTCTATATTACTCTTGGGTCGTTCAGATTTAATTTTGGCACTTAATATGAAAATAAGAAATAAGGCAAATTTCAAATTAATTTGTCCACGTGCACACATCAGGTTCATGACTACAGACTTTCAAACCCATATTTAAATCACACAAAACAATGCCCATACCTGAAAGGGCGAAATCTCCTTTTTGGCTTTCACTTTCTCTGATTAGAAAGGCACCAGTCTGGTTTTTTGGGTATAATAGTTGTTTTTCTGCATCTGTTCTCTTGATTGATCCAAAGAACCACCTAAAAAGACAGATGTAAACTTTAATTAACCAATCAACCATCATTATTTAAGGAACAGGAAGTTTGGCAAAAAAGTATTCTAACATCAGAAATGTTTACTATTACTTACTGACAGTATCATGGGTATAAATGGTAGCCTTTGATACTTGAGATGATTTTTCTGAATGTCTGTAACCCTCACCAAGAGTCTTTTAAAAATTATAAAATAAGAATTTGGCTGATGCCTGCTACCACATCCCTTCTCACATCTGATTCTGTCTGAGAGATCATGTGTCTTCCTTCTGCCAAATCCAAAGCCACCCGGGTGGGCCCGCCATATTAGTCTGCTGGGTTCCATGCTCTACAATTACTCATCATCACCATCAAACTGTTTGCTGCCTCACCTAACACCTTCTATGTGTTAGGAAACAAACATTTCAATCAAAGGATTTATACATGTCACGTTAAAGTGTGAACAATTAAAAATGTAGTTTTCTGAACATTAATTCCCTCCCCCATCCATTACTACCTAACCCCACAATAATATGCAATGATTTTCCATGTTTTGGAGGAAGTTATCAAATATAAAGGAAATTTTCATTGTTGGAGAGATTATGTGAAAAATAGACTTCCACCTGTGAAGTATCTTCTTAGTGCCACCCCCACTTCTTATCTTTACCCTCTTATCCTGATCATTCCAGAAATATGAGAGTCAGATACTGAACACACAAGTGTGTGAATGTAACCAACCCTGGCAAAGAATTATGGATTTTAACATCAGAGCCAGTCTAAGATGTATATCAAGTCAGAAGACACCAAGGTGATAATAAGAGGAAGCTGAAAAAATATGCTTTTCACTGATGACCCCTTACTCTAGTGTTAAAAAGTTGATCTTTGTCATTTAACATTTTAGGTAAAACATTTATCTTTTCAGGTATCATCTTTTTTTTTTAATTTTTAAATGTTTATTTTTGAGAGAGAGAGAAGAGCACGATTGGGGAGGAGCAGAGAGAGAGAGACACACACATCCACACAGAATCCAAAGCAAGCTCCAGGCTCTGAGTTGTCAGCACAGGGCCGGATGAAGGGCTTAAATTCATGAACCATGAGATTATAACCTGAGCCGAAGTCAGACACCCAACGGACTAAGCCACCCAGGTGCCCCTTCAAGCATCATCTTTAAAAATGTAGACAGTCAGAGAAAATGTAGGCTTGAGGGAAGAAATACAGGCCTTGTGAGGAACTGCAGGCTGAGAGAGGATATACAGGCCAAATAAAATTGACTCCAGTTGGTTTGACAGGTCATGGATATTGGGGAGTATGAGTGCACTGAGGGTGACACAATTGGAGGGAAGAGGGGAAAGGAAGTTAAAACAGAGACTTTAAAATATAATCATTACCTTCTGACAAAGCCAAGGTATTTGTTTACCATTTTGCCAATCATCAAGTTGCTAATTACACAATATTACTTATACCAAGAGTAATGAACTCCTGGTAATTAATTATATAGGAGTGAGAACAATGCTAGAAATCTCCACGGTTTAAGACAACAAAGATCTGTTTTTCACACATCTACCTGTCTACCAAAGGTCACCTGGGGCTCTGCTCTGTGTCTATCTCTATGTCTGCCAGGGATTTCCATCTCTATGCTTCCATGATTGCTGAGGCGGGAGTAAAACATGTGGCAAATCACACACTGGTTCTGGAGCTTCTATTTAAAGCTTCTACGCAAGAATGAAGCCATTGCAAATAAGTCATATGTTCATGCCCAAATGCCAGGAGAGTGGGAAATGGTTTCCCAGAAGGCGAGAGAGCTGGAATTGTTTGGTAGACTACACTAATGACTGCCACACTGATTCAACAGCAGGGACCAAATTGATGTCCATAGACAATTGTTTATCTAGCTGAAATTATGGAAGGCATGGAAACATTCCAAGGGGATATGTGATGAATTCATAGAAAAATAAAAACCGCGTGCTTTCTCTGACTGCAGAAATAAGTCAATAGAATAATGGAACAGCAACAACAACAAAGAAAAAGCAACAAGAGCAACAAAAAACTCCAACAGCTCCAAACACACAAATTTAGAGATAAAAGAATGGAATATTCAATAACAAATGCCAGTACCACAGATAATCCATATGGAAAAAATTAATTGATGCTACCAACAGCATACAGCACAGTCCTACATAAAGACCTAATGTAAAAAGCAATCTTTAAAACTTTCTCAGGACGCCAGACTAAGGAAGGTTTCTTAGCTAAGATAAAAAGACACAAAACCTTAAGGAAAAGATTGATAATATATCTTACACTACAAAAACTTCAACAACAGCAAGATTACCATGAAATAAAATTAAAATACAAGCCACAGACCTGGAGAAAATATTTGCAAAGTATATAACCAATAATGGACATAGCGGTCAGATAACATAGAGACCTATAATCAATATTTAAAAAAGAGACGACACAGTAGAAAAATTAGCATAGCGTATAATTTACTGTTCACAGAAAAGGAAAATCCAATAATTAATAAGAATAAGAAAAGAAGCACATTCTCTATCTGTGCCAGTAATTAGGAATATTAGGAATATTAAATATTAAAACAATGAAATGTCATGCTTTTCAAGGTGGATGAAATTTAAAACTTTCACATTCAGGTATTGGGAAAAATGTGAAACAAGAACATTCACACAATACTGGATGCATTATCATCTGGTACAACTACTCCAGAGAGCAATTTGACAATATCTAATAAAGCTACTTATTTGTATACTGTTCAATTTCACTTCTAGATTATACACCATATGTGCTCAAGGAAATGAGTCGTAAGAGCTCTCACTGAAGAATTCTAGCACTGAAAAACTGGAAACAATCTAAATGTCCATTGTAAGGGTATAAACAAACTTGGTTATAGGTATAAGATAGAATACCATACAGCAATTAAAACAAGTAAATTGTTAGGAACAAAAGGGAGTTGAAGAATGATACATACTCTGATAATGCCATTTATATAAAGTTTAAGTGAACACATTAAAAACAGTACGTATTTTTATGGACAGTTGAATGCTTCATGAAAACTAATAGTTAATAAGTAACAGCATTTTTTACTCCATTTCCAGAAATGGCAAAGTTTCTTCACACAAATATTTTAAGCACATTAGCAACATGGGTCAAATATACTGATCAGCCCCTATGCGTTTTCCTGATTCTGAGAACATTGATTGTGGCATCAACAGTAACACATTTAAGGGGGCCTGGGTGGCTCAGTCGGTTAAGCATCTGACTTTGGCTCAGGTCACGATCTCACAGTTTGTGGGTTCGAGCCCCGCATTGGGCTCTGTGCTGACAGCTAGCTCAGAGCCGGGAGCCTGCTTCAGATTCTGTGACTCCCTCTCTTTCTGACCCTCCCCTGCTCACACTGTCTCTCTCTCTCTCTCAGAAATAAATAAAACATTTAAAAAAATTAAAAACAAAAACATTAAAATGCTTGCTTTAAATGTAAATATTTAAACCTTTAAAAGAATTATAAATTATCAGATTAAATTCTTAGAAGTATGATTATATCTCATTATTCTTCAGAATAAATATTCCATTATATTTTTATATACATACATTTGTATTTTGGATAATCAATTCTGTAAATGATGTATTTTCTCTGCCCAATATATGTATAAGCAAGCAGTTTTTGTAAATCAAACAAATATAGTTATTTCACAAATAACAAATATAGTAATTTCACAACATTTGTAGAAAGGAGCTCTGCAATAATTTTTTTTTTTAAATCCTTTTCTGTGTCACCAATTTTAGATTCGTGAATAATAGTTGGGTACACTCATTTTACAAGGCAAATCACACCAGTATTGAATCCATAGTAACAACGAAATGGATGTAAATATTTGATCGGATGCATCAGCTCACGTAATACCTGGAATTTTACTTGGCTGAGCTACCATCAGGAAGTGGCTATAAATGGAAAAAATTGTTTTCTGGATGTAGTGGCATTACAATGCCATCTTTCATACTCAGTGGTGACGCAACCACTATGAATCGTAAGAGCATGTGCTGTGGTAGAGACTAACAGGAAAACGGTAGTTCTTCCCACTCTCCGAACATGGGAAAATTGTTCCTCAGTTTGTGGTTTGAGCGCATGGCAGACTGTCATTCTCCTCCGCTCTGCCCGTTAGAGCCCCTGCTGGCTCCCTTCTGGAAGGTCATGCACACCCCAGGCCTGGGGCTCCGCCACAGCCACTTTCAGTGCTGTCTCTCAGCTATAGTTCTTGTGTGCAGTAAACAGCGAGTGCGGAGAAGGGATCAGGATATCCTAGGACGGCTCCAGGAAGAGTCTTACAAATCAGTGATCCTGCAAGTGTGGCCCCTAGATTCGGATCATCAGCATGCAAACTTGTTAGAAAAGGAAATTTGCAGGCATGTCCCATAGCTACAGATTCAGAGACTGTGGGGTGTTGCCCAGCAGTCTGGGTTTTAATAAGTCCCCATGTGCATCTGATGCACAGTAAAATTTGAGAACTACTGAGTTATAGGAATAGCAAAAAAAAATTAAAATTTATATGAGACAGATGAGAATAATAAGTTAGAGTTTGGTGTTTACATGCGAAAATTTATCCAATAAAATGACACTACACACGCACACACATTTTCTTGATCTTTAATGAAACTAATCTTTATCGCTATGCTGTACTTGCCATGAAAGAGATGTTGATTAAGAATAACCAAAAAGGGGAAGGAAATGCTTCAATGAGATGAAAATGGAGCAAAAAGCATAATGTCTATGTTGAATGAAAGGAGTATGTGATTGACGTCGAAGGTTTATGTTGTAAACATTTATCCAACGTCTACTGTGTGTGAATTCTGTAGCACAGACACAGAAAGATCTGGAAGACATATTACTGGGTGAAAAAGGGTAAATTGAAGAGTAATCTAAATATTAGTTTTATTTATATCTTTAAAACCAAGAAGCCAAAAAAACCTGTGCTTACTGCTCTGGAGATTAGTGAAAGATAACCAAAATGATGGCAAAAAAAAAAAAACCACTTTACTTTTTACTCTTCATACTTCCCCATAATTTGGATATTTACAGTAAAATGTCGTTTTATATTATTTTGTAATTCACTTAAAAATGTAAGGAAGTCCATCAGGAACTTGCTATAAAAATCTATATACTATGAAATATCTGAAACAGAAACTTTGGCAGTTAGAATTGATAGAAGAAAACTCTCAAAGGGACAGGTGCTTATGGATGAACAGAGACAAAAACTGAAGAGCAAACATGACCCCAGGGTTTCAAATTTCAAAGAACAATGTGCCCAGCAACACATTAAAGGCACAGGACATGAATGATTAAGAGCTTCAGCATCTCATTGGGAAAGTTAACTTCTCTATGCCTGGATTTCGTCATTCGTTAGCGAGAATAAGAACTGCCTTGTAGGTTTGTTTGGAAAGTAAGAAAAATGATTTTCATAGAGTGCTTGATGCCTGGATGCATTCTTGATGCCTGGATGCTCAGTAAACAGCACCTGCTTTAAGAAAACTAATTTAAGGGAAAAATTATTATTTGGTTTTAGACATGTCAGGTTTGAGGTCATGATAAACGTGAGTAAATAGGGGAACGTGATTTCACTTCTCTAGATGTGTCCGAATTGGAAGTTTCCTCCCAAGCGGTTTTCCGTCCAGCCTGTCCTTTCTAGACCACAACATGCTGCCACCAGGCGGCAGCAGGCCAATTTACGAATTCAAAAAGGCTAAAGCTATAGTGCGATAACCGGAGGTTCTTTATTTTACAAAAAAAAAGAAATGACAAAATTAGGCTTAAAAAACAGAATTTATGCATGGTTACCTAATATCAACATTTAAATAATACAAATATCAGTCAAAATGTAAGGAAAGCAACATGTAAAGAGGTGTGATGCCTCCATTAATATTTCTTCATTTCCTCTATTGGTCTTATTCTGCCCACGCTGCTGCCTCAGGGACTGGCACCAAGTAGGTGCCAAGCGCACTCATAATTCCAAAGGGTGATAGGTTCCTCCTACATTTTTTTAAGTAAGCTCTACGTCCAGTGTGGGGCATGAGATCATGAACCCCGAGGTCCACAGTCACATGCTCTGCGAACTCAGCCAGTCAGGCACCACTCTTCCTATATTTTTAAAAAGAGAAAACCTATTCCCAATAACTGCTGGCTAACATTTACAAAACTTAACATAGAATTTCTTTTCCCAGTGTCTCCTTACAGCCAAGACAGCTGGCCTTACCCCACAGTAAACAGGCCCTGAAAAAAGCACATTTCTAAAACCAGCCCCAGAATAATACTGGATCCTTCCCGCAACCGCAGAAAGGAAAATGGGTAGATCAACTTGCTTATCCCCCATGAGGGAAGAAAGTAACCTGGGATGAGTGCCCAGGTGGGAACTCAGGGTGAGGTCTGTCTTTACCGTTTTCATCACAGTTCCACATGGGACAATGGATAGAACCACCGATCTTCTTCACCAGTGTGGCTTGGGAGACATCAGGGACACTAACAGTTCTGCAAAACACCTACTGTTTGCAGGGTACGCTCATAATCACATGCAGTCATTTATCGTGTCTAAAAGTAAGGCTTGGTCTCACGGTCCCTTGAGCTATGACAGTTCTATAGGATTCACCTGCATCTACCTGGGTTTCAGAAGCACAGCCGGGACAGCCTCTGTGTAGTTCCTTCCTCCCCAGGTAGTCATGTCCCTCCCTTTCTACAAAGTGTCCTTGGGCTCAGCATCCCCACCCCCACGGTGGCTCACAGCAGTGAGCCCTGACACTCTCTTCCCACTCGCAGAGCATGTTAAGGGAAAGAAAAAAAAAAAATGCTTATATGTGTTTTGTTATTCCTTCCTTCCTTTCCATTCCCCTCATCACAACCTTTGTCCAATTTGTCATCACCACTTAGATTACGGCAATATTTTACTATTTGTTCTCTTTAATATTAACAGCTTTCATTTATTGATCACGTACAAGGAGCCAAGAACTGCTGCTCCAGTGTTGCATGCATTATCTCACACTCTTCCCCCTTGCTCATGCCTCCACCACTAGATTAATCATTTGGTAACAGGACCTGGTACATCTCACCAATGCACACACATTAATAAGTTGTGGGAGGAGGGAGGGCTGGGTGGCTTAGTTGGTTGAGTGTCTGACTTTGGCTCAGGTCATGATCTCACAGTTTGTGGGTCTGAGCCCTGTATCGGGCTCCACACTCACGGTGCAGAGCCTGCTTGGGGTTCCCTCTCCCTCCTTCTCTCTTTATGCCCCTCCCCAACTTGCACATGCTCGTGTGCTCTCTCTCTCTCCCAATCTCTCTCAAAATAAATAAATTTAAAAAATAAATTAGTGTTCCTTTTGCTTCTGGAATAAAACCCTTACTGGTTTGGAATTTCAGTGTGTCACCTGGACACCAGCCATTTCCTGAACAGTACCTTCCCACCATCAACTCTCTACCTCTAGCTAAACTTCTATGCTTATGGTTATTTGTACTGGCATCAGTTACATTTGCCTGCCCAACATCTCCATAGGATTCATGGACTGCCCTTCTGGTGGTTTTGCACATAATATACAAAAGCTAGAGCTGCTTTTTTTTTTTTTTTTTTTTTTTTAAATTATTCTGTGTTCCCTTGAGGCTGCAGACCTCCCGGGTACAAAGCCTAACTGAGAACACCACACATGCCTTTTAGAACAGTTAAATAAATGCTTGTTGATGAAACAATTAATACATTGTCCCTCGATGTGGGAATTTTATGGGTCTTTCGATTTATACTGAATATCGAACTAGATAAAGCCTGTGTTTTCATGTAATCTTTTATTTATGCTTACCACATAGTTTGGAGTGTTAAGCGCTTAGGGGAGAAGAAGCCTTATCTGCTCTGGGCCAGATTCGAATGTTAATTGGCCACAGACCACAGATTCCAATCTGATCACAGTCTTTGCCAGAAGAAAACAGTTGCCTATGAACCTAAAGATCAAAAACCAAGCTGATTTTTCTGTCCTCCAGAACACCAGCATATCAGGGCTAAACTCACGTAAAGAATGCGTGACAAAGTGATAACGTCGCCTCCAGTATCTGAGGTAGGGCTTGCAGTCACGTGGAAACCAGGAATCTCCTTGCTTGGATCAGATGATAAAGCTTCATTGCTGTTGCTGTTGTTCATCTGTATACATTATCATGAAAGGGGAATTTTGAAGGAACTCTTTAGAGAAGAAGTAAGATGAACTAGTTGGTACTTTCACCCCTGGGGAAGGTGTAGTGCTATTGTTTGTATAGATATGATTATAACCTGAATCCACTTCCCATATCAAGTAATCAAAAGCTTTCGATATCTCACTTGAAGTTTTATGAAGAACATAACAAAGTTCAAATAGAGATTCAATCTCAAGGTACTGCTTTGGTTTCACAACCATCTTCTATCTGCGTGAAAGGAAATGGAAGCTAACATTGATTTCTCCTTTAAAATAAAAAACAAAGTGTGGGCATATATAATGACATTTCCAATCCCATCAAGCCTAAAATATAAGTGAAAATTTTAACCTGTCTGCTTTGTTTTTGTACAACATTTGTGATAGTTTGTCCTAGAAACTAGAGAAATATGGATTAGAGTTAAAAGACATGAATCATGGGGTGCCTGGGTGGCTCAGTTGGTTAAGCTCTTGACTCTTGATTTTGGTTCTGGTCATGATCTCCTGGTTGTGAGTCCAAGCCCCGTGTCAGGCTCCATGCTGACAGCACAGAGCCTGCTTGGGATTTCTCTCTCTCTCTCTCTCTCTTTGCCTCTCTCTCTCTCTCTCTCTCTCTCTGTGTGTGTGTCTCTCTCTCAAAACAAATAAATAAACCTTTATAAAATGCATTAATCATTAAGAAGTTTCCATCTTTGTCACAGCCAAAGAAAGTAAATGCAATTGAATTTATAATGCCTGGGAAAATGCCTTACTTCACAAAACACCACAAATGTTTACTCCAACTCTTTATTTGAATAAGTGTTTGGGTAGTAGCATGACTTTTGAACAGTTGTTGTTACAGGGAGGACTAATTTCAGAGGTGACTGCTCCACTTAGTTTCCTACTCAAAAAAACCCCACTAGTTATCTCCTCTCATAAAACACTTCCTTTCTCGCTTCCAAGATGAAAAAATGAAAAGAACTTCTTAATTCACTTAACTTTAAATAACTTAATTCCCAGTGTCATGAATGATATTATCTCATCCCACTTCATTTAAAGCACTGGGTATTCTTGACAGATCTACACAATATGGGGCACCTGGCTGGCTCAGATGTACAGCATGTGACTCTTGGTCTCAGGGTTGTGATTTCAAGCCCCACATTGGGCATAGAGCTTATTTTAAAAAATAAAAAATAAAGATCTATAAAATAACTTGTTCTTTGGGATTTTTCATAGAATAAACAAGACCCACGGTCGAGTCTAACGACTTAATGGTCTATTTGTGTACACTGTTCAAGATGACACACTTTATGTCATCATGTACTTTTATTAAATCTTTTATCCCAAATAAGATAGTAAGCATATTGAAGGTATCTTAACTTTCTTATTTCCCTACAAATTCATATTAATATCATTTTCTAAATACTTCATATGCTAATATATCATTAACACTCATTTCATACTAACTATACAGAGAAGAGACGAAGGACCATAAGAACCAAAAAAGGGCAAATTTCTTTTCCTTTGAAAATTTTACAGTGTCAAGGGAGGGATAAAAGATCATTTCAACTGAGTAATAAATAAAAAAGAAAGTGACAAAAACAGAAGTATTTAATTGCTAAGGGAACTGCCATCCAAGAAATAAACAACCAGCAGTGTGTCAACAATAGAAAGCATCTTAAAGAAAAGAAGAATTCGGAAGAGATGAGAAATCCAAAGAAATGAAGGACAAGGGCATATCACAGGTGAAGAACCAGCAACATGTTGGTCAGCAGACTGGTTTGAAGGGCAGTGAGGGGGGAAGAGGGTCCATTAAATGAAGAAAAAACAGAACCAGTTCTTTAATGTTTGTAAGTAATTCCACACAGAAACTACCAATTCTATATGAGAATTAGATCTTCGGCAAATATTCAAAAAGTGCATTAGGAGAATAAGATATTCCATTGAAGATTTAACACAGTGAAGAATTTTGAGTTCTGGTCACACCTGCAAAACTGACAGGAAAATCCGACTTCTTCTTTAAAAATTGTTTAATGAACAAATTTAAGAGGTAAAAATGTGGAAGGTGAGGAAGGTGAGAGCAAGAAAGAATTATTCTACAGGAAGAACACAAGAGAAGTGACCAGAATTTTAGAGCTAGAAAGAAACACTTATGAGGGTTCCTGGGTAAGCCTCTGAAACTTATTGTAAATGTGTTTTACTGAGCATATGCATTCTCTGGGGAAGAGTCCGGTGTTTCATTAAATTCTCAATGATGCCTGTGACAGAAACTACGCATCTCCTTCAATAAGGCTAAGTGGTTTTTTTTCTGGTTCACAAAAGAGCTGGTAACAAAGCTGTAACCACAACCTATCACCATAAAACTCCTTCAGTTATTCATTTTTCATTCAACGATTATTTATTGAGCACTTACTATGTGCCAGGCACAGTGCCAGTTAGTAGAAATATAGCACTGAATGGAACCAACAGTAAGTCCTCTTTTTATGCAGCTCAGATACTAATGGGGAAAGACAGACAATGAATTAAAAACATGAATAAATATACAGTGTGTTTGAAGGTGATAAGTGCAAAAGAGAAAGAAAATGAAGCAAAGTAAGAAGAAAAGAGACTATATTTTTAAAATCACTCTTAGTCAGCAGCAATATGTGGTGGAGGGAATTCCAGAGGGTTTTATGTGTGTTCCTAAAGTCAAGGTAATCAGAATAAATTCAGCTGTGGAGAAAAATTGGATAGAATCTCTGAAAGGAGTAGGCAAGTGAGGATTGTAATCCACTCTAGGATTGAGACAATATTCAGATTTCTCAACTGCAGCCTGGCCAATATCTATTAGCATTTTTTTCTAGGTAAGAGATAAACAATATCCATCAATTTCACTGATTATCACTGATGTGCATGGAAATGCAAAACACCAGAAGCTACAAGTATCCTCCAAGGGTCTCCTTGGGCATTATGGCTCCTTAGCCAAAGAAAAGTGAGCAATTTGCTTAACAGGAAGAGCATCTTTTTCTGAAAAATAACTATATATAGAACAGAAATAATATTTTGACTATAAAGGAAGAGTTGAGGTAGGATTTCTCTACAGATATCTCTTAATCCATATAAAAACCCAAACTGTTTAAATGAAATTGTCTTCCACATTTGGCAAACATACAATGAAAAACAAAATCTGTTTTCTTAACCCATACAAGGCAAGAGACACACACATAAACGTGAATGAGGATGTATGGGTGGGTGGGTGTGTGCACGCGCCCATACGCGCACACGCACGTACAGCTACCATCATAGATTGGCACTAGTTGCACTGACTTTGTAAGGGTTTAAATGAAGCTGGCGTACCAAGACAGGCAAGAGGTGAGACAGAGTCCACAAAGATCAGAATGGGCAGGCACATTCTCTTTTCCTTTCCTTTTCTTTTTAATAATTTGATCCTGTGCACCCAGCTACCAACTAAATATTGCTATCATTAATAATTACCAATAGTAACGCCCGCATTAATAACTGAAGGTTGTTTATAAGCCACATAAATGTCGCCCACTGGACTTAGAAGTGGTAGAAGCTGAACATATCCTCAAAGCAACTTGTTCTTAACAAAAGGAAAGCCAGAACTGGTGCCAGAAAATACACCTTTTGTTTTCAGTGTCAACAAGCTATTTGTCAGGAAACAAAAGGAAAGCTCTTCCAGCCCTGGTGGATTTTTCTGAAACCTAAAAATTAGTTTCCAGTTTGTTTTTGCTTAAAATTAGAGGAAAGGGCAGTTGCCCAAGTACATTACAGCCCCACTCCTCAGAAATGCGCTGGAGAAAGGCTGCCTGAGAGGAAGGAAGGAGTCCCTCCCTTCCACTAACCCCATCACTTCTCAACCTCCTCTAGGGCCTGTTTCTCAAACTCTACTTTGCTAAGAAAGTGCAGGAAGAGCTTGTATGAGGCACATGCTCCCAGGTCTGTGGTGGAGCTCTGGCTACTGCAGGTTCCCAAGTGCCTAAGAATTCTCTGGGAATCCAGTACTGCATTTTGAAAAGCACAGCTGTTTTTTGAAAGACTTTCTCTCATGTCTGCCATCACGCACTCAAAACCTTTGTTCTCTCTGGTCCATTCTGCCCCATACTGGACCCCACTGTCTAATTTTCAACCCAACCAAAATATTACACGTTCAGTTGTAATATTATTTACACAGTCCAAACTGGTAAAATTTGTGAAGAACAAAGTTTTAACTACAACCTAGAGTGGAAAGCAAGTTCAAATACATCAGAACTCTCTGTTGCTAGAAATTTAAGATCACTTTCCCTGAAGAGGGAACTTCCCAAAACCTTCTTTTTCCTCAGGTCCAGAGTTCCTGCCAGGTTTCCAAGGCCCATCTTGCCTTCCTCTCTCCTCTGCACCAGGCTTTTACAACAAAATAGCCCTAGTTTTATATGCAAAGCAACTGAGTTTCTTATTCCGCATCGACTCCAAACTAGCATTCTGGGCCTCCTTCTGTGTATATATTCTAAGAGACATTAAATTATTCTGCTCCATGAAGGCGCATCCACTCCAGGTCCATCCACTCCAGGCCCTGATTCTCAACAGCACAAACAACCAGAGTTTTGAAAATAAAATTTTCTAACGGGCACCCTCCTACACTGTTGGTGGGAATGTAAACTGGTACAGCCCCTCTGGAAAACAGTGTGGAGGTTCCCCAGAAAACTAACAATAGAACTCCCCTATGACCCAGCAATAGCACTGCTAAGAATTTACCCAAGGGACACAGAAATGCTGAGGCATAGGAGCACATGTACCCCAATGTTCATAGCAACACTCTCAACAATAGCCAAAACATGGAAAGAGCCTAAGTGTCCATCAACTAACGAATGGATCAAGAAGATGTGGTTTATCTATACAATGGAATACTACATGGCAATGAGAGAGAATGAAATCTGGCCATGTGTAGCAACATGGATGGGACTTGAGGGTGTTATGCTGAGCGAAATAAGTCAGGCAGAAAAGGACAGATACCATATGTTTGCACATATAGGTGGTTTAGGAGGAACTTAATGGAGGACCATGGGGGAGAAGAAGGGGAAAAA
This sequence comes from Proteles cristata cristata, assembly GCA_017311185.1. Lineage (NCBI taxonomy): Eukaryota > Metazoa > Chordata > Mammalia > Carnivora > Hyaenidae > Proteles > Proteles cristata. The sequence goes on along the minus strand of JAESUZ010005128.1, from coordinate 671,794 downwards.
TAGTTGGGGAGAGGGAGGGAGGCAAACCATGAGAGACTCTTGAATGCTGAAGCAAACTGAGGGCTGATGGGAGTGGGGGAGAGGGAAAGGTGGGTGATGGGCATGGAGGAGGGCACTTGTGGGGATGAGCACTGGGTGTTATATGGAAACCAACTTACAATAAACTATTAAAAAAACAAGAAAAGAAAATTTTCTTTAACAAATTAAATTCCTAGGCCGAGCACCTCTCACACCATTCCCCACAGCAGAAGGTAGCAAGAGAATTATGCATATTCTTGCTGTCAAGAACAAGTACACATCTGAGAATAAGAATGAAGGGGCAAACAGTTGGGTTTTCTTTTCAGTTATATTTATGTTTTAAGGAATGCAGTTTTATTAAAATTATGAATTTCTTGAACTAGGTTGAACTATTTGCTCTCTCAAAGTGCCTTTGCAAGAGAATAAACTCTAATGATATACAAGGCAAATATCACTTGTAAATAGCACATACACAATTTGTATGCAAGTTTGCGTTCAGAGAAACTGAAGAAAGTCCTGCCCAGATGGCCATCTTACTAATTAGCAAATTGCAATTAAGTAAGGTTTTGTTCCATAATTTTGGAGATATAAAAAATTATCCAGGTACAAAAGCACAAAGCACTATGCTAATTTCTTTGCTTGGGATTGAAGAAATGTCTCTTAAAGAAAGAACTCAGTGAAATACACAGGGTACAGTAAATTCTGCCTTGTCAAGTTGTGACCCAGAGAAGAGATTTTTCTAAACCTTTTAGATCTGAAAAGTCTGCTTTTGGAATGAGAGCACAGGACAAGAACACCCTAAAGCCTTGGAATTAGGACCCCCAAGTAGGCCTGAGAAGCAGGTTTTCCTAAGAATGAGTGATGTCAGATTCATTACAAAATTTGAGTCCCACGTTGAGTTCTGTGCTGACAGCTCAGAGCCTGGAGCCTGCTTCCGATTCTGTGTCTCCCTCTCTCAGCCCCTCCCTCTCTAGCATTCTCTCTCTCTCTTTCCCTCTCTCTCTCTCAAGGATAAACATAAACATTAAACCAAAAGTCTTGTGCCAGGAAATCCTTGTCTGCAAAACAGTTGAGACAAGCACCCTGTTCCTTTCCTTCACATCCGTTTCCTTGGTTTCCTATTTTGGGTATTATTTGATTAATTCTTACCTTCCCACTATATTTGTAAGCTCCAAGAAAGCAAAACATTTTTTTTCCTCATTACCACAATTCTCAGAGTCTAGCACAGTACCTGGTATTCAATATGTTCTCAACACATACCTTGAAATGAATACATGAATAAGTGAACAAATGATAGCTTGGGGATGTGAGTCTTAATCGTTTAGGCTGACCAAAAAGCTTCAAACAATAGGACAAGAATGTAAGGATTGAAACAGAGAGAAAATGAATAAGTCAGATTTTATACGTCATGAATATACTCAGAGCCAGTTAAATGATCACAGTCCCATAAGGAAGGTGACAATAATAACAACCGCATTGAGAATAACATTTGGATTCCACTTTATAACTCACAGCCTCATCGTCTACATTACGGCACTCATGTCCCTGGCAAATCTTAAGGCAATCAGAGCAGGCGCTTCAATCTCTCCATTCTGTGGCATTAGAAACTAGAGCTGAGAGAACAGAATCAGCAGTGCCAGTGTGCAAATGTGCAAAGCAGTTACCTGTGACCTCTCTAAAATGACGCAGACTATGCAGTGGGAAGTATGGGCTTGTCCTCACATCATAATTCCACTCCACAGAGTGGGTCAGAAATATAAAGGCACCATTGCAAAAAGAAGAACACCAGGGTGAAGACATTATGAATAGGTATGAAAATAGTTTCACCTAAATGCCCCACAATGTGTATTTAATAAAAAAATAAGATTCGGAGGGCATACCTCTTTCACTGTGAGTAGATAAACCCTCTTTTATAATATCTCTCAGACAGAATGCTAAACAGAGTAAACCATTGGTTTGCACTAGTGTAACAAGTTTACTAGTGTAAAAGTGCTTTTTTCATGAAAATAGACTGTGCATGATTAAAGTTTATATTAAAATTGGGAAAATACACAGTATAAAAAGAAAAAACCACAAGTCAAAAAATAGAAGCTACCTATCACTACTATATGTCATTTTGATGTCAGACAACTGAAGAAATGTATTTTAAAAGAAATGTGAGGGAATGTTTCATAATCTACATTTGGATCAATATGTCAATGGTGCAGACAGACATTCACATATAATGTCTGATAAGACAGAAACTATAAAAAAGAAAAGGGCCTATGCAGTGTAATTGTTTGAAATACATAACTATACTTCTACCTCCACGTTTAAGTGCTAAAGGCTTTCCTCGGCCTCATGATTTCTCTATGCTGACTCAATCTTCATGCCCCTTATATGTAATTAATTGAGACTAAATATACAACAATGGCATTTAAGTCTTTAAAAACTCCCTTGGTACTGAAACTATAATTGCAAAATCTGTATGCAATAATGCAAATCTTTCTATTGCTTTTCAAAACCACACCAGATATTCTCTTTAAAAGGATAGGAAAAAAAAAAAAAAAAAGAACAAGCTAAACCTAAAAGACATGAAGAAAACAAATAATAAAAACAAAAAATAGAAAAATTACAAAAGGACAAAAATTGATTTTTTGAAAAGATTAATAAGAGGTATAAGCCTCTAGCAACATTATTCGAGGAAAAAAGTGATCAATATCTTCAGTTAAAGAGGGGACCATCACAGATTCTCACAGACATTAAAGTAACAAGAAAGGAATGTTGTTAAAAACTATACGCCAATAATTTTGACAGCTTGGATGAAATAGACATGTCCCTTGATAAATGCATCTTACACAAGCTAACTCAAGGAGAAACAGAAAATCTTAATAACCTTAAAGAAAGTTTGTTGAAGAAATTGTATCCACAACTTAAAACTTTCCCACAAAGAAAACTCGACATCTCTAGTGCTTCATAGATGAATTCTACCAAATTTTAAGGAAAAAATAATATCAATCTTATACCCAAGCTCTTTCAGAAAATTCAAGAAAAAGAATGTATTTCAATTTACGTTATTACGCCAGACTTACCCTGGTATCAAAAGCAAAGACGTTTCATGAAAACTACAGATAAATATCTCTCATGAACACAGATACAAAAGTTCTTAAAATACATTAGAAAATCAAATCTAAGAATCCATAAAATAAAAAATATATCCCAACCAAATAGAGTTTATCCTAGGAAGAAAGTTGATTTATATTTAAAAATCAATGTAATTGACCATGTTAATAGACTAAAAATAAAAACTACATAATCAAATTAATAGATGCAAAAAATGCTCTTGAAAAAGTCAACATTTGTTATTAAAAGCAAAAACACTTAGCAAATTTGTAATAGAAGAAAACCTCAACCTGAAAGAGCACAACAATGAAAAACCTTCACCCAAGGTCCCACTTAGAGGCAAAATAAAAACAGAACAAAGATGCTAGCAGTCATATATCTTAAAGGAGACAAAGTTTGCTTTTAGACAAAGTTTGCATTTCATGCTACTATCTACTAAACTATCTACAAAAGCAGAAAGCCAGCAATTCTCAGAAGAATGTAATAAAATTGAGGACAACAATGTCCTCCACACAACCAAAAATCAGCAGTATCGCAAAGAAACAGAGAGGTACGATCCATACCCAAGAAAAAAGTGCAGTCAATAGTAACTCCAAGTAGACCCAGATGTTGGATTTTTTAAATGGGCAAAAAACTTGAGCAAACACTTCATAAAAGGAGACTTCGGTTTGGCTAATATGCACAGGAAAAAGGGTTGAACATCATCAGTCAGTAAGGAAAGGCAAATTAAAATTAAACTGAGATATAGCATACCTAGGAGAATGGCTAAAATAAAAAAGTCTGAGAATATTAAGAATTGACAAGCTATGAAGCTTCTCTTGTATGTTGTTGTAGGAGTGTAAAATAGCCCAAACCCTTTGGAGAACTATATGGCCGTATTTTATACAGTTAAACACACATTAACCCTATGACACAATTCCATTCTCAGGTAATTGCTTAAGAAAAATGAACACATATGTCCACAAATAGACTCACACAGAAATGTTGATGGCAGTTTTACTCATAATGGGCAAAAACACCAAACAACCCAATTGCCTATCAAGAAGATGAAAAAACAAATTTTGGTATGGTTATACGATAAACTAGTGCTCAACAATAAAAGTCAAACTAATGATACACTCAACAACATGGCTGAATCCCAAAACCATTACGTTGAGCAAAAGTAGCAAGACACAGAAAAGTAAATGTTGTAAAATTGCATTTATGTGAAGTGTCAGAACAGGCAAAACTACAGTCCAGAGGCAGGGAGATGGGGAGTACCTAGAAAGGGACTATGAAGGAACTTTCTGAGGTGATGGAATGTTCTACACCTTAATTGCCATGCATAGATATTTACCTAACTTAAAAATGTAAGCTTAAGATCTGTGCATTTTACAGTATGTAACCATACGTCATAAAATTAATTTTTTAAAAACGATATTATGTGGCTTTTATAACCCGACTATTTCCTTAATTAGACTTGAAAATAACTAGGTTGGCATTTGCAAATAAGATTCAATTGGAAGATATAACTTCAGAAATCTTCCTTTCATAAAGTTTGTGTCTGTGCTGTCAGGGGACACCTGAAAATGTCCCCCATTTCTTCCCCCCTTATTAGACTGCTCCATTTGAATATAAATGCCTTGGCTCTTGCTTCCTTGAGGTACTATTCTCACTTAAGGAGTGGGTGTGGAAGAGTGAGTCACCTGGAGATATGAATATCTGCTTCCCTGGTAAGATATTTGCCTCTTTAGAAAGATCTTCTGGAGACAGAACTTTAACTGGAAGGACAGCAAAAATTTTACAGGAAAAATTGAAGTTAGTGAAGCCCCGGAACATCTGTCAAATACCACACAGACTGCCACTGCTTCTTTTTTTAAAAAGATATAAATCGACACAGTCTTCAGAGGATTAGCTAAGGCTCAAAGCCTGGAGTGGAGAATGTGAATATCTAATCTGCAATATATTATGTAAATTTAAGCTTCTGATTAGCTAGTTTTGTAGAAAGGAAATACAAAGACTGAGAAGTAAACAATAAACAAAAGTGGGTTTCTTTTTACTTTTATTAGACAAAATGACTATAAACTTCATATTAAAATCCATATATAGAGGCGCCTGGAAGACTCCGTTGGCTAAGCATCGAACTCGTGTTTTCAGCTCAGATCATCGTCTCTGGTTTGTAAGTTTGAGTCCCTCATCTGGCTCTGTGCTGACAGTGTGGAGCCTGCTTGGGATTTTCTCTCTCTCTCTCTCTCTCTCTCTCTCACTCTCCCTCTCCCTCTGCCCCTCCCCTGCCCACATGTTCTCTCAAAATAAATAAATAAAGTTTTTAAAAAAATCTATATATAGAATCTATGCTTTATTTAACTGTAAAAAAGTTATTTATTTTAAATTTCAGTTCTAAAAGGAAACTCCTACCACTACTTAGCGAAGTGACCATGAACTTACACATGGATCATAAGCTTTCTTTTTACATTTTTTAAAATGTTTATTTTATTTTTGAGAGACAGAGACTGAGCATGAGAAGGGGAGGGGCAGAGAGAGAGAGAGAGAGACAATCTAAAGCAGGCTCAGCACAGAGCAGGATATGGGGCTCGAACTCACAAGCCCTGAGATCATGAGCTGAGCTGAAGCTGGACACTCAAATGACTGAGCCACCCAGATGCCCCCATAAATTTTCAAAGTAAGTGACCCTTTCTAGAAATAATAAAGGTTGAAGCCACATCCTTGTAAGTTTGACTTTTAAAAAGACCAGACTCATTAGAAGACCCCAATACCCAAAGTATGTGGTTACGTCTTTCCCTATTATTGTCTATTTCTGAAAAGCGTCCTCACCGATTACCAACTTTTTGTGTCTTATAATCTTTTGTTAATATGAGTCATCTATCATTGGTTTCATCCAGGATGGTTGAAACTCTTACGAGGACAAGCTACAGTTCTGTTTATACGCGACTCCAAAGTATGCCATTTATTCACTGTACATGAATATGTTTCACATGTCACATGACCTCTGGCCTCAGTTTCCTCCTTGACATTTCTGTTGGATGCCTCTCATTCTAGTAATCTACCAATAACTCTCCAAGTCACAGAGAACCGGAGTCCTATCTTTCCATATTCTGGCTCTCTTCATGACAGTACCTACAGAAGAGACAGTTTGTGTTTTTTAAATAATGCTAGAGCCATCAGAAATAGTGTTTAAAGATCCCAGCTATCAAGACTGTGGTTAATTTGTCCATATATTCATTTACATAGTTTCTACCTTTGGAATCAAGGCTACTGATTTCAGTTGAGAAGTGTGCAGCAAGCAATTCTCTAAGTAAAATGCACTATTGTAAAAAACAAGGAGAAAATATTCAGGATCTAGAGCTAGGCAAAGAGATCTAAACTTTTTCACTTAAAGTATGATTCATAACAAGAAAACATGAAAAACCGAACGTCACCAAAATTCAACGCTTGTGCTCTGTGAAAAATCCTACTAAGACACAATAAGAGGACCCAAAAGCAATCTACGACTGAGAGAAAAATATGTCAAGTATCTGGAAACCACATATGTAGGGCTGATGTCAAATAAATAAATAATTTTCAAAAGTCAACAGCAGAAAGACAAATCCATTAAGGAAATGGACAGGGGCGTCTGGGTGTCTCAGTTGGTTAAGTGTTGGATTTTTTTTTTAATTTTTTAATGTTTTTAATTATTTTTGAGAGAGACAGAGTGTGAGTGGGGTAGAGCAGAGAAAGAGGGAGATACAGAATCTAAAGCAGGCTCCAAGTTAGCAGCAAAAAACCGATTAAACATCTGATTCTTGATTTTAGCTCAGGTCATAATCTCACAAACCCTGAGATTGCGCCCCGTGTCCAGCTCTGTGTTGACAGCTTGGAAACTGCTTGGAATTCTCTCTCTCCCCCTCTCTCTCTGTCCCTCTCCTGCTCACACTTTCTCTCAAAATAAATCAACTTAAAAAAGAAAGAAAAAAGTGGGCAAAATACATAAAGAAATTTCAGGGCAGAGGATATACAGAGGATAATCAAATACGTGAAAAAGATGTTCAACGTCATGAGCCATTAGGGAAATGCAAGTGACAATCATGAGATATTATTACCACTTATCAGAATGGCTAAAATAAAAAAGAATGTCAAAACCAAATGTTGGTGAGGACTCAGAGAAACTGGATCGCTCATAACACTGCTAGTAGGAATATAAAATGGTGTTGCCACTCTGGAGAGCAGTTGGCAGATTTATAAAACTAAACGTGCAAGCTACCATATGCTCCGCAGTTGCACTCTTGGGCATTCATCTCAGAGAAATGAAAACTTACATTGACACAAAAATCTGTATAAGAGTGTTCACAGAAGCTTTACTTGTAATAGCCAAAAATATGAAAATAACTCAGAGGCTCTTCAATGGGTAAATGGTTAAACAAATTGTGTACTCCATATCATGGACTACTACTACATGCAATAAATAAACAGCCATAACAATAAAAAGGAACATATTGATACATGCACAACTTGAATGAATTGCCAGGGAATTAATTACAGTGAGTGGGGGGGGGGAATCCCAAATCATCTGATTCTATTTAGAACATTTCTATATAGACCATTTTTCAAGAACATTCTATATAAGGTTCTTGGAAAAAAAATATTTTAGGTAGTGATTAGTAATTGTTGGGGGTCAGGGCCAGGACTGGAGGGGTCCAGGTAATGGGGTGGTAAGAAGCAGGGTGGTGGTTAACTGTAAAAGAGCAAAAGGGAAAAAAAGTTAAAAGAGAAATCCTTGTGGTAATAGACTGCCTGTATCTTGACTATTAAGATAACAATATACTGGTTCTGATACTGCAGTATAGTTTTAAAAGATGTTATCATTAGGCAAAAGGGGTAAAGGCTATACCAAAAGTTTCTGTATTACTTTTGTCAACTGCATGTAAATCTACCATTATCTCATAACTAGTAGTTTAATTTTTAAAAAAAGGCACTAATGTCTACCAATTGCTCACTCTCTTAAACTCAGAGTGGAATCAGTTATCCCATTTGATCATATTTCAATGTGCCTTTTTGTTTGAGAAATAAGAGTAAGAAAGAAGAAATTAGGCTTATTTGATCTATGTTGCAAGCATTAACGGTTGTAGCAATTACAAATTAGTATGGTGCTAGATGACAAAATGTCAATTGTGGCTTATTTAAAAGTCATCAAATTATTAGTTGTAACTGAGTTCCTACTAATCTCAAGGAATATAATCTGAATAGCAAGCAAAAATAACATATATTGGCAAAGTAAAAAAAGAAAAAGAAGATGAGAGACGAGATAAAAGTCCACTTGGAGAAAGATGGCAGACGGAAGTCACAGAGCACCAATCCCTGTGTCCTAGTTTTCCAGCAAAAGGTTTGATTCTGTGAGATGATGAACAAGACATACTCATTATAAGGAAAGTTTAAGTGACTGAAGAAGAAATGAGCCTAAAGTAATTCATAAATTATAGTGCCCATAAATTTGTTATTGTTGTTTTTAAATAGTCCTCACATCCATGGCCAGAGTATAATAGGAACAATTAGAAGGGACAAAGTAGAACAAACATTAATAATGATAAGAATGTGATTGATAGATAGAGAGAGAGAGACAGGGAGATGGATAGATAGAAAAGACAGAAAGACTATTAGATTTGTTTTTATTGATGAAAAAGTGTCAGGAATGTGAATGAGGTGTCCTTCAAGAAGCTAAGTTCTTTGGGATTCAGGTTAGAGAAAGCTAGCTGCTCTTCCCACAAGAGTAATCAGGAAACAAAGGTTTTGAGAAGCCAAAAGATGAGTTATTAGAGAAGTAATTGTCACAAATGATTTACCAGAAGGAAGGAATGCAGGATACAAGTGAATGCTGATGCCATGACTTGGAGGTGGACAGAGAAAAATGTGTCAAGTTGGGCAAGAGATGGGTATGGAGGGTATGGAGGGTTATGGAGTAGGGAAGAAATGATGAGGAGTTCATAATAAATGGCAGAAAGTATTGAACACGGGCCATGATGTTTGCTTTATGCAGAAAGATGTGCTCCCACAGGCATAGAATCAGGCTTTGAGGAGTTAACCATGGGTCATTAAACTGTTAAATGTTTGGGGCACCTAGGTGGCTCAGTGGGTTGAGCATCCCGATTCGTGGGTTCAAGTCCTCCATTGTCAGTGTGGAGCCTGCTAGAGATTCTCTCTCTCTCTCTCTCTCTCCCTTGCTCTCGCTCTTTCCCTCTCTCCCTCTCTCTCTCCCTCTCTCCCTCCCTCCCTTTCTCTCTATCTCTCTTTCTCTCTCTCTCTCTCAAAATAAATAAATAAACTTTAAAAAAAGAAAGTTTTAAAAAAGATAAACTGTTAAATATGTTGAAGAGAATTACTAACTACTTCACATGGTGAAGGTAAATAAATAAACTTAAAAAATAAGTTAAAACAAACAACAAAAATTAAAAATAAATGGAAACTGAAGGTTTCCAAAGAAAGTCAGGTTAAAGGTGACATTAAGAATATAATAGCAGAGTATTTTTCTTTCTAGGAGAATCATGACAAACAAAAGAACCCTCAGAGAGCAAAAGGAATGACTTAACATATCTGATTGCATTCCAGCCCTGAGACTTGCTGCTTCTCAGCTTCCTTGTCCACAAATTGAAAATAAGAGTGCTTCCCTCATATGGTTGTTCTGCAGGATAAAGGAATAATTAATGTAAATAACTCATACAATGCCTAGTTCTTCCCTAATGCAATAAAACATGGGTCCTTTCCCAGATGCCTAAAAGCAATACTCAGAGGTAAACTCATGACTTAGGAAACTTTTACTCCTAAGAGAAAGACAGAATAAAAAACAATCAGAAATCAACAACAGCAACAATAAAACCCAAAACAATTGAACTAGGTATTGGTCATGACTATGCATGCACTACCTAAATAAGTGCTCAATAGATATTTATAAAATAAAGAAACACTAAACTTAAAACTTTAACAATGACAATATCATTTTCATTGGTACTCCAAAACATGAGATATCTTGGTGTAAATCTAACAAAATACATACAAGATCTACATGAAGAAAACTCTGGTGAATGAAATAAAAAAAGAACTAAATAAATGGAGAAATATTCCATGTTCAAAGAAAAGACCTAACATTGTCAAGATGTCAGTTCTTCCCATCTTAATCTACAGATGCAATGCAACCCCAGTCAAAATCACAGAAAGTGTTTCTTCGGATAGCAACAAAAAGATTCTAGGTTTCTGTGGAGAGGCAAAGGACCCAGAGGAGCTGACACAATGCTAACAATCAAAGTTGTAGGACTGGTGCTATCAAACTTCATGGCTCACTACAAAACTATAGTGTTGTACTGGAAAAAGAATAAACAAATAGGTCTGTGGAATAGACTAGAGGCCCAGAAAAATACCCTCACAAGTATAGTCAACTGATCTTTGGTAAAAGAACAAAATGAATACAATGGAGCAAAGACAGTTTCTTCAACAAATGGTGCTGGAACATTTGTAAAAATGAATATACACATAGACCTTATACTCGTCACAAAAATTAACTCAAAACGGATTAGACTTTAATGTAAAACATACCACTGTACAACACCGGGAAGAAAAAAAACCTATATGACCTTAGGTATGGTGATGATTCTTTTATACAATACCAAACACACAATCCATGAAAAAGTAATTGATAAACAGAACTTCATTAAAATTACAAATTTCTCCATGAAAGACAATGTTGAGAGAATGAGAAGACTCATTCTTTTCTCCCAGACAGACTGGGAGAAAAAAAAGGCACACGATACATCCACTAAAGAATTGTTACCTAAAATATATTTTTAAAACTCAAAATAAGAAAGCAAACAATTAAAAAGTGGTCCCAAGATCTTAATAGATACCTCACCAAAGATTATGTACAGATGGCAAATAAGCATATGAAAAGAATTCTTCACACCAAATGTAATCAGGGAAATAAAAATTAAAGTAATGAGATACCACTATACATCTAGTAGAATGGTCAAAATCTGGAATACTAACAACACTAAAATGCAGACAAAGATGTGGAGCAGCAAGAACTCTTATCCACTGTTGGTGGGAATACACAATGGTACTGTTTGGGAGACAGTTTGGCAGTTCCTTACAAAACTAAACACACTCTTATCATATATTCCAGAAATCATGCTATTTGGGGTTGAAAACTTAGGTCCACCACAAAAACCTACACGTGAATGTTTATAGCTTTGTTCATAGTTGTCAAAACTTGTAAGCAACCAAGATATCCTTCAACAGCTGAATAAATAAATAGTGGTATATATTCAGACAATTGAATATTCAGCACTAAAAAAAAAGAAAGTGCTGGTAAGCCACAAAAAGATCTAGAGGAGCCTTAAATGAAGACTACGAAGTGAAACAAGTCAATCTGAAAATCTGTATGATTCCAATTCTATGACATTCTGTAAAAGGCAAAAATATGGAAACAATAAAAAGATCATGGTTGACAGGGGTTGGGGAGGGAGAGGGATAAATAGGTGGAGAAGAGAGGATTGTTAGGGCAATGAAAATACTTTTTATGATACGGTAATAATGAGTATATGTCATTATACATTTATTCAAACCCATAAAGTGTGCAACACAACAAGTAACATTAATGTGAACCATGGACTTTCCATAATTATGATGTGTTGATGTAGGTTTATCAACTGTAACAAATGCACCACTTTGGTGGGGAATGTCGGTAAGAGAGGAGGCTATGCATGTGTAAACACAAGGAGTCTATTTGAATTTCTGTACCTACCCCTTAATTTTGCTTGAATCTAAAACTGCTCTAAAAAAAAAAAGATAATACAATGAAATAATAGAACCTTAACACTATAGTATCTCATAGCACCTAATTCATCATATCATAATTCTCTCTTCATTCATTGCATATTGATTGAGCATGGTTTTTAGCCCTTGAAATACAGTAGTGAACAAAACAGACAAAAATCCCTATCTTTAAGTCATTTGTATTCTAGTGGAAAGGCAAACAATAAGCAAAATAAATAAGTAAATTGTAGACTGTATTCTAGAGGTAGTAAGAAATTTTGAGAAGCTGGGCACTTGGGTGGTTCAGTCAGTTAAGCGTCCGCCTTTGGCTCAGGTCATGATCTCATGGTTCGTGGGTTCAAGCCCGGCATCAGGCTCCGGGCTGACAGCTAGCTCAGAGCCTGGAGACTCTTTCAGATTCTGTACCTCCTTCTCTCTCTGACCCTCCCCTGCTCACGCTGTCTCTCTCTCTCTTTCTCAGAAATAAAAACATTTAAAAAAAAAAAGAAAGAAATTTTGAGAAGCTAAATGCAGGAAAGAGAAGTAAGTCATGAGAAATGTGTGGTGCCACCACTTTAAATAGGATAGTCAGAAAAGGCCCCACAGAGCTGGTGACATTTGAGCAGAGAATTGAAGGAAGGGAAAGAGCAAGTTCCACAGACATCCAGTGGAAGAAAATTCCAGGCGGAGGAAAAAGTAAGTGCAACATCCCTGAGGAAGGAATGTGCCCAGTGTGCCCCAAAACATGGAGGAGACCTTTGCAGAGTCGGTGAAACAGATTAGTAGGATCCACATCTAAACTTTCAGCCCCATGACAACCGGAACTGTATCTTTTATCTCTACTCATAGTGATTAGCATGAGGCTTAACATAGCAGGAATCGCTACATAAATGCACTTGTCTAAATTATCAATAAATACCATCAATAAATATATTGATAAGTAAATTACTGAATGTTATGAGTTGAATTCTATCCCCCTAAATTTCATATATTGAAATCCTACCTGCCTGTACCTCAGAATGTGACATTTGCAAACAGGGTCATTTCTGATATAATTAAGATGAGGTCAATATGGAACAAGATAATGTTGGTTAATATTAGAAATCCTGTCGACCCTAATCCAATATGACTACTGTTTTTATAAAAAGTGAAAACTTGGAGACTCAGATACATACACAGGGAGAATACCATGTGAACATGAAGTTAGAGATTGGGATGATGATTATAGAAGTCAAACCAAAGATCACCAGCAAGCCACCAAAAGCTAGGAGAAAAGCATAAAACATATTCTCCCTCATAACTGTCAGAAGGAACCACCCTGCCAAGATCTTCATCTCAATCTTGAGAACTGTGAGACAATACTACATTTCTGCTGTTTAAGCCAACCACTTGGACGTACTTTGTCACAGCAGCCATAGCAAACAAATACACTGAATCAATGTTTTCTTCTGACAGAGCCCATACACTATGTCAAAGAAAACAAAAGAGATCCAATTTTTAAATGGTCAAAGGGCTAAAAATGCATGAGGAAATTAGCAAAAGCTAAAGTAAAATTGGTAAAATAAAAATTTGTTACTGTAGAAAAAAAATTTTTTAATTGTGATTTCTGGTTACTAGAAAAAATAATGATACTGAGTAGTGACTACAGTTTTGAGACTATAAGCATTCTAAACTCTGTCAGTGGAATCTTTTGAATCCTTTTAAAAAAATTTGGTAGTAAGCATGAAGAGCCTTAAAACTGTTCATTACCTTTGGCTCCATAATTTGATTCTGGGAATCTGTCCAAAAGAAATGACAAAGAATCTGGAAAAATCTTTATATAGAAAAATGCTTATTGCTATGCTATTCAAAACACTATAAATATTTAAAATGGAACAAAACCCAAGTGCTATTAAAAGAAGAGTTAAATAAATTATGGTGCATTCACTGACAAGAATATTACAGAAATTTGAAAAATTAATATGAAGACTGAATAGTATCTTAAAATGAATAGAATTCAAAAACAGAATATATACACTGACAAGCTTTAAAAACCAAAGACGTATGCATAGGAAAACTTAGAAGATATTTTGATATTTGTTATGTATGTGTATCACTTGGCAAATGTTTTTTATAATTTTTAGATTACCAGCATAAGACAACATTCTCTAAATCCTTAAGAGAACTTCCAAGAAGAGAAAAATCACAGTACTGGTTAAGGGGAAATGTAATGTAGCAAGTGATTTGTATAGATTTATACAGATATAGATATATAGCTAGAAAGCGAGAGAAAGAAGGGAAAGAGAATTCTTAAAAGACTGATATGGAACAAAAGAAGAATTTCTAAAAAAGACCCACATCAAAAATGTAGACAGTTACTACTCTGGATGTTTAGGTGAGAAGAAATTTTCCTTCACATCTTTCATTATTGTCTGAAATATTTTGCAGTGAGCATTTACTGGTTCCTATAATGAGAGAAAAGTCCCACAATCAGAAAAAAAGAAACCTATGTCCATTTTGAAAAAAAAAAAAAAAAGCTAACATAACCAAACCAAAACCAGAAGGCAAAACAAAACAAAACAAAACAAAACAAAAAAACAAAAAACCCAACCCAAACAACAACAAGCAGAAAAAACCCAGAAGGCAGCTTTACTTCTCCCAGAACCACATCTCCAATCAACATCTCTCCTTGAGGTGGTACTGTCTCAATCCTGCTGACTCAGACCATGGAGCCTATCCTCAATACCACCATATTCTAAGGAAGAAGTAATACCTATAGAACAAGCATAGCAAAAAAAAAAAAAAAACCCTCAAAATTCATGATTGTAGGTATAATAAGCTTGTTTAATACTGTGGCATCCAAAAAGAAATCTTTAATAGGCATGTGTTATATTGACGGATATCCCTAATCTACTCAGCACTGTTATTACACCCCATGTTTAAGCACTTTACATTGTTAATTAATGTTGGTTAATATTAGAAATCCTGTTAATTACAACTAAAATGTCAAGTAGCATTACAGCAAACACATATTCATTTATATTTCATGCCTGTGTTTAATTTCTTATGGGAGGGGGAAACATTTGAGGTGCAGAGGGTAATTTTACATGATGACAATACAGAATTGACTCAAATTTTCTGTGTTTAGAGCTGCTTTTAGATATGCATATACGGCATTGAATTAAGAAAAAGTATTCTTTAAAGATAAAAATAAGAGAAACATAAATGCAATATTAAGGATTTTGAAATGTTTAGAACTGAAATCTAGATACCTGTCTATACAGACTTTTGTTGATGTTATTAGAAGTACAAGAGACTATTTTGTTGCATTCCCAGATTTTTCCTTCATTGCACTCAACATCCTTGAGCAAGAAAGACTATGTTCTCAAGGCCATGCAATGGAATACAGGCTACCACCTACTAATGAGAATGAGTTTGAAATGTCAAACACAGATGAAACATCAGCACAAGCTAATTAAGAGGCTACTTTTCAATTCCAAAGTCTAAGCGAAAATATTTAAAAGAAGAAAAAGTCCTGTGGCAGAAGTAGAAGCCAAAAAGAGACAATTGAGGAATGAAGTCAGAAAAGTAATAGTGGAAATATGGGATCCTTCTCAGTGATATAGGAAGCTGCTGAAGAATTTTGAGCAGAGAAATAATTTTAATATTTTGGCATTTAAACAGTCACTCTGACTGCTGGGTTGAGCATAGACTATATTTAGGGCAATAGTCAAATCAGAAAGGCCAATTAGAAGACTATCACACTAAGCCAGACGGAAAGATTGGGTGGGTTGGACTAAATGGTGGCAAGAGCTGGCGAGAGACGGTTGACTCATGGATCTATATTAAAAGTAGAGACAAAACGATGTGCTGATTCACTTGAAGTAAAGTATGAAGGGAAAATGAGAGTCAGGGTGAGTCCAAGATATTTGACCTGAGCAAATGAGGGCAATTGACAGCAAGGGAAGGCTTTATGGGACAGGTTCATCAATGGAATGCAGGAGCTCAGTCTTGGAAGTGTTGCAAATGGCTAGAATTCAGTTACATCTGGATGCAGTGAATCAACTAGATCATTGAATGCATGTATCTCAAATTGAATGAAATGACCAAGAAAGTGAGGGCAGACAGGGAAGAGGAGTAAGGTTAGAGGACTGGACACTCTTAGTGGTCAAGGAGAAAAGAAGAAACTAGCAAAAATGTTTCAGTTGGTGTTCTTTGATAAGAACAGCCTTCCTGAGTGGAAACAGTAAAAGTCTAATTGCAGTCTATTCAAGAGATGGTCAGCAAAATTCAGAATGTGGGAACTCTACAAGCAAAGGAAATAAATTTCAAGGAAGCAAACACAGAGGAGGGATCCATGTCAAAAGAGATTAAATGAGACAAATTAACCAACTGTAACGTTTGGATGTTGTTTGGATTCACAAACAAACTACAAAATAAATCCACAAAAATTTAGTTTCAGACAAAGGATCTAAAAAGGTTTATAAGACTATGGGAAGTTTCATAGCAACTGAATATTTGATGATATTAGGATTTTTTTTAGGAGTGGTCATTATATTGTAATTATGTTTATTTGTTAAGAGTATTTCATATCATTTACTGATATCTGCAAAAAGAATTTATGGAAAGAACTATATGATGTTTAGAATTTGCTTTAAAATAGCCCAGTGGTGGAGTGGGAATAAGGATAGGAAACAGGAATATAAGGATGAGATAAAATTGCCATGTGTCGGTAATTGCTGAAGCTGAGTGGTGAGACATAGGTGGGAAGATGGGAGGGGGATACTGGTTTTTATACTTCTGTAAATGTTTGAAAATTTTCATAGTAAAAAAATAAAAATGGGAGAGAGAGAGAGAGAGAAAAGAAAAAAGGAGACTTAACTATAGGCGACTTTTTCAAGTCTGCTGCACTGTAGAGGAGATTAAAGTACAATAGCCAGAATGGAAGAGGAGTTAAGCCTTGTTTTGCAGGATCTGGGTGGTTTAGTCGGTTAAGTGGTTAAGCATCTCACTTAGTCTCAGGTCATGATCTCATAGTTTTTGAGCACAAGCCCTGCATGGGGCTTTGTGCTAACTGCTCAGAGCTTGGAGCCTGCTTTGGATTCTGTGTCTCGCTCTCTCTCTGCCTCTTCCCCGCTCACAATACACTCTCTCTCTCAAAAATAAAAATTTTTTTTACTTAAAATTTTTTTGAAGAGTTGTTTTTAAGAGTAAAGAATGATAATTTTGTTTGCTGTCACATAGCTTTCCAAGAAGAAATTAGATCTGAAATATCATTTAATTCTTTATTAACTAGAATTTAAACTATATTGGTGAATTTAAGACAGGTCAATAGTTGTATAAGAAATCAATACCCATTATTCAATTTCAGTTGAACCCACAACATGCTTAAGAATCAGACACATTCTAAACTTGCTAATGTTTTCATCCTTTTCCAATATGACCACAGTCATTACTCAGTCCTACACACCCATCAAAAACACTTTCAGAAAACTTCTACCTAATAATATTGATTGAAAATTGTGTTTCAAAGTTATAATCTGATAACATATTTTATTAGCAAACTATTGTGTATGACAGTTAATAAATTTGAATTAAATGTAACAAATGTCTGCATCAAAAAAAAGGAAGAAACAAAAAAAACTGTCATACTATTCAGTTAGCTACTCCTTAAAATCACACTTTCTGACTCATTGACCTTTAAATAGAATCATTATTAAATGTCTTCCTTAATTCTCCACCAGCAGGTACTGAGTTTTTGTGTTGCAGCAACTAGTGAATAAATAGTGAGCAGGTGAATAACTGTTTCTATGGTTTCTATTTACAGTAGAGAAGAACATTCACTTTGCTCTTTGACACTGTTACTTTGCTTTGTAATAGAAATTTAAATATTGTCTTCTCCCTCCTTATTCATATCCTTAGTCTCCTCCATCTTGTCCTCATTCCAATTATTTTTTCCCTTTTTTCTGGCTCTTTTTCTCAAGGATCATTACCTCTAAGCTTCATTAAGCATGATTCCATTTCAATTTTCCATCCTAGGAAAAATGTCTGGAAAGAAAAGGAACATGCAGGAGAATTATCTGCTCTTTGTAAAATAAGTTTGTCTGAACAAATACTTCGTTTCTGAAAATAGAGCAGCAATTTAAGACGAAATAACAAAGTTTCCATTTTCCCTGGGACAAAGCCTCTTTCCATGACAAATCCTTGAGTAATAGGGATAGTTTTCTCCCCTCTTTCAGTAGTGGCTGAGATCCCACTAGATAAGGTAAATTCCAGGAATGCAGTGAACCTTGCCAATTCCTTGGGTTGCCCTCGGCAAATATACTTACTTTCTGCTGGATCAAACTAAACCATTCATTACTTATACTCGTATTTCTTCACAATGGCACAAAATTATAGCAACCAAAAGTTGCTAAAATGTGTCAAATGGATAAAAACATAGGTTTCAAAAACAGGTTGGGATCATTTTTCTCATAATAACCCGCTGCGCCAAACTGAATCACTAAGTGTGCTGAGTGATCTCTGTCCTGTATGACAATGCAGTTAGAATGTTAAACCAAAATGCTTCTTGTAATATGTTATATTCTCAGAACCGTTGAGCAAAGATTCTTGGGAGATATTCATTCTTTGCATCTGAAGATTAATTTTTGTCAAATTACTTTCAAAAATCAAATAAACTGGGGGCGCCTGGGTGGAATAAACTGGGGGCGCCTGAGTGGCTCAGTCGGTTAAGCGTCTGAATTCGGCTCAGGTCACGATCTCACGGTTTGTGGGTTCGAGCCCCACATTGGTCTCTGTGCTGACAGCTAGCTCAGAACTGGAGCCTGTTTCAGATTCTGTGTCTCCCTCTCTCTCCGACCCTCCCCTGCTCACGCTGTCTCTCTCTCTGTCTCAGAAATAAATAAAAACATTAAAAAAATTTTTTTAAGTCAAATAAACTGAAAACATTCCTGTGAAAAAGATTTTTTTAATTGTACTTTGTCCGTTAAATAAATGAAATAGTTTCACAAGATAAGTATCAGTCTACTTAACTGTAAATGTAAATGTCTAGATAAGGTGAGCGAAATAAAGTGAGCTCTGTCCTAGGAAAAGTCCTCACTGCAACTCTCCAGGAGTTTATGTAAGCCGTCTTCAGTACATGTTCATCTATTTCTTTTTTAACTCCTCAAAGAGTGATTTCATATTCTGCCTGTGAACATGTCATCAGGAAAAAAAAAGTTGTTTTTATGATTATGAACACAGCATTTTTTTTTAAACTATTAAATCACGAGTAACAAAGCCTTCAGGTTTCCCTAAGGGAGAATGTCAGACACACCCAAATGTGTCAGTACTTTTCTTTGTGAGATTTTCTGAATCACTAGGGACCAAGCAAGGGTATTAGCTTCCTCTACTTCCCTGCAAAAGTCTTTTGTTTTACCACCTTGCCTATACAGTCCATTTTCCATTAACGAATGTTAAAGGCTTCTTATATCACTGTGAAGTTGCTTTCACCCAATTTGCCCACATTACAGGAGGTCAATTCATTTTTAAGTCCCAGAAGTCACTTACTGGTTTTATTTTTTGTACAATAAATGTGTGTATTTTTGTCAGCTGTTTTCTTTTTACCTTGTGAAAGGCAATCAACACTAAAGTGTACTATATCACTGGATGGCTAAAAGAGGATAGAATGAAGAAGAAAAGGGTTTCAGTCACTTCCGTTGACAATAATTGGCATTTTATTTTCCTTGTGGTGGACCCAAAAATAAAGCCTGAATTCAAAAACCGCATCTTGTTATATAGTCTCCTTGGTATAAATGTTTATGTAACACAAATGTAAAAGCCCAGGGATAATTTTTTTAAACATAGTTAAAATAACATAAGCCTAGAATCATGAACTTCGCTACATGCCTACATTTGTCTGACTTATTTCCATTCACAGCAAGATATCTTTATCTAGTCTTCTCTCAGCCACAAACCAGGCCATGCTATTATCTACCTGCTCATCAATCTCCTTTCTCCTACTTTCTCACACAGTCTCACTTCATTTAATTTCCTTAAACACCAGCTTTATGCTGGTGTTCATTTTTGCTCATTTTTGCTCATGGAATCTTGCTTGTTCCTTACATCTTCTTCTGTGATGTTTATTAGAAATTCATCTGCTCTTTCTGCTCACATTTTAAAGCACTGAGTCCCTCCTTCCCTTTGCTTCAATTCTTCTCTTTGGTCCTTGTGTGTTCCTACTCAGACGCACTGGGTCTCCCACAGGATTGAAGCCCCTACTGAGGGCCCGTTCCTGCCTCACTCTGCAGATCAAGAGATAACCAGAAATTATTCTACATGTGCACAAACACACACTTACTGCAATCCTGGAAACAAGTAGGAAGTGTGGGTCAGTTGTGTGAAATTCTCCAACAAACAAAGATGGTTGAAACAGAGAAGGAAACAAACAAGGGAAGAGACAGGAAACACACCAGGAACCAGTTTTAGAAAGAGGGGAAAAAATGGGGAGCAAGATAATGGAGAGGCTAGGCAGAGTTTTGGCCAATAGTTGTTGTAATCTATCCAACAACTTGTCATGTTTGCCTTAGAATTAGTCTCTCAACTAAACTCAGAAAGACAATTAAAAAAAATGTATTCCTTAATTAGTACATAAAGATATAAAATTACTTTTTTATATAACTTAAGGTTTTAAAACATAAAACATGTCTAGAATGATAGTTTTCATGTATAAAAAAACTTAGTTTTCATGTATATTAAAGTAGGTTATAATAACAGACCCCTACAAAACTCAGTATTTGTTCTATAGAATAAGAACAAAAAGGATTCTAAAAAAAGAGAGAGAGAGAGAGGAAGAAAGAAGAAAATAAGCCAGACTTAAGGTCAAATATGGTTATCGTGAATAAGCATTTAACTGGACTCTAAACTTCCTGGTACTTAAGAATTTTTTTAAAAAAGTGATGTGTAATAAAATTCTTATCTGCTATAAGGAAGTAAATCAATTTTTCAAGAGAAACAAACAAACTCTGCCTGTGCTAATTTTAAAAGAGAGGTTCCTATGCTTTTTAAACATGGTTCCTTTTAGAATGTTATAAAACCTATAACGCCTTATCCTAAAAAATGTACAAATATATATCACAAAATTTTTTTTTTTTTAAGAGAGATCGTAAACAGGGGGAGGGTCAAATGGAGAGGGAAAGAAAGAATCTTAAAGCAGTCTCCATGCCCAGTATAGAGCCCAATGAAGGCTCAATCCCATGAGATCATGACCTGAGCCAAAATCAAGAGTTGGATACTTAACAGACTGAGCCATTCAGGTACCCCTACACAAATATTACACACAGTTTCAGAGGATTCCTGGACTGTCTTAAGCCTGTCTCTAGGAGTCTGTGGTCTACAGGTTAAGGATTCTTGTCATTGAAATTTGGGGAAAGAGTGTCTTAAAAATCATAGTATATAATGACAACAGAAGTTGCAAACACTGTATGTTTTTATAGCTTTCTTATTTATGTTAGGAGGGTAATATTAAAGGATAATTCAGTTAAAGTAGTTTTATGAGGAAAGTAAATCATGAACTATATATGTTCAATCGTAATATTTATATGTGGTCTTTTGGCTGGCATATTTGCTACTCTTTATGTCTCAGGACCTAACTGACTTCTAATCATTTAAGTGTTCTGCAAAAGGATAGAATTTATAATACTCAGATGAGAAAATCCAACAGCTACTGTTTTTTATTCCCTTACTTTTTTTATACTTTACTAACCTGTATACCTACCCAAACAATATATTTTTTGGTTTTCCTTATTTGTAAACTTTATAAAATAGAATCATATTATTCTCTTGAATTTTCTTTTTTTAATTTTTTTATAGTTTATTTATTTTTGAGACAGAGAGACAGAACATGAGTGGGGGAGGGGCAAAGAGAGGGAGACACAGAATCTGAAACAGGCTTCAAACTCTGAGCTAGCTGTCAGCACAAGTCCAGCAGGGAGCCAGAACCCACAAACCATGAGGTCATTACCTGAGCTGAAGTCGGATGCCTAACCGACTGAGCCACCCAGGTGCCCCTTGGATTTTCTTTTCATTCAACATTATGCTTCCAAAATTCATCCATGCTGTTATGTGTTAGATAATTCATTATTTTCGCTATTGTATAATATTCCACTGAATAAATAAACCACAGATTATCCCCTCTTTTTAATGGGCATTTGGGGGTGCCTGTGTGGCTCAGTTGGTTAAGTGTCCGACTCTGGCTCAGGTCATGATCTGACAGTTGGTGAGTTCAAGCCCCTCATCAGGCTCTGTGCTGACAGCTCAGAGACTGGAACCTGCTTTGGATTCTGTGCCTCCCTCTGTCTCTGCGCCTCCCCTTCTTGTACTCTGTCTCTGTCTCTGTCTCTCTCTGTCTCTCTCTCTCAAATATAAAGAAATTAATTAAATAAACGTTAAAAAAAATTTTTTTAGGGGGACCTGGGTGACTCAGTCGGTTAAGTGTCTGACTCTTGATTTCAGCTTGGGTCATGGTCTCACAGTTTGTGGGTTCGAGCCCCACATTGGTCTCTGTGCTGGCAGTGCAGAGCCTGCTTAAGATTCTCTCCTTCTCTCTCTGCCTCTCCCCCTATTCTCTCTCTCTCTGCCTCTGTCAAATTAAATAAATAAAAACTTAAAAAAAAAATTTAGTGGGAATTTGGATTGATTCTAGTCTTTTGCTATTAGAAACTGAGTTGCAATCAACATTTTCTAGGAAAAAGGTTTTACTTTAAGGATGGGGCAGGGGAGGAACTCATAGACCCATTAATAGTAGTAGTCTAGGTCATGACCTAGCTGGTTATATGGATGTTCGTTAATCATTACGCTTTAAAATTTATTTTAAACTTGCACATATTATTTTGTATTTATGAAGCATATTCTTAAAAGAATAAAGTTTTTTAAAGCCATTGATAAACTAGAATATTTTATATTAAAATATTTGGAAAGTGAACAATTCTGCTCTAAAAGATATCAGGTGTTTCATTAAGCATCAAAATTATCATAAATGAGGGTGCCTGGGTGGCTCAGTCAGTTAAGCATCTGACTTCGGTTCAGGTCGTGATTTCGTGATCCATGAGTTCAAGCCCCATGTCAGGCTCTGTGCTGACAGCTCAAAGCCTGGAGCCCACTTCTGATACTGTGTCTCCCTCTCTCAGCCCCTTCCCTGTTCATGCACGCTCTCTCTCTCTCTCTCTTTCTCTCTAAGAATAAATAAACATTAAAAAAATTGTTTTAATTATCATAAGTGAAAAATGATGTTGGGATTCTTTAATCTTCACTAGTTATCACTAAATTATTTTGCTTTTTACCACCTTACCAAGACATAATAAATCAATAGCATGACTTTCCATTATGTGAAACTACTACTTCCTTGAGTTAGGCTTTTGATGAGAGATAGCACAGAGATCAAAGTGATTCAGCAGCAAAACCAGTATCTCCCTGTTTTCCTATAAACTATTGCATAATATAGATACAAGATACAAAGTCACTTTTGTATTGCTTTTATCTGAAACATCACTGTATTCACTGTATTATAACAGCCTGAAGCTAAACAGAAGACTATCCCATAACTGTAATATGTAGTAGAAGACAGTCAGGGCTTACCTAACATACTCCCCATCTGACTTCTAGGAAAATGCAAAGAGGACCATGTATTGTTTGTATATAAAACACTACTGGAATAAATGGATCTGAGTGCATTCTTCTTATTTTGTAAAGTAATACTACTACTGTGCCATAGAAAGTATTAAAATGTAGATGCAAAAATAAAATATAATAAAAATGCAGATCTAAGGTATATGATTAAGTATTGAAGAATTTTTAAGGAGCTATTAAATTGACTCAGTATCTCCAAGTAGGTTCCCCTCACTGAGCCTCCTTAACACACTATTCTGTATCTCTCCTTTCCTTCACAAACTTCTTTAAAAGTTTACTTTTGCTTTCCCTTAGCTGAGTCTGGATGGACCCCAGTTGCATGTATAGAGCCCTCTAATACAGTACCCTTTCCTATGGCTCAGCCCAGCCTCACTCTCCCAGTGCAGAGTCCTAGACGGAGCACGAAGTTCATCATTACACTCTCTTTATTTCATGACATCATCCATAATTACTTTATGAAACTGCTTTTTAGTGTCATCAGTAATCTCCAAGCAATTCTGCTAGTTTTTGCCTCTGTCTCGTTACTCTGATCTTTCTTTAGCATTTGACCTCAAATCCCCTTCTTGACATTCTATCTTCTTATTTTGAAAAACACGTTCTTTGTTTTTTTCTACTTTCATGAATTCTTCATTGTTTCTTTCAGGGGCTCTTATTCCTTGGGTTAGTTAACTCACAAATCTAAAGGTGAGTGATTTGGAACGGACTCTGCTGAACTCAGCTGGACTTGACCATGAGTCTCTGGTCAACTAGAAAGTCAGGTGGGACAAATAAGGCCTCTCTTCACCTGCTCTCTCATCTTCCAGGGTGTTTGTCTGGGATTTTCTCATGGTGGTTGAAGAAGTCCAAAGGCAATAAGAAAACAAGTCCCAACATGCAAGCACTTGTTTTTTGTCACATTTTTTGTTGCTCTATTCACCAGAACAAGTTAATTGGCCAAACTGAGAGTTTGTGCAGGAAGAGACTTCCCAAGAGTGTGTGTGGATGCAAGGAGGTATGAACAAATAGAACCATTACCGTGATTTACACACTCATTGCACTTACTCACCAAAACCATGAGCATTTCTAAAGAATTGATCTTTGGTCCCTTCTCCTGTTTCTTAGACTCTCACTGGATGATTCTTATAACCCTTGTGAAGTCTATAATACTCTGTGATTCTTATCCATGCCACACCTATAACACCTCTATATAATGCCTTTAAAATTCCATCTTTACATCCATTTTCCACTAACAAGAAATACAAAGTCATAGGAAGAACAAATTATGAATTGTTCCTATGAAAGTAGAAAAATTAGAAAAGGATAGCTAAGCCCTGAAAGAAAGATGTGAATTTTCCCAAACCAGTACTGATCCATATATTTGCTTCTTCATTCCATTAAATAATTATTTTTTAAATGCATGCTATATGACAGTGTGTGCTGCTCTTCTGGCATGTATCAGCATCTGTCTTCTGCTAGCTGAGAAAGAGAAAAACACCCCCTGCCATCCAAGAGCTAGCTGGCCTGGCACTTATGACTAGGCCTTGGTGTCCTCCTGTTCAGCATAAACAGTTTCACAGAACATCAACATCAGATGCGGCCACTCAGTGACCATGATGGATCAAGTCAAAAAAAAGATCAGATTGCTTTTCATCACATCTGAATACCCACAAAAGCATGGACATTGTCCAACCACAAAAATGATCAAACGGCTACTTTCTTGGCTAACACAAGTGACTGTTGTTTCTTTACTGATTACAGCCTTAACCTTGAACTAGTCTTCCCTCCTTCTCAACAAAATTTATTAAAATACCCAATCATACAGTTATCTCCACTTCCTAACAATAGTCAATCCAGAGCAAATCCTTGCTTCTTTTTTTTTTTTTTTTAATGTTTCTTTATTTTTGAGAGAGAAAGAGAGAGAGCATGGGCAGGGGAGGGGCAGACAGAGAGGGAGACACAGAATCTGAAGCAGGCTCCAGGCTCTGAGCTGTCAGCACAGAGCCCGACACGGGGCTTGAACTCACAAACTGTGAAATCATGACTTGAGATGAAGTCAGACGCTTAACCAACTGAGCCATCCAAGTGCCCCAGCCCTGCTTCTTTAAATCCTCCCTAACATTACACCCCAATTCTATAATCCATCCTTGCTAACATGCTCTTACTGTGATGCTCCACTGTTGTTGGTGCTGTGTTCCCCTTCCCTGAAATGAGTAATAAACCAGTAGAGGTGTGTTCCTGGTGGTCTTTGACTGATGAGCACTATATATTCTCAGTGTATTTGTCTTACCTCCAGAGATTGTGAAAATGCTGTGGAGAAGCAGCATTGTCTTATTCATTTTGGTATCTCCCACTGTATAAAAACAATGCCTTTAATAAAATAAATATACATAAAATGTTTATATTTTGCGAATAGATACACAAATCCCATGGACTCAAACTTTCCCAATTACTAGAAATGCTGAGAAGGTTTTGGAGAAAGTGTTCTGAGTCCTACTTCACAGAAATGACACAGGCACTCCCCACAGATGACTTCCTGCAAGTGGCTTTGCAAGCAGCACAATTCTGAGCTTGCAGGATGATGTCCCTCCTGCACTGAGATCTTGGTATGTCATAATTGATTAATATTCAGAAATAGAAAAAAGATATATGTGAGACTGGAAGAGCATTAGAGTGACTTTAAATCTACCAACAATACTGGCCTTTTGTAGGGACCATATGGGATTCTTCTGAATTGCCCAAATCATGCTGCCGATGTAGTATGCCACATTTGTGTTAATGGAAATATTTATTTTGACATAATATTTTAAATTCCTTTTGAAATAGATACCTAATATAAGTTTAAAAGTTCTTAGTAATAGCATTTCTTGAATTAAAAAGTTCTTAGTTATGGCACTTCTTGAATTGCTTTCTCATTTTACCCTTCAAAAAGCACATAATTCATAAAAAAAATCTCTAACTGAGAAATTTAGTTTGACTTTAAAGGTACTACAAAATAAAAGGGAGACATAAATAAAAACATTAAAGAATTTGGGATGCCTGGGTGGTTCAGTCAGTTAAGCGTCAGACTCGATTTAAGCTCTGGTTAAGATCTCAGTTCCTGAGTTCGAGCCCTGCATCTGGCTTTGTGCTGACAACACAGAGCCTACTTGGGATTTTCTCTCCACCTTTTTCTCTGCCTCTCCCTCACTTGCCCTGTTTCTCAAAATAAATATTTTTTTAAAAACATTAAATAATCTAAGAGTAAAGTTTATTTCAATTTTTAAATAGAAAAATCTAATTGAAAAATTTTGTAGAGAAAATGAAATCATGACAAAAAATCATATGCAAGGGATAGTCTATGTGGAATTTGAAATTAGTCAAATAAGCAAGAAAGAGAATACAGATCAAATGATCTACAGTTGCATCTATACAGCTTAACAAAATTCTTGTTATGTTGATCTTCAAAAAATTCCACATAAACTAATACTAAAGTTGCAGGCTTCAGGAAAATAGCCCCATAAGAAAGTTTAAAATGCCATTCAGGCTATTATCAATCTGCATAACTACCTTCCCCCAGAAAAACTGTTCCAATCTTTCTAGTACTAACAAGTGTTAAGAACCCCTATTAAAAATGGGAGTCAGAAAATGCTGCAGAGAAATTAGCTGTTAATTAGTAAGAAAACTAGTAAAAAGAACATATAATTATTGTGTTTGGTAATGTTTTAGAATGTGACGGCAAAAATCTATTAATATTCAGTAAAAACATCAAACTTTCAGAATGTACAAACTGACAAATATTTCATGTACATAATAATTTGAAATTATGTATGTTAAGCATAAAAACTGAAATTACAAGTCTGGCCCTACAACATTAACTTTGTAAATTTGGTTTTGGTTTTCTGTCCATTTAAAAGCTCAGGCCAATAATTCCTTTAAATATAACCACTGTATAGTTTAATATGCATGGATGTGATTTTAAAGTATCATTTCAATGAGAGTCACAATCTGTTTCTGGCTTGATATTTCATTTTACATTATGGACAATATTCAAATCAATATGTGACCCCTAAGTATTTTTCCCACAGGAGTAGATTAAGCCACTAGTTTCTGGGACCTGGAAATTATACTATTATGACTATGAGTCTAGCCAAAAATTAAGAGATGAACAATTCATTGAGAAAAGAATCCAAAATGTTCTATGCCTTCATTGAGGAAACTCATTAGGTATTTCTGGTAGGTAAAAAAGCAATTCGGAGAGCAACTGTCAAGAAAATTTGGCTTTCTCAGCTGCTCATCAAAAGATGTGAGATTTATAGGGCACTTAGGTGGCTCTGTTGGTTGAGCATCTGACTTGAGCTCAGATCATGATCTTATGGTTCATGGGTTCAAGCCCCGTGTCAGACTCTGTGCTGATAGCTAGCTCAGAGCCTGGAGCCTGTCTTCAGATTCTGTCTCTCCCTCTCTCTCTGTGCCTCCCCTGTTTTCACTGTCTCTCTCAGAAAATAAGTAAAAAACATTAAAAAAATTTTTAGTAAAAATAAAATAAATAAAAGATCTGAGAAATGTAGATAAGTAAACATTCATTTACACAACCAATATTCATGAGTGCTTATTGCACACAGGCACCACACTAAGCTCTGGGGCCCAAGGAATGGCTCCTCTCTCTACCTCCCACACCCAGAGCGCACAGTCTTGCAGAAAATGGGTAAGCAAGGATGATAAATGTTAAAGGCTCTAAGCAGGAACACCAAACCTAATCTAAAATGTCAAGAAAAGCTTCAGGGAGAGAGGAAGAAATAGAGTGATACTGAAAATGAGTGAAAGTTGGTCAAGACAAGAGGAGAGAGATGTTTGCAGGCAGGACAAGTCTGACCATGTGAATGAAGCCCAAGACCGCAGGTGAGGGAGAGTATGGAAAAGACTAAAAGATGTTCAGCATGTAAAACCCATTCTAGGGAAAGGATATTGTGAGCTGAGGCTAGAGTGGAGATGCACAAAGTATGATCTATATAGACAGAAGTAAATAGGGAGCCATGCAACTTAATAATAGGTAACATTTATGAAGCCCTTCCTATATGTCAGGTTCTCTGTGGTGTATGCTTTTTGCACAAATAATCTCATTTATGCTACATAATGACCTTATGAGATAGATGTCATTTTCATTCCTATTTTACAGATGGGAAACTGAGGCAGAGGGGTCAAATAATTTGCTCAAGTCATGACAGAGCCAGACTCTAATCTAGATCAACTGGTTGCACAGCTTATGTTCTTAAGCACATAAAAACGGCAATTAACATTATATTTCAACTGAAATTCTATGCCACTAACATTTGGACCTAGTTAAAATATCCAGCAGAAGAATCCAGATTGCTGATTTTTATTTGTGACACAGTGGTATCTCATTGTGGTATTGAGAGTTGGAAAACCCAAAGGGAATTTTCTGAGCTGATAAACAGGAAGAGTTAGTTGAAGTTAAACCTTGTGTTTTGTTGTGTTTTTTATTTTTTACTCTTGGAAGCCCCAAGACCTAGAGGACAAGACATAATAGCAGTTTAACAAAAGTTAGCCCCATTTATTATATAGAAGTATAATAATCTCTCTGTGCTCCTCCCCTGCTCACACTCTGTCTCTGTCTCTCAAAAAAGAATAAACATTAATATATATATGTACATATATATATATATATATATATATGTATATAATATTAAGAATTGGGCACCTAGGTGGCTCAGTTGGTTAAGCCTCCAACTCTTAACCTCAGCTCAGGTTTTGATCTCAGGGTCATGAGTCTAAACCCCACACTGGGCTCCAGGCTGGGTATAAAACCTACTTTAAAAAAAAAATAATAATAATAATAATAAATAATAAAATAAATTCAAAGAAACTAAAAGATTAAGAATTATTCCTGATTAATTTTAATGATTCCATACCATGTCACTTCATTGCTTCTCAAAGATAACATGAGATACTGTAATCAAATATTACTATTCATCAACTACTTTAAACTATTAATTACACTTAAATTTTGTGATTTTAATGCAGTTTAAGTGGTTCCTCTTTTCCTCACCTTTGTCATTATTCTTATAAAATGTATTTTAATTTAGCAGTTAACTATCATTCCTCCCAAAAATGGTGACAATGTACATAAAAATTCATTATATAATAAATTATGAGAAAGACAGTTATGTTAACATAAACATAATAGTTACATTAACATGAACAATGATATTATATCTGAGATGTAAAGTTTTATAAATTAATTATTTTAGCATCATATTATTATTTCACATCAAAGGATTAGGAGAGAAAACATCATAATTCTATAGGTAATACAGTCACTTAGTAATACATTTTTCTAATTAACTTAAATTATTTGTCCTAAAATTCTTATGTTGGATTTATCTAAAACATTTACTTTGATAAACAGCTATATGTATCCCTATAATATATTTTACTTTTATATGGAAACCTCTTTTTTACTTAGCTTATAAAAGGATGGTATCTAAGTATATTTTGTCTTAGCAGGGAGAAACTGAAAATGAATAATTTTCATTTTCTACATACATCCATTTAGTCTTCCCTAAAAACTATTCCAAAGGGAAAGAAAGAAAAGATCTGTAAAAAGAACAATTATAGAATGAATTGCCCATCGGTGATTTTTCTAGTGATTTAAACTACCAAAACAGGTATGTCGGATTGGTTTGTGAATATTATAATGCCTTTGGTATAGCCACTGTGGAAAATAGTATGGAAGTTCCTCAAAAAATTAAAATAGAAATATTGTATGATCAAAAAATTCCACTAATGGGTATTTACACAAAGAAAATGAAAACACTAATTTGAAAAGATATGCACCCCTGTGTTCATTGCAGTATTATTTATAATCACCAAGATAGGGAAGCAACCTAAGTGTCCATCAATAGATGAATAGAGAAGGATGATGTGGTGTATATATACAATGAAATATTATGTAGTCATAAAAAAGATGACATTGTGCTCTCTGAGACAACATGGATGGATGTAGGGGGTATTATGCTAAATGAAATAAGTCAAACTAAGACAGAAATATACTCCATGATTTCACTCATAAGTGAAATCTAAACAAAATAAAATAAAAAACAAATGAATAAACAAGAAACAGAATCAGAGCTATAAATACAGAAAACACACTGATGGCTGTCAGAGGGGAGGAGGAGAGTGATGGGAAAACTGGGTGCAGGGGAGTGGAAGATATAGGCTTCTGGTTATAGAATGAATAAATCACAGGGATAAAAGACACACCATAAAAAATATACTCAATGATATTATAATAAGGATATATGGGGATAGGTGGTAGCTACACTTGTGGTCAACAGAAGTAATATATAAACTTATCCGATCACTTGTCATATAACTAACATTACATTGTATGCCAATTATACTCAAAATCTGTATATTCTGATGCCTTTATTGATTGATTGATTGATAATAATTTTAATTTTTAAATCACATTGTTAGTCTACCTTTAACTAAGAAGATCAAAAGGTGGCTTCATTTCTCAGCTGAGAAAGAAGTCCACTGGCATCTAGTTTGAAAATAACTAGGAACACTATGTACAACTTGTATTGGATAGTTATTAAATTCAGCAGTATTCAAATAACCAAACAGTGAAGCTCCATTTCTATTTTTAAACGGTGAGGTAAAAGAACTCTCTTTCTAAGAATATACCATTTTCTCAGTACTTTCTTCAAGTCAAAGAATGGCAATGACCTTAAGTTAGATAAAATTTTGACAAAATTCTAGTTTGACATATTAAAGAGGAGACAATTAAGAAAATATGTCCTAGGGGCACTTGGGAGGCTCAGTCGGTTAAGTGTCCAACTTGGGCTCAAGTCATGATCTCATGGATCGGGGGTTCGAGCCTTGCGTCGGGCTCTGTGCTGACAGCTAGCTTAGAGCCTGGAGGCTGTTTCGGATTCTGTGTCTCCCTCTCTCTCTCTGACCCACCCCTGTTCATGCTGTCTCTCTCTCTCTCAGAAATAATAAAAAACATTAAGAAAATGTTTTAAAGAAAATATGTCCTAAATGGATGGAGAGAAGTTCTCTTACCTTTACACTTCAGAAAATTCTAACACTTTTATTTCATAGCATAAACTACCAACAAAATCACAAATTACAATTTTTTTTCAAAGCAGCTCATAATATGATGAATAGGAGAGGGACTGGAAATAATCTGCCTTTACATGGCAATAAGAAAAGAAGAAACTTTTCACTCAATACTTTCACACACTTTTATACACACTTAACAAGTAGGCAAACAACTTTTTAAACCCCCTGTAGATAAATGATGCTATGTGTAAATTATACAATTGCTGATTATTTTGCTTTAGTTATCACCATATTGCATTAGTTAAACTTTTTAGAATAAAATCATGGAACTTAAAGCCATTGTTCTTGGCATGAAGATTTACGTATAATATTCATACCATTATTTTCTGGGTAAACTTTATATCTCCAAAAATACTGTGAATCAAAAACATAAAGGGAGTCCTGAGTAATTAGAC
Source organism: Proteles cristata cristata (assembly GCA_017311185.1). Lineage (NCBI taxonomy): Eukaryota > Metazoa > Chordata > Mammalia > Carnivora > Hyaenidae > Proteles > Proteles cristata. The sequence continues at coordinate 639,755 of JAESUZ010005128.1, read as the reverse complement.
TCTCAGAGCAAGGGTTTTGAGAAATTTCATGTTGAAATGTTGAAGAAAAACACTAATCTATGAAAGAATCTAGGAATTCAAATTGAAGTGATATAAATACAATGATTCTTCCTAGAGACAAAATAAGTCATTAAGAACAGGCTTATTATATCATTTAATGCAAGATATTCAAAAAAGGTAAAGCATTTCAAGGTTGAATAACAATCAGGTATTAAATTGATTTATCTTTTAACAATACTATAGTTCTTTTTTTAACCTCTTTACTTTTTAGTATTTAAAAAAAAATCAAATGCTAAAACCTTGAACTGGTTTGCCTTGACACTAATAACTCCAGAAGTATTAGCATGGTTTTCTTACTATGACAAGTCAAGAATAAAGACACAAACAGATGAATACTAATATGTATCACATGAAACTAGTCTAATATTGATATAGCCCAGTATCCCCCCAAAAAAATCATTCAATTAAAAATGGGCAGAAAACATGAATAGACATTTCTCCAAAGAAGACATACAGATGGCTCACAGACACATGATAAGATGCTCAACATCATTCATCATCAGGGAAATGCAAATCAAAACTACAATGAAATATCACCTCGCACCTATTAGAATGGTTAAAACCAAAAACATGAGAAACAATTGTTGGCCTGGTTATAGAGTAAAAGGAACCCTCTTGCAGTGTTGGTGGAAATGCAAACAGGTGAAACCACTGTGGAAAACAGTATGGAGCTTCCTCAAATAACTAAAAATAATACTATCCTACAATCTAGTAATCATACTACTATGTACTACCCAAAAAGTACAAAAATACTAATTCAAAGGGATACATGCACCCCTTTATTTATAGCAGCATTATTTATAACAGTCAAACTATGGAAGCAGCCCAAGTATCCATCAATAAACAAATGGATAAAGATATGATGTATATATCTGTTATATATATATATATATATATATATATATATATATATACACAAACACACACATCTATATAATGAAATGTTATTTACCCATAAAAAGAATGAAATTTTGCCATTTCCGCATGGATAGAGCTAGAGAGCATAATGTAAGTGCAATCAGTCAGTCAGAGAAAGACAAATACCATATGATCTCATTCATATGTGAGATTTAAGAAACAAAAGAGACAAGCAAAGAAAAAAGAGAGAGAGAGAAACCAAGAAGCAAACATGTAACTATAGAGAACAAACCGGTGGTTACCAGAGGGGAGGTGGATGGGAGACAGGGGCAATAGGAGATTGGGATTAAAGAGTACACTTATCATGAAGAAAAAATAAATAAATAGAATGATAAAAGTATTAGATTATGAGTTCAAGACTCTAGTATTAATATTCTAGTATTTATTTGTCTAGTATGCATATGTTGTGCTGAATTTAAAACATACATACATTTAAATGTCATACATTACCATACCATATCCATAAATCATACAGTAGTGGAAACATAAATGCACATAAGTAAGCATTCGGTGAATAAATACATTTCCTATAGATTAGCACAGAAAATACGAGTTCAAACGATGATTTTCTCATTTGAGAATTGATCAATTTCACTCATTCAAAGTGTCGATTTCAGTTCATTTCTATTTAGGCATAAAATAAGACCCCTTTTTAACACATATAGGTTCCTAGTGTTGGAAAGAATCTCAAAAATTACCAAACCTCCTTCTGTATTTGTATTTGAGTTTGGAATGCAGCAATACTGCCTCAATGGCACTTCCTTGCCACTTTATTCCTTAGGCCAATAAAAGATGTTGCAGTTCTCATAAAAAAGAAAAACATATGAGAAAATAAGTAAATCCTCAGTGGTTCCTCTACTAAGATAAATTCCATAAAAGAAGTCCTGGGAGACATTCCCAGTCCTGGGCTTCACTGGAACCAGGCAGTAACTAAGTTAGGGCCAGTAACAGTCCCCACTTGCTTCTCAAACCACCAAATTTCAAGTATCCATTGTCAAGACTGTGCTTTATCTACTTTATGTTAAACCACCACTAGCATAACCTACCCCCTCCTCCACTTACCATGCCTCTACTGTGCCTGGCACTGGCATAGATGGATGGATGGATGGGTGTATATAAAATTTTCCTCAGTGGGTCCCCGTAATTCATAGGATTTTTTCCAGATATCAGGGTAGTCTTTATCTCCTCCTCTGAGGAAATACTGCCATTGTGTATATATATATATATATACACACACACACACAACTCAAAGAAAACTGTCTAGTCATGATTCACTGGGAAAATGTAATGAAAAATTTGCATCTTCTAAATGTTACCCTGTATGTTGGTTGGCTCTGTGTGCATCTAACAGAATGAAAAGGAACTAAAATTAGAGTTAGGGTTGGGGGTTGATGCTTCAAAAGTTTTAAAAGAGAGAGAGCTGGACTTTAGATTTGAAGGTGTGATTTATATCTATGATATACCTGCAAATGAAATGCAGTCCTCTTATTAAATGCAGCCAAGGGAAAGGTAGAGTATTAGATGCACAATTTGTTTATGTGGATGAACACCCAGGGCCCATGGGTTACGTATGGAAATAGAAGTCATTTCAACAATTACCTGCCAGTTTCACTCTTAACAGATGAGGTGTGTTTCAATTAAAAGGTTTTTGCCAGTACTTCCTCATACTTTCAGGGCAGCTCTTTGGAGATTAGGAGGTTGCAGATAAGAAGGAAAATTCATTACCCGCCCTTAGAGAGTTGAGAAATAAAATGTGGGTTTGTACTACTCACGGCTCTGCCTGCAGGCTCCTGTCCTCGGCCACATAGTTAGACGGAATATAGCCCTGCAGCAGTTGGCCAAAGCTATCTCTCCTTTTCTCCAAGTGCCTGGCGAACCACCAGCCCTCCTGGGAAGTGTCCAGGACTTGGAGCTTGTCGCCAGCGCGGAAGCTCAGGTCCTCTGCGGTCCGAGCCTGGTAATCAAACAGAGCCACAAAGTAGTGACCGCGGCTTCTCTCGAGCTCCAGGTTCTGTGACCTGCAAGCCTCAGGGGAGCAGCGGGCCACTGGGTTCTCAATCACCACCGGCTTGTCCTTGTCGGCCTCCTTGAACAGGCATGGGAGACAGGGTTTCAAGTATGCCATGAACCTCAGACAAACGTTGCCCATGGTGCCCTGGTAGGGAGGAGGGGAGAGGGGCTTCTCCCTCTCCTTTCAGTCTCTGCAGATCCAATTTCTCTTCTTCTACCAGGCAGCTTGGAAGTCAGCATCAATTCCCCCGGCCTCGGACAGTGTGCAAAGCCCTGTTTCACAACAATGGGGCAGATGTGCCTGCGGCGAGCCCCGCTTGGGGACACTCACCTGCTTGCTTTTGTGGCCTGAGTGGCTGCCCTAGAGCAAAACTGAGCAGGAGCCGGGCAGCTGCTCAGGCAAGATGCCTTTTCTTCTGGACTGCTTAGGAATCCCACAGCAAAAATAAAATTAAAAGGGCTTTATTTAGACAAACGTCTGGGAACAGAAAAGAGTCATCTTGCTTTATGTCCCAAGGAAAAGTTAATAAGAGAAAGAGGTTAAGACCAGGTAAGATCACATCTTGCCTCTTCCAAGAGCTCTCTCCCTGCTTTAAGTCCGTCTCTGTGGTTTGGCCAGTCCTGACTTCCAAGGCTCTTTCCTTTTTGCTAATGGTTAACCAACCAGCTGAGGTTACTGCCTTTAACATCCTGAGCTATGAGCAGACTGAAATAATCTCTCCTTACTTCCTGGTTTCCTTTTGTCTGTGATTTAAAAGAGATTCCTGGCCTCTCTACCTCTCCCTTCCCACACCCAAGAGAGACCAGCGAACTCACGAGGGAGCCAGACTCTTAAAGCAGCTGCCAAAATCCATACTCCTGGACAAACAGACTAGTACAGGGAGATTTTTTTCTTGTTATGTTCCCAGCACAGATTTGTTTCCCCCACAAAGATGAGGAGGATTATTTTGCCACCATAGGGGAAATAAAAAAGGCTAATGAAAGTGCTTAGATATTTGTTACTGGACAAATGGCAATTGGGAAAGAACCATGGAGTCCCTACCTTTTTTCATCACTATGAATAGATTTTAATAGCTTCAAAATACATTTACAGTCTGGAAAAATATGAGAGCAGCTGACTAAAATGCTGAGAACCTGAAACACTGCTTTTTCCCACAAAGACATTTGATTTCCCATCTCTCAAGTACTATTTCTGAAACACACACACACACACACACACACACACACACACACACACACACGCACACACACTAGGGGACCAGTAGACAAAAGGAGAAGAAGGGCCATATGTGTGCTGCTGCAGGGCCTCTTCCTGTTCAACGTTGGCCTCCAGGCCTACATGAGTTCTTACTAATTTTTTTGGCAGGACCTCAGGAGCTAGTGAAGTTGAGATCAGGACAGCCATCCTGACAGGCAGTGGGGTTTGCTCTACTTCCCCTTATCTGGGAAAACCGTCTTACACATGTGTGTCTTGGATCCCAAGTACAACTGGACAAAGAGTTTGGGTAGATCAACACCATCCCATTTTCACTAGGAGAGAGCACTCTCAACTCATTTATGATGTGTCACTTGTTTTCATATAAGACATTTATTTAAAAAACGTCCACTCTAGGGGTGCCTGGGTGGCCTAATGGGATAAGCATCTGACGTGCATTCAGGTCATGATTTCACAGCTTGTGGGTTCAAGCCCCACAGCAGGCTTGTGCTGACTGACAGCTCAGAGCCTGGAGCCTGCTTCAGATTCTGTGTTTCTCTCTCTCTCTCTCTCTCTCTCTCTCTCTGTCAAAAATAAATAAGGAAACATTTATTTTTAAGTTTCATTCTAAAAAACAATCTTTCTAAATGTTGGCAGAGACTTGAACCTGGCTAACCTAGCTCCGGAGCAATCTCAAAATTCCTGTTATTTGCCAAATAGCAAGGCATTTTTAGTAATGGGAATAATCAAACTCAAGAAAAAGGAAAACAACAGGGAACCATGCGTTCAGCCCCATCTGCTCTAACCTTGTATTAAAATCAAGCATTCATGGTGGGCAAATCACTTGGTTAGAACAAGATCTCATGTCACATTCCCAGGTTTCTCTGTCTTCAGAGTCAAAGTAGAAGTACTGTTTTAGCAGGAAAAGAAGAGCCAAAAGTTGAGCCAGTTTTAGTTGTCTGTTTACCTGTGATATGAGACCTAAAATATTACTCCACATATAAAAAAAAAGAAGATAAAATGGCAATTACATAATATTGAGAAGCCCTAAGAATATTTGGTTTCAAACACAACATTAACTGTAAAAGTGCAGTATTCTATTAATGCCCTTAAACAGAAGCATAGGATTCTACAGCCTTTCCAGACACACCCACATGATTACAAATAAAATGAGATTTGGAAACTAGTAGAGAGAGGTATTTAAAACCAATTTGTAAGTGGCATTCGAGACTTCGAAAATGTGAAGTTTTTAAATTCGAATATTCCTCCGTTATGGTTATGACAGGGAAAAAGACATTCTTGAAGACAAAGTGGCAGACTTGCGCACACAGTCGCTGAGCTAATGAATGAAATGGAAAGAACGGTTGACCATCCAAAGCTGTCAGGTGAACAATGGTCTGAGAAAGCTGAGCCTCTCGGGGTGGGGAGAGAAATGGTTTCCTTGTGTCGACAAAACCAGAACTCTGCAGTTCCCCAAGCGTAAAGCCCTGAAGTCATCTTCTACTTTCCCCTGGTTTCTCTAAGCTAATCAATCGCCAAATTCTGCTCAGTCTTTCTTTTCATTTAGTCCACAGACTTTGTTTTTTATTCCTCCTGAATGACAGCTGAGTAGTGGACCAAAAAATAAAAATAATAGTAATAGAATATTCCTCCCTAGATTATTCCAAAGGTATCCTAAGCAGTGTCCCTTCCTCCAGCTTGTCCTCTACCTCTGACTCACCTTGCTTACAACTCCCAGATCAATTTTTACAACAGTACTAATGCTGGAGGTGCTATGTGTGCTAGGAAAGAGCAGCTCTCAGGTTTAGAGGGCTCTCTATGTGCCAGGCACTGTGCTGAGAATCTTACAAACGGTATTCATTTAATTCTCAGAAAATAAAAATAATAATACCTATGAGGAAGGTAGTTTTGTTGTTGCTGTGGGGGTGGTGATGGTTGTTTCTCAATTTCAAAGAAGAAACTGAGGCTTAGAGAGGTTAAGTAACTTTCCCAAGCTCACATAGCCATCAAGTGACTGCACCGTTAGTAACATCCTGGTCTCAATTTGTCTCCAAACCCTGAGATTGTAACTTTTCAGTTTGATGACTCTAAAAAGAAGCTAATGTCATTCTTCTGTGTAAAATCTTTCAGGATCCTCCAATGTGTTTGGAATAAAGTCTAAATTCTTTAGCAGGACTCATAAGGCCTTGTTAACTTCTCCAGCTTCGTGGCCCTTCGCTGTTGCACTCAAACCCTGTGATGCAGGTTCCCCAAGCAACTAGCTCCTGAAGCCCTCTTTCCTGCACCTTTATTTCCCCCCTTTCTCTGCTCCCTCACCCCCAGCATGATTTCCTTGTGATTTTCCCAGACTGGATTCCATTGATACCTTCTCAGCCACAATAGAATAGTGTCCCCTACTCTGTGTACCCCTAAAACCTGACACACACTTCTATCTGGTCAACTGTTAAATTCCATTTGGTTCTCTTTTGTGCTTTCCCCATGAGAATCAGATTTCCTTCTCTGAATCTTCAGTGCCTGTACACCATCTAGTATGTACACAGTAAATACTCCACAAGTATTTGAGAAAGGAAGCAAGAGAGAGAGAGAGAGAGAGAAAGAAAGAAAGAAAGAAAGAAAGAAAGAAAGAAAGAAAGAAGAAAGGGAAGGAAGGAGGGAGGGAAAGAAAGAAGAAAACAAAAGGAAGGAAGAAAAGAAGCGAGGGTGGGAGGAAAGAAGGAAGAGAAAGAAAGAAAAGAAAAAAGAGAGAAAGGAAGAAAGAAACCTCACTGCAGTGAGAACAACACCATGCAAGTATTCACAATTGAGAGCAAGAATTTCTTAGTGTGAGCAGGGCTGGGAACCCAGAGGAGAGTGCGGCTTTCTGTCCTTTAACTCTATTCTTCTTTCCTCTCTTATAGTTTCCTGCATGTCAGGCTCCTTTGCCAGCCTCCTAGACCAGTTTTCTTTCCTTCAGCCGATCTCCCTCCCATCCTTGGAACAAAACGCCACCATGTGAGTCTCCTGCACTGTAACCTCCATCAGATCTCCACTTCCTGGAGTATATGACTTGGAATTTTAGGCTAAAGAATTTGTATTTTGCCTTATTTCTTTCATGATTTTATTATGTGCCCTGTCCACACCCTCCTTCCATGATGGCCTTCCTGTAGCCCTCCCACTCAGCCAGATTGCTTGATTCTCTGTCTCCTAACATGCATTGTCCATTCCCACCTCTTCCCACCACCTATGTCATTCTTCTGCTTAATATTCCTTCCTCTCCCAACAGACTCCTACCTGTATTTTGAGATCTTAATAAAAATTCCAAACCTCCTCTAGCCCTTCTTTGGCACTTTCTGCCAAAATAAGTTTTCCTCCCTCAAGTTTTTCTAGCTTATGCAACCCCCACACCCAGCGCCCATACAACGTGAAATGAATTTAACCATGCTCCTGTATCTTATTTGCTGAACACTGCAACAGAAAAATCCCACAGCTCTTCAGTTTTATACCAGGAGAAATTAATGATCTCCAACTTCTGCTAAGCCCTTAGCACTACTCAACATTCTTTTATATGCTAGTCTGGTCAGCTGCTGTTCCCTTCATTTTCTCCTAAAACGACTGCAAATTGTCCACCATTCTTCTCGGGGTCTCTGTGGAAACCCTCTTTCTCTGTGATGACCTTGCTGCAGACATTCACAGAAATCCCCAAGCTATTCAGCATTAACCAATTCAATTTCCTTTTCTTGCATAAAAAAAATGTATCTACATCTGTAAATCCTCGTACTTTCTTTCCTCCTCGAGCAAAAGCTTCTACTTCCTCACTCAATATCCAGTTTCTTTTTCCTTGCTAACAGAGTCTTACAGAAGCAAAATCTGGAGACTACATTTCTCAGCCTTCCTCCCAACGAGGAGTGGCCAGTAAAAAAGTAAGCTGAAGTCCCCAAGTGGGGTTTCAGGAAAGTGCCTTAAAGAAGTCAGACTTAGCTGGGATGTCAATTCTTCTCCCCTTTCCTCTTTTTGGTTTCTGTTTGCTGGAACTGAGATGACATGGCTGAGCCTCCAGGAGACATCTTGGACCATAAGGTGATCTTAAAAATGCAAAGAGCAAAATGATAAACCAAACTTGTATCTTCAGATCTGTTTGCAATATGGGAGATAAATTATGTTATCTATGTAAGAGATAATTATTTTGACTTTTTATTATATGTACCTAAGACTTATTCTAACCAATATGCTTTCAGTAACAGAAAAGATGGTTAAATCTCATGTCCTGTGCTCTTGATATTATTCCTTTGTATGATCTGATCCATCAATTAGCTCTCCCCTTGCCTTTCTTGGTAGTTGCCTTCCTCAGAGCCTATAATCAATCTTAAGCCTCTAAAGCATTAAAAAGAAAAGAACAAAAGAAAAAAAAGAAAGGGGAAAAAGGAGAAAGAAGAAAACAATTGTTCAATCCTTCCTCCCACTGTAGGTACCACCCTGCCTCTCTCGTTCTTTCTCCAGCCACATTTCTCAGAGAATGTTCCCTCTTTCCCATTTTTCTCTTCCTTTCTCACTCAGACTGCAATATGGCTTCACTTCATGCCACATCACTCAACTTGGTCCACTTGATGTCACCGATATCTTGCCATTTGCCAAATCAAATCATTCCTTTTCCATCCTCATTCTATTTGACCACTCTTCACTGACAGAGATTGTTGTTTTAAGCCTCTTACAATGCTGTCTTCTTGATTTTCTTCTTTATCTGATAATTCTTTTCAGTAACTTGCTGTTTGGTCTTCCTCCACCTGTCTCTCAGAATGAATGTTAACTGGGGACCTTGGCTAGTCATCTTCACTGGGAATACACACCACTGCATGGCCTTGCCCTTTGCATCTATGGCTCCAATTGCTGATAACTCTCAAACCTCCACCTCCATCCCAACCTGATCTGTTGAGATACCAAACTATATAATTATGGTCGATACAGAGTGCAAAGGCATTCAATTTCAAATTAAACAGATCCAAAATAATAACATTCTTTATGATTCTCTCATAACCTTCCATATTTATATATTCTCATCTCAGTCAAATTCATGGCAAATTAGAACCTTAAGAAGCACCCTAAACCCATCTTTTCTCCTTACCCCCATAGCTGATCAATGAACAAATCCTAAGAATTCAAACTGTTTAGCATCTGCTCTCATTATCTACTTCTTCTCTACCCCGCTGATACTGCCTTAACTCAACACATGTTTGGCTCTTTCTGACTCTCTAATAATCTTCTTCTTTCCAGTTCCGTGCTTCCTCAACCATCCTCCAATCTGTAGGCAGAGTGTTGCACCCTTTTAAAAATGCTTTGATGAAGAGAAGAATAAAGTAGGAGTAATCAGTCTACCTGGTATCCAACATATTACAGAGCTACAGTAATCAGGACTATGGAGAATCCTCAGAAGAACAGACACACAGATCAGTGAAACAGAACAGAGAACTCAGAAAGAGACCCACATAAATATGCCCAACTGATTTTGGACAAAGATGGACAGGCAATTCAATTGAGGAAAGGTAGTTTTTCAAGATGGTGCTGGACCAATTGGACATGCACAAACAAAAACAAATCAACTTCGATCTAAGTCTTATATCTTATACAAAAATTAACTCAAAATATAGCATGAACTTGAATATAAATTGTACAACTGTAAAACTTTTAGAAAAAACATATAAGAGAAAATCTTCAGGATCTAGGGCTATGTAAAAACTTCTTAGACTTAACCCAAAGTACTATCCATAAAAGGCAAAGTCACACATTGGACTTTACCAAAAGAAAAATTTTTGTTCTCAAAGGACCCTGTTAAGAGGAGGAAAATATAAGCTAGAGACTGAGAAAAGGTATACAAAATATTTGCAAATCACGTATCTGACAGAAAACTAATATCTAGAATATACAAAGAACTCCTTAAATTTAACAGTAATAAAACAAACAATCCAATTTGAAAATGGGTGCAAGATATGAACAGACATTTAACCAAAGAAAATAAACAGCTGGAAAATAAGCACACAAAAAGATGTTCAACATCAGCCATCAGGAAGGGCAAATTAAAAACATAATGAGATTATCACTACACACCTATCAGAATGGCTAAAATAAAAAATAAGACAACACCAAATGAGGATGGTAAGGATGAAGAGAAACTAGATCACTCACACTCTGCTGATAGAAATGTAAAATGGTACAGTCACTCTGGATAACAGCCTGTTAGTGTCTTATAAAACTAAACATATAACTATGGTATGAAATAGCTGTTATACAACTAGAAATTTATCCTTGAGAAATGAAAATTCATGTTCATACAAAAACTTGTACACAAATGCTTTTAGCAGCTTTATTCTTAACAGCTCCAGACTGGAAACATCCAGCTGTCATTCAGTGGGTGAATGGTTAAACAAATAGGACTACATACATACTGCAGAATACTATTCAGCAATTAAATGGGCAAACTACTGATATCCACAGCAACCTGGATCATGTGCAGGAAGTTATGTTAAGTGAAAAAAGCTGATCTCAAAAGGCTACTAATTGTATGAGTCCATTTATGTAACAACATAAGACATCTTGAAATGACAAAATTATAAAAATGGAGATTCCATTAGTGGTTGGCAGAGGCGAAGGAGCAGACGGAGGTGAGAAGGGGGTGGATAGGACTATAAAGGACAACAGGAGGATTCTCATGATAGTGGAAATGTTCTGTGTCTTGGTTGTATCTATGCTAATACTGGAGTTGGGATACAGCACTGTGGTTTTGTAAGATGTCATCACTGAGGGAAGGAAGGTAAAGGACCCACAAGATCTCTATTATTTCTATCAAACACAAATCTACAATTATGTCAAAACTAAAGCTTAATTTAGGGGTACCTGGGGGGCTCAGTCTATTAAGCGTCCAACTCTTGGTTTTGGCTCAGGTTATGATCTCATGGTTTCGTAGGTTCAAGCCTTGCAACAGGCTCCAGAGCCTGCTTGGGATTCTCTCTCTCGCCATCTCTCTGTCCATTCCCCATTCATGCTGTTTCTGTCCCCCTCAAAATAAATAAGTAAACTATAAAAAATAAAAATAAATAAAAGCTTAATTTAAAAAATACTTAATTTTTAAAAAGGCTACTCATGCCTTGAGGATAAAGGCTATATTTTTCAAGAAATGGAGGGCCCAACATTGCCTCACTCTTGCCTAACTCATTCTATTCCACTCTATATAACTCGGAGTTCTTAGCAAACCAACTCTAGGTAAGTTATGCTGAAAAAGGACCTACTGAAATAATTCAAGTGGTTCTGAGTCCATAGTAAAGTTGAAGGACAAGACTTGTGAAAGCCAGAGAAATAAAGCTGTGTGGCTATGCCCAGAGTCTGGCCACAAGGACATCAGGTCAGTGAGGGACTACTGCCATTAAGGATACTGGGCACTGCCACTGGCTTCACACTGTCAGCTCCAGCACCCCTGGATACTAGATGACACTGTCCCCTCCAAGGGGTCTCACCCCAACTCTGGTTGTTAGGGTTCAGAGAGACCTTTCAAAATGATAGATGGGGAGGCGCCTGGATGGCTCAGTTGGTTAAGGGTCCAACTTCGACTCAGGTCATGATCTCCGGTTCGTGAGTTCGAGACCCATGTCGGGTTCTGTGTTGAACGCTTGTTCAGAGCTTGGGGCCTGCTTTGGTTTCTGTGTCTCCTTCACTCTCTGCCCCTCCCCCACTCATACTCTGTCTCACTCTGTCTCTCAAAAATAAATAAATGTAAAAAAATAAAATTAAAAAAAAGGAAGTTGGGACTTTGCCTCCCCAACTCATATGGTGGAAGATTCTCCACACACAGAAAAGAGACATCCTAGAAAGCCATGAAAAATTAAAATTAAAATCTTAACCCCATATAGTTTTCTTCCAAACTCTTGCTGTGGGCTCATATAGTCTTAAAGTCCCCAAATGTGCCTTGCTTCATCACACAGGTTAGCCTTCGTCCAATCCTCCTTTTTTGCCTGGTATGCCTTCCCCTAGTTCCTCTCCCGTTTTTGTGCCCTACTGTCTTCCAACTTATTTTCCAGATAAATATAGGTAGTTGTATAAGAGTCAGAGAAAGTGTCTCCCTCCTTAATTCTTTCCTGACCAGTTTTTTTAAACAGAATTGACTACTTCCTCATTCATGTCCCCTACCAGATGGGATAACCATTTCTACATTTAGCTCATATCTGTCTCACCCATAGATTCTAACACACTTGTTGTTGCCTTCAGTTGTTTCCAATACCAACACAGTGCCTAACATCTAATAGGTACTCAATAATGCATGCTGAGAGCGAACATCATTCATCTAAAACACAGATTATAATATCTTAAGTCATTTAATATGTGTAATTGTGTTGTTTCCCCCAAGCACATGTTCTGACCTTGAAGATAAGTATGTGCCTCACTTTTCTTAGCATTTCAATCTAGAAAGCCATGCTATGAGCAGAGGACCTCCCGACTTCCACTGTTGCTCTGCCACAATCTACTTTCCAAATGACAGCCAAAATCATCTTTAAAAGGATAACTCAGGGGTGCCTGGCTAGTTCAGCCAGAGAGCATGCAACCCTTGACCTCAGGGTTGTGAGTTTGAGTTCTGTATTGGGTGCAGAGATTACTTACACAAATAAATAAACTTAAATATATATGTATAATAAATAAACTTAAATATATATGTATAATAAATAAACTTAAATATATATATATGTCAGCTTTGTGTTTTTCAATAACTTCCTATTCACTGGAAATAAACTCCAAACTCTATTATCTTTAGGACAATGGTCTGCAGGCCTGTCTCCTGCCTACACCTTCCAACATCATCTCCCCTTTCTCCTTCCTTGGCTCTTTGTGGTCCAGCCAGAGTGGCCATATTTCTGTTCACTGAGGCAACAGCCGAGGCCTTTTTCTGACCAGTGACCTTTTATTCACCATTCTCCCAGCCAGGAACATTCTTGTTCAGACCCTTCATGCAAATCTACCTTTTAGTTCTTAGCCTAGATAATACAGCCTCAAAGAGGTTACCCCTAACCACTGAACCCAGCTTCTCTTTTAGAGTGTGCTATTGGTTGAATTGTGTCTCTTCAAAGAGGTATAATGAAGTCTTACTTCTCAATAGGTCACAATATGACCTCATTTGGAAATAAGATCTTCTTGGCAACACTCAGGCTCTTCCTTTGGCTCAAATATAGCCTGGTACCCTGGGATCTTTGATATGCTTGATCTTAGTCTTCATCAGCCTCCCATTTAGTCACCTTCAGTGGGACCAGACACTAAACTGACATAGGGTAAAACAAGAATCTGTTAGAATAAACTAAAGAATATGAAATAGGTTATGGAGAACTCACTTTATATATGAAGAAAATGAAGAGGAGCAGGAGGAGGAAGGTATAGCGTTAATATCTAAAGCACATGGTGACAACTTAATTGTAAATTTATCCCAGTTTTCTCAGCCAAAGAGTAGAATGTTCAGATTAGAGACAAAGTACCATACCTATTTGCCTTGAAATCTAAGAGTAAAGGGGTGATTATTATTAGAAGCCAAAATGGACTAAAAAAAAAAAAAGAGAGAGAATGCCAAAACCTTAATTTCTTTTCTCGTATAGAACTACTATTATAAGCAAAAATTTTCACTTGCAGCAGCATTTAGGAGATATCAAAGCAAATGCTGTATTTAATTTTATTGCAAGTGGTGGTCACCAGCTAAAACTGTTGAAGGCCCTGAACTGTAAGCAGTGCAGCACACCATACATAACTGAGGCATCTTTCCTGACCAGTGACAATGGGCTACCTTAAGCATCAGCCAGCACTGAACACTGGGCTCATTCTCTTCTTTCTAGAAGGTGTGTTTTCCATTTTATTTTATTTTTTAATGTTTTATTTATTTCTAGGAGAGAGAGAGACAGCGTGAGCAGGGGAGGGTCAGAGAGAGAGGGAGTCACAGACTCTGAAACAGGCTCCAGGCTCTGAGCTGGCAGTCAGCACAGAGCCCGACGCGGGGCTCGAACCCACGAACCGCGAGATCATGACCTAAGCGAAAGTCGGACGCTTAATCGACTAAGCCACCCAGGCGCCCGGTGTTTTCCATTTTAAAGAGCATAACCAGAAAACCCTATTTCTCACAGTTCAGAAACCATGACTTTCCCCTTCAATGAACGACTCAGGTGAATTTCTTTACTGGTAGGAGTTCCCTTGCTTGCAAGAAAATTAACTCAGCTCTGGAAAAGGAAAAATAAAACCTCTTTAAAGCTCTTTGTTTTATTCTTTGGCACTATAAAAGACATGAAATGGGTATTGTATATCTAGATTTCAATAAGATATGGGAAAAAATATTCTAAAGAGATCTGCAAAGGGGATTAGATAAAGAACTTGCTTTCCAAAAGAACTGAATATTCTTAAATACACAGTCTCCTAGGAGCAGCTGATAAGCCTTTTCTAAAATGGAGATAGGTATCCATGGTTTACCCAGGTGGTTTGTCCTTGCCTGATACTTCATTAATCTAAGTTCTCATCTATCCAGCAGCAAAATTATTGTAGCAAAGACACAGCTTCAAGATATTGCAGGTTCAGATGCAGACCACCACAATAAAACAATTATTGCAATTAAGCAACTCAAATTATTTTTTTGATTTCCCAGTGCGTACAAAAGCTACATTTACACTATACTGAACTCCATTAAGTGTGCAAGAACATTATTTCTAGGGGTGCCTGGGTGGCTCAGTCGGCTGGGCGTCCGACTTCAGTTCAGGTCATGATTTCACAGTTCGTGGGTTTGAGCCCCACATCGGGTTCTGTGCTGACAGCTCAAAGCCTGGAGCCTGTGTCAGATTCTGGGTCTCCCTCTCTCTCTGCCCCTCCCTGGCTTGCACTCAGTCTCTCTCTGCCTCAAAAATAAATAAACATTAAAAAAACCTTTTTAATAAAAAGGAACATCATCTCGGGGCGCCTGGGTGGCTTAGTCGGTTAAGCGTCCGACTTTCCGACTTTCGCTTAGGTCATGATCTCGCGGTTTGTGGGTTCGAGCCCCGCGTCGGGCTCTGTGCTGACTGCCAGCTCAGAGCCTGGAGCCTGTTTCAGTCTGTGACTCCCTCCCTCTCTGTCCCTCCCCTACTCACGCTGTCTCTCTCTCCTAGAAATTTAAAAAAGAAAAAAAACACATTAAAAAAAAAAAGGAACATCATCTCAAAAAAGAACAACATAATTTGAAAACTTTATTGCTAAAAAATGCTAAGCATTACCTCAGCTTTCAGCAAGTCATAATCACTGATCACAGATCACCATAACAAATATAATAATAATGAAAACATTTGAAATATTGCAAGAATTACTAAGATGTGATATAGAGACACAAAATCAGCAAAAGCTATTGGAAAAATGGTGTTGATAGACTTGCTTAATGCAGAGGTGTCACAGACCTTCAATTAAAAGAAAAAGCATTATATCTGCAAAGCACAATAAAGCAAAGCACAGATAAAATGCCTGTATCTGCAAAATTTTAATAACATTAATAAAATCCTAAACCAGAGTTGGGGGAGAATATTGTCATATGTGCAATCAGCATTTCCAAATTAAAAAAATGATATGCAATAGGTTTATTTCTGTTACTCGAGGTTGTAACATTTTTTTAAATTTTTTAAATTTTATTTTAGAGAGACAGTGTGAGCAGGGTCGAGGGATAGCAGCAGGGAAAGAGAGAGAGAGAGGGAGAGAGAAAGAAAGAGAGGGAGAGAGAATTTTAAGCATGCTTCATGCTCAGCACAAAGCCCGACATAGGGCTTGATCCCACAACCCTAGGATCTTGACTTGAGCCGAAATCAAGAGTTGGATGCTCCAATGAGAGCCATCTAGGCGCCCCCAAGATTGTAAAAATTTTAATCATTACCAAAAACAACAAATGTACTGGCTCTGACTTCTGACTTATACATACATGATTTTATATAGAAACAAAAAAATTCTTATAATAAACTTCCCAGATTTAGAATTTTCCAATGTTCATGCCAAGTAATTGGGCAGAACTTCAAGAATTTCCTCTTCATCTGGGCTTTTTTTTTTCTTTTTATTTTGGTCTCTTGATAAATAAGTGGTATAGTTTGCATTTTTTTATATTGGACTATCTCTAAATAACCACAATCACATTACTGTTCACATTAATGATTATTGCTTAATTGTCCTCATTTTTTTAAGCATTTATTTTTTTAAGCATTTATTTTCACTTGTTTCTTAATTTAAAAAAATCTACTATCCTCATAAATTCCCACTATTTAAAGGCAAGGTTAAAGAAATGTTTTGGTTAACTTCAAACAAAAACCTCCAATAAATTTTCAAAAATAATGAAAGACTTTTTAGTAAAGTTAGTTACTTTTTTCAAATACTTGGCATTTTAACAACTAAGCTCATAACAATTTTGTTTTAGCAATGTTTATATTGAAAATCTCCTATTAAATCATTTATACATATAGTTGTATATGGCATGGCAATTTACAGACATATAATTGGCGTAATTAGTGTCTAGGGCCTTGAAATATAATTTTGGAAATTTAAGCAAGTCTCGGGGGCTTAATGTCCCTTAGAGAACCATCAAAATATATATATTTAGAATACAATTAAAGCCCATTGGAAGGTGGTTTTCATTTCCTTAGATGAGGGTAAACCAAGTCACACCTTGTCCCTTGCATAAAGAATACTATATAGGTATTTAGTTTACTCTAACACCAAAAGCCTGTAATCTGTGTGCTACACTCATCTTCAGAAAGGAGCACTCATTACAGCATGGTTAACTGTCTGCAAATTTCAGAATATTATATACTCATATAAAGAGTATATATGAATTCAGTTACAAATTCATTCTACAAGCCTAGTCCCAAATGTACAGAATGTGAGACAAACTTCCCTCTTTTTATTCTCTGCTTGGGCCTCCAGCATAAGGTCTGTTTCCAGCCACTGTAAGTCATCTGCTAATCCTCCATTGCCCAGTTCGTGTCAGATGCAATCAGAATTTTGTCCAATTATAAAAACACTCATCCGCTAGTCTACCAAAAACAACTGTGTAGAACACTCATGTTTTAGAAGATTAAATCACATGTTATCAATGTACCTGTT
The DNA here is from genome assembly GCA_017311185.1 of Proteles cristata cristata. Classification (NCBI taxonomy): domain Eukaryota; kingdom Metazoa; phylum Chordata; class Mammalia; order Carnivora; family Hyaenidae; genus Proteles; species Proteles cristata. The sequence goes on along the minus strand of JAESUZ010005128.1, from coordinate 622,480 downwards.
GATGGAAGCACACGTTACTGACTTACAAAACAGTGGTCTTTTAACAGTTTTTGTTTGTTTGTTTGTTTGTTTGTTTGTTTAGTAGTCCTTGGAGCTTATCTCTTTTGCTTCACTGAGTCATGTATTTACTGAGCTCCTACCGTGTGTCTAGCACTGGGCTGGTGCTTGGGGATATAAAGTTAAATAAAGTAAGCATAGTCTCTCCTGTCTAAGGACATTATTGCAAACTAAAACTGTGACTGCATACATACTGTCAGTGCAGAGGGAGATACAGATCTAAATAAGATATAAATCTGTTTGGAAGGAATGTCTTCATCTTTGACTTCCACTATACTTTTCTTCTTCTATAATTTATTCAACACATAATCATTGAACATTGCCTATAAGGCATCAGGCATGGTGGTTGCTCTTGAGAATATTGACATGAAAACAGATACAACTTGTATCCTGTATAGAATTTATAAACTAGTAGAGGAGATAGTATTAGATAAATACTTAACAGAAATAATTAATAACCATTTCCTAAGAGCTATGAAGCAGAAATATCAAGCGCTAGGAGGGCCTGAGTGGCTCAGTTGGTTAAGTGTCCAACTCTTGATTTTGGCTCAGGTTTGTGAGTTCAAGCCTGGCATCGGGCTCTACGCTGACAGCATGGAGCCTGTCTGGAATTCTCTCTCTTCCTCTCTCTCTGCCCTTCTCTCTCTCTCTCTCTCTCTCTCTAAAGTAAATAAATTTTTAAAAAGCTTTTTAAAAAAGAAATACCAATTTCTATAAGAGGGCTATTATACTCTATTAAAAGAGTCTTTAGATCTATACTTGTTTCATCTTTGTATCACCTACAGAGCTTAGAAAAACACATTGAAAAATTGACACTTAAACGAATATTTGTTGAGTGATTGAGACTTGAATTTGAGCAGTAGGTTAGAAAATATCACTCTCGAAAAGTTAAAATATTAATCAAAATTACTAGATGTGGTATTTATTATTGCTGATCAAGGATATTTCCAGTTCTCTATCAAGTACATGGTACAGTATGTTTTCCTATTCCTTTGAGGATAAGCATGACCATATGACTTGCTTTAGCCAATGAAATGTTGTTAGAATTGATGCATATCACTTCCAAATAAAAGCCTTTAAGAAGAACTGTGCAATTAAATGCATTTCCTTTCCCTACCATGACAATAGTGTTCCAGATGAGGAGTGATCTATTAGCCTACTTCTCTGGCTGAACAGAACTGGGAGCAGAGCCTCAAGAACCAGACAGGCACATATGAGCTAATTGAGAAGTAACCTTTGTTGTTTTAGGCCTCAGAGATTTTAAGGCCTGTTAGGATCACAGCACTTAACCCTAAGTGGCTAATAACCTAGATAAAGTTAGACATCTATGGAATGTGTAATGGGGGGAGAGGAGGGAGGAGACACATCTAGACTAGAGTGTTTCCCAAGCCTCAGCAAAACACTGACAGCATTCCTTGAAAAAGAAAGTATTCCTTTCTGATGGATCCTAGAAAATGTTTGTCATGGTTAAGTTTATTATGTAATATAGCAGAATTTGTGTGTATGTGACTGAAAAGTATGGAAAGGGAAGAGTGGACAAATAAGATGTATCTCTACTGTACTCTGATTTTAATCACCACCTTTTTTTTAAATTTACTTATTTATTTTTTAATTTACATCCAAGTTAGTTAGCATATAGTGCAATAATGATTTCAGGAGTAGATTCCAGGGATTCATCCCCTATGTATAACACCCAGTGCTCATCCCAACAAGTGTCTTCCTTAGAGCCCCTTACCCATTTAGCCCATCCCCCACCCCAAAGACCCTCCAGTAGCCCTCAGTTTGTTCTCTGTATTTAAGTCTCTTGTGTTTTGATCCCCTCCTTGTTTATACATTATTTTCGCTTCCCTTCCCTTATGTTCATTTGTTTTGTATCTTAAATTCCACATACGAGTGAAGTCATATGATATTTGTCTTTCTCTGACTAATTTTGCTTATCATAATACCCTCTAGTACCACCCATGTAGTCGCAAATTGAAAGATTTCATTCTTTTTGATTGCCAGTAATATTCCATTGTATATATATATATACACATACATATATATGCCACATATATATACCACATCTTCTTTATCCATTCGTCTTTCAATGGACATTTGGGCTCTTTCCATACTTTGGCTATTGTCAATAGCGCTACTATAAACATTGGGGTGCATGTGCCCATTTGAAACAGCACACCTGTATCCCTTGGATAAATACCTAGCAGTGAAATCTCTGGGTTGTAGGGTAGCTCTATTTTTAATTTTTTTGAGGAACCTCCATATTGTTTTCCAGAGTGACTGCACCAGTTTGCATTCCCACCAGCAGTGCAAAAGTGTTCCCCTTTCTCCACTAATCACCACTTACTGTTACAAAATTTTTGTAAGCATGAGAAAGGCTCCCATCTAGAATATATTAGATGAAGTTACCATCTGCTTGGTGACACTCAATTTCCTTGTCCAGATTCTGTATTCACTAAGAAACTTTCTCTGTTTTGGATTCCTGAATATATCTTATTAGCCCTGTCAAACATACCTGTCATTAGGAATTAATAATTTGACATATATTTAATAAATCATTTTCCTGAATATAACTAGAATATTTTTAATAAAATTAGCCACTTGGGGTAATTTGATTTTTTAAAGTTTCTAAGTATGCATTTTTGAGAACCAGGCCCTGTATCAGTTTTGATCCCACTAAGGCATCAATGCCCCAAACCCTCAGTCTAAAATGGCTGTCAGCCTTATGTGACACAACATTTAGTGCTAAAAGACAGCATTATCATTGTCTTAAATAGCAACCATGACTGGAAAAAGCTATATAGGCCAAAGTTATGAGAAATAAGAAATATTTACAATAATAATCTTGAGCTTAGATATGATACAGAAGTTAAACAAATAAAATGATAAATTGTTAAATGACTGCTGTCACATGTGAGTCAGAACTTTTAAAAATAATCTTTCCAAACTAGACTATATTTTAGGACTTAATGTATTTATTTTTTGACATTTGTAAAATATTACCATTATGAATATTTTGAGAATTGCTAGTTATGTATTTTATGAGAAAAACATTATGTCTGTATTTTATATGATTCATAAGCTTAACTAAATATGTAAGTATAATTTTATTATTCTCAAAATCTTATTTTCTTCCAACTAAATATATTTTTTATACATAGAAATGTAATAATGGGGCAAGGAATTCATGTCACAGAAATTTGTTGTGCAATGACCTTGACCAGAGAAATATCTATTTTCTTAAGCAGTGGGTTTCAACAATTATTCTCAAGTAATGCCATATGTCCTCACTATACTGGACAAAGTTCAGTGGAGGAAATAATAATCAATGATTTAGAAACCCTTAACTGGAAACAGAGAGACGTATTGAATTTAACATCAAACAAAACGCATCAATACAATAAAAATAATTAAAAAATCAGGTTAGCACAAATCATTGTTGAAAACATTAAATAACAAAAGCACTAAACTTATTAGAGATGAAAGGGTAAGTGGCAGTTAACTGATCATTATTTTAAAACTATTCCAAGAAGATCCTACAGTCTATGCCTTATTTTCCTTTGTGCATAATGTTATGTAGGAAGCAATTTTTCAATTCATGCAATAATATTTATACTGCACTTTTCCATGAATAAATGTATTCATAAATATTAATCAATTCCCACAACAACACTGTGAGAAAGCTAAGAATTACCCAGAGTTGACAGACTGAGAGCTTAAAATGATGTTTGGCTATGATGCCAAGGACTGCTGAGGGACTTAATAAAAGAGCTGACAACAGAGTCAAAAATCCTGGCTCTTGGCTGCTGCCAGGGTGAAGGAAACTGTCACAGAGATTTCTTGTCCTGTCCTGACTCCTGTGCTCCATGGTGACACGAGGAGCCGCAAGCACGCCTGCAAGGTCAGTGAAGCTATCACAGATCCTTCTAACCTGACTCTTAGTGTTTCAGAGTTAGGGATCTCACTTCTTCCTTATGAAAACATTAAGAACATTTTAAATCCATAATTCAGGGACCTGCTTTGAGAAGTCCTCCATAAGTCCAAATGACAGCATCTACCTAGAGTTTAAGAAGGAATAGCACTGCATTCTGCAAAACTACAACCAGGATACTGGGACTGACTTATCTGAACTCTTAGTGACTAACATCTTTTTCCGTGTGCTTTTAATGTTAGGGAGCTTGTGGTTTGTATGTGGTATGCTGGTGACTAACTGTCCAGACTACCCAGGAGCTGAAGGTCTTATGGTACAGAGGACTTTCTGTGTTTAAACTAGGGAAGTCCCAGGCAAACGCAAAGGGTTTGGTTATCTTACCCCTGGGTAATGAAATATGCTGATGCTTCTTTGTTTTATATGACTGAGGAAATGAATGTAAACAGTTGACTTATTTCTGCAGGTAATTAGATATATACCGGGTAAAATTAAATATGAGCAAAAGTTTTCAAAGCATTTTAAAATATACTTTTTAGTGAGTTATGGCCAAATTTTCATAGAAAGTAAAATTTCATATACAGTAGTCAAATTACCATGGAGTAGGACCATCGGTATACTTAAAAATCCATACTGGAAATTAAAGATTCTTTCCTTGCATAGGAGTCAGACTGGAGAAATCTAATTCCCCTTCCTTGTCTCACCCCAAGGATTCTACTCATCTGTGGCCTCTAGGAAGCCCTTTAAGATTCTCCAGGACACAAAGGAATCTGAATGGCAGCCCTGTTTTATCTGCCATGTTTCCTCCACCCTGCTGAGCCATGCTGGATGAGATCCTTTCTTGGAGACTGCAGTCTGGTTGGTTATAATCTGGGAAACCAGACACACTACTTGCTCTGGGGTCTCCCCATTCTCCCCTCATTTGTGAGTCCTCAGCAGGAAGTTCAGAAGTAGAGATCAGGCTTATTTCAATCACCCAAGGAAGTCTCAGTTCTCACTTTAGGCTCCTCTGCTTCTCTTCTTCCCATATGTTTGTTAAACTCTCTCCTTTTGGGAGAGAAACCAGCTGTTATGTCAACATCCATTCATTTCTCCACTGTGGATAGAATAGACTGCTAGATACTCCCCCCCACACACACCCCTGTTCTGGTTCCTCTTATGGCTACTTACTCCCTCTATGACTATGAGTAAGTTTGTTTTGTTTTGGCTTGGGATTTTTAGCAAATATTATTATTTTTTTTTAAGTAGGCTTTTTTTAGGGGGGGTGGGAGTGAGTGAGGGGAAAAGAGAGAATCCCACAAGGGGCAAAGAGAAAGGGAGAGAGAATCTCATGTAGTCTCTGCACTGTCAGCACAGAGCCTGAAGCAGGGCTAAGCTCACCCAATGTGGGGCTCAAAGTCACAAACCATCCAAAAGTTGGATGCTTAACTGACTGAGCCATCCAGGCACCCCTAAGTTTTTTTAATCTTATTTTTTCAACCTTGCTTTACTTTTTATTTATTTGTTTATTATTTTTAAATGTTCACTTATTTATTTATTAATGTTTACTTATTTTAATTTTTTAATATAATTTATTGTCAAATTGGTTTCCATACAATATCCAGTGCTCATCCCAACAAGTGCCCTCCTCAATGTCCATCACCCCCTTTCCCCTCTCCCCTACCCTCCATCTACCCTCAGTTTTTTCTCAGTATTTAAGAATCTCAGATTTGCCTCCCTCTAACTTTTTTTCCCCCTTCACCTCCCCCATGGTCTTCTGTTAAGTTTCTCAAGAGCCACATATGAGTGAAAACATATGGTATCTGTCTTTCTCTGATTTATTTCACTTAACATAATATCCTCCAGCTCCATCCATGTTGCTGCAAATGGCCAGATTTCATACTTTCTCATTACCAAGTAGTATTTCATTGTATATATAAACCACATCTTCTTTATCCATTTGTCAGTTGATGGACATTTAATCTCTTTATTCATTTGTCAGTTGATGGATGTGGGGCTCAAACCCACAAATGGTGAGATCATGATCTGAGGTAAAGTCGGACACTCAACCAACTAAACCACCCAGGCATCCCTATTCATTTATTTTTAAAAAGACTCGATCAATCTTTTTTTTTCTTAATGTTTTATTTATTTTTGAGAGAGAAACAATGTAAACAGGGGAAAGGCAGAGAAAGGGGGTCAGGGGACCTGAAGCTTGCTGCGTGCTGACAGCACAGAGCCAATGCAGAACTCAAACTCATGAACCATGAGATCATGACCTGAGCTGAAGTCATACACTTAACCAACTGAGCTAACCAGGTGCCCCTTGTTTTTCTTTTTAAACCTTGTTTCATCATCTGTAAAAAAAAAAAAAAGGGGGGGATTATTAGAGTATTAACAGCAAATGGATTATTGTGAAGATTAAATAAATTAATAAATGAATGTGAAATGCTTATGAAAACTTTGACACGAAGTAAGCCTTTAATAAAAGTTAGTAATATTTTCAATTTTGTTGTGATTATTTAAATACAAACTTTAAATTATACATACAGTAAAAACAACTTTTTTTCCTCCCAGAAGCTTGTTCCTATTATAGAAAGCCTTCCTTTTAAGACTGTTGTTTCTGGTAAAAACTTTAAAGTCTACTTTGAAACTCAGGAGAGAAATTAACTCTTGGTGCGCATGGGTGGCTCAGTCAGTTAAGCGACCAACTGGCTCAGGTCGTGATCTCGCCATTTCCAAATTTAAGCCCTGCATCAGGCTCTGTGCTGACAGCTCAGAGCCTGGAGCCTGTTTCAGATTCTGTGTCTCCCAATCTCTCGCTGTCTCTCCCTCACTCATACTCTCTTTCTCTCTCAAAAATAAATAAACATTAAAAAAAAAAGTAACTCTTGATTTAGGGTTCTTTTCTGCCCTCCTCTCACTGGGGACCTAGGTCTCAGTCTCCTGCTCTACCTCTATGAAAATAATGTCTCTCGGTACCACATCAAAGAGTAAAGAGAAGAAAAAATACTAGGTGATATTATTGCCCTTCCTAGCTATGTGACCTTGGCAAGTGGCTTAATTCTGAGCCTTAGGCTTCCTTATTTATGAAATCATCAGTGAATATGTATTGAGTACTATATGCCAGACTGCGTATCTGGTCCTGGAGAAAAAACTTGAACCTCACTGAGTTTAAAGCCTACCATGAAAGAGATTAAACTAATAATTACAGACAAATCTAGTAAGTTCAATTATGATGAAAGCGATAAAGGAACCTCAATCTGGTCAGGGTGTCTTCCTGAGGAAGGAACATGTAGGCTGAGACTAGAAGTGGGTGGTAAGATGAGCTGGGTTAGAGGGCAGAAGAATGACAAAGTGAACTTTGTCTTCTTTTTTTTTTTTAAGTTTATTTTGAGAGAGAGAGAGAGAGAGAGAGAGAGAGAGAGAGAGACAGCATGAGTGGGGGAGGGGCAGAGAGAGATGGAGGGAGAGACTCCCAAGCAGGCAAGCTGGCTCCATGCTGCCACCACAAAGCCTGATACAGGGCTCAAACTCACAAAACCCTCAGATCAAGACCTAAGCCTGGGGCACCTGGGTGGCTCAGTCGGCTCAGGTCATGATCTCACGGTGGGGCTCTGTGCTGACAGCTAGCTCAGAGCCTGGAGCCTATTTCAGATTCCGTATCTCCCTCTCTATCTGACCCTCCCCTGCTCACGCTGCCTCTCCCTCTCTCAGAAATAAATAAAACATTAAAAAAAAAAAGAGACCTGGGCCAGAAGTCAGATGCCTAACTGACTGAGCCACCCAGGCGTCCCCAGCCATCCTATTCCTGTAGGTAATCACATACACATGAGACAAAGATAAATTTTAGTGAAAATTTTTAAATTTGTCATAATAAAGTAATGGCATATGCAAAGCTGTGACATAGGAAGGAATCTCACACTTTCTGAATGCTTAAAGAAGGCCAATGTGGCTGGAATGAACAAACAGTGGAGAGTGGCAAGAAGGTAAAATGAAAGTGCAGAGGGGCCAGATGTTCAGAACCCCACAGACTCCAGAATGTGAAGATGTACTGAGATAATAAATATAAAATTTTGGCCCATAACAACTCTTCACTTAACATTGATTCCTTTCTCAAAGTCCTTCTGCAATGTAGACTTTCTCACCTTCATTATAGTTTTTCTTAGTGCTCTTCATTTTTTAGTATTTTAAATTAAGCTGACTCACTTCATTTATATATTCCCATCTCCCAAGTTTCTATTATGAATAAGCTCATCAAAAGTTTATGACTACTGCCAAATAATGTAAGATTTTTTTGAAATTATTCATTTTTATCTTACAGTACATTATGATGGGTGTCACACATGTTAATATATGCAGATTTGTGGACTACTTATACATGCAAACTTATAAATAGTAAACAGCAAAGATCAAAATTACTTACATTTAAATTATTCTAAAGCAGTCTGTTCTATTCCAAAGCACTGTGTCACCTTTCATTCCACACCTCACGTTTTATTTTCAACTGTTTTGTCTTTTTCTAGACATCTTAAAAATGATCCCACTATTAGATTTTTTTGCTATATTTTTTAAACAAATGAGGATATGTGATTTTTTAATCTATTTCAGTCTTTGCACAACTACAATGATAAAGAGGCAAAAGGTTTGAAACTGAAAATAAGTGAACTTAAGTGCTCAAAATGATTCTGAACTTGTCAGAGAAAGGTGTTGATCAGAGCAAAAAAAGTAGGAAGAAAATATTACAAATTATTCTGATTAAATACTTCTGCATTCTCTTGAAAAATTTACCTCTCAATTGGTAAACATATGTTCAGCTTTCCAAGAATAATTCCACATGAACCATATATCAGATTGATTCTCCAAAAAATATAAGGAATGAAACATAAAAAATTTTAGTGCTTACCACATTAAATTAATGAAGTAATTCATACAAAAGTGGAGGCATGTTACACGCTATATTTTATGTGTTTTTACCTGTGATGTAGGTGCTGTGTTTTACTTTTATTTTTTATTTATTTATTTTGTTTTTATTTTACTTTTGAGAGAGAAAGACAGAGTGTGAGCAGGGAAGGCACAGAGAGAGAAGGAGACACAGAATCTGAAGCAGGCTCCAGGCTCTGAGCTGTCAGTGCAAAGCCTGACAAGGGGCTCAATCCCAGACTACCAGATCATGACCTGAGCTGTAGTCAGACACTTAACCGACTGAGCCACCCAGACGCCTCTGTTTTTACTTTTATTACCAAATAGAAAGCTAAGGCTCAGAGAAGTTAAGTAACTCAACTTAGGTCACACAGTATGGGCCAAGCGTGAGTTAGTTGCCAAGGCATCTAACACTGAAGTACTGATTCCTCTCCTAGCAGTGCAAGGATCATTTCCCACAAGACTCACCTGACAGTGAAAAGGCAGCCCTAAAACTCTAGTCCTTCCCACCGTAAAGCCCAAGGTGGCCTGCCTTTCCTTTCACAAAAATTCCTGTTGACTTCAACCTCCTCCTCAGACAAAGTGGTCTTTAAATCCCAGGGCTTCCTTGCCAGCCCGTTCAAATTTGTAACTTAATCTTTATAGGTAGGCTCACAGTGCTGATTCAGTTTGGTCTTTCTCTAAATTTTGGCTGCTCTCCCCTCTGAATTAAACTGTAATTACCCTTTGGCTTCTTTCTTGATCATTGTATTCATTTACACATTCCCTTGCTCCCTGAAGAAACATTTCCTGACTATCTACATGCCAGGGACTATGCAGACCACTGGAGAAAGCCTGTGCTTCTTTGAGAAAAGATCAGGAATCACCTTTGCTTGGCCACATATCTCCATGCAAATACCCCTCATGACCAGTTACCTTAATTTGTTCCACCCCTGTCAGATCAACTCATACTCTTACAGCAGTTACACAAAGCTAGACACTGGTGAGTCTTACAAAATAGTGTATATCAGACAATGAAAACTGTAGGAAAATGGCTCTTGAACCAGGAGGAGAGTGTCACATCTTCTGGATACTCTCATTCTCTCAGCAATTATGAACATGGCATCCTAGGACTTGTTGGACCGAAGTATTGGTCCAATGTTGGATAACATTATTGTTTATTCCCAAGTTCAAAGACAATAGAACACTCCCATAAGGACAGTCCTGATCCATTTCTAAAGCTCTTTAACAAAACAAAACAAGAATCTAACCAGCCTGGAGTTCAGTTATTGTATATAAGAGGACCCTAAGGAGTTTGGGATGGATTCCTAATAACTAATGTTGGTTATAGGGGAGGGGTATGGTGACATGCTTTCAGTTAGGCATTTTAATCCTCGCAGCACCCCATAAATAAATGTCTTATTTTGTTAAACTTACAAAATTGTGAAATAGAGAAAACATAGAAAAAAGTGCATAAAACTTAAATTTACAGCTTAACAAAGTGTTGCAAAATGAACACTCACATAACACCCACTCAGATAAATAAACAGATTACCGGTGCAATGGATAGAAACTCTGTGAGACTTTCCATACATCATAGCCCCATCCACTCCTCAGAGCCAAACACTTCCCTTTTACGGCATTCAACTTCCTTCCATTTCCTTATGGTTTCACACTCAATTAACCATCTCTAAAAATATCATTTAATTTTGCCTATTTTGGGGGTCATACAGTAATTGTTCTGTTGTGCCTGGCTTCTTTTGTCATTAAGAGTCATCCATTTTGTAACAAATATCAGAGGACCATTCACTTTTATTGCTGCATGGAATAAATTTGTTTGGAAACACAATTGTGTATTCTTCTGGGATGCAACTTTAGGGTTGTTTTCAGTTTGGGGCCATTTTGAACAATACTCTGAACTTATATGTACATGTCCCTTGGTATACAAGTGTACACGACACATTTCTCTCTCTAATAGTGAAGTTCCTGGGTTGTGGTTTATGGGTGTCATCACCTTCACTAGATACTGCCAAAGAGGTTGTGCTGATCTGTACTTCTACCAGTAGTTCATGAGAATTCCCATCGTTCCACTTCCTTGTCTGACTTGTATTAATACACTTTTAATTTTTGCCAATCTGATGAAATGTATCTCACTGAGGTTTTAGTGTTCATTTTTTTGGTTTCCAATGACACTGAACAGTTCTATTTATATTCCATTTCTTTGCCCTCTTTTCTGAAGTGTCTACTCATGTATTTTGCTCAATGAATAAGAAATAAGTGTTCTTACAAGTCAAGTAAAAAAATGTTCACCTCAAAGGGGGAGTGATCAATGTGACAAATGATGCTCATGGGTAAAATAAAATGAGGACTTAAGATTGACCATCGGGCTTAGCAAATGGTATCCTTGGCAAACTTAATCAGAGAGCTGGTGGAATGTTGGAGGAAGAGAGCATGGGAGAGGAAGGATTGTGGGCAGTGATACTGACAACTATTTCAATCGGCTTTCATTAAAGGGGAACAAAGAAATGGAAGAAGTTGAAAATAAGGAAAATAACATGTTTGTACGATTATGAAATGATTTAATAGAAATGAAAAATGCTACAGGAAAGAGGAGAAAGCACTATTTTTGAGAGGATGAGCTGCGGTGCACAAATGGAGGGCTGGGCCTTACATGTATGAGCAGATAATCCATAGCAGTGCTTCCCAAACTTCAGTGAACATCAGAATCACGTGAAAGTTTTGTTAAAATACAGATTGTTGAGCCCTACCTTGAGTTTCTGATTCAGCCATTCTCCAGTGGAGTCCAAAAATTTGTTTCTAGCAAGTTCTCATGTGCTGCTGCTGATCTACAGACCACAACATGAGAACCAATGCTCTACAGTAATAGGAGGCAAGGTAGAGTACCTAAGGATGTATGCTAGTTAGTAGTGGGCATTTTTCCAGGAAAATAGAGGCTTGGTCAACACTTGAGAGTAAAGATGAGAGGATGTGGTAGCAATATGACAAGAGGAAAACCATAAAATAATTGTCTAGGACAGCAGTAGAGTGAATGCACCAGGGCAATAAAGTATTATTGGGCAGTAGCATTAATTACTCATTGAAATACATGTGCAATGGCTGTGTATATTTTCTTCAGCCAGGATTAGCTGCTCATGCATAAATACAGAGAACAAAGAGTTGAATTTAACCTGTGTGTCTGTTAGCTACTGTTGCACAACAAATAACCCCAAAACTCAGTGGCTTTAAACAGTATTTATAATTGTGTAGGAATCTACAGTCAGCTGGGTAGTCTTGATGGCATGAGCCAGGCTTGGTTGATTGTGGCTAGGCTCACACATGATTTAAGGTCAGCTCATAGATCACTAGAGACTGATTGATTTTCGATGGCCTTGCTCACGTCTGATAGTTCATGGACTATAGGCTCGGATGACTGGAGTGAATGACACAAGGATTCATCATCCATCAGGGTAACCCAATCTTATTCACATGGCAGTAGCAGAGTTCCCAAAATGGGTGTGGAACACTTCAGCACCTCTTGTGACTTAGCTCAGAATTGACAAAAGGTCTTCCACAGCATGCTGTTGACCAAAGCGAGTCACAAGGTTAGACCAAATTCAGAAAGAAATAGATTCTACTCTCTATGGGAGGGTTCGCAGAGTCCCATTGCAAAAGGAATAGACAGATAACAGGGAAAAATGAATTATGCTGTTTTTTTGATATCTACCACTATTGGAGTGTGATCTTTAACTAGTTTGAAGAGGTGAAAAAGGAAGACAGGAATTAAAGATGTATCAATTAAGTGATTATAATGATTCTCCGTGAATATTCAGCTGGGGGGGCGGAAAATGAGAACACAATAGCAGTGAAAGACAGTGAAAAGGAGGTGGCAATCATTGGGTTGTAAATACCAGTGGACTCAAAGAGTTAGAGTTGGAAATGAGGACGTGAATTGGAAAAACAGAAAGCAGTAATAATGTGAGTAACAAGATATCATACAAGAAGAATTAAATGAATTAAGAGGCTAGAGTATTATAATCATTAACAGTTAAGAAGTGGAGATGGAAAAATTACAATGAGTTAAGAGCTAATACCTAGCATGGAAAATGTGAAGGGAAGCTGAGGTAGGTTTGTAAATACATATAAATATGTAAATACAAATATATATGTAAATATTTTTAATTATATACATATATTTTGTATGTTGGGATAAGTCCACAGGAACATTCATTCAATTTATAGTAGTTACTTCTGGGAAAAGAAATGATAATATATTGAGTAATGATGAAAGGAAATGTTTGCTTTTGTTCTATTTGCTTCTTTTTTATTGTTCCATTACAAAATGTATTATGGATCAGTAACTTTGGTCTAAAGGAAAAATTCAGATTGAAAACTGAAACAGAGCTTTAAGAAAAGCAGACATGGCTAGCTTCCTGTCACATAGATCTGGATTTGAATTTCATCTGTAGAAGGGCTATACTCTTACCTACTTCTGTGTTTGGATGATTAAGCTCAATAATGCTTGCTATTTCTCCACTCACTGACAAGTTTCCCCACCTACATGCAAATGCAGTCTGTGCATATGTGCATGCACGCTTACCACAGAGAGAGAGAAAGAGAGAGACAGAGAGAGAGAGAGAGAGAGAGAAAGGAGACAGAGAAGGACATGTGTGGACACAGATTCTGTAGCACCTGAGTGCTCTCCCTATAGTACTTTCAATTTGTGGGGTGAAAAGGAAGAAAGATAAAAGGAGAGAGTGGACAGGCTGTTTATGCTGTTTACCTGGCTAATTTCCAGAAGAGACTAATAATAAATTATGCATATATTGACACTTTTACTATCAGCAGCTTTATTCACACATTCTCATTAAGAACTGTTTACATGCCCAAATGACATTTTTAAAATACAGCTTTAAGAACAAGAATAAATCATAGCAAATAAAATTCTTTCCAAGGGTCAAGAGTCACAATGAAGAGAGTTTAGAAGGCAGTATTATCTCAATACAGTCAGAATCTATTAATAGAAACTGGGAGGATTCTGTGAACCTCATGATAAAACACCAGTGTTTAAAGTAAGTATTTTTCTAAATGATGTACTATTAAAAATTAAGTGTTGCTGGGTAAGTTAATGCTTAGGTTTCCAAAATGTTGGCTTAGGCCATTTTTACCCTGTGATTAATACAGCCTGCATGTGAGCTCTTGGTGTGGAAAGTGAAGAGTCTACCAAAGGTCAAATGGAAAATTAGTGCCTCATACACTTACACTAGTATTTGACAGAATTAAAAATTAATGGTTGTCAGAACACTGCCTGAAATTGTGGCTCCAAGTGATTAAAATCTTTATTATAAACCTGTGAAATGTAAATCCTGATTTATTGATTACTGAGGACATGGAATTCAGAGTCAAACACAGCGCCTCCTGCCTCCAAATAAAACGTTCCTGGCATTCTTTCAAAATTTCACAATGGAAAAATATATACAAATTAGGAAATGGAAATTCATTTATTCATTCAATAGCCATTATGTGCCAGGTTGCGTGCTAGGAACTGAGATACAAAGATGAACAAGACACAGTGCCCAGTCTGAAATAACTTACAACTAGTAGAAAAGCCTGACACAAAAACAGATACTAATAAAACAATCAGGAAGCAAAGATATCTCCAGGTTCCCGCAGCTAAATGTTATTTCCAAGGGTGATGTGGGAGGTAGCATGCACAGGAATGGAAAGCAGCAAATAAAAGGGGGTGTTATGGTAAATTTAATGTGCCAGCTTGACTGGACTAAGGGATGCCCAGATAGCTGGTCAAACACTTCTGCATGTGTCTATGAGGGTGTCTCTGGAAGACATTGTCATCTGAATCAGCAGAATGAGTAAAGAAGATCGCTCTTATCCATGAGCCTGGACGTCATCCAATCTGTTAGAGCTTGAACAGGGAGAAAAAAAAAAAGGGAAAAATATGGAAAGAAAAGGTGGAGAAAGGACAAATTTGTTCTCTCTGCTTGAGCTGGGACATCCACTTTCTCCTGCCCTCAGACATCAGGGCTCCTGGTTCTTGGGCCTTTGGACTTAGACTGAATTATCCCACGGGTTTCCCCACTTTTCTACCTTGCAGACCGTAGATCTCAGCTTCTGTAATTGCATGAAGCAATTCATATAATAAAACTCTATGTACACACACACTCTGTACCCCCAGAGAACCCTGACTGATACAGGAGGAAAGAATATTTTGGGTATAAGCAGACAGTATGAGGTGAAGAAGCCATGCCAAACTAGCCTCTCTTTCTATTTTATGTACAGTATTATATTGTAGTTATCAGATTGTATGTCATCTACCTCTCTAAACTCCAGGGCCCTCTAGGAAGGTACCAGTCTACTTTTGCATTCTGTTATCTATCATAGTGCCTGACACATCAATAAAGATATGGTAAACTAAACTAAGAAGCTAAGAGTTTACTACTATTTAAAATTAAAACTCTAACTCAATAAAGTATTTCAACTAATAGAGTGCCCAGAACACACTTTGGTCTGTTTATGCTAAGATATTAATCAGGTCCACCCTGTCAACTTTGGAGGAGGCTCAGAACTTCAAGAGCCCAGGAGGCCGCACCCATCTGGTCAGATTCTTCTGTTTGCTCCAATAAATATTACTATCTTCTATGTGAGCCATAACATGAACAAATTCAGGAAGCAGCGGACTAAAAAAGTTGTGGGAGTTTCCGTAAAGTTTTACTAGTTTGAATTAGGGCAAAGAATACACAGGGTAGATCACAGATGGAATAAAAAGAGAAGATACTGAATGAATAGTGGATTGCAAACAGACTGATCAACAGAGTGACACCATGCCCAGATAAATCCTTACAGAGGAGAAGAAATTTCATTGACTATACTGAAGCGAATAAGCTTTTAGAATAGCCACTGTAGCAGATGGCACTGGTGCCCTATTTCATGACTTGTTAGCCCACTTCTGATTTTAGTCACATCTGACATGAGAGCTCACACCAACAGTGTCCCACCTCAATAAAGCTATGCAAAGTCTTCCTTTGTGCTTGGTCTTCTCAGGTTAGAGGAGCTCAAACTCAAACACAGCCTGAAAGTCAGGTGGTGGGTAACCCTCAAGCATAAGAGAACAGAGCCAAGAGAACAGTTCCTTTTGGTTGACAATTCTGGGAGGGATCCCTCTGTGTTTCAAGGAACATCCCAGTGAAATTAAACCACTATTGCCTACAACAGGGACCTTGACGTTACCCTTTTTTATCGTTATTGGCTCTTACTCTCTTACTTCACTGCTGATTTCTGGGACTGCCTCTTAATAAACCACCTGCAGCCAAGTTTTTGTCTCAGGCTCTGCTTTCAGGACAACCCATCCATGAGAAAGACACGGTACCTATACTAACCTTGGGGGAATTAAGAATTTTCTACAAATAGTAATAAGAGAACAGACATGAGAACTCAACATCTCAGGGCACACTGGTGTAGAACAAGAACTATAAGACGAGCTACACCTGGAAGAGGAAGCTTAACCTAAGAGAATTATCTTACTTATCATAACCAAAAAAATCTGGTAACCTGTCAAGGAAAAGGAAGTTGGAAATGAATGTCACACATCACTATATGATATCTCTGTTGCTTATGTTCATGTGTATCCTTGTGTGCCACAGAGTATGGCATATGGGATAAGTCATTTTCAGGTAGAATGGTTTGGTAGCTTCCTAAAGACCCTAGTTCAAGATTTCCTCTTAGGTATTGTTATAGTTCAATTTCTCAAATCTAGCTAATATTACCAATGGGATTCTGGTACACAAAACAAGCAAAGCAAGGAACATCTGACATACCCAATAAAAATTTATAAATGAATGACTGGTTGTTTAATAAAGTTATCGCTCCATGGGTGCAAATGCATTACCCTAGTTCTCAAACTGTAGATGCTGGGCTAAACAGTGCCAGAAGATATGCACCTTATAGAAGTGAGAGGATTTCTTATAGCCCAACTCCATTTCTACCTAGGGCTCCTAACATGAGGCAGAACTAGCTAATGTGGCCCAAATCAAGAGAGGTTTCCTCTATCTCACTGAAAATGGTGAAAGGCTTAAGAAGCAGCAACCAAAGAATGACCAAATGATCCCTCTTTGTACTGCTCACCCAGGCTCCTGACATACCCAGCTACCTTTTTAAGGACTGTGAGCCACCTCTGAGTGGGAACTGTGGGATGGATAAGGGGGCAGATGTGGCCTAGTCGAGGACCACCTATCCTGTGGAAACACACGTTGGCCAACCAGAACGTGTTTGTGCTTGTTGTTCTCCACAAATTCCAATATCAATTTGAGTGGGTATGTAGGTGAAAGAATAAAGGAGAGAGGAGCTTTAAAAGCAACTTTAAACCAAAGAGAGATAATACATGATTTTCATTTTGCTTCCTAACAAGTCTTTTGACCCCTAAACTGATTTTGTTAGATGAAAAGATCTAACACTACACAAATTTAAAAATTTAGTCCTTTGTTTATGTCTTTTTTTGTTTTTAACAAGTAGATATAGATAGGAATCATCTTAAAGAAAATACAGTAAATCACTATATTAAAGTTTTTGATGGCAAATATCTTATAATGCACCTCAATTTCTTTTTTCGGATAGTATTTGTATCTTAATGTGTAAAGTAGGTTTATTTAAATGGCATATACTTGGATCTTACTTTGGTGAAGTCTGACAATCTCTCTTTTTTAAAACTAGTATGTTTTTACTGTTGTTTATTTATTTATTTATTTTAGAGAAAGAGAGCAAGCAGGGGAGGGGCAGAGAGGGAGACAGAGAATCAGAAGCAGGCTCTGCGCTGTCAGCACAGAGCCTGGTGTGGGGCTCGAACTCACAAACCATGAGATCATGACCCGAGCCGAAATCAAGAGTCAGACACGTAACTGACCAAGCCACCCAGGTGCCCCTATCAATCTCTTTTAGTTTCAGTCTTTAGATCATTTATACTTAGTATAATTATCAATATGCTTATGTTTAAATCTACCATATTGGAGATATTGTCATTTGCTTTCTACTGCTCTCATCCGTCAGTATTCCTTTCTTTCTGCCTTCTCTTGTATTAATTGGATGTTTTTCAAAAATCCATTTTAGAGGAAATGATGGTTGAAATGTTTAGCTGAAAGACAGGAGTAAGGCAAACTATGGAAAAGTATAGTTTTCCAAGAAATCTGTGGAATTTCTTACAGGACCGTAACATGTTCCATTCTTTTACATTTTCTTTTGAGAGAGAATGTTTAGAGTCTTATAGTAAGTAAACCTTATATGTTAGGTACAGCAATAATTTATTAATCCTTTCACTTTGCCAAGAAAAGAAAAACACTGTTACATAGTCAATGTCTAGCAGTTACCCTGTTACTTGAGATTCTCCTGGAACAGAAATCCTAGATGCCTAGAACTGGATGATATACGTCAACACACAATAAATCATATCTAAGACTACAGATACTCATTTACACATTGCTTTTCAAAAGGGTTGGTATGGAATATTTTTGTTAAGAGGAATAAAAAAAATAATAATGGAGAAGGGTAGATAAGAGTGAGATACTCAATTTTTCATGCCTATTTTGAATATTAAATAAATATCATTATTTTTAAGAAAAGTTTCAAGTATCTAATTTTACAGACAAGGAAACTGGGACAAAGTAATTAAAGACTCAAAAATATCAAGTTAGGAGAGGTGCTTGTTATTCAATGAGTGATGATACTCTTATACATGAGAAATACATGACTAGAGAAAGATCAAAGAGGAAAATGCACATGTAAGGTTCATTCAGTCATTCAAGTCATTAAAGTAAACATGTTGCTCAAGAGGTCTGGAGACAAAGAATTTATGGATTCTTACCTGAGCCATGAGAACTCCCCATTGAGTGAGTGGATCACAGTTTATAAGGCACTCCTGGAATAAGTTCCTATCTGGATGCCCTTGAAGACTCAAAACTTTAACGCTCTTAAATATTTGAAAATTTGGAATCAAAACAATAAATAGAAAAAGAAGAAAGAACGGCCATGGATGTAACAACCATTTCATTGTGTTCACATACTTTTTCTTACTGTTAGCAACAAAATGCTAACCAGCCTGCAAAAACATCTCTTAAGTTTCCCATAATCCCTTAGGAATACAAAACCCTAGATAAGAAGGCCTGACTTAAATGTCTCCATCATTCCTTGTTTAGAGATTTTGCCCACACTAGTACAATATTAAAATATTTTCAATTTTTTAATGTTTCTTCTTGGGGGGGGAGGGGCAGAGAGGGAGACACAGAATCCGAAGCAGGCTCCAGGCTCCAAGCGATCAGCACAGTCTGACAAGGGGCTCAAACTCAAGAACTGCGAGATTATGACCTGACCAAAGTCAGATGTTCAGCCAACTGAGCCACTCAGGCACCCTGAACTGAGATTTCTTTGTTTCAAATTTTCCCCACCATTTAGAAAAGCAGTTAAAGTTTTCTCCAGACCCAGCCCTCACAGGAGGATTTTCTGTAGCAGACAAGAGAGATAATTTCCTGGCTTTGTGTTCCAGCATGGACTCCAGACTGTTAAAGTAGAAAATAGTCTTGAATGCTGCATTAGTTTTCTAGGGCTGCCTTAACAAAATACTACAGACTGAGTGACTTAAACAACAGAAATTTATCTCACACAGTTCTGGATGGTGAGAAGTCCAGGATTAAGATGTCTACAGGTTTGGTTTCTTTTGAGGCCTTTCTCCTTGGCTTACAGATGGCCACCTTCTTGCTGTGTCCTCACATGGTCTTTCTTCCTCTGTGCTTGGTGACTCTGGTATCTCTTTGTGTGTCCACATTTCCTCTTCTGATCAGAAAGTCAGTCAATTGTCTCAGTGCCCACCGTAGAGCTTCATTTTAATTTGATCATCACCTTAAAAGCCCTATCTCCAAATATAGTCACTTTCTGAGGTACTGAGGGGTTAGAGCTTTAACATACTAATTTGGGGGACACAACTCAGCCCATAACAAATGCCAGGATACATCTGTTTTTCGAGTTCTGGGCTTTCTGCAAGAAAAAAAATTAATTATAAAAAAAATTTTATTTTTTAAAGCTCGTTTCAGAATGGATACAGAATATATGTCTCAGGTAGAGTTGCCAAAATTAGCAAATAAAAACATAGCACATCAATTTATATTTGAATTTCAGACAAACAACAAATAATTTATTTAATATTAATAGGTTTCATGGGATATCTGGACATTCAAATTTAATTAGGCATTGAGTATTTTGTCTATCAATGCTAGTCCCAGTGAACAGGATGGACATTAGAGTGAGTCATGTGTATGGGTCCTTGAGAAAGGCACCCCACACCCTAACCTGCTATGAGGTTAAATCCCCTGCATAAGAAACCACAGAATCCTCCACCTGAGCTTGGGATCCAAAAGCAGAGAGAATTGGGTTTCTTCTCATTTTGAATTCTGAGAGAAAACAGCTTTGCAGAGTGTCCTGTGATAACAGGGAGCAATCACCAGGATAGAAATGGTGACCCACATCTAGATAGAGGGCATCTGAGGTAGCTACCCGACCTTCCCACACTATAACAAATACTTTCCTTTTCTCTGATCCAGAGCCAAAAGTCTTCTGTGAAGGTTTCCTGGGACTGTTCCAGAGAGGGGCAGAGGCTGGCTGACTGTGGAATGGCAAGCCTGAAATGGTCTCATGGCTTGGATCAAAACTAAACAGTTTTCTGACGACACTGTTAATGAGGGGTGTTTCAGAGTTTATGAATGGTTGCTGACAGTGTGGCTAATGTGTCCAGAGGTAACCAAATACTGACAGGAATGGAGAAGCAGCTGTATGGATGCTATTAGCCAAGGGCCAGAAGTCTGTTCTCAGACTCCTTGGCAATATGTTAGCCCTTCTGCATGTTAGAACCTCCAAACCTCCCAGAAAAACAGTGAAGTAAAAGGGAAGATTGAAGTGACAATCCATCAAAGAGAAACTGGGTTTAAACTGGAACTAGCTGAGTTCACCTTGACCTTATCCAGACTTTATTTCCAACTTTCCTGCTGGTAAATCAAGATTCTCCATAATATGCTGTTAAAGTAGATTATTTGAACCCGACCCCCAAAACTCAATATTTGTCCTAATTAATTAAATTTCACCTCATTGTTACATTATTAGGGATCTTTCTGAATTACATTCTTGGCAGTTAGTACTTTAGCTAAAATAAGAGCTCATGCCATGCTTTATATACTGATTTATTCAGATATAACTTTAATGAGAAGTTTCCCACTAAAGGACTTCATCCCATCCCATTCTCTCCCTCCATCAAAAATAAACATACCCACGTGCAAAAATTAAATATATGCGCACTCACACACGCAAAAAACACAGTAAAATTTCTAAGGAGGCATCTCTTCTTGTGACAAGAGCAGAAAGGGAGAGTAGAAAATGACTTTCTTCGGGCACCCTCCTACACTGTTGGTGGGAATGTAAACTGGTACAGCCCTCTGGAAAACAGTGTGGAGGTTCCTCAGGAAACTAACAATAGAACTCCCCTATGACCCAGCAATAGCACTGCTAGGAATTTACCCAAGGGACACAGAAATGCTGAGGCATAGGAGCACATGTACCCCAATGTTCATAGCAGCACTCTCCACAATAGCTAAAACCTGGAAAGAGCCTAAGTGTCCATCAACAGATGAATGGATCAAGAAGATGTGGTTTATCTATACCATGGAATACTACATGGCAATGAGAAACAATGAAATCTGGCCATGTGTAGCAACATGGATGGACCTTGAGGGTGTTATGCTGAGCGAAGTAAGTCGGGCAGAGAAGGACAAATATCATATGTTTGCACGTATAGGAGGATTAGGAGGAACTTGACGGAGGAACAAGTGGGAGAAGAAGGGGAGAAATGGTGGGGGAAAGGGAGAGAGGCAAACCATGAGAGACTCTTGAATGCTGACAAAAATGAGGACTGATGGATGTGGGGGGAAGGGGAGGATGGGCATAGAGGAGGACACTTGTGGGGATGAGCACTGAGTGTTATGTGGAAACTAATTTGACAATAAACTATTTGTAAAAAAAAAAAAAAGAAAGAAAGAAAATGACTTTCTTTTAATTAAGAACCTTAAGGATTTTAAGATTACTAAAACAATCAAATGAAAAATATTCCTAACGCAGAACTACTGCCATCTTATGGCCACAGCCCAGTATTACAAACCAGCTTTCGGTTCTGTTTCACTAAATGACTAATATTTAAGTGCTACAGAGATTATCTTTTAGGCAGTATTATATTTTACAGTTTTTTTTCAAATTACTAAATAAACTTCATTGTTTCCCATTAAACAAATTATATGATCCACGGAAGATGTGTGGATTAGTTTAGATTATTAAAAGGTTAAACATTACAATGTTTACTTTGAGGTATTTAGAAAAACCATTTTATTATTTTTTTTAATGTTTATTTATTTTCAAGACAGAAACAGAGCATGAGCGGGGGAGGGTCAGAGAGAGAGGAAGGCACAGAATCCAAAGCAGGCAAGAGGCTCAGAGCTGTCAGCACAGAGCCCAACATGGGGCTCAAACCCACAAACTGTGTGATCATGACCTGAGCCGAAGTTGGACGCTTACCTGACTGAGCCACCCAGGGACCCCTAGAAAAAACATTTTAAACTGATGAAACAATAAACAAGTCTCCCTTCTACTCCCCAAAATAACAGTTTGGTAAATAACATTTATAATGTAGATATTAAATTGCAGTATTTTAAATCCACAAAAGATCACTTAGTAAGTTATTTTAGATTCTGAAACATGTGAACTCATCACAAAGTTATTTTTAGGTAAATAACAAGTAAAAGGCATACCTAGGTTAAAGTTGGTAAATTATAGCATTAACTTTATTAAAATACAGGTCAGTGATAACAATGAAATTCAATTTTAGGAAATCAGCAACAAATATAATTTCTTATTTGAGTATTTCTGGATTGTTTCATAACTTTCTAGTTATAAGAAAAAACTCAGTACACAGACTACTAAAAAACCCTCAAACTTCACAGCAAAATATTAACATTATACACAAACAAAAGTACCAAAATTCTGAAAACCAACAAATAACCTAAGGAAAGAACTTAAGCATAAGTTCATGTCATTTAAGGATCTTTCAAATGCAAATGTTTTTGGCATTTGACATTACACTGATTAGGGTCAAATCTCCCTATTGACTGTAGTAGTCTGTTGAGACAGCTTTCACATTATGCCACAGACTTAGTGGCTTAAACAGTTTCAAAGGCTGGAAGTCCCAGATCAAAGTGCCAGTTGGGTTGATTTCTGAGGAAACTCTTCTTTTTTGCTTGTAGACTGAATCTTCTCCTTATGTCCTCAGAGGGCCTTCCCTCTTCACATGCACATATCTGGTATCCCTTCCTCTTTTTATAATGATATCATCCTATTAAATTAGGGCCCTACTCTTACAACCTCATTTAACCATACTTAAAGTCCCTATCTCCAAATACAATCATGCTGAGGCCGAAGGCCTCAACATATGAATTTGTTGGGAGTGGGGGAGGACACAATTCAGTCCATAACGCTGACATATTTAATATATCACTCAAAGAAACAGAAATTAATTGGTTTAAGTAGAACACTGAACTCTCGGTTAATAATAGAACAGCTGTGGTATTTTATCTGTATATGTGATAAGTTCAGGGGAATCATTTCACATGTCCTTAAAAGAGGCTGACTGAGGTTTGATGAAGAGGCCAGGAAAGGTGAACAGGGCTCAAGGAGGAGTGAGGTCTCTCAGGATGATTGGAGTGCACTGTTTGCTGAATTCTCCACAATATGTAAATGTCATAGACTCTAGCAGAGAGCTCTTTGAATAGACAAGGAATGTAAGAAATGCAACAGCAAGTAGATAGGTCCAGGTTTAAGGGCCAACTCCAGTCCCAGAACCACTTACATCATGAAAAACAATCCTTCCCTACTCTTCCTCTGGCAATGAATGCACTTGTACATTCACATTACTCAGGGAATTCCCTATCCTACATTAAAAGAAGATAACCTTCAAGGAAACTTGTGGCCTTCAATGTGTCCTTAAGGTTGACCTTGGCAGGCATTTGGCAGGGGGCAAAAAGGAATGCTGAAGTCAATGCTCCATGGACAACAGAGTCATAAAAGGGAAATAAGTACAAGCTGTAAATCAATCCAGCTTTTTCTCTTTTGAGTCACAGATACAAAATACATAGTTCTTGAGGTCTTATCAGAGAACAGCTCCATCTTCTTGAGGATTCTTTCCTTTTCCTATTCCAGAGAGATTTGTTTGGGGCTTTTAAGAGTTATAATAATGGAACAAGTATTCAATTTATTCAAATGGGTCCACTAGGTATAATAAGTGTCCTACCAAATCGAACTATTTATTGCACTAAATTAATCCCTTGATGGGTCTATTAGCCTCATAAGGGTTAGTATTAGTAAGGGTTAAATGTAATTCTCAATCAATTATATTTTCATTATGTCATAACTATTGATTTTTTTTTCCATTGGACAGCTTGCCTTTACATTTAACACAGAAGTAGTACAAAAATAATAGACTTGCATTTTCTTTTTTTATGACATTTATATTTTCTTTTAAATAATTTTAAAGATTTCAAAGTCTTAGCCTTTCATATGGGTTCTCAAAATTAAATGCCTTAAAGATCCATTGTATGTAATGAATTAACTTTTCTCCTGTACATTTAAAATGATACTAGCTATACAAAGTCCTTGAGAAAATTCAGATAATTGTCACTTGAATCACTTTGTGCTCTATAACTCTGAAAGCCAACTGTTTTCAGAAAATTCTGTATCCTGAAGCATGTTCTATCAACTTTTTGATGTCCTTTCGTTGAAAACTTTATTACAATAAAAAAATAGAATAACCAAATAACAAAATAGCCAACATCGGTTTACTTAATCATGGTCATTTTTGCAAAAGCGGTCCTTCTCTTTCCTAAAAATCTATTTTCTAACTCACTCCAAAAGGTGAAATAGTGAAGAAACTATTTGACTACTTAGGTGAAATAGTAAAGAAACTATTTGACTACTTACTAGAGAGCTCATGGGCAAAAAGATCTTCCAAATTCTAGGCTAAATGTGTCAGAGGATATTAGGGGGTAGAGTCTTCTCCCCAATCTTACCTTATTCCGCACAAGTGCAAAGGGTCGGGTGCCACAGAACCAGTGTTCCGGTTTCTGTGGCACCTTGCAAACGAAGGGGAGCCCCGGTTAATTTTGTGGCATGGGCTACGTGCCAACAGGGACTCAGCTGCACCCCCAGGTCCAGCAGTGTTGACGCGACCCCCAGTCACACAGGCCTTTGGGAACGCGGGTCAGTGTGGGGAACGGCGGTGCTGCGCCTGGAGCCGGCCGGCCGCCGTCTGCTGGACTCTGGGCGCCGAGGTGGCGGGGACAGCGCTCGCCGGGGGGCCGCGCGAGGGGCGGGGAGAAGCGTGGCCGGGGGCGGCGCTGGCGGGCGCGGGAAGCGCCGGAGGCGGACGCTCGGCGTCTAGAGGCTGGCCGCAGCCCCGCCCCGCCCCGCCGCGCCGCGCCGCGCCGCGCCCGCCCCGCCCCACCCCCGCCGGGTCCCGTCCGGTCCCGTCCCGCAGCGCCCCGCAGCGTCTCGCCCGCGGGCTCCTCGCACCTTCCCGGCACCCGAGGCGCTCGCGGGTGCTTCCAGCCCAGCCATGGCTCAGCACTTCTCCCTGGCCGCCTGCGACGTGGTCGGCTTCGACCTGGACCACACTCTGTGTCGCTACAACCTGCCCGAGAGCGCCGTGGTGAGTGGCGCAGGCTGCCCAGGGCGCACGGCTTGCACCTCCCTGGCGGCCGGGGCTGGAGTTTCCTGCCGGCTCCGGCGGCGACCGCTGCCCGCGGCCCTGCAGCCGCCGCGCCTCTGCGCAGAACTCGGCCTCCCACCGCGAGGCTGGGCGGAAATGTGCATCCCCGGGCCCCGCCCGAGCCGTCGGCACCGGCTTACGGAGCTCAGCTTTAGCCAACTTTGAGAGAGCGGTGGGGCAGGGAAGGGGCCGAGGGGCAATCTGCAAAATTGGGATGGGGAAGCGGCTCCTGGGATGGAAGGCGGGGCGGGGCCAGGGGAACTGGGGACGTCTTTTGCAGATCCCTGGCCTTGGAACTTCCTTGCAAGTCATTCTGGGCACCCGCCCCGCTCCGATACAGCCACCTGGGTTCTATTTTCCTTGTGTGCATTTTTCCTCTTGGGTGTCCACGCGACCACCTGTCAGTTTTTAAACACTGCGGCAGGGAGAGATTGTGTGGTGTTTTGGAAGAAACTAACCGAAAAGTCATTAGAATCTTAGCCCAAATTTTGTCTTATGCTAAGAGACGAAAATAAACATTTATTGCGCACTTCGTACGTGCTCCATGCTCTTTGAGTAAGTTCTAATCCTAGCAACAGTCTACTAAGTTTGCATTCTCCAAGAACTTTGGAAAAAAGGGGGAGTGGAGTAATTATGATACCGCACCCGAAGGGGAATTGCCCTTCCTTCCTCATTACTTTGGTTTCATAAGGAAACTACTTGTAAAAAATTCACAGAAGTTTTTTAGTCAAAGATTCATTCGAAGAAAGTTAAACCACTGTCCTTTTAGAACCTGTTTTGTGCGTGTCTGAGCCTAAAATCTCAGAATGCAAGGCCTGCCAGTAAAGAATTCTTTTCTACAAACCTCGAATAGAAGTGAGGCTTAAAGATTGAAAGTATCCTAGCAGTGTGGTATGGATCCTGTTTGGTTCAGGAATCTTTTGTGAAATACCAGCAGTGTGCTGAGCCCCATAACAGTTGGATGCTGAGATAGACTCAGGCCTGCAAGTGCCATTGTAATGGTTGAGCATTGGGAAGAATTCGGTTCAGGCCCATGTGGTGAGGGCAATATTGCACCTTGCCGCAAACTTCCTGCCACTGGCGCCTAAAGGCCCTCCTTCCACGACACCAACCCATGTGCCAATCTTCCACAAAACCCTTAATTTCTCACGGCACTTACGCACAGCTTAAAATTTCCTGTGAACCTGTCAGAATCTTCCCCTGGAATCTAGACCCATGATTCTTGACATCAGTATCTCTGATAGTTTCTTGTGTGCTGAACTGAGTGCTTGGCATCTAAGGACTTCAGTAATTCGTGGTGGAATAACTGAATAAAAAATAAGTATTTTCACAAATGAATATGGCACAGCTGGTCTTCTTATGAGCATTCAGTTTAAATGAACTGTTTAGATCCTTATAAGAACAAGAAGTATTTGTCCGAGGTGTCCAAGGTATTTACTTTGTCACAGTCGCTGTTGAGAGATGAAGGCAAGGCACAAAAAGAATGAGTAGCTTATCCAGAGTCACCCTGCACATGGGCTTCTGTTCCCACCACCATGCTTTATGTGAGCCAGAAAGCCCAGAGGAGAGGTCTGGAGTGACTGATGCTTGAGCTGGGTTCTGGCACTGGAGTTAAAACTGGCAGGTGAGGAGGCAGAGAGGGGGCACTTCAGACAGAGGGAATTGAGCCAGGGCAAGGTCCCAGAGGTGAGAAACAATTCAGGAATGCTGGGTGACACCCAACAGTGCTGGGTGTCATGGGCAGGTGGGGAGTTGCAGAAAATGTTGGAGAAGTCAGCAGTGAAGGCGTCATAGAACACTGTGAGTGCCTCTCTCATCAGTAGCATAGGCATTTATTAAGTGCAAAATTGTGCAAACATGGAACTGGATGCGTCACCTCACTTGGGGGCTCAGGAAGGGCACTGTACTAATGACGACTCCTGTGCTCTCCTGGTGTTGCAGACTCAGAAGGGTAAGGGCCAGGCAGCTAACCCCCACTTGGGAGTGGGAGTGGGGCCTGGTACAGCCAGGACAGTGTGTTTGCCTTCTGAAGACACAGCCAGACTTGACTCTTGCCAGCGTCTACTGTGAGGAAATAAGGGCTGAGGCTCTTTTTTACATTTTTTATTATTTTTATTTTTTTAAACGTTTACTTATTTTTGAGAAACAGGGAGATAGAGAGCGTGAGCAAGAGAAGGGGAAAGAGAGAGGGAGACACAGAATCTGAAGCAGGCCCCAGGCTCTGACCAGTCAGCACAGAGCCCTACACTCGGCTAGAACTCACAGACCGTGAGATCATGACCTGAGCAGAAGTCAGACGCTTAACTGACTGAGCCACCCAAGCATTCCAGGGCTGAGTCTATTAAAAGAACTAATTCTTTTTAAGACCAGTTAGAAATCTGAACTTGTATGAGAAGTCTCTCAATTTTTAAATGTTCGTTTTCAAACACATCAGGATTATGGGGTTGCCACATTTAGGAAAGAAAAATAGAGCACCAGTTAAATTTGAATTTCAAATAACAAAACAATTTTTTCTTATGTGTGTGCTCTGCATGGCAGGTGCTTATGCTAAAAAAATTCATTGTTTATCTGAAAATCACATTTAGCTAGGTGCTTCTTTTTTTTTATCTGGCAACCTTAAGTGGGACCCAAACATAATGTGTGGTCTCAGGGCAACCTACAGGGCACCAATTTGCAGCTGCTATTCAGTGTGCATTATTAGGTACGTGCGACTCCGGGAGAGGAAGGGGGCTAGTCATGGAGTTCCGTGAAGGCTTCTGGGGTGACTCAATATAAGAAGAAGATCCAAGAGATCAGGCCTTGGGACTCGGACAGGTTTCAAAGACACAGACTCCCTTATTTTCCTCAGCGCTATTCTCTGGTTCTCCCTACACATTGCCCCCATTCTCTCCTATTACAGAGACTTCTCCACGAGGTAAGGAACACAGCTGCGGATGCCCCTGATGGCAGCCCTGCTAGAAAGGGCTCCTTTCTCTCAGGAGGGTGTCCAATCTCAGTGGAATCATATGCCCATATCTTTATCGGTATCGCCAAGGGGTGAGAAACTCCATTTGTCCAAGACCGAGTAAAGTGTCTTGACCAGAAGCGGCAGGTTTAATGGTATGCAGTAAACATTGGTAGCTTGGAACTGGCTGTGGTGGCAATATTGATATGGGGAAATGGGCAAACGGTACTTATCAAGACTTTTTTTTTAACCAGCATATGACTGATAATAGCAAATATTTCAGTTGAAATTATTGTATGCCAGGCACTGCTCTAAAGCACTTACATCTGTTAATTCCATAGTACAGCACTGGTTCCCTGCAGTCAGGATCATGATGTGTATTTTTTATTATCCATAGTATCTTGTACCTCAGAGTGACTCAGTACATTTTTGATTGATTTTTTTAATGAGTCAATGAAAATCCATATAACATGTAAAGCCAATGATTTTCAGTCGTCTCTGGACTTCAGTAATCCTGTATGGCCTCACCTGCAATCACCCTATCCTGGAGGCCTGAAATTTCTGGGTGGTTTTAAGAGCCATCACTGGTTCTGAATCACTGCCAGGGTTGAGATGAGTTGATATGATGTGAGCCTGTTAACAACTGACCTGGATCAGAGTCACATTGCATTGCATGGAAGTACATGTATAGTGATTTTAATTAGCTTTAGGACAGAGAACAGCTCTGTTGGACAGGGAGCTTTTGATTTCTCTGCACTCATCTCCTGATGCTCACACCCAACCCCCAAACCCAGGCGCGTGTGGGTCTTTGGGTTGCTGGGCTGGGTGTGCTCCCCTCCCTCTGGATTCACCGACCTAACTGCTACGTCTTGCGGGGGTCAGTGGAAACATCAGCACCTCAGGGAGGCCTTCTCCCATTCCTTTCACTGAATCTCTGCCCCCTTCCCACCTGTGCCGTCTCCTGCTGTCAAAGGCTGTCGTGGGTTAACATATGGGAGAAGGGTAGATTTGCTCAAGAGTCTTCTTGGACACTGTTCAGTCTGACCTCAGACCACCATTCTGGGCATGTGATGCTGGCCTAAGAACCCTCTTTGAAGGAGAATCCGGTGGGGCCACTGTGGACCTTCATCCACCTTTTGCCTACTCTTTGGTTGGTATAGACAGTTCTTTAAAAATCTAGCCAACTCATGGGGCGCCTGGGTGGCTTGGTCGGTTAAGCGTCTGACTTTCGCTTAGGTCATGATCTCGCGGTTCGTGGGTTCGAGCCCCGCGTTGGGCTCTGTGCTGACTGCCAGCTCAGAGCCTGGAGCCTGTTTCAGTCTGTGACTCCCTCTCTCTCTGACCCTCCCCTGCTCACGCTGTCTCTCTCTCTCCTAGAAATAAATAAAAATATTAAAAATAAAAATAAAAATCTAGCCAACTCTTTATAAAAAAGTAAGACACAAGACTCAAACTCTTGGGATTTTGTTGTTGAGAACTCGGAAGATTTGTCAACCATCAGCAGAGCATGTATCTTTGTACTTGTTTCTTGAAGCTTTCTAGGTCCTTTCCTTCAGTTTCCTTCAGCAAAGAAATGAGATATTTCCTGTATCTGATGGAAGCCCCTTGATTCCTCCTTTATCATCTGCCTGGTCTCCATGTGTATTTCCCTCTGAAACTCCCCTGTGTCAGTGACGAAACTAAAACAGTTTAGTGACAATTTTGATGTCCTTTATTCAAGGGAAGTCATCTATGAATTGGGGGCCAGTGCCTCATAAGCACTTTCCACTAAGGATAGGCTGAGGATAGATGTAATGGTAGAGCGGTCTGTATGTTTATCGTCTTGGTGGTGTGTTAAATGAGTTTACAAAGCTTTCAAGTCTTAATGATCTCCAACCCATTAGAATTCAGGAGTAAGATAATAATAGCCCTTGGTTATGTAATTGTATACTGAGGGTATAATTCTGCAGGATAAAAAGACACAACAGCCACCTGGGGCTCTCATAGGTGGATAAATTGCTTGTATAAGGGGCTTAAACTGCCGAACTTCACAATTAAGAGATATTTCTCTCCCATCTGCCCCCTGAATGACTCCAGTGGGTTTTCAGGTCTGTGACATGCAGAATGAATAGTGAATTTTATATTTAATCCTCCTTTATTCCTTCCCCTTATTTATAGCTCATTTATAATAGCTTTGCTCAGTTCCTGGTCAAGGAGAAAGGGTATGACAAGGAATTACTAACTGTGACTCCAGAGGACTGGGATTTCTGGTAAGTTCTTTTTTTAAGGTCTGCCCATTCCTTCTGTTTCTTAAATGTTGGTGATAAAATTTTAATGCTTCTTCTATGGAGACAGAAAGTGAAATGTGAAACTGAGTCAAAGGACAAAATGCTTTCTCTATTAAAAGTTTTATGTTTCATGAATTAAAACTTTTTCTGCTTTAAATTTAGAGTTGTCTAGTTAAATATGTAAATAAGCCAAAAGCTTCTTGACTAATTTGGATGTTCTTGTATGGCTTAAGTTTGTCGTGAGTTTCAGAGGTTATTAAGAACTAGCTCTAAAATTTACATCTTAAAAAAAGTTTGCTTTATTTCCCTTTATATGCAGAACTGTAGAAGAGGGAGAATTGTGTTTTGAATAAGTGTCTAAACTGGTTTTCTGTAATTTGGATAGACGTTCCTATGTCCAAGACTCTTACTGCTTACTCTTAGGGTTCTCCACTTGCCAAGGCTTATTGTCTCTCTTCCTCCTCTAAACAACAAAGTAAAAATCTAAGACTTTAAAATTGCTTGGTTGAAAATTAAAAATAATTCTAAAACACATGAAAAACACATGCAAAAGTAATTCTAGAGCAATGAT
Organism: Proteles cristata cristata; assembly: GCA_017311185.1. Taxonomy (NCBI): domain Eukaryota; kingdom Metazoa; phylum Chordata; class Mammalia; order Carnivora; family Hyaenidae; genus Proteles; species Proteles cristata. Next base: position 590,983 of record JAESUZ010005128.1, on the reverse strand, counting down.
GTTCATCTATTATATATTTCTGCAGTGTTTGGTTATTCCTTTTTGATGTATCCCTTTTGTAAAAAGAAGAAACAAATATTTCACTGTATAAAACCTCTGACTCCAGAAATTTTACTGTGGACAAAGTCAATAATGCTTCTAAAGTGCCCTGTCATTTTCGTTTAATTCTCTTGGTATTTGGTGGCCATTATAATTCCTTGCTATATTATTCATAAAATGAATCTGTACCTACCTCTCTCCCCAAATCCCACAAGTCTTTTGCAGCGAGGAACCTGAAACTTAGTATTTGACTTTCTTTTAGTGGTTTTCAATAGTATGCCCTGCCCAGAGGGCAAGTTTTTATAACCTGACCTAAATCGAAGCAGTTTCTAAAGAATATCGGAGAGACTCTAGCTAAGAGCTTATCTGGCAGAATATAAATGTGTACGTGCATGTGTATGTGTTTTATTTAATGAAAAACACCTGCACATTTTAACAGAGACCTGAAATAATGTTCCTTTTTTTCTCTTTAATTTTTGAATTCCTCTTTTTTTAAAGCTCAAGGATTTTACAAACTAAGTGCGCTGTCTTCATTTTCCCACATGACAGTTTTCTTTACATACTTGCTCTGTGGGTGCTATTTAATTTTAGAATTCTTGGATATTCTTGGTTTTTTTGACTAACATATCATTCACCTGCATGGGAGAATCCCTTTTTAGCATTGTGACTTTTTGGAAATACAGATTATTAATTTTGGGGATTGGCCAAATCTATTCATTGATCAGTAAACACATTTTTCTGTTTTAGTTGCAAGGGATTGGCACTAGATCTGGAAGATGGGAACTTCATTAAACTGGCAGATAATGGCACTGTGCTCAGGTAATAAAATTTAGTTGTGAAATCAAAACTCTTTCTCTAGGACACTTTATTACTTACTGTATAACATTTGATTGTTAAGTACAGGTAAAATAAAATAATTATTTTTATCAATCAGATGACAGATCCTGTGCCTCTGTTTCTTTGTATGAATTAATTGAACTGTTTAAATGCAGATCTAGAAGCATCAGACTTAAAAGTCTAGTTCTTTTAAATTAATCTCACCAGAAATACTTGCAGGAAATGCAGTAGAATTTTAATAAGTTGTTTTCATCTCATTGACCACCTCTACTGCAAAAGAGCCTGAGGATTATGTTGTGTTAGATGAGTACGCAGTTGCCTGGAATAAAGTTGGATTTCTTTTAATTAAGAAGAGAATGAATGTTGGGCAGGGGTTGGTGGTCTATGCATACCTCTCCTTCTTCTTCCATTTATCTAAACCATTTATCGAAATTCGTCCCCCTCATGCAGAACTCCTGTTGTATTCTAGCTCCTTCTGGAAATTTTTCTAGCCTACTCCAACCCTCATCAGTCTCTCTCACACTCCGTACTGATTCCCTTTCCTTCCCTCCTCTCGGTGCACTGAGCACTTGGAGAGTTGGGGGGAGTGGGACAAGCAGATGAGAAGCTGCCGCCGCCACTGCTCTGAGCCTTACCGGGGTGCCAGGGCGTGAGCATCTGCTTTTCCCCCAGCACCCACAGTAGAGGCAAGCCACCATGGTTACAGTCCTGTGCGATTTATCATTTATATTGACGTGATCAGAGTTGAAGGAAAGGACACACAGCACAGGTTACCCCTGGCACATACTCTCCCTTTTAATACCTCATTCTTATTATACAGTACGAACTCATACTCTTCCCTAGACTTCACCCTAAGGTGCAAATAACTACAACAGGTGTGGCCCTACTTCTGATAATTTCGTTATTCATTTGCATGTTTCCTGCCTCGGGCAACTAGAGCGGAGTGTGGTTTGTATGTATACATACTCAGTGCAGCTTTGACCGTGACCTTAAACTCAACTATCCTATTCTTACAGTGTACTTAGCTGTCTTCAATCATAGTTAAAAAGAATGTAAAGCATTGTATAGTTTCGGTTTCCTTTTTCATTGTTGTGTTTGTTGGTCTGCCATTCCCGTCTCCCAAAACCAGGGCAAGCCACGGCACAAAGATGATGGCTCCAGACGTGGTGGCAGAGGAGTACGGCAGCAAGGAGTGGAAACACTTCATGTCTGACACGGGAATGGCCTGCCGATCAGGTATGGCTCTTGGCAGGCAGCGCCACCATCACCTCCCCTTTTGTTTTGGACGCTGAGCCTGGGGCATGAGAGCATGAAGCGTGTCATTCTCGCCTCCGGTCAGCCAGGATGCCACAAGGGGGCAGCTGTGGTGTGATAGGAATACGATGTTTTGCATGTGTCTCATATCTCTTTGGGAGTTGGTTCTGCTTCATTTCGGGTTTTATTGATTCTCCTTTTACTTGTGCTTGTTCTGGAGTGAAAAGACTAGCACCTAGGCATAATACATTTCTCAGTCTTCCAGGCTGGGCTGGATGACCACTCTGTGGACACCCCAAGGCTGGTTCAGTCTTGACCTATGAACTGAGCCAGGCTGCACTCAGACAGTCGAGTGAGTCAGCACCTTGTGGGGGGAGTTTCATTAAACCCCTGAGTTATTTGATTAGACCCCAACCAAGACCCATGATCAGTATTTCAGTTCTTTAACTGAACTTCATCTGTTAATGGCCATGAAGGGAGTGAAAGGGGAGGGGAAAGCAAGGGCACATACATACCTGGCAATGAAGACACCTTCTGCTCCTGCAGTGCCCAGAGCAGTTGGCCACTCTGCTGTCATAGGCCAAGAGAATAAATAAAGTGCAGGTTAATGTACCTTGGAAGGCTGTGCCCACTTTCCTAGGTCTTGGGAACCCTGAGTATTATGTGGCCTTACAGCACAGCAGAGCGTGAGCAGAAATGTACCTGGGGTATTATGTCCCTCTTCCTTCAGACTCCTGGTTCCTCACACTGACAAAGCCATTCTAACCTTTCTTAGGAATGAAAAATAGTCTGATATTCTGTCAATAATTTCAGCTGCAAAAGAGTAAAAACCATACTGTTTTTTACTGAGGGAAAGGATACACAAACCCACACAGCTATTTGGTGAATTAAGGGGCGCCTGGGTGGCTTAGTTGGTTAAGCGTCCAACTTTCTCTTAGGTCATGATCTTGCGGTTCGTGGGTTCGAGCCCCGCGTCAGGCTCTGTGCTGACTGCCAGCTCAGAGCCTGGAGCCTGTTTCAGTCTGTGACTCCCTCTCTCTCTGACCCTCCCCTGCTCACGCTGTCTCTCTCTCTCCTAGAAATAAATAAAACATTTAAAAATAAATAAATAAATAAATAAATAAATAAATATTTGGTGAATTAATAGAAGGAGAACTTTGACTTTATTTCAAATATGTTCTTAGTAATTTGATATGAGGAAGCGAAGGGCATTAAATGGCAGCTAAAGGGATAGACAGCTGCCCTCTGCAGGGGGTTTTCTCCTGTTAATTTACCTGCGACACTCCTTCGTTCCAGAAGTGCATTCCATTATGAATCATTCATTCATTTATTCAGCAGACTTATTGAGGGCCTGCAGTATGCTGAGTGGACATGAAGGAACAAGACAGCTGTGTTCCGTAACCTCATACATACAAATGGGAGAAAGGGAGGACTCGAAATCAGGGACTTATAATATTGCGTGCAATAGTTATAACCATTTGTTTTTTGTTTTTTGGTTTTTTTTTAATTTGTTTTTAATGTTTTATTTATTTCTAGGAGAGAGAGAGAGACAGCGTGAGCAGGGGAGGGTCAGAGAGAGAGGGAGTCACAGACTGAAACAGGCTCCAGGCTCTGAGCTGGCAGTCAGCACAGAGCCCGACGCGGGCTCGAACCCACGAACCGCGAGATCATGACCCAAGCGAAAGTCGGACGCTTAACCGACTAAGCCACCCAGGCGCCCCTAGTTATAACCATTTGAAAAGTACTTTCTTATGTGAAACTAAAATCTGTCTTCACCTTTGGTTGTTTGATTCCTCTTCGTGCAAGGATTATGACACTGGGACCCCCCAACCCCCCTCAGAGCAGAGTGGTTGGTCTCGATCCTGGTAAACAGGAGTGAGATGGTGGAGAGGATAAGATGGAAGGAAGGAGCAAGGGGGGCTGGATTCCACTGGGACTTCTGAGAAGTACTGAGAATACCTTCCAGCGTTGTCAATCCAAGGGACAGAAGTCTTCACTGTCTCCTAAACTTGAGGCTCACCCACTGGCACCTGGTTGAGGCTTACCACGTGCGTCACATGGACTCCACAGGCTACTGGGGAAAGGGGGTGACACGGGTGTGCTTAGGTGGGATGATGTCATTTAGCACAGCCATGGCTGGGATCAGACATGAGCCAAAGGGATGTGACAGGGGTCATCAGGTATCTTCCCAGGGATGGCAGATTTGCAAGTGACATCTGTATTGAGGAAGGGCTCAGGTTTGATTCTGTCCTAGGGCCAAACAGGATGAATTAACTCCTTCTCTTCTCTGAGATCCTGGATTGCCTGTTCTGGGCTCCTGAGTGTTTCCATGATTAGTGTACTATGCCCTGACATGATGGAACTTTTTTTTATTCCTCTCAGTGCCCAGGTTGTTCTCACACTGCACTGACAGTAGAGCAGCCAGCCCAGATATGGAAAGGCACTAGTGTGTGGATTACTTCATGATACTCCAGTGTTAGGCTTCTTGTTTTGAAATTCAGTGACAGTGCTACCATAAATTGTGGCTTTTTCATAATCCATTTTATATTTGGGGTAAATCTATTTTTAGTTTTTACATAAAAACATTTTTTCATGAAATTCTTAAATTATAAATATAATATTTTAACCTTCTTGTAGCTTAAAACCGTCTTCAAAAGACAATAACAGGGGCTCCTTGGGTGGCTTAAGCATCCAGCTTTTGATTTTGGCTCAGGTCCTGATCTCACAGTTCAGGTCATGACATCAAGCCTGCACTGGGCTCGATTGAGAGCGTGGAGCCTGTTTGAGATTCTCTCTTTTCCCTCTCTCTCTGTCCCTTCCTCGCTCGCCTGTGCTAACACACTTGTGTGTGCGTGCTCTCTCACTCTCGCTGTCTCAAAAATAAAGAAAACAATGGTGGCCTGTAATGGAGTCATTCTGAATTGAAAAGAGGTCCCTTTAAGTGACCAAACCAAAATCTAGTGTCTCTTAAGCCAGGTTTCTGTGTGTCACATAAATGAGGCATTAATTTATTCCCAGCTTAAAATTTTGTTCTGTTTTAGGAAAATATTATTTTTATGATAACTACTTTGACCTGCCAGGAGCCCTTCTATGTGCCAGAGTGGTGGACTCTTTAACAAAGGTGAGCAGAGACTCATTTTTTAGAAATTATGGTTTGTATTTAGTCATAAGTCAGAGGACTTAACTATATATGTCTTCTGAGTTAAGATTTTACTCGGTTTCCTCTCTGTAGTTTTAGAAGCGATTAAGGAAAAAAAAACAGAAAATTTGGTCAGATGTTTGGAGAAAATGAAGTTAGCAGTGACTGTTTTTTTCCCAAGGATAATAAACCTACTCTCCAGCAGGGGGTGCAAAAGTCTAAAAAGAAAACAGACCTCACAGATGGGAAAATATTTTCTTGGTTTCATTAGCAGAATTTTAAAAAAGTAATTAGTTAAATTCCACCTGTTTTTAAGCATTCTAAATAATATAAAATAAAATGAGATGAAGTTTTTAAATTCATGATTTTGAGCAGTTTGATGCATGCATGCAGACTCTGCTATTTATGAAGATTGAATAGATGTCTGGTTACAAGAGGTTATACTTAGGGCTTAAGATCTGTGAACAGAAACCAGTTTTATGTCAAAATTACCTTTCTTTTTGCATATGTTGTCTTTTAAAATCATAATGATCATGTTGATAGTAGAACATGGGTAATGGTTTATTTTTGAACCAGAATTAGTCATGTTTTTGGGAAAGTTTCTATTGAGCAATAATTTTAGTATGTTGGTAGAAGTTGTTATTTACATGAGCTAGAGTCAGTTTTTTATTAATAATTACTTCAAGCAAATGTATCAGTCCCCAAATATTTCAGAGTTTATATAATTAGATACAAATACCTAGCAGTTTGTCTTTGTTTGGATAGAAGGACACCAGTTAATGTTTCCAAGGAAGCAAGGGGTTTGTAGGGTTATGTGTTTTAATGTAATGTTTATTTGCTTCCTGGCTTAAAAACATCTAAATAAAAATGGTGTCCATTTTGGGTTTTGAACCCCCTTCATTTCTCCTGTAGAGACTTGCTGCTCTTTTATATTGGAATCAGGTAAATGTGCACTGAATTCTAAAGTTACCAGCTTTTAGGACTTTAGGACTTGAGGTTTCTTAGCCCCATTGAGGCCAAAGTACATGAAGTGGCACATTCTGGTATCTCAAAAGCTATAACACCATAAATTTACTCATGTGTTTAAAATGTATAATTTTCAGACTTTACATTGAGTGGAAATTTCTATTTTATTTGTGCTCTATGAGCTATATTAATATTTACTTATGTGTGTGTATATATATATCTGTAAAAGTGATTTTCATGGAAGATTTCTTTTTTAAACCATTCAGGAGAATGAATTTATACATCTATTACCTTTTCTAAAATATGAGATCCAATTTTATTTTATTTTTTATTTAAAAAAAATTTTTTAATGTTTTATTTTTGAGGGAGAGACAGAGTATACGCAGGGGAGGAGCAGAGAGGGTGGTAGACACAGAATCTGAAACAGGCTCCAGGCTCTGAGCTGTCGGCACAGAGCCCGACGCAGGGCTCAAACTCACAGACCATGAGATCATGACCTGAGCTGAAGTTGGACGCTCAACCAACCGAGCCACCCAGGGGTCCCATAAAATATGAGTCCCAATTTTAGATTACAGTAATATTGTAATTGTTTGGCAAGTGTTTTCTACTGTGCTTGAAGACAGAATTATTACCTACGTTAACATTTGCAATTTTTTTTTTTTTTTTAGCAGAACAATGGTCAAAAAACATTTGATTTTTGGAAGGATATAGTTGCTGGTATACAACACAATTATAAAATGTCAGCTTTTAAGGGTGAGTAATGTGAAGAGAGACTTTCTAATAGGTGTTAACTATATGCTATGTGTCTTATGAATTACTTAGAAATTACCTATTTTGTTATGTGTCTCAGTTAGGATTTACTTTCATCTTAAATTTTGCTATGTAATTGGTACTGTTTACATTTTAAGAGGTTCTCTTATTCATGTTGGCTTCTTGGCCATAATTGCCAGTATTTTGAACTATGCTGTCTCTTACATGCCTGCCTAACGGGTCATTCTGTGGGCTCCCTAGAATTGAAGTTCATGCTTTGCTCTTTCCTGGCTTGGGAATGCAGATTACTCACACCTACACAGTCATAGTTACAGACCAGTAGGAGAAGTAAGAATTTCATTCTCATGCTTAAAGACAGGACTGACTGACTCAGAATGGGGCAGAGACCTCCGCAAGCTGCAGCCAGGGTTTCACAGCTATATTTGCAGGTCTGCTTGATTTACAAAGAGGATACTTCTAAAGAATAGAGTTGCCTTTATCATATGGTACCTCAGTGACTCCAACCAGACTGTCCTTACTCAACCAGTGGACTGATAGATGCTCAAGAGCAGTGTTTCTCAGCTAAGAGAATGTTGCCTTTTGATTGACATAGAATTACCTGCCTTTTAATGTAATTTAAGCCATCAAAATAATCCTAAATATTATGACTAAAGACATGTCAAGGTAGCAGATAGTAACTGTAGAATATTTTTTCAAATTACATATTTCTCTGCCACCTGCTTTGTCCTTCCCTGAAGAAGACCACTGCTTTGGAGTAAGTGTCTCACTTTTCTATGCCCAGTCACCTGCCCTTCACCCTGGCTGGTAGGTCCCATGGGATCCTGTGGATGCCTTTTCACAGTCCACAGTGAGTGCTGGAAGGGTGTAGGAATGCCCACCCCCAGTAGAGGGCAGTATCCATGACAACTGTAAAAGTCACCCACCCACCACTTTACTGTTTTACTTTTATTAACTTTGTAAAATGAAAAGCCTTCAAAGCATGGTTGAGAATAGCAGAACTCTGCTGACAAATAAATTCAACATAAAAATCTATTGATGTTATTTTATTGCATTGTAAATAAGGAGTAGGTAAAACATTTCATGCTTTAATAAGTGAGGCACAGCTTAAAAGTTTTAAACAGCAATATAAAAATACAGTACAGAGCAAAAATAAATAACATCTTTTCATTTCTAGTCAGATTTTGAAACCCTTGTAATAATGTTAGTTATAGTTCCCCTAGAATAGGAGGCTCAGGGTACATATAGTAAGGGTCTGGTAAACCCACAGTATCATATTATGTAAAATTCAATGTAAAATTAAATCAAATCCATTACACTTGTATTAAGTAAATAAAATAGGTTAGACACCTATTTCCAAGTTGTGAAGGGTATATAGAAAGCTTTCCTGCAATCACAGAAAAGTTTGCAAAGGCTCATGTCTAAAGCACCTTGCATTTCAGGTTTATTTTAACATAATCTTTTGGTTTTATTAGAGCAGTAAGAAGTCTATATGCACCTGTATATTTGAATAGATCTTGATGAAGGGGCCACATAAGCCATCAGGTAATGCACCGTCAGAAAGATCTCAGGCTATACAGTGTCTTTGAAATTTGAATATTCAAGTATTTGAGTTCTGTAAAGATATGATACCTCCTGATTGTTTCCTAGAAGCTCTTCTATTAGTTGTTAGAAACAGCCTCCTTTTTAAAAACAAAGGCTGAATTTCTGTAATCAAATTAAACGTAATTTAGTGTCCCATTTCAGGGTTTCTTTGTGATCATTTTATTTTTTTAGCCTAGTAGAACTTTCATGGTGAAATTTTTAAATATTGGAGGAGTTGACAGAAAACTTTCAAGAGTCTTAAGACTGCTGAGTAGAAATTCAAGAGAGTCTTCACATATCATTTACCATTCCTGCTCACTTTTTCGGGGGGATAGTTTATTGGTCTGAAAGCTCAAATCTGTATTTTGGAAAATTAAAATCAGTCACTTTTTTTTGTTTTGGCCTACTTCCATATGCATTTTGTGGGGCATGGTGGAGTTGAGAAATGCCTTTTCAAGCAGATGTATGGTAGCTCGGTGGGAATATGCTCACATTGGTGCCACCAAGAACCCTGAGAAGGAGGAGTGGACATACTCAGAGGAGTACAGCCCATTGGACCCAGTATTGGGCAGCTGGAGCCACACCTGGTCATTTTCCGTGAGATCGAGTATGGCACTCCCTGAAGCCTGATCCAGGTAGCCTTTGGTGTATTCGTCATAGGTGTACATGACAGGGGTGCCATTCTTATACAGGCCCACCCAAACGTGGGTCCCTTTCACATGCACATGGTAGGAGAAATAGTATGTTCCTGGTATTCTACAGGTAAAGATTCCAGTTCTCGAGTCATAATGCTGTTGCTTGTTATACAGAATCTTATCAAATGGGATGGGAATACCTACAGCTGGGTAAGCTTTGGAGAGAATAACAGTGAAAGCAGACACAGGCATCCCTGTTACTCCCTGGTTGGCACTGACAAGAGGCCTTTGGCCTGCCTTTATAAAGCCCTCAGCCAGGGCTGCTTGGCCTGGGGGCCCTGGAGGGCCTGGGGGACCGGGGAGGCCAGGCTGTCCTGTGTGGCCTCGTGGACCTGGAGGCCCTGGTGGCCCAGAGGGACCATTGAGCCCCTTAATTGCTACGCCAGCCGGGCCAGGAGGACCTGGAGTTCCTGGATCCCCTTTAGATCCAGGGAACCCTGGAATGCCTGGTGCCCCGATGGGGCCTCTGGTACCTGGTATTCCAGGGGCACCTCTTGGACCAGCCTCCCCATCGTGTCCAGGCGCTCCCTTAGCTCCTGCTGGGCCCGCAGGGCCTGGGAGACCAGGACGTCCTCCAACTCCAGGGTCACCTTTTGGGCCTGGGAGCCCTGCGTTCCCCTTAGGACCACTGGTGCCTGGTTCTCCCGGGGACCCTGGCTTTCCATCTAGCCCAGAGAAACCCCTTTCTCCCTTAGTCCCAGGGTGTCCTGCAGGCCCGACTGGGCCCGTCTCACCTTTAGGGCCTTGAATCCCTTGGTTACCTGGGATGCCTTTTGGCCCTTGGGGTCCCATGTTTCCAGGGGGGCCAGTCAGACCCGATTCCCCTGGATGGCCTGCTGGGCCTTGTTCCCCTTTGGCACCTGGTCTCCCTGGAAGGCCAATAGGCCCTCTTTGTCCCTTCAGGCCTGGTAACCCTGGCTTCCCAAAGCCAGGAGCCCCGGGGGACCCAGGTACCCCTGGAATCCCAGGTTGACCTTTTGTCCCAGGAATCCCGGGCTGGCCTTGGGCTCCAGGGGCCCCTGGCTTTCCAGTGCCTTCTGGTCCTCGTTCCCCAGGAGGACCTTGGGGGCCTGGCGGGCCAGCTGATCCCGTCTCTCCTGGAAAGCCCCGATCACCTTTGATGCCTGGCTGTCCTGGAGACCCATTTTCACCCTTTTTTCCTACTCCAGATGGGCCAGGTGGTCCCATAGGCCCCTGAGGCCCTGGAAGGCCCCTTTCACCTGGCTGTCCAGGAGGACCGTATCCTATTTCCCCTTTCTGTCCATGCACACCAGGGGCCCCTGGTGTGCCCTTTTCTCCAGGAAAGCCTCTGGGTCCTGGGGCTCCTGGGGGTCCTTGTTGTCCAGGTTTTCCTGGAATAGTAATTCCAGCTGGGCCGGGGCTTCCAGGGAGCCCTGGTGGCCCCCGTGGTCCTGGTAAACCAGGTGGTCCAATGTCTCCTTTTGCTCCATGTAGCCCTTTCTCCCCTGGTTTTCCTGGGAGCCCTGGCGAACCTGGCTTTCCAGTAGTGGATGGTCCTGGTGGTCCCGGTAATCCTGGCTCTCCTTGGGGTCCCGGACTTCCATATCCTGGTTTTCCTGGTGGTCCAGATGGACCTGGGTGCCCTCGAGGTCCAACGGGGCCTGGTGGACCAGGAATACCTTGCTCTCCTCTTACTGATACACCTGAAAGACATGCCCGACACATCCAGAGAGAGGGATGATTAATAATGTTAAGTGATCATTGCTTCCTGAAATGTAAATCAGGACAGGACCTGGCAGTGTCAGTTGGTCTATTTTGGCAGACTAATCTAAAATGGTTTCAGATAATACATTCTATATTGTTTTTAAAAACACTACCAGAGGGCATGGTTGCACAAAACCATGTCTACCATAATACTTTCATTACATCCTAGTTATCCATGAAAATAAATTGAGATGGAAGAATTCATCTAGAATAAAGGTATAGGGGAGGCTGGGGTGCCTGAGGGGCTCAATCAGTTAAGCATCCGACTCTTGGTTTCGGCTCAGGTCATGATCTCACAGTTCCTGAGTTCGAGCCCTGCATCAGGCTCTGCACTGACTGTGTGGAGCCTCCTTGGGATTCTCTCTTTCCTCTCTTTCTCTCTGCCCCTCCCCTGCTCGTGGTCTCTCTCTTCTCTCTCGAAATGAATAGTAAAATTAAAAAAAAAAAAGAGTACAGGGGAGATATTTACCTTACCCCCATTTATTTTGGGAAAATCATCTCCCTCAAGAGGAAAGGGGAAAGTATTTGATAGAAAAGGAATAAAAAGACAAGTGCAGAATAAATGGGAAAATATTTAAGAACTATAACAATTTTCTTTCACGAAAGCTAGCCTATAAGACATCAGTGAGAAATGCTGTTGATTCTAGTTTACACGTGCCATGGCCCTTCTGAACACAGTTTAGATTTAGTTTGCATTTTTTCAACTTCAGTACATACTGTGAGCTCCTACATTCTCCTTTAATTGACTTAAAATCAAAACAAAGAGAATTAGATCTAATGCGCCACGTATATAAAATAGCATTGTAATTTTTATCTAAAGTTTTTTTTGATTAATGCAAATAGATATTGTTGATTTCATAAAGCTACGGGTTCATTTGAACTAAATACTTCTACTGATATTATGGATTAAATTCATAAATCACTTATTCACTGCTTGTGGTGTAAAAGTGCCCCTGAGCCACAAGTATAGGGGAAGCACAGAACGTATCTTATAAGAGCTTTAGTCATCAGGGGAGCAAACAACGTGTCCATGTGATAAGTGCTTAAAGAGTTGTACAAGGTTTTGGTTTCAGTCATTCAAAGGTGGGAATGAACAGAGCATTACTGCCATTAGGATATATAATTAGGGAAGTATTGCCATGTCAAAGGATCTTTAGACAACAATCATCATAACATCTATTATAAGATACTGTCTCTCAGATAAATTCTTTAATGCTTGCAAAAATGGTTTTAAATTACATATGATTTAAATGTCTACTTGAAGAATTTGTACTAAACTCACTTTCTGTTTAATAAATTTTCAAGAACGTAGCTGGAATGCCTGCACATACTATTTAGATTCTTACACTGTTGGAAAGTGGTTCATAGTAATGGTAGATTTAGCAAATGGCATAGTGTTGAATGTTTTGGTCAAAACCCTGAAAATGGGATTTGGCTATGACTTTTGAGCCGCATCTTTTTCTTACAAAATTGATTATTTAATAAGCTTTATTTTAGTCTTTAATGGCTTTAGAAATCAAAATGAAGACTAAATTGGAATTAATATTAAGTGAATTGAAATAAATTGTAAATTGTCTTTGAAAACATATGCCTGTGGGTTTAGTTCCCATTAACTATTAATTGTTAGTACATTATTATATTTTTAAAAATCTTTTATATTAATTAACTGGCATGTAAGTAGTAGTTAGCCAGGAATAGTTGCTAATATTATTCTCCTAGGTAGAGATATTCCTGAAATTTGAAAAACATTTAGTGACAAATGAAGTATAAAACATAGGGTAGATTCATTAAGATAGATACGCCAGAAAGGAAAATTATTTTATACTTGGACATTTATATTTTGTACTAATTAGACTTATGTTTTGCTTTGCAAATTTTTAAATGTATAGAACTGTATTCACCCATGGATTTTCAGAAAATGACATCAGGAAGAAGATTATGTGAAAAATTAGTTTGGAAAAGATCTCCATGTAATCATACATATTTTATTGATAGATTGACTTTTTAGTGTATATATATGTCTATAAGTATAAAGGAGTATAATACATTGCAAATAGAATAGATGAATAAGTAGAAAACAAAATAGTAAATTTTTTTTCAAATGCAAACTATGTTAGATTGGGGTTTGCTTCAAAATCTTATTCTGAATCTCCTAAAGATCAATACCCATACTAAAAATGATTGTCTTGGTCTGATTGGAAATCTGTTTAACTGATAAAATAGGGAGGAAAGTCTTATTGAAAATGACTGCATGGAACTCCTTTTGAAACTGGAGGTTCAAAGAAGGAAGAAAGAATGTGAGTTCTGTTGTGTCTTTGGGGGAAAGCCCCTGTTTGTTGCTTGCCAACCAAAAAAATTAAATATTAAGGTGATATCATCCTCAAGGAGAAATGATTACCCAGCAGAGAAGTTTATGAAATGTCCCCAAACCAAAATAGTGGTTGGTTATGTTGGAATGTGGCATCCATGTGGCCATCAGATCTGCAGTCTTTTGCAGCATAATTTAATGTGTTTTGGCTGAGCTCTCTCTCTCTCTCTTTTTTTTTTTTTCCTACATTAATTTATTTTTGAGAGACAGAGTATGAGTGGGGTAGGGGCAGAGAGTGAAGGAGACACAGAATCCAGAGCAGGCTCCAGACTCAGCTGTCAGCACAGAGTCCGATGTGGGGCCCAAACAAATCATGAGATGGTAAGTCGGATGCTTAACCGACTGAGCCACCAAGGCGCCCCATGGCTGAGCTTTCTTTGAGCCTGTGTTGAACAGAGGAGCCCAGGAATTAAATAGGCACTCTTTGTATTTCTGGTATCAACCTAATATTATAATTGTGTAAATTGTTGGCTTTTGTCTTTCTTTCAGTGCTTGCCAGTGAATGATAACATATTTGAGTTTCCACCTTCTATTATTATCATGTAGAAACCATGGTGGATTTAACAATTAAAATGCAGGTTCTAAACTTTTCATTTGTTAGTAAGATACATATTTTCATTTATTCTGCAGAAATAGCCAAGATGATAAAGTACATTAAGATGGGGAGTTAGAAATATTTTTAACCTTCTCTGAGTGGTCCCTGTGATTTTTAACTCAAGACCATTTCATATGATCTCAGTAAACTATAAAAAGTGTGAATTTGTGATCATAACAGTATACCAGTGATGTTTGTCCTAGCATTTCACATTGGTGTTCATTGCTTCAAGTAAAGTAGGAGGTTTCCTTATCTTTTATTCTTTCTTTCTTTCTATAACTTTTCTCTTTCTCATATATTGTTTGTATTTTGAGACATTTGGGAGTTTCTGTTATGCCCCATGTGCCTTTATTTTTAAACATTAAGCTACCTTTCATGAATTGCTTTACATTTCATTTTTTCTCAAGAAGATAATCCTATAAGTTTAACTTGCTCAGAAGGGTTGTCTCCAAAAGCATAATTTGTAAAGTTTATGGCAAATACCCTGAGCATTATTTGGAAGGTAAAATATATAGCTATAATGAAAAAATACTAAGGAAAGGAAATTGAATCCTACAATCAGTTCAGATTATTCAGTTTAATTCAGTAGATGTTTTATATGCAGTTTGTGCCAGATGCTATTAAAATGGAATTAGCAAATGTGAAACCTAATAATTGCCCTTCCTGAGGATCTGTTAGTAGTGTACATACATTTCCTCAGTTCTCGTCATAGTATCTGAGAAAGCTGAACAGTAGGGGAATAGATTCAGGAACAAAGTTAAATGGTGTCTAAGGCTGCCCCACATATACCACCACTGCATGAGGAGGAGGTGAACCAGTAATGCCACTAATACCTGAGCACTTGACAGGTATTCACTCACTTAAGCTTCATGACAGCCCTTTGAGATAGCTGCTGCTTCTTTTACACATCCAGAAACTAAGGCACAGAGGGGATAAGTAACTTACCTGAGGTCCCATAGTTGGTACAAGGCAGTTAATAAGTCTGTGTACTTAACTACTAAACCGTACAAAAATGTAAAAAGAATTGTGAGAATTGCTGCTTCCGTTGTCTATTAAATTTCTTGGAAGAAAGGCATTAGATTCTATTTGATAATTAAGACTCAGTTTCATATATATTTGTGGTCTAGCTGAATCTGTTGTAAAAGTAAATAATGGCTAAATATTTAGATAGCTAAACCTGCTACTCTGTACAATTGGCAATTATTTTAGTTAAAACATTTTAAACTTGATTAATTTTTATTGGATTCATATTTCTAGATTATGGCTAATTATTTGTGGAAAAGCATCATTTGAGGGAAAAGCTATCCACCAGTAAAAGTTCTTACTATTCTTCAGGTATATCTTTCTACTCTACTCATTATGTCAAGGATTTTAATGTTCTTGAATAGACCTGCTTTTTCCATAAATCATTTTTTTCTAATATTTTGGAAAGTTTGGGAGTTTAAAGGTGATTTAACACAAAATAGAGTTAAAAGCATTTTGTTTAAGAGATTAAGATTGTAGAAGGAACAATCAACATGTTTATACAGCAAAATATACAGCTTTGTTTACCTTTACTCTTTATGGCATAGGGAATGAAGAACTGTGTCTTGGTGTTGGGTAGTGGGCCTTTTATGCCTGTAGGGGTTTGGTATCGTTCAGCGTAAAATTCTCCATGAACCAGGTTCAAGGACATTAGCAGCAAAAGGGTTGTTTGTGGCAGCATGTTCTCAGATGGATTCTGAAAAACGGAAAAGAATAATTTCTTGTTATAGACCTGTTTTATATGTCTGATGTTGGACAGATAAAGTCGTTAGTTAGCTACCTTTCTTACCTTATCCTATTTTTAATATAGTCCATAAACCAGAATTATAAATTTTCAGTTACATGAATATATGGCTTAGTTGTTATTTGAAACCACATTCAAATAATCAAGCAAAACTGAAGTTTTTTTTTAAAAAAAAAAAGAAACACAGAAGCCATAATCGGATGTCTGTATTAATAATTTAAGATCTTTAACATAGATTGAAACATCCACTAGATCCAAAATACACTGAAAATAGGACATGATTTTACAAATATGATTCTATTAAGACTGTCATTTATATAGACTGATATGAATTAAACTTTCCAAATATACTTTAGTGAAGTCATTTTTTTAAATAACAAAAACCAAATAGTCAATTTATTGAGGCTTATTTCCAAACAAGCTAACATGGGGGTCCATTGGAGCATCAAGTGTTAGACTTACCTGGGTACTGGCGTTCCTGGAGATGATTTCTTGCAGCTTTCTGAACCCTCCTGTGCCCAAGTGAGCAGCGCAGAAGATGCCTTCTTCAGAGCTATCCGGCAGTATTTATACTGTTTTTCCCTTATTTCATGAGGTTACCCTGAGTTTAAGCTCCTCCCTCCAGGGGTGGAGAGAGTACTAATTATGGTGGAAAGTTCTACTGGGCAGGCATACAGGATCAGGTTGGGCTGTCTTTCCTTGTTTTCTTATTGAAAAATAAACTCTTTGTCTTAAATATATATTAATAGTTTTAACCATGCACGATCTTTTTCTGTGATTTTATTTTAGAAGTTATTACTCATGTTTAGGTGGTTCATGATGAGATGATAATACCCCCTTTATATTTTTGAAAGTGCATTCTTATATTATTTGTTTGAAAATATTTGGTAGTATATGTAAGTAGGAAAGGAGGTCTTTCGGAGGGGGATGTGGATTTGAACCATCATCTAAAATCTTCAGTTATGACGTAAAGCTATCAATGTGTCCATTAATGTTCCTAAACTTTTATGAAAATACCTTACTCCTATTCTTACTTTTGAGCTTGAGGAAAACAAAGTGGCAAAAACGTAGATATGTTATATTGTATCTTGGGATTTTTGTGTAAATCCTGAGAAGTTAATAAGATAAATTTTATATATGTTAGTATATACATACTGTATTTTGGTTCTTGAATATTAAATATTTTAAAGTTCTCAGAAATTTCAAATTCCATGAATTGAGGGATTATTTACAACACTACAATGTATTCAGTAAACAGCTTCAGGTTTTATTGCTTCATTTTGGATTTTACTTTAGATTGGCAGTAGAGATTGCAAAAGCCTTAAATGGTAATGTCGTATCATGTTTATTTAAATAAAATTGTTAAGTTTATTGCAGAAGAAATGAATTCCTCACACTTTGCTTTTAGCTTAAATACCTCAGCTGCTTACGTTACTATTTTCTTTAGGAATCTTGATTCAACCCAGTTAGAAACATTTTTCCCCTCAAGATGAAAGTAAACATTATCATTGTATTTTCAATGGTTAGAATACTCTTTAACAATATTAGGAGACTCTTAAAGTCATTTTTCAGGGTCCTAAAAATTTTAATAAAAAAGGGAAGTTTGGAGGCCAAATTTTGTATCTAATTTTATTGTTTTGGAGCTAAATTAAATCAGCTGTACAGGTGAAGTAGGTGAGAAGAAAAACACTATAACAGGCATAGATACAGTGTTTTTAAAACCTCTGCAGAGCTAGGGGCACCTGGGTGGCTCAGTCACTTAAGTGTCTGACTCTTGGTTTCAGCCAAGGTCATGATCTTATGGTTTCATGAGTTCTAGCCTCGCATTAGGCTCTGCGATGACAGTGCGAAGCCTTGGGATTCTCTCCCTCCTCTCTCTCTCTCTGCTCCCCGTTCCCTCACACTGTCTCTGTCTCTCAAAAATAAGTAAATTAAAAAAACAAAAACAAAAAGCTCTGCAGAATTAAAGTAGTATGGTTTCAGGATTGATCAACAATTGAAATACTTGAATGTTTGACTAGTAGATGAAATAAAGGTTTGTTCTTTTTCTTGTCTTTTCCTCCTCCTGTGCCTGTAATTTTCTGTATTTCTTTAGACTAAGCATTGTATAGCACCTTATAGAAATGTAAATGGATAGCTCATCTCGGTGATCCCCTTTCTCCTAACTTTCATTTTTAAACCTTTCCTTGGTTGCCATATTTAAAAATCTATAAGGCCCTGTATGTCTTTATAAAATAGTCATAGGTACACTATCAGTTTAGATTAACAGGAGAATTAGAAAGTTTATTTTCTCATTCTTCTTTCATCATTTGGAAATTGTCTATGGAACAGCTTTTGTAGTTATATAGTATGTACTCTGCCATGTCTATAACAGACTACAAAAGGTAAATGGGAGAAATGGCTGCCTTCCATTTACTTATGGTTCATTTGGATAATGTTTTGGAAAAGTAGGTGAGGTAACATGGATGTTCTTGAAGACCAGGCTGTAGAATTTGTTTGAGAAATTTTTAGAAGTACATGTTGTAAGGGTACCTGGGTGGCTTAGTCTGTTAAGTGTCTGACTCTTGATTTAGGCCCAGGCCAGGATCTTATGGTTACCGAGCTTGAACCCCATGTGGAGTTCTGTGCTGACAGCACAGAACCTGTGTAGGATTCTCTGTCTCCCTCTCTTTCTCTGCCCCTTCCCCACTCGTATGTATGCTCACTCTCAAAAATAAACAAACATTAAAAAAATGTAAAAACACAAGTATGGATTCTCGTATTTTTGTATGTATATATGGTTATACACATATACACTACTTGTTTAGGATTGAGACTGATACCTGTTAGATACCATTCATATGGAAGTGCAGAAGATTAATTCTCGGCTTTTCCTGCTATGCACCTGTGTAGACCATTTGTTCACCTGTGGCTACTCCAGCTATTTTCAGAGCTTTTCACCTTAAACTCTCTAGGTGTCTGTTACACAATAAAAAGTTTGGACTAGGTTTCTAAGCTCCTCCAGCTTTAAAATTAGATTGTTATTGTGTTTGAGGTATTTTGCTCTTCCCCATGGTGAGACAGACAGTGGGCTTGGCTCCATTCAGTACTTCTTAGGCACAAAGTCCATATACCAGGTGGTCATATGCCTTCTTTTTGGGATATGTAAATATATGTGGGTATTTGTCAATCTATATTCCCCTTTAACTTTGGTATATGTGGTGTCTTTATTGGATAAGCCTTGGACATTCAACCCTTTTTGCAAATAGTGTACCTATTTCAGCGCAAGGAATCTGACTGCTGTTTGCTTTGTTAGTCACATAAGAAGCACTGTCTTGTCCAAAACAGATTGTAGAATCAGAATATTTGCTAGCCACACCCCACCCAATTGTGTATTTAAAACTATTTTTATTTTAGGAGTTTACTTGTAGCTGTTTGAAGTGACTAGTCTGTGGCTTTATGATGAAAACTCATTCCACTTAAAACAGAAAGCCATGCTCTTTAAACTCCTAAGTGAATTTAAGTATCAAATATGAAAGTTTTTTGCACATCTAACATTTAGCCACTTTAAGCTTGCCGATTCATTTTCTCTACCCAGGATGAATCATTAATTCACCGAATATTTTTTGAGTACCTCTTATATGTCTGGCATAGAGATAAAAAAGTAGGTTGAATAATGTGCAGCCCCCACCCTTCCTGGTTTGAACAATGGTTCACAACGTTTTTTCCCCATTTTTGCAGTCCTGGGGGACATGATGCAGTCCCTTCAGTCCTTCAGGTTCCATGAGCTAGTGGTGTTCATAGACTATATTTTGAAAAAGCCCTTCAGGTGATCATAGTAGACTCTGTAGTTGGAATGTCTTGGTCTGATACTACTGTTCCATTACAGCTTATTAATATAGGCTACATAGTTTTTGTTGTTTTGTGCATATAGTTTTTAACTTTATTGTGGAACATTTTAGTCTTGTATACAAATAGATTAGTTAACAGTGAGTGCCTAGGAACCTGTTACCCAATTTAAACTAATCTGAGCTTCTTGCCACTCACAGTCCTTCCGTTTGCCATATCTCAAAATTGTGGACAAATGCTATAGGTATATTGTACCAATTATTTCAGTATACTACTCCAGAAAATGAGCCCTTTTTCTCTAAAGCGAAATCTTCATCATACCTAAAAAATGAACCATTTCTTAATATTATCAAATCCTTTAGTCCATGTTCAAATTTTTCCAGTTATTTTAACGTATGTATACACACACATACATATGTATCTAAATGAATACATACTTACATATAAGCATATATAGAGACATACTCATATAGTGTGTGTATATGTGTATATATGCATGTACATACATTTTTTTTACTGATTGGCTTATTGTTTATTCAAGTTCGGTTCATGAATTGCCCCTATTTTTTAAAAAATGTTTGTCGATTTTGAGAAAGAGAGTGAGCGAGCGTGCCAGTAGAGGAGTAGGAGAGAGAGAGAGAGAAAGAATCGAATCCCAGGCAGGCTCTGCACTGATGATCTGGAGCCTGACGCAGGGCTCGATCTCACCAACTGTGAGATCATGACCGGAGCTGAAATCAAGAATTGGAGGCCTAATCAAATGAGCCACCCAGGCATCTGAATTGTCCCTAATTTATGTTCCTGTTAATTTAGTTTCCTCATCTGTGTCCATTTCCTTTGCAGCTTATTTGTTGAAAACTGGGTCATTTATTTTGTATATTTTCCCACAATTTGGATTTTGTTGTCACTTAAAATACTTTTCTGTACCCTGTGTTTCCTCTAGATTGATAATTAGATCTAGAGGTTTGATGTCTAGAGGTTTGAGACGTGCGCGCGCGCACACACACACACACACACACACACACACACTTTTGTAGCAAGTATACTTTATAGACCCTGGAATATGGTATATTTCAGTCAGAAGGCCCTTCATTGCTGGTTGTCACTTGTGGTGTTGCTAGGCATTGATCATTACCTAGATTCATTATTTCACTGGAGGTTACAAAATGGTAATACTCAAATTCTATCATTCTTCCTAATATTTCTGTAAAGAAACACTGCTTCATTAACTACTTGGTTATCTCAAAGTACAGTTTGCATAGAAAAGCAGGAGAAATGCCTTTATCAATGTGTAATCTGATAAGCTTATTTTCCTAGCATTTTCTAGAGGTGGCTCAGTGAGTTGAGTACCATTATAAACTCTTGGATTTAAACAGATTTTATGTACTTAAGATCCATGGAAGTTATTATTGCTCAGATTTTTTCCCCTGCCTCTTCATGTTGGCTCCTAATTTCTTTTGACATGATCCCAATAGTCTTTTATAAAGCTTCTTTCCTTCCAGGATTTCATACTTCTCTGACCCAGAGCTGTACTCAGGAAGTCTTAGTTCCTTTTGTGGGAAATAGAAGTTAGAGACCACAATCTAGGTGTCTGGGTTCTAGGGGTATACATTGCTTCTGGCTTGGGATTGTTTCTAGGCTTTTCCAGTGGACAGAGCTAAGAAATTTATTCATGTAATGTTAATTAAATATAAAACACATAATAACTTCATACTGAAACATCCAGTTCACATGCAGGATCACGGAGAGTTTAATGATTTCCAACTTAAATCAGTAACTCCTTAATCCTATATAAAATTTCTACTTCTCAGGACAGTAACGGAGTTATTCTTTTGCTTTGTTCTGTAACACAGTTTCTCTAACAATACCAATATTCACACCACAATATTGGAAACAGTTTAAAATTATTTTTGTAGTTTTTCTGGTATTTCAACTAGACCTAGATAGTCAAATTACGGTGCTTTAGAGTCAAAACAGCTCAGAATGCTACCCACTCAGTTCACTGTTAGGTTTGTTTCATCTTGTTCTCAATTTTTAGAAATGTTCTTTCTAAATTTAATTTTGTTATACACTTTCCTAAAGTATTTACGTTTCCAGTGCTATGCTGATAAATGTTTAACAACTGGCTTGGGGGGTTTGGGGAGGTATGTTTGCTGGTATCCATGGTGTAAGTATTTCCACCACAGCCAATTTCAGTCTCCCAAGCTAAAGACAAGTGGTAAAGACAACCTGAACATTTATCAAAAGCCAGTACAAGCCAGCTTTAGCATACATTGTGTATTTCTCAAGTCAAATGTATAAAACCAGGAATATTCAGAGAAGCTGGCCTTCTATTATACACCTCTCCACCCTGTTTCACCCGCCTTCTATAACTTTTAGAAAAATCTTTTTTTATTGATACTTTTATTATTTTTTAAGATAGATGTTTCAGATCCCCTTCCAGTCTCTTAGATAAATGACATCATAAAATACATACTGTTTGCTGCCTTTATATGTAATAGTTTGCCTTGAGATCATTGTGTAGTATTATGTAAAGGTGATCCACATTCCTTTTTTGCAGCCGTATAGTACTTCATTGTATGAACGAACCTTAGTTTTATACCCATTTCCCTATTGATGGACACGTGTATTATTTTCCTCTCTTTTGCTAATACAAATATTTCTACAGTCAATTACTTTGTATGTCTGTACTTTTTGGCCAGAATATCTTTGGGAGAGATTTTTAGAACTGGGAATCATAGGTCAAAGGTAATTTTGTTACCTATCATTAAATCCCCTCCATAGGTCTTGTCTCATTTTGCATTTCCACCAGCAAAATATGAGAGTGCCTGTTTCTTCATGGCCTCTCCAACAACATATATTGTTTAGATTTTGTAGAGTTTTTAGGTTTCTGCACATTTCATAGGTGAAAACTGAAATCTTGGTATAGTTGTGATCTTGATTCTTCTTAATAAGCCTAAGGTTGTGGATCTTTTCATACAGTTAAGACCATACTTCTAGCCCACTTTTCCTTAAGTATTCTCTATCTTAGGAATATAAACCTCTTGGGGTTCCTGGGTGGCTCAGTTGGTTAAGCATCTGTCTTCAGCTCAGGTCATGATCTCATGGTTCGTGGATTCGAGCCCCGCGTTGGGCTCTGTGCTGACAGCCAGCTCGGAGCCTGGAGCCTGTTTCAGATTCTGTGTCTCCCTTTCTCTCTGACCCTCCCCTGCTCATGCTGTCTCTCTCTCCCTCAGAAATAAATAAAACATTTAAAAAATAAATAAATAAAGGAATATAAACCTCTTTTCTGTGATATAGTTTGCACAGATTTTTCCCAGTTTGTCATTTGTCTTTTTTGTTTATGAGTGTTTTTTTTTTAACATTCAGAATTTTCTTTTAAGATCCATACACTTTTGATTCCAAAAAGTATTGTTCTTTCATAGACCCAGAGCTGTTAATGAGAGAGCCCATTGAAAGAAAACACCACTGACTAATATGTTCATCTCCTTACCCAAGCAGGATACTGATCTTCCTGTCTCCCTAATCCTTCATTCTTTTAGCAGTGGAAACGGGAAAAGCGCCCAGAAGCATAGTTAGGGCACTTGGAGATCCACAGCGTCCACTACCACCTCGCTGCCCCTCATTCCTCTTGAAAATAATTTAAAAGAACATTCGTAGGTGCTATTACAGAGCCCAGGAGCTAAAAATGAACTATTTGTGAAAATAGTCAAATGTGGGTTAGTGGTTGGATACCTGCTGACAGCTTGAAAGGAGAAATTCATGCATAAAAACAGGTGTTTATGAAACTTCAGGCTAAGCTAAGAAAAACTGAGAGTCATTTAAGAAGTTTGAACAAGAGTCTTATATTCTATTTTCTATTACACATAAATTGCTACATTACTTAAAGAACTCTGTCAGCTTTTGTGCCACAGGCACTTAATGACATCACCATCTTTCCACAGTAGCCTGCTGAGTGAAAAATATAGAGCTTCTTGGCTCCTTGACCTTCAGTCTTCAAGTTCTCGGCCACCCAGGAGGCCCTCGGCTGTTCAGACATGTTCCTACTCTATTTACAAGTTCAGGTTTCACGTGAGTGCAGTGTCTGCTAAGTGAGAAGAAGTTAGAAAAAATGTAGAAAACTAAAGTTTTAACTGGGGAAGTCACAGGAAGACACTTTCTATTTGGATGTTTTTACTCCCCTGCTTATTATTGTCCTTTGAGCCACTCCACAGTCATGAAGTATCTGAAGGTACAAAGTACCTAGAGGGAACCTGAGTACCTGTGGGTACAGGGCAGGGTATTTGCAAGTTACAGCACAGACCATCAAAAAAATCCACCCTCAAGACTATTGTTCCTACAGCTATTCAACTTCCTCATAGTAACAATTATAATACATTCCAGGGTTCTCAGTTTAAGTCATGCTGGGCCCTACTTTACTTAGCCTTTGATCAGACAACTTCATTACGTAGCTGACAGACCTCTCCTAACTGTGAGCCGATGCTAAGGGACTCGTCTTCCTGTCATCTCTGGCTCCTCCCCCCTGCCCATCAGTTACCGTGGCCAGGTCACCTGGTCTCCTTGTACCCTGGTCTCCTCATCCATTAAATCCCTAACATCTGCTTACTTGCTTTCAGATTTTAAAGGTAATCACTATTTAGAGAAAATGTAGAAAATTGAAAATAAAATGAAAATTTATACACCAAGGAGATACAATGACCATTAATAGTAGTGTACTGCGTCTTCCCCCACTCACCCCCAGGGACCTTTTGGTGCTAAAATGATCAATTTAATCACTTATGAGTCAAAATAACTCTTACCACTTCTGTTGACAATAAGGCTGAAAGGTAGACATGCTATGATCCTGTCTAGTTTTCTCTTATTTTTATTTGTTGGGAAATTGGAAGGTAAAATATGATATATGTAAAGAGGTGGAGCAGTGCGAATGATGATGATGTCAGAGAAGGAAATATCTCTGATTTATACTTGAATCTTTTTATAGTGTCAGTCTTCTCAAACGTTTGCCAAACTGTTCTTTAGCCTCTACTGTTTGCCGGTTGCTAGGTTCGATGCTGTAACCTGCTACTGATTGATGGTCTTGGTCCCTTGGGGGAGACAGATAACAAACACAGCCTGTTCAGCCTTTGCTCTGGCTTCTTTTAGAATCCAGAATTCATAGAATCTGGCGTGAAATGAGTCCATGTTCCAAATCATCCAGCACTGTTCTCTCTTCACACTTTGTACTCGTTTCTGAACGGAACTCAGGGACTGTTGGTTATTGATCACAGAAACTCTACTCTGTACAAGTAGTGTCTGGTACAAAGCATGAACCTCATAAATATTTGTTGAACGAAGGAACTGAGCTTTAGGACACCAGATTTTAATATTTATTGAGCATGGGCATTTTGCCTCACATTTGTGGGCACGCAGAGGTGGGGCTTTTTACACAGTGCTGGTTTGGAACTGGGTCTTTTCAGTCCATGTCTTACCTTAAAATAGCTCTGAATTCTTGCAAGAGGTCCCAGCAGGACCAACTGCTTCCCAAAGCAGTTTTCACAAAAGATATTAAGTGTGGCTGCTGTTCTGTCCAGTGATTTCTGTGCCTTAAGCTTTTCTATCGCCAATTAAGTTAGAATTTTGGAGGTAGGTTTTCCAAAGACAGTGTTTCTCAAGGTAACGATGGTAGGGGCTATATCGTTAAGGGAGTAGTTCCAGGATGGGAGCGGAGATGGAGACACAAAGACTAAGGAGAGGGGGCTGGACTCTGGGGAATTTAAAGGTTTTTTTTGTTTTTGTTTTTGTTTTTTTTTTTAAATGTCTCAGAATCTGAACATTACAGTTTCAGAGGAATTTTTATATATGCCTGTGCTTCATTTTCAAAATTTCCTTACCCATTCATACCTCATTTACTTGTTGATATATCAATTTGTTAAACTGTTCAGTATATTAGACTCATATTGGATGCCAGGAAATAAAAATGGGCTATAGGCTATGGGACAGCATTTATTGATTCCTTCCCTTCTCAGAGTACCTGTTAGCACCTTCTCTTTTGAATGAAAATGTACAACCTTTAAAGAGAGAGCAATGTTATTATTTATAAAGACAGTATTAGATGGGGCACCTGGGTGGCTTAGATGGTTAAGCATCCAACTCTGGATTTCAGCTCAGGTTGTGATCTCATGGTTTGTGAGTTCAAGCCCCATGTGGGGCTCTGCTGTAACAGTGCAGAGCCTGCTTGGGATTCTCTGTCTCCCTCTCTCTCTGCCCCTCCCCCACTCATTTTGTCTCTCTGTCTCTCTTTCTCTCTCGGTAAATAAATAAACTTTAAAAAAAGGAGAGAGGGGCGCCTGGGTGGCTTAGTCGGTTAAGCGTCCGACTTTCGCTTAGGTCATGATCTCGCGGTTCGTGGGTTCGAGCCCCGCATCGGGCTCTGTGCTGACTGCCAGCTCAGAGCCTGGAGCCTGTTTCAGAGTCTATGTCTCCCTCTCTCTCTGACCCTCCCTTGCTCATGCTGTCTCTCTCTCTCCTAGAAATAAATAAAACATTTAAAAAAAGAAAAAGAGAGAGTAGTATGTGATATTTTAGAACATTAGAGTTTTTATGATGAGAAATTTGAGAATCACATCCACCATCAGTAAAAACTGAATTTTACAGCTGCAAGAGACACTAATCTTAAGTACCAGAAGCTGATATTTAAATTTTGTCCATAGCGGCCTTAAACTCATGTTTTACCAACTTCATATAAGTCCTCTAGATAACAATGACAGAGCCATAAGTTACATCTGTTACTTAGCAAAAGTATATTTGAGCAGAATGAACTTTTTCCTATTAAAATCTTATTAATAGGTCATTTGTTTAATGAACTATATGACTTCTATTACCAAAAAGTATTTTTCGCAAGTTATAGTGACTGTTTATTCTGGCTTCATTGTATTTTAGTTCGGTTGAAAAAAGTGTTTTAGCCTTGCCTCAGAGTTTACTCTCACCTGTGGATCAACAGACCCATCCCTGGTCATATTTTTATAAATATTCTTATTTACTAAACCAAGGTATCTTTTACAGAATGGATGTGTGCAGTACATACAGGGTTCTCTAGAAGTCAGATGTCTTTTAGACTTGTGAAATTTGTCAGAGAATGTCCAACTGAATAGCTTACATATTTAAGCTCTTACCACGTGCTAAGTACAGTTTGAAGAACTTCACATATCTTATTTCATTTACCCCTTATAGCAGCCCACAGGTTTAGTACTATTAATATCCCCACCTTTAGACATGAAGAATTGAGGCCCAGAGAGGGGTGAGCATCCCAGCCAAGACCACACAGTAGGTGATGGTAAAGCTACTGTTTACCATGGATCTGTGTTAAGGATTTATGAAGAATCCCATGTAATTCTGAGTATGTGACTGTTTAATTAGTAAGTACTGTGTGAGTTGTTCTTTGTCAGAGATTAGTGTCTAAGTGCAGTTCCACTGTGCTTGATTTCCAAGTCATCATCTCAGATTGGTGGAAACTGTTTTTCATTAGTCATTTTAATTCAGATTTTCCTAATTTTTTTAAGAAGAAACTTCAGGGGCACCTGGGTGGCTTAGTCGGTTGGGCGTCCGACTTTCGCTTAGGTCATGATCTCACGGTTCATGGGTTCGAGCCCCGCGTCGGGCTCTGTGCTGACTGCCAGCTCAGAGCCTGGAGCCTGTTTCAGTCTGTGACTCCCTCTCTCTCTGACCCTCCCCTGTTCACGCTGTCTCTCTCTCTATCTCCTAGAAATAAATAAAACATTAAAAAAAAAAAAATTTTTAAAAAAAAAAAAGAAACTTCAAAAAAAAAAAAAAAAGAAACTTCAATTAGTGCTAATGGTGCTAATGTTGATACGTTTTGTTTTTATACTGAAGAAGTGTCACTATGCTTATTCATAGCACATTATGGCCTTTTACAATGACTGAAAGGTAGGATGGGTTTACTAAAAAATCCTCAGTGTTTTGTGAGACACTTGAATTTTTACTAATATTTTAATCCTAACAATGGACAAACCATAGTAAAAGTTAAGAGGCTATTTGTTCTGAAAATAGAGATCGCATTTTAGAAACCTTAATGTGAGATTCTCAACTTCAGGGAGTTTTTTTGATGGTTTGTGAAAAGAAAAGGAGAGCTTTTTAATGAATTGATTTATAATTTGAGCTCTCTTGCTAACATTTGACGTACTAATAGTATCAAATGCTACTATTTCTTTAGGATCAAAATAACTCAACTTTGAGGAAATATTAATCTAATTTTTATCTTTAATTCACTCCTGCTCTTTAAATGGAAAATCTTGCACCAAAACCTTAGATACATTTTAAATTCCATATTACCCTACTTTGATCTAGGACTAGCACACTTTATCAAAGAATCTTGTTTCTCCAAATTTAAGTAAGTTCAGTATTATGCATAATATATAAAGTTATATTCCAGAGTAAAGTTTCATTGACATACTACCACTTCTAAATTTTGAGTTCATAGTAGTTTCATTATTTAGAATTAGTGTTTAGACATAATTTATAGGTGGAGCTGATCAGGTGGCATTAGAATCGATGCTTGATTTTGCAAAGTGTGGTACTAACATATGCTAATAAGATGCATCTTCAATTTCATTTTTGGGTCCTGATATTTTTAGAGTTTTATAATTAGCACCAGTTAAAAATGACAAAGGATTGTTCTTGATTACAACTATGATAGTAAGAGAGAGTTAAGAATAGATACTTGTATATTTCCCATTTTGCCTCTAGTTCTGCTTTTGGATTTATTTCTCCTAAACCATGGTTTCTCACATTGGTAAATAGTAGTTTATAATTGCTCTTTAATTTTGCAACCAGTAGGATTTACATCATTGCAGCCAAGAAAATCTTTTAAAGATTAACTTAGGAAAAGACATATTGATTGTGTATGACAGATAAAATAATGCGGTTAACAAAAAATAGATGTATGCTTCTAGTATATAACACAACTATAAAAAATGCAGATATAATGAGAAAAGAATTATTTGGCAAAAAAATTCTAATAGAATTTAGGGGGAATGTTAAGAGTTTTGTTGTAGCCTATGGGGAAAAAACAGACCTTATTTATTACCAAATATAGATTTTTAAGGGTGAAAGCTCTCGTTTTATTAGTAACAATTTGTGGGTAACTAAAGGCTCAAAATTCTGTGTTATTTGGTATAAATGTAGGTTAAACTCATGTAGACTTTAGGTAATAAAATTATGTTTAAATCTATTTAAAAGCTGACTCCACAATAATACTGAGTAAGAATTATATTTTAAAACCGTCTATTCTTAGACCTTATTTACCCTTAATATTGACACAAAATTCTTGAATATTTTAATGCCTATCATATCCTATAAATATAACAGTACTGAACTGCTTTTAAAATGCACTTGACTATGTTCATGCAGTGTTATAAATTTATCAGAATTTTAAACAACATTTCATAAGACAGTAAAGAGCACTTCATCTCTTTAAATTTAACTTTGTAGCACTTTCGTCTCAGATCCAGTCTTTCAGTTGAGAAGTCTACGTGGGAGCCATGTTTACAAGCTGTGTGGTTCTTTAGATATTTCTTGACTTGGAAGGAAAGAGGGAAATAAGAACTTAACTTTGTTTTGCTTAAGAGACAATATAGATATTAATTCATCTTCACAGTATCCGTCTGTATAAAAGTTATCTGTCTGTGAGACCCTTGTAAAGCACTTGAGTGTTCTGTTGGTTATTTTTAAATAGCATTCTGTGATTATCACTGTAATTAGATCTGATTCGACTTTGTCTTCATACGGGAACTGCATTTGTTGAACATTTTCGATGTCAGATACTTTTCTCTTCTCATTTGATCCACAAGAATCTTATGTGATAGATAGATATTGGCCTTCTTATTTTGTATGCAAGGAAACTGAAGCCCAAGCAGTTGAAAGAATTACACAGGTTCAATGAAACAGTAGGTGGCAGAGCAGAGAGTTGGATACCAGGTTGAAAGGCTGTCTTGGCATTTTCCACAAGACCATGCTATCAAGCATTTTTAATTTTTAAATACCCTTCTTTTGTTTAATTTCCTATGATTATTACTTAAGTCAATCAGCTCTTGCCCACGTTCCACCCCTTATAAACTGTCACTGAAATGCTAATATAGCAGTTCATTTGACTTTATATAGCAGTACTTTCTCAGAGTAGAACAATTCCGTTGAAATTCTGGCCACAACGTGCCTGTCTCCCTCTCTGCTTTACAATATTGCTCCCCACAGTGTTAAAAACAAAGACCTCTTCTTTCAGTATTTAATATTGGAAAAGCTTTGATACATATATAGTATATATGATTTTTAATACAAAAAGGAATAATATTAACACAGCGAACATACATGTTCCTGCTGCCCAGCTTAAGAAGCCTCTATTACCACTGCTTTGGAGGCCCCTGTGCACACCTCCCTGACTGCATTCCCAGTGTTCCCCCTATGGGTAACTCTGCTGAATTGTGTGTCTGTCATTCCCTGTCTTCATGGAAAGTATACCCTCCCCACATCCCATGTCCCAAAACACCGATATACGTATCCCATAGTAAATATTTTTGTCGTGTGTTTTCAAATTTTGTTTAAATGAATTACACTGTGTGTGTGCTTCTGCAACTTGCTTTCTGGATACGTCGTTATGTTGTGAGGTCTGTCCATATTAATGTGTGTAACTATTGTTGGTTCATTTTTCACCACTATGTAATTTCCTCTGATATGAGTAATCAGAATTTATTTTTGCTCATTTAACAATGGATATTTTAGCTAAGTTTTTTTGTTTGTTTGCTTTCCTATTAAAATAATACTGCTTTAACATTCTTATACATGTTCCCTGGCTACCCACAAGAGAATTTTTCTAGGGCGTATATCTGGGAGTAGACAAACATACATAGGTTCTGTTCCACTGACAAATGTCAAATTGTTTGCTAAAGCCATTTCATGATTTCCCAGCAGGGCATAAGAATTAAAACCACCTGGCATTATCTAGGTTTTAAAGTTTGCCAGTCAGTCATAAAATGCCATCTCATTAGATTTTTATTTGTACATTCCTGATTTCTAATGAGGGTAAGCGTATTTCATATTATATGTTGGTCATTTATGTTTAGTCTTCTCTCAGTGTCTGTTTATACCTTTTATTTGGTTGTCTTCTATTGTAATTGTTGATTTTTTTCAGCATTCCTTACATATTTTGGGTATTAATTTTCATTAATTATATGTGTTGCAGCTACATGGCATCTTCTGTGTTGTCTGCAGCTATCTTAACCAAGAAAGACTTGATTTTTAAAAATAACTCATTGAGATTCAGTAAGTTATTTATGTTGCTCTTTTCCCAACTTTCCAGTGGGACTTAAAGCCATTATATATTCAAGAAAAAATTTGACACCTGTGTGAAAAGATGGTGGAAAATGTTTTCACTAAATTTTTCTTTCGATGACTTTCCTTACTCTGAGATAGATGATTTCCTCTTATAGAATTGCAATTTTAAGATTACTTATAAAGGTCCTGTATAAATCACTAACAAGTTTATGTTCAATATTTGAAATCAAGTAAAAGTTATATTTCTTATGCAATAATAACTAGCATCACAGTTTCTGAATTAGAGTCCTAATTATTTCTGTAAGTGATTTTCTGGAAAAAAACAAAACAAAACATTGTAAACGTGAGATGTTTCTAGTCTAGAAAATGTATAGGAGTTACTTTTTCAGGAAAATTTTGAAGTTACTTGGATGAAAACTCAAACTATTTGTTACCTCTTATATTTCTTCTCATGCAATAATAACTAGCATCACAGTTTCTGGATTAGAGTCCTAATTATTTCTGTAAGTGATTTTCTGGAAAAAAAACAAAACAAAACATTGTAAATGTGAGATGTTTCTAGTCTAGAAAATGTGTAGGAGTTACTTTTTCAGGAAAATTTTGAAGTTACTTGGATGAAAACTCAAACTGTTTGTTACCTCTTATTTTCATTTAATAGCTGATTAGTAGCACATGGTATAAATAGAATTGATACTAGAATATTATTCCATTTTACTTTGAAATTTTTTTAGGGGCTAAACGGGTATCATTTCTGAAATATGAAACTAATATTTACTAGTGTATTTTATTTTTAGAATCTGTAGGACTAGTTTTAGTAGTTTCAGTTTAAAAGACAAGAATGCCATAAACTGTTTTATTAACACCACTTTTGGTTTTTATTAACCTTAAAAAAAGTTACCTGATGTATTCTTAGAAGAAAGTAGTAGAGGTTGCATTGAGTTGGAAAAAAACTTTTCTTTTGATACTATAAAAACCAAAATCACATGCAACCTAATTTGGCTACTAAAAAAGTTCATATTTTGTATTTAATTACATATTTTATATATCATCAATGTCCATTTTACTCAAATTCCTTTTTTTACTCTTAAAACATTAAATGAGCTTATAACTTGCTTCTGATAATTTTGTTGAAATTTTTTGGAATCTGAAAATAAACAATTACAGGAAAATGAAGTCCTTCATTGATAGTGTATGGTGAAAATCAAGTTTTGTGCTTCTAGTAAGGCATATCTTTAGTGACCTAAGCATCTTGATAGAATGATAGTTCATAGAGAGGTTCATTGCAGTGGCTTGGAGTTAAATCAGTGAAGTAAATTTATAGAGTTCTTCCAACCTTGAAAACTTAATTTGACACTGATTTTCTTCTTTCTTCTCATTTCTTATTACCTGCCTTGAGACTGGAGAATTTGCAAGCTCTTGTTTTTATTAGCTCTGAGAGAGATTTTCTTATTGTAAAGGACTTTGTTCTAGAAGCCCCAGAGTCTCAGAGTGAAGAAAAAAAAAATCCAGAGTCTTCACATGAGTCAGTCTGAATACATAGAAATGAAGCAAATGTCCCCAAATGTTCTCTCTGTGTGTTATGCTAGGAAAATTTGGTGATATTATGGTTTCTATCTTGTTTGGAAAAGGCTGTAGTTTTATCATATACAGTTTGCTTTTACTGTGAAATTTCTGGAGATAGGATGTAGTTACTTAAATAATTTTGGGGGAGTAATATCAAAATGTCTGATATTTTACTCATAGTTAAATTTATCTCTGGAACAGATTATATTTGAAAGCACTTTCACCAATGTAGATAACATCAGAAAGAATAGCCATATTACATTGCCTCACATTCTTATTTTAATATTTTTGTTCAGAATGAATTACTTCTACTAAGTATAGATTTTTTTTCCTATGAAAACTGCCAACAAGTCACACTATCCTTGTTAGCCATACTTAAGGAATAGGAATGTGCCATTTTGTTACAGCTGTAAATTTGACATTCAGCTGTGCTACATATTTATGTGTTTGATTAAATGTATTTTAAAGATAAGTGATCATTTTACGAATAAGCTTAAGAAATAAATTATTTACTCAAAAATTAACTATAGTAATTCATTTTATTATAATCAAATCAAGAAAGATTATTAAGTGCCATTAATTACAACATGGCTGAATTTGTAGTAGTGTTTGGTTGTGATAATGTTTTCTTTATTAGATTTTCATCTATAATAATTAGTAAGTACTTGTAATACTTTATAAAAATGTAGATGTGAATGGAATGTGTTATACCTTCTTATACTTCTTGTAACTTGAGGGAAAATTAAAGAGATTAGGAGACTTTTCTTTGTGATTTCTCACACAATGCCAAGTAAATATGGTCACTGATTTTTTTTTTTTTTTTTTTTTGGTAATGAGGCTATCCAGAGCTCATTTATTACTGGCTGTTCTGCATTTGGATATTTGGATTTCTAGAGCATTATATAATTGGAATCCTTTGTATAACAGAAAATGTGAAAGTGAAACTTTATTCTTGTTACAACATTTAAATGTAAACTTAGGGGGCACCTGCATGGCTCAATCAATTAAGCGTCCAACTCTTGATTTCAACTCAGGTCATGAGATCGAGCTGCATTTCAGGCTCTATGCTGAGATGGAGCCTGCTTAAGATTCTCTTCCTCTCTCTCTCTCTCTCTCCCCCTCCCTCCTTCTTTCCCCCCCGCCCCTCTCCTGCTCATGCTATCTCTAAAATAAATTTTTTTTAAATTTTTACAAATTAAATAAAATGTAAACCTAAAGGAAAGCACCAACTTTGATTCACACATACTTATGATTCACTCATAAATATGTTTATTGAACTTTCTTTTCCTCATTTTCTGTATTACTTTAAATATAAGATTCTAGGTTTAGAACTTAAATATTTGTGTATATTTAATTTAAATAAACTGATTTCCAGTAAACTAGTAAGTGGACTCTTAGAATTTATCTGTAATCTACACCAGACTTTAGCGACTATTTCTTAGACTTCACAACAGTCGTGTATAATCTTTAAGGGGATTGGGTGTGATCACTGGATGCACAGCAGGATTGGTGAGCCAGTAACATTTGTCCCTAATGACTTTGAGCTAGTTCACCGTACCCTAGCCACAAACCTGCATAATAGAAGAATTAGGCCTCTGTTTGGCCTGGAGTTCAAAATGTGATTTTTTTATTTTTTATTTAAAAAAATTTTTAATGTTTATTTGTTTTTGAGAAAGAGACAGACAGAGCACAGCTGGGGAGGGGCAGAGAGAAAGGGAGACACAGTCTGAAGCAGGCTCCAAGCTCTGGGCTGTCAGCACAGAGCCTGACATGGGCTCAAACTCATGAACTATGAGATCATGACCTGAGCTGTGGCCAGAGGCTTAACCTACTGAGCTACCCAGGAGCCCCCAAAATGTGATTTTTTAGGCAAGGGATCTTAGACTGACAGCACTGACTGTTCTCTGCAAAACTTTGTTACTGGATTTATTTCAAAATGTGCTAGTTGCCAGCAGTGGAGATAATAAGATCAGTGGAAAGAGTCAGCTAGAGTATGATGTTGAAATATTCTCAGAGGGAATGAATCAATCAATCATAGATTTGGTGCTTACATCAGACTAACACGTGAGAGGTGGCATGCCTTCAAGATCTAATGCTTGAGCAAAGTGACAGGGCATAAAAGCTTCCTTTGGGTTTAAAGCATTAAAATAGACTGGAAGCTTCTCTAGGAACTGCCCCTCCGTCTACAGAGGGTGTTGTTGTTAGAGCAGACAGTCGGTTACGGCATACTATTAAGTGTCCTCAGTTGATCTTGTTTTGAAAGCTGAAATGTGATGAAATGAATTGGCAACAAAATATTTGGATTATAGTACATATAGCATTTGAGTTCAATAGCTCTTCATTGTAAAATTCTAAAAAAAAATTAAGCAATAACATTTAAATTGCTATTAAAAAAGAAATGCTGAATTTCAAAATGCAGGGTTTTCTCTCTTGTTTTAGTAGGGAGATGGATTACATTAGATATCTCAATCAGTGTTTGGGCACCTGAGTGGCTCAGTTGGTTGAGCGTCCAACTTCGGCTCAGGTCATGATCTGGCGGTTCGTGGGTTTGAGCCCCATGTCACACTGTCTCTCTCTCTCTCTCTCTCTCTCTCACAGAAATAAAGAAGACGTTAAAAAAAATTGAAATCTCAATCAGTGTTATCTTAATTATTTTCTCTTCATCTCTTACCTAGTATGTATTTATTTACCATGTTATAATCTTCTACTCTGAATATTTCAGAGCTTTCTTTTCGGTGTTACCAATGATCTAAAAATTAAATTCGTATTTTCAAGAAAATGTGACAATGACTTGTTTCTTTTTTTTACTCTAATTTACTGTTTATTTTATTTTTTTTTAATTTTTTTTTAATGTTTTATTTATTTCTAGGAGAGAGAGAGAGAGACAGCATGAGCAGGGGGAGGGTCAGAGAGAGAGGGAGTCACAGACTATGAAACAGGCTCCAGGCTCTGAGCTGGCAGTCAGCACAGAGCCCGATGCGGGGCTCGAACCCATGAACTGCGAGATCATGACCCAAGCGAAAGTCGGATGCTTAACCGACTAAGCCACCCAGGCGCCCCTTACTGTTTATTTTAAAGTGTTAACACTTCATTTTACTATTTCAAGTATGATTTTGTTTTTAGCAGTAGCTTTGTTTCTGTAATCAAATAGAGTTTTTGGTACCTTCTCACCTTCTTTTAACATTTATATAAAAATTTTAAGAGCAGCAAACCCTTGCCCAGAATTTTGTGTCTGGTAATTATTTTAATTGAGTACTTAGTTGGGTTTCTCTGAGAGCACTGTCTTCCCGTGTTTATTTCTGGAGAACAGCACGCAAGTGGAGAGAAGCCCCCCTCCTCCTGATGCCGCACAAATACCAGCCCCAGGTTGCACACCCCACTTGTTGATTATGGCTACAGTTAGAACTGATTAGAAAAACCTGTCATACTCTGTGTGGTAGGCAGAATTTGAGGCGGGGAAAGTCTCTGTTATATAATAAGAAAATGTAGATATTCTGAGATTTGAGTCTGGTATATTGTTAAAAGGGAATCAAGCCAATAAAGAGTTATGCGGGCTGCAGAAAACCTTTGACTTGGTACCTTTTGAATATGTGGCATCAGCCTGTGATGCTAAATAACTTACGCCGTGGACTCTGACCTCTCAGTTTCCAATAAAGGGGGAAAAGGGAATTTCTCTGAAACTACGTGGCTTAAGTAAATAGTTGAGAATTGCTTCACTCAGGATGGGGAAAGAAATCCCTATGTGTTAAAGGCAGGAAAATTCTCAGCTGGCTACTTGGATGCATTTTCCTTAAAGGAAGTGTGTGCCAAGGGTGAGGAGAAGGGTAAATGAATTAAGAAGTAATATTTAAAGCTAGGAGAAATATTTCTTTTATCTGTATCTTGTGGTTTAATTATGATACAACATTTTTAAAATTTAAATTCAAGTTAGTTAACATAGTTAACATATAGTGTAGCATTGGTTTCAGGAGTAGAATTTAGTGATTTATCACTTATATTTAACACCCAGTGCTCATCCCAACAATTGCCCTCCTTAATGCCCATCACCTATTTAGACCCTCCCCCCACCTCCCCTCCAGCAACCCTCATTTGTTCTCTGTATTTAAGAGTCTTTGATGGTTTGCCTCCCTCTCTGTTTTTATCTTCTCTCATTTTCCCTTCCCTTCCCCTATGTCCATCTGTTTTGTTTCTTGTTTCAAAGTCCACATATGAGTGAAATTATGTATTTGTCTTTCTCTGACTGACTGATTTTATTTAGCATAATACACTTTAGTCCTGTCCATATTGTTGCAAATGGCAAGATTTCATTCTTTTTGATCACCAGGTAATAGTCCATTGTATATATAAACCATATCTTTATCCACTCATCAGTCCATAGACATTTGGGCTCTTTCCACAATTAGCTATTGTTGATAGTGCTGCTATAATAAACATTGAGGTGCTATGACATAATATATTTCTTAAGCTTCTTTGAATTTTCTATGAATTCTTTATAATCTACATTGTTCAAAATTCAGTATGAAGATTGAATTGAAAGTCCAGAAATAGATACTATGGCACTGGGATGTTTATATCTTATAAAGGTAGCATTTTAATCAGTGGAAAATGGATTTACTCATGGATATAGTCACCTGTAAAAATAAAAGTTATGCCCTAACTTCATACTTAACCCCAAAATAAATTCCACAGAAAGCAAAGATCTGGGCATTAAAAAAAAAGAAGAAGAAGAAGAAGGGGATGCCTGGCTGACTCAGTCGGTTAAGCATCTGACTCTTGATTTTGGTTTACGTCATGATCTTATGATTCGTGAGTTCGAGCCCTGCATTGGGCTCTCTGCTGTCAACACAGAACCTGGTTCAGATCCTCTGTCCCCCTCTCTCTCTGCTCCTGTCCTGCTTATGTGCACTCTATCTCTCTCAAAAATAAAGGTTTGTTTTTCTAAAAAAAGATAAAATTGACATTAGAAAATATGAGAGAAATACATATTTGTTTAATCCTGGAGTCAGAAAGCCTTTTAAAGTATGACCCCTAACCCAGAAACTAAAAAAGCAAAGATGTATGAATCTGATAACATTCAAAAACATTCTGTATATGAAGAGAAATATAAGGAAAATTAAGGACAAATGAAAAGCTGGGAGAAAAATTTTCAACTCAAGTAATGAACAGATGCTTAATATAGTCCTAATAGATGAGAGTTTCTTTAAAAATGTGTTAAAAACAAAACAACCCAGATGCATAATGGACAAAGGAGATAAACAGTTAACAGGAAAGAAATACAAATGGCTTTAAGCTTATGCAAAGATGTATGCTCTCATTCATGATAAGAAATTGCAAATAGTAACTGATGCAGAAATATAAATTAATAAACTTCAAAATTTTCTTAATGTTTATTCATGAGAGAGACAGGGCACAGGTGGGAGAGGGACAAAGAAAAGGAGACACAGAATCTGAACCAGGATCCAGGCTCTGAGCTGTCAGCACAGAGCCCAATGCAGGGCTCGAACCCACAAACTGTGAGATCATGACCTGAACCAAAGTCAGACCCCTAACTGACTGAGCCACCGAGGCGCCCCTAAACTTAAACAAATTTTAAATGTACATAATTTCTACCCCAGAATTTCATTTCTACAGATTGATCCTTCAGGTATAGTTGCATTTGAGCAGAACATGTGCCTAGAGGGTTATTCATTAAACCATTGTTAGTAATAGCAAAAGAAGGAAACTGCAAAAATATTAATTAAAAAGGACTAGATACATTTTTGTACATATGTACAATGGAACATTAAATAATCATTTAAAAGATGGAGGCCCCTTGGGGTGCCTGGGTGGCTCAGGCAGTTAAGCATCTGACTTCA
The DNA here is from genome assembly GCA_017311185.1 of Proteles cristata cristata. Classification (NCBI taxonomy): domain Eukaryota; kingdom Metazoa; phylum Chordata; class Mammalia; order Carnivora; family Hyaenidae; genus Proteles; species Proteles cristata. The sequence continues at coordinate 552,677 of JAESUZ010005128.1, read as the reverse complement.
GCTCTGGTCATGATCTTGCAGTTCGTGAGGTCGAGCCCCATGTCTAGCTCTCTGATGTCAGTGTTGGTCCTACTTCTGATCCTCTGTCTCCCTCTCTCTCTGCTCCTCCCCTGCTCATGCACTCTCTCTCCCTCTCTCAAACAATAAACATTTGGGGGAAAAAAGAAGATGGAGGTCCCTTGTTATGGACTGATATGGAAAAACCTCCAAAATATATTTAGTAAAAAAAATTTAAAAGAAAAGTAAGATAGAGTATATGGTGAACTCTACATAGTTGTTGCATATGTCACACAGAGTATCTCATACAATTTATGTAGGATAGACAAGGAGTTTTTAAGAGTAGTTGCCTTTGGGGAGAGAAAAAGGGTGGGTGGATGGGGTGGGAAGGAAACTGACTTTTCATCATATGCCAGTCTTTTATGTGCAAGGATAATCTGTTCCAAAGTACAGCATCTAAAAAGACCAAAAGCAAAAGAGAAAGGAATATAACATTTGTTTTCATTGTAGATTACTGTACATGCCATTCTAAGATTGCCTGCTTTTCTGAGCACTTAAATACAGTGATAGCTATAATCCTTAAATTTAGTTTTTTGTTTGCTTGTTTTTTGTTTGTGTGTGTTTGTTTTGCTATTTACTACTACTTAATCTTTCGCTGCCTTTGAACTATCAGTGTGAATATTAGTTGTCATTATCATCTCAAAATGTGGACATGTTAATTAATACAATTATTCATGATAATGCCAGAATTTGTTACGTGTATTTTTCAGTACACCAGTTTTTTGTTAAGAAGGTAATGCAGAGAACAAATTGAGGACAAACGGGGTAGGGGGGAGGGGAAGGGGGGTGATGGGCATGGAGGAGGGCACTTGTGGGGATGAGCACTGGCGTTATATGGAAACCAATTTGACCATAAACTGTTTTAAAAAAAGAAAGAAAGTAATGACTAAATAGTTCATGTAGCAAAATCATTACTAACTAAATTTTGAGATACTTATTTTTCTCAATGGAAAAGAAAAATGAGAGAAATAATGTTTAATATTCAGATATATTTAAGTCTGACTTTGTTTTTTTAACCGTATTTTAGATGATTAACTTTATAGGCAGTCATTTCTTTAATTAGATCAAAATGAAAGCTTAATAGGAAAAATAAGGATCTAGCCAAGTAAATATTTTCCATAAATCTATATTACATGATATTGGTTTCTAAATTACAGTTTATCCTAAGGAGCCAATCCTTTGTTTTATATCACTAGAACATACTAAAAATTTAAGTGATGGACATTTACCATGCTGCTGAGTCTCTTCTGGACATTTGGACTTTTAGCCTAATTTATGTGTTTCTTAATTTTCTTTTTTCTTTTTCATGAGACAGGTATATAATCCATGGATAAACACAAGTGGACAGTAAACGAACAAATATTTCAGTATATTGTGTCTGGCAGAACATTTTGGGGTAACTAAACATTTGGTTCAGAATTCAAAGGTGTTAGCAAGTTCAACACAATTTAAATTTCTCAGTGACTTTTAAATATTAAATTAAGAACTTTTCCATAGGGGTGCGTGGATGGCTCAGTCGGTTAAGCATCCGACTTCGGCTCAGGTCATGATATCACAGTTTGTGGGTTGAAGCCCCGCATCAAGCTGTGTGCTGACTGTTGGCTCAGAGCCTGGAGCCTGCTTCAGATTCGGTATCTCTCTCTCTCTCTGACCCTCCCCTGCTCACGCTCTCTCTCTCTCTCTCTCTCTCTCTCTGAGAAATAAATAAAGCATTAAAAAAATTTAAAAAAAGAACTTTTCCGATTTGCTCATTTTAGCCACTCTGACTGGCGTGAGGTGGTATCTCAGTGTGGTTTTGATTTGTATTTCCCTGATGAGGAGGGATGCTGAACTTCGTTTCATGTGTCTGTTGGCTATCTGGATGTCCTCTTTGGAGAAGTGTCTGTTCATATCTTCTGCCCATTTCTTCACTGGGTTGTTTGTGTTTCGGGCATGTAGTTTGGTGAGTTCCTTATATATTCTGGATATTAACCCTTTATCTGATATGTCATTTGCAACTATCTTTTCCCATTCCGTTGGTTGCCTATTAATTTTCTGGGTTGTTTCCTTGGCTGTGCAGACTACATGGCAATGAGAAACAATGAAACCTGGCCATGTGTAGCAACATGGATGGACCTTGAGGATGTTATGCTGAGCGAAATAAGTCAGGCAGAGAAGGACAAATATCATATGTGTGCACGTATAGGAGGATTAGGAGGAACTTAACAGAGGACCAAGGGGGAGAAGAAGGGCAGAAATGGTGGGGAAAGGGAGAGAGGCAAACCATGAGAGACTCTTGAATGCTGACAAAAACTGAGGACTGATGGATGTGGGGGGGAGGAGGGATGGGCATGGAGGAGGGCACTTGTGGGGATGAGCACTGAGTATTATGTGGAAACTAATTTGACAATAAACTATTTGTAAAAAAAAAAATTAAAAATAAAAAAAATAAAAATAAAAAATAAAAAAAAGAACTTTTCCATAAATTAATGGCTTACATAACTGTTCGTCATTGCAAAATTTCAAAGTAGTATGAGCCATTTCTATATACTAACTTATGCTTCTTCCTGCCGTGCTTGACAGGAAATTGAATAGACAGTGTGTTTCTTTACTAGACTGACACTCCAGTTTTAGGATTATAATCTTCTAAACTATTTCCTTGCCAGTATTAACAGAACACTGACCTATTCAAAGGTTACTCTAGTGGGATAAATAAGTTGAGTCTGAGATGGAGCTTTCCAAACAGTGGTATTTGAATAGTGAAGAACATGGCACTGTTGGTTTTAACAAAGGTAAACCAAAGGACATCTGTCGAACAGGGTAGCTAGACTTGAAATTAGAGAAATAGCTATTTTCCAAAAGAGCCCCTCTGCCCAATGCAGATGCTGAGTTAAAAATAGTTGAACTTAATGTTGATGTACTAGATTAGTGCAGAGATTGGCATAGAACCTTTGAATCTGGAATCTCCGTGTAAAATAAGTGGTGAAAGAATTACAGAATCAGAGAGCTTAAAGATTCTTAGAGATCTTTTTGGCCAATCCCCTTTGTGCAGAAATGAGGAAATTAGGAAGAAATTTGATTTACACAAAGAACTGGGATTAGGACTCATGGTGTTTTATCTGAAATCCAGTATTCCCCCCTCAGTTGAATGTGTTGGTACAGTATTTTATCTTCATTTCCTATGATAGCTCCCTTTGAAGACTACCCCAGAACTCTTGTAGAGAGAAGTCCTTCAGGCCATGAACGAAGAGACTTAAAGTTTAGCAACTAGATCATCCCTGGTCTGGTCTTTCACAAGGGCAGTGAGAAGGTTTTGAAGGGTTTTTACATTAGAGTGACCTCATTAAATGCGTGTTTTTGAAAGATTACTCTGGCTGCAGTATCCAGAACTTTGGGCAATCAGTGGTCACTGGAAAATCAGTTAAGAAAATGGTGTCCTTACATATGGCTAACAGACATATGAAAAGATTCTCAGCTTCACTAATTGTCAGGGAAACACAAATCAAAAGCACAGTGAGATAGATATCACCTTACCCCTGTCAGAATTGCAAAAATCAAAAAGACAAATAACAAGTGTTGGTGAGGATGTGAAGAAAAAGAAGCCTTCATATGCTGTTGGTGGGAATGTAAATTGGTACAGTCACGAAAGAAAACAGTATGGAGTTTCCTCGGACCATTAAAAATAGAAATACCAGGGCACCTGAGTGGCTCAGTCAGTTAAGCTTCCAACTTTAGCCCAGGTCATAATCTCATAGTTCATGAGTTAGAGTCCTGTGTCCGGCTCTGTGCTAACAGCTCAAAGCCTAGAACCTGCTTCTGATTCTGTGTCTCCCTTTCTTTCCCTCTGCCTGCCCCTCTCCCTCTCTTTCTCTCTCTCAAAAATACATAAAATTTTTAAAAATATTAAAAGTAGAAATACCATATAATCCAATAATTCCACTTCTGGGTGTTTACCCAAAGAAAATGAAAATACTAATTCAAAAAGATACATGCACCTCTTTGTTTATTGTAGCATCATTTATTTACAATAGTCAAGGTAAGGCAACAACCTAAATGTCTATCAATAGACAGATAAGGAAGATGTTTTTATATACATATGTATTTATTATGGTTTTTATATATACACATACACATAAATGGAATATTAACACATTAAAAAGAATGTGATCTTGCCAATTGAGACAACATAGATGGGACCCAGGGATATTACATGCAGTGAAATAAGTCAGAAAGGCATGGGAATAAAAAGAACAGCATGGAGAATATAGTCATCGATGTTGTAATAACATTGTAGTGATGCGTGTAAGCATGGCTTCACTTGTGAGCATAGCATAATGCATAGAAAGGTTGAATTACTATGTTGTACACCTGAATCTAATGTAATATTGTGTGTCTATGATATTCAGATGAAAAAGATTTTTTAGGGGCTCCTGGGTGGCTCAGTTGATTGAGCATCTGACTCTTGATTTCACCTCAGATCATGATTTCAAGGTTGTGGGATAGAGCTCTGCATTGGGCTACACGCTGTGTGTGGAGCCTGTTTAAGATTTTTGCACATACGCACATACATGCACGTGCACACACACACACACACCCATTCTCTGTATCTCTCTAAATTAAAAAAAATTTTAAAGAAATTTTTAAGGGGAAAAAAAAATGGTATCCTGAAATAGAAAGATGTTGTGTAGATGAAGTGAGGGAGATGGATAGTAGTGATAGTTAAATACTAATTCTTAGAGATTGGGGCATTAATCTAGCAATACTTGGTAAGCTTATTTTTATTTGATGTTGTTTTCTGTTACTGGTCTCTGTCATATATTCTTGTCATTTAATATATCTGAATGTAGGGAGGCTGTAGAGTCTTGGAGTATTATAGATTTCAAATGTGAGTTTGGAATATCACTTAAAATCATATGTAATGCACACAGTGTTCATATTTAAATATTACATAAGCTGATTTAGGAACTATAAATGTCATTTAAATTTTATAAGTAGAAAGAATTTCAGATTATATGTGATTTTTATAGCTTTTGATAAATGAGTGAATAAGATGGCATTTACAAATTTTTATGGCACTTAAAAATGTTACTTTTTGTTGACTGAAATCTTACCCATCTCTGGATTTACATATCTTTCTAAATTTGTTCAGGGAGTAGAACTGCAGCTTCTAATAGTAGTTTGTATCACCTGCTTAATCTTTTTTTTTTTTCGCTTCTGTGCAGTTCTCCAACCCACCTTCCCACTGCCTTCACTGCCTACACCATCCTCTCTTCTCTCCTCCCCTCCCCCTACATCATCAGGTTGCTCATATCAGAGTGGTGTCCCTTCCGCTGAGCCTGTCAGCCACGGTTAACTTCCATTCATACATGTAAATACATTTTTACTATATATCATTTTCTTGGCTAATTTTTTCTCGATATAACACAGGAAGAAAAGTCTCCTCAATGTTTTTTTCTTACACTGTTTTTGGTTTACACCCTCCAGATTATTATATGATTAAAAGATATTTGTACAGCAAAATTTTATTCCATTCATTCATTTATTCACTTGAAATATTGAGCATTTGCATGTTGTTCCTTATTTAAGTTTGTAATATGCCACCGTTCAATTTAAAAAATTTATATGTGGTCTCTTGGTATGCTTTTAAAATTCACAGTGTTACCAAGAAAACAGTACATATTGAAAAAAGGGGTATTCCATATTGGGTTGTTCCGTATAGGGTTAGGCTTCTAATATGCTATAGGCAGCATATTAGAAATTATCACTTTGTATTCTTCCTTCCCATTTATAATGGAAATAAAAGTCTGCCCATTTTAGCTTTTCTGTAATAACAGCTTTAAATATTACTTTGTTTTTTTAAAAAAAAATAATGTTTTATTTGTTTCTGAGAGAGAGAGACAGTGTGAACAGGGGAAGGTCAGAGAGAGAGGGAAATACAGAATCTGAACCAGGCTCCAGGCTCCGAGCTAGCTGTCAGCACAGAGTCCGACGTGGGACTCAAACCCATGAACCGTGAGATCATGACCTGAGCCAAAGTTGGACGCTTAACCAACTGAGCCACCCAGGCACCCCTAAATATTACTTTAAATAAAACTTTACTTTTTTTAAAAAAAGGGAGCAACAACAAAATAATTCACTATGCCCTATAAATAATAGCAGCTCTTTTCTTGATTATTGAGATATTTATAAACTGGTAATTTTGTCTCATCAGATATTCTTTTGTTTTTGAAGCACCAAGGCATTTATTTTAGATTCTGTAGCTTTATAAGGACATGTTATTTGGGAAGTAATTGATGCCAACTTTATTGAAAACACCTATTTTATTTTACTAAGATAATACTTCTTTGACTGAGATGCAGTATTACAGTGACCTAGTTGATTCCAGTACACTACTTCTTACAAAGGAGAAGGAGAAATGGAAATTTTGGAGGAGATGGAGTTTATACTTCATAGTCTACTTTAAAAGGATGCACTGTCTTTATTTTCATTATACTTTCAGTACAGTTGGCTTCTGAAATGCAAATGTTAAATGAGTTTGAAGATTAAGAATTTGAAATGGGAATGTCTGATGGGAAAATATAGGAGCTAACTGTTTTGTTCTTTTTCATCATTAACGATTAGAGTTTTGACACCTCAAAGTTTCACACATCATTTGATTCTTTCACTTATTTACAACTTCACTGTCCTCCCTTTCATCCTGGCCCCTGCTTCTTCACCATGAGATAGAGCTCTTTGCCTTTTGTTGTAAACATAAGAGAAAAACAATAGATGTTTTTTAATTGCTCTCTTCTCTATCTTTAATTGCACCTGTTATGGGGATTATCCATACTACCATGTCAGAGAATGAGGTGCCTTGCTCTTTCTCCCGGTCAGTCCATCTCCTGCTTACTGGATTCATCCTCTTTGTCATATGGGACTTCAGTCTACCAGCTGTCAGCACAGAGCCCAATGCAAGGCTCAAACCCACAAACTGAGATCATGACCTGAGCTGAAGTGAGACATTTAACCAACTGAGCTACCCAGGTGCCCCTGTTCCATACTTTTCTGTTTCCTTTTACAACTCTAATACAATTCTCAGCAGCATTCTGTTCTTGATAAGGACAGTCAGAAACACTCAAGTCCAGTGATCTATTTTCAATAGACATATTACCATTCTTCTAAACATCTAACTTTATAAATCATTTTCTCAAAACTCACTCTTCTATTAACTTTATTACTACCTCTTTCCCTGGTTTCCTGATCAGTTTGGGTTCCTTCCTGATCAGTTTTATCCTTGACTTCTGCTTTGCTCATCCTATGGATATTGGGATTCCTAAAGGTTCTATGTTCAGTCATCTTTTTCTGTACTACAGAGGCTACTTGGATGTTCACACTCGTTGTTATAACTTCATTCACCATTTATTCATATGCTGATTTCTCCCTAGACCTGTATTTTCACCAGCTATTGGAAACTTAAATATAGGGAGTTAAGAAATACATAAGCTCATTGGCTTAAGACTTGTTTTAGTGAGTTCAGGAGCCAAATTTACTCGTTTGTTAAGGTAATAGAATATTTGGTAGAATGTTTTATAATTAATATAACTCCTTAATGTATAATAAAAAATAACTTAAAAATTAATGCTTGGCCATGTTAATATTTAAACATGACTTTTTGAAAGTCTGCTAAGAAAATGCTTCTGAGTTCTTGTTAGGTTCTGTGAGCTCACCAGAGAAAAGAAACAGTAATTTTCAACAGCCTATTGTTTTCCTCCATATCCTAGTCTTGTTTTTATAGCTTCATAAAATACAGAGAAATGATTGCTTTTATATTTTACCACTAGATGGCTGAATTACACTGCTTTTGGGAAAGAAGTAAAATCTTAATCACTTGAAGTAGACTAATAGGTAACATTTAACAAAATGTCTGATCTATAAATATAAATATATGTATGCACTTAGACCTGTACACATACATACATACATATGCACACACACATAAATAATTTAACCTCTCAATAGTCAGGTGAATTGGAATTAAGAATTGTTTCTTAGTTCTCTTAAAAACTTAGAGAAAACTATAACCTTGTGTGAGGTCGGCTGTAATTTATAAGATATATTTTGATAAGACATATAAAGGATTATATATTTTAAAAGCATGTCCTTGTACAGACTATGCACTAATATGAGCACTAAAAGTTGCACCAAGCCCTTGAGGGTGAACTTAGCTCTGTTAGAGAAGTAGTATCTGTTGTCAGATGAGTACCTTCAGTTTCTTTCTAAACACAGCATTTTGTAGTCTCTATTCCACTGGAGTTCAAAATGATAGAAAACACGTAATATGCTACTTCTTTTAAATTTTAAGTGTAAAACATCTTGTTCCCATTTTTAAGTCTCCTTGAATCAAGTCTTGGGTCATAAGTGCCTCTTTTTGGTCAAGATTCAGGAATGCTGTATTAAGTTGAACCATATGAAATTACCATATTTGTAGACCAAAAATTCAAACAACAGTCTCTCATATAGTTCAACCTAATAACTCTCTTCTTGTTTTAGTCCTTTTCATTTCTTACAGTTCATGCCGTGCAGTGACCTGAATCGATTCTATTTGGTAAGCTAAAGGCTTGACCTTGAAAGGATGATTTCTTTACCTTATCTGTGGATTTTGTGGAAGATACATGTATGCAGTTTGGCAAAATAATGTTCAGGATAATAATAGGCCATATTAAATACCAAATGATTTCCCAAGTACCATTTCAATGTAAAGTTACGTGTATTACACTAAAAAAATGCAGCGTGCATCTTTGAAAATAGGACATGTAATGTCTCATATATGTGCTACCAGAGTGAGCACTGGGACATGTAATGTCTAAAGGGACTAGTTCTAGGACTGTTTTCTGTTATGTGCTAGTTGAAGTGATTGGCCAAAAAGTGTTAAAGTGTGGGTCTGAAGTCAGCACTGATTTGTAATGTATTTTTTCCCTTTGGAATAGCATAAACGTAGTAATAGTCTATTGATTTTATTTTTGGTTACTTAGTGGTAGTGTTAACATTGAACTATAACATATGATATTTCAGAATTGTAAATAAGCACATTTAATATTTTCACAAAACATCAAAATATCTGAAGTGATGTTTTTGACTAAACTAAGAGATGCTGTCAGGGAGCCCTTGATCTCTTTCCATTCCTATATCCTAACACCTTCCATGGGAATCCACTTTCTTCTTGGTAAGGCATAGTCTTGACATTTTTTTCCCTGAACTCTTGACAACAGATTCACCCAAATATGTTGTATTCCTTGCTACAGGTGATCATGCTAGTGTTTTGGAATTTTTATGTCAACCTTATTTTAAGTCTTCCAGCAAAATGTTGAGTTAAAAAATACATAAAACCTTGTATTTACTCTCTTAAAAAATGTCAGGACAATGTGGTAGTGTTAAGATAGTTTGAACGTACTGTTCGTAGTGTTTATTTGGTAAACTTACAGGCTAATTTAATTATGAAAGGAAGAGGTCCTCCCTGAAAAATATTTGAGTGTTGTTGATGATGAGACTAAACAATTCCTTATTTGTTCTGTTTTATTTCACCCATCAAACTAAAAACCAAGCAGTGTTTGTTTATGTTTCAGGATTAATAATTAGGAGATACTTCATAGCAGAAGCCATTACATTTCTTGACTTGGCTGTCGTGTCTTGTAGATGTAAAATAATGAATTGTTTTGAGAATAAAATATAACATTTTATGACGTAAAGATAGAAAACATTGTTGAGGATTTAAAAAAAAAACCTGCAACCACATTGCCTTTATCTGTTTTAACTCCCTGTGCAGATTTGAAATGAGGCGGTTAGAACAGAACTTTGTTTTGACAGGAGTATGTACACTTTATACATGACCAACTGAATACAATATAGCATTGGAATATTTCTCCCTCTGGATTAATTAAGAGTATAAATGTTTAACATGATGTTAGTGTTTTTAAGCATTGACAGAAAACAACAGTCATGATAGTTGTATGTTATACAGTTTCCTAACTTCTCTAAACTGCTCCAGGGATCTGGAAAAATTTGAGAAAGATCATAGTCTTCCTTATTGTGAATAATTTGTTCAATTAGCACTTTACAGTAGTAGAGTTTTCTTTTTTCTTTTCTTTTTTTTTTTTTTAGTCTTTGTCACCCACCTGCACAAACACCTCCTCTGGAAATCAGTGTCACTTGCTAGGTCATGCAAAGAAATAATATGCTTCTCCTTAAAAGGGTGGGTGGAGTGTGGGAGAGAGAAGAAGGAGGGAGGGAGGGAAGAACCAGCTGTATGTGCTGAAGTAGAAGGATTTGGGGATATATAAATTTTTTAAAGATATTGAGCTGTATATGTTTTATATCTTCTGTGGGGGTGGGAGTGAATAAGTATACAAGGAAACACTGGAAGAATATACCAGAAACTAATATTAAATCATTATCTAAAGGCATTTGGGGTTGGGGATAAACTAGAAAAAAGTTACATTAACTTTAATCAAGTTCAGTGGTAGCTTTTATCTTCTATAATGAAATATAGCCAGTATACTTCCCTGATTACGCCATCAGATAAAAATCTTGAAGTTACGTTGAAGTCAGTAATACTTACTTACTTTGAGAAAATAATACAATTAGCCTCTTCTCTTGTCATCCTTTATTTGGAGAAGAAATAAGCAAAATAAACACTCATATTTCCCATTTGCCTCTTGTTTTCCTGGTTTTGCTCTTCACTTTCTGTGGCATTTCCCCTTTGTCCCTGCCCCTCTAATTTGCTTTTTTTCAATTTTTTAAAATGTTTATTTATTTTAACGTTTAGTTCTGTTGAGAGAGACAAGACAGAGCACAAGCAGGGAAGGGGCAGAGAGAGAAGGAGACACCGAATCCCAAGCTAGGTTCAGGCTCCAAGCTGTCAACACGGAGCTCGGAGCTCGACATGGAGCTCAGACTCACAAATCGTGATCATGACCTGAGGCAAAGTAGGATGCTTAACCGACTGAGTCACCCAGGTGCCCCCGTCCCTCTAATTCTCTAACAAAATTAATGCACTATGATTTTTTTGTGGGGGGTGGGGTTGTTGGGTTTGTTTGTTTGTTTGTTTGTTTTTAGGTTGTAGATTTTATTCAGCTAGGTGGGTTTTTTTGTTTGTTTAAATACTCGAGGATTGAAAAGAATGCTGTCTCTGCTTTTCAATCCCAAGTATTAAAATTAGTTTATTATAGTCTGTCTGTTAAAGGATTACCAAGCTGAGTATAGTACCAAGTAGGAAGGAATACATCGTAAAAAAGACACAGATGAAGTAACGGAAGGGAAATAACATTTGTGAATTGTGGATGGATGGGGAGAGCATATGCCTTCCCAGAAGTGATGATAATTTAAAGTTGCCTTGAAAGATGCATTTGATCAAGTAGAGACAGGAGAGAGGTCAGGTGGGATGCCACTGCAGCCATCCTTACCACACTTCCGTAATATTTGCTTTTAAAATTCACTGTCTCTTGAATAAGAATTACATTTGAGAGTTCTATGAAAGATGTCTAGGGGTATGAAGAAAATAAAGCTCAGATGGCAGTACCTTCAGGCTTCCAGTGCTCTCCCCAACCCCAGCACAGCATAACCCCTGCACGATCCCTGTGTTCCTCCCAGTGTTCGGGGCCCTGCAGTTTGCCCTTGGGCCATGGACAGCCATTTACCCCCTGGGAAGGAGGCTTGCCCCATCTTTTCTCATAACAGCTTGTTGCTTCTGTTTTGTTTTTCTTTCCCTTTGCCAAGTATGCTCATTCCATAATGCCCCCTCCCCTCTACCAAAACAATAGGGAAGGGAGGAGATTAAGCCTTGGGCTGCACATTACCTAGATGGTTTGGGTGGGAATGGAGAAAAGAAAACAAACCTTTACTGGTCTATATCCCAGATATTTGTGCCTTTTCCCTCTATCACATTGATTAATGTGGTCTAAGAATCAGGACCTTCCCCCTCCCTCGCATCTTTGAATTAATGGCCGTGCGCTAAGGTTCCGTAACACTGTCAAATTGTGTAGGACCGGTCCATTATTAGTAGACCCCTAGACAAATAATTCATGGGCCTCCACACGCATTTCATTCCTTTGGCCACTGGCACCTTAGAAGCTCAGACAGTAGGAAATCATCTGTGGGGACAGGCTCAAAGGTTTGAAGCTACATTGACAAAACTGAGCCAGTGGTAAAGTCTTAAAACTAAATAGTTTTGGGGGTTTTTTTGGTAATTCAAAAAATATTGACATGAATTGTGGAAGAGATTTGAGTCCCAGGGGAGATCAAAGATATGTGAAAATGCATTTTTTTTTGGTAGGCTTTTTCAGTACACCGTAACCAAAAAGAACACAAAACCACAAGACAGTATGTCCATGTCCTTCCCAAATTTGGACTGCTTTTTAACAAAAGAAAAGACGACAGTGAAACCGAGTTAGAGCAGTGAGATGAAGAGGACAGAGGGGGCGGGCAGGCTTTGGTTCAGAGGCTTTCAAGAGGGAAGTCAGAAACTGCAGGTGACCATTGACCATTCGCTGATCTGACCCCACCTGTTGTGGCTCCTTCTGAAAGCTGTGGTACCCTGGATGAGTGTGTCTCTTCGACTACCAGCAGCATTAAACCACAAAAGCAAAATGTCTTTTAAGCCTTATAAGAACACTGAGAAAAGCAAAAAGCATATATTTCCATTACATCTTTTTGTACTTTTCTTTCCAGTCTTTCCTTCCCATCTTTTATTGGATGCTTAATCCTTCTTAGAAAAAGCATCACATATCAGCAGCTTTGAGCTCAAAAAAGGCAATTCCCCTGAACTTCCAAGGACTTTCTAGTTTCTTTTGATAACTGTAATGAGTCCAAAATGCTCCGGTGCAGTTCTTTTTACATAATAACTCTGCCATTGACAATACTGATTCTCTTTCATTGTTGGGAGGCGTTGCATTTTATAGCAGTGAGGGCAGGTGTGGGACTGCTCTAAGGAAGATGCCTTGCTTGAAGAGACACGAGATTTCAAACACCAGTTTTGGTGCATCTCCACGGATGCTTTCCTCCGGCTGAAATTGCCTACTCTAGCATCTCTTCACATCCCAAGGGAAAAAAATATTGTTTGTAAATGATTCACTTTTTACTTCATCCATTGCTTAAAACGAAGACAAAAAGTTACAAACATAACCATCTTATGAGACACAGAAAAAAATATGCTATTTTCTGTATATATATATATATATATATATATATTTTTTTTTTTTTTTTTTAACCTCTTCTAGGAGACTACTTAAATAGTCACGGTCAGTGTTCATGCCCTGTTTTTCAATTCGTTACCTTATTGGTCATATAAATCTCTTGTCATACGTTTGCATTTCTCCTACCTGTATTTGCTGAAAGGGTCCCTAATGTTGTTGGCTGCTTGTTAAAAGTCACTACTCTGTCATCCCGATGTATTCTTCAGTTATACGCACAGGCAGGAGCTCATAGATGCTACCAGGAGTAATTCCAGGAAGGGTGAAAACAGGCTACTACTTCCAAAGCCGTTTGGGAGTTGTTTCTGAACTTTATACTTTTTAGACAAAGCTCTGCTGAATCATATGCTGGCTACCGAATGATGGTCTGCCTTCTGATTGATTTCCAGGAGAGAATAAATTTCTCTTGTTTTCCAGCAGTCCGTGATTTTTGACACGTGGATGGGAATTGGGGCATTTGTATTAATGCAAGAATGAAATGACACCGCAGCATGAACATTTGCACTGGGATGACTCAAAAAACAAAGCCTTCAGTAGTTTTCGTTAATAAATCTAAATGATATGTGCATTTTATAAGGAAAATACTTTGTACCTAACTACTAACTAGCAGTGTTAGGGAGTTAAAACAGAAGACTGATTTCTTCACGTCATTCTTCTGTGTCAGTGATGTTTTAAAAAATATACAGTGTTATGTGATTTTTTATGGCTTTATTGATTTTTATTATGTCTTACTCCTTTTTAAAATTGACTCAGCTGTGTGTTTATTCTTATTGAAAGTCAGAGAAACTTAACCTTCTTTTTCTATAAAGAGAAAAGCTTCACACCAAATCTTTAGTCCCTTATTCCCTTTATGTTCATGTCCTTTTTCCTAATTATCCAGATTTGACACTTTACACATATGATTATTCATGCCCACTTCTTTATTTCCCCCTAAAGTCAAGATGTAGTATAAATTATAGAATGTCCTAATTGTTGGAGACCCTTTTTCATCATCATGACTATGTCAGATTTTCTTGACATCATGTAAATAATTAATTTACCAGCTTACTGAATCTTCGTGCTGTAGCTCTGACCTGTATTTTTTTCGTTATGCTCCCTGGAGCCACATATCAATGATGACCTTTTCTACATGCTGAAAAATGGAAAAACTTTTTAAGACCAAGTCAGCAATATATTTGGAAAGTAGCTCTGTTATAATCTAAATCTATGGGAAACTTGTAAATTTTCAAAGGGGTCCCCTTTCATGTTACATCTAGTTGTTTCTTAGATCTGTGTAAAAGAAGAAAATGATTCCATGAAGTCAATTTCATTATAGTAGTTTCTATTTAAAGATGAAAGGACTGAAATCATCAAATATGCCAGTTCTAATTTTGAAATGAAAAATAATTTTTTCTCATTAGGAATTGAGCTGATGAAGTATCTTGCTTTTCTTGTTTTTCTGATTTTGTTTAGTAAGTAAATTATTTTGGGGAGCCTACTAAGTGTGGTTAGTTGTGTGCTAGGCATGCTATAGGAATTATAAAGATGGTTAAGACAGTTCTTGCCTCAAGAAAATTAAATCACAGACTAGAGCATTCAACTACCTTAGGAAGACCTTGTATAGGCTTTTTTTTTTTTTAAATGTTTTATTTATTTCTAGGGTAGAGAGAGAGAGACAGCGTGAGCAGGGGAGGGCCAGAGAGAGAGGGAGTCACAGACTGAAACAGGCTTCAGGCTTTGAGCTGACAGTCAGCACAGAGCCCAACGTGAGGCTCGAACCCACAAACCGTGAGATCATGACCTAAGCGAAAGTCGGACGCTTAACTGACTAAGCCACCCAGGCGCCCCATTGTATAGGCTTTTATTGTGATGGTCTGTAATATGATACATATTACATATGTATATGTAATAAAAGGCATCCTGTGTATAAGTGATATACTTTATGCTTCAAAAGCATTTATAAAATGGGTTCAGATAGAACAATGTTCTAAGGCAAATAAAAATAAATTCTTTTGACATTGATTAATTGTATTGATACCATTTGATGAAATTCAAACATTTTATAAATTGATGAATGCTGTTCTTTCCTTTTTTCTTAATCCTTCTACCTCCCATCAGTTCTAAATTGATTTGAATTATTTATAAACAGTATTTGTCCTCAGTGCCTTGGACAGTGGAGTTTTCTTAGAAAAGAAAACTATGGCCATTGTTGAATAATTACCTTGCATAGCTCCCAAATTGTAATGGATAGATGTGATCATTTAGCTCAAATGAAAAATAAAGGAACTTACTCTGTGTATTTCTTGTTTGCTTTCTGAAAATGGCTCTAGTTTGGCTAGATGAGCCAAACTCATCATTCTTTTTTTTTTTATTTTTATTTTTTTAAATTTATTTCTGGAGAGAGAGAGAGAGAGAGAGCGTGAGCAGGGGAGGGTCAGAGAGAGAGGGAGTCACAGACTGAAACAGGCTCCAGGCTCCGAGCTGGTAGTCAGCACAGAGCCCGACGCAGGGCTTGAACCCACGAACCGCGAGATCATGACCTAAGCGAAAGTCAGACGCTTAACCAACTAAGCCACCCAGGCGCCCCTCTAGTTTGCCATCATTCTTGAAGGGTATTTTCTCTAGAGTTAGAAGTCAGGGTTAGTGGTTGTTTTCCACCAAATTTTAGAACTTTATGTTGTTTTATATTGAGAAGTCAGCTATCAAAATATCTTTTAAAGAATAATCTGTTTTGTTCAGACCACGGTGAAGATTTCTGTCTTCGTTTTTTAGCCTTTTGTTGTTATGTTCTTCTATATAGTTTTCTTTATCTTCCTTGGGATTTGCAGGACATCTGAAATGTGTGTTTAACACCACTGGTTGCTTTTTGGAAAATTCTGAATCTTTATCTCTAAAAATATTGCTTCTGCTCTTTTCTTTATTCTTTCTTTCTGGAACTCTTGCCTTTACAGATATTTTAGAAGGTTATTTTACAGCTGCTCTCTATCTCTTAGCCTTTTTCAATATTTTCTTCTGTTGCCTGTCAGTTTTCTTCTGATCTGTCTTCTGACCTCTTTTCTATTTCCTGTTTAACTGTGTCTAATTTGTTTCTGGGTTACCACACAAATCATGAAGGGTTTATTAGCCTCCAACCTACCTTGGGAGGTACTGGTCTGTGTTTTGTGCCCCAAGCTTCTTGAGGCGTCTTAGGTTTTTCTTTACTTCTTGTGGAGTTGTTGCCCTGATTCCGAGAAGAGGCCCTGATTTCAGACTCAGCTCTCTGGGTTCCTGCCTTCCTCATCTTGTTCCCTTGAATCTTCCTTGACTTTTTGGCCATCTAGTGCTTTTAAGCATCTATTTTTTTTTTAATTTTGTCCAGTTTTTCTAGTTATCTTTTTAATTCAAATTATAGAGTACTCTAAGAACAGAAGAAAAACCCAGGACTGAGAGAGGGACACCCAACATTTCAAGTTCCTTCAGGCAGAAGTGGCGCAGAGAAGGTCAGATAAAGTAAGGAAAGAAAGAAAAAAACAAAATAGGGAAGAATGATATCATGGGGCTACAAGAAAACAATATTGGCCTGTTGAGCTTTCAGGTAATATAAGAGCAGTTAATTGGCCACTAGACTAGCGATATGGAGGCCATAGCTGACATTGTCCATGCGAGACTCCTGTTCACGCCAGTAGGGCTGATTTGAAAGAAAAATGGGAAATGAGGAAGGGAATATGATCAGTGTAGACAACTCCATTGGTTTTTGTTGTGAAATGTAGAGAAAGGGAATGATAGCTAGAGGAGAATGTGGAATCAAAGGAGATAACTTTGTGACCCCACACATGATTGGGGTGTGATCTGAATGAGAAGAAGAAAGTAATGATATATATGTATGTACTTTTGTTTGATCATTTGTTTTTGAGAGAGACATATAGACAGAGCACGAGGGAGGAGGGACAGAGAGAGAGGGAGACAGAATCTGAAGCAGGCTTCAGGCTCTGAGCTGTCAGTGCAGAGCCCAATGTGGGGCTTAAGTCACGAATTGTGAGATCATGGCCTGAGCCGAAGTCAGAAGCTTAATGAACTGAGCCACCCAGGTGCCCATGTATTTTTTTTTTAATTCAAGGAGAGGGTCCCTAGAACACAGACTGAAGTTAAACTGAGTTTGAATTTCATCCTGCCACTTAATTGGTGTTTTGAGAGGCAAATTACCTGTATGTCATTATCTGATAGAAATAATTCCTAAAAAAGAAAATAAAAAAACTTCAAAAAAACCCTATTCTGGGGCACAAAGGTAGCTCAGTTGGTTAAGCATCCAACTCTAGATTTCAGCTCAGGTCATGATCTCACACTCATGAGATGGAGCCTGCTTGGGATTCTTGACCTCTGCCCCTCACCTGCTTGTTCTCCTCTCTCTCTCTCTCTCTCTCTCAAATAAACTTTTTTAAAAATGAAAGAATTCCTATTTCTAATCATTGTAAATATAAAATTAAATAAAAATGTATATAAAGTGCTTGATTCATAGTAATAAATACACTGAAGTTACTGATTTTGTTCTTACCTTTTTTTTTTTTAAGTTTTTTAATGTTTTATTTATTTCTAAGAGAGAGAGACAGCTTGAGCAAGGGAGGGTCAGAGAGAGAGGGAGTCACAGACTGAAACAGGCTCTAGGCTCTGAGCTGGCAGTCAGCACAGAGCCCGATGCGGGGCTCAAACCCATGAACCGCGTGATCATGACCTAAGCGAAAGTCGGACGCTTAACCAACTAAGCCACCCAGGCGCCCCAATTTTGTTCTTACCTTTAAATCCTGAAGAGTCTGTGTTCAAAAACAGTTAAGAACTGTTTATTTACTTATTTAAGATCTATTCATGCATAGAATCATCCTTAGCATAGCAACCTTAACAGACTTGGCTGTTGCTGGACCTCACTTCCCTAAAATCCAGCTCTACCAAGCTGCTTGCTGGCTTTTTTCCAGTGTATCTAGTCTGTTGTACTTCAGCTGATCAGCCTGGAAGGTCTTGCACTCCTCCCTTATCCTCCATTATCTTCGAAGGCCAACTTCTCTTTCAGACTTGAACACAAGGGTCACCTCTTCCCTGACACCTTTCTTGACACCTGTCCTTTTCCACACACCTCTGTGATTGACCCTTGCCTTACCCGCTCTGTGGCCTCCTTTTAGCCTGTTACTACCTATCAGTCTTCTTTAAACTTAGTTCACAGAGCTGTCTGTCCCTCCTGTCCTATTATCCTTAAATGTGGTAAACCGTCATCTTTTCCTTTTATCCCCAGCACAGTACTTGACCCATAGTAGGTGTTCAGTAAACAGCTATAGAATAAATTAATACATATGTGAATTAATGGTTAATATAATCATCACCAGTGTTACAGCTTTGCATATCTTAATGCTTTAATCACTTTATTTATTTGTTAATTACTTGCCAAGAGTATTATTTTACAAAGAACACAAATCATAAAGTCAAACTAATGTGAGGTTTTGGGGTGGGGTGGGTTTGTTTTGTTTTGTTTTTTTAGTTGGTTGGTTGAGGTTTTTTTTGCTCTGGCTTCGAAGAGCCTTATTTTGTGAAAGAGGTTTGAGACCAGAAATTACGAATAGACACTGTTCCAAAAGTTCATTTGTACTCAAGATATCAGAAATTTGGACTATACTTTCTAAAATAAGTCATGCTTTGTAAGTGTGTGTGGTGGTAAAGACAGTTATTATCATGAGAATAATTGGATTTCAGATCTGTACTTACAAAATGTTTGTTCAAATCATAATGTCCTATAACTTGAGAACTAGTTTTTTTGAGGGGACTTGGAATAGGGCAGTAGTGAAGCAGGAAGACAGCTTATTCTACCTTTGATTCGGCTGAACTTTTCCGTAGAGATCGTCTGTACCCCTATGCTTTTCTCTGTTTTCTGTTCTCTTTTAGATTTGAAAGATTATTCCCAAACTCTGAATTTTTAACTTTCCTCTCATGGTAGGAACAGTGTGGCTGTGTTGGGCATCAGGGGTGTGATGAGGAGCCTAGGAACCCCCATTTGTACAAACGTGTGATCTCTAGGACTTGTGTTTCCTGTTGAAAAGGTTCATAAAGAGTTGCTTTTAAATC
Organism: Proteles cristata cristata; assembly: GCA_017311185.1. NCBI lineage: Eukaryota > Metazoa > Chordata > Mammalia > Carnivora > Hyaenidae > Proteles > Proteles cristata. The sequence continues at coordinate 533,355 of JAESUZ010005128.1, read as the reverse complement.
CATTTCCTGTGTATAGGAAAGTCCAAGGATGAGAAGGTTTTCTGACTGACTTTGCTTAGTGAGAAGGATTTTACTGATAGATAGCCACCCACATGAAGGCTCCAGTATCTTAAAGGAAAGATCGTGAGGAAGAAAGAGAAGCAGGTCTTAACACTGTCACATCCATCCAAACTCTGTGTGAGTTTAAACAAATTTGAGACGTCAGCTTTTCCATGTGTAAATCAAGGTGTTGAGCATTTTTAAATCTTTTTAAATTTATGAATACTTTTCTAAATAATGATCCATGATTCCCCCACTGAAACTTTGAAAATATCATTTTATCATTTTTATATGGTATGTATGATATATCGGATTATATATTGTATTAAAGATTATGTAAAATTCATTTTACTATAACCCCTAGTAGTAGTTATATGTTACCAAAGAAAAATTTTCCATTTTCTCTGTATAACTGGTAATACATTCTGTTAAATTACATAAAAAATTATTTGTTGAGAAATTTTTAGGTGTTTATTATGTTTCCTTATTTATTAAGGCATCAAAAGTAGTCAAAAACTATTTTCATGTCTGGATGTTTGGAATTCTTCCATTTTGACCTTTAGGAAAATCTCTTTCTGTTCCTCTTTGGGTTCTAAAGGATAAGATACAATGTTTCAGGATTCTCTTTGCAAGGACTTTTCTACAATTTCTGATTGCAGGTATGAATGACCACTTAGGTTAAAATGATCTTTACATTCTTTCTTTTAACATTTGTTTCCTGAAATACCAGAGATACCTTGATTAGTTGCATAAGAAATTTGATTAGATAAATGCAATTCACCGAGAACTTCAAAATTCATTATCCTTATGTTTCCTGCCTTTTATTCTGTAGTCTATCATGTCAATAAATTAAATACAACATACTAAAAATAACTAAAAACACTAGGTATGTGTGAAAACTACAGCTCTTAATAGTGTCTATCTGAGTGACAAACTATGTGACTAGTTAGAGGCAGCTTATTAACACTCACTTGAAAAACACATCAGGACTCTCAAAATTGTGTTTTAGAGGGCTACACAATTGAGATTTTTTAAAAGTAAGTTTCAAAATAGGCAGAAACTGGTACTTTTGCCTTTAACAGCCTGAAGTTGAAATACCTGTACCCATCTAGGGTGGTGGTCGGATGATATAGAGAAATAATGAAAACAATGCAGGTGTCTTCTAGCTTCATGCTTTTTGGCCAACAGGAGAAAACCTTGTAGTGTTTTGGTAATGAGGGAATGAATAGTCTGTGACTACACTTTAGAGTGGTGAGCTTCATTCACATGGAGTGTGAGGACATTTGAGAAACAGGGACAGAAAAGATATGTTGAGAGCAAGTGCTCCTCAAAACCACACAGGTCAGGGAGCCACCATAGTCTCTCCTCTTTTCTTGGACATAATACTTTTTTTTTTTAAATTTTGTTTCACTGGTTTATAAACTTTTTGTTTTGGAATAATCTCTAGATTTATAGGTCAGAGTCCATGGTGGTATGGAGAAATCCCATTTATCCTTCATCCATTTTTTTCTAACGTTAACATCTTACAGTGGCATGTGATATATTTGTCAAAACTGATAATCAGCATTGGTGCATTACTCAGTTAAACTCCACTCTTCATTTGAATTTTACCAATTTTCCACTTACATCCTTTTCCTGTTCCAGGAGCCCATCCAGGGTACCACACTGCATTTAGTCTTCATGTCTTGTTATTAGTCTCTGCTGGTCTGTGACATTTTCTCGGTCTTTCCTTATTTCCCACGCGTGGCTTATGGCAGTTCTTTAAAACTGTCACCAGTGTCTTCCGAGCTTTAATCTCACCTGGCCCTTGTCCTCCAGTGCACCGCCACAGGTAAGCTAAGTCGTGCGTCTTTTCACCCTCTAGTGATTCATAAAATTGCCGAGGAACAGTGACTTTCCCGAGAGGATTGCATTTGGAGCCCTTCCAGATTTAAATCTAACGAGTGAGCCCACAGACATATCTAGAGTCTGACTGGTTCCTTCTTGCCTAACAACCTGTCCTTCTCTTGGAGCTCGTTCTCCAAGTTTAGCCATGGGTCCAAAATGTGAAAGTGACCCCTTCCTGTTTAATTCTTTTACATTTCTGTGTGCTCACAACTCGTATATGGTTTTTACAGAAATATGCTTTGTTGGGGCGTCTGAGTGGCTCAGTCAGTTGAGCGTCCATCCACCTCTTGATAACGGCTCAGGTTAAGACCCCAGAATCATGGGATCGGACCCCCATGCTCAGCCTGGAGCCTGTTTGAAATTCTTCTCTCTTTCTCCCTCTGCCCATCTTCGCTCCCACCCCACCCCTGCTTACATGTGCACAGTTTCCCAATGGATGGATGGATGGATGGGTGGATGGATGGATGGATAGATAAAATGTATTTTGTTGAGGTTTATCTGGGGATTTGTTGTGCTCTGGATACGAGCACAACATCCTCCTTCATCCAGACCAAAAGCAGAACTTACTTCTTCATTTTTCAACTACTCCATATTTTGCATAAAGTTTTTCTACTAAATAAAGATACTCATTTGCAGAGTATGTGAATTCTTAGAAAATACCTACTTAATGTTTATGGTGCAACATAAAATCACTTTTCTTATTAAAATTGGGTAAGAGATCTTTAATGAAGGGGCAGTGCTGGATTTATAGGGTTTTCAGGAAAAGCAAGAATTTTACAGATTTTAGCACAGTAGGCTCAGTGAAAGGAGAATTTGCTCCTTCTCATTTGTGCTGTTGTTTTTGCAACTTCCCTGTTGTTTCTGACTCCATATTTTACTAATCATCAGTGTCTCTCAGATAGGTTATAAGGAAAATGAATTTATTATACTGTACTGATTCAAAAATACTCTATTTTTCGGTTTTGCTTACTTATATTAACTAAAGTATGTAAGAGATGTTTTTTGGGTTTTTTTTTAAGGCAGATCCTTTTTTTTCTAGTCATTTTACTCTTAAGCTTTGGAAGTTAACAAAATAATAGCTTTATTTTCATTCTTCCTTGGATATTTTCTTAAGAGCTACTTATAAGAAAGTTATTAGATCTATACTAAACATTATTATGGCACAGCTATAAAATGGAATTTTCATCATGAAGTTCTCTCATCATGAAGTATAATAAAGTGTGCCTTTTGCTAACAGGTTCCTACAGTGTTAATGAATTTCTCAAGCACGTAATAATGTTTTTATATATGTTAGTATTATTCTTGGGATTTCTTTTTGGAAATATGTATGTAATTGTAAGGGTAGAAAACTGGTATCTTTTTTGGAGGGAGAATTTGTTATAACAAAAAAGTCATAACCATAATTTAATTCACATAACCAAGTTAAAACATGTGGTATACTTTGACCAAAGCATATTCTAAACCAGAAATTTTGGCTCCATATTTGATTTCTTGAAATAACTATGTAATCAAAACAGAACTGGAATTATTAAAGAGTATAATAATCTTCTAGTGGTTTTTTAAAACAGAATTATACCTTTGGGGCTGTTTTGGATTTTTAAATAAAGGCATTACCTAAGAAAATATGTTATTATAATTTAGTGATATATTTATTTTACTCTGTGTGGAAATCTGAAAATTCTTCTGAGGGTTTCAGATTAACATTGTCACTGAGAAATCTTGTAGCTCTTTAGTACTGGCGCTTTGGGGTTTATAGTGCTGGAAACCGTTCTGAAACTATAGCAAATGTGTGTTAGCTCTCATATACATTAGTAAACCTTTAAAGAAAGAAATTTAAAGAAGTTGAAATAATGAGGGCAATGTTGCCACGGCCAACTTAGAAATAGAAAGTAATCAAGATCTTGGCTTTTAGTATCATTCACTTATTATCTTTAGAGACACTAACATGCAGTGTCATCATTACCATTGTGACATTTGGGGCACACCAAGTACTGTGCAGGAGAAAAATCTACATAATGACATTCTAACCCACAGAGCCTAAAATACAGAAGAAGACAACATTGGCAGCCATCTGAGGACATGGCTTACAAACAGATGAAATAAAAACAAATACACAGTTTCTGGGAAAAAGGGGGAAATTGTGTCTAGCTGGATATACTGGAAAGAACTACCTGGGTTTTGGTAAAAAAAAATATATATAATAATAAAGCACAGTGTTTTTTTTTCTGACATTGGAAAGTCTGGAGTTAGAATATCAGATGCTGCTTTTTTCTGTAGCTCATTCTTGGAATTTATATTCTGACAAGAAATAATTGAAACTATGCCTGTCTGCCTTTTTATCTGTAAACTGCCATCTTTCACCTGCTACTTCCCCTGGAATGGAAACACCAAAACATTTCTTGAAAATGGTAATTTGGTAGTTAATTTGTGTGTTTGTATTAATCTGTGTGATAACTTTTTAAAAAAGACATTGTAGGGGCGCCTGGGTGGCTCAGTCGGTTGAGCATCCGGCTTCGGCTCAGGTCATGATCTCACAGTTCATGGGTTCGAGCCCTGCATCAGGCTCTGTGCTGACAGCTAGCTCAGAGCCTGGAGCCTGCTTCAGATTTGGTATCTCCCTCTCTCCCTGACCCCCTACTCAAGCTGTCACTCTCTCACTCTCTCACTCTCTCTCTCTCTCTCAGAAATAAATAAAACATTAAAATTTCAATAAATAAGACATTGTAGGATGCCTGTTTAAAACTTCATTTGCATAAGAGAGTTTTTATATATGCTACAGAATACTTCTCCCATCCCATTAACTATGCTCAACCTGTTAAAGATCAAAGCTAGTGGGAATGGTAGAAGTCCATGTGCCATTCCCATCACCTGAGAAAAGGAAGAAATCCCAGCCTTCTCTGGCTACTTGGTTTGCTTCACTGGTTCTAATACTTTTTCCCCCTGTCAGTTCACAAATGGTAGATTCTCAGAATTGCATAAAATTGCCAGTGCTTTTTAGAACCTTTCACATTAAGTGATAACATACAAAAAACAAAAACAGAGTAGTGAAACCTTTTTATAAAATTATACAGATTTCCTTCAACTGATACTTTTAGTTTAATTTAAAACCTTAACCAACTTTTTTTTCACATTTGTTTTCAATTATGTTTCAAAACATTGATATATTAAAAGGGAAATTTATAAACAGGGTCATCTGGGTGGCTTAGTCAGTTAAGCGGCCAACGCTTGATTTCGTCTCAGGCCATGATCTCCCAGAGACTCGCAGAGCCCTATGTAGGGAGTCTGCTTAAGAATCTCTGTCTCCTTCCGCTCCCCACTCCCCATGCTTGTGCACTCTTTGTCACAACATTACCTTTTCCCTACAGCGGCTTTACTTCGTGAAACTTTCTTTATCCTAAATATCTAGTATCTATAAGTTGTTTCATAGATAATGAAAGTGTGTGTGTGTGTGTCTGTGTGTGTGTGTGTCTACAGATGGAAACTGGCCTAAATTTATGTGATCTAAGTGGAAGTGAATTTGCTTGCAATTCCCCGTTCTGTAACAAGTTGACTATACACTCAGGACACTTTTATTTACTTAACTCCTTAACTTGAAGTCTTCCTCTCTTAATTCATGGAGGAGATAGAAGGATTCCATAGCGATCTCTACTTTTTCAATATCCAAGCATAAAAATTCTGAAGTTGAACAGTGAAAACGGTAGTCAGTTTCATGGAAAGGGATCGCTGCAACAAAGTAGACAGTTAATCTACTTCCAGTCTTTTGTGCTTAAAGTTTCAGGTGAGTTGTATATGGAAGGCAAATTACCAAGTGTTCCCATGTTTAATGATTGAACTTTTCAAACCCACTGGAAACAACCATGGTATTAATAAAGACAATTTTACTGAACAGTCTAAAATTTTATCTCACTTCTGAAAAAATAGAACAGATTCTCTGTAATAATAAAACTCCTTGATTGATCCCCACCCAAAAATGTGAGCATCCCAAAATGGCAAAAAAAAAAAAAAAAAAAAAATCAAAAACTCATGGATAGATTGAGGTGAAGACCAGAAAAAGCCTCCAGGTCCCAACAGATCTGCTGTTTTGAGTGTTCATTTTATAATTCATCATTCTTTAAGAAACACTTTATTGACTCTGTATTCACTTCTAGCCCTTCTTTTCCTTTTTCCTAGTGTTTTGGGGATACAGTGCTAATTAGCAGTAGAAAGAGAAGATGTCCATGATCCTCACTTACAGTTGGTTACACAAATGATTAATTCTTGGTCCTAAAACAGTTAAGGCAAGTGAAATTGTAAAATAAAATATATTAATCCTGCTTTTTTTTATTTATTTAGCATTAAGTGGAGATAACTTAGCTTGAGGCAGCCTGGTTGTGAGGATAGGGATAGCAATTTATTTCAGAAATCGTGTATGCTAAGTATTCCCCGTGTGTGTGTGTTTCAGTGTTAAAGTCAAAATACTCCTCATCTTATGATACTCAGGTGGAGAATTTGAAAACTGCCCCAGCAGGAAGACTGATACTGTCTTTCTGATCAGGCATTAAAACTTTCATTCAGGGGCGCCTGGGTGGCTTAGTCGGTTAAGCGTCCGACTTTCGCTTAGGTCATGATCTCGCGGTTCATGGGTTCGAGCCCCGTGTCGGGCTCTGTGCTGACTGCCAGCTCAAGCCTGGAGCCTGTTTCAGTCTGTGACTCCCTCTCTCTCTGACCCAACCCTACTCACGCTGTCTATCCCTGTCTCCTAGAAATAAGTAAAAACATTAATTTAAAAAAAAAAAAACTTTCAAAGAATTACAGCTTTAGTATTCACGTTTTTTTCCTTGAATATCAGCAACCACAAAGACTGCTTAGAAAATTTAACATACTAATACATCAGAAAATACAATAGATTTTGGATGAGCGTTTGGCAGTTTGGTGATTGGAATCTGAAGCAGCTTCAGCGATAACAATATTGCTGAAGTACATATTACAAGATTCTCGTGTTATTGAAACCCACCTACCTTTACCCAGATTTGCCCCAGCCATACCCAAGATTACTTCGGGTGATCTTTTTCCCTTTGGGAAACACATAAGAATGTACATAAATGCCAGGAAGGTTCTTTATGTAATAGGAAAATCCTTTTTATCCTAAAGGGTTTGTTAGCTAGTGATCCCTCTGAAGCAAGGTCACAATTATTAGAATAGTAGAAAAATATGGATAGCATGGGAAATTCTAGCTCCAGTTAAGAAGAACAGTGAACATCTTGGGATATTTTTATTGCTAAATACCATCAGGTTTTGTATAAAATTGAAAAGGACTTAATTCAAAGGATAATATATATTTTTTTATCTTAGATGGTTATTTTATGTTATCTTAATATATTATTTTAATTATAGAGATGGTCTGAAAAAGATGTATTTTACTCTGAATATTATCCTAAAGGAATAGAATGCCTCATTGGTCACATTTTGGGGGCATAGGGCCCCAACTCCAACTCTGAAAATAGTAGACAAAAGGAAAGACTCAAGGAATTACCTATTTCTCTTGTACAGATTCTAATGGAGAGTAATCAAATAGTTGATGCCAGAAAGTTTCTCTTTAGAGGAAACTTCCAGCTTTTAAAACAAATGGGATAGAATTGGTACCACATTTTGCAATCCCTAATGAAATACTGGATCTAGGCAGTGCTTATCAGTGGCTGCTAAAACCTTAGACAGAAGGCAGATGGAGAAGATGATTAACACCTGAACACACAAAAAAAGAAACAATCAGGTATTATTTACCTCCTAGTTTGATGTAAAAGAAAAGATGAATATCATCTATAAAATTTTCTTAACCAAATATCAGACCCAGATTGTATTAAATGTCTTAAATTACCAGTTGGTAGGAAGTACAACTAAAGTGACAAAAGGGAACTGACACTGTAGAAATGCAATAAGTAGAGGCCAGGGTGGGAAAAATTCTGGCGGAAATGACCCAGTTTCATTAGTAAATAAATGGCAAGGAAAAAGAGGCGGAACTGTAGATTAGGAGAAATTTAGTTAAATTTAAATGCAATTTGTGGTTCTTGTTTATATCTTGATTCAAACAAACCAATTGTAAAAACAGACTAGAAGACACTGGTGACATTCTCAACACTGGAGTATGCTAGTATTAAAGAGTTACTGTTACATTTGTCAAATATCTTCTGATTAAATAAGAGTCCTTATCTTTTAGACATACATACTGAAGAATTTATGAAGTGACATGTGGTGTCTTGAATTTACTTAATCCAATCAAGGTGGGGGAGAGTTATATAGATGAGGAGATTGATAATTGTAAAAGTTGGGTGGTGGAAATGGCAGTTATTATACTGTCTTCTCTACTTTTATGTATGTCTGCCAATTTTTTTAATAATCTAAATACAGTCATAACTTTAGGATTCTCAGATCAATAAACATTGTAAACATTGGATTCTTAATATTTAAAGAGTATAATGTAGTATAGATACAAAAGAATCTTGTTAAAGTATTAGCAAACTCAGAATATATAAAGCCAATTCCCCTCACTGCCAGAGAGCAGAATTGACTTAACATTAGAGTTATCAATTTAATTCATGATACCAGCAAATTGAAGTGAAAAAGTCATGATTACAATAGTTTCAGAAAAATACAATTAGTAAAAGTGTCCATTTGTAACTTTTTAAAATCTTAGGAAACTAGGAATAGAAGAGAACTTTTTAATATCTCATTATAGGATAGCTCTAAAATTTCCTGCTCTTGTTGAAAGCGTTCTGAGACTGGAAATAAAACAGGGAGGCTTGCCATCACTGCATTTATTCATTATGTAAAAATCAATCATAAATCCAGAGCTCTGCACAATCAATCAGAAACTAAAATGTTTTAAATACCATTTGCAGTAGCATCACAAAATATCAAGTACCTAGGGATAAATGAACAAAACCTATCACAAGCTCTTTATGTGGTAAGCTATAAAATACTATTAAAAGAAAATAAAGAAGATCTAAATAAGTGAGAGCTTTATCGTATTCATGGATTTGAAGACTCAGTACTTTAAAGATATCATCTCTTCATATTAATTATGTAAATTTAGTAGTATTACAATCACATTTTAATAGGTTTCTTTATAGAATTAAAGCTAATGCTAAAATTTATGCAGAAATGCAAAAGGTCATAAAAAGTCAAGACACTCTTGAAGACCAAGGTAAGAGGGCCTGTTCTACAAGATATCAAGACTTACTGTAAAATTACAGTAATGAAGACATTGTGGTTTTGGTGCAAGAACAGACAAGTAGAGCAGTGCACCAGAGACCCCAGAAGCAGATTCATTCATATACAAACAAGTGCTTGCTGACAGCAGAGGTACAGTAGAACAATGGGGAAAGGACTCTCATAAATGGTACCCCGACAATTAGGTATCCATATAGAAAATCCTAATACTTGATCCCCACTCCACATCACATACAAAAATCACTTCGACATAGATTATACACATAAATGTAAAAGGCAAACCAATAAAACCTTCAGAAGAAAATATGAGAGAATATTTTCATGGTCTTAAGGTAATGAAAGGTTTCTTAACTAGGATACAATGAGTACTAATCTTTAAAAAATTGATGTTTGAGAGACATTAAGTATCTCTGTTCAAAAAAATTAGAGAATGAAAAGGCAAGTTATGGAATAGAAGATATTGGCAACACATATAAGTGTAAAATGACTTATATCCAAAAATGTAAAGAAGTTCTGTAAATCAGTAACAAGAAGACATCAACCCAGTAGAGAAGTGAGCAAAAGACTTCACAGGCACTTCACAAACAAGAAAATTAAATGTTCAATAAACATTAAAAGTGTGCTTATGCTCATTAGTAATCATGAGAATACTGATTAAAATGTCAGTGAGAGACCACTGGGTACCCATTGGAGTGGTTAGTATTAAAGATTCTGGTGATACCAGTGGTTGGTGAGGATATGAAGCAATGTGAACCCTCCAGACTGCTGTTGAGAACGTAATATTGGTTGAGCTAGTTTTGAAAATTGTTGGGTATTACCTTGTAAAGTTGAAAATGAGCTTCTTCTATGACTCAGTCATTCCATGCCATAATATATGCCATAGAGAATGTTCTTAATGGCATCACAATAGCCCTAAATGAGAGACACCCCAAGTATCTGTCAGCAGTGCAGTTGACAAGTTATATGTCATACAATGGAATTTTATTCACCAATGAAACTGAAGAAATGAGAGCAGTTCCAATAATGCGAATGAATCGTAAAAACATAATGAGAGAAAGGAAAGGCTAGATATAAGAAGTACATATTCTATGATATAATTTGTATAATAAACTGTAGAGTGGGATAAACTAGAGCATAGGTAACTGATAAAACTAGGAAAGCAAAGATAATCCTGTAAATATCAGGATAGTAGTTACCTTTGGGGAGTGGTGTTGGAGGACTTCTAGGGTCCTGGAAATGTTTTATTTCTTGACCTGTACAGTGATCACATAAGTGTTTACTTTATAATACTTTAATGAAGTATACTTTTATGCTTTTTGTGCTTTACGTGTGCTTTACAGCAATTTCTTTAAAGAAACATGTATAAATTCTGAGTTAAGAGCATAAGGCCCATTTCATAGCTAGTATCATGCTTTTCATTTTGTTTTGTTTAAAATTATCTCCATCATCTTAAAGCATGAGTGTAAGTTTGTAATTGCAGTGGATAAATAATCAATTTACATTGATTCACATGTTAGGACTTTATTGAAAATGACCTTAAAATCCAGGAAGTTATAGCCTTGCACATTCTTATCTTATAATGAAATCTTCACCTGTCAACTTATTCATCATTACAGTTGATTTTTCCAAATATGCATCAAATCTGATTGCAATAGGATATTGAGGAAAACCTTTCCTACTTGAATTTTCCTCTTTCAGTTTCACTCTTGAGAAATTTCTTTTAGGTAGCAAAATTGTGGTGAAAGCTTTACCTCAATTCATTAACTGGAACTTCTCTTGTTAGACCATTAGACAGTGACTTAGAGATAATCCCTGTTATCGCTGTATATTTGCACTTTTTGTCTTCTCAGTATTGGCATACTACTCTGATTTCCGCTGGTCGTGATGTTTATTCTTTACAGATCTCTATCTTATTTATAAGTATTTCGTAAAAGTAACTCAGATCCTTTTTACATGAAGAAGAACACTTGAGTGAAAATACAAACAAACAAACGAAGGAGTGTGGGTGACATGGAGCCTCCGAGACTGTGGCTCTCTGTAGTTCTTGTGGATGAAGCAAAGTTCAAAAGTTTAAACCCGCTATGCAGACTGTTTTTCTCTCCCTTAAAAAAGCTCTTGCTTGTCAAGTGAGAGTAAATATTTATAGTTGGCTATGGTAAAATATTCTGAGGGTGAAGAAAATGATTTTAATAGAACTGTATCCTTAATAGGAGTGGATACAAAAATCCGTTCATCTACAGAAGGTGGGGCCAGTGAAGCAAAGGTAGGCAGCAGTAACTTAGTAAGGGCTTAGTAGCACCCATTCAAGGGAAATACGTAATTATTTTATCACATGCCATGTGATATGTATGTATTTGCCTTTTGAGATTTTTTTTTTTCTATTGAATTGCTGAGGTGCTTTTGCAGAAATGAGATTGTTAAATTGATTTCAGTGAAACATACATCCTTTTTAGTTTTCAGATAGTGGCAGGGTACTGAGAGCAGCATAATATATGGAAACTGCATGGGCTCTGTTAAAATATGGGCAAATTAGGTCAGCTCTCTACATCAACCTCAGGGCTCTTTCCAGCTGTAACATGGATATGTAACACACAGGCTGTGGTGGATGTTAAATGAGATCAGGTGTAGGAAGTGTCTGGCATGGAGGAGCTAGTCTGTATGTTTATTTTCTTCTCTTCCTGTCACCACGTTTTTAGCAAAGGAAAGCCAGCGTCCACTGAAATAACATAGTACTAAAAAAAGTGCCCCTCCCCCACTTACACTCTGTCTCACAAAAATAAACATTAAAAATTTTTTTACAAAAGAAAGCTGGATATAGAAAGAGAGGGAGCATGGATAGAAATTTGGATGAGGGATGAGAGGTGAGGGAGACAGCAGCTGGGATAAGGAGTTGGGGACATTGTTCAGAAAACAAAACAAAAAAACACATCACATTAGTTACTCTTTTTACAGAGCTAAATTTAAAGGAATAAAAATGACAGTGGTTGTGGGGGGTAAATATTGCAATGCAGAAAGCCTCCATTTTGCACAGTAACTTGCTTTATTGGGTCTTAAATAAAATCAAACAGGAAAGACTTTAGACCTGCAAAACTGCCAAAAATGTAGTGGTCTCTGGACTCTTGACAGCTGAACTGCAAGAATCATGTGGTATGTAAAATGGCTGGAAAGAATCATTCTGCTGAGAAGCAGGTGACAGGGCTTGTGGATTTCAGTAATCTGAGAGGGTACCAGAACCACACTCTTACAGCTTTATGGATTCACAGGGTTCTGTGTGGGGCCCCTACAGGCTCTCAGTAGTTAACCATGTTTATAAAGAGCAGTATATGGAACTCCTAGAATTCCAAGCTGGGCAGGACTTGAGGAATTATCAACTCCAGCTCTGTATTTTAAATGAAGAAACTGAGGCTCAGAGGCCTGAAGTGACTTCCCCAGTTTCATAGTGAGTGCGCACTAGAACTAGGGACAGGGCTTGAGTCTCTGAACTCCTTAATTAAATGCCACCAGCAAGAGAAAAAAGTTATTTAGGAGTATAATGTGTTTTTACCTTTTTAACGTTAGTTTACCCTTGGAGCGCCTGGGTGGCTCAGTCGGTTAAACATCATCAAACTCTTGATGTCAGGTCATGATCTCATGGTTGCTGGGATCAAGCCCCAAGTCGGGGTCTACACTAACAGCATAGAGCCTGCTTGGAATTCTCTCTCTCTCCTTCTCTCACTCTCTCTCTCTCTTTTTCTCTCTGCCCCTCTCCCTCTCTCAAAAAACTAAACATTAAAAAACAAACAAACCATTAGTGAGTCCTGAAACTCAGTATCTTAAAGATAGAGAGAAAATTGACAACTCCTATCCTTCTGTAGTGTAGCAAGAATTTAAACTTCTGACCCAAACTCGGCACCGATTGTTACGAGGTCCAAAATGGGAAGAGTATCTGAGGTCTTCCAAAAATGTTAACCATAAGTTAATAAAAAACCATGCCAGACTTACTGTGTTGTAGCTCCCATTTGTCTATAGAAGGGGAAGGTGAGAGGAGGTTCAGAAGAAAGAAAAAGGTTTTATAGTGTAAGTGATTTCTACATAGTAGGAGCGTCATAAATATTTATTGATAGATTTATTGCTCATTGATAAGACGAAATAGCCTACAGCAGTCACTGTCCAAGTCAAAAAGATTTTTATGTATGTGATTAATTATCCATAGGAATAGCCACATCTTTATTATTCAATATGCGTGATACCACCAAGTATATGGAATGAAGTCAGTAGGAAAATAGTCTATAAATAAGATCTTCCTGTTGCTAAAAATAATTACCAAATTGTCTAAACACTTTTGTGTAATGCAGGTTATATAACTTTCTAGAATCACCATCCAAAATTTGAAGTGTTTTTCCTAATACCTAAATGCTAAAAGTATGTATATTGACATGCAGTATTTATATATTTGTATTTCCTTAACCTTCACACTGCCAGGTTCTCATTGTTAATGTCACCAGCAAGGGAGCAGGAAACATTTAAATCAGTTTTGCTACTTGTGAGTTACTTTGATTGCCCTATTTCTTTTGGACAAAATAAAAATGAGGTAAAAAAAATCAACAAAGGAGAATGAGAATTGGGTCTTATCAAATGCATCTAATTATTCTTCCTTTGCCCATTACTCAGATGAAAATTTATGATCATTTATATCAATGTAAGAATTTGTCACATGGACTTTTATCTACTCAATTAGGTATGTAGAGAATAGTAGTGCATATAATATTTAAGAGATGAATGTGAGTGGCAAATTAACACCCATAAGTCTTCATTTGCTGATATTTAAAATTGGGATCCATCATATTATTGTAAGATAATACATATAATGTGTTAAGCAAAGTGCCTAACGTGTAGTGAACTCTCAATAAATACCAGCTAAAATTATTTAGGAAAAGGCATGATTCTCTTTGTTTTATATAATCAGATACTCTTATAAAATGCATTTCTACTTTACAGAGTTACACACGGTCCCCCAACATCATTTTTAAAAAAGAAAATTGGGACTAGAGTTTAAGGATATACAAATAAAAGATTTGAAATGGACATTTCTTCTTGCTAAAATTGGATTTTATATTCCTGTTAATATTCCAGTTTATAAAAACTTTTTTCCTGAACTTTTTTCCTTTTGATATAAAGTCAAAAATATAATCTTAACATTAAAGAGTATTTATTTTATGTTATAAAAGTAAATATGAAATTCAGATTTTGAAATTTAATTCTCAGGTTTTGCCTTATACTTGTGTTGGGAGTGGAAAGCTCCAAGTAACCAGAATGTGTCTGGTCCAAACACTAGTATGTTAGTGTTTCTCAGAGCACATTTCCTCTGTTAGGAATTCCTCCTGGTGGTAAGCTGACACCTGCTACTTTGTGCTCAGACTGTTGGAAGGTGAGCCTACTTCCCCTGGTTCCTCACACATCATCTTCAGACCCCATTCTCCTCCTCTGGGGCCTCTGGTTGCACTTGATCTTTTAGAATCAATACCTGGAGTTGTTCGTAAGAAGCTGTTTGTGAGACACAGTAGGTTTGCCAGAGTATGATTTGGATCACTGTCCCCTTGTATTTGAACGCTACATTATTAAAGGTGAACATAATAACCCCAGTGCTGTACGGACTCCCATGTACCCCCAGGCCGTACAGACTCCCATGTATTACTTACGAAAGCTAGTGCTTATGAATTTTGGCCTTTCTTGACTATTCAGCTTGTTATTATAGCAGCCCTTTGTGTAATGGCTTTGAGTTTATTTGTATTTTTCCCCTAGTTCTGCCAGCTTTTCCAGTGGTTTATTTACAAAACCCTGCCCCATAGCATCTAGTAATGAATAAAGAGTGAAAGTACTGTGTTGTTTTCCATAGGAGTATTGTAATTGATAACAAAACCTCTAGAATAAAGTGTGATGTTTTACTTCTAAACAAAAGACAGAAAGAGCACGTGTGTTGGGCAGCTGGGTAGAAGCAAAGAATGCTGGCCTTTGAAAACCAAAGCCTTGGTTTCAGATCTGAAACTTGTAATTCACGGTCTGATCATGGCTAAATCCCTCTCTCTCTAATCTTAAATTGTGGTATTTGTGAAATGGAGAAGATATTGCTTCCTTCAGAGAGTGAGAGCATAAAATAATACACACAAGCAGAGTTTTATAAACTGAAAGTACTGAATAAGTGGAGCTAATTAATGCACATCGAATACATCTCATCACTGCTAAAGGACACATAAGCAAAAGGTTGTTTTTGTTCAGGCACTTAACAACAAAATAACCTTTTTATTTTTCAAAAGTTTAATTTTAACTCGCTATATAGTAAACCTTGAAGTTTTCATGTTTATGTATTGAACCCAATTTTGCTGTAAGAAATTGAAGATTTGATGACTAATACAAAAGTAAAGGCAATTAGAAACTCTGGATAAAAGGGTGTACAATGATGTCATGGCTCAATCACAGTGCAACAAAAATGGGACATGATTTTGAGCAATTATGAAAACTAAGAAAAAGAAATTGATTTCTTTCATTTTAGTAGTATGCTTTTTTAAAGACATCCTAAAAATGGATCTCTAGAAATAGGAACATAATTCTGACACATTACTTGTCTCTGCTGGAAACAATATTTATGCATCATAATGCAGTAGATAAGATTACTCACCTTTACTTTTTAGAGACAACTTATAAACAAAGCAGAGGAAGGTTAGTCGGTAATTTGAAAACAAAAAGTAAGATGGTGGTCAGAAGTTAGGATGCAGGAGGAGGTTGACAAGTTGGTGGAACGTAGGGTCACTGATCGCCTGTATTATGTTGTGGGGAGTGAGAAACTAATAGAACAGCAAGTAGAGTGGTGTCTGAGTGGCTTACGAGTCTGAATCTTGATTTCAGCTCCGATCATGAGCTGCACTGACAGTGTGGAGCCTGCTTGGGATTCTCTCTCTCGCTCTCTCTCACTGCCCTTCTCCTGTTCATTCATTCTCTCTCTCTCTCCCCCTTTCTCTCTCTCAATAAATAAACTTTAGAAAGAAGAAAGAGCAAGTAGAGCTTGAAATGCACTACTTAAAGTGAAAAGTGACCAGTAGAAGAATAAAACTAAATATAACTATAAAAATTATAAGCAGGGAGAAGGATAAGGATAATGTGAGTTAAGTTAATCCTCATTCTTCGTTGAAAGTCCATGGATGTTTCCTGAAGCTTATGAACTGAGAACTATGATTGTTATTATTTAGATTTGTGAATCTAAGTTATCAAAAGAGTCAAAAACAAATGGCTAAAGATGATGGCCTTTGAGAGCAGTACTGAAGAGGGGCAGGTATGGGCTAGAACCTATTGCTTTTCTTTATGGGCCACTCTGTGTAATCATAGTAGTATTTTTACTAAGTATACATATTACATTGACATAAGCATTAAAAAAGAAAACAATGCTGATAGCAAAAAGCCATGGATGGATACTTCCCCCCCAAATCTAGAAGACACACTATAATTCTCTGAGGCTAAAATCCTATCAGGTCCCTGTCAACCCTGCTCACCACTCCCTCCAGACAATCTTTGTCCATCTTTTAAACTAAGCAGCACAGAGTGTTTTTGCCTTCCATCCTAGGGTCAGCCTATGTCACACTAAATCTTACATCATCAGTGGAAACTCTTAGTTATCTTGTTCATTGAAATGTCAAGAGAGTAAATTTCTATAAAACAGAACAGACTTGAGGCACAATGCAGGTGTGTGTAAGTAAAATAATATATCTACTGCTTAGAAAATGGTTTGTCTTCTACCAGGATTTTATACCAAGATTTCATTATAAACATCATGTAGAAGAGGAGAATATTGATTGTCCCAAACATTAGAAATGTAATGGGTACACTATTTTATTTCCTGTATAGTTCTATTGAGTTTACGTTTAATTTTTATTAACACTTTTTTCTATTGGAGACGTGGCAGTAACGTATTAGATTAGCTTGGACATGACCAGATTCTGACCAAATCATTCCTAAAATACTCATTTTTAAGACTAGTTCATTGCAGGGATGCCAACAATAATAATTCAAATATTCTGCCTTTAAATACTACTGCACTTGAAATTACTACTTTGGTATTTCCCTGCCCCCTCCCCCACATGTGCATAGTTAAGGGTAAGAAAGATGGCTACCAAACATCTCCCAAATTTATAGATAAGGAAGGCTCATTCTTTAGAAAACAATAGATATAGTTGTTAATCAGCCAGATGTGTTCATTGACAAGATTGAAAGTGTCGATAGACTTAGATCAATAGCACCTAATAGTAAGCCAATTTGATGTGCACGGAGCAGACTCTGGCATCATGGATAGGGATTAAAGACCCCAGAGAAATTATTTTCTAGCACTAACTTTAGGAGAGAAAGAAAAGAGTTGTTTTGAACCACAGTTTGGGAAGGGGGAAAGTGGAGATGTGGAGAGATTCCCACTCTCTAGCCATACTTGGTCACTTATGTATTCATCCTTCCATCTACCAGCCCTGTATTTGTTTGAGCACCTGTCTGTGGTGATATTACAGGGCTGAACTTAACCATCTGTTACACTGTGATCTCCTGATCTTATGCTCCCTGCAGGAGTCTGTTTCTATCACTAAAGGACAGTTTTCCTTTACTTGCCAATCATAGAGTACATAAGTATCTGGCTTCCTTGATGGCTTAGACCTCAAATCGTCCAGCAACAACTTTCAGGAATTACATTTTTTAACTGATGATTTATATTATCTAAATCACGTTTGTTATTTATTAAGTGTTAGTCATGTTCCTTAATTTTTTTCATATTTCTGCATTGCTCTAAAAACAATGACTGAGACAAAAATACAGAAACAAAAAACTAAAACAAAACAAAACAAAAAAACAGGAATGAGACCAGTTAATCAAAATTTAAGCATGCTGTACATAGTAGAACTTAAATATTTCCCAAATGTTTTCACAAACTATAAATCAGTCATTATTGGCAGTTTGATTAAGAAAACATAGTTTTCTCTTTTCAGTTAAGTATTTATTTTACTAGCAAATTATATAAAATTTCATCAAATTGTAGTATATGGAAGCTTGAGGTTGGGGAACAAGAGGAGTCACTTCATTACATCAAGCAAAATACCATTTATCCCTGTCTGCTGTGACATATTATGAGGATCTATCAATGTTGCTGACTTTCTGGGTAGTACAATTTGCTGCCTTAAATTCTGCAGGCTCAGGAGTGCTACCTCAGTCTCTCTAGCTTTCCCTCTTCCCCTTGTGTGGCCTTGTGTATGCTGGTCATAACAAATACACAGTGCTCATCCTGAGCCAGGCACTGTTCTTCATGAGGCAGAGAGGTGATACTTCCCATTCTGCCCTTCTTCTACCCTGGTGTTGGAGGTGTCCACAAATGGCCTTGTCATGTGTCTCCAGAGTCCTATCTGGTAACACTTGATAAGCTATTTTTCCTCTCATTTCCAAAAGGTAAACCCAGTCTGTAGTGAATGCTCATTTTCCTTTAGCTATACGTGTTTGTTAGAGCCACAGCCTCAGAGCCAGGGGTTGTGGGGATAGGGTCTCTTCCTACAGGACAAGATATCCTCTGGTCTCCTGTCCACACACCTCCTTTCTCTATTTTTAATTTGCCTGCCATTCTCCTCACATCTGCTGTCTTTTCTCCTTATCCAGGGCCTGGGTAGGCATAAGCTTTCAGAAGCATCTGGGCACTTGATGTGTGCTTTTCCTGGTTAATGATATAGATGTCGGGTTTGTCCTAAAACATAATTTGTAGACAATACTATGTTGTCCGTAGGAGACTTATAACCAAACTTTTGAAAAACCCCACAGAAAGGCCTTGATTTTCCCTGCTAGGTCTCTGGTTATCATCTTGTCTGATTTGAAAAGTAAGCAGAATTGAGTTCTTAGAAAAACTGGGTGGGATAACTCTTAGCATTCTTGACCCCTACTACCTTTACCTCTGCCACCCATCTTAAGAATAAATAGCCACTGGGGCGCCTGGGTGGCTTAGTCAGTTAAGCGTCTGACTTTCGCTTAGGTCATGATCTCGCGGTTTGTGGGTTCGAGCCCTGCGTTGGGCTCTGTGCTGACTGCCAGCTCGGAGCCTGGAGCCTATTTCAGAGTCTGTATCTCCCTCTCTCTCTGACCCTCCCCTGCTCACGCTGTCTCTCTGTCTCCTAGAAATAAATAAAAAATATTAAAAAAAAAAAAAAAGAATAAATAGCCACTGTCACAAAAGCAGACACTCAGATCAATGGAACAGAATAGAGAACCTAGAAATGGACTCACAAATATATGGCCAACTAATCTTTGACAAAGCAGGAAAGAATATCCAAATGGTACTGAGAAAACTGGACAGGAACATGTAGAAGAATGAAACTAGACCACTCTCTTACACCGTACACAAAAATAAACTCAAAATGGATGAAAGACCTAAATATAAGACAGGAAGCCATCAAAATCCTAGAGGAGAAAGCAGGCAACAACCTCTTTGACCTCAACTGTGGCAACTTCTTACTTAAGAACAAACAGCCATGATGTGGTGGTTAATAGTAACTTCAGTGGCTATGATGAGGGTGAAGAACAATATCATACAATGATAAAGGTAGCCAAGCTTTGTAGTTAGAATATTGAGAGATTCAGATACCAGCTCTACTACTTCCCAGTTGTTTAACTTTGGCCAATTGATATGGTTACTTTTAAATTCTGCACATGAAAATGATCCTGATAGTGGTACATGAAAATGTATCTGATAGGCTAGTTTTGAGAATTTAGTAACATAATGTGTGAAGCACTTGCGCAGGGCCTGAGGCACAGAAAACACTAAATAAGCATTGGTTCTTTACTGTTGCTGCTAATGATAAGCAGTTCCCAGGTACCAGAGATTATAGTGCATTGAGTACACGTGTGTGTCTGTGTCAGCAGGAGCTTCCAAAATAGAACCACCTCTATTTATATTGCTCCTGTAAGCTTCTCGGTATTTTTTCAGAGAGGGCAGTGGCAGTTTATGGCCCCAGGGCACACATAGCTTTGCTCAAAAACTGTCCTTCATTGTCTTGTTAGTAGCAGGAGTGAGCAAGCTTTTTCTAAAGCTTCCAAGAAAGATCTTGGTAAACAAAAATGGTTCCTTTTTCTGTCAAACTGTTGGGTGGCCACTGACTATATCCACAAACAGGGATTCAGTCACTCCCATCCTCTACAAATTGTGGTCGTTGAGCAGTGAACAACAGTTTCTGGGTCACAGCCATCTACTCGGTAAGGTTGTCCATTCACTGGCAGATTCCCCCAGCCACCTTACTGTTCTGCTCAATTTGTTCCTGAGCCAGAGGACAGCAGCCAGTGTGCCCAGTAAACGATGGCATACATGGAGATGGCCTTTCCTTTTCTGGCTGATGACATGTAACTCTGCTCATACTTGAGGGAAACTATTGCTCTGTTCATGCCCTATGTGACTCCGGTAACTTAATAAGTGTATTCCTTCTGTTTGTCCCATACATAAGAGCCAGGGGAATTTCTTTTAACTGATTGTAAGCCATATTCCTTAAGCAAAATGAGGGACTTTTTCTTCTGATGGGCTAACTCATGAGGTTACAGAATCTGAGTTTTTACTTATTATCCCTTGTAGCCACCAACAGAAAAATAATTCAGCAAGAATAGAAATGCTGTAAAAATTGGATGAAGCTCCCATGTGGTCAATCTTTTGGCTAGAGGGTCTCTCATTCTTAGCACTATTGTCATTCTGTACTGGAAATTCTTTGTTGTGGGAGATACTGTGTTCATTGTAGGATACGTGACAGCATCCTTAGCCTCTGTCCACTAGACACCAGTAGCAGCACACTCCCTACCCAACAAAAATCTCTCAAGACCTTACCAAATGTCCAGGATTTGGGAGCTGGGGATAATGAAATAAACCTCAGTTGAGAACCACTGCTGTGATGTAATTAAAGACTTTATTCTACATAGGGCAGAATCTTCAGTGATTGCCTCCAGGTAATTAGGAGAGTTGTCAGAACTGCCAAGTTTGTACTCCTGAAAGGACTGTCTTCTGAAAGTGCCTTTTTTCTTTTTTCCTTTTCCCAGCATGTTGTTAATCTGGTCTTTAATGCCATGTCCTTAGCCAAAAGACATCAGGTAGTGGAAAGGACATGAAACTGTCATCAAAGACTGAATTTTTCCCAACATTGCCATTATTAGTCTTGATCAAACCCTGTAATTACTCTGAAACTTAGCTGACCCATTAGTCAGAAAGGTTATGGGAGTGAGAGAAGTGTGTATTTGAAAGCACCTTTAAAAATTAAAGAAAGCACTCAGCACCCAGATCTCAGCATCTAATACCATTTTCAGTAAAATGAACCAAGGCTCTTTGGAGAAATGTATGACTCTAGGACTGGGGCAGGCAGGATACAAGATGAACCTATCACATCCTTGGCCTTGGAACTAGAAAGTGAAGAAGTGCTCAAAAAATGATGATGATGATGATGATGATGATGATGATGATGATGGAGAATGTCAAAGGCACACAGGAATCAAATAACAGCTCCCAGTGGCAATAGCTGGAATAATTTGAGAATAAAATAAAGTAGTATTGGATTATAACCCAAGACCCAAAGTAGGAAAGAAATATCGTTTAGCCGGTTGATATAAATGATTAAACAAATAAATAAATGAAGAAAGGACTATTTTCCAATGCAAAAGAATTCCAAATAATTTATGCAAACACTTCACACTTGAGGCAGTGGAATATAACTCCTTTTTTTTAAAAAAATATTTTTATTTCTAGGAGAGAGAGAGAGAGAGACAGTGTGAGCAGGGGAGAGTCAGAGAGAGAGGGAGTCACAGACTGAAACAGGCTCCAGGCTCTGAGCTGGCAGTCAGCACAGAGCCCGACGCGGGGCTCGAACCCACGAACCGCGAGATCATGACCTAAGCGAAAGTCGGACGACCAACCGACTAAGCCACCCAGGCGCCCCAATATAACTCCTGACTCCTTAATTGTAGGATAGTGCACCTAGTGACTTCCTTGCAAAGAATATAGTTTGGAAGCTTCTGCACAGCCAAGGAAACAACCCAGAAAATTAATAGGCAACCAACGGAATGGGAAAAGATAGTTGCAAATGACATATCAGATAAAGGGTTGATATCCAGAATCTACAAGGAACTCACCAAGCTACACGCCCGAAAACAAACAACCCAGTGAAGAAATGGGCAGAAGATATGAACAGACACTTCTCCAAAGAGGACATCCAGATGGCCAACAGACACATGAAATGATGCTCAGCATCGCTACTCATCAGGGAAATACAAATCAAAACCACACTGAGATACCACCTCACGCCAGTCAGAGTGGCTAAAATGAGCCAATCAGAGAACTCTAGATGCTGGCGAGGATGTGGAGAAACGGGCACCCTCCTGCACTGTTGGTGGGAATGTAAACTGGTACAGCCCCTCTGGAAAACAGTGTGGAGGTTCCCCAAACTAACAATAGAACTCCCCTATGATCCAGCAATAGCACTGCTAGGAATTTACCCAAGGGATACAGAAATGTTGATGCATGGGAGCACATGTACCCCAATGTTCATAGCAGCACTCTCCACAATAGCTAAAACCTGGAAAGAACCTAAGTGTCCATCAACAGATGAATGGATCAAGAAGATGTGGTTTATCTATACCATGGAATACTACATGGCAATGAGAAACAATGAAATCTGGCCATGTGTAGCAACATGGATGGACCTTGAGGTGTTATGCTGAGCGAAATAAGTCAGGCAGAGAAGGACAAATATCATATGTTTGCACGTATAGGAGGATTAGGAGGAACTTAACTGAGGAACAAGGGGGAGAAGAAGGGTGGAAATGGTGGGGGAAAGGGAGAGGCAAACCATGAGAGACTCTTGAATGCTGACAAAAACTGAGGACTGGTGGATGTGGGGGGGAGGAGGGGTGGGCATGGAGGAGGACACTTGTGGGGATGAGCACTGGGTGTTATGTGGAAACTAATTTGACAATAAACTATTTGGAAAAAAAAAAAAAAAGAATATAGTTTGGAAAGAGGGGGAAAAGAGTAACTTCACAGTGAAGAAACCTGACAAGCATGGCCTCAGCCAGGTAATCAAGGTCAACTTAAATAGTAAGTTAATATGGATAGGATTTACCCTGAATGCGATGTATTGAGAAAAGTACCTAACCTCTATGGTCTTCCTCCTAAAAACCCATAATACCCGTCTCACCATGAAAAAAAAAAAAAGACATAACGACGACGACAAAAATCAGATAGACATTCTACAAAATCCCTGACCAGTATTCTTCAAAGCTGTCAGGTCATCAAAAACAAGGAAAGTCTGAGAAGCTGTCACAGCCAAGAGGAGCCTAAGTAGACATGACCACTAAATGTAATACGGTATCCTGGATGGAATCCTGGAACAGAAAAAGGGAAGTTAGGTTCAAACTAAGAAAATATGAACAAAGTGTGGACTTTAGTTAATAATGTATCAATTTCATTAATTGTGATAAATATAATACTCTAAGATGTTAATAACAGCAGAAATAATTGTAAGATATATAGGAGTGCTCTGCACTGTCTTTTCAGTTTTTTTTATAAATATAAAATTATTCTAAAGTTAGCAGTTTATTTTAAAAAGCCACAGCTGGGGTGCCTGGCTGAGCATATATTGATTTCAGCTCAGGTTTGATCCCAGGATCATGGGACTGAGCCCTGCATCTGGCTCCATGCTGAGTGTGGAGCCTGTTTAAGATTATCACTCTCTCTCCCCTTCTGCCTGCCTCTCTCTCTCTCTCTAAGGTATAAATATTTAGCCACAGCTAAATTAAGACATTCTTGTAAATAACGGTCATTTTATCCAGAAGTTACATCATCAACATCTAGTATATCTTCCTTATTAAAAAAAATTTTTTTTAATCTTTATTTTTGAGAAAAAGAGACAGAATGTGAATCGGGGAGAAACAGAGAGAAAGGGAGACAGGAATCTGAAGCAGGCTTCAGGCTCTGAGCTGTCAGCATAGAGCCCGATGCGAGTCGAAACCATGAACTGTGATGTCATGACATGAGCCTAAGTTGGACGCTTAACTGACTGAGCTACCCAGTCGCCCCTTTCTTATTCTTAAAGATTATTTATAGAGTCTATCTGCAATTTTGTTCTCATGATGATGTTTAACATCCTTTATCAATTATACTTCATCTCTCCTCCTGCTAGCTTAGAGCAGTTTTAGGTTTCCAACTAAAGAAGAAAGAGTATCACATTCATTTATTCACCTTGACAGACAGGTTTACTTCCTCTTGTGAGGAAATCGACTGTTGGATTTCCTTTGGTTCCTCCACCTGGTCAGAAGAGCTTCCTTTACAGCTTATATGTGTTTTCTTCTAACCAAGGTCTGGAAGGTTCCCTATTTGGTTTCTATTTTCTTTGGGAAGAGTAGAAAACGAGTGAGGGGGTACTATGGCAAACACCTCTTTTGTGCAGGCAATACAACTAGTATGTACTGAATAGGAATGGAAGAGGGGGAGATCCTTCAGAATGGTAAAACCTTGCAGGAACAGTACAGTAGAGGATTAAAAAGTTTCATGTAAGTAACTAGAACTGTCTCCTCTGTGACACTCAGCTTTCTAGCTTTAGCAATGATACTTAACCGTCTTTATTTCCATAAACATTATTCTTTATTCATTTCATGCATCTAGCACTGTGTATAATTATATATTTAAACATGGTACATTATAGAAACTGAATTTGAATTCAGAATTACTGTATTATATAGACAGCAATGTTCTGTGATCTTAAATGGTAATAATCTCTTAGTGATAATAAATGACCCAAACAAGTTTCCCTAATATGACCAGTGACTATGGAATCGATCCAGTAGTGCTTTCCAGTCTGGGGACCTCAATGAGCTGAGCGTTTGGCCAAGTCAGGTTTACTGATGACACCAAACTGGGTGTCTTACATAAAAACAATAGCATAACCGACATGTTGCTAATGGACTCTCCAAAACCTTCTCTCGTTTAGGCTTCTTTGTCATCCTTCCCACCCATGAAGTAGGGAAGGTAACATATGGCCATGAGGACCAATGAGGGCAAGGACATACAGTTGAAACACAGGTGTAAAGCCTGAGCCACCTGATTCTGGGTAGAGTGTTTCCCCTTCTGGCCCACATTTCAGCCTTGGCATGGTTTCATGATTATAATTATTACTTTTATTTTTAAAAATGCTCTTTCTGGACCAAATCATGTTTGCTTGCTATTTTGATCCAAGGTCACATTGTCGCTGTATGCAGCCACGGCTGATAATTTTAGGAATAGTGGATTGAAGTTAACCTAGAGGAGTGCTAACCAATAGACCTTCCTCAATGATGGAATGTTCTATATCTGTGCTACCCAGTGTGGTGGCCACTAGCCACAGGAGGCTGTTGAGCACTTGAAATGTAGCCAGGATGTTACAGGAACTGACTTTAAACTTTATTTAATTTTAGTTAATTTAGCTTTAAATAGCTACACATGGCTAATGACCACCATGTTAGACAGCATGGGTCTAGACAGTGTAGGGATCCTCCATTATGGTGCAGGTTCCTCTTGTATGTTAGCTCTCAGCATAACCTGGGCACACTTAGCCATTCTTTTAGAGAAGAATTATCTTTGAGAACCTTTTTTTCTTAAGATATTTGGAATATATAAATAGGCAGCACAAAGTTCCTTCTGATTTATGACCCACCTAGGCGTGCCTGGGTGGCTCGGTTAGTTGAGCATCTGACTCTTGATTTCAGCTCAGGTCATGATCCCACAAGGATTGAGCCCCGTGATGGGCTCCGTGCTGAGTGGAGAGCCTGCTTAAGATTCTGTCTCTGTCCCTCTGCCCCTTTCCACCACCTCTCTCTCTAAAATAGAAAATATATATATAATTATGACCCACTTAAATTTAAAGCTATTGGATTTTAGATCAATACTAAAAAGTAAAATGCACTGAGCTTAGTTCGCTATACTCTTTTTCGTAGAAATGAGAAGAGAGTGATCCATGTGTCTTTGACTCTACCTTTAAGAGACAGAACCTTTAGAAAATTATTATTGGCAAGAGGTTTATTTCTTTAATTCTAAAAACAAAGAACTATTTTCTTTTACAATACAAATCTGTTATTTGAAGCCTGCAAAGTTCAATGACACTTTAAATTAGGATCGAGTGATTTGTACAGAGCCAGACAAGAAATCCAGTCACGTGGTGTTTCCATTAGACTCAGAATGGAATTCTGAGATTATAGTCAGGGAAAAAGGGAACTATGCTTTATAAATGCATAATGCATTACAGATAAACAATATAATATTAAAACGACATCTGTTTTCATTACTGTTGTTAAATTGAACAACTGAATTTAGAAGCTGTATGAAGAAATTAGAAGGAGTGACAGTTTTCAATTATCTTATCAGTTCCTTGACTGGAAAATCTCAAAGTAACAGATATTACTAGCAGTAATATAAAAATTCAGAAAAGAAGTAGGGGTACTATCTCATCAGAAACAGTTTTTTTCCTCTAATACAGCTTTTGACTTTTTAAACAAATACTTTTTAATTAAGTTTGAGAGACAACTATCTTCCACCGATTTGATGTTAGAAAAACAGTTTTTATGCTGGGAGACAGGAAATAGTGAAATTGATCTAAAATGTTATTTACTATAAATTTGAACAAACTAAATTACCAAATGGTGGCACTTTAACACTGAACAGCCTTTTGATCTAGTTACATAGATTCTCTTTTGATGTGACTCTTTTACTGTTCTCAAATACTATTAAACATGAACATGTTTTCAGTCCCCATAAGCCCTCTCCGTGCTCCCTGCCAGCCCATATCCCTTGCCTGTAGGAACATCTAACACCAAAGACTAGTTTGGTCTAATTTTTCATATTATGTAAGTAGAATTAGGCTGTATGTGTGTTCTTATGTCTGGATTCTTCAACATTGTGTTTCTGTAATTCATCCATAATGTTGAACATAGCAGTAATGTATTGATTTTCATTACTGTACAATATACCATTATGGCTATACCACAATTCATGTAATGATTCTAAATTTATGTAATCATTGATAGATATTTGGGTAAATTTAAATTGGGGACTATTAACAAATAATGCTTCATGAACTTCATGTGTGTGTATTTTGTGTACCTGATTTCATATTCCTCTCAGATCTGTACCTGAAAGTAGAGTTGCTGCATTATAGGGTAAATGTGTAAATGTTTAGCTTTAGTAGATACTACCAAACAATTTTTCCACCTCCACAGTGTAGGAGAGTTCTAGATACTTTATATTTTCAGTATCTTACCCAATATTTCCATTTGTCAGGTTTTTTTTTGAGGGAGGGAGCAGGCAGAAGGGCCACTTAACATCTATAATAATAGACAATTTAGCTTTTGGAAAAAGCTAGTAGGGAGTAGCTAGCCTAACAGATTTAGGGCACAGACACCACCACCACCACCACCACCACCACCACCACCACCACCACCACCCCCCGCCACATACACACACAGAGTGATCATCAAATGTTCCCACTACCAACTTTCCATAGATCCATGCAAGAGAACACCTTGAAGATGGTAACCTTTGACCTAGTTCACTTTGGGCAATATGATTGCAGTTTGTTCCTGCAGGGAAGCAGTTGGATAAGAGAGAATGATACACTTCAGGCTATGAGCCTGAAAGGCTTTTGATGGGATAAGAAATCCTTGAGGAGTTAATAATACTGGAATTTACCAAGTGCTCTTACCAATACTGGAATTTGGTAAATTTTTATAATAATTTGGCATGACTGACTCTCAGTTCACCCAGTTGAATTCAACAAACAATTTTTTTTTGGTGAGTGCTTCATTCCACCCTTTATTATAGAATGCAAAAGGAATGAAAGATGATGACTTATAAAGATACAAAAAGATGCTCTACTTTGAGTCAGGGAAATGCAAGGTATAATGAATGGATGCCCGTCTTCATCTAGTGGATTGGCAAAAATTATATCTGCTAGTATGCTCTAGTGAGTGTTGTGCAAGGGGGTACACATACTGTGCTGCTAAAGTGTTGTAACCAGTCTGGAAGGAAACTCCATGTAGCTACTAAAATTAGAAGTGTACATGGCCACCTGGCTGTCTCAGTCCGAAGAGCATCCAACTCTGGATCTCGGAGTTGTGAGTTTGAGCCCCATGCTGGGTGCAGAGATTACTTAAATTAATAAAACCTTTAAAAAATTAGTTTTGTACATTGTACATCTGCAGTGACCCAATAGTCTCATTTGTAGGAATAAGCCCTGGAGAAATACTTACCTGTGCACAGGAAATCATACACTATGATATTTACCCTAATATTTCTAATAATGAAAAAAAAAACCCCTCTTTAGTTAGTAAAGGACTGGCATAGCTATCTGTGGTATGTTCATACATAGATTACCGTGCCCCTGTTGAAAAGAATGAAGCATTTCTAGATTGTAAGCTCTGTGAGGTCAGGAGCTTGGCTTTTGTTCATTCCCGTGTTTCCAGCAACTAGAACGATGCTTGGCAGGCATGTAGTACATGCTCAGTAAATATTAGTTGAGTGCATCTATAAGTACATGGCCAGCCTCCTCTGGTGTTGAGTGAACAAAGCAAACTACAGAAAATCTGTGTTATAAAGTACATATGCATGTATGTAAGTCATAAAAACTTACTGGAAAAATATACACCAACATATGAAATACATATGTGTGTTTGCACCTCTATAAAAACTTACCTGGAAAGATACACACCAAAATGACAACAGTGTTACCCCTCAAGGACAAAAAGGGGAAGGGACAGAATTTGGGAATAGTATTCAGAGAAGACTTCAAACTTTTCTGCAGTATCTCAAGTTTGGAAGAGCATAATGTTTTCTTATATTAGGCAATTACACGACAATTTTAAAATGACATTTTACTATGGAAAGATAATTTCCTTGTTGTCTGGCAGGTTGAAGTATACTTGGTGAAGACCCCTGACTCATCTGTCCAGAGCCCCGCACCCTACACACAGGCATGCAGTGTGTCCAGGCTTGCTGGATTTCGTTTCCCAAAGGGAATTCCTCTAATACATGGAATAATTTGGAAAAATAGCTACAGTGATTCTGCATATTTCTTTTTGCAGCATACTTGTGTTTTCATCTTCGTTCTGATTTACATTTGGAAAACATTAAAAAGTATTTATTTGTACTAACTGCATTCACATCTCTACAAAAAGGCTTTCAAAGACCTTAGTAAATTTAGGAGATAAAACAATGAGGCTAATAGAAGTAGACAGTAAGGAATGTGGAAGGAAAGACCCAGGAAACCAGGATTTTCACTCCATCTTTCCATTTCCTCATTGTCTGTGACAAGCAGGACAGCCTCTCTAGGCCTTGCCGCTCCACCTTTGCAGTGAACAGACGGGTTCTCTGGTCCCCGAGCTTCTGCCAGTGCTCTGTGAGAAAGTATACATAATGGAGCAGTGTGCCGTCGTCCAGCTCTGGGTTTTGCCCTGGGAGCACCTCCCCCTCGGTAGAATTTTGCGTTTTTTTTTTTAATTCGTTTTGAAGGTAAGTGCCATTTGGATAAGGGGATCCTTGCATTTTGGACCCATGCAGGGTGATTCTGTGATGCAGTGTAGCTCATAGCATTTCACAGTCAATTAACTGTGCTGAACCCAGGTTAGTTAACAGAGTGCTTACTATGTGCCAAGCATGGTACTAAGTGCTCCTGGTACTTACCGTATTGTCTTTAATCCAAATGATAACATTATGGTATCGCTTTTGTTATTATCGTTTCATAGCCAGCAGACAACCAAGTACATGACTGAGACTTGAATCAAGACTGTCCTATTTGTATCTGGGCCACCCGGGACCACATCCTTTAATGTGTGTGCGTGCGTGCGTGCGTGTGTGTGTGTGTGTGTGTGTGTGTGTGTGTATGGTATGTGTATGTGTATCTGCTCCCTACAAAACTGCTCTGTCCTTGGAAAATTTTTCAGTAGGAATGGAATAGCAGCTCTCCTTAAATCAATAGCAACAACTATTACTTAATGAAGTTATCTACAAATCATGAATTCGTCTCTCCCTTCCCTCATACTCTGTTCCATAATGATTTAATTTGCTCGCATGAGACTGCCTCAGTGTCAGATTCTGTCTCCCTCTCTCTCTGCCCTTTCCCCTGCTCACACTCTGTTCTCTCTCTCAAAATAAAGATACAAAAATAATTGTTTTTTAATTTGCTGGCATGAGACATTAAATTAAACTCTTCTTGAAGTTTTAAGTGGAGTTATTATCAGGAAGGAAGAACATTTGTCATAGTTTTCAGATAAAATGCACTGTACCTGGTCATCTATTAGGTAGTGTGATTTCCTTTCATTCATATTTTTCTTCATTGAGTACACGTAGTTCATGTAGTGTTTATCACTAACATTTGCCAAACACTGTGAGTAAAATATTTGTCTCATTTAAATTGAATTTTGAATGTTTTCTTCTTGGTTATTGAGTAGTTCCAGGCTCTCAGGACTTCTGGATTTATGTTGACAGCTCCTTTCCCTTCAAAAAGAAATAGTCTGATTGCTTATATCATATGCATTCTTAACAGATTTTTTTTCTCTGTCAAAAGAAAGTCAGAATATAATTTGTCTTTTTTTTTTTTTAAGTTTATTTTGAGAGAGAGAGAGAGAGAGAGAACATGCACATGTGAGTGGGGGAAGAGGAGAGACAGAGAGTACAAGCAGGGAGGAACAGAGAAAGAATTCCAAGTTGGCTCCACACTGTCAGCACAGAGCCGGAAGCGGGGCTCAGCCTCACAAATTGTGAGATCATGACCTGAGCTGAGATCAAGAGTCAGTACTAAACAGACTGAGCCACCCAGAGGCCCCATAGTTTTCCATCAGTAAATTGATTATTACAAGGTTGCTTTATTCAGGTCTTCTGGGAACTTGCAGTATCTCTACCTTACTAACTAGACCTGTTTTCTGCTTACAGCAGATTTGTTGCATCTTGTTCTCTGAAGAATTAAAGATGTACGCTAGAAATACACCACCATTTATACAGCTTCTAAGATCTTTAGCCTTGAGATTCCATTAACTAAAATTTATGATAAATAGGCCTTATTTAGAATGAGCAGAAATAAAAATTTACCTTTGAATACAGAACAAATGGTTTATTTTATTAAACCACATAATACTATATACTTACTAAGATTTCAAATGAGTATGTTTGACTTCCTTAAGAGAAGTGTTAATGGTATGCCTTTACTGAATGTGTTCTGTGTTTCTAGAATCTGGTTACTCTAGTGGCAATCACTATAGTGGCACAAAGAAAAGTCTTTTGGAGCTTACAGGGAAGGTAAAAATCTATGCACTGAGTGAACTATACAGAATATATGAACAAGAGTTGGAGTGTGTGAACAGGAACATGGTAGTTGGCATATTCAAGGGAGAGGAAGAAAACAAACTAGAAAACATGGGAATTGAGCTAACTCCCAAAAGCTTTGTGGAATTGAGAAAAGCAGAGAAGAAATTGGTTTGAGGTCATAGCTTAAGGTTAAAAGTGGGATGGGCTGAAGAGCAAACATTCTGAGCAGCAGCAGTGCCATGGGGACAGCCCCGTCCTGTGGTGTAGGCAGTAGAACAACCTTGGCCTCTTACTCAGGGTTCACGTGGGCTCTGAGCCCCTGATCTCCCTGCAGTTCCTGCTCTGTTACCGTTTCGTCTACTATTCTCTCTGCTGGGTGCTGTTCCTTCCATTCACCACATGCTGAAGGTCCCTCAGTAACCAAGGCCCAGTCCAAATCTCACCTTCTCTGGAATGCTCACCATGCACCACCACCCCCCGCTTTGTTTGCAAAACCTTAAGAATACATATGTTGTACATGTGCAAAGGCTGAATCCTTAACATCATTTTTAAGATTTTTTATGTTAACCCAGCAAAATTATTTACTGATTTTCGGTTTTAAAAGTATCATCTTTAAGTGTTTAAAAAATACGTATGATTGTCACCTTAAAAGATTAAATGTTTGTTAGCTCAGAACAGTAGCCAAAATAGAGAAGCTGGTTATATTAGTGAAATCCGGAAGAGACAGAGTGAAAGAAGTAAAAGGAATCAGGCTAGGAAAGAAAATAGAGAAGGTGAACAGTCCTGCCAACGGCAGAGTATCCTCTGGAAGCCAGCGAGACCCAACGTGCCTCACCTGCGAACCTTCCTGCCCCAGTTCCCACTGTCTTCTCCCTGTGAGCCTGTCCACTCCTTACAGAGACTTGGCGTTAGGTACCGAGTTCTGCCAGCGATGTCCCCAGGCTTCCTCTCCTCTGTCTCATGACAGATTCTTGTAGGATGGAGCTAGGTTCCCAAAACAAATGGATTCTTTATGTTCATTTGGGAGCTGAATCCAGTGCAGAGTGTATATACTAGAATGCTGTCTGCCCATCTGTTAGGCTGCATACTCCAGGAGAAAAACCAGGTTAGAAGAAACACAATGAAAGTTCTATTTGAGCATGTGAGTCCTCATGGGAAGCAGGGCTTTTAAAGACATTTATCCTAAATGCACCCCACTGTCTACCTTCCGACTCCTTTGATCCTGTTATTGTTTCTGATCTCCATGTGCCTCAAAGCTAGAGAAGTCCGTGGTAACTTTTTAAAAGCAATAAACCCTAGCACCTCTCTGAGCCTGCTTTACCCCAAGGTATCCCATATTCTCATTTTCTCCAGCGTCTTTCTTCTGGAGGACGCTAAAGGTTTCAAGTCAGAATCATCAGTGGGCTTGCTTCCAGTGGTGAAAACACAACCTTCCAAGATGGTTTTGTGCCTCACAAGTAACATTTAAAAACTATTTGAGATGAAACTTATGGTACATCTCTTTGAAGCAACCCCCTAAAACTTGTCCTAGGTTGTACTTGGAGGCATCTTTACTTTGCTGTACCAAGGAAAATATCCGGTTCCTTGTACAGCTAATTTGTAAGGCCACGTTTAGGCAATAGTGCCTTTATTCATCCTTGGCCACAAGCTCTTTAGGTCCCTTTGATGATGTCATCGTTTCATCATGTGCGTTTCTTGGATCTTTTTATTTCCTCTGACATTAACAAGGAAAATACTACCAGCCATTAGTTTTCAGCCCTGGGCTTGCAGTGTCTGCTGTGACCCGTGTGTTGCTTTATTAATAAGCAAACCAAACGAGCCTGAAAACATTTTATTCAGAGACTAAAAATAAAATCAGCCAGAATCATTAAGACAATGGCAAAGGCATATTTAGATTTGTTTCAACAAGATTTAACAAGTTTTAACAAGTTTACCAAGAGTGAGGAGAACACTCTTCTGCCTTGGTCCAGTAGACTGTTAGA
This sequence comes from Proteles cristata cristata, assembly GCA_017311185.1. Taxonomy (NCBI): domain Eukaryota; kingdom Metazoa; phylum Chordata; class Mammalia; order Carnivora; family Hyaenidae; genus Proteles; species Proteles cristata. The sequence goes on along the minus strand of JAESUZ010005128.1, from coordinate 499,902 downwards.
GGACCCAGGCCAGAGAATTGAGGGGCAAGTACATCATGCCTGGGGAATCTACTGTGATGAGAAAATACATAAAGGTATTTATATGATCTTTCAGAAGGCAGTTCTACCACTGTGGATTCACTGAATATTCATTCTGCTTGAGAGACTATACCCTTTAAACAGTCTCTCAAATTAATGAATGAATTATTCTTGCTATTTTCTTTCAGTTATTTATTTTAATGTTTGTTTATTTTTAAGAGAGACAGACCATGAGTCAGGGAGGGTCGGAGAAAGAGGAAGACACAGAATCTGAAACAGGCTCCAGGCTCTGAGCTAGCTGTCAGCACAGAGCCCAACGTGGGGCTCGAACCCACGAACCGCAAGATCATGACCTGAGCCAAAGTCAGACGCTTAACTGACTGAGCCACCCAGGCGCCTTTGGTTTGGGCTTTTTCTTTTTATTAAACTATTCTTTTTTTTTTTTTTTACAAATAGTTTATTGTCAAATTGGTTTCCATATAACACCCAGTGCTCATCCCCAAAAGTGCCCTCCTCCATGCCCATCACCCTTCCTCTCCCCTGACCCCCATCAGTCCTCAGTTTGTTCTCAGCGTTCAAGAGTCTCTCATGGTTTGCCTCTCTCCCTTTCCCCCCAACTTGCCCCCTTCTTCTCCCCCATGGTCCTCAGTAGGTCCTCCTAATCCTCCTATACATGCAGACATATGATATTTGTCCTTCTCTGCCTGACTTCTTTCGCTCAGCATAACACCCTCAAGGTCCATCCTTGTTGCTACACATGGCCAGATTTCATTATTTCTCATTGCCATGTAGTATTCAATCATATAGATAAACCACATCTTCTTGATCCATTCGTCCGTTGATGGACACTTAGGCTCTTTCCATGTTTTAGCTTTGGTTTTCTTTATTAATGGTTGTTTTTTTGTTTTTGTTCTTGTTTTTTGTTTTTTGAGAGAGAGAGAGTGAGCAAGCATGAGCAAGGGAGGGGCAGAGAGAGGGGGACAGAGCATCCCAAGTGGGCTCTGCACTGACAACAGTGAACCTGATACAGGGCAGGGCTCAAACTCATGAACTATGAAATTATGACCTGAGCCAAAGTTGAATGCTCAACTGACTGGACCACCCAGGCACTGCCCCAACCCCCACTTTTTTAAAACAGAGAACATGGTCTTGTGACAAGCCACATAGCAAAAGGAGGACAGTACTGGGGCGCCTGGGTGGCTTAGTCGGTTAAGCGTCCGACTTTCGCTTGGGTCATGATCTCGCGGTTTGTGGGTTCGAGCCCCGCGTCGGGCTCTGTGCTGACTGCCAGCTCAGAGCCTGGAGCCTGTTTCAGTCTGCGACTCCCTCTCTCTCTGACCCTCCCCTGCTCACGCTGTCTCTCTCTCCTACAAATAAAAAAAAAAAAAAAAAAAAAAAAGGAGGACAGTACTTTACAGGAAGGGAAATAATATTTATCCCTTAATGTAATACACTTTTTTTGTTTGTTTTTCCTATCCCAATATAAGCCCTCTGTTTCTAGATAATTGCATAGATAGCTTCAGCTTAGTAACTACAAAGTACTCCTATAGAAATTCTGAGGAAAAGCCCATTATTCAGCAATTACACAGCAAAATCAGTATACCACTTCAGGAACTTGACCTTTGCTTCTTCTGAGTGTGTTCTTTTTTCTTTCACAGACACTGATCACCAGATAATTTAGATCTAAAACAGGACATGTAAGCAACTTATGTGTTATAACACTTATATTATGTAACTGATAAGGTTACATAAGGTTTAGTCTGGAGCACTGTATTTATCCCATTCCCAAATTTGTCACTAACTAGTTTTGAGCAAAATTTGTAGTCTGTACTCTTTAGAATTTACTCATTAAAATCTACTATTTCATCTTTACCAGGACAAGGCTGAAGTAGGTGATTTCTAAGGCCCCTTCCACTTCTAGATGCTATGATTAGAATTAGAATGCATGTCAGTAGATACTTTTTTGCCTCTATAGAAATCTAACTTGATTTGCTCCAGTCTCAAACTCTTGCTTCCTCAGTTTCCAATCAATCCCGAAGCCCTTGCGTTGTGATAGTATGTAATAGTGCACCACATACAAAAGAGAGAGGGAGAGGGAAAAAGAGAGAGAGAGAGAAGGGGGATTTCTGGTGTCCTTAAAGTAATACAGTGCTCAAATGCCATGTCACTGGAGAGGACTGTTGCACAAGTTCTGGCTGCATTCAAATCCTGGCTCTGCCACATTCTGGCTTCGTGACTCTGGGCAGGTTCCTTAGCCTCTCTGTTTCTTAGTTTTCTCAACTGCAATGTAGGAATAATATAGGTCCTATCTCACAGGGTTGGTATTGTCTTAAGTACATTAGTAGTTGTAATGGTCTTAGAATTGTGTTTGGCAAAAATAAGCACTCAAAGTATGTCAGTTATTATTACAGACAAGATAATTATCTATAAATACATGTACAAAATTTGGTATTAAAACCATTAGAATGTTTTGAAATAAATGATAATGCCATAGGAAGTTGCTCAAATATGATGGTGAACCAAAAACACAGGTAAAAAACTCTATATGGTATGCATAAAAATTGCCATACAGTTACATATGAATAGACAATATCTGGGCAGAAATCATACCCGAATATTAGCATGTTTGGTGGCTGGTCTGAAAAGAGAGCCCCTATTGAACTGTGCGGCCCAGAATTTACACCCTTGTTTTCTCCTTAAAAGTGAGCCAGCCCAGGGGCACCTGGGTGGCTTAGTCGGTTAAGCGTCCGACTTTCGCTTAGGTCATGATCTCGCGGTTCGTGGGTTCGGCCCCGCGTCGGGCTCTGTGCTGACTGCCAGCTCAGAGCCTGGAGCCTGTTTCAGTCTGTGTCTCCCTCTCTCTCTGACCCTCCCCTGCTCACGCTGTCTCTCTCTCCTAGAAATAAATAAAACATAAATTAAAAAAAAAAAAAAAAGTGAGCCAGCCCATATAATCAGTAAAATGCAGCACAAATTCACCCTGAGACTCTAAGGCTGTGTCATAAGAGTCTCTGCAGCTTCTGCCTTAGTGTCTTGAGCACTTGCTGGGGGGGAATCCGGCCATCCTGAGACTGGCATGCTGCAGTAAAGCCCAAGCTGGCCCTGGAGAAGGATGTTTCAGCAGCGCCCACTCTTCTCGACATTCCAGCCAGGTGCCAGGCAGTGAGTGAAGGAACCCTTAGGTGATTCCAGACCCAGTGACATTTGCCTGGCACACCCCAAGTGAGAATCATTCAGCGAAATGCTGAATTCTGTCAACCGTCAAAACCACAAGATAGGATAATATAGCGCTGTTTTAAGCCACTGTGTTTGAGGCAGTTTTTTACACAGCAGTAGAAAACCCAATATAATGGATTTTCTATAGGAAGAATGTATCATTTCATAAAAGCAATCATTTAATCTCATTAATCTCCTTACATCATAAATTTCTTTAAACATTTTTTATTTTCAACATCAGTGTAGTTTCAACATTAAGAATATTATGTTTTATATATTTTTTTTAAGTTGTAGATTTGGTAATTTTCAACCTACAAATTAAATTAACAGGAGCCATACTTTAGCCACCCTAAGTAAATGTAAGTTTATTGGACTTTATATGTGTAAAAAAGTATAGGGTGGTCCAGGAATTATCTACCACCTATTACGAGAGTCTCCTTTTTTCTAAGACATGTGTATAACATTTCTCTTGACAGTGACAAATGGCATATTGGAATGCTTTTTTTATTGGGCTCTTCTTGTGTTAGAAATCTAAATCTATGGTGCTTAACCTCTCAGGAGTCACATGATCCTGGCCCCCAGAAACCTGATGTAAACTAGAGCACCTGCTCCGCTCCCCTAAATGCACACAAATATACTGACAGGCACAGTGTTGCCAACAGTGTTTGGATTTTATTCACCCGCTGAAGAGCATGTGTGTACTATGGGTTAAGAATTCTGCTCTAGGGATTTTTACTCTTCAAGCAGTATTACAGAGCATCCCACTTTCGATCCTGTGTCATTGTGTTTGTTATATTAAATGAATATTAATACTTTTCTATTTTATCAAGTCTATAATTTCAAGTTTTCTATTATAAAAGCAAAAACCTCTGCCAAAATATGTGAATTAAAATCTAATTTAAAACTTTACTATTTTTACACTGTTCTTTTTTTTTTTTTTTTTAATCAACTTGGAGTAACTGCCCAGGTAGCATTTTGCAAAAACATATAGAGGGTATAACTGATGCACTGGATATTAGGGTGGAGACACGTGGTGGAAAACAGATTGATGCCTCATTAAAAGAACTGCTTCCCTAAGTTCCATGTGTCCTAGGTGCAAATGGGGCACAGACTTACTAGCTCTTAGGGCTCTCCTGTTTGTATAATACACTGCGAGACCAGATATTGGATAAGTCATCTTTTGTGACTGTTACTTTTTGTGATTTCCTTCTAGTCACAGTTCTGCATACCTTTGGCTCTATTAGTAAGAAAAGATATTTCTGAAGACTTTGAGGGTGTTTCAACTAAAGTTATTAAGGAAACAGTGCACCCTTGTGTTAAAATATAGTCTTTACAATGCGTGTTTGTTGAAGACCAACCTATTTTTTGAAGAAACCTCAAATGTTTTTTGATTTGAGTAGGGGATAAACATCCTAAAAGATTTATACTTTTTCTGTTGTAATCACTATGTATTTCAGCAACTGGTCATTATTGGTCTCTGTTTCCTAAGTAGCTCACATTTGAAGTATGTGAAAAGTCAAAAGTGCTATGTAGAATGTGCCATAAATACTTGATAATTTTAGTTTCACTTAAACTGTGCGAAAGATTTATGTTATCGTAAGCTATGCATAGATTTACATTCTGTAAATATATATACAATAGAAACCTTGGAGTTATTCTTTGGAGGTCAACAAAAACAATTTAGACTAAGCCTGTTTGCTTGTATTTCAGATGTTTCTAGAAGCATTTACAAATGTTTTCTTAATATACCTTGAATTGCACAGAGATGATAATTGGAATTATGACACTATTCCAAAGCATCTTGTTCTGGTTTTCCATTGCTCTGTTAAGAAACCACCACAAAACTTAGCAGCTTAAAGCCACAGTTTGTCATTGTTACTGATACTCTGGCCTGAGATGCTTGGCACTCGGGATCTCCCACATGGTTGTGGTCAGAGGTCAGCAGGGATGCAGTCATCTGAAGGCTTGACTGGACTGGATGTGTGAGGGGGCTCACTTACTGTTCTGGCAGTTAGAGCATCCGCACTTAAGTTCTTCATTGGACTTGCTTCTCACAGCACGGTGGTCTGAGTTTGGTTGCACTCTTTACATGGCCCTGGCTTCCAAGAGACAGAAAGATGAAGTTTCCAGGTCAGCTAAGGGCTACACCTGGAGCCAACACAGTGTTCCTTGTCCCCCATTCTATTGGTCAAAGTAATAAAAGGGCCTGTCCACATTCAAAGGAATGGAACAGTCGACTCCAATTCTAGACACACATGAGGTGGGAGAGACTGTCGCAGCCCCCTTGGAGACTCAGTCCACTACATATGTTTTCCTGTGATGTGATATGTATAATAAAGTGAACAGGCAAGAGAACATGAAAATGTCCCTTCTTTTATAATGAGCTTTAGTAAAAGTTAACTGTGCTTTTAGACTTCCTCAAAGATCATACAACCAGTATAGCAGGTGACAAACATGGAATTCAAATTTAGGCCAATCTAACTCCAAAGCATGAGCTTTTCTGCTTTACCTACAAAATTACTACTCTCATGATAGGTAAATGAAAAGGAGTGTAAAATTAATACCGTGGAAAAAAATCCCATCAGATATTCACCCTTGAATATATCTTTCCATGATAAGAAATGAAAATCATTTTTAAAAACCTAAAATCTTGTTTGTTTAGATTCATTTTAACATAAGACACAGGTTTGTGAATTTTCATAAGGTAACATTAAACATGTGTACTCTGATTTTATACTTTTAGCCAAAATAGGATCAAGTTCTAGGAGAAAAAGGATTTTATTTGTTTTTTTTTTTATGTTTATTTATTACTGAGACAGAGAGAAACAGAGCATGAGTAGGCGAGGGACAGAGAGAGACAGACAGACAAACAGAATCCGAAGCAGGCTCCAGGCTCTGAGCTGTCAGCACAGAGCCCGACGTGGAGCTCAAACCCACAAACCATTAGATCATGACCTGAGCCAAAGTCAGATGCTTAACCAACTGAGCCACCCAGGCTCCCCAAGGATTTTAAAAAACTATTTGGTTTTATAAGGGTTTGCTGCAGCAGTAATTCTCAAAAATGTGGTCCTTAGACTACCAGCTGATGTGGGAAGTTGTTAGAAATGCACATTTCAAGCCCCACCCAAACACACAGAGTCCGAAACTCTAGGAGTGTTTTAACAAGCCCTCTGGGTGATTCTGACATACCGTAAAGTTTGAAAACCACTTATCTACAGAAATTCTGAAAGAATCAAAAGATTCTTCTAAGTCAGTTTTTTTAAGATTGTCTACATAAAGCAGAGATACATGTGAGAGGAGGAAAGACACTGGCAGTGAGTGTTCATTGTTACTAGTCATCTGGCTGTGACATCACCTTGGAGGTGTAGATGCAGGTGTAGACTAAGATTAAAATGGCCCATCTATACTGCCTGTTTCACAGGTTTGCAAATGTCTAAAGGCCGGCTAAGAATCTATGGAGCCCCATCAGAGATCTCTAGGGGAGGGCACAGGAAGTGATATTTCTTGCAAATGCTACACAGACCATTGTGATCCCAGGTTTGGGAATCACAGATTCAAGCATCATAATTTACTACCCCCTCTATCGGGTCAAACAGATCAAGCCAGTCTCCTTTAGCATTGTCTGTGTTCTTGCATTTAAATGTTCAACCATCATATCCTTTCCCTTTTCTTCATACAGGTCTCCAGCATAAGCTTTCTCTTTATCAGACAAAGTACTTCATTCAGTGTTTGTGCCTATGTGTGACATTACACATCAACAGCAGTTAATATGTATTGATTGCCTATTAGGTACAGGCTCTTTGTTAACTGATAAAGATACTGTAAAATTAAGAAGCCCTGTCCTCTGAGAGCCTGTGATATACAATGAGGCAATATATATAATATTTTGTATAATAATATATTATCGTATAGAGGTAATAATACCAAGAGTCCCAATTCTTAGATCTTAGAGTAATAATCCTTAATCCTACTGCACATTAAAATTACTTCGGGAGCTTTAAAAAAAAAATACCAGTGTTGGAGCACCTGGGTGGCTCAGTCAGTTAAGCCTCCAACTCTTGATTTCAGCTCAGGTCATGCATGATCTGACAGTTCATGAGATTGAGCCCCGAGGAGCTCTGAGCTGACAGCACTGAGCTTGCTTGGGATTCCCTATCTCCATCTCTCTCTGCCCCTACCCCAGATGCTCTCTCTCTGTCTCTCAAAATAAATAAATAAACTTAAGAAAAAATAACAGTGTCACCACCCCAGCCCAGACCAATTAAATCAGAATCTTCCAAGTAGGGCACAGATACAGAGATAGAAGCCAAATACTATTAAAGTATGTTTTATAAATGGTTTTTCATTACATTATATACTTCATTTTCCAATTCTTATTTGTTGTCCTTTTCCAACCATTATATTTAGCATGTAGATTTTCACTTTACTCAATCTAGATATTCTAGATTTCTTTATTTACAAATATATTAGAAACAAACCACAAAGGGACCATAAACAGGAAGTCCGTCCTGATATTAAATTTGTCTCATCATTTGCCCTCTATAAATAAAAGTAATTTAGAACATACTTTATTGTTTATGTATGTTATCCTTCAAAAAATATTTCAGCATCTCTTTGCCCCAAATAAAGTGTATGCGTGTGTGTATGTATGTGTGTGTGTGTATATATATATATATATGTATGTATTTCAGAAAATTAATTACATCATCTCTTATAGCAGGTACATTTAAACAGTTTAGAGCTAACCATTTCAGCTGTTCACTAACATGCTGTTCTATAACTTGTAAAGGTTTTAAATGTTTCAGTCTCTCCTGTATCATGTCCTGCAGCGGAAGCAACAGACCTTACATGGAGGCTGATGGTGGAGGTGTTGGCATCCCAGCATCTCTAATCCCCTTGACCAAGAGTTTTGAAAACTGCAGCCACAAATCACACAAACAGTAGTGACACAGTTAACAAAAAAAATGCTTACTGATTCCATGATAATAGAAATAGTGATGTGGCACAATTGTCTGTTAAACTGTTTTTAATGCTCCAGTTGCACTTTTTTTTTCTTTTTTTTATCACAAGAGGTCCCCAAATCCTCAGTCATGTTTGATACAAGCAGGCCATTTTATGTGCATATCAGACTACTGCAACACTTTTCTATTATTTTCATGACTCTATATTAACCTTTTTTTTAAATTTAAGAGAGGTAGTAAACTTTTATTCTTTAGAACCAGCTTTTTAAAAAATGTACTTTTAATCCCATCTAGATACAGAAAATACCAGCATCTAAGGATGTAAGAGGGGAGCAAAGGCCAGGAAAATTAGTTATATAAAGTGTCAAATAGAATTCCTTTGAAGTTAAATGAAAACACAAGCCACTTCGTGAGTTGTGAACAAACAAAACCATCCTTTCTTTCTACCTTAGGTCTAAATTCCCCATCTTATCCAGTCAATGTTAATTTATCAGTATAAAAATATAATTAAACATGATTATTTTTTTCAGTAGTGGTAAAAAAATGGAAGGTACTTTAGATAGGAAGACTTTGGCAGGGCATGAATAAGACAATTTTTTGTCACTCACAGATTATATGCTGCAAATCATGTTATTACTTTGACTTTAAATAAACGTAAATATCCCTGTGCCTTCCCCTACACTAATTTAAGTATTCATTCATTGAATGACTGCTACATGCCAGTCATGAAGAAAGATAGGCTCCTTACCCTTAGGAGCTTATGGTCACTTCAGGGAGGTAATTTAATAGACCATTATTATCCAATGTAGTGTGTTCAACCTAACTTCCTTTAGTTTAATATCTTGATTTAGTTCAATAAAAATATGAGTGCACGTAATAGAAAACAATAATATTATAAACTCCGAAATTGCTAAAAGACTGGATCTTAATTGTTCCCACCACAAAAAAGAAAAGATAATTATGTGACATGATAGAGGTACTAGCTAACACTAAGGTAGTAATCATATTGCAATATAGAAATACAGAAAATCAGCACATTGTACATCTTAAACTTACACAATGTTTATATGTCAGTTAGATAGCAATACAAATAAATTATAAAGATGTATATGTATTTGTGTAGCTTTATCTCCTGTTCCTTTAACGATTTTCGGTTAAGGGAATGAAAACACATTCCCCAACAACAGCCGGTGATTGTTTATAATTAGAGCAACCCATAGTCTACTATTGGGCGACTGTTTGTACAGGACTTACCTTTTTTAGTTCATTCATCTTAATCTTTCTTGTGAACAAAATGAGGACCCCATATTGCCACAGGGAGTAATTTTCTCCAGCTAAAATATTATGTTTGCACTCTTTTGGATTAAGTTTATTAAGGAAACAAATAAGACTACTTTCGGCAAGAATTTTCAAATACAGTATTTAAATGTATGTACTTTATTTTTTTATTCATTTGGAAATTGAATAATTTTGTAGCAGTAATTTACATTTTCACCACTAGATGGCACTAAGCACATATAGCTAAGGGGAAAATAGCCTTTTTCTTAGCTGTCATTTCTTTTTTTTTTTTTTTTTTTAATTTTTTTTTTAATGTTTATTTATTCTTGAGAGAGAGAGTTAATGGAGGAGGTGTAGAGAGAGGGGGGACACAGAATCCGAAGCAGACTCCAGGCTCCAAACTGTCAGCACAGAGCCTGATGTGGGGCTCATACCCACAAACCAGATCATGACCTGAGCCAGTTTGATGCTTAACCGACTGACCAACCCAGGTGCCCCTCAGCTGTGGTTTCTGAATACAGATGCTTAAGTATGTAAATGTTTTCAGCATTATATGCACATATCTTTTGTTATCCATCCCATAATAGTTCTATTGCTATAGAAGCTTTGTTTTTCTGGGAAATTCTGAAAGACACTGCCTCTGCCCTTTAATAGTCATTCACCAAACAAATTCTTAGCTATTTCATTTTATTAATTTTCTCTTTCTTTAATTAGCCTTTTCTTACTGCTACTTCTCTTCTCTGAAAAACAGACCTTTTTTTAGGGTCATTACATAGCTTGTATGATATTAATTGATCCAGGAGATTTACACAGTGTTCCTATAGAGCCAAACACAAGAGGAGTGTGAATTTTGTTTTTGTTCTTGGTCTCTTGATGTCTGGATATTATTCTCATATTGTAATATGTCTTTTGTTATTTTTTGGTCTGGTTGTGACTAATCCTTGCAGTATATCATTTTCTGAGTAGAGGTGCTGCAGGCTACAAGTAAGAGATATCCTTGATATTTAGCTGCTGTTCAATTGAGTTATGTGACCGGAAGTCCCCAGTTTGGCTGGTACTTTCAGCAGTGGTTAGTTCATCTAGTGCCCTAATCAGAGACCTGATGATGTCACCAGGAACCCAAGTGCCTTCCTCCACTTGACCATCCTGGTTACGACAGACGTGTGCTTTGTGTTGAGGGGAGCTGCTGCACTTCTAGGTGGAATGTGCAAGCCTAGCAGAGCACAGAGTAGAAGAGGGGATGTACACTCGTATATAGATGCCTTCTCAATGGTGTATATGAGACTCCAAGGACCCCAGCAGAGTCCTCAGCTCCCACTGGCCAGGCGCAGGACTCCAACGCTTCTTAAACAATTCACTGCAGGCAGAAGGAATCACCAAAACAGGTTCGACTGATAGAGACCCATGACCTCCCCGAGCACCCAGCCCCTCAGAGGAGGATGAAACCTCAGGGAAAGTCAGTATCTCCAGCAGAGAAGAAGGGGATGGATTTGGGCAGGCAGACAACAGTGTTTGTTGCCATTTCTGGTTTTGTTTCATTTTGGTTTTTTCCTTAGAGACTCTTATTTCTCCTGGTATTCTTGAAGTAATAACTTTCATCATCTGTTATAGAAGTGCGTGAGACTATACAGAATTACAGGTTTAGCCCACGTCTGTGGCAGAGTTAACATTCGTTACAAGTTCTTTCTCCTGTGGTTTTGTTTATGCTTGTGTCCTTTTCTTAGTAGTTAAAGAACTTGTGTTCTCTAACCGTCTTACTAGTACCGTCTTATTAGTACTCTCCGCGCCCCCTGCCCCCCCAGAGAACAGTATCCCTGAAGTACTTTATGAATCTAGTAGCACTTCAAGCAAATATACAGTTGTCTGCTAAGTACACACAGCTCTCAAGGCATCCCATCAAGCATTGACAGTGGGTCTGACCAGAATGTCTGGAGATACTGGCACCATCTGCCCAGAGCTCAAACTGACCCCTTCAACTCTCTGAAGAGTCCTAGGGACAGAGCCTGCTGGCCCAACTCAGTGATTGAAGTCCTTCAGCATTTGCTCTCAATTGTAGTGCCTTCTGGCCTTTCCTAGCTGGTTTTTCCATTTGACATCTCAGCACCTCTCACAGGCTGTACTAGGCTGGCCTTCTAGTAGTGTCCATCTACAACACGACTGTGACTCTGAGGAACCCAGCTCCCCTCTCACAGGCTTCATGCCAAAGATGCATTTCTGGTGCGTTATCTGAATACTTATCTGTCGTTTGTATTCAACAAGTATTTGTTGAATGATTGAAAAATACTTATTAATTGACATTCCACATGCAGTAAGGTTTTTTTTTCGGATTTAAAACTGCTGATTAAGATCACCTGGGTGGCTCAGTACGTTAAACATCCTACTTCGCTCAGATCATAATCTCATGGTTCATGAGTTCAAGCCCTGCATCTGGCTTTCTGCTGTCAGTGCAGAGCCTGTTTCGGATCCTCTGTCCCCCCTCTGTCTCTGCTCCTTCCCCACTCACTCACTTGCATCCACATAAGCATGTTCTCTCTCACTTTTGCTCTCTTTCAAAAATAAACATTTCTTTCAAGAAGTTTAAAAAAAAAACTCTGCTGAGTATATTCTTTTTTATGTTATATATATTTTTTGTCTTTATTTATTTATTTTGAGAGAGAGCACACAAGTCAGAGAGAGACAGAGAGGGGGAGGGAGAGAGAATCCCAAGCAGGCTCCATGCTAGCCCAGATACTGACTTGGCTTAATCTTGAAAACCGTGAGATCATGACCTGAGGTGAAATTAACACAGTCACTTAACCTACTGAGCCACCCAGGCACCCTGTGTTATTCTATTTCAATAGTTTATCAGCTTGTATCAAATATCCAACATTGTCAGCTGACATTTTCATTAATCATGTCCTTAAGTAAAGAATAGGAAGTATTCTTGGGGCACCTGGGTGGCTCAGTTGGTTGAGCGTCCAACTTCCACTCAGGTCATGATCTCATGGCACCTCAGAACAGGAAGCACTTAGTAGTGGCATCATTGCGCTGTCTGAACCAAGTTTTTCTCCTTTTAATTTTATCTATAGATTTGACAGAGATGAACTTGTTGGAAGAATACACAGAGTCAAACAGTTTTTTAGAAGCGAATCTGTCTCTTTACCTCCCAGACTCTTGGAGTTCAAAGTCCTTTGGTTTCAACATTGCTTTGTATGAGAGACAAGGGAACTTCAGATCTCCCTACTTCTTGGCCATGTTGGCCCCTCCTCTCAAACATTTTTTTTAATGTTTATTTTTGAGAGCAAGAGAAACAAAGCACAACCTGGGGAGGGGCAGAGAGAGAAGGAGACACAGAATCTGAAGCAGGTTCCAGGCTCTAAGCTGTCAGCTCAGAGCCCAGTGCAGGCCTCAAACCCACAGACTGTGAGGTCATGACCTGAGCTGAAGTCAGATGTCTAACTGACTGAGCCACCCAGGTGCCCCTCAAACAATTTCTATGAATAAAAATCTCTCTGACATTTTTATTTTTCAGAAAACTGTGGAATATATTTTCCAGAAATAAAAAGAGATCCAGGCAGATATTTGCACACTTGTCCTGAATCTGTGAAAAAGTGGCTTCGACAGCTAAAGAATGCTGGGAAAATTCTTTTGTTAATTACAAGTTCTCACAGTGATTACTGTCGACTTCTCTGTGAATATATTCTTGGGTAAGTGATGAGTCATTCCATTTTTATGGTCTTCTAAAATAATGGATAACAAATTAGGCCAGTGCTGTTTTAAAAGTGCTCAACCATGGGGCGCCTGGGTGGCTTAGTCGGTTAAGCGTCCGACTTTTGCTTAGGTCGTGATCTCGCGGTTCGTGGGTTCGAGTCCCGCGTCAGGCTCTGTGCTGACTGCCAGCTCAGAGCCTGGAGCCTGTTTCAGTCTGTGATTCCCTCTCTCTCTGACCCTCCCCTGCTCACACTGTCTCTCTCTCTCCTAGAAATAAATAAAAATATTTAAAAAAAAAAAGTGCTCAACCATGACCATATCCTTATATTAGATAATGCTGAGTGACATGTAGTTGTTTCTCGTAACATCCCTCAACATCTGTTGACAGCAGCACTGCCTAGGAACAGTTTAGCAAAGCAGTGTTATGGGGGCCAGGAGGCTCCTAGCCCACCGATGGCTTTAGACATTCTGAAAGGTTGATAGACAGCATGTCCTCCATGAATTTGGTTTCTCAGCTTTGAATGACTGTTGAGGGACACGGATTTGTAGATTTCACTCCCCCATATATGCCTGGAATACAGCCCCTCTAGCCATTTCATTGTGGAGCCATGTATTTCACCATTTTGCACAGCCAGAGATGGGACTGACATCCATGAAAATCAAGGGAATATAAATGCACAGACTTAACACAGACATGGGTTTTAGCCCCACCTTGCAACTTACTCTGAGACCTAAGGTATGTTCTTTCACCTCTTTCATCCTCAATTTCATCGTCTTAAATAAAATGGGACAAGAAGACCTCATAGGTGTGAGAAGGGAGTTTAAATAGTGTAACACAGGTAAAGTATTAGAGTAGTTGATAAGTTTCAGTAGGTCTGAATACTTAACGTCATTCTTATGAGCAATACCAGAGAATGTCTATGGTCAGAGCCAGATTCTCAAGTGGTCTACTAGATCTCCCCTAACGTTTCCTCAGATTTCAGCAAATACTGAAATGCTGGGAGTGTGAAGCAAAGTTAACCCTCAAACCTGGCCTCTGGCTAACTTGTTTAGCCTCCTGGTGTCTATGTTTGTCAGCACATGTGAGTTTAGATGGGTCTGTGGTATACTTAGATCTGCCAGTAAGTATTCTGCTTTTTGCATGATACATAAAGCTGGGATCCTTGAAGTGAATTAAGGTGGAAATCCTGGATGCCTTGCACGGTGCTTCTTAGACTGTGAGACTGTATTTGCTTTCCTGATAGTGGGACCGTGCTTCAGAATAAGCACTCTTCCTTTGTCATTAGCATAGATAACCAAAGAAGTTCTTCTTCCTGTCTTAATGTCTCCTTAGTGTAGTTTAGATTTGTAATCCCATCTTTCCTTTGCCATCCCAAATGATCCTTAATGTAATATTAAATACAGACCAAAACACAATTATTGTTATCTAAAAATTACCACATTATAAGACTACATTGATTTTCAGAAGAAGATAACCTTTTTCATATGTGAACACTCTAAAAGATGTCACCTGACTTAATAATGTTAGCTTCCTGTAGGACCCATGTAAAACACAAAATTATTACTAAATCTTCCTGCTAATAAATCCAGACAACGTTCAGGCCCCACATTTGAAGATATAGCCCATGAATATTTTTGTTGTTAGAAGCCATTGAATTCACTCACTATAACTCTTACCATTATGAGAAAGTCAGCTTAGCACCCAGAGTTGATGAGTTAATATGCATTTTTCCCCTTACATTTATATTTCAAGGTGTTTTCAGGAAAATTTGTGCTCAACCACTTCCTATTTCTATATATAAAATATTTAGAAAGCATGCAAAAGCTAATCAAAAGATAAGAAATGATACTGTGGTCTGCTAGGTAAAGATGAAATTCTATTTTATATGGACTTTTTCTAATTCCTTAAAATTATGAAAAATATTGTTGTTTTTTAGGAATGATTTTACAGACCTTTTTGACATTGTGATTACAAATGCATTGAAGCCTGGTTTCTTCTCCCATTTACCAAGTCAAAGGCCCTTCTGGACACTTGGTAAGTTAATGTTTTGTTTCTTCCTTATTTAAGATTTGTTCATTCGAGTGCTTCATAAAATACCCGTTGGCTGACAGCCACAGGCAGAGTTCTGTGTTAAAAACAACCAGGGGTACAGAAGTGATACCAAGTCTTCTTCCCCCTCACAGGAATGCATAAACACACACACTGAGCAGATGAGTAAATGCATGGGATGGCCATGTTACCTGTGATGAAGGAAATGCCTAAAATTAAAAAATAATAATAATTTAAAAAAAAAAAAAACAGGAAATGCCTGCCTGATGAGTAAACCAGGAGGGCACTTTAGAGGAGCTGACCAGGGAAGGCCTGTCCAGAAAATTCAGAAAAGGTGACTTACCAGGCAGGACCTGAGGGACAAGTAATAAGAAAAGCAGAGAAAGAGTGGGAATAGTTTGGGGAAGTTCCAGTGATGGAGAAGAGGCCAGCGACTCATGGGAAGAGAAGCAAGGAAGTTAGGGAGGCAGGCAGCTTCATACACTGTGGAAATGGGCTTGAATTTTATTCCACAAGCCATGTGAAGCTATTCAGTTGAAGTGTACGGGTAACCTGGAGAGCTCTGGCTGAGAGTGGGGAATGGATTGAACGTGGAAAAGATAGAAAGAGGAAAGAAAACCAGGGGGCACCTCGGTAGCTCGGTCAGTTAAGCGCCGGACTTAGGACTTCGGCTCCAGTCACAATCTCCCAGTTTGTGAGTTCAAGCCCTGAATCAGGCTCTGTGCTGACAGCTCAGAGCCTAGAGCTTGATTCAGATTCTGTGTCTCCCACTCTCTCTGCCCCTCCCCTGTTTGTCCTCTGTCTCTCTCTCTCGCTCTCAAAAATAAATATTAAAAAAAAAAAAGGAAGAAAGAGGGGAACCAGGCACTGAGTGTGTCCCAAGTAAAAGACCCTGGCGGTTTGGTCTGAGGAGGTAGTACTGGAGATGGAGAGGAGACATATTTAAGACACAGATGCACTGTGGAGATGCACTGTTGGACTTGGTGATGAAAAGATAATAAAAAAATCACTTGATTTTTCTTTTTCTTTTTATTTAATTGAGCAAATGAGTGAATTGTGGTACCATTTACAGCCATGAGGAAGGTTACAAAAGAAAAGTTTGTATGGGGTGGTATGGCGATTAAGAAATCATGCTTTGATGTATTAATTTTGAAATATCTACGAGTTTTTCAGCCGGGACTAACAATTAGGAAATTGAATGGATGAGCATGGAGTCCAAGGGAAACAGCTTTGGGGTCAGGGTACAAATTTGGGAGAGTCATTAACTCATAGAAAGATATTTTGAAACCAAGGGCTTATATGAGGGATACAGAGAGAACAATGGAGATAGAAACCAGACTGCAGATAGGTACTTCTACGTAGTCGTTTTGAAACAGTTTATCCTTCTGTCTCTCAATACTTTTCAGTTAAACAGATATAGTGCAAAAAATGCAGTAACTTGTTAGTACAAGTTAATACATCTGTGGTCCCCAGTATGTTAAAAAATTTGGTGTATTTTTAATGTGCATTATTTTCTATTACTGGTGTGTGTGAGAATTTAATAAAAATCTCTGTAGAACAATGTAAGTACTACAGTAGGTATAGAACAGGTATAGATTTTCTTGGAAGAAAATACAAAAATCATGCAGGCAAAAATAAACATTTGTTGAGTACTTAGTTATGTGTTTAAATATAAATTTGTGGAGAGGGGAAAACATTTAATTTTTTATTTGTTTAACAGAAAGAGTATTATCTGAATCCCTGATGTTATTTTTTAACAGCAAGGATTTATATGAGAGATTAAACCAGTATGTAAAAAATACCATCACTTTCTTTCTGCTAGACCAGAGTTTCTTAACTGTCACACTCCTAAGATTTGGAACCAGGTCCTTCTTGATTAGCAGGAGTGAGGGTGCCCTGCTGGGTGTTGCAAGTTGCTTAGCAACATCCCTAGCCTCTAATCATCCCACCTCCCAATTTGTGATAATCAGGAATGTCTCCAGATGTCAAATTTGCCCTGAGGAGCAAAATTGCTCTAGTGGAAAACAACTGCACTAGACCATTCTCATGGACATATATGCATATTTTCATATCTTCAGCTTAAAATAACATAAAATATGCCCTTGAGGCACCTGGGCAGCTCAGTCAATTAAGTGTCTGACCCTTGCTTTTAGCTTCAGGTCATGATCTCAAGGTTCATGAGTTGAAGCCCTGCATAGAGCTCCATGCTAACAGTGCAGAGCCTGCTTGGGATTCTCTCTTTCTCTCCCACTCTCTGCCCCTCCTGCTCACTTTCTCTCTCTCTCTCAATAAAAAATAAACTTAAAAAAAAAGATTCTCTAATTCATGATACTGTATTTTAGCATTTGTTTTGCTGCGGATTCTAAGTCTGCATGCGTGTAGCTGCTTTGTTTCTACTGCTGGCTTTCCCTCACCTCTCTCTCTGTCTCTCTCTCTCTCAACAAAATATTTTATTGCAATAAGATGTTCATTGTCCTCAAAATCAGTACAAAGTAAGTTATTAAAACTATTTTCTCACAAATGAAACTATGCAGTTAATAATAGCTATGAGTAAACAGCAACACAAATTTAGCCTCTTTAAGTCTGTATGTAATCTTCTAAGGATTGCTAACAGTAGTAAAGGAAAAAGCTGTTAATCGTGGTTTTTGAATTCACTGATTTCCATTAAAAAAAAGTCTTCTGTTATATTTAAGACAAATTATTTATTCCTTTGAAGAGTAACCAGAGAAAAGACTCATTCAGTCCTATATATGCAGTTCAGTGAACTTTGTGATTAAATGACATATATTCCATACATTCCAATAAAGCTTCACACCTATTTCTCAAACAGATTTTTTCTTAAGTATTAAAGTATTCTACATTTCATATTATAAAAAGTGTCTACATGAGTTTTTAATCAGTTTGGAACAAATATCCATGGTATCACATTTCCCTTTAAAGTTTAATATTCGGCAGCATTCCATATTAGCCTGCCTTTCTTCAGCTGTCTTAAGCTCTTTACCACTCTGACGCTTTCAGCCAGTACCTACATACCAGGACTCTAGTGTGTATCAATTCCTTATCTCTAGACCTCACTTTTCCCTTACAGAGGCATATTTCTATCTGCCTTCTGAATTCTCCACACCCTCCAGCCCCAGCATTGCAGGAAACTTGGGATGTGCTTATAACAACTCATTCATTTCCCCTCCCATCTCGGCATGCTCCTCTTCCCATATTCTGTAGTTTCCATTATAACTTTTCCAGCAGATCTTACCCAAGTGAGGAAGATCAGTCATGTTCTGTTCCTCTCTCCCTTTCACAGCAAACCTGCCTTCAGTTTCCTCAGAATGTTCCCCGCCATATTCCTGCCACTGCCCTTAGCGTCCATCCCTTGGATGAACTGATACATTCAGATCACTACTGGCTATGAAGGTCAGTACTTAATCACTGATGTCCCGCCCCCATCAGCCTTGTAACCCTCACACCACCCATTCTCCGTTTGGCCCAGCCTGCCTTGTAACCTCCAGTGTCATGTAAATCAAATCACTGCTCCAAATTGGTAAAAGCTGAATTAGAATAAGGCAAAGGTTGCTTCTGGGTTGGTAGGCGCTGGGTGAGCCAACCCTCAAGCACAGCGCGTCTGGCGTCTGTGCAGCTGTCGCACAGGCCTGATGTCATCCATTGTCATGGGAACAAGATGGCGGGGGTGGGGGGGGCGGTTGTGCCCGAGTTGGCGGGGGCTGAGTGCCTCCTTCTAGGCAAAATGTGCAGCATCCCGCCCCATCGCTGTGATTCAGCTTCTTGCCAGTGCGCAGGCCTGGGGAGGGGAGTCCATCTTGCAAGATTTTAACTTCACTGAGGAGAGTGACCATATCTGTCTTTTTCACTGCTGTGCCCCCTGTGCTCTCCGCTACCCATCCTCCCACCCTCATTTTGGGAACCCAGATTCCCGACTTGCTGCCTTTAGTTTCTTGGCCTCAACTGTCACCAATACACTCTGAAATGTTTCCCTGAGACTTCCCTGGAGCCTCATACCATGTTTCCTCCTGCACGCAGCTCTACTCAGTATTCTGAAATCAGACTTGATCTTCTCCTTCCTCCTAGAAACAGTACAACTATACACGCTGGCCACTTGATAATCTTTATCTTTAGTACTTGACTATCCACTGAATTGCCGCCAGCTATAAACCTCCAGTCTCTTCACCCTTTCCCATCCAGCATGCTGTGCATCAAGTCCTGTTTAAACTACCTCATCTCTGCTCTCTGCTCTCTTCTCATTAGGACTTCATCACTCTCTTCCCTGTGAGTCTCTTACCTCCTCCCCCTGCCCTTACTTTATACCCTCCTTTTCTCCATCTCTTGCCTGCTGCTCTCAAATAGTTGGCACATATTTCCATTTAAATAAAAATTTTAAATATATTTTAATAAGTTTAAATGTATGTTGTATGAGTCACTTATTACTGTCAGGCATACAGTGTACTTAATCACATACACACAGAATCTCATTGACCCCCCCACCCAGTGGAGCATCTAAGGCAATTCTAAACCTGGTTGCTAAGTTACCTTTTCATCTGCACTCTATCTGATCCCTACAGATGCCCATTAGTCTGGCCTTGCCAGAATGAATGCCTTCTGTTCTATCACGTTTTCAACCCTGCTTTTCTCTCCACATCAGTGTTTCACAGACTTTAATGTACACTCACATCACCTAGGGATCTTGTTAGAATGGAGATTCTCACTCAGTAGGTCTGGGTAGAACCATAGATTTTGCATTCTAAACAAATTTTCTGGTGAAGCAGATGTGACTGGTCAGATCACCAATCACAGATTTTAGTTACCCTAAGAGAGAAGGCCTTAGAGTGGTTAATTGAAGATTGTTATTCTGAAAAGAAATAAACTTGCCATCATTTAGGTTCTATATCATTTCTATAATGAGCTAGTTAAGAATAGTTAAACTAAAGGACAAGACTTTGAAAGAATTAACTGCTGTTAGTTATTAAAGAATTATGAATTATAACCCCAAAACCAAAGTAGGTAAGGGTTTTGCTTTCTATTCTGTTAAATTTGTTCCAACTCACTGGTATGGTATTTATTTCTCTTAATATGTAATTTTCTTTTTATGGCTTCCAGCACAGACAAGCATTTTGGCAGATATTTTCATTAAAAGGTGTCTTATTAGAGGCATCTGTCTGGCTCAGGTGGTAGAGCATGTGACTCTTGATCACATGAGTTCAAGCTCTTCATTGGGCCTAGAGCTTATTTAAAAAAATAAATTTTAAAATACAACATTTTCAATATCAAGATAATATAAAAATTATTGCAACATATCTGGGTCACTTGACTAAGTCAGAGGAGCATGTGCCTCTTGATCTTGGGGTCATGAGTTCAAGCCCCACACTGCATGTAGACCTAACTAAAGTAAATAAACTTATATGTTAAATGTCTTATTCCCCATGCCAAAGAAGAAAATGGAGAAAGTGTGTATAAAAATGCATAATTGGGAAAAAAATTTTAACTCAAAATTGAAGAAGGGATATATAAGAGAAAATATTAAATATCCAGTCAAGTACACATTATATAGGAAGGAGTTCAGGAAATCAAAAGAACTTTAAATATATTTTTAATTATAAATCATTGCTTAGTAAACCTCTACCAAGTTAGAGATTGCTACCAGAATATAAACATCCTGAAGACAGGCTTGGACCATGAAGATGGCTTGGGCCATCTAGTTCACTGCTATATACCTCATACCTAAAGTGTTCTGTTAAAGATAGATGAAATAATAAGCAAAAGAAAAAAAAAAAGAGGTTTTTCCAGCTCAGAGTCGATTTGATCCCACCAAGTTGTGAGGATTGTCTCATGTTTGTAATGTTTTCCTTATAACAATAATAAAGATTGGCAACATCTCACATATCTACCAATAGATGACTATTAAATAAGTTATAGAACATGCATCTATTTTAAAAAACAAGGAAGATTACAATATATTATCTAGAGGAGTTTTTTTAAAAAATTAATTGCAGAAGAATGTGCTAATACTTGAATTTAAATGGGAAGGTTCATGGGTATTGTATTAATTGTGAAGGCTGCTATAACAATATACCACCGACTGAATGGCTTAAACAACAGAAATGTATTTTCTCTCAGTTCTGGGGACTGGAAGTCTGAGATCAAGGTGTCAGCAGGTTTGGGTTTCTTCTGAGGCCTCTCTTGTTAGGATGGGCATCTTCTCCCTAGAACACCATCTGGTCTTTCTTCTGTGTCCTAATTATCTGTGTCTCTATATCTTATGAGAACATCAGTCATACTGGATTAGGCTCACCCTAATGGCCCCACTTTAACTTAATCATCTCTTTCAAGGACCTGTCTTCAAATACAGTCACATTCTGAGGTATTGGTGGTTAGGGCTTCAACATATGAATTTGAGGGGAACACCATTCAGCTCATAACAGGTTTGTACATGTGCCAAAACTCATCAAGTTGTTCATTTGCAGTATGTACAGTTCATTGTATATCAGTTACACCTCAATAAAGGTATTTTTTAAAGGGAGAGGAAAAGAATATATGTGGTTACCTTTTGTAGAAGAGGTGAGTACTTAGCAGATAGAGTTCAAAAGTGGGACATTTAATATATGTAAGTATATTACTGATTTTAAAAAATCACACAAGTACATACTGTTTAAACATTAAGATAGTGACACCAAGCACCCTGGGAGATGGGGGGAACAGGTGTGAGCTGCCACATGAACCATATTCAGGCAGCTATGGGCTGAGGTGAGTGGTCAGCCACAGGTGCCTAGAACTCTTCTTACAAAACTCTTGCTCCCTCTAGCAAGATTTTCTTATCTAAGGTAAGCGATGGAACTTATCCTTGTTCAGGACTGTTCGCCATAGCCCTGGCTGCATCACTTCCCCATATTTATTTTTAGGTTCTTTTACTGACTAAAATTTTACTACTTTTTTTTTTTTTTTTTTTTTACTTTTCTTGTCCATTTGCTCTTAACAATAAGAAAACAAAAGGTTGTTTGATTAACTAATTGCTTTAATTGATTGCTCCTCCATCTCTATCCAACCCTTATCTGCTTCCTAACTTCATTCAGTCAGTTTTGGGGGTAGTTTACATGTTATAGGAACAACATTGAGGTTTGGTCTGAGTTTTTCTCCTTTAAGGTTATCACCCAAACATCCATTAGTCATTAAGTTAAAAGATTTGAGGAATAATTTGGACATCTTACAGAACTTAGGTACAAAAAATTGTGTTGAATATACATTTTCATTTGAAGATTTCTTAATGCATTTTGCCCAGTTCTTAGGAATGTTTTAAATTGACACCATGACATAATTGAATTATATTAAAATAATACTGGTTTGCATTTTTTCATAATATAGATCTGTTTCATGAGTCAATATGAGGGAATTGTAAAAACAATCCTTTATAAAATGAGGTTCAAATTGCATTCTAAAGTCCACCTTGAATTCATTGCTGACCTGTTCTTAATATAATGGAGGACAGTAGGGGTGCTTGGGTGGCTCAGTCCATTAAGCATCCAACTTTGGCTCAGGGCATGATCTCACGGTTTGTGGGTTCGAGCCCTGCATCAGGCTCTGTGCTGAGAATTCAGAGCCTAGAGCATTCTTTGGATTGTTTGTCTCCATCTCTCTCTACCACTCCCCACCTTGTGCTCTCTCTCTCAAAAATAACTCTCTCTCAAAAATAATTTTCAAAAACTGGAGGACAGTAAACAGCACTGTATCTGGGTATTCTAGAAGATGCCAAATAAAAATTTCTCTTGTGCTATAGTTATTTCTTGTTTGTGACAGTTCCGTGAGCCATATCAGGATCCAGGAATTCAAATTTAGAGATGGTTTATGGGTCTGTCTTCTAGCCTCAGTTTGAAGTCCTAATGTAAACTGTGGGGTTTGGTTAATAGTAAATCAGTTATCAACTTTGAGACCTTGGGCAAAATAACTTCCCTGAGTTTCTCCTCTATTAAGAGTGTTGTTATGAGGAGTAAATAATATATATCTCCCCCATTATCAGCATTCTCCCCAGAGAGTAGTACCTTTGTTTCAGCTGATTAACCTACATTGACACATCATTATCCCCTACAATCAAGGAAGCTATGCATGTGCAGAGGCAAGGGGTGTAGCAGAAATCTCTCTCAGTTTTGCTGTGAACCCAAAACTTCTCTAAAAAATAAATTATTTTAAAAACATATTTTTACATATCTATGAAAAAAAATGTATCTATAGATAGAGATAAAGATACCCATGAAGGGCATGTAATGCATGGGTGCTCACTGAACACTAGCTCCTGTCCCCACATTCTTTTTTTTTTTTAATGTTTTATTTATTTCTAGGAGAGAGAGAGAGAGACCGCATGAGCAGGGGAGGGTCAGAGAGAGAGGGAGTCACAGACTGAAACAGGCTCCAGGCTCTGAGCTGGCAGTCAGCACAGAGCCTGACGCGGGGCTCAAACCCACGAACCGCGAGATCATGACCTAAGCGAAAGTCGGACGCTTAACCGACTAAGCCACCCAGGCGCCCCCCTGTCCCTACATTCTTGTACATGTCCTGCAGCCGTGCTTGGTGTGGTCTGCCCACATGGGTGCTCTCACTTGATTAAAAAGTATAGGATTATCCAAAAATAAATAAATAAAAGTATATGACTGTCAAACTCTATTTTCAGAAAATGATGAGGAGCAGGAGGCCTTGCCAGCTCTGGATAAACCTGGCTGGTACTCTCAAGGGAACGCCGTCCACCTTTATGAACTCCTGAAGAAAATGACCGGCAAAAGTGAACCGAAGGTATTTTCTGATCGAGGTGGAGTTCTTGGTGCCCACTTGCACACATAAACCATTGTGAATTAAAACCATAATTCTAAATGCATTCAGCTTCGTTATCATGGGGAAATCAGCTACCTCTGCCTATCTGTCAGTCTCTTACCTCTTCTGTTTAAACCCTTTCTTTGTTGGTCTAGACTGGGTCTTCATCTCTAACAGAAAAGAGCAGAGATTCCAAATAGGGAACCACAGTTCTAGGGGACACACTGGATAAGTATATGGGCTACCTGAGGAATGATACCCTGATAACAGTTCATTGAAAAAATGTTATGTGTAAAACAAGCAGTAAGTGAAATGGCAGCACAGACTAGCCTAAAGACACACTTGCTTTTGATATTCTGGTCACATTGTTGATGTTGAACATTGGTGCATTTTTTTACATCAGGACCCTTTCTTATGAAAAATGTCTACGGGAGAGATCAGTGGGTAACAGACCTGCTCCGTTGACTCCCACGTTGCCATAGCCCCCTGCGAACTCTTGAGGGGCTTAGTAGAGCATCCTGACTGGGAGGTTCTAGTTCATTTTCCCTTACTCTCGTTTTCTCATCTGTAAATTGAGGGGTAAGGATTAGATCAGTGGGGGCTTTGCCTCAGAATACGTAGGGAGCCTCCCAGAGTCCACTTGCCCAAACCATCTGTCAAAGATGCTGTGTTAGCAGGGCTGAGTGAGTCCCACAAACTCTTGGAAAAGCAGTTGTGATGTGTACTCCTGCTAATCTAACCCACTGTAACAGTAACACGTCATCGCTAATATTTTACCAGTTCTTCAATTCTGAGGGCAGGTTTATCTGTAAACATGGACTCTTACTTTAAAATCGGTTAGCCTCTGCCTTTCTTCTACCTGCAAATGTACTTTGTAACTTCTTACAACAAACTGGTGCCCTGCAAAACAAATGTGGCCAGTTTACAGTCACCTGTGATGCTATTCAAGGAAGTTCAAGATGTTTATGTAACTTTTGTCTTACTCTGATACCTGTTGAGGAATTTTTTTTCTGCTTCCATGAAGTGAACACTTTCTTGCACAGTTCTCATACCTTAAATGGAATTTGCTGTCTGACTTACAGGTCGTTTACTTTGGTGACAGCATGCATTCAGACATTTTCCCAGCCCGCCATTATAGTAATTGGGAGACAGTTCTCATCCTGGAAGAGCTCAGAGGGGACAGAGACAGGAAGCCTGAAGAATCAGAGCCTCTAGAGAAGAAAGGAAAATATGAGGTAAAGATTCCCTTCACCTCTTTCCCGGAAAGAAAAACCTTTACGTTGACATATCTTAGGAAGTGCTTGTTTATGTCAAGAGTGATAAAATCTGTTGACATTTATAAGTGATCTTCTTGCCATCTCAGCTCTATTGTTTATCTTGTTGATAATTTTTAAATGATGCCGAGATGACCCTGACCATCTGTCTTCCTGGCCCCCGGCTTTCATCCAGTGCTGTGACACCATGGGTGTTTCTTGGCCAATGCTGAGGTGGCCAGATCCTGACTCACTGTAGTCATACCCTATGTCTCTTCTGCTGGGTCTTGAGCGTTCTTCTGCACTCTTTTCATGAGTTTAAGTTAACTAAATTGGTAACTCCTTTAGACTTACCCTGAGCTGCCGAGAATAAACTTAGGTGAAGACTTAAGGTAAAGGAAAGTAAAATATGTCATAAATCTAGAAAAGAAAAATAGTATATAAAGCAAAAAGGGAGTACCTGGGTGGCTTAGCCAGTTAAGCATTTGACTTTGGCTCGAGTCATGAGCTCACAGTTCATGGGTCCAAGACCCTCTTTGGGCTCTGTGCTGATAGCTCAGAACCTGGAACCTGCTTCCTATTCTGTGCCTTACTCTCTCTCTCTCTCTTTCTCTCTCTCTCTCTCTCTTAAAAATAAATAAACATTAAAATATTTTAAGTAAAAAGGAACCAGAAAGAGGAAAGATCATAATTAAATGTATTTTTCTAAATTCATTCCAGTGAAACAATTATAAAGAAAGAAAAACTCAAGTCAAGAAACAAATATCAAATAAAAAAAAATGACAATAAAAAGAAATGAGCTATTAGGCCACACAGAGACATGGAAGAACCTAAAGGGCAAACTACTCACTGAAAGAAGCTGATCTAAAAAGACTGCATACTGTATGATTCCAGCTAATGACATTCTGGAAAAGGCAAAACTGTCGAGACTAAAAGACCAGTCGTGCCAGAGGTTTGTGAGGGAGGTGAATAAACAGAGCACAAGGATTTTTTTAATGTTTATTTATTTTGAGAGAGGGAGAGAGAAAGTGTGCACATGCATGTGTGGGCTAGTAGGAGAGGGGCAGAGAGAGAGAATCCCAAGCAGGCTGCACTGTCGGCACCAAGCCTGACTCAGGGCTTGATCCCACAAACCATGAGTTCATGACCTGAGCCGAAATCCAGAGCTGGATGCTTAACCGACTGAGCCACCCAGGCACCCCGAGCACAGGGATTTTTATGGTGGCAAAACTCTTCTGCAGGACACTGTGATGGTGGAAACATGACACTGCATTTGTCGGAACCCGTGGAGCTATACGACATAAAGTGTTAACCTTAATATAAACCTCAGACTTTCATTACAAATAACATCTGCATATTGGTTAATCAGTGGTACCAAATGTACCGCATCAGTCAGTGCAAAATGTTACTAATAGGAGAGATGGTGGGGAGAAGGGGAAGCAGGAGGGGACGTATGCATGGGAACCCTCTGTACTTTCTGCTCTTTTTCTCTGTAAAACTAAAACTGTTCTAAAAATAGTCTATTCATTCAAAAATAACTATAAGTAGGCCCAACAAAATATTAGAATAAAGGGGTCATGTGTTTTTTTTTGTTTTTTTTTTAATGTTTTATTTATTTCCAGGAGAGAGAGAGAGACAGCGTGAGCAGGGGAGGGTCAGAGAGAGAGGGAGTCACAGACTGAAACAGGCTCCAGGCTCTGAGCTGGCAGTCAGCACAGAGCCCGATGCGGGGCTCGAACCCACGAACCGCAAGATCATGACCTAAGTGAAAGTCGGACACTTAACCGATTAAGCCACCCAGGGGCCCCAAAGGGGTCATGTTTTGATGAGGTTTCCATTGAGTAGCATTTAGTCTTCAATGTGACATTGGAAGTTCTTTGGGCCCTTTGAGTTATGAAGAGCTTTAAAACAATGTTACAGGAGGTAGGCCTTCTATCCTGAGTGAATTTGGAGAAGGTTTTCACTAAAGAGAAATTAGGAGCTTTGGTTTCTTCAGAATGATTTGAGAATGCAGGTACTACATTAAGAAAATGAAGACTCTATGGAACAGTTGCCTCCAGCATTACAGTAAACAGTAGCCCAATCTTTTCCCCACAGACCCCTTTCCTCTATATTAGTTACAAACACATCATAAACGAAGAGCTCATAATTGGCTTTTAGACAGGAAATAGTGTTATTTGAAACTTTTGCTTACTAAGACAAAATTGAAATAATGTACCTTTCCTATCAAACTCTACCTCTGCAACCAACCCTGCCCCTCTGAACATGGACAAGGAAGCAAGGAATGGGAAGGTTTGGCCTAGTGACAGGGTCAGAATAAAGCCCTCAGAAGGTTCCAGATTTAGCTCTGAACTCTTTTTCCATCTCATACTGTTAAGGTTCCAGGAAAAGGGAGTTGTGGAAGACAGATTCCCTGTCCTGTCAGGGGCTGAGGCAGGTGTTTTGGTGCAGGATTCCCAGCTGTGGCCCAAATCATTGTGTTGAAAAACCAAAGTATCCTTGTCCTCCTTGACTCCAAAGTTACTCTGGCCACGCTGACCCCACCATGTTCCTGTAGTTTGTTTTGAGGCAGTATTTGTATTGATGGGCCCATTCTTAGCAGAGGTTTCAGGCCAACTTAGGAGTTTTATCTACTCTAAGGAAAATCCTCTATCATACATCTTTCTGCTTATATTTAAAGACAGATTTAAAATTTAATTTAAAAACAATTATGTGGGCTCTTTTTTATTATTGTTAATTACCTTGTAACACAAACCTACAGCATAACTTCTAAAAGACTGCTTTCATAGTTAAGTTTGCCTGTATTTCTGTTCACAGCACACTTCTTTCATCAGCACATCAAAGCCTGGTGTAAATACAGCAATCTCAAGGGAATCCAGATGCTTTCCTCTTCCCTGTGAAGGAAATAAGAATACATACATCCTCAGTTGCTACAGGAGGAGGAAATCATCCATTAAGCATCACATGAGGGTTCATCTGTTGATTTTTGTGATGATTAAGAAAAATGTAGTTTCATTTCCTAACCAAATGTCATACACAGAACATGCGTAACATGAAGTCTTTTCCTGAGTACAAAGCCTGAATGCAAAAGGATTTAATTCCTTATTTCTAGTTAATTTTATTCATCTTAAAAAAAACTTTTAACAGTGTAATTTAAAAACAAAGGTCACTTCAATCACTTCAGGATTGATGCATTCACTGAACCAAAACATTAACATTTACTACATTCTGTGAAGATTAGCATTTTGTTTCACTTAGGCTTGAATTCAGTTTCTTAGATATTTACAGTAATTTTCACCCTAGATAAAACCATCTGGAATGTGAAGATCAATTTTACTTCCCTTCATCTG
Organism: Proteles cristata cristata; assembly: GCA_017311185.1. Classification (NCBI taxonomy): domain Eukaryota; kingdom Metazoa; phylum Chordata; class Mammalia; order Carnivora; family Hyaenidae; genus Proteles; species Proteles cristata. The sequence goes on along the minus strand of JAESUZ010005128.1, from coordinate 471,281 downwards.
TGACAACAATCTCAAGATAAGGACAGAGAACATCTCAAATGGCCCTTCAAAGGCTTAGAGTCTTTTTTTTAATGTTTATTTGAGAAAGAGAGAGCAAGCAAGCATGATCAGGGGAGGGGCAGAGAGAGAGGGAGACCATGAGATCAGGACCTGAGCTGAAGTCAGATGCCCAATTGAGCACTATAAGAAACTTTTTCTGAAACCTTACTGCATCTGTTAATTTTCTACTCCACTATATTGAAGCATGACAGATAAGCAAAAATGGCCCATTTTAATGATTAAAGTAAATCCAGTTAAGGAGACTAGGGAAAAATAATTTGTTTTTATTTATCTTTGTTTCCAGAAATAAATCAAAAGTCACTTCATTAATCTTGTAATTACTTAGTCTTAATTTCATAAGTTTAGCCTCCAAAGGGACCTCTTCTCCTTAGCCTCAATCCTTACTGTTCTCATCTGTTTTTTCTTTTTAACTCAAAACAAATTAAAAAATATTCCTCAGCTGTTTAGAATAATACATTATGAAATTTAGATGCCAAAATAAATCATTTTAATGATGAAAACTCTCAGCAAACAAGAAGGGACCAGCCTTTTATTAGAGAAAAGCTATCCAACAAAAACCCAGTGAGAATGTAATCTTTAATGGAAAACTTTAATAGGGGAAAAACCCATACTTAATGGAGACACATGCTCTTTAAAGTTCTGAGCTAGACAAAGGATATCTGTTATTAATTATGTTGTGTAACAGAGAGCTGACCAAAACCACAAGAAGAAAAAAAAAATACAAATTAGGATTAGGAGACACCAAACTGTAATTATTTCAGAGTTATATGGTCATTAGCATAGAAGACCATAGGGAATCAACAAACTGTTATAACTAAGAGAGTTGTCAAAATGCTGGATCCAAATCAGCATTCAAAAGTCAATAGCTGTTCTCTGTAATCACTTAACAAATATAATGAGAGTTAAATCATTTACAAAGGCAATGCAAATGAATCACTCTCTAGAAATTAACTTAATACATCTCATAAGACCTTAATAGAGAAATTTTTAAGTCTTTAGTAAGGATTCTGGATGGGTGAAGGGAATCAAAAGTACAAGTTTCTAGTTATAAAATAAATAAGTCTTGAGAACCCAAGGTACAGCATGGTAACTATAGTTAATAATATTGTATTGCATGTTTGAAAGTTGCTAGGAGAGTAGAATTTTAAAGTTCTAATCACACACACAAAAAAGTCTTTGTAACTATGTATAGACTTACTGTGATCATTTATTACTTATATATATATAGAGAGAGAGAAAGCTTCATTAAAAACTCCAATATCAGAATGGACAGAATGTCTTAGTCCTTTTGGGCTGCTATAACAAAATACCATAGACTAGCTGGCTTGTACACAACAAACATCTATTTCTCACAGTTCTGGAGGTTATTAAGCCCAAGGTGATGGTGCTGGCCAATTCAATATCTGGTGAAGATCCACTTGCTCATAGACCCTCATCTTTTCACTGTACCCTCACATGCCAGAAGAGGGAAGATAGCTTTTTTTATAAGAGCATTAATCCCATTCATGACGGCTCCACCTTCATGACCTAAGCAACCTCCCAAAGGCCTCTATCACCTTGGGGTTAAAACTTCAACATGTGAATTTTGGGGAGGCACAGATATTTAGACCATAACAGCATCCACATTACATTAAACCAGAAAAAGTAGATAAATCTATTTTCCCGTTTTCATAGGATGAGAGAACAGCCTAGATTTTACCACTCGGTGTTTGCATAACCGTTATCGACATACAGTATATGTGATGTGAATCCTATCTTTTCTGATTCGTTGTTTTGGGAAAAGATAGTGAACTAAAGAATGAAAATCTTACTATCTTATCATTGCTTATTAAACACTGAGAAATTCAAATACACCTTTACTGTATTTAGAGAATCAAGGATATTCATATTCTATGCTGCTTTTAAATATCTTTGGTGAAACTTAAACAGGTTCTTGCTGATTGGTTTCTAAATATCATCATTCAAAAACATTCTCTTTTTGGGGCACCTGGGTGGCTCAGTCAGTTAAGTGCCTAACTTCAGCTCAGGTCATGATCATGGTTCATAGGCTCAAGCCCCGCATCAGGCACTGTGCTGACAGCTCAGAGCTTGGAGCATGCTTTGGATTCTGTGTCTCCCTCTATCTCTGTGCCCCTCCCTGCTTGTGCCCTCTCTCTCCTTCAAAAATAAATAAACATTTAAAAAAAAACAAAAGAAAAAAATCCTTCATCAAATGAGTTACAGCACAAAGAATTATGAATCTAGAGGCATTATTTGAGACTCTATAAGTGTTCCACAATGAAACTTTCATCACAAAAAGATGACAGATTTTATAATCCAGATTATATGGATAGATGGGAGTTTTTACCATTCTTTTTTGTTTTTGTTTTTTTGGGGTTTTTTTTTTGTTTTTTTTTAGTTTTTACCATTCTTAATTGTATTCCATATCCGTAAGACACTGAGGAGTATTTTTTTAATAAGTCTTTTATTTGGTCTACAATTATCATGTCCGTGCTCTGACCCAGGCACTAATAAGCGTTAAAGTTACACCAATACATAAAAAAGTTCCTAAGCTTATGGAGTTCATTTTCTGTCAAAGGTGAAAAGTAAATAGTATGATAAATAAAAGTATTTATGAGAAGTAGAATATTAGGGATAAACTCAGGAAAATGGAAGACCTAAACTAACCTGAGGGTGGGAGGTCCAGGAAAATGTCCCGGCCTCCAGGCCAGATTCCAAAGGATGAGAAAAAGGGCTCCCAAACAAACCAGCGGAAGATACTTGTGCCAGGGGAGGCAAGAACTTCTAAGCTTGGTTTCCCTTTGTATATAGAATACAGTTTAGTTAAAGTTTGGAATTAGTTAAAATTCCTAGAGTTTTTCTATTTTGATTTACTTAATGGGGGAACAACTTACGACACTGAAAATTAATCTTTTTTTTTCATTGTTCTGTTCTCTTGTTTCAGGGACCAAAGGCAAAGCCTCTAAATACATTATCTAAAAAATGGGGCTCTTTTTTTATTGATTCGGTTTTGGGACTGGAAAATACAGAAGACTCATTGGTTTATACATGGTCTTGTAAGAGAATCAGTACTTACAGCACTATTGCAATTCCGAGTATTGAAGCAATAGCAGGTAAGTGGGAAAATACTTATAAAGCTTTAGCTGTTACTAGACATTAATGACTGTAAGTACTAGAATCCTTGCCTTCAAAAGAAGAATATTTTCCCATATTTATTTTTCTTGAGATACACCTAGTTATGGCATCTTAAGGAATTATGACCTGCCTGTCTCCTGGAGCCACCTATAAAAGGCTGGACCACCACCCCCCCTTTTTTTTTTCTTAAGTCTGCTTGGAGTCATAAGATAAAAGGAAAAATTACCAGGACAGGATGCTAAAGAGGCCACATAGGAGGAACCTGACTTTGGGAGCCCCTTTTCCCTCACTGTTGGCTAATTCTAGAGAGGGCACCAGAGAAAGTGAGTGGGCCTTTCATCAGCTGAAGCTAATGAGAGACTCGGGGACAGGAGGTGGAAGGTAGGGTCTGCAAGAGAGGTGGGCCTGATACACACTCCTAATCTGTGTCAAGACCCTGAATTTACCTTAGAGTAAATATAACTGAAGCTCAGTGTTAGATGAGCTAAATACCTAAAACCGCATTGACAATATTCTCTTTTGAGGAAGGTAACATCATTCTAGCACTCAAAGTTTTTCTAAAAGCAAAACAGTAGAAGGTTCAGCACATGATGAAAAATAGCCAGCCTGACCCCTGTTAGAAGACTGAAGATGCAAGAGGGAATATACAGCAACAAAGGGACAGATACGTGAATCAATTATATGAACATTTACTATTGGAATAATAAAAAAAAAAAAGTCCTAAGAGGTTTAAAGGAAGAACTTTAAAACATGCTGCCAATAGCAGTGGGACAGCTGGAATTAAAATGTTCTAACAACCTTGTACTATATGGTAGGACATAAGGGTATATTGATAACATACAAAATGCATGTGTAATCTCCAAGATAACTACCAAAGAAACTGAAATAAGATGCATACTGAGCTAATTATGTCAAATAACTTAAAATCTAAAGGAAAACAAAAATGGGAAGAAAAGAGAGTATGAAAAATAAACAATACAAATGGGAGAGTATTCACTAAGTTGATAGGTTTAAAGCTAAGTAATTGTATTAAGTATGGATGGCAAAATTCTCCAGTTAAAGGCCTGAATGAAATAACAAAACCCAACTATGAGCTGTTCACAAAAGATATCTCTGAAATATGAGGACACAGGGGCCCCTGGGTGGCTCAGTTGGTTAAGCGTCCAACTTCGGCTCAGGTCATGATCTCGCGATCCGTGGGTTCGAGCCCCGCATCGGGCTCTGTGCTGGCAGCTAGCTCAGAGCCTGGAGACTGTTTCAGATTCTGTGTCTCCCTGTCTCCCTCTCTCTCTGACCCTCCCCTGCTCATGCTGTCTCTGTCTCATAACTAAATAAAAACATTAAAACAAATGAAATATGAGGACACAGTTTGAATATCAGAAGATGATAACAAAAAATACCATGTTAATGATAATCAAGAGTTAACTATATTAATGTGAAATAAAGTAGACATCAAGGAAAAATTCATTATTATGAAAGAGAATTACTTTATAATAGTAAATTCTGTTTTCAGAAATACATATCTGAAAGTCTGAGGTATTCACCAGAGCCCTTCTCATTTCTCAGGTCAGAACTTAATCCCTTCCTGTTTTCTTAAAACCGAGAAACTGCTGAAAAATCCACTCTGCTTTGCAGAGGTATATGCTTGTGCTTACTTATTAGTTTCCTGAAGTTCCCCTCATAATTTGGCAATGGGCCTGAGGAGCAAACCAGTAGAGTCCAGTTCTCCAGCCATTCCTTCACAGTAGATTCCTAGCCCCCCGGTTTCCGTTCCTTCACAGCAGATTCCTAGCCCCCTGGTTTCCACTCCTTCACAGGCTAGGATCCTAGCCCCTTGATGTGTGACTGCAGCCCTTCCAGATTGCCAAAAGCTCTACTCGTTTTTCTGCTACTCGGAATGCACCTGCCCCCAGCAGGAATTCAGGGACCTAAAGGGAATAAGCTGTGGCTGAATGTCAGCTCACTCTCTGCTTGTTATGCCTTCCCAGGAACTGAGTCTTCAGGTCTTAGTTGCCTCTCCAGTGATTTCACTCTGATGTTTATATTCTGTCTAGCTTTCCTAATTGTCCTCACTCCAGTTTAGAAGTGAAAGTCTACTTCAGTTTTTTTTGATCCTTAGATTTTTCTTTCTTAAATTGGGGGTAATATCAAGCTGCATTTCCTCCCTCGCAGGATAGATGTAAGAAACAGCAAAGCAAGATGCTTATCTTATTTCAAAGTGATTCACATTTATAGTGAGAAAATATTGTGATAATGGAAGCCAGTGAATTAGTGTATAGTACCTAGATAGAAACTGGTTCAATGGGATATGGTTATGAAATAGTAAGAAAGTCAAAGAAAAGTGAATTTTCATTATTCTAGGATTTCCGTATTTCTCCAAAAAATTGGAAAATAACCCCCTCCCTGTCTTCTGGGGTAATAACCTCTCTTTAAAGAAGCAATAATAACATTCCTGCATCTCCCATTTTCATTTTCCAAAAGCTTTCTTCCACAGCACCCAGGGAAAGAACTTGGTGCAGGGCCTGTCTTCTAACTTTTCTCAAGAGAAAATACTAAGAAGGACTTAATAGTAGTCAAACAAAGCTAGGCAATGTTCCTTCTTCCCAATCTCTAGCATTTCTTTTTTCTTCATAAGGGTTAACTACTACTACCATCAATGCCTTGATGGTTCTCACTGGCATTTAATGTAAATTATAGTTTTTCTGCTAGTGTCATTTTCAAAATATTCCCTACTTCCAAATGATGTTTTACTTGTGAAATTTTTAAATTTTTTTCATGTTTTATTTATTTTGGGGGGGAGGGGACAGAATGTAAGCAGGTGATGGGCAGAGAGAGAAGGAGGAACAGAATCCAAAGCAGGCTCCAGGCTGTCAGCACAGAGCCCTATCCGGGGCTCCAACTCACAAACCGTGATATCATGACCTGAGCCAAAGTCAGACGCTTAGCCAACTGAGCCATCCAGGCGCCCCACTTGTGAAATTTTTTAAATAAGGATTAATGCCCAGTATGTGCACATGAAATGAGTATTGTAACATGGCATATATTATAATGTTTCATTTATAATATTTCTAGCAATGTTTCCTTGGAAGACACTGGGTTAGAAGGTATCTGAAGGCTAGCTTTTGAGAAACTTCTATATAGATGTCATAATGTCTCACCGTCAATAAAATGTGCATTTTATGTTCTCTCCCAATTTCCCTTGTGGCTCTGTGTGTAATGCTTATATGGAGAAAGTTGCCACGTTGTGTGCATTAAAATTCTTATTTATCTAAGCATTCAAAGATTACTCTTAGTAATTCTCTTATTACTAAGGGCCATGAAGATTATTAGTTCTCATTTACCAGTTCCATGATGCTCTGAGTAGGGCCTGAGAGAGTTTTAAATTTCAAAATAAAAAAAATCCGATGAGCATTCCTGCTTTTTTGTTAACTTTTGTACAGTGACTGTTATATATAGTTAGATCTCTGATGATGATTTATAATACATCTAAATGTATTTTGACTTAAATTTTATAGAGAAAGACATCTATATTTTAGGCACAACCTATTCAGGTGACAGAAGAAATTAAAATCATGAAACTAAAAAATGAGTTTTGATTTGTTTGTATTTATGAACAGCCTTTTGAGATTTGCAGAATAATAATACTGGGGTTTTTTTTTCCCCAGAATTACCCCTCGACTACAAATTTTCAAGATTCTCTTCAAGCAATTCAAAAACAGCTGGCTACTATCCAAACCCTCCATCGATCTTATCAAATGATGAGACACTGACAACCAAATAAACTGTCTCTACTGAAAAATGAAGAACCACATATGCAGCAAATGTACTGTAAAAATGTTAATTTTTGAAAAATACTGTAAAATGCTTTATAGAAACAAATTCCTAATGATAACTAAGAATTAGATGCTTTTCCATAAGTCTCCTTTCTGTATAGATCATCTTGATGCCCAACAACTCTCATTATATTAAAATCTCAGTGTCTTAGAACTGAAAAGAACCTTATTAATATTTTCTATACCAGTAATTCTGAGATTAGGATTCACCTGGGCAGATACATATATACACATTCGTACATACACCCATACACACATTTACACATATGCCTCCACCAATGGTTCTCAAAGTGTTGTCCCCAAGCCACTAGCACAGCATCATCTGAGAATTTGATAGAAATACAGATTTGCAGGCCCCACCACAGACCTGCAGAATCAGAAACTCTGGGAATGCAACCCAGCAACCTGTATTTAATATTAGTGTGATTCATGTACGAAAGTTCTAGAATCACTAGCTAGAACAGAAGTCCAGATTGGTTTAATTGGTCTGGGAATAGAGTTAAGCATTGATATCTTTTACTTGCCCCAGGAAAATGCAGCCAGAATTGAGAACTGAACTATATGTGTTCCTTCCATTTATAGCAAGAATGCTGAGTCCAGTGAGAATAAACGATTCTTCCAAGTTATCAGGTTTTATGCTGTTTTTATGTTTTCCAAAACAAGGAGGTAAAGAGGATTTCTTCTGATACCACACAGCCAGTACAGGACAGAAATGAGATGGGAAGCCAACTAACTCAACCTCCAATGTTACTCAGAAGGGGTTTTGTTTTTTGTTGTTGTTTTTTTTTTTACCTCTAATAATGTTAAAGCCTATATAATTTTCATTCACTTTAAGGCATTCTCAATGAGACAAAAATTGGCTCTTGGGTGAAAAAAAATAGATACAATGTACAGTGGCCCTTCAAAGCTCAACCCTACCCAATAAAATTTTATTCTTTAGTATTAATTTCTCTCACTAGAGAGAAATAAAAAGTTAAATTAATTAAATTTAATTTGGTTAAATTTAATTTTTCTCAGGGTGGAGTGTGGTAATGAAAAAAAAAAGGTTGAGAAAAATGCTTGAAGAGGTTTTATAGTTAGACCACAATCCAGGATTATTGTGTTCTATGTAATTTGTATAGTCCTATTATAGTAGCTACTTGTGCCAACATGTTTGGAGCCAGATGTTTACAGTAAATTCCTGGCTATTCTTTATGCTATAATTGGACAGTATCAGAAAACACACTAGACCCTATCATTATTTTACCTGGATTGTAGCAAAGAACTTAACATATTGATGCATGCAATGAAAAGATATACTTCGTTAAATTTTTAAGTGCTCAAATAATCCCAAATGTATTGTGGGAATGAATATCTCAGGGTAGATAAACAGTTACTGAAATTTTTTCCTCAATGTCAGTAGCTCTGTTTGATCTCTACTAATAAAATATGGTAATGTATTTAAAACTGAGTTCCAAAATCTTATTGGAGCACAATAATAAACATACACAATCCGCTTAGGGCTAAAGGAGAGCTGTCTCATGTATACAAATAAATATTTAATTTCTTTAAAAATTAAGCTATTTTTCCTTACATGGATTTATTTTGTCAAGAGCAAAGAATAATGTATCTTTAAATGCTTATAAACTGCTCTTGTTAATATGAAAAATGAAAACCCCAAAATAAGTTAATTGCACTTTTTTGGACATTTAAGGAGTGAAAAAAATAATTGACTCAAGTCAGAAGTTCTCATCCTACTTTAATCAGTACTTACCTAAGGGATCAGAACAAGTTATCACCTAATCTGACCTCTGTTTCCTTCATCTTGTTAAGAGATTAGAGTTTCTTTCCAAGTTTCCTTCTAATTTTCTAGCAGTCAGTGCTTCTAATGAGTGTTCTTTTTCTCTTGGACTATAATTACTTTCACTTTTTTTATTGCATTGTTTCTAAAAAGTGTCAGTGTTGGGGTGCCGGGGTGTCTCAGTTAAGTGTCTGGCTTCAGCTCAGGTCATGATCTTGCAGTTTGTGAGTTTGAACCCCATGCCGGGCTCTGTGCTGACAGCTCAGAGCCTGGACCCTGTTTCAGATTCTGTGTCTCCCTCTCTCTGTTCCTCCCCCACTTGCTCTCTTGCTCTCTGAAAAATAATGATTAAAAAAAATTTTTAGGGGCACCTGGGTGGCTCAGTTGGTTAAGCGGTTGACTTTGGCTCAGGTCATCATCTCACAGTTTGTGGGTTCGAGCCCCGCGTCGGGCTCTGTGCTGACAGCTAGCTCAGAGCCTGGAGCCTGTTTCAGATTCTGTGTCTCCCTCTATCTCTGACCCTCCCCTGCTCATGCTGTCTCTCTCTCAGAAATAAATAAAAACATTTTTTAAAAAATTTTAATAAAAAGTAAATAAAATAAAACAAAAACTGCCAGTGTTTCTAACAGATAAGAAAAGTAAAAATAATAAAAAATGCCACTAGAAAAATTGAAGCTATTAGGGAAGAAAAGCTGTATATTCTTTAATAAAAGAAGAAAGCAAGAAAATTGTAGAAGTGGGCAGAGGACTTAAGTTTAATATTAGCATACAGGCCAACATTTATCATATAAAAAGATAACTACAGGGGCACCTGTGTGGCTCAGTCAGTTAAGCATCCAACTGTTGATTTCAGCCTAGGTCATGATTTCATGGTTCAGGAGTCTAAGTTTGGCATCAGCCTCCATTCTGACAGTACAGAGCCTGCTTGGGATTCTCTGTCCCTGTCCCTCCCTGGCTCACACACTCTCTCATTCTTTCAAAATAAAAGAGTAAATTTTTTTTTTAATTAAAAATGAGTAATAAATTATTTTATAAATAAATGCAAGGGATTGGAGATTTTCTTTGCTGGTCACTGTTGACCTCATCAGCAGAGGAAAGATCTGAATGGCACAGTGGTCACAGTTTGTCAGAATTTGGTTTGTGAAATACTGAGGTAGCAGAGATTTCAACTTAAACAGTGAATTGCAATTTAAAATCAACTAAAGTTGACTCTTGAAATACATGGGCCTATAAGGTCCACTTACAGCAAATTTTTCTTGATACAGTACTGTAAATGTATTTTCCTTATGATTTTAACTTTTTTGTAGCTTGCATTATTATAAAAATATAATACATATATAAAATATGTGTTAATGTTATCAGTAAGGCTTCCAGTTAACAGTAGGCTATTAGTAGTAAAGTTTGGGAGGAGTCAAACATTACACATGGATTTTTGACCATGCATGGGGAGGGGGCCCTAATCCCCATCATTCAAGCGTCAACTGTACTTCTAAGTTTTCTTAATTTGAAATCCGGTATTATTTCCCCACCAGATTTCATATCCAACAACTATGTATTTAAGCAAATGTATACATATATATGTATGTAAACATATGTATACACACAATTTAACTGGCTTGAATGAAAATCAAATCTATATGATTATTTTATATAACCAGCATAAAATGGAATGTCAAACTATCTCTCTGGATATAATAACCTTGACTCTATGTTAGAGTCACACGGATAGCTCCTCTTAAATGTGATGTTGCAATGACATTCCCTTACCTCTTCTAAGGCTCTTGAGAACAAGGTTATCATAAGAATTGACTTCCAGATTAGTGAAAGACTGGGATAGTTTCAAGAGTTAAATCACCCCATGTGCTGCCATTGAAAACCCTTGGGCCTGGTCCAGTCCACATAGAGTGAATGCAAAAAGAGGTCTTCTTGTTTGTCTCCAGTCATCCTCAGAAATCATGATAAAAAAAAATGGTAATGAGTGCTAACTCTTTAGCAGGCCACTTCATGTCCCTTATTTATTCAGCAACCATATGTGGTGTATATAATTATTAAAATTTTATAGATAATTTCAGCAGGACATTGAAACTGGCAGTTAAATAACATACTTGCTCAAAATTTTCCTGTTACTAAGGAACAGAGTCTGTACATGAGCCCACCTTTCACCCCAAAATCCATGCCTTTAGTTGACTGACAAGTCTTCCAACTTTGGATATAGATTGAGGCAAATTCTTAGTCTAAAACCACACTTTAACAGTCACACCATACTGGGATTAGATATAAAGACATAGACTCTGTCCTAAAGTAACGTAAGTTAGTAAAAAAATATTAAAACAAGATCGATGAGACGCCAGCTGGCCCAGTCAGTTAAGTGTCTGACCGTAGATTTTGTTTCAGGTCCTGATCTCAAGGTGATGAGATCAAGTCGAGCACTGGACTCTGCATTGGGCATGAAGCCTACTTAAGATTCTCTCTTTCCTTCTTCCTCTGCTCTTCCCCTCCTCACGTTCACTCTCAAAACAAAACAAATAAATAACAACAACAGCAGCAAAGATCTAAACATAGAACTTACCTGGAAGAGTAAAATAAAGAACCAAGAATCACAGGAGTCCTAAAATGTATAATGAAGTCTACTCTTCTTGGAAGCCACATATACTAAAGTCATCAGTAAGCAGGTTTACTCTTTTCTTCATATTCGGGTTCAAATGTGCACCTTACTTAGCAAATCTGCCTCTCTGGTGCTGAGGAAACCAAAATGGAAAAGGAATAATGAAAACTGCTCCAAGTAAACTTAATGGGAGACGAGACCTCTGGGCCTAATGAGAGAAGCTGGGTCATTACTTAGAATGACAACTATAACACATAGTCTGCTTGATAGTCAGGTTCTTATGCTATGCACCTGTTCCCAGAGTCTTAAATTTTAAAAATCACTTTTTTTTTTTTACTTTGTTGGTAGTTTGGCCTTGGCACTTTCTTGGTAAAAAATTAAAAAGCTTAATAAAGTTTAATAAAGAAGAGAAGAATGGGACACCGGGCTGGTTCAATGGGTAGAGCAGGAGATTCTTGATCTTGGGGTCAAGCCCCACATTGGGGGGGTTGATTGTACTTAAAAACAAAATCTTAAAAAAAAATTTTTTTTTAAAATAAATTACAAAGTTCCCATTAAAAGCAATCACCGTGTTCAATCAATTAAGAAACACTCATTCTCTAAATTAAAAAAAATGTCAACATGCTTTACAGTTCCTAGCAACTAAATTTCACAGATACTATATTTAAAATCCTTTTGTTGCATTTATTCCCTTTGAGAAGGCAACAAACTGCTAATTTCATTCATTTTTGCAGCAATCACCAAGATTGTAAATGTAAATTTCAGTAGTGTTTTAAACTGAATAAAGTACCCCTCTCAAAGACCAGTCATGAATGGATTAAAAATAACCTTCAGTCCTGATTATTCATGTAAATAGGGTTTTGTTTTGTTTTATGCCAAATTTAGATGACTGTGATAACAGTGGAAGATACTCTAGGCTAGAAATAAAAAATACGTCTGCATGACCTGCATTTTGGGCACATTTACTTCAACTTTTTTTTTACTTCAGCATTTTTACTCAACTATTTAAACAGAGATAGTAAAACTTAGGAGTATGAAAGTAACATGAGAACACAAATAGATGTGCCTGACAGAACTAAGATTTCTTGAGATAATCAAGCCAGAGGTTTATCTGACACATATCCGGTATCCAAGGCTCAAACTGTGACTCTGTGGATCAGGGAATTCAATATGAATCCAGGTAATTTTTGTTTGTTTTAATTATTAAAACTGATTACAGACACTGGAGATGCAGCAGAAGCAGTAGCAGCAACAGGAGTAATGTGAAGGGACCCTAAATAAGGAAAGTTAGAGAAGGCTTTTGTCACTGTCTGGCCTAAGCTAAATACCCAGAAATGGAAAAGAATGCCCAAGGAGATTCTGTTATGTGGGGTACAGGGAAATTATGAACTATGTCCCTACAAACAGGCAGTATGGTCTGAGCAGACCAAATGATACTTCTTTGGTGATAAGTGGACGAGAAAACCCCTTAACAAGTCAGGAGGTCTGCAGAAGGAATAATTTGGGTCTAGAATTGAGAAAGAAAAAAAAAGCAATGAAAAGAAATGGAGCAGTGATACAGGAATAAACCAGTTGCTTAGTAAGTTAAACCTACATAATGTCTAATTGAGTCTAATTTTATTAAATAGAACAGAAATCATGGCAGTCTAACAAATGAGTGGTACCAACCTACTGGAAAGAGGAATACTATTGGTTAAACCTGATAATAAACCAACGGCAACAAAAATATTATTTTTCGACTATGTCCAGAACAGGATAAGAGGGATAATGCTTGAGGGGGCGCCTGGGTGGCTCAATCAGTTAAGCATCTGACTTCGGCTCCAGTCATGATCTCACGGTTTGTGGGTTCGAGCCCCGCATCGGGCTCTGTGCTGACAGCCAGCTCAAAGCCTGGAGCCTGTTTCAGATTCTGTGTCTCCCTCTCTCTCTGACCCTTCCCTGCTCATGCTCGCTCTCTCTCGCTCGCTCGCTCTCTCAGAAATAAATAAAAAAACATTAAAAAAAATAAAAATAAATAAGATGGATATAGAGTTTGCAAAGAAAACCTGACTCTCTAAAAAGTTCTCCAGGCCTAGAAAAATTATACTTATCAAGTAAAACTTGGAAGTATGAATTGCACCAAGAATTAGCAAATCTATTTAGTAACAATTTTGGACCATTTATGTCAAACTTTTGTTTAGATGGCTAAAAATATTTGGTCGTTCATTTTCAAAGATCTTCCAGTATCCATAGCCCTCTCAAATCCAGAGAACACAGAAGTATTTATTTCTCGAACCTTCATGTAATAGCTGCTGCACAGCAAAACATTACTGGTAACTGAGATTGGGGTGTCTGGGATCATTTGTTTCCAGACACCGTATATCAGTCACAATTTTTTTGTTATTTCTTTGTAAAGTAAAAAAAAAAAGTACTTTTTGTAAAGTACCACACTGTAGTAGGAAAATAAATTAAGACGAACTTACAGAATACATGATTAATTCTTCCAAAGTCGATCTTAAGCTAAGAATCACAGTTAACATAAATATAGCAAATAAAAATGGTGTATTAAGAATAGTTTTCCAGGGGCGCCTGGGTGGCTTAGTCGGTTAAGCGTCCGACTTTCGCTTGGGTCATGATCTCGCGGTTCGTGGGTTCGAGCCCCGCGTCGGGCTCTGTGCTGACTGCCAGCTCAGAGCCTGGAGCCTGTTTCAGAGTCTGTGACTCCCTCTCTCTCTGACCCTCCCCTGCTCACGCTGTCTCTCTCTCTCTCTCCTAGAAATAAATAAAACATTTAAAAAAAAAAAAAGAATAGTTTTCCAGTAAGTGAAACTGAATCAGAGAAAGATAAATACCATTATGACTTCACTCATGTGGAATTTAAGAAATAAGCAAGGGGGGTTAAAAAACAAGAGAGCGAAATCAAGAAACAGACTCTTAGAGAACAACTGATGATTACCAAGGGTGAGTGGGTGGATGGGTTAAATAAGTGATGGAAATTAAGGACTGCTCTTGTGATCAACCACCAGGTGAAGTATGGAGTAGTTTGATCACATACATATACAATATATTGTATACCTGAGACTAATATAACACTGTATGTTAACTGGAATTAAAAACTTAAAATGCAAAAAAAAAAAAAGTTTTCCACTGAAAATTCAGTGGTGCTTCAATCACACCCCAAACTACAGGGGTTGAATAAGGAAAAATTATGTCCATGAGCATCCTGTTAGGCTTCTTATTTACCATTTTCCTAGTAAAAAAATCTTAGAAATTCTGCGGCTTTTTTTTAAGCTTCAGGACAATGCTTACTATGACAATCTGATAACTTTAATGATTAACCAACCTTTTATTAGCCTAGACAACACAGAACTTTATTTTTATTTTCTGGTGAAAACAATACAGCAGAGTGACAGACTTTTATTTTTCCTTTAAGCACACAGAAGACGACTAAAGTACTTAACGATCCTTGTTTAGTTTGACAGAACAATTCTACAAGTACTTAAACTGGTTCGGAACATAAAATTCAAGTACAACATTACTATTAGGGCAAGAAATATCGAGACAAAAGAATTGTTTTTCTTTTTGAGATTACTTTCACAAAATACAGCAACAATTTGCAAAATTTCAAGGATCACATTCAAATTATATTTCTAAGAATACAGCTACATATGAACACAGACCAGAACAAGCTGATATATTAATGAATATTCACAGGTTTCATACTGCACAGGAAACAAGTTTGATATTTTTGCACATATTCTCAATTATAAGCAAAAAGCAGGCCTGTAAATGTCAATTTCGCCAGCAAGCAAAAAGAGAAACGAATTAATAGGATTTTACTCAAACACAGTGAAATAATGAGCATATACCATTAATCTATAGAAAAATCACTCCTATAGTAACAGAGAGAAAAGATACAGACTTGCATTTTTGCATTTTAGACAAAAATCTACTGGTGAATTCAAGGGAGTTAGAGAAAACTCCTCCAAGCATCCTTTTTTAAACATCAACCACTTTGATTCTCCTACCTCTCCTAAGCAAATCTTCAGGGGCCTCCCCCTCCATCCCCAGCGCTGCAGGGTTCATCTTCCCTGTGCCTTTCCAAGACTACTTGGTTCATTTCGGTTTCTGGGCTTTCAGTTTCCTCAGCCTAGAGCACCCTCCCCACTTCTGTACCCAGATTTCCCAAGCACTCATGGAACTTAGGGCAAGCCCTTCAAAAAGAAGAAAAGCAGATAGTCATTACCATCACCATATACCACCCAAGACAGCCCTGACAGCACTGCTGTGTCACCTACTGGAACCTGTCCTGGAAATCCAAACTAACTCCACACATCCCGAGGAAGGAAGTTGGCATCTCCCACAATGTAGACTGCAGCCTGCTCCCTCATTTACTGGGAGAGAAGCAGGAAAGGAAGTAGGGAAAGAGAAGTCTGAAAGCCAAGAAGGCAAGGCAATAGGATAGACGCCCCTGGGGCATGAAAGCAGTAATAAAATAGAGAAAATGCTGCCTTGGGGTTCTTTCTAAGTGGTCCAAGGCCACCCCCACCCCCACCCAAATTTCCACGTTTAGAAAAGTGGAATAAAACTAACTTTGGTTGCTTTACATCACAACCTTCTCTACAACTGCCTTGAATCCATCACTATGAGGCCTTTCTGTCTTTCCTTCCTGCTTCTCAAACTAAATTCAAAAAACACACAGATTTTGGTAAATGGACAGGGAAAGGGTGGGGTTGTGAAAACCGGCCCAAAAGAACACTGCTCATAACTAAACAACCTAGAGGTCTCCCTTTGCAACTTTCAGACCTTGCTAACGGAAGCGGGGTGGGGGCATGAGGGCAGAAGAGCGCAACAAGACATCTGGAGTCTATTGTACAGAACCTTTCTCCCTTTGGACACGACCAAGGGTAGAGAAAATTAAACAAAAAGCCTGCATTGCCAGTTTTGTTTTCTTGCTGCTTCAGAGGGGAGGGGGAGGGAACTGGGAGAGAGAACAAGGGGGTGGGGGTGGAGGAGAGAAAGAGACAAAACGATGCAGAACAGGCCACACAGACCATTAACACCTTTCCCTCAGTGCCCCCACCCTGGCAACTTGATCATGCTCAGACTGAGTGCAGGAGTTAGGAAAGGGGCTGCCCAACAAACCTGCCTGATTAAGGGTGGTCTGTTGACTCCAGCTCAGAAAGGCCAACTGCTGGAAGCCCACCCTGACAGCCTTGCTTTGGGCACTATCACATGTAACTGTGCAACCTGTCCCACAGCCAACCGGGTTTATAGGTTACCATCTGATGGCAAAAGTGGATTGAGGGGGAATTCCTTGTGTGCTGCCTGGGAGCTTAAGTCCACAGAGTTGCTAAGGAGGCAGGCAATGGTGCCTATGCAATGCTTATCCAGAAGGGTGACAGCAGGTTTGTGTGGGCCACAGCACCGGCCCTCATACTCACCAGTACCAGGTCCCAAAGCAGAATGCCCAAAGGCAAAAGATGCAATAACACTGAACACCTCTCATCTGTTACCTCATTCCTGCCTAGTAACCACCCACTAGCCACCTTATTCTGCCAGATAACCAGCAGGGTGGATGGCACAGGCCAGGGAGGCAGCTGGGAACCAGTTAGTAGTAGCCAGTCCAGTCTGCGTTGATGGTTGGCATCATCTAGAGTAGTTTCATCTTGCAGCAGTGAAATTCAAAGTTGCCAGAGAGTACATGGTTATCAGGAGGACAGTCAGCATAAAGTACGAAGCCCAGGTAGTTATCTGCAAAGGTATTTCAAGCTTCTTTGTGGTAGAGAACCACTTAAAAACTAGAAGACCATGATCATAGACAGGACCCAAGGCATGCAAAGGAAGGCAGGGCGTATCTACAGCATCATGTGCTTGGCATAGAAGCAGTGCAAGGCCATGCACTTGAAACATGTAACAGGATACAGAAGAGCATGAAGGTCCAGAGGAAGAGAAACACAAACGTGTAAGAGTCAATCTTGCAAATGACTGTTGAAGATTTATAAGAACCAAAGGATAAAACAATTCAGTGTGAAGAGGAAGCAGAGAGAGGACTGCATGCTGTTGCCTAAGCAAAGGTTCAAGGGGAGGTGGTGGGGAGACTTGTGCAGGAGCTTCTCACAAGGTGGCACTTAGCCAGACTGGAACCTGAAGGCCCTGGGGCTCTCCACTGGCTGCCTTGCTGGATCTCGAATTCCACGGCGAGGCCCTTCGCCCATCAGGTAGTATTGGAGGGGATTGGGCCACAGTTCTGCTTTGATAATCTCAGCAATCCTGTCGAATTCTAGAAGGCTGTGATCTGAGAACCAGTTGAAGAAACTGGGGATAGTGTTTCCTTCCCGATTCCTGTGGATATGGGACTGGGGGTCTTGGCCTCTGTGCCAGCGGATTGGAGTGGAAAGAGACACCACCCGGCCAGAGGATCTGCGCTCATATTCTTTGACGAGCCCCTCATTTCGGAAATAGGGGTTGCTCTGAAAGATGAACTTGAATTTGCAGCCTGCTCTGGGGTGTTTAAGCTCCTCCACCTCCAAATTGATCATGTATCTCATCATGTCTTCATCTTGGCCACTGATCATAGGTGACAGCTGGGGGTGGTTCCGAAAGGCAGTGACCCAGAAACCTGGGATATTTTGGATAATGAAACTTCTGCGCTGCATATGGAGCCTTCGCATCCGACCAAACTTGCGCTCCAGCTGAAGGAAGGCCCTGTCAGCCTGGGCATTTACATTTGACAGCTCCTGATCGATGGCCTCCAGCGAATCCATGCAGTTATTGATCTTCGGGGCCTTGGCCCGTGTCTCCTCTTTCATTCCTCCCACCACCTTTTTTTCCTTCTGCATCCCCTTCTTTTCCTCCACCACCTCCTCCGCTACTCCCTCCTTTTCAGATGCCGCTGAAACGGCGCACTTTTTTGTCGTCATTTCCTTGGCCTTCGCCCCAGGCATCATCTGAGACCCCAACCCCCCTGCGCTACAGGCTTCTAGAGCTTTCTCCCCAGCAGGGCCCCGCGGCTCTCTACGCTGACAGCCATTTTCCTGGCTATTGTCGGGGGCTTCCGCGGCGGAGGCGGAGGCAGGGGCTGCTGCCAAGCCTTCAGTAGGAGGCAGAACCTCTTTCTGGCCCGATTTGGTCGCTACACGGCCGCGGCTCCCAAAAATTCGAACGCGGAACACGGGGGCACAGCTCGCGGGGCTCTGGGGTGCGCCTCCCTCCGCGGCGGTCTCCAAGTTGCCCTCCTCACCTGTCTCCGCCATCACCTGTGTCGCCTCGGTTTCCTCGCCCTGGCACTGGTTTAGGTCCGGATGTCCTGGGGCATCGTCGGCAGTAGCTACGCCGCAGTCTTTGGCGAGAGGAAGGTTGTTGCCCTCATCCAGGGCGCTCATTTTGGTAGAAGTCAGATCCGCAGGAGGAGAGCGTCCCTTGTCCTCTGCAGAAGCTGCGCACCGCGCCAATCCGCTTGTCGCACCACCCCCTCTTTTCCACTCCGGAGGATGCTGCTATGGCAACTGGTGACGTCACGGCGGCAGCGTCTTCCCGTCGCGCGAGAATTCGCTGAGCCTTGTGATTACGTCAGTCAAGGTTATACCTTTGTCTTTGTGTTACAAAACGTATGAATTTGTTCGGCCTGGAAAGATTAGGTTTACGTGACTGGGTGCAGACCAAACTCAAACAAACATGTGAGAACTGTGTTAATGTGTATTTTAAGGCCCTGAATGTATTTCTGAGACACATACGCTATTAACTTTTTTCTTAAAATATTTACTTATAAGATAAAGGTTATTGTCCAAGTTCATCATCTCAGAGGCCCGTTCGAGGATGGTAAGAAGGATTGAGCAATTCACCGCCTGCCTTTTTTTTATGAGACAGAGCACTGCCTACTGCGCAAACGAGACACCTGCCTGGCTTTTTTAATGTACAGATTCATGACTATTACCAAAGAGTTGAGGCGAACAGAGTTTGATTTTTAAGAAAAGTGTTGCTCTGTTAAGTGATGATTTAAAAGATTAGAAGCAATTGAAAGTTTCTCTCATGCTAACAAGACATAATGATTATTTCCATTTGTTTATGTACTTTGGCCAACACCAATGAAGTGATTGGTGTTTTTTCTCATCCCTTTTAACTAATATAAGTAGCAAATGTTTTTCCTTACTTAGAAGTGACATACGCGTGAGCATGCAAATTTAGCCGTCAACCATTTCTGAAAAAGATGTGATTTCAAGAGATTTTAATTTCCAAAATTGTACATAATATAATTTCTTGCTTATCCTCAAATTATAATCCTAATCTAAAAAGGAGCTACTGCTTTATAATGCCTGTGGGTATGAAGCCAGCCAATACTTGCCAAAATTTGCCCCTGTGATAATTTACTGCAGGGCGGAAGCAATAATCAACTGTTTGCAGGCACCGAAACTATTAATTGTCCAAATTATGATATTTTAAGTAATATTTAAAATGTTAATGTTAAAATACATACTTAAAATTTGCCTATTCAAGTCAGCCCATACAATTGATCTACTACTGATGTCAGTACTGTTTTATGTGTTGTATTTGTTAGAGTATGAAAATACTGGTAAAAAATGAGAGAATGAAGAAAAACTTAAATTTTGCATATTTTTGTTTAACACCTTAAATTCATATTAGTAAAGGGATTATAATTCTTTGTAATAGAAACTACACTACAGAGCACTTAGATTATGATCACTTTTTTTTTGACTTACATCCAAGTTGGTGAGCATATAGTGCAAGGATAATTTCAAGAGTAGATTTCTTAATCCCCTTTCCACTTAGCCGGCCCCACCTCCCACAGCCCCTCCAGTAATCCTGTTTGTTTTCCATGTTTAAGAGTCCCTTATGTTTTTGTCCCCATTCCTGTTTTTATGTTATTTTTGTTTCCCTTCCCTTATGTTCATCTGTTTTGTATCTTCAAGTCTTCATATTAGTGAAGTCATAAGTTGTCTTTCTCTGACTAGTTTCACTTAGCATACTACCCTCTAGTTCTGTCCACACAGTTACAAATGGCAAGATTTCATTCTTTTTGATTGCTGAGAAATACGCCATTGTATATATATACCACATATGATCACTTTTAAATTAGGACTCAGAAGAGGATCCAATGAAAAGGATGTGAGGAAACAGACTTAAAAGAAAGCAGTAGCAGGTATATTAAGACTTGAGGGAAGTAGTGCAGACCCAGTGCAACTGAGAATGAGGTGCTGACATTACAGAGAAACAGTCTGTCCTGCAGCTTCATAGTTTACTTCAGAAGGTTTCCAAGAGAATTCATAGATAATTAAGATATTTTTGTACCCCTAGTCAGCCGACTCAAGGACAAACTGTCCAAATTGACTGCTGCCAACTAATAAGATATCCCATAAAAATTGTTCAAACAGGATTCACTCTTCTCAGACTATAATAATTTTTCTCTCCTTTTTTTCCTCTTTTGCTTCTATGGGTTGAAATCAATCTACCAATTTATCCTCTTTACAAATAGGTAAACAATGTGCTATAAGTGACTTTGTAACTCTGAGTTATTCTTTGACATGATTCTGTCTTGTTTCCTTAAAGAATCTTTGTACTGTGGAAGGATTAATTCTCTAAGATTATAAACCTGAGCCAAGAAGAAGAGCAAATGCTGAATGAAAGTTCCTTTACCATATAAGAAAGAATTTGCTATTTGCATCAAAAAATTATAAAATTACATAAGGCTAGTACTGTGAACTTTTTCTCATTGTATATACCAAATTTTTAAGAAGACTTTTACCTCCACTACTTGAAACATACCTGTCCATAGCTTTGATCGTTCTTGTCAATGCAATCATTTTCCATTAATAATAGCCTACCCATTCTCAAAATTGCATTCAAGCCTACCTCAGGAAGACTGCTTTAGGCATTTCAATGCATTTAATTTCATAAACAAGGACCCAGGAATCACAGAAAGTTAACTCACTCATGGTAAGACAATATATTAATTGGCAAACTGCCTCCTCCTATCTCCTATGCATAACCTTCCCTTATCATTCTGATAGTCCTATAGCTCTATGACTTTTGCTGTCCAATTTAGTACTTAGCTTCTATCTTTAACTTTCTTGGTTGTTTTCTGCAGATCAGTCTCTCATCCCAGCTTGACAAGGATGGCTGCATAGTGGCTTCGTCCTTGGCCTCTACTATAGTATAGCCCAGTGACTATCTCATTGAACATTTTAATGAAATTTGATTTGATTTAAATGTAAATTTTAAAAGGCTTT
Source organism: Proteles cristata cristata (assembly GCA_017311185.1). Classification (NCBI taxonomy): domain Eukaryota; kingdom Metazoa; phylum Chordata; class Mammalia; order Carnivora; family Hyaenidae; genus Proteles; species Proteles cristata. The sequence goes on along the minus strand of JAESUZ010005128.1, from coordinate 449,642 downwards.
ACCAAAATGAATAATATGACTGTGCTAGTATTTCATTTTGATTTGAGTATATATATATATATATATGTGTGTGTGTGTGTGTGTATATATATATATATATATATATATATATATATATATATATGAATCATTGTATTTGCATATTAGAATATAGGATTTTTGGTACACCACAGAGCCTGTCCTGATGGCAATTGGCAATAAACCTCACTACAGAGAAAAAGATATTATCAATAAAATGATTGTATGGAAAAGTATTTTTAGAAAATACCATGAAAAACTAGGAAGTACATTTGCCACAGAACACGGACTTTAACAAAAGTTCAAAAATAAATTAATACAGTCAAATAGGAATGACTTTACTAAAGTGTATCATTAATACTGGAAAATTTAGGAAATATCACTGTTGTTACTCTTGAACAGCAAGTTTTTTTTTTCCTTTTTTCAGAGTGCTATGGTTTCTGGTTATATATACATTTTGGTCTACATTTATTTAGTGTCTTCTAAGTCTCATTTAATCCTCAGAACAACCCTGTGAGGTAATAATATTATGACCCCCATTTTACATTACCTCAGAAGGAACTCAAGCAGAGAGAAACCGAGTTGTTTATCCAAGGTCATACAGCAGTGATATAGAGCCACAATCTAAACCTAGGTAATCTGACTCAAGAACCAGTGCACTCATTCAGTATATTGTTCTGGAAATCTATACAACATATAAAATGCAAAGATGCTTTCTTAGAAATAAGACCATATGACCATCTCAATTTAATGTTAAATCTTATCTTCCTCTTCCCCTCTGCCCATCCAGAAAAATACTAACAATTGTTGGGGAAGTGCCCAATTACTAAAAGGAGAAACAGGAATTCACAATTCAATGCCTTATGTCAGCAGTTCTCAGTCCATCAAATGTAACACTCCCTTTGTTCGTTTGGTTTTTTAGTGGTATTGTGTAGAGCCAGTCGTACTGGAGGATGGCAAAAACATGGGCTGGAGCTCCAGCTCTGCCTTAATGAGCAATGGAAATTTCAGCAAGTGGTTTAACTTTTTTAAATCCTAATTTCCACATTTCAAAAATGAGAAAAATAAGGTGAGCAAGCAACTCTTGATCTAGGGGTTGTGAGCTCAAGCCCTACATTGGTTGTAGAGCCTACTTTTAAAAAACTGATAATAAGATCATCCGACCTGTTTTTATTCACTTCTCAGGGTAATGGGCCAACACTGTAACATAGGTGAACCTTCTTTATAAACTGCTTTCGTCCACCCTCACCCCCATCTCCATCTTTTTTCCTCCTTTTTAAAAAAAATATTTCATGAAAAAATTAAAAATAAAAAAATAATTATTTCAAGGAACATTACAGCCAAAAGATACTTAATTTACAAACAGTTTCCTCCCAAATGACCCTTAATGTATTCAAGGAGCTATGTCTCTCTGACTGAGTGAGTCACCTCTCCTGGGCTCCAAAAGCCCAGAGTTGAGTTGAGCAGCAACCGAAGCATTCTATGGAAATGTCTCTTCCTCAGACAGGACAAAGGCATCTTTAGCAGACAGACCCCATATGTCCAGAGCCCAGTAGAATTGCCAATTCCAATAGAAAGCTGTCGTGCTTTTTGGAAAAACAATGGCTGAAAAACAACTAACTTCACATTCAGAGAAGATACCAAGCTAATTGAGTTTCTTGCAGGTAAGAGTCAAGACTGGATCTGGCTTTGGCACCATCTCAGTGTGAAGATTGATATGGTGGCCATGAAGATGCACCTTACAGCCTTCCAAATACAGGAAGAGTAATGGTCAAGGGCCTGAATGCACCCTGAAGTCTGTAGCCTCCTTTGCTTGTGTTCAGGCCATACCTCCTCTGAGCTGCTCCAGCCAAGACTGAGTGTGACTAGAATACATAAGGCAAGACCATTCCTAAAAAACGTGAGACTCAGCTGACAGCTGACTGGCTGGCTCAAGGACTCCCCAGGAGCCTCGCTGAATCTTCCCTGGATGGCACAGGCATCTAGGCCACTTCCACCCAACTTTCTCTTGCTCTCCTTTTCACTCAGTCAGACTTGCTTCCTGGTCGAAATGTTCTTCCATCTTTTTTCTGGGTCGTTCTCCGTTTGACTCACACAGTCATTTCTCCTAATAAAATCTTTGCACACTTAATCCTAGTTTGTCTTCTGCTTTTCAGAAGACCCAGGTTAACTTATTTAAGAGATCATTTAAACCTCTTAGTTTCAGTTTTTATAGCTTGCAAATTGGGAGGTGGGAGATGGGGAAGAGCTAAAAGAGGAAAGACTTATTCAGTGTCTACCATGTGCCATATGTTATTTTACGTAACTATCACATCAACTTTCACATGACAGGTAGTACTGATATTGTACAGAAAAGAAAGGTCAAGATCAGAGAAATCATATCATTAGTTTAAGATTACTGCAGAGTCTAGATTTGTACTGAGGCCTCTTCTGACTTCAAGGTTGTATCTTCTCTACCACTTTCTTTCCTTTCCTAACTGCTTAATTTTGAGGGTCAAGTGAGATAACAGATGTGAAAGCACTTTGAAAATGTAAAAATGTGTTATTTCAAAGCCAGAGATTATTATTTCTGTTGGTTGCAGTCAAGACCTCTATGTAATAGGTAAGCCTGGGGGCGCCTGGGTGGCTTAGTCAGTTAAGCATCTGACTTCGGCTCAGGTCATGATCCCACGGTTCATGGGTTCCAGCCCTGCGTCGGGCTCTGTGCTCACAGCTAGTTTCAGATTGTTTCAGATTCTGTGTCTCCCTCTCTCTCTGACCCTCCCCTGCTCATGCTCGCTCGCGCGCTCTCTCTCTCTCTCTCAGAAATAAATAAAACATTAAAAAAATTCTTTTAAATAGGCCTGGTGTAAAATACAAATGTGGGGCTCCTTCTTCAAAATTTATGGAGACTTTCAAGATGGCACAGCAGAGCATTACACCAAGTATGGGATCCATGAGCCCAGCCATGGTAACAGCAGAATTATTGATACAGGGGCAATCAAATTGAGCTTATAGGAGATTTTTTAGAAGAATAGAAATATCCTTAGGGGGGAAAAAAACATTTCTGGGGCACCTGGTGGCTCAGTTGGTTGAGCGTCCAACTTCAGCTCAGTAATGATCTCATGGTTCATGAGTTTGAGCCCCGCGTCAGGCTCTGTACTGACAGCTTGGAGCCTGGAGCCTGCTTCAGATTCTGTGTCTCTCAACCCTTCCACCACTCACGCTGTCTTTATCTCTCAAAAATGAATAAATGTTTTTAAAAATTAGAAGAAAAACATTCCTTATAATGAATGTTTTATAGCTCCCTTTTTCTTTCTTAAAGTTCACAAATAGTATACCATCATTAAAAATTTTTTTTTAGTTTAAGTCATCTCTATACCCAACGTGGGACTCGAACTCATGACCCCCTAGATCAAGAGTCACCTGCTCTTCTGACTGGGCCAGCCAGGAGCTCCCAATTTCTTTTTAATTAATAAAACATCTTGGTTGTAATATCAAGGAAAAATAAAAGGGAAATAATTCTTAAAATATCTTAATTTATAAATGGTTGGGCATGCCTGCACTAAATGACATGATGAAGTAGTTAGATGACTATACCTATAGAGTCACTAGTTCCTTATATATTTTGGAGATTAACCTCTTCAGATTTATAGTTTGTAAATATTTTCTCCCATTCTGTAGGTTGCCTTTTCATTCTGTTGATTGTTGATATATCAAGTAAAAATTATAAGTATTAGAAAGCTTTGTTTCAGAGTGTAACCAGCAATTGTTTTCATTCTTAGCATTAGATAATGATTACAAGCAGTATTTTAGGGTAGAATAAGTTGCTTTCAAAAAATGCAGTGTTTAAAACAGTGCAGGGAGATGAGGGGTGTGCCTGGGTGGCTCAGCAGGTAGAACATGCAACTCTTGATTCAGAGTCTTGAGTTCAAACCCCATGTTGGGGGTAGAGTTTACTTTAAAAAAAAATAATAATAAATAAAATAAAACAGTTTACATATGTAAACTGGTGCTAGGTTTTAGGCTTAAATAATAATTAATAGATTTATCATCTATCTGTTTAACAGTGGATAATTACTTTATATGGGGCACTGTTCCCCACACTGCAGGATATCTAGATCCCTAATGTCCGTAATGAATACCAATTGCACCCATTGTAATAATAACTATAATTGTAATAATTGTAATAATAACTGGCAGATTTCCCAGACACCATAGGGGGAAGTACACCTATACATTGGTAATCAGTTTTTTTAAATGCTTGTGAATATGACATGGTATTCTCATTCCTGGTCACTAGAGGGAGAAAGTAGTCTTGAAAATGATAATCTAGCCTTGCTTTCCTCAATCATAAGAGAAATCAGAGACAAAGTCTGTGACCTAAATGACCTCATACCTTTGTATGCTGAGTGTGATTGGGTAATTTTATGTGTTGATTTGACTGGGCCAGAGGGAGCCCAGCCTAAATATTACTTCTGGATGTGTCTGTAAGGGTGTTTCTGGAATTAGCATTTGAGTTAGTGGACTCAGTAAAGTAGATTGCTCTTCCCAGCATGAGGGGCATCATCTGGTCCATTGAGGGCCTAGATAGAACAAAAACGTGGAGAAAGGAGGACTTTGCCCTTTTTGCTTCCTGCCTGAGTACTTGAGCTGAGACATCAGTCTTCTACTGCCTTTGACGGGTATTCACACCATCAGTTCACTTGGTTCTTAGGCCTTAAGACTCAGACTGGAATTAGACCATCACCAGCTTTTCTGGGTCTCCAGCTTGCAGGTGGCAAATTACTTCTCAGTAATCACATGAGCCAATTCCTCATATAAATCTCTTTCAATTAGCCTATTTCTGTAGAGAACCTAATATACTGGGTAAAGAGCATACATTGGAATCCAACAGATCTGGCTTCACATCTCAGTTGCGCCACATACAGGCAGGTTAGTTTAAGCAGGTCACTTGACTTCTCTGAATCATAGCTTCCTCAAATATAAAATGAATATAATAAAACTTAATTTACAGAACTGTTAGGAAGGTGAAATATTTGTAAAGTGTTCAGCCCAATGGACTTTCAATAAATAAAAGCTGACTTTATAATTTTTATTATTTTTATGCTGATTTACCTACATTAAATAAACTATAATGCAGACAATATGAAATCAATGTCAAATTCTTTTATAAAACTGTAAGTGTATAGAAGTTCAAAGATAAAAGACATCCATAAATAAGGGAGCAGTAAATGAAAGAGAGGAGAGTTGAATTGGACCAAGTAGGATACAATTTGAATAACATGAAAAAGACATGAAACATTGGGACATAGTGACAATTATACTACTTTAAAGACTTTATAAAATACTTTTTAAAGAATTAGTTATGTGAAATCTATGCTTTTAACAGCTAATTGGAGAAGATTCATCAAAACTAACCTGAGAGAAAACTTGGAGAAGTTTGACCATTACTTAAAATGATTGACTACAACAGCACCTAAACTACCATGTACTAGACTCATATCAACACAACTCCTTACTGTACTAAGAGAAGTTAGAGCTTGGTTAAAAAGATGACAATTAAGTATTTTTTTTAATGTTTTTTATTTATTTCTGAGAGAGAGAGAGAGACAGCATGAGCAGGAGAAGGTCAGAGAGAGAGGGAGACACAGAATTTGAAGCAGGCTCCAGGCTCTGAGCTAGCTGTCAGCACAGAGCCCAATGTAAGGCTTGAACCCATGAACCGTGAGATCACAACCTGAGCTGAAGTCAGATGCTTAACTGACTGAGCCACCCAGGTGCCCTGAGGATGACAATTAAGTATTAGGTGCTGTTATAAGTACTCACCCAATTGACTCAAACCTCAATAAATACACATTCTCTGCATTTCACAGTGATAATGACAGTTCTTTACATCTCAGCAAATTCCAGAAGGATATTAAAACATTTGAACTACTTCGGCTTACTCTGTTCTTCTGAAGGAAAGTAAAACCAAGCAGTTTAATTCAGATAGTAAGTATCAAGAATTGTAACTTTACTCTGTTATAATCTGATGGAGTTTAGAAAACCTATATCATTTAACATAAGCAAAGATAAATGAACAGATATATAAAGATAAATAAATATATCCCTTTGTAAGCCATTCATGAATGATTGGGAATATTAAAGCTAACTTATTTGTACTTAATTAGAATTTAAATGTCTTGGGGCGCCTGGGTGGCTTAGTCGGTTAAGCGTCCGACTTTCGCTTAGGTCATGATCTCGCGGTTCGTGGGTTCGAGACCTGCGTCGGGCTCTGTGCTGACTGCCAGCTTGGAGCCTGGAGCCTGTTTCAGTCTGTGACTCCCTCTCTCTCTGACCCTCCCCTGCTCACACTGTCTCTCTCTCTCTCCTAGAAATAAATAAAACATTAAAAAAAATTTAAAAAAAAAAGAATTTAAATGTCTTTATGCTAAAATTACAGGTTGCTACAATGTAGTGGGATGTGCCCTGAGCTCTAAATAAGGAACCCTAATTGAGTACAACCCATGTTACTTATATCTAGGTTAATAAACTTCAATTTGCTAAGCTTCTATTTCCCTATCATAGGGATAGTGATACAAAAACTGTAGGATTACAAATGTAAAATGAGAACATACATGGAAATTCCTGATATTTCTAACAATCGCGGAGAAGATTTTGAAGACAGAGGTGTGTACTTGGAGCAGAACTAGATATCTATAGCTCAAGTTGTGACTCAATGGGGTAGAGAACTCAAATGTCATTAAGAATATAGGTAAATATCTTGTTTTGCTCTTAAATTTTTTAAAATACTTATCTTTGAGAGAGAGTGGGGGAGGGGCAGAGAGAGAGGGAGACAGAATCTGAAGCAGGCTCCAGGCTCTGAGCTGTCAGCACAGAGTCCGACACGGGGCTTGAACTCAAACCATAAGACCATGACCTGAGCCAAAGTCGGTCTTGTAACCAACTGAACCACCCAGGCACCCCTTGTTTTGTTTTTATAATGAGAACTGAATTCAGGAAGCTAAGAGATGAAGCAAGAATAGCAACAGGGTTTAGGGCAAAGATTCTCAAATATTAGTATGCATCAGAATCACTTGGATTGCTAGTTAACCTACAGTTGCTAGACTCTACTTCCAGAGTTTGAATCTATACAGAAGGAGTGGGGTTGTTGAATTTGCATTTCTAACAAGATTCACACTGGTGAACCTCACGCTGCTTGTTTGGGGGCCACCCTTTACAATCTACCATGTTAGGGTGATGGAGAGGTAAAGCTGAAGAGTCAGAGAAGGGCCCAAGTAAAGACGGTCAGAGAATCATCTTGTAGGCATCTGAATTTACAGAAATGAAAAGGGAAATGCAAAGATTATTATTGAAAGTCAGTACTGCTTACAGGTCAATATGTCCTGAGCAGACTCAACATCTTCAGTGACCAGAAGATGACAACCTCTTAGTTTGTAAGTTAAGGAAATCTCTAGAGACATCAACTTTTGCCTAGAGTTGAAGGAGAAAAGAAAAAAAGCAATCCCAAAGGTGGGATTATAAGTGAAATTATACAGCAATAAGAACTTCCAAATAAGGTCATGCAAGTAGAGTCAGCAACTTGTATTTAAGCACTGAAGAAAAGTAAAAATAGCAGAAATGGGCAAATAGAATTCCAGTTTTTGAATTCATGATCATAATTTTAAGTGTAATTTAATGAAGTTATAACTTACACTAAATTGCATGGACCCTAATGGTACAGCTTAACAAGTCTTGACAAATGGATACATCTCTGTTATCATCAGCCAAATCCAGCACTGCTATCACCCAACAGTACGCTCATGTTTCTTTCTCATTACTAACCCTGAGGCAACCACTCTTTGGATTTCTATCACCACAGGTAAGTTTTCCATGCCACTGAACTTCACATATATGGAATTATATAGTATGCACTCTCTTGTCTGACATCTTTCACTTAATAATGATTTTGAGAATGTTGCATGATCAGTAGTTTGTTCCTTCTTGTGACTGAGTCATGTTCCATTGTATGAATACACCATAATTTATTAATTTACTTGTGATGGACATTGGTTTGTGTCTAGCTTTGAGCTTTTTGAATAAAACTGCTATGAACATTCTTGTGCTGTATGTAAATTATACTTTAATATAGAAAACAATGACATTATAAAAACAAAAGAAAATCTATTTTTAGGCAACATCTTTGGTAACTTAAGTGAACAAAGAGAGGGCTAAGGCAAAAACAGTGAGGTGGTAAAGATTAAGTATCTATCACTGTTAGCCATTTAAGTTAATGTGATCAAGAACATGCAAATAGATTCAAACTGGATATGTATACTGACTAGGAAGCAAATGGAAAACACACTCATTTCCCAATAATAAACTGTCATGAATTCTAGAATCAGAGTTTGAGGCTTAAAGACATGAAGACCTGGAAATGAAGTTAGTGTCTCAGAAGACATTCATAGGCTTACATGTATGAATCATGCATCCACTTGCTGTGGTTGAATCTGCAATGCAAACCTCTGCTCTATTAGTGGACCTCAGCCTCAAGAAATGTGTGCTGAAATCAAGCCCTTAATAAGAAGGCCCACCTTTCTAGAATTTTGTAGAGGAGTTCATGAATCTGAAAATAAGTTTAAGTTTCTAGGTTAAGTGGTCATTTTGAGGCAATGTCTCAATTGGGTCTATCTAGAGCTGTAGGAAATAACCCAACATCACTGATAACTCTTCACTTTAATATATGTGCTTCCTACTTACCTCTTACAGTCTGACAATTATAGAACAATCTTTTAAATATGAGTATTATTATTACCTTGATGGAAATTAATCAATATTATCAATTTTACCTTTATCTGCATACTTTTGTAATATATTTTTTTCTATTTTTGATGACTGATAAAAGATTAGCTATATAATATTTTAAATATTTCTCCGACTTTTTGATTTGAAAAATTTAAAACCCACCGTTGAAACAGTAATATTAAAATAGTAATACTGCCATTAAAAAAAAAGCACAGTGAAAGGTAAAAAGATTATTGTTTCCTTTTTTGACAAGGGAATTTGAAAGACAAAGTATATCGACTATTATGGAATGCATCTGGGAGGAATTTTCATCCATCAGCCTGGAAGGGACATCATTCCCTAATTTCTAAAGAGTGGCTTGCTGATGCCCTAGGAGAAAGTTAAAATGAGGTGGGGCCTGGAGGTGGGGGGTGTAGAGGAGAGAGTAGGTGGACCCATAGTTATAGAAAGATCCTAAATATACTATGTCACTCAGAAAGGAAGCTTTCTGAGAGAACTTCAACAGTGACCTGGCTACAGACCAGATTTGCAAATGACATTAGGGGGTAAAATTACTCATTAGAAATAATTAATGATCTTCCAAATGCAAATAGATTAAAAGAATTAGCCTAATTTAATAGAATAAAAATTAATATAGATACATGTAAAGTGTTGGAAACAAACTTCAATAAAATGTAATATGAATGGGGCGCCTGGGTGGCTCAGTCAGTTGGGTGTCCGACTTCAGCTCAGGTCATGTTCTCACGGTTCATGGTTTGGTGCATCAGGCTCTGCACTGACAGATGGGAGTTTGGGATTCTCGCTCTTTCCTCTTTCCCTTCCCCTGCTTGTGCTTTCTCCCATTCTCAAAACAAATTAAAAAAAAATTTTTTAATGTAACATGAAAAAGCCTAATTCACAGCATATGAATACTTTAAAATGGGAGTTAATATTTACTACATATTATATATTGTGCTTGGCATTTTCACACTCTAACCTGTATTAACTACGTTAATACTTGGAATTTTTTAGCACAGTGCCTGGCACATAGTAAACTCGCAAATGTATGTTGTTATCCTCTCTACAACCTTATATTGACATTCTCCAAATACATCCTGAGAGAATATTAGCTTATAATGTACGTATTATCATTCCTGCATGATGGACAAGGAAACCAAGACTCAGAAGGTATTTATTTTGGCTAATGTGATAGGTAGTAGATTGTAAAACTGATTTAATCCCAACTTAAAGCTAGTGTGACTCCCTGTCTCTTTAGGCTACTAATAAGACATCTGGGTATTTATTTAAAAAATAGCGGCTTACCTAAGTGGTCCTTTTTATTTTTATAGAACCATTTCTTCCTGACCGGGTCTCAAAAAAATTTACATTAATTACATTAATCCTGAAAAAAGTAAAGCCAAAAAGTAGACATTTTTCCCTAATGCGGCCTGACAGAAACTCTCTTTAAGTCTTGAGAACCCCTGAGGTCAGAGGAAGTGAATTAAAGTGGCCCTTCAAAGATAAAACAAAGCACTTCAAGCAAACATGGAGAAAGTACTGATCACAAGTGAAATAGCTCCCATATATATAGTGAATGGATAAATATTGTATCTGTCACATCCATAGTCTAGGACTTCAGCTATAGATTAACCTTGAGGGAGGGTGAGTTGTTCTGAAGGGACAGTCCTGATCATCTCTGACACCTCCTCTTTGCCATGTTAATCCTGAGTTTTCTTGTGTGCATGACTGGTTTGAGTATGTGAATATGCTGAAGAGTAAACATTCAAGAAACAATACTCCCTCCTCAGAAACCAGGAGTTCCTCAATTGCAAGGACAACCTTCACTTTACTATCCCATAGAATCCTTAACATAATAACCAATACAAAATAATAATTGCTGCAAGATTGTACTGCAAGGCTACACTAATTTTCAAAAATGAAATATGCTTCAAGTGGTGAGCATTGAGTTGACTTGGCACAAAGCTATATTCAGATTCTTTTTCTGTTGCCTGGCCAATTGTGAAAATTTAGAGACTTCGTTACCATACACAAAATGGTATAATTGATGACTGAGATTTTATTTTCTGAGCTTCATGTACATCTGTAAACCAAAATTACAAAACATTTTATTCTAGAAAAATATGAAGCTATAGATCCTAAATGTTAAGGGACTTTTTTTTCTTTTTTTCTTAAGGGACTACTTCATTTTTTATTTATTTATTTTTTTTTAAGTATGCTTCACACCCAGCACGGAGCACAATACAGAGCTTGTCACAACCCTGAGATCAAGACCTGAACTGAAATCAAAAGTTGAACACTTAACCATCTAAGCCACCCAGGCTCCCCAAGGGGACTACTTTAAATAGCTAATATAATAACTATCAGTGCCAATTTGGCTCCCAGATCTACTCTGTTTATATCCAGAAACTATGTTTTGCAAGTACTAAGTATCTCCTAAGTACTCAAGGGCAAGTTGATAAAAGATATTTCATTTTAACTTTTCTTTATCCATTGGCCTCTAGTTATACTTTACCTACCTTACATTTTAGCTAGATAACCAGTCATAAAAATCACAAAAAAACTTCATGAGGAGAAAGTTGAAATTTTCACATGTATTTTATATCCTTTGAGATATTCAAGAGGTCTAGAACCATGCTGTCCTAGGTAATTTAAAATTTACCAGTAGTCACATTTAAAGAAATAAATAGGGGAAATTTTTATTAATATATTTAAACAATGTATCAAAAATACTGCCATTTCAATATGCAATCACTATAAAAAATTGAGGTATTTTACATTTTTTCCATACTAAATCTTTGAAATCCAGTGTGTATTTTATACACCCAGCATATCTCAAGTCTAACTCCCTTCTAACTTCAAGTTTAATAGTCACCTGAAAATGTACAAAAACAGCACATAAAAGTTGATCCAAAGTTAAAATGGCAAGTGAAAAGATACATGTTATAGGGTTTAGAACTTTCTAATTATCTAAACAAGAAATTTGCTTTTAAGAAAGGCTTTGTAAACGTTTTAAAATTTTTATTTCATGTCTACACCCAACGTAAGGCTCAAACTCACAAGTCTGAGATCAAGAGTCGTATGCGTTGCTGACTGAGCTGGCCAGGCACTCCAAAGGGGTAAGTTTTTTTTAAGTCTTTTTTTTTTTTCATTTTAAGTAAAGTCTGCACCCAATGTGGGGCTAGAACTTAACGACCCTGAGATCAAGAGTCATGTGCTCTATCAGCTGAGCCAGCTAGGTATCCTAGTTTTGTAAATTTTTCTACATCAATATTACAAATGTCTTGAAAACCATCTTCTTGCCATTACCTCATCAAGTCTTTCTGGGTATTAGGTTATTTTATTATTTTTTCCCATTTGAGTTGTTCACTTTCTCATCCAATATTTATCTGGTAAAAACTATGTGCAAAATACAATAGAAGCAGTGAGAGATATAAAAGTTACCCCATCATCTCTGCTTTCACAAAGTTTCCAAACTAGATAGGAAACTAGTTTCCAAACTAGAAAGAGTGAAAATGTATCTTTGTATTTTACTGCCTCACTGTATTACTTGTTTGTGTCACTGTATTATTTGTTTGCTTATCAGTTTCCCCCTTTTTTTAATTAAAAAAAAAACTTTTCTAATGTTTATTTTTGAAAGAGACAGCATGAACAGGGGTGGTGCAGTGAGAGAGGGAGACACAGAATGCAAAGCAGGCTCCAGGCTCTGAGCTGTCAGCACAGAGCCCAAAGCGGGGCTCAAACTCATGAACTGTGAGATCATGACCTGAGCAGTAAATTGGACGCTTAACCCACTGAGCCACCCAGGAGCCCCTTCCCCCAGTTTTTAACAATAAAGGGAATAACCTTTATCTTCTTTTTGTTATCCTCTGAAGGCCTGACAGAATGCCTTGATAAATATTTGTGGAATTCACTGTTAACAAATTATGTGTTATTTTCTAGAATAGAAGTCCCTGTAAGTACACCAAGTACTTGAGGAAATATTTCATCTTCCCTAAGGGGAACAGAAAAACTGTTCAGGCAGAAGAGTTATCAGGCCTTGAAAAAACTGACACAAATAGAAGGTGGGGACATTTAAAGAAAGGAATGAGTAAGTTTTTACAGCTGAAAAAGTATTACGATACAAGAGTTTATCACTTATGAGAGAAACTCTCTGAACGTTTGCTTATTAAATGCACAAGCAAATTAAAAAAAAAAAACCACCTGAATGACCTGAGAATATCAGTGACAGAAATAGAAATGGAAGCTTTAAGGGAGGGAGTGGTGGTGCTGAACAAGCTGTATGGAAAAAAGTTACAACATGAGTAAGCATTTGCAATTGTGAACTAAAGCAAAACAATAGCAACAACCCTCCCAACCATACAAGGTACAGAGTAGTGTGCCCTAGATTCTTACTTTTGAGATAATGTCTATTGTATCCATTTTTACAATTTCAGTAACTCCATAATCTTTTATTACTGTAAACAATTTCTTCACCCATTTATGGGCAGGGTAAAAAACAAGAAACTAGCACAGTAACATGCTTTTATTTTATCACGATGCATATACAGAAGGACAAATATCCCAATGGTACATTTCCAATTTGAAAGAGCAAGCTCACAAGTATTTACGATATTTAGGAAAAAAGACACATTGTTTAACAAGTTGTTACTAGGGTAAATTATCAAGAAAGACAATTGAGTCAAACATTTTTTTGTAGGTTATTTTTCCATGAAGACAACAATTTCCAGTCTTCAGAATCTGACAAAACCAAGTTACTCAAATTATATTTCTAAGGACACAGTTTTAACAGAAACAAGTTGAAAACTCATATTCATTTAAGTCTCTATATCTTACAGGAAAGTAAAGCTATTATTTTTCCAAATGTTCCCAATTGAAAGCAAAAAGAAAGCCTGTACAACTCAATTTTCTCATTAAGCAGAAACAGAAAATGTTATTTTACTAAACACTAGTGAAATAAAAAACACGATATTAACCTTCCACATAAATTAAATTAAATGAAAATAAGAGAAAGCACCCAAAGTTGCTTTGTTTCTTTAAAGTATTCTTTTCTAAGCAACACATTTAACAATTCTCCCATGGAAATCCTGAGAAAAAGTATTTCTCCTCCCATTACCACTGACAGAAAAAGAACCTTTTCCTTGAAGCCTCCTTAATCTGAGGCCCAATTTTTATCTTGCTCATTTTTGCCTGTGGTCATCTGTTGTTTCCCCGGCTTAGAGCACCCATCAAAATCTCTAGTTCTTCCATCGACTTATGAACTAGATACCACTTTTCATTTCATCTAGCTCTGTCTCCCTTTCAACCCTCTGGGTGTCGCTAAAGGGAATGGAGGATGGGGAAGAGAGCAGAGGGAACTAAGAGCTCTAGCAGTCTATTTTTACAGGACAACCTGTCCCTGGAAATAATGAAGAGCTAAAACTAAATTAAAACGCCTACTTTTGAGCTATCATGTTTTTTTTTAAGAGACAAGAGGCAGACAGAGAGAAAGTGTACTACCACTCTGGCACTTAATCATGTTCAGGGTAAGGAGAAGAGGCACAAAGAGGTATACCTAGGTTTTGTGTGAATTTACTAGTGGAGGCTGAGAAAGCCTGGTACTTGGAATGGACACCATCCTTACTATTGCGATAAGAATAAAGTCTAACTTGTCACCTTAACTACTTGCCTGACAGTAGGGTTCTGGATCATGAATGGGTGGGCAGGTGGGGGGGGGGGGGAGGATGGAATCAAGGTCTTTTGGGAAAGGACTGGGTCTTTTGTGTGCTGGTAGGAAATCTGGGTCCATCACCAGCTCTAGGGATTCTTCTTTAAAAGAGATGAGACCACAGTGGGGCTGACAATGATCTGCAAGGTATTCATCCAGTGGGTGGGCATAGTCAGTAGTAGGCAGTAGGAGGTAACTAGAGGTGCAAGAAGAGCAATGGAGTCATATAAATCAGACCAGCTGGCCAACTGCTGCTCTCTTGATATCGTTAATGCCCCACAATTGTCCACAGGCTACATGCCAGTACTGCAGAGCAGAGTGGGCAGAATGGCTCCTAGATAAAGCTACAATTCCAGGTGGAAAGAGTCAGACAAAAAGCCCTAGGAACAAACAGGGCCCATGCAGTGCAGATAAGGGCAATGCAATTTACAGCAGCATTTGCTTCGCTTAGGAGTGATGTGTATCATGACCACACAGCATGTGACAGTAATGCAGAACAAAATGAAGGCCATGTGGAAATGGAGGGGCAAGGCCTTGAAAATCTCAATCTTGAGGTTGAGAAAACTATCCAGAGGAAAAAAAGTTGTAGAAATGTCAGGAGAATAAAGAAAAAAAAGAAAAAAGGTAGAAGGCATACCCATTTCTTGTTGTCCATGCACAGATCCAGCAAGAGGTGGTAAGGGACCCTGTGCAGTATTTCCAAAGGCAGAGATTAACCAGACTGGAATCCAAAGGGCCTAGGGATCTCTACAGGCTCTCTTATTGGACGACGTCTGGCTCTACGGACTCCTTCACGCAACAGGTAATACTGCAGTGGATTTGGCCACAAGTCCTCTTTGATAATTTCAGCAATCTTGTCAGACTCCGGAAGGCTATGGTCTGAAAACCAGGTGAAGAAATTGCAGACGACATCTTGGTTCCTGCGAATGAAGGACTGGGGTTCATGGCCCCGGCGCCATATGATTGGAGTGGAGAGAGACACCACTCGGCCAGAGGCTCTGACCTCATATTCTTTGACAATAAGCTTGTTTCTGAAGTAGGGGTTTCTTCGAAAGAAGAACTTGAACTTACAGCCAGTTCTGGGGTGTCTGAGCTCCTTTACCTCCAAATTGGTTATGTATCTTAACATTTCTGCATCTTGCCCCCTAATCATGGGGGACAACTGGGGGTGGTTCCGAAAAGCAGTAACCCAGAAGCCCGGGATATTCTGAATGATGTAGTTCCTCCTCTCCAGGTAATGACGACGCATGCGCCCAAATTTCTGCTCCAGTTGTTGAAAGGCCCTGTCAGCCTGAGCATTCACAGTGTCCAGTTCCAGTTGGATGGCTTCCAGGGGGTTCATGCGGAGATCCATATTCAAGGGTCGGAGCCCTGCTTCCTCATTCACCTCCTCTACCACTCTATTCTCCTCCATCATTTCTATTTCTTCCCCTACTTCCTTCTCTATCTCCATCTTCTGCTCCACCACCTCCTCCTCCTCCACTCCTTTCTCCACCATCTCTTCCTTCTCCACCAACTCCTCCTCCTTCACCACCTCATCCAGCGCTACCGAGAAAATGGTGCACTTTTCAGTCTCCACTTCACTGGTCTTCACCTCTTCCAACACCTCAGACCCCGACCTCTCTGCACCACAGGTTCCTGGGGGCTTCTCCCCACCTGGGCTGCGCGGCTCCCCACTCTGACAGCCATTTTTCAAGTTGTCCGTTGCCACGGACACAGCCCCGGCTTCCAGGCCTTCCGTAAGAGGCGGAGCCTCCGCCCGCTCGGCTTCTTTCGCTAGGAAACCTCCATCACCACCTCCTCCGATCCGGGGAGGTTGGCCACAGCCCACGCCGGAGTGGAAGGCTCCCGGCTCCTCTGGAAGCTGAGGCGGTGAGAACGCGACGGTCTGCAAGCTTCCCTCACCCGGCTCCGCCATCACCTGTGACGCCTGGGTTTCCTCACAGACTTTCAGGCCCTGGTGTGGGTCGAGGTCTCCTGCGGTACGATCGAGAGTCGTGAGACTGCGGGTCTGGGGAAACGAAGACGTCTCAGGACCATCCTGGCCGCTCATATTTAACAGCAGCCTGACCAACGACAGCTTAACGGCTGTTTTCCTCACAGAAAACACCCCCTTGCAAGCCGGCGCTCGCGCCACCCACCCTGGAGTCCCGCGAGAGTCTCCGCGAGGGTGACGTCAGGGCCGTGGATCTCCTCAGAACCCGACAATTGGCTGCTTGCTCCGCCCTCGCTTGCGGTTCCAGCTTGTTCTCTTTAGATTTACTTGTTTGGGTTTAGTGGGTTGAGGCAGTAATTTGACGTATGTAGTTGAATGTTATTTCGGACCCAGAAACTGAAGGGAGTGAGGGCACTCCCAGCGACGCATCTGGAAACTGCCTCCAGCATCTAAGCTGGGGTAGTTGTAGCTGTGCCAGCACTACACTGCTCGTTGTCTGAAAACATGTTTTACTGGGTCTGCGTATGTATTTTTTAGACAGGAAGATAAATCTTTTACCTGCTACCCAGTAATGTCCAGAAACAAAGATCTTTACTTTCAAACTAAGATGAATAGCAATTTCTCTTTTCTCCAGTAGAAATGGCATGAAAGTATCAATTCCAACCTCTAACATTTATGGGAGAAAAACTACTCAGCGTTTAGCCACCTAAGTGATGTATAGTATTCCTTGCTAGTTCTAAATTTATAATATGCATCAAAGAAGAGTCTGTGCTACATAATGTTTGCAGGAATTAAGCCAGGGTCAGTTAGCTAACTGTTGCTCCATGGCCCCTCTCTGCAGGAAATTAGAAAAGCTATTTTCAGTCCCATAAACTATTAATCTGTTAACTAATTTAGTTCTGCAGAGAGGTTGGAAAGTTTGGCCCTAATGAACTATGTATTCATGGCAGTCAGTTCATAGAGTTCATTTTAGAGGGATGTCAGGGTCTCTAGTTTTTAGTTTGTTAACTTGTGAGAAAAGCTTGTGTTCGAGAGTTACAAGGCCTCAGAGAAATATCAGTGGGGGACTACCCACCACCATTTTTATAAAGAAAAGCTAATTAAAACGGATAATCAAGATGTTCCTGAAGTAGAAAAAAAGTTGCAGAATGCCAGTGTGCATTAGTTGACTCAAGGTGTAAAGCAGGCATTTTTTCCTATTTGCTTTGCCTTAATAATAGCCCCCTAAGACATTCACTTCCTAATCTTCAGAACCTGTGAATATGTTACCTTATGTTGCAAAAGGGACTTTGCAGATATGATTAGATTGAGGATCTGCAGATGGGAGGATTACACTGAATTATCCAGGTGGACACCATGGAATTCCAATGGTCATTATAAGAAGGGGTAGGAGTACCAGTATGAGAATATTGACAATCAAATCAGAAGTGAGAAGAAAAGAGAAAGAGATGTGAGGATGCTATGCTGCTGGCTTTGAAGATGGAGGAAGGAACCAGGATCCAAGGAATAAAGGCAGCCTCTAGAAGCTGGAAAGGTAAGGAAATAGATTACCCTGTAGAGCCTCCAAAGGAATGCAGCACTGCCAACATCTTCATGATGTCTCACCTCCAGAACTCTACAAAAATTAATTTGTGTGTTTTAAACTATTAAGTTTGTGGTCATTTGCTACAAAAGCAATATGAAACGAATGCTCCTTGGATTGAGGTTTGGTTGCATCTCTGTGTGTGCCCTGTCTTCCCTAGCAGCAGCTCCTTCCTTGCCCATCACTTCCTCTGAGGTCCTGACTCCTGCCCAACAGCTGTGATGTATCATATCCTGAGCCTCTTTTTGGTTATCAAGACCAGAATTAGGCAACACCCAGAAAGAAAATTAAAGCTAAAACCTACCACAAGATATTTGAGAAGACTGAACTCCGAGGACAGTCATAGTTTTGTTTACTACTGTTTACCTAGTGCCTACCACACTGTGTTACACTACTGGAATGTTGAATAAGGGAACAAATGGACAGAATACAGTTTCTCCTGCCTGCAGTGTGGTGCTTGGTGCTTGGCTGAAATTACTGTAGCATAGATAGGAATGAATAATGGAATTTTCCACAAGGCCCATTTCTTTCTAATTGCCATGAAACCATCCTCTATCTTGGAACTGGAATAATCTAATTTGGCCTAAAGTGGAAACTTTTTTTAATGTTCATTTATTTATTTTTGTGAGAGAGCGAGCGCACGAGTTGGGGAGACAGACAGAGAGACAAGGAGAGAGAATCCTAAGCAGGTTCCATGCTGTCCACGCAGGGCCCCACACAGGGCTCCATGTCACAACTGTGAGACATAACCTGAGCCATAATCAACAGCCCAACGCTTAACCAACTGAGCCACCCAGGTGCCCCCTAAAGTGGAAACCTTTATTACTCTAATATGTCTTCTATTTTTAAACAGAAGACTATTGCCAGGCTTTCACCAGTGCTAGATGTGCTTTATTTGTCAAAGGAGCTATTATGATTTTTGCAAGTGTATTTATTTTGTTGGTTTTATTTTTTTATTTTTTTCTTAAATAGTTTATTGTCAGGTTGGTTTCCATATAATACCCAGTGCTCATCCCAACAAGCACCCTCCTCCATGCCCATCACCCCCCTACTCCTCTCTCCCACCCCTATCAACCCTCAGTTTGTTTCAGCATTCAAGAGTCTCTCATGGTTTGCCTCCCTCTCTCTCCCCAACTATTTTTTCCCTTCTTCTCCCCCATGGTCCTCTGTTCAGTTCCTCCTAATCCACCTATACGTGCAAATATGTGGTATCTGTCCTCCTCTGCCTGACTTATTTCGCTCAGCAAAACACCCTCAAGGTCCATCCATGTTGCTACACATGGCCAGATTTCATCTTTCTCATTGCCATGTAGTATTCCATTGTATAGATGAACCACATCTTCTTGATCCATTTGTCAGTTGATGGACACTTAGGCTCTTTCCATGTTTTGGCTATTGTTGAGAATGCTGCTGTGAACATTGGGGTCCATGTGCCCCTATGCATCAGCACTCCTGTATCCCTTGGGTAAATTCCTAGCAGTGCTATTGCTGGGTCCTAGGGAAGTTCTAGTATTAATTTTTTGAGGAACCTCCACACTGTTTTCCAGAGGGGCTGCACTAGTTTACATTCCACCAGCAGTGTAGGAGGATGCCTATTTCTCCACATCTAGAGCATCTAGAGTCTGGTGATTTGTTCATTTCACCACTCTGACCGGCATGAGGTGGGATCTCATTGAGGTTTTGATTTGTAGTTCCCTGATGATGAGTGACACTGATCATCGTTTCATATGTCTGTTGGCCATCTGGATGTCCTCTTTGGAGAAGTGTCTGTTCATGTCTTCTGCCCATTTCTTCACTGGATTATTTGTCTTTCGGGTGTGGAGTTTGGTGAGTTCCTTATAGATTTTGGATACTAGCCCTTTATCTGATATGTCATTTGCAACTATCTTTTCCCATTCCGTCAGTTGCCTATTAGTTTTACTGATTGTTTCCTTTGCTGTGCAGAAGCTTTTTATCTTGATGAAGTCCCAATAGTTCATTTTTTGCTCTTGATTCCCTTGCCTTTGGAGTTGTGGCAAGTAAGAAATTCTGCAAGTGTATTTAATTAGTGCTCTGATAATGTTAGGAAAGACTCTAATCAGAGACGGTGAATGTAAATGTAATAAGGATTTTAGTGTAATTTCTCCAGATAGTGTTGAGACACTGTGGAGGAACCTTTCCTTCTCTTACTGTCAGTACGTTTGGAAAAGCCATGGTATGGGATATTTGGTTGAATATATACAGAAAATGAGGAAAAACTTAAATTTCTCCTGATTTTAGTTGTCTGAAAGTCACAGTAGAGAAATGATTGTGGTGATCATTATAGAAGATGAAAGCCCAAGTTATGATCACTTTTGAATAAGAGAAGGTGTAGCAAGAAACAAGACTTAAGAGGGAAAACAGATTTATGTAGTTTATGCCACTTTTTTTTAAAGAATTTTTGCATTGAAGAAGGCATTCTTTAGTATTTCAATCTGCACCAAGCGTCATGTACTCAAGGAGTTATTTTGCCAAGTAGGAAAAAAAAAAGAATATATGATTGCCATTTACTACAGAAAATTATACTTAGTTATGTATATAATATTACATGTCGCTATTACTTGTGGAAGTTTTTCCTTATCTTTTTGAACCTAAAGTCTTAAAAGGACTATGTGTCTCTTTTACATAACACAGTGGTCTTACTAGCTGAAACATTCTCTTTTTAGGCAGATACTGTTCATTCTCTAAGACACCATCACAAATTTGTCTTGCTTTAGAATGTGCTAGGCATTTTACATGCATTAAATTGTCAAGTTTTATAAAAGAGGAAACAATAACTCTGAGAGGTTAACCAACTTAACCAAGGTGATCCATAAAAACTGCTACATTCCCCCTTTCTTCTCCTAAGAGCAACTTTCCTATACACGGACTCATTAATCTTCCTGTTCTGAATTCCTACAAATGTTTTATGAGCTGTGCCTTGAAATTTAGCGCTTAATCCTACTCATCCTCTTAATGACTCTGTTTGTTTTATGCATGTCAGCCTCTGCATACCAGCATCATCCTTTGGAAGAGGAGTACAGTGCTTTTTTTTTTTGCATTTACTCAGCATAATGTGGAGCTGAGATTCTGGTAGATATTAATGATATTTGTTGATTTGAATAAAATGAAATTCTAAATCATTTTACAAGAACTAACAATGTGTCTATGCTGGCATTACATTTTATTTGATGGGGAAATATATTTTGGCTATGCTTCATTTATTACCTTTTGTGCATTTTTTAATATAAGCTATATTTGTACATGACAGAGCATTTCTGTGGCAATTTGCAATAAACTTTGCTGCCCAAAAGATAGCCTAATCTTTTCTAATTGGTTTTGTGAGAAACCATTCACAAAAACCATGAATTTATACTCCATTAAAATCAAAGAATCATAGATTCTTCAGGAATGATTTCTCAGGTGGTAAGGTGTTTAATAAAAGTTCAGACTTTTTTTGCAGAAAGATGTATTTTGTGGTTGTAATTAATGACAGCTTTAATGTATTTATTGCTTCTGATGTATATACTGGCCACTGTTGTAACCATCCCATGTATTTTATCATTTAGTTCTAATAAAGAATCCTGTAAGGTAGTGCTATTATGATCTTTATTTTACTCACTAGGGATCTGAGGCAAAGAGGGACTGAGTTACGTATTACTCAAAATGACATAAAAAAAAAAAAGGTAGGCCCGGGGTGCCTGGTTGGCTCAGTTTATTGTCAAGTTGGTTTCCATGTAACACCCAGTGCTCATCCCAACAAGTGCCCTCCCCCATGCCCACCACCCCCCTTCCCCTCTACCCCACCCCCATCAGCCCTCAGTTTGTTCTCAGCATTCAGAGTCTCTCATGGTTTGCCTCCCTCCCTCTCTCCAACTAAGATACGCCAAAAGGAAGGTATATCTACTGAGAATCTGTTACTCAGTGGTTATGGAATTACCATGAATTTTCACTAGAGGGAGCAACTGGTCTTTAAGAAAATGACATGTCTTTGGAATTGTCTTTCACTATAAATGAAATACTCTTGTAATTTAAATTGAATCAAATGTTTTACTCCTATTAAGCTGTAATTTTCTACTACTGCAAAGTAATTTCTACTACTGCAAAGTAGTTTTCTCATATGGGGCTTAGATTTGTTCTAATGGCTTCCAATAATTAAATCAGGCTAAAATATCTCAATATCTCATATGACCCTACCTACTCCCAACAAGGTCTCTACCTGTGTAGACAAGAGTCATGGACTTGATTTCAAGTTCCAGCTCTGCCACTCACTAGTTGTTTAACCCAGACAAGTCACTTCTACTCTCTGAGCCAGTTTCTTCATATGTTAAATAGAGACTATAATACATACTTTACCAGCCTATTATGAAGATGAAATAAAACATGCATAAAGTGTTTAGCACTGTAAGCTGTCAATGAATAAAAGCTAATAGTATTATTTGTATTGTTTTATGCTAAAACTTATATATATTAAAATTAAACTATTGTGCAAGTTACAGTCAGGCACTAAATTCCTTTATAAAGCAGTTGTGTTTAGGCTTCAAACAAGAAAGACATCCATGTGTATTAAAGTGGTCAATGAAAGCTTTATCCAGGGAATGACACTTGTTTTGTACCCTACTATATGTAAGAATTGAACAACATGAAAAAGAAGTGGGGATGAGGGCATAGTAATCATACTTATTTACTTTTCCAGCTATTTCAACATGCATTCTAGACCTGCACTATCCATTACAGCCACATGTGGCTATTTAAATTTAAATTAATTAAAATTAAAAATTCAATTCATCAGTCTGATGAACTAACCACATTGTAAGAGCTCAGTAGCAACATCTGGCTAGTGGCCACCTTATTGGAAAGCATGCATGGCAGAAAGTTCTATTAGACAACACTAACATTTTAGACATATAGTATCATCAGGTGTGGAAAAAAGGAGGCTTGCTAGAACTAAAATACTGTACCACAGAGATAGCAGGCCTGTACTTTATAAAGGTCTTAAGGGTAAAAGAAAATCACTTATTAAAATTCATGCTTTTAGTTAGCAGTTTTTGGAGCAAAAATTGTGTGTATTTATAATTGGAGCTAGTATTTTCACCGGTAGTATTTATCTGCTGGCTCATGTAGTATCAAAAAGACAATCTAAATATTATGTTCCTTCACTATAAAACTTATAGATTAAAATTATTTACAAAAGTGAGCCATTACTTCATAGAGAAGAATGAAGCTAAATCAAATGCAGGAAGCATTAGTTAAGTAACTTTTGTAATTAGGTTAGTCATTAAAAAAAAAATTTTTTTTTAACATTTATTTTTGAGAGACAGAGAGAGACAGATCATGAGCAGGGGAGGGGAGAAAAAGAGACACACAGAATACAAAGCAGGCTCCAGGCTCTGAGCTGTTAGCACAGAGCCTGATGCAGGGCTCAAACCCATGAATCGTGAGATCATGACCTAAGCCAAAGTCTGATGCTTAACTGCTTAACCAGCTGAGCTACCCAGACTCTCCTACAATTGTTATTTAAATAACCAATGAAATGTATGCTTGGTGGGACAAACCCATACTGTACTTTTAGTGAAGTGAAAAAATTTAAAAATGAAAAGAAAATAACAAATGTGAAACAATTAATGAAAATAATTATATAGAATTTTATGTCACTGTGAGTCATAGTGATTGTTTAGTGCAATACCAAAAGTAAACAATCAAGCCATTTAATGTCCATTTAATTTTATATTTGAAAGCATCTCAGAGTCCTAAGTTTAAGAAATCTCATCCAAGGGAAAATATTTCTATATAGTATGAAGTTTAGATAAATAGCTAAATCCTTTAAAAATTGTTCCCATGAATTTGTGTTGCCCTATTCATTAGACTCTGGAGTTCATATATAATCTTACAAAGATATTAGTAATTTTGTTTTTAGGACAGTACCAAGGTCAAAAACATTTTTACAACAATAAGACTTTCATGATAAAAAGAAAAAAAACCAGCCCTCTTGTTTTAAAACAAGTTGCATCTAAGTCACTTACCACTTTCCACATAAAAATTAATTCAATATGAAAAATTCATTTTATAGTATATAACTTGATATTTGATTGTTATAACACTTCATCTGTTATATGAGATGAGAACTCCGATTTGTGACTTCTTTGGCTCTAATACTATATTACAATTTCCTTTGGTTTGTAAGCAGGCTATTCTATGCACATCTGTTTTTAAAATGTGAAAAGTTGATTTGGAAAGAGACCATGATTCATTTACTTGGCCATTAGTAGAAATTTTCTCATCCCCTCTATGACATACGTAGAATTCACCTTATTATACAGATTAGGGAATCTCAGAGAGGTCAAGTGACTTACTGAAAGTTACATAGCTAGTAATTAATGGAGTGTGGATATAAACCCAATTTGCCTAACTTCAGAGTTCTCTTTACTTGCCATGTTGCTTTTTGATTTCTTGAAATCTTTGACAGTAACTGGGGAACTCAAGGACTCCTGATAACCTCTTTTTTCAGGGTTTGTGTCTTCAGTAGCACCCAGAGGATTCTTATGCAATGTTGGCTATGTTGATTGAATGATTCCACACTGAAGGCTAACTATACAGCCATGAGAACTTTAGTATATTAATCTAAACAGAACTTAATGGCTTTTAGGAGACAAGTGCCCTCAGTGGAAGCATTTATTAAATGTGGGACAGATTTAGGAAAAAATACCTCCTGCTACCGCTGATATTTCTAACTTAACAGCATTTCCAGATTCTTACACTTGGGGTTTAGAGATTTCAGTTGCTGATGAATGAACTCAAGGATAAAAGAGTACTAGCCAATAAATATTTCACTAGATTTTACTGTTCTATACTCAGGAGGAAATTTTTAAAATAAAAAATTTGTTATCAGGAAATACATTGTCCAATTTGGAAATAATTCTTTCTAACTCATCCTAAGAAAAGAGAGGAAATCTGCATCCTTCCCACTTAACATATCATCTACCCATATTGGAAACTTTTTGCAGATTTAAAAAACAGAAAGATCATCTTAACTGCTTTCTTCTCTCTGGAAGAGAAAATTTTCACTGTTCAACCCCAGTGAACTTGCTGATTAAATGCTGATGGAAACACTAGAGCAAGGACCCCAATGGCAAGCAGGAAGCCCAGACAGCTTGAGGAATGGCTAAAAGATAAAGCAGTTAGTGGGGGGTGGGGGGTTGATGGTTAGAATCATCAAATAGAATCTGATGGCTAAGGGCCTTATGTATGAGAAAGTTATTGTTTTATGTGTATAGTATGTAATTATAGATGAATTTTAAAATCCTCTATTAGAGGATATTGGAGGTATTAAAACAGGGGACTGACATGAGTGTGTCAGAAAGTAACATTAATTGATTGCTGTATGGAAATGGCTTGAAGGTTGTATCAGTAAAGACTAGGAAATTAGTTTTGAAGTGTTGTAATAATTCAGGCAAATATTGATGAAAGTATCTTTAGAAATGTGGTATTGACAAAAAAGAATATTTCAGAGAAATGATAAAAGTACTTACTGAAATACTAGTTATGAATATGGGAGAGGAGTGGAGGAAGATTGAGTTGTTTCAGTCTGGACAACAGGGATGGGTGGAAATGAGAGTGAGCTATGGAGTACAGGAAAAACATCAGGTTATAATCTGGCTATTATGGAAGGGAAGACATCATAAATTCAGTTATAGACAAGGAGAATTTATTTTTATTTTTATTATTTTTTTTTTAGAGAGAGAAAAAGAGAACACAAGCAGAGGAGAAGGGCAGAGGTAGAAAGAGAGGGAGAGAATCTTAAGCAGACTTCACACTCAGCATGGAGCCCAACCCAGGGCTCCATGATGACCCTGGCATCAAGAGTCAGATTCTGAAACTACTGAGCCGCCCAGGAGTCCCAAGGAGAGTTTCATTGTGAATCTGAGGCAGCCCATTCAAAATATTGGAAAATAAATTTGGGCATTTGTAGATCAGGAGAAGAGTAACATTGTTCTGTAAAAGGTATATGCAAATGACCTCCAAAGGCCAAAGGAGCCAGAAGACCAAAGAAAAAGGCTGACAAGTCCAGCTTGACAGGATGTGGTTTAAGGGGACTTATGGATAGAAGCATGTCTTGGTCTGCCATAAGACAAGAAGATCTCCGCAATCCCACCTCCCTTAAGACCTACTTTTATAGCCCTTGTTCCTGGGAGTACAGGTTGAGGGACCACCAAGAGGAGAACGGTTTAGAATAGTCATATCTCCAGGGAAGATTAAGGATGTTCTGCTCTGCAAAAATGAACTATTGGGACCTCATGAGGATAAAAAGCTTCTGCATGGCAAAGGAAACAATCAATAAAACTAATAGACAACTGACAGAATGGGAAAAGATAGCTGCTAATGACATATCAGATAAAGGGCTGGTATACAAAATCTATAAGGAACTCACCAAATTCCACACCCGAAAAACAATCCAGTGAAGAAATGGGCAGAAGACATGAACAGACACTTCTCCAAAGAAGATATCCAAATGGCCAACAGACACATGAAACAATGCTCAGCATCGCTCCTCATCAGGGAAATACAAATCAAAACCACACTGAGATACCACCTTTTGCTGGTCAGAGTGGCGAAAATAAACAAATCAGCAGACTCTAGATGCTGGCAAAGATGTGGAGAAATGGGCACCCTCCTACACTGTTGGTGGGAACGTAAACTGGTGCAGCCCCTCTGGAAAACAGTGTGGAGGTTCCTCAAAAACTTAACACTAGAACTCCCCTAGGACCTAGCAATAGCACTGCTAGGAATTTACCCAGGGTATACAGGAGTGCTGATGCATAGGAGCACATGTACCCCAATGTTCACAGCAGCATTCTCAACAATAGCCAAAACATGGAAAGAGCCTAAGTGTCCATCAACTGACAAATGGATCAAGAAGATGTGGTTCATCTATACAACGGAATACTACATGGCAATGAGAAAGATGAAATCTGGCCATGTGTAGCAACATGGATGGACCTTGAGGGTGTTTTGCTGAACGAAATAAGTCAGGCAGAGGAGGACAGATACCACATATTTGCACGTATAGGTGGATTAGGAGGAACTTAACGGAGGACCATGGGGGAGAAGAAGGGAAAAAATAGTTGGGGAGAGGGAAGGAGGAAAAAACCATGAGAGACTCTTGAATGCTGAAACAAACTGAGGGCTGATAGGGGTTGGGGAGAGGGGTAGGGGGGTGATGGGCATGGAGGAGGGTGCTTGTTGGGATGAGCACTGGGTGTTATATGGAAACCAATTTGACAGTAAACTATTAAAAAAAAAAAGGATGCTCTGCTCTGACAGTGTAATTAAGGGTGTGGCTGAATAAAAGAATGGAGAGATTGGGCTCAAGGTTTCCGATCACAGAATGGTCATCATGGCAGATTTGTCCAAGATGGCATTAGTCTGATTGACACAGGGGTCTACAGATACCTTTGGGAGTCATTAAAGTATAGGTGATAGTTGAAACTATCATAGTGGATGAGAACCCAGAAAGACGGAAGAGAAGAAAGGAGACCCAAGAGAAGTCTGTGGAACACTGACATGAGGGCGACAGGGGAAGTAGGACAAACAGAGGAATTGAAAAGTAGCCATTAGTGATAATAAGTAGGGAAAGAGTTAACAGTAGGCAAGGATAGGTAAAGGACCTTTGGGGAGGCTGATTGCCGCTGTGGTGGCTCCACCTGGCTATACCCTAGGCTTCAATTCAAGGTTCAGGAAGAAGCCCTTGGCCCTCCTACTCATAGAGGAGTCCACCCTCCCCCCCACCCCCAGCCACAGATGCAGGTGTGAGGCTATTGCTGTGGATGGGTTTTGGGAAAAAAAGGGTAAACCCATTCCAGAACCTGCCCGTGCTAGGTGCCATGGATAGAGTCTCACAAACTGTTATCCAGTTCTTGATAAGTTCCCAATAAAAAGTCAGAGACAGAAATCCTTGGTGGCAACCCAGTTGGGACCCCTCTCACTTTTGAGACCTTTGTACTTTCACTCAATAATCTGTATGTCTTTCTCTCTCTCTGCTGTCCCTGAGATTTCATTCTTCCATTCTGTGAGGCAAGGACCAGCATCTCTCCCACCCACCTATAACAATAGAAGAACCAAAAGAATGTTGTCCCAGAAGGCAAGGGAGGGAATGAAGTTAAGGACCCTAGTATTCAGGGGATGCAGCCATGTCAAGTGAAGCAAAGACTAGGAAGAAAAGTTTCTGAATTGGGTGGCTGTGTGGGCATGGGTGTCTTTAGTTAGAGCAATTTAGAAGAGTAGAGGGAGAGATGGTTACAGAGTTGAGGAATAAATGAGAAATGAAGAAAGTATAAACACATAAGTCAGTTCTTTCATAACTGGCAGTTCAGAAAAGGAGAGTGAATAGGGGATATATTCAGGGAGATGTTGAGTTGAAGGAAGAAAGTTTGTAAGGAGAAGTCAGATTGAAGGAAGTCCCCTGTTTATTGGGATAAATATGTGTACCCAGCAAAACTGGTCTCCAGGGTATTGGGGATGGGAAAGAGGAAGGAGGCTTTAACTTTTTGCTGACTACAATTTTAAAGAGTTGGTTACATTAAGATGAGTTTTACACTTTAAAAAATTATTTTAGGGACTCCTAGGTGACTCAGTTGGTTAAGCTTCTAATTTCACCTCAGGTCGTGATCTGGCAGTTCACAAGTTTGAGCCCTGAAAACTTTGAGTTTGAGTTTGAATGCTGAAACCTCAGAGCCTGGAGCCAGCTTCAGATTCTGTGCCTCTCTCTCTGCCCCTCCCCTGCTTGTGCTCCATCTGTCTCTCTGTCTGTCTCTCTTTCAAAAATAAACATTAAAAAATTAAAAACAATTTTTTAACTTATTAATTTATTTTGAGAGAGAGAACATGAGCAGGGGAGGGGAAGAGAGAAAGAGGAATCCACGAACCATGAGATCATGACCTGAGCTGAGATCAAAAGTTGGATGCTCACCCAACTGAGCCACCCAGATGCTCCTGACTTTTACACTTTGAATTTAAAATATTTTTTTAACAAACATTAAAGAAAACCCTCTCGTACACTGATTAAACTATTGGACTTTACTTGATCAAATATAGAATTTAATATTCACTAAAAAGAAGAAAATAATGCAAACTAACACATTTGCTTTGAAAACTTTTTGGATTGGTATTTAAAGGTTGAAGCAAAAACATTTGCTCAAAATGTGATATTGAGTTCAAGGTGAATTAAGGCTTTCCTCCCCCCCCCGCCCCCGGCCCCTTATATCTCTGGGGTAAGGCAAATATTAGGTTAGAGAATTATTTAAAACAGCTGAAACTCAGTCAAACTTAATTTATTGAGATGAACTTCTGTATTGTGGATTATTGGTTGCTTTAAAAATTGAGCTAGAAGTGACCTTGGGGATTTATTTCTATTTCTGTTATATAAACTATGTTTTAAAATCTGTGTTAGTCAGTGTTCTTCGGGGAAACAGAATTAATAGGAGGTTTATATAGATGTAGATATAGATATGGAGATTTATTTTGATGAATTGGTTCATGTGATTATGGAAGCTGAGAATGATCTACTATCTACAAACTAGAGACCTAAGAAGGCCAGTGGTGTAATTCAGTCTGAATCTGAAGGCCTGAGAACCAGGGAGCAGATAGGGTAAATCCTAGTCCCAAGGCTGGAAAAAATATGAGATGTCCCAGCTCATTCAGTGAGGCAGGAAAAAGGGGTGAATTCCTTCTTTTTCTGCTGAGAGTGGATTGGATGAGGGCTACCTCCATGGGAGAGGCAGTCTATTGAGTTCTTCATTCAAATGCTAATCTCTTCTGGAAACACTCTTCCTAGACACACCCAGAATGTTTAATCTGGACACCATAGTGAAGTTGATGCTTAAAATTAAAGGTCATAAAGTGGGCCTGGATGGCTCATTGGGTTGAGCATCTGACTTTGGCTCAGGTCATGGTCTCATGGTTTATGAGTTCAAGCCCTGCATCAGGCTCTGTGCAGACAGCTTGCTGCCTGGAACCTGCTTCAGATTCTGTGTCTTCCTCTCTCTCTGTCCTCCTCTACTCATGCTCTGTATGTCTGTCTTTCTCTCTCTCAAAAATAAACACTAAAAAAATTAAAGGTCATAATATGCAAGTTAGTAATTAGTGAATAGTTAATAAAAATGTATATTTTTATAGAAAGTTATTTTATACATAAGGCTTAGATGTAGAGTGCTTGAACTAGTAAAAAACAACTAGCTTTTAAGTTAAAAATGGTTTACTTATTAGAATTTCATTGGAAGTAACATGCTTTTAAAATAGAAAGGATCCTGTATTCATAAATTTAAGTAATTAATATATTTACTTATAATTTAAGTAAGTCTAGATATATGTAAAAAAGAGTCAAGGGAAAAGAGCCCTAATAGGGAACTTTGAAAGTGTGAGGGTACAAGGACTGTTGGAAGGGAGAGTAGACAGGAGATGAATTTGTGAAAAGAGATAAATCAGAGAAAAGCCCTGCAATATGATGCCGGAGTCCTGGGGTCAGAGGTGTCACATAAGATGACACATAAGGTGTCAGAACCTCAGTCCAGTCTCTTCATCTAGTCACTATGCCGTCTTGGCTCCAAAAGAGAGTATATAGGGAAAAAGAGGAGACATGGACATAACAAGCCTCTCCTCCAATCCCCCCCTTACCCATCTCCATTACTAATTACCACTGTAGAGCAAAATAACATGCAGAACATGTCCTCTTAGAATCCTGAGGTGTGTTGAAATGAGTACAATATTCGCCGGCCACTGAGAGGGCACTGCCTATAGTGAGTGTGGTAAGTGTTGAGGATTCCAGGATAGGTTCCATTTTGCCCCGAGAGATTGTCCGGCAGGATGGATGATGATTTGAACATAATCACTACACTGCAGTTTGAAAATGGAATGTTAGGCATATTTTACCAAATATAATTTGAACTCTGAGCGTAGGAATAAAGACCCAGCAAGCATCTGGGGGTTTGGAGAGAGATTCCTAGAAGGAGACTTGAGCTGGGACTTGAAGAAAGAAGAAAGGTGTGAGTGTAGAGATGTGGACAGGATGGGAGACAGGCTCAGGAACAATCCAGGCAAAGGCAGACAAGAAGGAAGAAGCCTGCTTGTGTAACAAGTGGAAACAAAATGGGGTAGCTGGTGGGGTGCAGGGGGGAGGGCAGGAGGGAAGGGAAGGAAGAAGACTGGAATGTGGGTTGGGCTATATTTGAAGAACTTTGAGACTTACTGTAGAGTATTGTGTTCTGTTATCAGTGTCCTATTGAACTCTGATGGTGTGCATTTATTTGTTTCTATTTTTAAAATTTGCCAACTTCATTCCAAATTATTAATTGGGTCTTTATATAACATGAAATATGATACGACATCTAAATTAGTCAACAGTAGAACAGGAAAGCAAGAACCTGTTTTTTTTTTTAAAAAAAGCCTCAATTTAAAGATTTAGACAAAGTAGAGCTGTCTAGGTTTTGAGAAAGCAATGATTTACTACCTAGAAGTTGGTTGATATGGTTTTTGATGCTGTCAGTTTCAGCTATTGTTTAACACAGTGGCTAAACCCTGGAAGAGAATAATTTTAATCCAAAGCTATAATAGATTTACTTAAGAAAATTGAAAGTTGTCATTTTATTTCCACTCTAAGAATAGCCGGAACATTATCATTAGAAGCCTCTTTGAAAGTAGAACTTTATTAACTGGGACTCCACTGATGAAAAATTTTTCATAATTTTATCAGTTTTGCTTTTGCTTGGTAAACCATTTCTTCATGATTATTGTGAACCAGTACTAAACATGGTATATTGAAATTACAATATTCAAAAGAGATAAGTCTTTCCATTCAACCTCATTCATCTTGGAAACAGTTTTTTTAGTAAAAAAATATTTCTGAAATCCTTACATACTGGGAATATAGCTTTGAACAAGACACAAATCACTGCCCTTTAGATTACATTCTAATGTTCGGAGAGACAATAAATATGAAAACATATAAAAAGATCTTTTGAGGGACCAATAATTGCCCTAAGAAAGTTAGTGAAAAGAATGACTGGGGCTAAGGTAATAAATAAGAAAAAGCATTTGTGTGGAGGTGATATTTGAGTTAAACCTGAATTGTGGGAAGGTGAGCCGCTGGGAAAAGCATTGTAAACAGAAGAACCAAAGAGCAAAGACTGAGACAAGTCTAATCAACAAAAAGAAGAAAAGATAGCTGAGTGGTGAACAAGCTTTACTTAGGAGGTAAGATCAGAGAGATGGGGTAGTCAGACCATGTAAGTCTTTGGAGGCTATGAGGAAGCGAGATTCTAGCTGGTAAGAAGAACCTGTCTGAGTGTTTGCTAGGGTTGTGGTACGTAATTAGATTTATGCTTTGGAAAACACATTGGGCTGTTTTGTAGGGTTTTGGGTGGGGAGGAAGAGTGGAGGCAAGGAAACCAATGAGGAAGCTGCTGCAGTGGTGGCTTGGACTAGGATTGTCACTGCAGAAATTGTGAGAAGTGGGAAGACTCAGGAAATGATTTGAATAGACAAATTAGAACTATTGGGGCTCTGCCCGTATCCCCTTGGCATTCACTGCTTCAGTTCATGCTGAAGGTTTCCTACTTCCTGGCTAGAATGCTAGGGAGCTGGAGGATAAACATCCCAACTTCCTCACTTTTGCAGTGGAGAACAGCCCTGATGTATGTTCTACACCATCTTCTCAAAGGCTGCAATGGGATCTGTCCATTATCAGTAACCTTGTCCATTATCAGCAATCCAACTGCCCTTATCAGTAACCTGCTCATCATCATCCACTATCTTGGCTTCCTTCCTTCCTTCTCTTTCCTGGCCTCTACAAATGCCTCTTGGAATCACCTCCTAAATAAAGTGCACCCCAGTCCTTGCCCCAGGGTCAGTTTCTTAGGGAGCTCAATTTAAGACACTAATTTTGGTAGAGGCATCTGGGTAGTTCAGTCAGTTCAGTCTCCAACTTTGGCTCAGGTCACCATCTCATGGTTCGTGAGTTTAAGGCCAGAGTTGGCTCTATCCTGACAGCTAGGAGCCTGCTTCAGATTCTATGTCTCCCTCTCTCTCTGCCCTCCCCATGTGTGCCCTCTCTCTCTCTCTCTCTTTCTCTCTCTCTCTCTCAAAAATAAATAAAACAATAAAAACAATTTTAAGATACTAACTTTAGTAAATTGTAAATAATTAATTACTGTGAATGATAGGACCTTTAATAGGTAATCTTTTTAGGATTATTTGTTTTGTTACATAGACACCAGGACTACATTTCCACCTCAAGTGTATTTTTCCATCTCTCAAGTTCCTTCAGAACATCCTTGAGAAGTTCCTATGAATCTTCTTGGAGTAAGTTATCTGGAAAATATTTAGCAAATGTATCTTTTTATCAAACCATAGCTGGGTTGTAGGGGTATAAGAGCACCTGGCTTCAGGGGTCCCAAGCAGACCAGGTTTGGCCACTCACTGCTGACAAAATCCAAAGGCAGAGAAACAAATGGTCCTGATAGAAGAAAGGAATTTATTTCAGTGAGGCCAATGGACTAGCCTCTCAAAGACTGTCTCCAAAATGCCAAAAATACTTCGAAGTTTACATAAGGAAAATGGGACAAAGACCAGTGGGTACATTCAGGTAGGCAGTAAAAACCAGGGCATCATTGTCTTGGGAGAGGTCTTGCTGTTTCAGGGAAGTCCCTGTTGCTTGAGGGGATGGTTTCAGTTCCCATTGGGGATGCTTTGCTGCAGGGTCGTTTGCCTGAGTGAAAATATAAGCTGGAAAGAAGAACTTAATCAATTAGAAAGAACAGGTTGAGGTCAAAGTGGTGTTGAAGTCCTCTTTCAAAACCAGGGAAAAGTTAACTTGGAATAAGATGTAGAGATTCTTTGCCATCTCTGTGTCTCGTAAAGACCCATCTCCCACGACGATGGAGCCCTCTAGAATTAAGTTATCGTCTATGATCACCAGGCTTTTAATAAATTCTCACGAAACTATTGTAATAGGGATTTGGGTTAAATGACCAGATGTGATGATTAACCATCCTCGTTTGCCTGCCTCAGACAGGTTTTCCTGGCTTGGGAAATTCAGCGTTAAAACTGGTCAGTAACCTGGAACTGACAGGTTTTTGGTGGTTTGTTGTTGTTGTTGTTTGCATGTTTATTTATTTTTGAGAAAAAGAGAGCTAGCACACAAGCAGAGAGAGAGGAGGGCAGAGGATCCAAAGCAGGCTCTGTGCTGACTACAGAAAGCTCACTGTGGGGCTCAAACTCTTGAACCACGAGATCATGACCTGAGCTGAAGTCAGATGCTTAACCAAATGAGCCACTTAGGTGCCCCTGGGACTGACAGATTTTAACACTGAATTATTGGTCACTTTAAAGTGACCCAGATTTTCGGTCACTTTATCAGAGTTTATAGGCTCTGGAGTAAAAAATATTTGAGTTCTCATTTCTGATCTGCTACTACTGGCTTGGTAATCATGGGTAAATCACTTAATCTTCCTATTCCATCATTTCTTATCTATAGACTTAACACTAGTACCAAAATCATAAATCTG
The DNA here is from genome assembly GCA_017311185.1 of Proteles cristata cristata. NCBI lineage: Eukaryota > Metazoa > Chordata > Mammalia > Carnivora > Hyaenidae > Proteles > Proteles cristata. Next base: position 415,083 of record JAESUZ010005128.1, on the reverse strand, counting down.
TTATAAGGATTAAATGAGATTATATGTAATAGGTAGAATAATGGCCTCCCAAAGATATCCACATACTAATCCTTGGAATCTCTGAATACAATGTTACATGGCAAGAAGAAATTAGGATTGCTAATCAGCTGGCTTTGAGATGAGAGATTTTCCTGTATTTTGTGGGTGGGCCCAATGTAAACACAGTCTCCTTTCTTTTTTGAACCCTTAGCACTGTTTATCTATTATAATTACTTGTTTTGTTTTACTTTGTTTTAGTTATTTGTGAATTTATTTATCCTTCTTAGTTTGGAAACAAGATAAACATGAGGACAGTTTTTACTAGCTTTTCTCTTCCCAGGATGGTATCAATTTTCATAAGGTAGTTAATAATTATCAAGTATTATTAAGGAATAAATATATGGGGAAAGAGGAAGTGAAGGCAAGCAGTTTATTAATTTGACCTGAAAATTCCACAGTCATATTCACTCACATGCCAATGGCAAAACTTCGTTTGCAAGGGAAACAGAGAGAAATTAGTCTTCAGCTAATGTGGTTTTGTGCTCACTCAAAGTCAAGAGGCAAAGAGAGGACTAAATATGGAGGAACAGTTAGCAGTTTCTCCCTCTATTGGTTTTAAAAATAACTGGAGTCTATTAAAAGTTATCTATAATTGGGGCCCCTGCGTGGCTCAGTCGGTTAAGCCTCCCACTTAGGCTCAGGTCATGATCTCATGGTTTGTGGGTTTGTTTCTGCAGTAGGCTCTGTGCTGACAGCTCACAGACTGGAGCCTGCTTTGGATTGTGTGTCTCCCACTCTCTCTCTGCCCCCCTCTCCTACTCACACTGTGCCTGTTTCTCTCTCAAAAATAAATAAACATAAAAAAATTGTTTAAAAAATAAGTTGTCTGGAGTTTAGAAAGCTCTTAGAAAACAAAATGCACCAAAAGCATGGTACACTAAAATTGTAGGTAAATTCTCTCATCCTGAAAGGTAAATTCCCATTTTTTAGAAAAGGAAGGAAAAAAATTATTCTGTGACTTTGAGTTTCATAGAATTTGAACTCATAAATCTTCCAGCTATTATAACTAGACTATATTAGGCAATACTGGGCCAAAATTTTTAAGAGTATATGCCAAGTTAGGTCAGTTTTGTAGAATCTGCCCTTCAGAACTTCCTCATTTTTGAATTCCTGGCTTTAATGGCAAACAGAGCAAAAAAGAAAAAAAAAGCAGAAGAAATGTGTGCCACGTTTGTAGGTAGTGGAGAGATGGTAAACATGGAGTTCTGAGTAGGGTTACAAATATGTATTAACTCAAGTTCTGAATGGATTTTTGATGTCAACTGGTTGGGCCACCAAAGTTTTTTAGGAAGAAGAAATAAACACAAAATTCTAAACTGCTTTAATCGTCTGGGGGATGTTATCATTTTTACTTGGGGCTTTTCTCCAGAGTTGTATTAAGTCTTTTAGCTAATGCAGCAGCCCTGGCAGAATGTGTTTAAGCTACTTTAAAATATGGGCAAGTTGCTTTCTAAATGAGTCAGGCATTCTAAGCATATAGCGCATCATACAAAATCTATAGATCCAGATAAATATAGACTAGATAGAGGTATAGACACAGAGAGGGACAGGAGGAAGGTTTCTGTCACTCAACTCGTACCGAATAGGATTTCAAAACTTGAACAAAACTATTCACATCCTTTTTTTTTCTAACATAAGAGGGCCAAGATAATCTTTCAGTGCACATCTTTAAGTTATTAACATTGAAATGGATAATTCCACAGTATATTGTGAACTGAAGTTGACCCAGTAAAATTAGTATGGCATAAAAGAAAGTTACTGAACACACTGCTGTTTTCTGAGGTTGCTAGTTTTGGTGAGGTTGGCTGTGGGCAAGGATAATGTGGAATGTTAGATGGAAATACAATTGTGGAATTTTAATAAACTGACAATCTGCTAATGATATGCTTTTGTTCAAACAATTTTTAAAATTTGGCAGTTATTCACAAATCTTAGTCCAGAAAAAAAAAAGTATAAATTTTTCTTAGGGAGGTGTGTATAGTATTTGGAGAATAAAGAAAAGACAGACCTTCACACCTTCCAGAAAGAGACTTTATTTAGGCACTAACTACTGAATTTGTACTTTCAGAGGTTGCTGTAATCTTTTGGGATCCAAAGTCACAATTAGAGAACAATTGGAAATAATAGGGTCATGTTTGAATAGTAAGTTTCAAGTAGTGCATTTTAGGTGGCTGTTACTATTTTTGGCACGTTAAACAGTCCTTGGTATATAATACTCATTTCCTTCCATATTTGAATATTATTTTCATACAAATACAAAAATGAAAAGAAAAAAAAAGCCCAACTTCAAATGTACAAGTTCATTTAACTTCTGAATATATAATTTTACCACTCTTGATAAAATTTCAGAGTAGTGAAGACCTGGAACATTTTAGAATTCAGAGGGACTGTGTATAATATTTGGCAAGGGCATAAGTATGCTTCATGACATATATTTATCTTATCTTTCCCCTCCTGCTAAAGATATACTTTGCATAATTGCTTTCCTGACTATTCTGCCTCAGGCTATTAAGTCTAATGAGGGATTTTTGGCCTTCTTCTAACTAGTGTCAAAGAACTGTTGTCCTTCCTCCATTCCTCCTACCCTTTGAAACTAAGTCCAAAATAAATGAATGGTAACAAGTTTTCTTCACTGCTTTTTAGTGTAGAGTTTCAGTTCAGGAAAAGTTCTGTTCAAGAATGAATTCCAGCAGTGTTCCTAATGCCAGAAGGCAGCATAAAAGTCTTGGAGTATGGAAGTAAGCCAGAGTAAATTCTGCTCTATTTGAGTGAAGAATCATGATAACATATGATTATGATTCTTTTTTTTTAAGTTCATTTATTTTTTTGAGGGAGAGATAGCATGAGTGGGGGAAGAACAGAGAGAGATAGGGAGAGAGAGAGAATCCCAAGCACGCTCCACACTGTCAGTGCAGAGTCAAACTCAGGGCTCAAATTCACGAACTGTGAGTCATGACCCGAGCCTAAATCAAGAGTCAGATGCTTAACCAACCATATCACCCAGGGAGGGGGTGGAAGGGCCATTAATGATTTTTAATGCAAACTTCATGGCCATCTTTCCTTAAGAGTTTAAATAACATTTATGGACAACTAATTGAAAGGTGAAATCATCCCAACTGGTTTTTATATACTATTCAAACACAAAATATGGAGCAAGGTGCTGACATAGAGCATTCTTTGGCTATGGAACGGTGGTTCTACTACTGAGGGAGTCATGCTGAAATGTTTTAGAGTGGATGTATGAGGGAACGTAGAGCAGGCAGCCTTTTCTGGGATAGCCTTCACCCTTGAAGGTGGAAAGCAGTTCTTAGTATGGAGAGAGTGTCTTGTACTTCTTCCTCTTGTCCAGGCATTCTTGGAAGCCATGGCCTCACCCATGTGGAACTAGGCTACTGACCCAGGGCTTCAAGAGTCAGGAGGTGCAGTCTTACTCAGGGTCATGAGGAGAACCATTTTATTCAATTCGTCATGCACTCAAGGTCATATCCTTACTTAAAACCCCTCAATGGTGAATTGAGCAAAATTTTTTTACTTCACCCCAGGCTCTCTCTCTCCTTGCTAGCCACAGTTATGGCTTCCACATTCGCATTTAGGCCAAGCTCTTTCCTGCCTTGCATCCTTCAAATGCAGTTTGCTTTGCCTGGAATTCTCTCCACCTCCATCCTTCCTGCCCCTCTCACCCTTTTCACCTAGCTGCTTCCTACTCATCCTTCTCTTCTCAACTCAAAAGTCCCTTCCTCCAGGAACCCTTTCCTGAGCCTCTACACCAGGTTAGGCCCCTTCTTTCCTATCCCCTTGTACATTCTCACTGCATCTCCATTTGTAGCACTAACTACAGTTGTAGCTAATTGTTATTTAATACCTGTTTCCCTTGCTAGATTGTAAGCTCAATGTTGACATCAAATATCTCTGTTAATTGCTATACCTCAGGTAGCTAGGATAGCATTTTGCACATCATAGATTTTCAATATAGATTTCTTGAATGAATAAATGAATAAATGGTTAGCCAACCAATGGCCAACTGGATGGTTGAATGGCTGGCTGGTCTGATACCTTTTCTGCCTACTTCCCTATCTCCCAGGGTGTGGGGCAGGCCAACAGGATACAGGTGCAAGAGATAAGTCCCATAGGGCACAGCACATTGAGGATGGGGAAGGACTGGCAGGGGAAAGGGGGCTGGTAAGCTCTATTCTTCTTATTTTTTAATTTTTTAATGTTTTATTTTTGAAAGAGAGAAAGAGCGTGAGAGGGGGAGGGGCAGAGAGAGAGGGAGACACAGAATCCTAAGTAAGCTCCAGGCTCTGGGCTGTCAGCACAGAGCCTGTTGTGGGGCTCTAACTCACAAACTGTGAGATCATGACCTAAGCTGAAGTCAGACACTTAACTGACAGAACCATCCAGGTGCCCCATGGTAAGCTCTATTCTTAGAGGCAGTTATGGTTCAGGAGGGTCAAAGATCAAATAGCGAAAGCTATATCCAGAAGAAGAGTGAGGGCTTTGGATGCAGTGGTAAACCAGGTCTGTGATGAATGCTGAGGGACAGAATGAAGCAAAGAGCCAAAGATACTGAAATGGACAGTGAGTCAGAAGAGGCAAAATGAAGTCCCTCTCTGTAGTTCCAAATGTAAGTTGCCAAAGCCTAGGGACACTTCTGTGAGGTCCACTCACATTTTCGTGAGTGAAATATTCATTTAAATATTCATTTAAAGGTCTAGGTTGCAAAGGTAATAATTGCCCAACTTTTCAAATATACTTCCACATTTCCTTATCTGAAATCTCTACAGTCTCATGAGTTTAAAATACAGAATTTTGGGGGTTTTAGAAAGGAGATAGTTAGGGTGCATATTAAGTACTACCCACAGGGAATGTTGAGACAACACTTTATTATCAAACACGTTAGTAGTGATGCAGAGAAATGTATGAATATGCACAGCAAGTGTAATAAAGAAACACCATCAAGAGTCTCAGATCAATTCAGGTCAGATTTTGCTGCCAGATGAGATACAAAAATAAATTTCGAATTTTTGGGGGGTTTGGAAATTCTGGGTGAGGGATGGTGGGCCTTGTACAAAGCATTGAGTGCTTCTGACACCTCTTAATTCCTGTTTGACTAATTCTCAGCAGCAGGGGAGGAGATGCCGTGGTCTGCTGACCCAGGGCATCCTCAATACTTTTTCTTTTTAGATTTTGTTTTTAAGTAATCCCCACACCCAACATGGGGCTCAAGTCACAACCCAAGCAATCAAGAATTGCATATTGCACTGACTGAACTAGCCAGGCACTGCAGGGAAATCCCCAGATTCTTCTCAGCCCTTCTTTGCCTGGAAGGAAACTTAGCCACCCCTTCTCTTTTCCTGAGGCTTCTAAGAAATGGTTGTGCATCTACAATCCTTATTAAGTATCTTCTGTGCTTAGGTCTCAGCTGGGGAGTAGAAAGATAAGCAGAATGTGGGTTGTTTAGGTTTATCTTCTTTAGGTAATCCTTCCCTCTTTTAGACATTTTAGACATTTCACCTCAGCTCTGTATCTTGTTTCCAACATTACAGATCTGCTCAGCATTAAATAACAAACTGGTTATTCTCCTTCAACCTAAAACCAAACAAAAATCAAAATCTACTACTTATAATCCTTATCACCATCCATTAAATGTCCCAGGTTAGAATCACGTTTTCACTTCCTTTACATTTCACATGTAATCTGTTCTAAATGCTGTTCAAGACTCCTACATGGAAGCCCTTCTCTCCCATCTCATGAGCCCTTCATCATTTCAGCTGGTTCAGTCTGGTCTCTCTTCCCTTACTCTTATTCTCTTATTCCTTTTCTTATCAAGCAATCTCTTTCTTGATGACCTTAGTCATTTTTCAATAATAATGTATTTTAGGGGGCACCTTGGCGGCATCATCGACTCTTGATTTCGGCTCAGTTCATGATTTCAGTTTGTGGATCCAGCCCCACATTGAACCCCACATTGGGCTCCGCAATGACAGCAGGGAGCCTGCCTGGGATTCTCTATCTCCCTCTCTCTCTATTCCTGTCCTGCTTATGTCCTCTTTCAAAATAAATAAATAAACTTTAAAAGTATTAAGAGTAATGTATTTTTAACATACCATTTGCTTTAAAAATTCTCACTGTATTTTAAAAATCTCAATGTTGGGGCGCCTGGGTGGCTTAGTCGGTTAAGCGTCCGACTTTCGCTTGGGTCATGATCTCGCAGTTCGTGGATTCGAGCCCCGCGTCGGGCTCTGTGCTGACTGCCAGCTCAGAGCCTGGAGCCTGTTTCAGAGTCTGTGACACCCTCTCTCTCTGACCCTCCCCTGTTCACGCTGTCTCTCTCTCTCTCTTAGAAATAAAAAAAAAAAAAATCTCAATGTTATGAAAAACAAAGCCTGGAGAACATTTCAGATTAAAAGAGACTAAAGGTACAAAAAAATAAAATACAATACACAATCCTGGATTTGATCCTACACAAGAAAAAATTGCCATAGTAAAAATGTCATTATTGCAAAGTTGACAAAATTGGAATAAAATATTATATCAGTGTTTCCTAAATCTGATGCCTGTAATATGGTAATAAAAGAGAATGTCTTTATTCTTGAAAAGTATATGCTGAATTATTAAAAGGTAAATGAATTGGGGCACCTGGGTGGCTCAGTGAGTTAAGCATGGAACTTCAGCTCAGGTCATGATCTCACAGTTCATGTGTTTGAGTCCCATGTCCAGCTCTGTGCTGACAGCTCAGAGTCTGGAGCCTGCTTTGGATTCTATGTCTCCCTCTCTTTCTGACCCTCCCCTGCTCATGCTGTCTCTCTCTCTGTCTCTCTGTCTCTCTCTCTCTCTCTCTCTCCCCCTCTTTCTCTTACAAATAAATAAAACATTAAAAAAATTTTTTAAAAAGAAATGAATTATACATAAACTTAAACCCTCCTATGCACAGAGCAATTTTCTATGCTGTTTATATCAGTTTTCACTGTACTTATCTTTTCTCTCAAGGCTCTTAGCCACTGCGTTACTGATTTCTTTTTTCCATTTTTTTTTTCCCTGTCAATTTAATCTCCTACCCTAAACCAAGGTTTACTGTTTTGCCTTTTTCTTTTCCTGTCCATGTGCTTTCACAATAAGGATACAAGAAGATTTTTCTGTATTATCATAAGGCAAGACTCTAACAGAGCAAATTACATTTTTCAAATAAGTTCTAGTATGGATTACAACATATTTAAAGTGATTGCTCCTCCTTCCTTTACTCAAGTTCAGATTTAATTTTTAATTAAATTTGAATTAAGTTTTTACTTTTTCCTCTCACTTTTTTTTTTTTTATTTTTTTGACACGAGGGTCATGAGAATAAGTTTGAGCTTAGCCATTTATACGGGTTATAATCTTCATAGTTATTTTGTAACCCAAACAAATATTAGTCATTCTAAGAAAGGGTTAGAGGAATTATTTGGACATTTCACAGGACTTTAGCTCAGATAAGTTATTCCAATAATACATTTTTACCAAAAATTGGCTTTAATTATTGTTTTCTTAACTTATCTGCTTGTAAGTTTTCTAAGTTCCATCAGACTCCAGGACTGCTTTAAAATAATGCTTTGGCCTAAATATATTTGGAGAAATTATCAGATTTTCTTTAATCACAAGATGTATCATTTTTAAGGGAAATTTTTAATAATTATTATATTGTGTAAAAAAATGCATTTTATGGTTTCCTTTTACCTTTTTCCTCAGCCATTGTTTACCTATTCATGATGTACATAAGACCAGTAGATACCCCTTATATGACTATCATAGTATAAAGACACTTAAGGAGTTGGCTAGAGCTACACAAAATGTGTGTTCCTTTAACCCGTTGTCTTATCCCTGTCCTCCAGCATGCCAAATAAAAGTAACATTCAGCAATATATGCTTCTGATGTATAGCACCAGCAAGAGCCACATTCAGGAACAAGAATCTGTGTCAAGAGTTAGGCTCTGTGCTTCAGATTCTGTGTCTCCCTCTCTCTCTGCCCCTCCCCTGCTCCCGCTGTGTCTCTCTCACAAAGGTAAATAAACATTAAAAAAAAAAAAAAAAAAAAAGCTAGACTCTGGCCCCATTGTTTTAGCATTTGTCTTCCAGCCCCAGACTGAAATGAATGTAGGGGTGAGTTGAGGTAGGTGAGGCATGGGTAACCTCCTAAGCCTGATTCACCTTCTTTCTTAATTACTTGGGCAGATTCCTCCACCTCTCTGAGTATCAGTTTCCTCATTAATAAAATAAGGGAATGACCAATAGTACTTACTGAACAGTTCCAGGCACTTTTCTAAGCACCTTACATCTCTGTAAGTGTGAAAAATCCAACACACACATACTCTCAATGCCTCCACCTTTTCCCCCCTAATATCTTATAATCTTCAAATATATATATTTTTTAAAATATTATGTTTTGTCAGTTTCTTTGTTCTAGATGTAAATAAATGTTCCTAGGGCAGAATTTCCACTGATATACCTTTAGAACATGGCCTGGCACTCAACAAAATATACATTGGATATTGAATAAGTAAAGTACAGAGAGATTAAATAATTTACTGATGCTCACAAAGCTAGTAAAAGGCAGACTTAGGAATTGATCCCAGGCTGTTTATCTCCAGAACCCATACTCTAAAGCACTGCGTTATGCTACATAAAATTAGACAATTGATGACTTCCAAGCTATGGCTCATAATGTTGGTTTTACATCAGTTATATCTGGTGCTTTAAAAAATACAGATGCCTACTGCTGCCCACTATCTTCCATTAAATACTCTGATTCCACTTTAGTGGGTCTGGAGTCACTACATTTTGTCACAAAATTCCCAAATGAACTAAATTTGCATCTAAGGTGTAGAATCAATGCTTGAAGTTTATCTCAATAAACTGCTTAATATTATAAATCATGGAAATTTATTCTGAAAGGAGCTCAGACTGAGGCTAAAACAACAGAAGGGCAAATGGAAGACAAGAAAACCAAAACCTGCTTCTGAGTTAGGATCTTGTTCAGGTTCACAGTTGGGTTCATGGTTGAGTTTATGGATCTTTCTATAAAGACTTTCCAACTAATCCTAAATGTTAAATAGAATTGGACTCTGACTCATAACTAGAGACTTTTTTTTTTTTAACATGAGAGGTATTATAATTTGAAATTGCTATAAACTGGGGTGGGGAGGATGCAAAAGAACAGGGAGAGGAAGCCCTGGCTGAAGTCAAACAAAAGGGAACCAACTTGGCCACAGCTCGCTGGCTCTCTGGCTTCCAAGATACTAGCTGCTCCTCTTGTACACAGATGCTGAGCTCAGTTACAAAGGGTCTGGAACTTGTCAGTCAGGGACTGCATGGCCGCAAGTTGCTCTTAAAGATTATCTATTTCTCTCTGTAACACGAGATACTGAGGAGAGCCCTGTTCTCCAGATGGTTGCTGCTGTCTTTCCAGTCTCAAGGGGTGATCAAGCTATTTCTGGTCCCCAGAGAGTGCAGGATCTCTAGACAAGACATCTCCATGGCTTAGAGCCAAGGGCTGTGAGATTTCTGGAACTTGGGGGCTCTGGTGTTGAGGTCACCACTGCTGCAGTTTCCACAATGCATGCACAAATAAGATGGCCCTGGCCTATGTGTTGGAAGTTGGCCCTTTGGGGCTGCATCTTTGGCTGGTAATGAGCTAATAGTAATATATGTGATTTAAAATCAGTGGTTTCAGAGTTTAGTAATTTAACCATTTGCCTAAATGTTCTGTATTATGTATAATATGCTCTGTCCTAAATGTGAGACAGAAAACCATCAGAACGCTAGAGAAGAAAACAGACAACAACCTCAGCTGCAGCAACTTCTTACTGAACATATTTCTGAAGGCAAGGGAAATAAAAGCAAAAATGAACTATTGGGGTCTCATCAAGATAAACAGCTTCTGCAGTACAAAGGAAACAGTCAACAAAACTAAAAGGCAACCGACAGAATGAGAGAAGATATTTGCAAATGACATATCACATAAGGGGTTGATATCCAAAGTCTATAAATAACTTACCAAACTCAACACCCAAAAAACAAATAATCCAGTGAAGAAATGGGCAGAAGATATGAATAGACACTTCTCCAAAGAAGACATCTAGATGGCCAACAAACACATGAAAAGACGCTCAACATCACTCATCATCAGGGAAATACAAATCAAAACCGCAGTAAGGTACCACCTCACACTGCTCAGAGTGGCTAAAATTAACAACTCAGGAGACAACAGATGTTGACAAGGATGTGGAGAAATGGGCACCCTCTTGCACTGTTGGTGGGAATGCAAACTGGTGCAGCCACTCTGGAAAACAGTGTGGAGGTTCCTCAAAAAATTAAAAATAGAATTACCCTATGGCCCAGGAACATCACTACTGGGAATTTATCCTAAGGATACAGGAGTGCTAATTTATGAAGCATATGCACCCCAATGTTTATAGCAGCACTATCAACAAGAGCCAAATTATGGAAAGAGCCCAAATGTCCATCAACTGATAAATGGATAAAGAAGATGTGGTTTATATATACAGTGGAATACTACTTGGCAATGAGAAAGAATGAAATCTTGCCATTTGCAACAACGTGGATGGAACTGGAGAGTATTATGCTAAGTGAAATAAGTCAGTCAGAGAAAGACAGATATCATGTTTTCACTCATATGTGGAATTTGAAAAACTTAACAGAAGACCATCAGGGAAGGGAAGGGGAAAAAATAGTTTCAGAGAGGAAGGCAAACCATAAGAGACTCAAATACAGAGAACAAACTGAGGGTTGGGGCAGGGGGCTGGGGAGAGGGGGAAAATGGGTGATGGGCATTAAGGAGGACACTTGTTGGGATGAGCACTGGGTGTTGTATGTAAGCAATGAATCATGGGAATCTACTCCCAAAGCCAAGAGCACTGTATACACTGCATGTTAGCTAATTCGACAATAAATTATATTAAAAATAATAAAATAAAATAGAATAAAATGAAGTCAGTGTTTCACAATGTAGTGATTTAACCATTTGTCTAAATGCTCTGTAGTATGTAGAATATACTGCACATCTTGTGGAAAAGTAGCAGTAATAAGGAATGTTCTTAATAGAAAATGTTATCCTTATTTTTATTAAAATAATCATTAATAATTTCAAGATTCTACTTTTTTAGATATCTGTGTCTAACAAATGGATAGAACTGGACTTGAGGAAATTGGTTTTCATAGCTTTTAACTAATGATCAAACTCTACTAGATAAGCAGGATTTTTAAAAAATACTTTTTGATGATTCATTATTCCTTCAGGTCATGAGGTAATCTTTACCACAGCAATGCAATGGAACATGGTGCTACATAACAGGAAATAACAGCTATCCCAGAAAGATGGTCTCTGGTTGTCCTGTAGGTGACTTCCTGATCCTAAAGCTAATTATAGTAAAGAATATATTTAACAGGTATCTGTGAAATTGAGAACCTTTTTTTTTTTTTTTAAGTACAATACAGAAATCTTAACTCATTTACTTCTAAAAACTTCTGTGAGTTACTTTGGCATGGATTCTCCAAGAAGCAGATGCTAATTCAGGATTAAATGTGCAAGAAATTTATTAGAGTAAATGCCTGGGACAGAGAATGAGGAGAGAAAATAGGGAATATGAAATGTGAATCTGATCATATCCTGGTCCTTCTTAAAATCCTACAATGTCTTCTTATGGTCCTTAGATTATATACAATATCTTTAACATGACCGGTGAGGCTCTGCATGATCTGGCCTTTACCTCACAACCTCAACTTTTGATTCTTTCCTCATTGGCTTCTTTACCCCCGACATGTTGGTGAACTCTTAGCTTCTTAAAAATGCCCTTCTCTTTCCTGTTCATAGGCCTTTGCACTTGACTTTCTGTTCCTCCCTTTTCATATAGCTAACTCCTACTCCTTTTCATCTCAGCTTAATCATGACTTATTCTGGATAACTGTCCCTGACTTCTATAGTTAAGAGTCGGTAAGAGTTACCTTATGTATGAACTCAACAGTCAGTAGATTCCCCTTCCACTGCTCATCTCCAGCCCACAAAGGTATTTTCTTATATGCAAGAAATACAGGTCCCAAAGCCATATCTGCTGTTGGCCCTCCCAACTAATTCCGCCATCATTTTGATGTGAATTTATATCTTATTTAATCATCTTGCCAGTGGTAAGTGGGAAGATTTTCCTTAGTTTTTGGCCTGACTCCGAGGTATGTGCAACAGCAGGCCTAATCAGGGAAATAAAGATATTTTGCCTATTTCCCTTGGACTGTTTTAATATCTGGAAATGAGTAACCTGCTGGGAGTTGGTGGTTTGGATTTATGGCTAGAATATTAGTTTGGGGGTCAAACACAGGCTGTAATCCTAACTACACCCCTAATAGCTGTTTAGGTTGATTCTATGAGTCTCGAGTTTTCATCAGTCAGAAGGGCAGGGAAATCATGACAGAAACAGAAGAACATAGTTGCAGGGTCTATAGCTGTGGAAACGTTATGAGATTGTGAGGATTGAAGATTACATGCAGTGACATATATATATGTAAAGCACAAAGAGAGTGTGACTTTGTTGGATACCTGCCAATTTGTAGCTCAATCAGCTTGAGCTCAAGGGAAGAACAGATTGATAATTCGACTATTTCCTTACATATATGTTCACTGCCCTCCCCTTCCCTATCCCTGTCAATGAGTGGTGGATTCTAGGGGCCGGCATCATCCTTCTGAGGGTGCATGCAGTCCTTGTCTGCCTGACTTAAATTGTGGGTAATGAAGGCAGAGGTGATTGTGTTTGCTGTCCTACTTGCCTGCTTTTAAGTTTTCTCTCAATTTACTCCATTTCATATTTGCATCATGAGGCAATAATAATGAGTGCCCACGACCTCTCTGCATGACATTTGGAGACCGAGTAGGGACACATACCATCTATTCCAGTATTTTGTGGCTTTGAAAGCAGCAGAGTTTCACTGCTCACCAAGGATGGGAAACAGCCCTCTTGTGGAGTGGGGGAAGTCACCTGAAAGTCTAGGGCCATGTGTTCCTGTCCCAGAATCATGTTCTGTGGCATCAGAGGAATCCTTCAGACACCAAAGCTCCCAAACTCACAAGTCACTGGAAAGAGGTGGATTTTCTATAAAAGGAAAAGCCAGAACACTGAGACACTAGTTGCCTGATTTTTACAAAGTCCCAAGGCCTCCCTCTCAGTTATTTTACCAGGTCTGGAGTAAGGCCAGACATGTTTTTGAAAATGTCAGTCACAAGTTGTGATGTGTCCCCCTGAGTGAGGACTGCTAGAATAAGCCATCACCAAAATCCCATTAGCTCTTAAGTCAAGAGTCAGGCTGAGTTGTAAACATACAGGTTTTCTGTCTTGTTTTCTTGGATAAATTGTATAAAATAATTTGTAATTTTTACCTTGCCCTCATCCCTAAATGTCTTGTACCTTTTATTACTTTCATAGAACTGAGTGTCCACTGTAGCAACTCGGGTAGGTAGATGGTCTCCTGCAAAGTTAAGATGTGTATATAATTTTTGTTACATTGTGATGCTCTGATATATGTTGTGAAATTTTCTTCTGTTTCCTGCGTAGAGACCACTACTCTCTGATTTACAATTATGCCTTTTTATTTATTTTTAAAAATGTTTATTTATGTATTTTGAGAGAGAGAGAGAGAGAGAGAACGCATGTGAGTAGGGAAGGGGCAGATAGAGAATCCCAAGCAGGCTCCACCTGCCAGTTCAGAGCCCAACATGGGACTCAATCCCACAAACTGTGAAATCATGACCTGAGCCAAAATCAAGAGTTGGATGCTTAACTGACTGAATCACCCAGGTGGGTCCTCTGCCTTTTTAAATGAGTAACCCATTTATAATTTACTGACTAACTTTGCAGCATGCATTCAGATATTTTCCTGATCCATTACTATAGTAACAGGGAAAGAGGCCTCATCCTGGAGGAGTTCAGAGGAGAGAAAGCAGAAGCCTGAGGAATAAGAGCCTACACAGAAAAAAGGAAAATCTGAGGTAAGGGTTCTCTTCAGCTCTTTCTTCGAAAGAAAGACCTTTATGTTTGAAATATCGTAGGGCCAGCTTGTGCCAAGAGTGATGAAACCTTTTGGCAGTTACTGTGATCTTCAGGCCAATTCACCTCTTTAGATCTTGCTGATAATATGTAAAGGGGGCCAACATAACACTGTTTGACCATTGTCCCTCTTCATTGCCATGTACTTTCATCCAATGCTGTGGCAGTAGTTATAGTTTAGCTGATGCTGAGAAAGCCAAATCATGACTCATTACAGTTGTAACTCCATGTCTCTTTTACTTGGCCAAGATCACTGTTACATTCTCTCTTCATTTGTCAAATGTAAAGATATTGGGCGCTCCCTAAAGCTTACTGCTGAGCTGCAGAGTATCAACTGGGAGGAAGACTTCATGGAAAGTAAAGTAAAATATATCAAAATCTGAATGAGGGAGGTAATGTGTAAGAGCAAAATGAAGTAGAAAAATCACTCAAGAGATGAATATATATACTCATACACACACACACACACACACACACACACATTTTTTCCCCTAAATCCATTCCATTGGAACAGTCTATAAAGAAGGAAAGCCCAAGTCAAAATATTACATATGGTTTGCAAAATGATTACAGTCAGGCAGTAGAGTTCATGACATTTCATGTTTACCTAACTGTAGCCTTGAGGTTGATGTTGGGGGTCACTGTGTGATCTTCAAATATGCATGCCTTCTGGAGAAAATGGAGGGGTTTCCCCCAATGGGAAATTAATTAACGGAAAATGGTTTACAGTGTAGACAGTAAGGAAAGAAAAGAACAGGAAAAAGTCCTGAGAATGTATCGTTAGCTGATAATAGTGCCATCCTTCTCCAGAACAAACTCCATTTTTCTCAGTGACTTAGTTAGCCAGCACATCACAAAGAGTAATTTCTTGGCCCTTAGGTACAAAAAGAGGTAAGTCAGAGACTTTACAGGATTATTTCCTAGTAGAAAATTAAATATTTCATGGATTTCTCCTTCTCTTCCATCACAAGGTGAACAAATACATAAGGAAGAAGAGGATGAGGTTAATGGCCAAGGGTAAAATGAGCTTTTGAGCTCACAGATATGACCTAGGGAGGGTCATAACTGACCCTGAACTGCCTCTTATCATTTTGGGGTTCCAGAAAAGGTAGAGTTAAAGGAGGATGGATTTTCTTGTCAGGATCTCAAGCAAATGATTTTGCTGGCATCCAAAGGAGAGAAATCATTGGGATTATAGGGTATTTAGAGTTTAAAATTTTAAAGCGTTGTAGTAGTAGTTGACTCCAAAACGTTCCCTGTATATATTCTCTTTGTTATCAATGGGACCATTATTGCTATATGCTTCCTACTTTATTTGCCATTTTTACATATCTTTTAGAAAATGATTTACTGTATATTTTATCTGCCTGACTTTGTGAGCAGTTGAAACCATTATGTGTGTGACTACAGAAATTATAGTCTTACCCAAATAAACTTGCAGATGCAACTGGTAAACATCAGACTTGTAATTGGCGTTTTCACTGCTTTTAATACAAGTTCAGCTCTGTTCCTCTGTACAGTGCACTTCTGCTGCAGAGGCCAGAGCAGCACATCAAAGCCAGAAGTACACAGAGTCATCAGAGTTCAAATTTTTTCCTGCTTCCCTGTGGAGGGGTCAAGAACATGGACATCCTCAATTGCTGCAGCAGGAGGAAATATTAGTCCCATCAACAGAACCAAACAGGAAACACCAAACAGGCATTTCTTCTATTTATTTTGTGACTGGTAGGAAGGATGTAGGTTTTTTCTTTCAACCAAATTTGTTGATAAAGCATAAAAAACATACAAGATGTAGTCATTTTAGTTTCAAGAAGACCTAATGCTGCTTTCCAGTGATTTTACTTACTACAATTTCTGCAGTACCACATTCTTCAGATGTTGGAATTTTACCACATCTGAAGTCATTTGTCTCTTTTTTTAAACTGTGAACCAGAAACTTGACATTTGCTGCAACCTATTGAGATTCATGTGATTATTCACCCCAAATTTAATTAAATTTCTCAGAACCTTTTCTTTTCAGATCCAGGAAGATGCACATATATTGAACAGCATGACTTTGCCTCCCTTCAGTTTGCGATAAGAGGCTAAATGCGTCAGATAAGGCCAGGAAATACCTCAAATGGTACTTCTGAGGTTTGTTCGCCTTACCAACATTTTTAATCTTGGTGTATCAGTTGGTTATCCACTCCATGGCATCAGAGCCAGTTCTGTTACTGCACTCCCAGTGATGGCAGATAAGCAAAAATGAGGCACATTGTAAGTATTTGAACAAGCCTAGTGAAGGAGCAAAAGTAAATGTAATTTGTATTTTTAATGAATATTTCCAGAAATAAATCAACAAGCCACTTCATTATTCTTGTAATTACTTGGCATCCCTTAATTCCAGAAGACTCTTTGGCCTGCTGGTAAAAAGGAAATGAATGTTTCTTTTCAGCTTCCCTCATTATTTTTCTCATCTGTCCAGAGGTATACCCAGGATGAGATGGCGACAGTGGTCTATCCCTACTAGTATAGGCAGTAAAGGAGTGCTTTGTGTGTAGAAAATTTAAAAGGAATAAAATTAAATAATAGTAAAAGTCTGTCTGCATTTATTAATACTATGCACTGACAATTCTAAGCAATGCCAGTGATACTACTTTTATCTGAAAAAGCAATCTTCTGTAGGTTTAAGTTCTAAACACCTGGTGCACTTACTGAAATATAATAATACATATGTAAGTCTTAAAGTACCATGTTTTAAAAAAATTTTTTTTAGTCTTTATTTTTGAGAGAGAGAGAGAGAGATCAGGGGAGGAACAGAGAGAGAGGGAGATACAGAATCCTCTGAACTATCAGCACTGAGCCTGACACGAAGCTCAAAGTCACAAACCGTGAGATCATGACCTGAGCCAAAGTTGGACATTTAACCAACTGAGCCACCCTGGTGCCCCATCCATTTTTTTTTTAAAGCTTATTTACTTACTTTAAGAGAGAGAGAGAGCATGTGCAAGTGGGGGAGGGCCAGGAGGAGAAGGAGAGAATCCCAAGCATGTTCCCCTGGCAGCACAGAGCCTAATATGGGGTTTGATCCCATGAACTGTGAGATCATAACCTGAACTGAAATCAAGAGTTGGATGCTTAACCAGCTGAGCCACCCAGGCGCCCTTATCCTGTTTTTCTATTACTTATTCTTCAATAAACATTGTGTTCTACATGGGAGTAATTCCAGCTCCCCTACAGGTGAACTCAGCTACACTTTTATTTTAAGAATAAGCAATCAACTTCTGTTTTTTGTTTTCATAATCACTCTGGTATAATTGTTTATTTTGAAACTGTATTTAAACACAAAATCACATAGTACATAGGGTTAGAGATAGGAATTGAATCTGAAGCAAGCTCAAATAACTTACAGTCATTATAAGCTTTGGGAGAATTTTATTAAATATAACAGAAATTGATGATGAATTTTCTGGTGAGGGTATTTTAGTGGAAATTTTCAACTGCAGAAACATTTGAAGGCTGCTACGATGAATCCCAGAGAACAAAGACATGGACAACTTCTCAAATTTAGTAAGTGAAATTAAAATAAATAAAAAGTGTCCTTCAACCAACTATTAGTGTGGATGATTGACAGACCTGATATATACTGTATGCTGATTCTATTGATCATGAATATTTGAGTATCAATTTTGACAATCCCATTGACAAATTTGCAGAAGTGAACTTTCAAAGCCAGAAACCACAACAGGATTATTCATCACTGTGGCAGACCAATAGGTAGGTATAAATATTTTTCTCCTGTTTTCAAAAAATTAATGTACTTTAAAAGTATTAAAACTTTATTTCCTGCATTTTATTAATTCTTTACTAGCACTGTTTTATACGCAAAATTTAATAAAGGAAAATTGTAACTGCAGCACCTTTCTGTACATAATCATTGTTATTTATTTCATTTCATTATTATTGCTGAAAATACTTTAAAAAAATTTTTAATATTTATTTTTGAGAGAGAGACATGTGAGCAGGGGAGGGGCAGAGAGAGGGAGACACAGAATCCGAAGCAGGAGCCAGGCTCCCAGGTGTCAGCACAGAGCCCAATGCAGGGCTCGAACCCACATACTGCCAGATCATGACCTGAGTCAAAGTTGGACACCTAACCGACTGAGTCAACCAGGCTTCCCTAAAAATACTTTTATCTTATAGAGGAAGGGTTGCTAAAAATGGTCCTTTTCAGGTGTCAAGTCACTAGGTATGCCACTGTATCCATCTTTTCAGTTTAACTCAAAACAAATAAAACAATGATCAGTTGTTTTAGCTCAACTCTGTTTTTAAAAATTATACCAAAAAGCAATTGTTTTTAATAAGGCAGTCTCTTAATAATCAAGAAATAGGGGTGCTTGGGTGGCCTAGTCGGTTCAGTGTCTGACTCTTGATTTCAGCTCGGATCATGATCTCACAGTTTTATGAGTTTGAGCCCCATATTGGACTCTCCGCACTGACTGTGCAGAGCCTGCTTGGGATTCTCCCTCTCTCCCTCTTTCTGCCTCTTCTTCACTCATGCTCTCTCTAACTAAATAAACTAACTGGAAAAAAAAGAAAGAACTACCCTTAAATATAGCTCTCTCATATACCATAGCTTTGGGTTAAATATATATACTTATGTATAATTATTAATTTTAATAATTTTTATTATTTACATATTATATACAATACATATTACCAAAATCTATACCAATGATAAATATATGATTTGTGTCTTAACTGGTTTGTATAAGCTTAATAGGATAAAACAATACACAAAAAATACAGCCTGTTGAAACTTAGACATGAACAAACAGAAATAATGAAGATCTCATAACAGCTAAAAAAAAAAAAAAAAAAAGATGAATCTCTAATTTAAAACCTTCAGTACAGGTCCAGATAGTTTAACTGTTTAACTCTAGAAAATGTTTAAGGAATAAATATTTATGCCTTTTCAGAAAACAAAAACAGGGAATGCTATCCAACTTAATTTATGAGGCTAGCATAACCTTGGTATCAAAACAAGTATAGGAAATTATGAGGAAAAACTGGTGCGCAACCTCAGTCATAAAATACAAATAACAAAATTCTTTTTTTAAATGTTTATTTATTTTTGGAAGAAAAGAGAGAGAGAGAATGAGTGGGGGAGAAGCAGAGAGAGAGGGAGACACAGAATCTGAAGCAGCCTCCAGGCTCTGAGCTATCAGCACAGAGCCTGATGTAGGGCTTGAACTTACAGATCAAGAGATCTGTGGAGGCTTAACTGACTTAGCCACCCAAGCACCACCAAAATTCTTAATATCAGCTAACCAAACAATATGTCCAAATGATAACATGTCACACATAAGCTGAGTTTGTTGTAATCATTCAGTGTTAACATTAGAAAACCAATTACAATTTAACAGAATAAAGGGAAGAAATTGTATGATCATCTTTCTGGAAAAGCAGTTGCTTAAAGTCAGCATTTGTTTCTGGTTAAAATACATCTTTTGGCAAACTAAGAAAATAATTTCTTTCATAGAGGATATCTGTAAAACACTAATAGACACCACAGATCTATTGAAAGCTTTGCTTCTGAGATTAGGAATAAGACATGTATGAGAATTATCACCACTTCTGGTTAGCCTTATACTAGAGGTTCTAGTCAATGTGGTAAGGAAAGAAAGAATTTTAAAAAGACTTAAAACTGTTATTATTTAAAGTGACTTATCTATGTAGAAAATCCCAAAGTTTCTTATTTTTTTAAATGTTTTTTTATTTATTTCTAGGAGAGAGAGAGTCAGCGTGAGCAGGGGAGGGTCAGAGAGAGAGGAAGTCACAGACTGAAACAGGCTCCAGGCTCTGAGCTGGCAGTCAGCACAGAGCCTGACGCGGGGCTCGAACCCACGAACCGCGAGATCATGACCTAAGCGAAAGTCGGACGCTTAACTGACTAAGCCACCCAGGCGCCCCGAAAATTCCAAAGTTTCTATAGATAGAATTAAATGAATTTAACGACTATGTATTTCAAAAATTGCATTTCTAGAGGCGCCTGGGTGGCTCAGTCAGTTGAGCATCCGACTTCAGGTCAGGTCGTGATCTTGTGCTCCATCTCTCTCTCTCTACCTCAAAATTAAATAAATATTAAAAAATTTTAATTGCATTTCTATGACAGAAAACAACAGAAAATAAAACAAAAAATTACAATAGTATAAAAATATTTAAAACTTGGGAATATTTTAAAATTGTGAAAGAAACATAAAACACTCCTGAGAGACATTACAAAACACTAATGCAGACCTACACCAACATTCATATATTGGAAGACTCAGCATTTATTTTTATTTAATTTTTTTTTTTTTACAAATAGTTTATTGTCAAATTAGTTTCCGCATAACACCCAGTGCTCATCCCCACAAGTGTCCTCCTCCATGCCCATCCCTCCTCCCCCCCACATCCATCAGTCCTTAGTTTTTGTCAGCATTCAAGAGTCTCTCATGGTTTGCCTCTCTCCCTTTCCCCCACCATTTCCCCCCTTCTTCTCCCCCATTGTCCTCCGTTAAGTTCCTCCTAATCCTCCTATACGTGCAACATATGGTATTTGTCCTTCTCTGCCTGACTTATTTCGCTCAGCATAACACCCTCAAGGTCCATCCATGTTGCTACACATGGCCAGATTTCATTATTTCTCATTGCCATGTAGTATTCCATGGTACAGATAAACCACATCTTCTTGATCCATTCATCTGTTGATGGACACTTAGGCTCTTTCCATGTTTTAGCTATTGTGGAGAGTGCTGCTATGAACATTGGGGTCCATGTGCTCCTATGCGTCAGCATTTCTGTATCCCTTGGGTAAATTCCTAGCAGTGCTATTGCTGGGTCATAGGGGAGTTCTATTGTTAGTTTCCTGAGGAACCTCCACACTGTTTTCCAGAGGGTCTGCACCAGTTTACATTCCCACCAACAGTGTAGGAGGGTGTCCGTTTCTCCACATCCTCTCCAGCATCTAGAGTTCTCTGATTTGCTCATTTTAGCCACTCTGACTGGCGTGAGGTGGTATCTCAGTGTGGTTTTGATTTGTATTTCCCTGATGAGGAGTGATGCTGAGCATCGTTTCATGTGTCTGTTGGCCATCTGGATGTCCTCTTTGGAGAAGTGTCTGTTCATATCTTCTGCCCATTTGGAAGACTCAGCATTTAAAATGTTAATATTGTTGAAACTAAGCTTTAGATTCAATAAAATTACAATCAAGATCCTACTAGGTCTGTATATGTGCTTAACTATATGTGTGTATTTGTATGTATCTGTGCATGTCAGAGAGAGAAAGGAACTTGAAAATATTCTAAATATATACATGTATGTGTGTGTGTGTGAAAATTCAGAGGACCAAGTACAGACAAGACACTTTTTTATAATTAAAAATGTTTTTTAATGTTTATTTTTGAGAGAGACAGAGACAGAGTGTGAGCTGGGGAGAAACAGAGAGAGGGAGAGACAGAATCTGAAGCAGGCTCCAGGCTTCGAGCTGTCAGCACAGAGCCCGATGTGGGGCTCAAACTCACAAACCATGAGATGGTGACCTGAGCCAAAGTCGAACGCTTAACCAACTGAGCCTCTCAGGTGCCCCCAGACAAGATACTTTTGAATAAGAGAGAAGAGGTACAATTTTCTTTAATGGGTATTAATACACTATATGTCTATAATAATTAAAGCAGCGTAGTATTGAGGTAAGATTAAACCAAAA
Source organism: Proteles cristata cristata (assembly GCA_017311185.1). Lineage (NCBI taxonomy): Eukaryota > Metazoa > Chordata > Mammalia > Carnivora > Hyaenidae > Proteles > Proteles cristata. The sequence goes on along the minus strand of JAESUZ010005128.1, from coordinate 393,215 downwards.
GATCAGTAGGAAAAAATCAGAGTCCAGAAGAAGACTCACCTTTGAGATAAGTTCTTTATATATTATATAGGACACAAAAGTACCTACAAAAGGATAATGCAAAACTTAAGAACTTTTTAATTTCCATTTTATCAAAAGACACCTTTAATTACTTGTAGTCAAGCTACAGGGTAGAAGAACATATTACGGAGGCTCCTGGGTGGCTCAGACATTTAAGTATCTGACTCTTGATTTCTGCTCAGGGCATGATCTCACGTTTCTGAGTTCGAGCCCCATGTCAGGCTCTAGGCTGATAGTGCAGAGTCTGCTGTGGATTTTCTCTCCCTCACTCTCTACCCCTCCCCTGCCCATGTTTGCTCTCTCTCTCTGTCTCTAAAAATAAATAAATAGACTAAAACAATTAAAAAAGGATGTATTAGATATGAAAGTCTTGTATCCAGCATATATATAAAGAATATCTGCAGGGCCCCTGGGTGGCTCAGGCAGTCCAGCTCCGGCTCAGGTCACAATCTCGGGGCTCATGAGTTCGAGCCTCACATCAGGCTCTCAGCTGTCAGCGTTGAAGCACACATCAGATCCTCTGTCTCCCTCTCTCTCCCCCTCCCTGCTAGCACTCTCTCTTTCTCTGTCTCAAAAATAAACATTAAAAAAAAAGAATATCTGCAAATCAGTATATGAAACAACCCATATGAAAAATAAGTAAGACATTAGAACAGGCATTTTAGGGGCACCTGAGTGGCTCAATTGGCTAAGCAGCCTATTTCGGTTCAGGTCCTGATCTCATGGTTAGTGAATTCGAGTCCTGTGTCAGGCTCTGTGCTGACAGCTCAGAGCATGGAGCCTGCTTCAGATTCTGTGTTTCTGTCTCTTTCTCTCCCTCCTCTTCTCACACTCTGTCTTTCTCTCTCTCAAAAATAAATGTAAAAACATTAAAAAACATTTTTTAATAAAAATTTTAAAAAAGAACAGACATTTTACACAGGTACATACAAAAAGGATATCCCAACTGCCAAAAATATAAGAAACGTCTATAATTTCCTTAGTAATCAGGGCAATACAAATTAAATTAAATGCAAATTAAAGCTACAGTTAAATACCACTAGATTTTTTCCAGAATAGATAAAATTAAAAATACTGACAATCTCAAATATGGATGAAAATGTGGAACAACAGGAATTCTCATTCACTATTAAGATGAAAACTAGTAAATTGTCCATAAAAAGAATATGGAGTTAACATGTTTTCATATCAATTCAAACAACATTGTATCTTAACTGTCCTTCAGAGTTGGTATCATTTTTAGTCTACAAATAAGAAAAGTGAGGCTCAGGAAAGTCAAAGATCTTTAATAAATCTATAAATCTACCAAGTGGAAATGCCAGCATCTAAATCATGTCTTTCCAACTCTTCATGTTCTTTTCAGAGCATCTATAAAAGCATCCTTTTTATATGCTATCCTCTTTTTAAATATATATATACACACACACACACATATATATATAATTTTTTTCTATTTACAAATTAAGAAATGTTACTCAAATTATATTACTTGATGCCTTTTGCTTCTTACCCAGAGGTAAAGCAATGGAATTTAGGAAGTAGAAATGTGAAAGAAGTTCATTTGTTTGCTATCTTGCTCTCTATCCTAGCTGGTTTATTTAAATTTGTTTTAACTTTAGTGAACATTACTGTACTAATCTGTTTACACATTTGTCTCTCACTATTAGATTCTAGTATTTTTGAGGGCAAGCTCTTATCTTTATGTCTTTATTATTCCCAGTGTATCACACATATATGTCTGTTGAATGAATGAATGAGCTTATATACTCAACATCTTGACTCAGTAGGTAAGTTCCCATTCTAACCCTTTTTAAAGGGTTTTTTAGAAAACCTTTATTTTTTTTAAATTTTTTTTAAGGTTTTTATTTATTTCTAGGAGAGAGAGAGAGACGGTGCGAGCAGGGGAGGGTCAGAGAGAGAGGGAGTCACAGACTGAAACAGGCTCCAGGCTCTGAGCTGGCAGTCAGCACAGAGCGGGACACGGGGCCTGAACCCACGAACCGCGAGATCATGACCTGAGCGAAAGTCGGACGCTTAACTGACTAAGCCACCCAGGCGCCCCTAGAAAACCTTTTAAAGAAAGCCTGAAATTACTGTGCTACCTTCCAACAGAATTAAAGCCAAATCACATTTGTTTGTTTGTTTTGATGGGGGTGGGGGGCAGAGAGAAGGGAGAGAATCCCAAGCATGCTCAGTGTTGTGAGCACAGAGCCCAGAGTGAGCCTCCATCTCAAGAACCATGAGATCATGACCTGAGCTGAAATCAAGAGTCAGATGCTCAACCAACTGAGCCACCCAGGAGCCCCAAAGCCAAATCACATTCTGAAAGATAAAAGATTCTACCTTATTTTTTCATTTGATATAATTCACTTCCTGTGTCTCACTTCACACACTTCTCAAGTTTCACAAACTATATCCAGAGAATAAGGCTCTCTTTGCTGATAGTATTGTTTTCTTCTATCTGTGTGTACTTAATCATGAACATCTGTCTCAGAATTGTGTTCAGTATATGAACATCCCTGTTGTACATTTGTATTCAGATGTCAACTTCTTTGGAATCCAAGAGAAATTTTATTTAATAATCTGTTTTATAGAATAAAAATCTAAAGGTATGAATCTTGCAGTATCGTAACAGAAAGTATACCCTTTTGAAAAGGATCATGATGGCTTAGGCAGAATCTAAGAAGTTTAATGAAAGAATGATATACAAGCCTACAAGCTGCTAAATAATGTGATGGAGTTAATTTTGTCTAAAGACTTGCTCATTTGAATGTACAGTTTTAATCTAAAAATTGTTCTAAAAATACACATTATTTTAAAACTAATACAGAATGCCACCTACCTGAATGACACGTGGACTGCTATATTTGTTTGCATGTTTTAAGGGAAAAAAAGAACATTAAAGAATGTTAATATAATTATATTGTGCCCAAAATATCTGACTATATACTTTAGGCCAAGTTCATAGTCTTTGTTGCAAAATATTAATGACTAATACATGTGTATTCATATTATGACTATAATGAGAATAGCTAATGATAGTGATATACTGATAATGCCCATGTTTACATTTTATCTTTTTATTTTATTTTTTTTAAGTTTTTTAATGTTTATTTATTTTTGAGACACAGACGGAGCATGAGCGGTGGAGCGGCAGAGAGAGAGAGAGAGAGAGAGAGAGACAGGATCAGAAATAGGCTCCAGGCTCCAGGCTCCAAGCTGTCAGCCCAGAGCCCAATGGGGCTCAAACCCACAAACCGTGAGATCATGACCTGAGCTGAAGTCAGACGCTTAACCGACTGAGCTACCCAGGCACCCCACATTTTATCTTTTTAAAACCAATAACCCTCTGAGTTATAAATACTATCATCACCCGTTTTACAGATAAGGAAACTGAAGCACAGATAATAAATATTTGTTCGATGTCACACAACTGGTAAGTGATAGAGCTAGTACATAAATCTAATTGATCTGGTTCCAGAACCCTTGCTCCTCACAGTCATGGTATAGTATTTTGTATACATAAAGAACACCTATATAAGAAAAGTTACTTTGTGCAGGATTTACTTTAGCTAAATTTTGCAAGAGTATTCATCATTCAAAATTAGAAAATCTCTAATCTCAGAATTAAAAATTGAAAAGCATTAGTGTTACTGATGATTACAGAGGGTCAGAGATCAAATAAAGGCCAAATATTTAGGGAAAACTATGGGGGCACCTGGGTGGTTCAGTCGGTTGAGCATCAGATTGTTGATTTCAGCTCAGGTCATGTTCCCAGGATTGTAGGATTGAGCCCCGTGTCAGGCTTTGCATTGAGCATGGAGCCTGCTTAAAATTCTTTCTCTCTTCATCTGCCCCTCTTCCCTACTCATGCACACTCTCTCCAAAATAAAAAAGAAAGCAAGAAAAATTATGTTCTGATGAAGTCTTAGATCTCAGATATATAGCATAAAATGGTTTGACATACTGCTTAATGACTATTAGCAAAAATGACCTGTGTGATTTGTGATTTGGTTTTTTAGAAATGACTCTAAGAACCTAAAATATAAGTTAAGTCTGCTCTGATTTATATAGACTTTTTACTCCTGCATTCAATAACCTTTGGCAGTTTTGTAGGACATTATGAAATTTGAAATAATTATGAAAATGACACCTTAAAAATGCCAGCAGAAATTCTGCACTTACCTTGATTGTGTCTGGTGACAGAAAAAAAAACCCACAAAGAATGAAATTCATGAGTTCGTTCCTATAACAGAGCTCTTGTTATACTTCACATCTGTTTGGTGTCCCAATTAACCTTCCTTTTTGACTCTATTTATTGTTAATTAATGTGTCCTTTCATAATGAAATGTTTTAAATTTAGATCATATGAATTTAGAATTCATTATAATTCAGAGACTGAACCAAAGACTACCTTTGGCATAAGTACAGAGAGAGTGGAAAGCTTAGCTAAACAATTTGACCCACACCCAACCAGCATCTGCAGTTTTTGTTACCTAATTTGCAAAATCCATGCAGCTTATTCCATTCACAAAGCTGTAGAGTAATAGAAAGCTTCTTCCATTTTCCAGCAAAATACTGGACAGGCAGCAACATGTTTATAAAAACAAAGCAGCTTTATGCCAGTTCATTGAGATTCTCCAGCTTCTCACTGTCAAGGGTCTCTGGACCGCTGAGGGCTTGCCTAGACATCCTTGCTCATGTCCATCTGGAACTACAATTCCTCTGTGGTTCCAAATAGCAAAACTGAGTATTTCAGAAATGTTTTTTGTAATCTTTGTTTTATTTGTCTCATGCACCCTGTGCTAGAATCTTTATTCATCTGTATCCATTTACTAGTAACATGGTTTTTCTCAGTAGATAAAGTAGTTTGTCTTCTGGTCTTGAACTGGCTGAAAAGGTCCAGGGAGGGATCTCCTCCACCCCAGTCCTGTCCATCTGCTTACTATATTCCATGGCCACGTGTCCTGGACTTCTCATCTCCCATAGCTGATGTGGCCACTCTACACTTCCAAGAACTTACATAATGTTAAATCTTAGAACATTTGCAAGTTGTCAGGAAACATGTACCCACCCACAAGTAATTATCTTTTTTCCCTTTTTTTTTCCCCTCCTCTTTTTCTTCCTTTTAAAACTTATTTCAGTTGAATTGGGGAAAGTCTCCAAAAATTTTTTCACGACTTGAATTTTAGGGTGATGAAGGGAAGTGCTAAATACAATTTAAAAAGTAATGTTCTGTTGGGACGCCTAGGTGGCTCAGTTGGTTAATCACCCCACTTTGGCTCAAGTCATGAATTCAAGCCCCACTTTGGGCTCTGTGCTGACAGCTCAGAGCCTGGAGCCTGCTTTGGATTTTGTGTCTACCTCTCTTTCTTCCTATTCCACCCTCATGTTCTGTCTCTCTCTCTCTCTCTCTCTCTCTCTAAAATAAATAAACATTAAAAAAATTTTTAAAGCAATTGTTCTGTTAACAAACTCATTTTATTTTTTTAGGCCATTTGTGGTCATTTTAACAGGGAGTGAAATAATCAGAGCTAGGTTTTAAGAATATTAATCTGAATACTATGTTTTGGATGGATTAAAGAGAGAAGAAAACAAGGTCATGAAAACCAGCTGTAAGATCAATCTGGGCGAGGAAGCAATGAAATCCTAAACTAAGGAAGTAGTATTGGAAATGAATAGGAAGAAGAAAATTGTTTAGTAGAATTGTCAGGACGTAGCAACTGAGTAAGGTTGGAGGAGAAGGATAATCAAAGGCAACTGAGGTTTCAGGTTTCCTGTTTCCCACTCTTAGTGCTAATACTATTATGAAAATGTGAAACAACAGAAGAATTTCTCTTCTGCGATTAGTGGACTAGTGAAATATCCAAGAAGAGGTATTTAACCAGACAACCTGGTTATGAGATTCAATAGTCTTTTGATGATAGTCTGTGAAAATGGATGGAATTTATTTTTTTTTATTTAAAAAAATGTTTATTGTTAGAGAGAGAGAGAACGAGAGAGCATGCGCACAAGCAGGGGAGGGGCAGAGAGAGAGAGAGAGAGAGAGAGGGAGACACAGAATCCAAAGCAGGCTCCAGGCTGTGAACTGTCAGCACAGATCTTGACACAGGACTCAAACCCACAAACTGTATGATCATGACCTGAACCCAAGTCAGACTTTTAACTGACTGAACCACCTAGGTGCTCCCCAAAATGGATGGAATTTCTATGTGAGAGTACGTGATATAGAAAAATAAGAGTTGCATGGGATTTTAAAATACACCCACATATACACACACACTCACTGGAAAAAAAAAAAGGATTGAGAAAGAAAAGTATATAAGGAAGGAGCAGTCATGGAAGCAGGAGGGCACCCACGAGAGTACACAATCCCAGAAAGCTGGGGAGGAGAGTTTCATGCAGGTTTATCTATTTGGAGTTCATTGAGCCTCTAGGATAAGGAGATTAGTGTTTTGTTTTGTTTTTTTAATCAAATGTGGTAAATTTTCAATCATTTATTTTCATATATTTTTTCCACATCCTTATCCTCCTTTCCTTGGTTAACTCCCATTAAATGGATCTGTTGTTCTATAGCCTATGTTCAGCTTGGATCATTTCTACTGATCTGTCTTCCAGATCATTGATTTTTAACTCTGTAATCTTGAATCTGATATTGAATCCTTCTAGTAAATGTTTCATTTTGATTTTCAAATCTAGAATATGCATTTCATTCTTTTTTTAAATTTCTACCACCTTACTGAGGTTTTCTATTTGTTGATTCATTGCTGTAATACTTTCCTTAATTTCTTTTTTTTTTTCCCTAGGAGAGATTGACAGTGTGAGCAGGGGAGGGTCAGAGAGAGAGGGAGTCACAGACTCTGAAACAGGCTCCAGGCTCTAAGCTGGCAGTCAGCACAGAGCCTGACGCGGGGCTCGAACCCATGAACCGCAAGACCATGACCCAAGCGAAAGTCGGATGCTTAACCGATCAAGCCACCTAGGCGCCCCACTTTCCTTTATTTCTTAAAGCATGGTTTACTTCAGTTCTTTGAACTAGATAGCTGATTTTAAAAATAAGTGCTTTGTATTTTTTTGTCTACAAAATCCACCTTTTGGGTTTGGGGACAACCAGAGACTTTTTTTTTTAAACCAGAGACTGTTTATATTGACTGTTTTATTTTCTGAGTATCGGTCATATGTTCTTGTTTCTTTGCATACTTCATAATTATTTAGTTGGAACTAGACATATTAAACAGCATATTGTCTAGATTCATTATTTTATTTATTTACTTATATATTTATTGTTTACTTTAGAAGGTTATTGTTGCTGTTGATTCTTTTATTAGTTTAGTAACTTGCTTGAACTAAATTTATGTAATTTTTCTCCCTTACCTTTTGCACATGCTAATGTCTCCAGATAAGCATATATATCTGTATATTACATATGTCATATATGTGTATATCTATTTTTTAACTGAGTAGAGCTTTATTTATATACATATATACATTATATTTGTATACATGGACACACATATACATGTAAATATAGTATATCTACACACATGCATACACACACAGTTGTTTTTATTTCTAAGTCCAGTTTCCTTGTATCTGCATGACTTAGTGATTTGACAGGTTGTGCTCAACATCTTGAGCCAGTAAGGTCTCTGTCCTCTGCCAATGGATCTTTGTGGGAGTAGGGGACCTCACTGAAAGTTCAGGCTAATTTTAGGGGCACCTGGGTGGCTCAGTTGGTGAAGTGTCTGACTTCAACTCAGGCCATGATCTCATAGTTCATGAGTTTGAGTACGGCATCAGGCTCTCTGCTGTCAGCACAAAGCCTGCTTTAGATCCTCTATGCCCTTTACCCTCTTGCATGCACACCTGTATCTCTCTCTCTCTCTCTCAAAAAAAAAAAAGTTCAGGCTATTTTCAAGTCTGCTCCAGCTTCAGCTTTTACTTTCCTATCTCCTTCTCCTATCTCCTCTGTGCATGTACACAGCTCCAGGGCTAGCCAGGAATGGGTAACTAGTTTGGACCCTCCCTTGTCTCCACGTATACACAGACAGGAATATGCCTCAACGATGACCACAGCCTCGGACTAGTAGAGCTGTTGGCTCTCTCTGTTCACCCACCCAAGAGATCATGACTTTCGCTAATAATACTCTTGGGAGTGGTTGTCTCCCACCACTCCAAATTGAGTGAACTCATGCTTACCATGACAGAGAAGTTGCCAGTGCTTATGGCTTACCCAGCCTCTACAAAACCTCTATCCTCACTGAGGAGGCAGCAGGAGATGGAAAGAAGTTCCAGGCCAGAATGCCACATGCTCTTTATTACTCAAAATTCAGCAGTTTATCAAGCCTAAACACTTCTCAAAATGTTGTATGCCTTGGTCGATTTTCAGAGTGCTGACATGACGGGTTTTGTCAATTTTATCTAATGTTATAATTGTGCATTAGAAAGAAGTTTTATACTTTACTTTCAAGTTTTATATTTTACTTTTTCTCTATTTCAAAGTGATTTCTGTGTCTTAAAGGAATAAGATAATAAGAAAAGTGCAAAGTGATCAGGCCATTTCAGATGCCTTGATAAAAACTATTGAAGAGGATATGGCTGAGGAATAGTTTGGCAGGTCAATGTAGTACCATTCTACATTATTCCAAGATCTACTTACTTCGTCACAGAATGGAAGCCTTCTGCTCTCTAACTCAGAACTCTTTCTTCACAGAAAGGCACCTGCATCTCTCCTTTTTGTATCATAAAAGCTTATGCCCGAGGACTCTGGATAAACCAATCTGCAAATCACATTTTGAGCTTCTATTCAAATTTCCTTAGGGACAAACTCCTGACACATTGTTTATTCTCAGAGGATGCAAAAAAACTAGTCAGGCATTGTGTTATGTTCGATTGGTAGCTACATTATTTAAAACTATCCCTTAAAGAGCAAAGTTTATGGCTCTCTAAATATCAGGCAGGTCTTCACTGTTATTCTCAAAGAGGAGTTATGTTTCAAACATGTATTTCCACTAAACATGTACACTGCATGTACACATGTAATCTGCTTCCAAGTAGGGGGAAAAAACTAGAGCAATATTTGGGTATTTTTGTATGAAGTTATACATGATGAAGATAGATTTTCATTGTGAAATTGTTTCCCCGGCATATCTTCCTTTCAGAAAACGAAGTCTTGAAAGTCACTTTGTTTCATGAAATATTCCAGTCTCTGTTCTGCATGGTATTATTTTACACAGAGTTTACAGTCTTAGAAAAGAATGTTTGTTCGTTTGGTAAAAGCTACTGAAACTGGCCAGTATTATTGATACTATAGTTTGTTTTTATACTGAGATTAATAGAAAATTTGTCGTGATTGAGCTCAAAGTTAGTTTCCTAACTTTCTCTTTCTTCAAAATACTCAACACCATTAACTTTCCTACAGCAGAGATATGAATGTTTTTCCTCTTGCTGAATCCTCAGTCTCATGAATCCACAGTCTCAGAATGCTTATTTTAACAGAACAGTCATCTGATCTCAGTTTGGCTATCCCATACCCAGATCTCCTGGCAGCCACAGAGTAACCCTTGCTGGTACCCGAGAGAGAAAACAAAGGGTCTGTTTGAGTATGGTAGAAGATAAAAAATTAACCTGGTACTTCATTTCACATCTTAAAACTGTTGTTTTTTACTTAGGAAAATGTATTAATAAATTAGTAACTTTACTGATATTTAAATTCTTAAGAAGTATTTTTGTAGCTGATCACATTATATTCTTATTGGCTGTATCACAACTATATTCTATATTTTATAGTGGTGTTTGTTATTTATTAATAACTCATTATTTTTCCTCATAAAATAGGTCTCTATATACTGAATTTTGAATAACATTCCATAAAGAGAGGGAAAAAATAAGGATTATTGACCATCTTGGAGTATTTTTCATGAATCCAGTGTCCTCAAGTATGTAATTTTAGAAACTCAAGTTATCAGTTTAATTCAAATGATGTCTTTTCTGATTAGAATAGTATTCTCTATCATTCAGTGTATTCCAACTCTAATTTTAGGGCATTTAGGAATATGAGTTTGTAATCAGAAAGCTCCCTGGTGAGCTATGAATGAAGACAAAAATCTTGAGGAATTTTCATCTCAACTCTGGTGAAACCTGGAGAAACTCTGTCTCTCATAGTTTATAATATATGCTTCTAGTGGCTTCAGTTCTCCTATTCAGAGTGATACTTTTTAGTTAATGAGAACTTTAAGTCCATCATTAAACCTTTACTAGTTGTCTGTAACCTCCTTTGTTACACTTCGTTTCCATGAGACTCTAACCAAATTTCATTCCAATCTCTCTTTTCGTCTAGGAAAAATTAGTTAAAAATCCCCAGACCTCAGTTCTGTCCTTAAATATGTAAAATGAAAAGGTTAAACCCGATGTCCAGACATAACATTTTATGATTGTAGATGTTTATACATTCTTGGAATCAGTATCCATACACCGTGGTGACTTACTGAATGTTATGTTGAGCAAATCTATCATTATCTATCTATCTATATGTAGCTTCCCTGGCACAACCAACCCATTCAGACTTAGCTTATCCCGTTTCTATAGCTAAAGGTCAGTTCAACTAAAATGACCAGTCAGAGCCATTTCTTCTCTCAATCACAAGGACTCCCCAAACATAGCACTATTTCAAATGATGAAGTACCTGCCCTAGAAAAATCTCTCAATATGGTACTGAATTGGCATGTATCATTGATGCTAATTTCTAGACCCTGCACGGAGGTAACTGTGTTTGAAATGGTTGTTCTTAAAAGTCAAAAGACTTAACATCCACAGAGTTAGCATTAAGTAGGGCAGAGGTCAGTAACTCTTGAACTGGGTGGTAAATATCAAAGAATTGAGAAATATAAAGCAGGAACTTTGGGATATTTTGAGGAGTGCGCGTCAAACCACCACAGCCTCAGATGTTGTGCTAAAGAAGTAAGAGGGCCAAGAAGCAAAACATTAGTCAGGTCTGGGACTCCACTCATTCCGAAAATATGCTTGGCAGAGAAATTACTACCTGTTTTGCAACATAGCCTTAGGGCAAGTCTGGGCAAGCTTTGGGTGGGCAAAAAATTGGCTTCCCAAAACTGACCTGGTTTGCCAAGCCAACCCACATACATGCCTCACACATGGAATCTTCCTTTTCCCCTCCTTTCTTTCCTCTTTTCCTACCCCTTCCTTTCTTCCTTCCTTTCTCACATCATGCCTCTTTCTCCTCCTCCAACTTTCTCCTCCCTCTCCTCCTCCTGGCCTCCTCCTCACAGCCTCTGTCTGTTCCTCTCTTTCTTTTTCAGAATGATTTGTGAAATGTGGAATGTGTTGGGGCACCTGGGTGGCTTAGTCGGTTAAGCGTCCGACTTTCACTTAGGTCATGATCTCGGGGTTCGTGGGTTCGAGCCCCGCGTCGGGCTCTGTGCTGACTGCCAGCTCAGAGCCTGGAGCCTGTTTCAGAGTCTGTCACTTCCTCTTTCTCTGACCCTCCCTTGATCACACACTCTCTCTCTCTCTCTCTCCTAGAAATAAATAAAACATTTAAAAAAAAAGAAAAAAAAAAGAAAATGTGGAATGTGTTTGTCAGACAACTGCATCAGGGACAGTTAAACATAAGCCAGAGACAGGAGTTTTGTGGTCATCATAAGTGCTTGGGCTTCCCTACCAGCTCATTTGTTTATGTCAGCTAAGTACTAAAATCAAGCTCTTTACTAATTTATAGATCAAATACACATATGAGTAAATGTGCATGTATGTGTGTACCTAGAAGTATATATGTATGTGAGTCTGAGTTTGTATAAACACTGATGGATGTTTTTCCAAATGAACTGATGATGACCTCTAATTTGTGGTTTAACAGAAGGAACTTTATGTCCTACTTTTCCTCTGGAGAAATTAAAAGACTACTAAGGGTGGTGGTGGGGCAGAATTGTGCGTATTTGTGTATGAGTATGGGAGTGTTAGGTAATATTGGGTGGAAAATTTGGGGATCTTTTCCTTTGTAGTATTCCAAAGAAATCTGTTTATGTCATGGATAGTTACTGGGAATAAATATCTTTCTTCATGAAAGCCTTCTTAATTTCCAGATAATCTTATTCATGTTTATTTATAAATAGACTTTGCTTCATCAGTAATTACTACCTTTGAGCATTTACTCTGTCTGGCATTGTCTAACACTTTACATTCTTCGTGTTTAATCCTCGTAACCTTGAAAGATATGCATTAATGTCCCTAAGAAAGATGAGATTTAGGGAGGCTAAGCAATTTTCCTGAGGTTATGGAGCAAATAAGTTGTTCAGCTGTTACTTGAACATAGATCTCTCTCTAGCCACAGAACAGCTACCATTGTGACATACAGATAGGGGCCTTATTTGACGAGAGCTTGTCTGTAAAGAAGACTGCTTTTGGTGAATTTTTTTTTTTTTTAATTTCTAGAAGAGAGAGAGAGACAGCGTGAGCAGGGGAGGGTCAGAGAGAGAGGGAGTCACAGACTGAAACAGGCTCCAGGCTCTGAGCTGGCAGTCAGCACAGAGCCCGACGCGGGGCTCGAACCCACGAACCACGAGATCATGACCTAAGCGAAAGTCGGACGCTTAACCGACTAAGCCACCCAGGCGCCCCTGATTTTGGTGAATTTTAAGCTAATGTAAAATAAGTTGATAATTACTGTTTTAAGTGATTATCTTATAGTCAGTCTAAAGATACTCATATGCCATGTATAAAAATTCTTAAAAAAGATTTTAGAGTAGCTGTAAGCAGGCTTCAGATGTGGAATCATAATGGTTATCTGCTTTTAAAGAGTGACATAGTATAATTTTCTAGATTTAAGATAGCTTTCAAATAATACACCTATACCTGAAGCAATATTTCCTGATATATATCCCTCTTAAAGAGAATGAAGATAATATTTAGTGCAGGCTATACAGGAACAGAGAGAGACTCTTTCCTCATATTTGTCTTTGATACGTGAGGCAAGGATTGGGGGACTCATTGAGTAAATATTGACCCAAAATACATAAATTTAATGGTCAAAATCCCTTTTTAAAAATATGTTTAAGGTTGGAAAATATTTTATTTCCAACCAATAAATAAATGTTTATTTCTTGAAAGCCTCTTCTTAAGGCTATATGCTATTTAGGTCTTAGACCACACAAACCTGTTGTAGACCTTACAGCCACTCTAGGGATTGGCCATTATTCTCAAATCAGGCTCTTTTGGTTGCAAGAAACAGAGTTCCTCTTCTCATGATGTCTCAAAAGTGGTAAGTTATTTTAAGGGTGGATGGAGAATTTATAGAATAAGGGAGCCAAGAAACTCATGGTATTGCTGTACAATAAAACCTTACAAGAACTTCAGTTAGAACTCAGTCAGAATGGGAAGTAGTTCAAGAAACTCACTCCTTCCACTCAGGAAAGGATGATATTTTTCTGGCATTAACTTTTCTTTAAATGTTTGGTGGCATTAACCACTGAAACCAACTGGTTCTGGTATATTCTTCACTGAGGGGATTTTGATTGCTGATTTAAACTCCTTACTCATTATTGGTTTGTTCAGATTTTCTATTTCTTCATGATTCAGTTTTGGTAGGTTGTAAGTTTCTAGGAATTTATCCATTTCTTCTAAGTCATGCAATTTGTTGGCCTATAATTGTTCATGGTTGTCTTATGATCCTATATATATTGCTGTGGTGTCAGTTGTAATATCTCCTATTTCATTTCCAACTTTGAGTTCTCTCACCTTCTCCCACCTCCTCCCTCCCCCCTCCCAGTTTAGTCTAGTTTGCCAGACTGGTTTCTTAGTCTAGTTCTTAGTTTGTCATTTTCATCTTTTTGTAAAACCATTCATTGTCATTGATCTTTTCTATTGTCTTTCTGATCTCTATTTCATTTCTTTCTGCTCTTTGTTATTTCCTCCCTTCTGCTAATTTAGGGCTTTGCTTTGCTTTTCCTAGTCCTTGAAGTGTAAAGTTACCTTGTTTATTTAGGATCTCTCTTTTTTCTTAATGTAGGTTAAACCTGCTTTTGCAGCATTCCATAGGTTTCACATAGATGTGTAGTGTTTTCATTTTCATTTGCTTCAAGATATTTTTTGATTTCTCTTTTGATTTCTTCTTTGACTCATTGGTTGTTCATGATTGTGTTGTTTAATTTCTATAAGCTTAAGAATTTTTCAACTTTTCTCCTGTTATTCATTTCTAGTTTTCAACCATTATTGTTGGAAAAGATACTTGGTGTGATTTTAGATTTCTGAAAGTTGCTAAGACTTGTTTTCTGACTTATCATATAACCTATCTTCTGTGTGTACTTCAGTAGAATATGTTTTCTGATGCTGTTGGATGGAGTATGCTATATATATTAGGTCTATTTGGCCTAAAGTATGGGTCTAGTCTAAGTTTTTGTTGTTGATTTTCCATCTGATAATTACTTATTGTTGAAAGTGGGGTATTAACGTCCCCTAATATTGTATTATTGTCTATCCTTCCTTCAATCTGTTAGTATTTGCTTAATATATATAAGTGCTTGAATGTTGGATACTTATATATTAATGATTATTATATCTTCTTGATGAATTGACCCCTTTATCATTATATAATGATCTTCTCTGTCTCTTATTCGTATTTTTGGCTTAAAGTTTATCTTGTCTGATATAAGTATATATACTCCTGCTTTGTTTTGGTTTTCATTTGCATGAAATAGTTCCTTCTGTCCCTTCACTTTGAATCTAATGTGTTCTGAAAGCTGAAGTGAGTCTCTTGTAGGCAGCAAATAATTGGCTCTTGTTGCTTTTATCCATCCAGACTCCATATGCCTTGTGTGGTTTTTTGTTTTTGTTTTTTTTACTTTTTATTATTGAAATATAGCTGACATGCCTCAGTAGGTCTTTTGATTGGATAACTCAATCCATATATTTAGAATAATTGATAGGTAAGGACTTACTAATGCCATCTTACTGTTTTCTGGTGTTTTGTAGTTCCCTTGTTCCTTTCTTCTTCTCTTGCTGCGTTCCTTTGTCAAGTGATGATTTATCATAATGGTATGCTTTGATTCTCTTCTTACCTTTTATGAATCTACTGTAAGTTTTTACTTTGTGATTAACATAAAGTCTACATAAAACATCTTGTAGATAGGGGGGCTCTGTTGATTAAGGGTTCAACTTTAGCTCAGGTCATGATCTCACAGTTTGTGAGTTTGAGCTCTGCATTGGGCTCTGTGCTGACAGCTCAGATCCTGGAGCCTGCTTCAGATTCTGTTTCCATCTCTCTTTCCCCCTTCCCCACTCATAGTCTGTCTCTGTCTCTGTCTCTGTTTCTCTCTCTCCTTCCCCTCTCTCTCAAAAATAAACATTAAGAAAATTTTTTAAAAATTCTAAATCTTGTAGATAAAACAGTCTATTTTATGCTGATAGCAACTTAACTTTGATTGCATACCACAACGATACCCATTTACTGTCTTTGTTTTATGTTTTTGTTGTTATAATTTACCTCTTTTTATTTTATTTTTTAGTTTTTAAATGTTTATTTATTTTTGAGAAAGAAAGTTTGCATGAACAAGGTAGGGACAGAGAGTGGGGGACAGAGGGTCTGAAGTAGGCTCTGCACTGTCAGCACAGAGCCTGATGTGGGGCTTGATATCTTGAACTGTGAGATCATGACCTGAGCCAAAGTCAGATGCTTACCTGACTGAGCCACTCAGGCACCCTACCTCTTTTTATATTGTGTATCTATTTCTTTCACCATTTTTCTTAAATGGTGATGAACTTCCTCAGCTTTTGTTTGTTAGGGAAAGTCTTTATCTCACCTTTATTTCTGAAGTTCAGTTTCACCAGATAAAGTAAAGCATTCTTGTTGGCAGTTTCTTTCTTTTAGCACTTGGAATATATTAGTCCATTCTCACCTGGCCGGCAAAATCTCTACTGAGAAATCTGCTGATAGCTTTCCCTTGTATGAGATAAATTACTTTTCTCTTGATTTCGTTAGAATTCTTTACTTGTCTTTGATTTTAGACAGTTTTATTATAATGTGCCTTGGAGAATATTGTTTAGGATTTAAAGTTTTGAGATGACCTATTAGCTACATGAACTTGGATGTGCAAATCTTTCCCCAGGTTTGGGATGTTCTCAGCCATTATTCCTTTAAATAAGCTCTCTTGCTCCCTGTCTTCTTCTGAGACTCCAATGATGCAAACATTGTTTTTGGAATCGTCTCTATAAGGCCCATAGCCTTTCTTCTTCTTTTTTTTTTTTTCTTTTTTCTTTTTCTTCTCTCATTAGATCATTTCATTGATCTGTTTTGTAGATCATTGATTCGTTTTCTTGGTCAACTTTGCTGCTGAAGCTCTCTTCAGTGCAGTCACTGTATTCTTCAGCTCTAAAATTTCTTCTTCTTTTTTTTAACATTTTCTATCTCTTTTTTGAACTTCTTATATTGTTCTTGTATTATTTCCTGATATTATTAAACTAGGAACATTCTGATAAATTAAATCAGGAAAATCCTGATGTTATTAAATCTGGTATTCTCTTGTAGCTCTCTGAGCATCTTAAGGACAATTATTTTAAATTTTTTGTTGGGAAATCCCTGGACCTCCATTTTTGGGGAGCCAGTTACTAAGGGCTTTACTGTATACCTTGAGTGGAATCATTTGTCCCTGATTCTTTGTGATCTCTGTAGCCTTGTGTAGGTGTCTATGCATTTGAAGAAAGAGTCACTTCTTCTGTGGGGAAATAGTTTCAAGAATTCCCTATGCTTACATAAATGGGTTAAAAAAAACTTAGGGTGGAAAGCTGTCACCACAGGGCAAAAGCGCCCAGGGTTAGTTAGTGAGATGGTGTAATGGGATCACGAGTAACTTGTTATATCACCTGCAGGAAACTTCTCTCCATCTGGAGCCAATATACTTTGATCACTTCAAACTCCAGACCCTGTGCTGCTTACACACACACGTTAATGATTATCTGATTGTTTTCTTCATTTTCACCACATGTGTAAGATCTTGAGCACTCAGTAAATACAGAGATGAAACACTGTTTGGGACTCTTGCCTCCTCCCAGATATTAGCCTTCTCTTGTATTCAATTCTGCATTCTTTCTCTTGCTGGACAAGAGAGAACTCCAGACTCCTTGTCTGTGACACTCTTCCAGGTATTATGGACTGACTTCATTAAGGGAAGACTTTCACCTGTGGGTGGGGCACACTGGAGCATACTGTGATCCCAGGTCTGCTGGTACTGGGCACCGAGTTTTGGGTGCAATGTAGCACCACTGTGGCATGTGGCATGTGGTACCACTATGTTGGGGCTGGGAGGCACATGATGTCTCTTTGGCTCAGGCTACTGGGGTCCATAGTACTGACAAATGTATAATGCTTAGTGAGCACAGCAAGGGTCCATGGTGGCTACAGAGGCTGTTGGGTTCTCAGTGGCTTCCAGATCCAGTGGCTAGGGAGCAGGGCAGGCAGCAAGGTGACTGGAGCTGGTGATCTGCATATAGTCTGCTATAGGGGGCAGCTGCAGGTGCCTGTGTAGTGGTAGGATTTGGTTGCAGACATAGTTGGGGGCTGGTAGGGGACAGGCAGCATTGGTTGGGGCATCTGCAGGGGCTATTTTCTTGGCATGCTCTCCAGTGGTTGCACAATCACCCCCTACGCTTGAGCCTGCAGGGGAGGCAGATAAAGGGGATGAGTCAGGGGCATACAGGTGCATAGCTGGAGGGACCAGCTTCAGCAAAGACAGTGGTGAAGCTAGGACAAAAGGCAAGGCCTGAAGTGGGCCCACAAGCAGGTGTGGAGGCCCTAGCTGTCAGTTTATCCTTCTGTGGCTCCAGGAGGTCTCCCTCGGCATGCACCCTGCATTTGAGGTCAGGGACAGTTGTTAGGCCTTTGGGTGCAAGTGCACAGTTAAAGCGACTAACTGTGAATGTGCACACGGCAGTGGGGGTCTGCTGTGGGGGTTTGTGCTGGTGTCTTGTACTTTTGCAGCTGTAGAGGCCTGGGCTGGTTGCTGGTGTAGTTTCGGTCTCTGATGGGGGTTTGGCAGGGGAAGGATGAGAGCAGAGGGTCTCGGGTGGCTGGCATCAATAAATGAGAATCCTGTGGGGTGAGAGCTGGCAAAATCTGCAGGGTTTCTGTTGCACCTGTGCTGGTCATCCATTTCTCCAGTAGCAAAATCTGCTGCATTTGTCTGCAGATCAGATCCCTGTGAACTGTGACTGCTCCTCTTGCATTGCTGCTAATGGTAGCACCTGCTTTCCTTCTTCATTCCTAGCTATCTCTCTCTCAGCTCTGCTGGTCTGGGTGGGGTGAAACCAAAGCAGGATCTTCATGTAGTGTCCCAAACGACTGGGTAAGCTGGTTGTTCCCCCACTATCCCTTTCCTGACAAAGAGAACTCTTTCTACCTGGGAATTTTCCTCTTGGTTCTTGAACAGTGCTAGCTGGTGGATGGGATAATGCAGGAAAAATTCATATGAAGCTGTCTTCATTCTCTTCTTATGAATATGCAGGTTTTCTGTTCCACTATGTTGCTAAAGTTTCTTAAATGAACTCCAGAGCTCTCCTAGAACTCATTTTGTTTGTAGATAGCTGTCTAATTGTTGATCTTTGTTGGGGGTGAGGGGACGGGGAGGAGGAGGCTGGGCTCTCCTAGGTCACCATTTTGGTCTCATCTGTTCTTTTTTGGCTGGTAGTTACAAGCCTTCTCCTCCAGTTAAGCTACAAATACCCTCATCTACATTTAAGACTCTTTTCTTTTCCCTTTGGGATAACATTGACTAGGGCTCAGTCAATCAGCTCATTTCAATGTATCTGTTTTTTGAAAATTCCCTAAGTCACCTCTTTTGTCCATGCTTAAATGATTATGGGAGTCTAGAAGGAAGACTTCTTTTTTTTAATTTTTTGAGAGAGAGAGAGAGAGTGTGTGTGAGCGGGTTAGGGACAGAGAGAGAGGGAGACACAGAATCCAAAGCAGGCTCCAGGCTCCTAGCCATCAGCACAGAGCCTGACACGGGGCTCAAATCCCATGAACTGTGAGATCATGACCTCAGCTCAAGTCAGACGCCTAAGCGACTGAGCCACCCAGGTGCCCCTAGAAGGAAGACTTCTAATACATACACCTATTTTTTTTTCATGTCAGTAAAATGAAAGTATTATGGGACTCTGATAAGTTTTCTCAACTGCTCGGTTACCACTCAACTAAAGACATCTAGAGGGTGAGAATCGGTCCCAGACTGAGGGCAACTAGTGTCCACAGAAATGTTAAATGGGCTCAAAAACAATTGTGTAGTTGCAGCTGTAGCTCCATCAAGTCACCAGCTGGACACACCCTGCAGAGTAGAATCTGGGTGTTTTGTTTTGCAACATCAGCTCATTGTTCTTTAGTACATTTTAACTTGAAAATGTTTGACAGCCTTAATAACTAAAAGCACTCTATGCTATCAAGATTAGTGTTGAAATCTTCCAGCCCACTGAATAGACAGATAGTAGTCCTTTGATAACTATCTGAAGCATCTCTGGAGAGGACGATAACCACATGACCACTGCTTCCTTTATTCCACCCACCTCTGAACAACATGAAGGCTTCATTCAGTCAGTAAGGACATTTTTAAACACTACCTTGCAGACTGGCATGAACTGGCTGCGCATCAGATTTATCTGGTGAGATTCTTCTAAGATATGACTCATGCTCAAGGAAGAGGGTGGGCTCAGAAATATTTTTTTAGGTTCCTCCAGTAATGTTGGTGAATAGCCAGGCTTTGGAACCATGGTCCAGAGCATCAAGCAGACCCAGGAGCTCCTGCTCTTATCTTGTGAACTTGGCACTACTGCCTAGAGTAGTGATGTCCAGGATGGTAGATGGTAGCCACTAGCTATGTATGGCCTTTGAGCGCTTGAAGTGCGGGTGGATACTTGAGACTTCAAAGACATTTAAAAACTATTTATTTATTTAGAAAGAGAGAGGGAGAGAGAATGAGCAGGAAAGGGGCAGAGACAGAGGGAGAGACAGAATCCTAAGCAGGCTCCTCACTGTAAGTGCAGAGCCTGACTTGAGGCTCAGTCTCACAAACTGCAAGATCATGACCTGAACTGAAATCAAGAGTTGGATGCTTAACTGATGGAGCCACCCAGGGGCCCCCAAAGACAAGTTGACATAGCAATGTTTTGAACATATTGGGTCATGCCAAAATTTTATAAAGCCTCATTTCTCCTGTTCCCATTTATTTATTTATTTATTTATTATTGTATATAGACGGCATCACCAAAGTGTCATGATTTTTCTTTTCTCAAAGATTTTACTTAAGTAATCTCTATACCCTATGTGGGACTCAAACTTACAACCCCAAGATCAAGAGTCCCATGCTTTACTGACTGAACCAACCAGGCACCCCCCCTTTTGTGTATTTTATTTTAATTCGTTTAATGTTTGTTTTTGATATACAGATAAAGAGCGCGAGCAGGGGAGGGATAGAGAGAGAGAGAGACACACACACAGAGTATGAAGCAGGCTCCAGGCTCCAAGCTGTCAGCACAGAGCCTGATGCAGGGTTGGACCCATGAACTATAAAATCATGACGTGAGCCCAAGTTGGACGCTTAACCAACTGAGCCACCCAGATGTCCCTCCCTTTTGCATATTTTAATGGGGCTACTAACCTTTCAAAATTACATATGTGGCCTGCATTATATTTCAGCTGGATAGTTCTGATCTGGAAGCCATTTGTTCCATGGCTCAGGAATTTTGAGTCATAAAATTCTAAAGTTCAAGGACTCTTGTAGATGATACAACCCTTTCATTTCCTGAATGAGGATCCTGGCACCCAGGTGGGTGGAGTGACTTATTTAGGTCACCTGAATTGATGGCAGAGCCAGGATATTCCTCAATCTTATATACCTGTATGCCTATCCAGTGCTAGCTGCTCTCTCCCCTGCTGCCTGTGTTTGGCTGCAGTAGGTATACTAAGTGCTTCAGGGTTCCTACAAGTCTGGGGCATAGAAAGTTTCACCATTCATAGCTCCTATTGCAGTCTCTGCTGTAGGCTCCTGTCTGCATAGCTAGTCCTTCTAAAATTCATTACTATAAACAGCCACATTTTGGCCTTAAGTTACTGTCTCCCCTTTTCACCACCTCACATTTATTTCTAGTTTTGACTACACAAAGCTATGGTTTTAGTGAGGTCTTGGTATTTTTCCAAAGCATGGCTCAAAAAACTAACAAACAAACAAAACCTGTCTGGCTAATGAAGAAGTGTGAACTTTAGAAATTCCTTAATAATGTTTTCCCCCAATGTCTGTTACATCCTGGTTTTCTCTGGCATCCACAAAACAGTGTTCCTTCTCTTCCCTTCTCGGGTACTAGTTTGCTCTTCAGAAGGGTCAAGTGCTGATGGGTGGTGAGCCACTCCCTGTCTCTCACCCTTTAGACATAAAGACAAGTTGTTTTTTTTACATGGCATCAGCAGAGACTTGCTGATGACTTTTAGACTTTTCTAAAAACCAAAAAATATTTTTTTTCTTTTCTCTCCTCCTTTAATAAACTATTTGGGAATTTTAAGAAAATAATATTATTGGTAGCATCCATAATATTTCTAGAATCCTCCCTGCACCTCCATAGGAATATTTGCTGCTACAGTGGTACATTCCAGGGACCTACTTCCCTGGATGTTTCCAGGTCTGTTAAGATCCATGTATATACGTGTCCAAAATGTATAAAAAAACATTTATGTGTGTCAAAGTCAGTGAAGATGAAATGAAATACCTGGCTGGTAGCTTTGCATTTTGATATATATCCTTCTGGATCCCTTAGAATCCAGAATTAAGCTTAGCTGTCAAGTATAGAATTTATAGAGTAATTAACCCAAGTCACTGATTAAAATGCCCCACATAAATAAGAATATGTGAATGAATCTGGTTATGAGATTTCTCAGGTCTAGGTCATAAAATTCTTCCAGGCTTCAGTACTTTTTCTGTCTAGTTGAATTCTTGCCTCTGGAAGAAGGCAGGCAAGTTTTCCTTGACTGGCTCCAAAGTCCTGCCTGTATCCAATGTAGCAAAAATTTCTGATCATAACCCCCTTTCTCTCATCCTGTATGGAGTCTTTTACTGCTGCTGATTCTTCCTTGCCATAAAGATATTTTTACTCCATGAAAGGAATGAAAATAATAATCAATAGATGATATGTTTTTTTTAATTTCTTAAAATGTTTTATTTATTTCGAGAGAGAGGGAGATACAGAATCTGAAGCAGTCTCCAGGCTCTGAGCTAGCTGTCAGCACAGAGCCTGATGTGGGGCTCAAACCCACAAACCGTGAGATCATGACCTGAGCTGAAGTCGGATACTTAACCGACTGAGCCACCCAGGCACCCCCAGATGACATGTTCAGAGATCACAATATCATCACCATCCACAACAGCAGACTGCAGCCTATTGTGGCATGTATACTACCATACAATTATTTATAAATGGAGGAGGTGAGATGAGGTGTTTGTTTTTTTTTTAATGTTTGTTTATTTTTGAAGGAGAGAGAGACAGAGCATGAGCAGGGGAGGATCAGAGAGAGAGTGAGATACAGAATCTGAAGCAAGTTCCAGACTCTGAGCTAGTTGTCAGCACAGAGCCCAATGTGGGGCTCAAACTCAGGAGCTGTGAAATCATTACCGGAGCCAAAGTTGGACGCTTAACCAGTCTGAGCCACCCAGGCGCCTCCGAGTTTTTAAGTCTCTAGCTTTGTCAAGGGGAAGAGCTATTCTTTAATTACTAAAAACCTGAGATATGGTGGGTGTCTGGGATGGGCTGTCTTTGGAAGTACCCTTCCCAGTGGCAAGAACTGATGACTTATAATCATCCAGATGGATCTTCTCTTTTTTTTTTAAATTTTTTAAAAATGTTTTATTTATTTCTGAGAGAGAGACAGGGTGAACAGGGGAGGGTCAGAAAGAGAGGGAGACACAGAATCTGAAATGGGCTCCAGGCTCTGAGCTGGCTGTCAGCACAGAGCCTGACGTGGGGCTCGAACCCATGAACCACAAGATCATAACCTGAGCTGACGTCAGTCGCTTAACTGACTGAGCCACCCAGGCACCCCAGGATCTTCTCATTTGATGAACTAATGATTTCTAGGCTGTAGGGAACCCCAGGTGCCTTACAGGTCTAACTCTTGCACAATTTATTGGTGTGTCTCACAAACACATAATCTTCCTGTTAGAAGATCTATGTGGCCCTTGGGAAAATTTTAAAGGTTACATATTACTTTTTTTTTTAAATATTTTTATTTTTTTATTTCTAGGATAGAGAGAGACAGCGTGAACAGGGGAGGGTCAGAGAGAGAGGGAGACACAGACTCCGAAATAGGCTCCAGGCTCTGAGCTGGCAGTCAGCACAGAGCCCGATGCGGGGCTCGAACCCACGAACCGCGAG
This sequence comes from Proteles cristata cristata, assembly GCA_017311185.1. Classification (NCBI taxonomy): domain Eukaryota; kingdom Metazoa; phylum Chordata; class Mammalia; order Carnivora; family Hyaenidae; genus Proteles; species Proteles cristata. Next base: position 369,740 of record JAESUZ010005128.1, on the reverse strand, counting down.
ATCATGACCCAAGCGAAAGTCGGACGCTTAACCGACTAAGCCACCCAGGTGCCCCAAAGGTTACATATTACTTTACGCCTTACCTATTTACCACCATTTCCTTCTCCTCCCACCAGTATGAGTAGGCTGCTAACTGCCACACAATATTTATTTTTAAGCAAATTTGTCTTCTTGTTTGAGTAAAGCATTAAGGTATCTTCCTATGTGTGTATTAGCCAGATTTACTGGAGTTAGAAAGAATTCAGAAGACTTTGTTTCAGTTTCATATTTCTTAGAGTTCTGTACTCTTAAACTCTAAAAATAAACATGAAAGATATTTTCTTCACATACAGCATAAGCCCAGTGCAGTGTTTTTAAGCTACACGTTGCAATCTATTTAGTGAGTCTTGAAATCTATTTAATCAACCAGAATCTCCGTTTTTAAATGTAATACACTAAAATAAAAAATATATAGAAATATTGGTTTCTAGACCTTTTTTATACATATCTATTTATATATCTTTATCATCTGTCTATCATCTGTTGCCTATCATCTGTATATCCATATTAATTTTTAGCTTTTTAAAAAAGCACCTGGGTAGCTCAGTTGGTTGAGTGCCTGACTTTGGCTCACGTCATGATCTCCCAGTGCAGGAGTTGGATCCCCACATCAGGCTCTCTGCTGTCATCCTGTCAGCACAGAGCCTGCTTCAGATCCTCTGTCCCCCTCTCTGCCCCTCCCCTGCTGGCACCCCCCAAAAAAAAAAAAGCTTGAAGAGGTGTGCCTGGGTAGCTCAGTCAGTTAAGCATTCGACTCTTGGTTTCAGCTCAGGTCATGATCTTCCAGTTTGTGAGTTCAAGCCCTACATCTGGCTCTGTGCTGACAGTAGAGAGCCCACTTGGGATTTTCTCTCTCTCTCTCTCTCTCTCTCTGCCTCTCTTCCATTTGCATACATGCTTTCTCTCTCTCTCTCAATATAATTAAAGAAACTTAAACAAACTGAAGAAAGTCTGCCTTAGGGGAACTATCAGAAGGAGATTATTAGACTTCCTAACAGTCTTAGGATTTCTTGGTAGATCGACTAGAGAACACTTCCTGTAAGTTTACTAGTGCAATACATCCCTCTTTTACAATCTCTTCCTCCCACAACTCCTATATTGGTGTTTTGCCTTTTAAAGCTATGGGTAGAGACATAAAAAAGGAGGTGATACTGAGTTTTAGAGACATTTTGATAAATTATCAGAGGCCTTTGCCTGAATGGCTCCAAGTTCCCTGGGCCAAACCTGGCTGATGTTTCTCCTCGCTGATGCCATCCAGCAGAAGAAGCAAATAGAATGTCAGCTCCTCAAAAGGCTTGCCTTGATGGGAATAGACTGTCAATGGTGCATTAAATGAAAAATGTTGTAGAAAAGTTTGGGCACCTGTTCGGATACTGTGTTTCATGTATTATAACTTAAGCATGTGCTTGGAGATCAGTAGCCAATGAGACTTGTTTATACGTCTGAGAAGGACTACCAAACCATTAACCAAAATTTAAAGTGAAAACTTTATAATGATATATAAAAGCAGAAGGAGAAGGGATCATGAGAAATATTGCTTCCCTATACAGTTCCGACACTTCATTCACCCACTCAGGATATAGAATGTGGTACATTTTAAAGTGTTGATCCAAAATAATTGAGCTGTCATTTGCCATCTCAATATCAAAGCAACAAAAATCACCTACAAATATGGAGGCCAAAAATTATTTACATATTCTAATTTATCCTTCACTACATCTATTCTGCTTATTTGGAAAAGACAGACATATTCTGCTTCAGTTTCTGGTAAAGCTGGCAATTAAGACTTGCTTATGAGTTTCTGAACTAAGAAGATACATATAGTTCTAACTGATAATACTTCTTACAGTAAAAACAAATTTTATGTTTAGAATGGTATTTTAACAATTTCCTCACTGAATGTGAACAGTATATTTTGCTTAGCTTTCTAGTAATAAAATGCAATTTTAAAAATCTGTTGTTATCATTGTTTATGGATTTCAGTAGTTGTAAGCCATCATGATCAAATTTGAATATATCTTCCTATTTATAATTTTAGCTTGGCTACTATAGTCATAGGTTTTGTTTCCCATATGTAGTAAATGCTATTTTCTTATTAGTGGTGTTCAGAAGCTTCTTAGCTTTCAGAGAATGACATCTGATAGATAAAGGACATGTAAAAGTTAGTACTATCCTTTTACACTCAAATAGAAACTGTGATACAGATCTTTCATTTCAATACAGTGTATATAATAGGTGATGTGGTTAAGTGGAAACCGCTGGTAGTTTTGCAATATTATTCCAAACCAGAATTCTATAATATTTCCTTTTCCCTTCAAGCATTTGTTAATCTCAGCTCGTCTGTGGTTCTAAGTGTTGATATAGCTTGCTTTCCTCATAAAATGATCTTTGACTTGTGAAGCAAGATCTCTTAGGTTAAAGTTTGTGAGGCCGTGGTCATTCTTAGAGCATCCAACAAAAGCAAAATTCATGTGGCAGTGTTGTTTTCAAACAACTCCTTACCAAATTATATTTTACTTAAAAGCTTGCTTATAGAGAAGTAATATTATCCTGTATCTGCATATGGAAAGAAAGTTACAGCTTGACATGTACTCTAGCATTTCATTTATAATTTCCTTGGTAATGTTTACTTACTGAAAGGTGCAGAAAGTCTTTGAAAGCTAATTTTTGAAGGACTTGTAAACGGAGATGATACCATTAGCCCCCTTCCAATAGAGTATGGATTTTAAAGGAGATGTATCAATTTGATGTTAACTCTCCAGTTGCTTTGTGACCACCAGTATGGATAGTTAACTCGTTCATATGTTTGAAAATGTTGCCATTGGGGTGCCTGAATGGCTCAGTCAGTTAAGCGTCTGGGTTAATTGTCTGTCTCCACTCTCAGGTCATGATCTCATGGTTAGTGAACATGTAGAGCCTGCTTGGGATTCTCTCTGTGTGCCCCTTCTCACTCACGCACGTATTCTCTCCCAAAATAAATAAATAAACATTAAATAAAAAAGAAAATATTGCTACCTTAGCCTTATCAGAGCAGAATTCTAATTAAGTCAACTGCTCAAATATTGTTTTTTTATGTTTATTTTTGAGAAAGAGAGAGAGCAAGAAAGAGAAAGTGAGTGAGTATGAGTGGGGAAGGAGCAGAGACAGAAACAGAATCTGAAGCAGGCTCTAGGCTCTGAGCTGTCAGCATGGAGCCTGATGCGAAGCTCACTCATGAACTGTGAGACCATGACCTGAGCTGAAATCAGATGCTTAACTGACTGAGCCACCCAGGTGCCCCTCAAATACTAGCATTACTAACTCTCCCGTTAAACCCTAAGATTATTAAGGAGATTGTTAGTTTTCATTCATTAGTGACTTGTCCCTCTCTGAGGAGTTTGATGTTTTTAACTGTTTCATGTGCCTGGAAGAGAAAAGAAAAAAATATCAAGGGGTTGTGTTTTCTACTTTTACGTGTTAACTTTTGTGCTGACATTATTAAATTCACTGGCTAGACCTCTGGCAATTTGAGATATTTTAAAATTTCATTTGTATACAACTATTATTATAAGTTTGTGGGGAAGTGGAATCTACAGTTTTAGCCATTTTTGTCCTTGTATCAGAAGAGATTTTAAAATTATATAACCTGGAACATAAGCTTTAATACTAAGAAATATTCATAGTTCCTTTATATGGTTGAATGATCTTTGTGAGATTTACAAAATACAGTAAAGCCTTGGTTTGCATGCATAACTTGTTCCAGAAACATGCTTGTAATCCAAAGCACTTGTATATTAAAGCGAATTTCCCCATAAAAATAATGGAAACTCAGATGATTTGTTCCACAGCCCAAAATGTTCATATAAAAATGATTATATTACTGTTATATAATACAAAATAATAAAGAAAATGCAAAAGAAAAAGGAAAATAAACAAATTAACCTGAATTACCTTTGAAAACCTTCATGGCTGGCCTGAGGGAGACGAGAGAGAGGAGGGTTATTGTGTAGGACGACTTTCACTATCACTAACAGCATCACTGCTAACTTTTGGCTCCATGGCATCTTTTTCTTTTCATGCAGCTTTAATAAGGAACCTATCCAATGACCTAGATGAAGCAAAGCATTCCTAAGCTTATTCTTCTATGGAAAAGCAAAGGACTGCCTCTTTCTTTTGCTGTTTAAAACTCTTTGAAGTGACAAAAAATACACTAGTGCCAGTTGTGGGCACCTTCCAATGTTCTGAAAAATCACTGATTTCTGCCAAACACCAGGGCCTGAGAATGAGCATCCAAGCATGAGAAATGATCACCCACAATCCCAGAGAGAGAGAGAAAGAGAGAACCATTGCTCAGTTGTGATCATGTGAGGTTCAGCGTCGTGTACTACTCGTATTGCAAGACTTCACTCATTTATCAAGTTAAAATTTATTAAAAATGTTTGCTTGCCTTGCAGAACAAGTTACAATCCAAGGTTTTACTATAATCATATTATGTTTGTCATTTAGAATTACCCCAGCCTCTAAATTTGTAAGATTCTTTTAAAATACCTTTCCAAACCCTCATTTAGTTTTAGATAGTGGAAAGACACTGACCATCAAATAAATGTTTACTTTTTATGAAGAAAAAAGGACCATGTATCTAGCAAATGTACCCTCAAAATAGCAATCCTCAAAAAAAAAATCCCCCTCTAATGCACTACATCAGGTGATTAATGAAATGGGATTAACAAATGTGTTTGTATCTGAAACTACATAATAGAGCTATCCTATCACTTTCTTTCTGATGTACATTATCTAGATTATGTATATTACATTATATAAATAAATAAATAAATAAATAAATATGTATGTATATATATAATTATATTAAATCCATACTCTTTTGGGACTGAAAGACCCTTAGAGATCTTCTACACTAGGGCTTCTCAGCTTGGATTCTCCTGTAGAGCTTTAAAACTTGCTTCGTATGAGCATCCAATAACAAGTGGAAATCTCTGGAATTGGACCCCAGGAATCAAAGGTTTTAAAAATCCGCAGGTGATTTAATGTGCAGCCTAGTGTAACAATAAGTGACCTAGGTCAGTGAGCTCAAATTTGACTGTGCATGAGAACCACTTGTAGAATTTGTTACAACATGGATTCTTGGTTCTTGCTCCCTGAGAAGCTAATTCAATACTTCTGAGCTTGGGTCTGCATGTTTTCAAAACCCAAGTGATAAGGACTGAACTGAAACCTCCTTCCCAAACCCCTCCAATTCATATGTTAAAGTACTAACCTCCAATGTGACTGTATTTGGAACTAGGGCTTTCAGGAGGTAAAATTATATGAGGTCATAAAGGTGGGGTTGTAATCCCATAGGACTGGTGGCCTTAGAAGAAGAGAGAAAGCTCTCTTTCTACACATGCCTGCCCCAAGGAAAGGCCACGTGAGGACACAGTGAGAAAACAGAAAGAGAGCTCCCTCAGAAACTGAATTTGCCAGCACCTTGATCTTGGGCTTTCTAGCGTCCACAACTGTGAGAAATAAATTTCTCTTGTTTAAGACACACAGTTGATGGTATTCTGTTGTGGCAGCCCAAACTGACTAATACACCAAGTAATGCTGATGCTGGTGGTCCCTAGACCACATTTTGAGTACTACTAGCCTAAACCACGTCCCTCAGGAATTCTGTTGCAATTTGTCTGTGGGTAGTGCTGGACATCATTATTTTTTTAAAGTTTCCTGGGTGATTCTGATGTATAACCAGGACTGAGAACCACTGATCAAGGCCAGTTGCTTTAATTTACAGCTAAAGGACACCGAGACTCAAAGAGATTAAGTGGTTTGCCCTAGTTATCATGTATCCTGTTGATGAATTTTCCAGATTTATAGAAGAAAAAATTTCTCCTGGGGTCATATGCTGGTATGTGAAACATTTAGTTCTAGAACTCAACACTCTTCATTTCCAGCATTGACCTGTTCATTTCCTCCCAAACAACTTTAATTTGTTTAATTGAGGTAGATTCACTTAAAGTGGCTTTTCCATTGTAGCACAATCCAAGAATGTTGTATTCTGTGTCCTGTGCTCCATAATAATTGCTATTTGTTGTCACATGCTTCATGACTGATCATAAAGTATGTGTGTGTTATGTATACATATATGTGTATACATGTGCATACATATGGCTGATCTTTACACTGTAGTAGTAATCTGCCCACTATGAATAGAAACATTGCCATCTAGCATTATCCTTCTTATACAATAGGAAATGTAGAAAACTGATTCACACAATAAAAACATGAAAATTTGTTAAAACTTCTGAATGCTTTAAAATCCCAGGTATAATGAGGGATGACTCAAACTGTATTGAGGTAAAACTTTACTGAGGTAAACTTTATTGAGGATTTCACCTCAAGGACAGGAACTTGGTTAGGTAGTAATTGTGGAGTATGTGGTGATGAGCGTACTTTGCCCACATGTCAGTGGGAAATGTGACATAGATCATCTAGTTTAACAATGCTTAAATGAAGGGTGACATCCATTTACATTTTGAGTAGGCATTTGATTTTCTCCAAAAATAAAGCTTATTTTTCCTTATGCATTGACATTTTGTTAATGGAAAGAATGCAAATTCATATTTTTAAATAAGTTGCCACAGTTCATGTAGAATACAAGAACCTCAAAAGGAGAAGTTAGTTACACTTTCTTGGCCAGTAATGCAGCATAGAGAAGTGGGAAAAAGAACATGCAGCCAGGAACCAGGAGGCCTGACTTCTTTCCCCATCTCTACCAGTAATTAGCAGGAACTAGCAATCACCACCTCTGCTGACCTCAGTTTCTTTGGAAAATGAAAGGGTTGACATATGATTATTCCAAGTGTTCTTCTTTCTTGCGTAGATGATGAGTGCTTCTAAGAAGTGCTGTTTCGCTGTTAGACTGTAGTTGGTTTTTTAAATTTTGTTGTTTCAGCATTTTAAAAAGACACCAGTATTTTCCATTTGGCCACGAAGAGCAAAAATGGCCACCCCAAAATGGCATTATTTATCAAAATCATGAAAACTAGAGCAGAGAGGAAACAATCTGTATTCTTTGGAGTTAGATTAGAAAGAAGGTATAGATGGGCGTCTGTGTGGCTCAGTCAGTTGAGCATCCAACTTCGACTCGGGTCATGTTCAGGGGTTTGAGCCCCGCATCAGGCTGTGTGCTGACAGCTCAGAGCCTGGAGCCTGCTTCCGATTCTGTATGTCTCTCTCTCTCTGCCTCTCCCCTGCTCATGATCTGTCTCTCTCTGTCTCTCAAAAATAAATAAATGTTAAAAAAAAAAAAAAAGAAAAAGGAAAAAGGTATAGAAAAATGTCATTGGGTTACGTACTTAGGTTTAACATCAACAAACTGGCAATTATTCCTATTACCCTAAATATCATCTAAAAGATACTATAAATGCAAAACAGCCAAGATTTTCTCTGCTTAATACAGTTAATCTCATTAGCAGAAGACAAAGTCCTGAATAGCCTAGCTGTTAAATGTTTCATTGGAATTTATTATTTTTAATAGCTGGGCAGCAGAAACTTGAAACATTAACTACAATCTGAAAACAACTAAACTAGTTCAGCCAATACTGAAATCAAGTATTACTTCCTCAAGCTGCATTTCCAACAACAGTACTTATAAATAAATATATTAGTGAACTGGTTATAAATAAAAAGCAATCTTCACAATATTTTATATAATTATTTAACCAGTACAAATGTGGTGAATTAACATCTAAATCCAATGCTTCCTTTGGTTCAAGTGCCCGTTTAGTAACACTTCTGCAGAATGGTGGTTCCCAAACTTTCTGTATATTGGAATCACAGAGCTTTAAACACCCCATTCAGTATGTTTTGATTAGTACAGGCTACAACCTGGGCACCAGAAGTTCTAAAAGCTCCCCAGATTGTTCTAAATGCTATGGGGCATTGATTCTAACTTTGGCTGCACACTGGAACCATCTGGTATCTTTAATAGCATATGGGATGCTGAGGCTTCATTCTGGAAAGAATTAAATCAGGATTTCTGAGAGTGAGCCTGAGCATTGTTGTGGTTTAGGTACTCCCCCAGGTGATGCTAATATGAGGTTAGAAATACTACTACAGCACATTGCCAAGCAACTCCTTATCCTCCTGAATGCGTTAGCATAAAATCCCATAAGGCTAGGCTTCCAGAGTAATGTAAATCTGGCATAATGTCAGCTACTTATAGTAGGCTGTGAATGGGGTGCATGAAGGGAGAACTTGGGTTATTTCTTGAAATAACACACTGTAATAGCACATGGACATTGGACAATCAGATTCCTGGGCTATGAACCTGTCCTCAGAACCTTCCTAAGGCAATTCTCCCTTAATTGCACTTTTCTAGAAGAAGCCAGAGTTTGGTAAAAAATCTGTTTTCTAAACTCTTCAATAATGTTTACCATTCTTTATAGTTCTCAAAAGCCATGTTTAAGAAAAATATTAAATGCTTAAACAACTTTTGGTTCTTTTCATGACTCTAAAAAAAAATGAATTTCAGTCATTCATGTGGCAAATATCAATAATCATTTGTTTAATTTCTGAGAATAGTGCTGTAACTTAGTAGGTGTATGAGACATCTTGGGTGGTTTAAAATAAATAAGTGATATAAAAATCATCTATCCAAGGTTGGTTGAGAATGGAGAAAAATTCACCTGAGGACATTCAAACCATAAGTGGGGTTTTAGATATGAAGTTAGTATAGGCCAAGTGATTTAGTGGAAAGAGCCCGGATTTGATACCAGAAAATTTAATCCTATGTGGTCTGAGCCATTTATATCTTGGGAAATTCACTTCAATTTTCTGAGCCTGTTTCCACTCAAATGGGCATAGTAATACTGACATCACTGCCTGTGATGATAAAATGAGATACATATGGAAGTGGCTGGCATCTGGGTCTGTTAGAAGATTGTGAAGCCAGGAGATATGTACCTGAAGAAGAATTATATATAAAAGCCTTAAATTGTGACTGAGGATGGAGAAGGTGCAACTCAGTTATGATTAATAACATAGGTAAACGTTTTCTTTTGTCTTAATGATGAAAACTAAGTTCAGGAAGCTTGAGTCATCTAGAGGTGAAGCAGTAGCAAGAGAACAGTCTAGGTAATGAAGAGGGGCATGTCAGCACTGGACAAGTCAGGGAGGCTGCAGGCCTGGGTAAGAGGGGTTGGAGAAAACCTCTGGTGGATATCTGGCCAGGACTGAAGGCTTAGAAATGGAAAACTGAAGACTATTACTAAGTGCTACTGAAGTGCAATCAGGCTGGAGCAAACCAAAAATATCATACCTTTTCAGTAACTCAAGGATGAATCTTTTAGGTATAAGATTAGGCGGTTTTACAAGTAGATTAATTTGCTTCAAGGAGGAAAAAAAAAGCATTTCAAGGATTGAGGCAATTGTACAGTCATGGACCAGCTGGCTGGTTAGTAAAGCCTAAAGGGCAAATTTGAGTTTAATGAATTAAGCAAGAGAACAGAAACCATGTACTTTGAACAGCCCTATAAAATTGGGGTCCATTAGGCTAGAGCCAAAAATAGATTATGGACAAAAAAATATATAGCTTGTTTTGTTTATATATATTTTTTGTATTGTTCAGACAAAAAGAATATGGAAGGGATGCTCCTACTTGAGATAGATGACAAACAGAACTCATTCCTTTTTTCTTCTCTATCATGAAAAAAATAATCATTTAACTAAAAGAGTGAAATGAACATTGTAGGAGTTAGTTGAAAACTTAGGTGAAGCATTTGTGAGAAAATAACCTAGCTCTCTAAAGCTTAACTTCTCTTGTCTCCAAAATTTACATCTAAGCAAGGAGAGTTTGTAAATAAGGGCTTCCATCTCAAATCAGCACACAGAGAGATGATCAATAAAGGACCAGAAATGGAGAAGTAGAGTTCTAATTTTCAAAAAAGAACCCATGAGATTCCTGAAACCAAGACAAGGGACTTTTTACAGATCCTGAACAAAATTAATAAAACTATTCTTAAATGGTATCTGGGCACTTAGAAAAGAAAGAAATACAGAAGTTAACAAGAATTCACTAAGTAGTTGTTTCCTTTTTTCAATAATATTGCTACACTAGTAGAGCAAGGACATCTAATAGACAAAACACATCTGTTGTTTGAGCTGTATCTGGGTGGAAGAAATTGCTTTTTCTTAATCCCTTGGCGTGGGTAAGGATGGGTAACTTTTACTAATTTCCACAAAGACACCAGGCACACATGCACATTAGCTGCTGCTCTGGGACAAAAAAGAAAATAGTCTAATTAAGTAACACATGGATTCCCCATTGATGAGAATATTCATCAACAGCGTGCTGATTCAGTCAGTTGGCAGTGGAAAGTGCCTGGGAATGAGGACTTGAATGATGACATGGCATACAGACTGAATTTGTAGAAGGCAAAATTGGGAGGAAGAATTACTCAATTATACCAGTGATATTCAACATGTCAACAAGCTAAAAGAAGAGGCCTAACTTAGCACAATGAAACTTAATATAATCAATCACGTGTTAAGTGATGAACACCAGCAATAATGAGTATAGGTCAGGAAGGTGTGTTTCTGTGCAGTTGTGAAAAAGACTACTTCTTCGGCGTTTTAGTAGATTATAATACAGGAGTCATCAGGGTAATACTGCTGCCATAATAGCCCACGGGATTTACTTGAGGAAATAACAGTAATTAGAAAAGCCATTAAATATCTTTTTACTCTGTGTTATTTGGGATGAAACCTTGAATTTATTATTGAGGTCACATTTTGAGAGGGACAATGGTAGAAGAAGCTGCCTTCCAAGCGCTTTTCAGAAAGGATGAGGAAAGCTGATGGAGTTGGTAGGTACCCAGGCAAACTGAAGCACTCTTCTGTAGAACTGAGGTGCCAGATGCTTCCTGGAAGACACCAGAATTGCAGGTCTTTGAGACTTGTATGGAAGAGGGGGTAGGGCTTTGCAAGAAGTAGATGTTATCCAGAATCAGATTCCAATCAATTGAAGGCAAAATTGGGAGTGAAGGGGAGCAAATGACAATGGGTACCGACAACTTTGAAGAGTTCTAAATCTTGGTTGCACATGATTACCTGGGAAGAGATTTTAAATGCTGATGGTTAGACAGTAGCCCTAGAGATTCTGATTTATTGGTTTGGTGTGGGGCCCTCATTAAAAAGTATTTTTATCAATGCCCCTCTGCTGATTTGATGATCTAGGATGCACAAACACTGAGCTAGATGACTACTTTGTTGAGAAGTTAAATAAATCAAATCAGATGCGTTTTCTAAAGTGTTTCCCAAGTTTGAGAAGATCAGTGAAAATTAACTTCTGGATTACCTTTTACAGCTAGGCACTTTCACAATTAATCCTAATAATTGAATTAGTATATATAAATCCCTTAGCTCAGTGTCTGGCATGTAGTAACTTTCAAATATTAACTATTTTTATTGTATCCTGTGTATAACCATTCAATGGAGGGACTGTATTTCTAAATTACAGATGAGGAAACTGAAGCTCTGCGGTTTTCTAAGGCCTCTAGTAGTAAATTGCAAAATAAGCATTTAAACCAGATTACAGCCAATTCTAAATAAGAAAGCCCTTTCTTCTCTGCCCCATCGGTCGGTCACTTTTAAACCTTTTGGAAGTTTATGCAAATCAGTGGTTTACCGGAGTGAACATTTAAAAATTTCCTCTTGACCTGTCGGGAAGGAATCTCTCTTAAAATGCGGTTTCTGAAAAAGAGAAGCATTCCACTATTGTGGCCTGGTGGAAACTGAAGGTCTTGTGAACCTGCGAGGACCCAGCAAATGGAGATGGCCCTTTAGAACTCAAAGCACTTGGAAACAAACGTGAAGAAAAGCACTGCTGTCAGGTAAAACATCTCCAATTTTAATGAATGGGTAAACATCTGTCACTTTTGTACAGCTTGGCTCTGGGTAGGTTTGATTACACGCTAATACGTGGGCGGCGAGCAAGTTAGGCCTTAGGTCATTTAGGACACCTCCTTGGAGCCAGGTTAGACCGCGCTGCGTTCAGTGGCTACTTTAAGAAAACCGCGGACACTTCTCTAAGGGGGTCATGACTACCTCCACCTGAAAAACTCTGTTGGATGAGAGATCTCTTTTCTCTCTCCTACTCTCTCCCCCTCCTCCCCACGCGGGCCTGGGAGATTAGGAAAAAACTGCATACAACAAATGCTGTCCCTGACCCCTTTACCTTTGATAATTAAAATCCATGGAGTTTCCAGGACTTTTGGTTTTAGTGATCTTAAAGGGGATCGTTAGTGCATTTAAAGGGGAGAACTGCTTCTAAGTAGGTGATTTCCTCCCTTCTCTCTGAGAGTAAAACCAAATGCTGGAGGAAAGGAGGAGTAACTCTGGTGGAGAAGGGGAGGGGAGTGGGCAACTGCTCGGGTAGCGACGTTCTCAGCGTTTTCCTCGATTTCCTTTCCCGGCCTGGACGGAAGCATCAGCTCCTCCCCCTGGGCCTCCAAAAGTATCTTTCTGTTGGGGGCGATTCCACAGTCGAACCCGAAACGTGTGGGCCGCTTAGAAACTAGAGCAAGTTGGAGCCAAAGAGGCCCGGCAAGGCAGGGGTGCGTGGAGTTGGGGCCCCAGGGGAGGGGAAGGCCGAACTCAGCGCCGAGCCGCGACTCCCCCGCGAGGAGGAGCGGAGAAGGCGGGGCGGGCCGGAGGTCGGGGTCCTGCGGGGCAGGGGGGGGAAGGGGTCCCCGTTTCCCCCTCCCCATCTAGCCTGCCGGGGTTCTGGTGACGTTGCGGTTTCCTCCTCCCTCCAGCCCAGGCTCAGGCGCCCGCCGCGTCCCGCCCTCCTCCTCCTCCTCCTCCTCCTCCTCCTCCTCCTCCTCCTCCTCCTCCGCTCACACCCCACACCCACCCGCCCGCCGGGCTCGCAGTAGCGCCGCCCGAGGCTGCGGCGGCGCATCCCGTGGCGCGGCGCCCACCGGCACCCGAGGCGCGGCGGGCGCGCTGAGGGCTCGGCTCTGAGGGCGCCGGGGGCCCGGGGGCTGTGGAAGGAGAGGGCCGGGAGGGGGCCGCGGAGCCTGGGCCGAGGCTGGGGAGGCGACGCCCGGGAAGACGAAGCCGCGGCGGGGAGAGGTAAGCGGAGGGGCGCGCGGCGGGCGCCGTTCTGGGCCCCGCGCGGCTCATCTTTCTTCCGGGGTCTCGGGCGGGTCGCAGGGCCCCGGCGGGAGGCGGAAAGCCACGTCCCCTGCCCGACGCGGAGTGGTGCGGGCTGCGCGCCCGGGCCCCGCGCTTCTGGGCTGCTTGGAGGGCGCGCGGAGCCGGAGCGGTGGGCATCTCGTGTCGGGGCGGCTCCTACCCGCTTCCCAGCCTTAGGGCACCCAGCACAGAGTCGGCGCGCGGTAAGGACCCCGAGATCGCTCTCGGTGCATCGGCGCCGCGGTTTCCCGGCCAGCCCACGGGGCTCCAGCTTCCCCCGACCGGCCGGCTGGCACAGCCTCGCGCCCTGCTTTCCCCGCGTGACCTGCTGGTTGGGGAGGGGGTGGTGATGGTCGTGTGTGCGGACCCTGGCGTGCGGGCAGCCCCTCTGTGCGGCTGCGGAAGCCTGGGGAGCCCGTCCAGACACCCCCCTGCTGGATTCCAGTGCCGCTTGGTTGCGCCGGACTGGGAGAAATTGTGGGTAAACCTCACTCGCAGGCAGCTCCTGGTGGTGGTGGGACGCTTGACTCACAGGCTGGGAAGCTCTAAGCAATGCCACATTGGGCTCGAGATCTGTCGAGGCTGGAATCGAAGCTAAGTTTGTGACCTGAGAACTTTGTCGTTTTCATCGCTCATTTGAGGCAGCAGCCTCCGCTTGGGCTGGCTGGCATTAAAGGTTGAAACCACATCCACTGCTTAAAAGCAGGAGGTGAGCTTCATTTACCTGGAATTCCTTAGGTCAGGAAATGACACTTTTTAGTTTCCAAGGATCTTCGTGTAATAAAGTTCTTTACAATTTTTTTTTTGGTTAGTCATGGCTTAGTTAATGATACATTACATTTTAGAGTAGACTTTCTCGCTTAGAAATAGTTTCAAAAACACTTTTTGCAGTATTTTTGACAGAATTTAATTTTTCAGGAGTCCCCTCTTCTTCGGGATTTTTTAAAAAATTTCTTAATAAATGATAACCTCTGAAATGCTATCTGTGCAGTATTTGGTAAAATATTCAGACAGTACTCCCAAAATGGGATCACAAAAATGTAATGCTCATGGAAGAATAAAATACAGGGTTATCTGACCGTTTGTCATGTGTTAGCTTTTTTCTTTCAAGTTCACCATACAGGCACAGGTCCTTTTATGAAGTGTGTAGGTTAGATATGTTTTAGTAAAAACGGAGAAAAGATGAAATTTAATGCCTCCAACATCTAGTGACCCCTCTGTGTGAGTACAACAAAAAGTGCAGGGTGGTGCTGGTAATTGAGAGGTATATAGAGGTATATAAGAAAATGCCCTAATTCTCTTGACGCTGCCAACAGGGAAAGGGAGAAAACATAAAAGCACCTGAGATTTTGAGCTTGGGCAGTGTCATTTTCCATTGATGAGTGTATCATGTCAGTATCAGATTCATCAGTTTTTGGTTAATTAAATAAAAACTGGCCTGCAAAGTACATTTTTACATCCAGATTAATAACTATTGATAGTACAGTCACCAAGTAAAAGGGAATTCTCAAAAAAAGAAAGAATTTGGACAAAAAGGGAAATTTGTAACAAACACAGGATAGGCCTTTGCCACCATGAGGATTATTAGGCTTTTGCTTGTTCTGCTGGCCGAAAGCTGTTTAATGTTCCTCCCTCTGATTGGGGGCCTAGTATGGGAAGACACCTGGTAAGAAGTCAGCTCCGTTGGCCACATGAGGTCAGGGCCATTATAGTGACTCACGTTTATGTGACCGTCTACCTTAGTATTTATACAGTTAGTCCATAGGTTAGCGAATACAGGTTTTCAGTGAGATTTGTGGCCTGGCTAGTCCAGTATCTTTTTTTTTTTGTTAATGTTTTTTATTTATTTCTAGGAGAGAGAGAGAGAGACAGCGTGAGCAGGGGAGGGTCAGAGAGAGAGGGAGTCACAGACTGAATGAAACAGGCTCCAGGCTCTGAGCTGGCAGTCAGCACAGAGCCCGACGCGGGGCTCAAACGCACGAACCGCGAGATCATGACCTAAGCGAAAGTCAGACGCTTAACCGACTAAGCCACCCAGGCGCCCCTGGCTAGTCCAGCATCTTGCAGTGCTGCCTGGAAGGGACATTGTGGTCATCCATGAAGTTCTTAACTTTACAGGTGTCTTATCTTCCCCAGTGCTTGCTTTTGTCTATTTTAAGGAGAGAGAGAGAGAGAGAGAGTACGAGGAGCGCGAGAGCGCTCATGCGCGCATCCTTGCCTTTGGGTGCGGGAGAGGAACAGAGGGAGAGGGAGAATCCCAAGCAGGTTCCACACTCAGCACTGAGCCCGATGTAGGTCTTGATCCCACGACCCTGGAATCATGATCTGAGCCAAAATCAGGAGTTGGACAGTCAACTGAGACACCTAGGCACCCTCTCCTGCTGTACTTCTTTTTAAAGATTATTTAATTTCTGAAAAAGTATTTTGTATCATAGGTGAAATGATTTCTGCAATTACATAATAAAATATTTATATATATCTTAATGTGCTTTTTAATATATTTTTTTGGTATTTATTTGTATTGCTTTGTAGAACACTGTGTTCTGTGAAAGAAATTATGTTATTCCCATTCAGTATTATGATTACAGCAAATGAGTGGAGAGGAATAGAGGATAAAATATTTAAATTTGCGTTTCAATATATCAGTAATTGTCTTTTCAAAGGGGGTAAAGAAACTAGTAAAAGACCAGCATTTCATCATTGCAGCATGTATGAAGTGCTACTTAACCATTAGCATGTTTGAGTCTAAAATATAAGAAGAATTCTTATTTTTTTTCAACCCTTCCTCCCCAGTAAAACAGAGAAATACTGTTATTGTCCTGGGATGTGTTTGTGGCAGGCCTTTGAGGAGGCGAAGAGCCTGTGGTAGAGAGAACACCCTCATGGTGGACACTGGTATTTCATTTACTGAAAGGGGCCGGACCTTGACTATTCTGAAGGAGTGGGTAGGGCAGGGCACTTGATGAAGTTCAGTGGGCATCAGCCTTATGAAGGAATGTGTCCAAGCAGAGGACAACAGAACGGTTCTTGTTACTGATGCCTTAGGGTTACTAATGTAATCTTGGAATTACATTATCTTCCCCTAACCGGGGGTCACCAAATTACCAGCAGATGTTGTGACAAAATGAAATTCTTTAAACCTAGAACCAGTGCCCAACATGGCAATTAAGGCAGGTGTATAAGCCCAGAGGACCAAAAAGAGAAATTATCTTCCCATTTGGTGAGTTAGTAGTGGCAGAATAGGAAATAGAGATTAAAATCCCAGATTCCTGAGGCACTGATCCATGCATCCATTTGGGGACAGTGATAATTGGAAATGGATGAATTTCAAAAAGTCTTGCCAACTCTAATGGCCAATTCTAAGAGGAAGTTCCCTTTTAAAAATTAAACTCTGCATTAAGTGGATAATATCTTTCATTGAAATAATTATTCTTTGAAGAAAATCTTTGTTAGGGAATAAATTTAGTCCCACATTCAGACTCATCTAAACTTCGTGTTTAAGAGCTTCAAGTCATGTATAGAAGACTGGTTTGGTTAGTTCTTGGTGGAGAAATGTTACAGAAAAGATTCAAACTAGTAGAAAGTATTAGGTCAAGAGGGGCCATTAGGATTAATAAATTCTTGTTTACAAATTCATATGTGTTTAGACAACTGAAAGAACAGAAAAATCCCTGGTGAATCATATGGCTATACTAATACTTGCATTTAAAAATTTCCTAGTACTTAAAATTTTTTTTTCAAATCTAGTGTTTTCTTTTTTTAATTTTTTTTATAGTTTATTTATTTTTGAGACAGAGACCAAGCATGAGTGGGGGAGGGGCAGAGAGAGAGGGAGACACAGAATCTGAAACAGGCTCCAGGCTCTGAGCTGTCAGCACAGAGCCCGACATGGAGCTAGAACCCACAAACCGTGAGATCATAACAGGAGCCAAAGTTGGACACTCAACCAACTGAGCCACCCAGGCGCCCCTCAAATCTGGTATTTTCAAGGTTTAGCCTAGTGGAAGTGGAGAGTGATATAGAGCAGGTGTCTTATCCTCATTTTAGGGGTGTGGAAATGGAAGTATTGTGAGGTTAAGAGACTGTCATTTTACAAGTAATTAGTGGCCTACCTTAAATACAAGAGGAACTTATGTTGCACATTTCATTCTACTTTACTCCTCCACGAGTCCAAGTTCATGTTATTAAAGACACTTACATTTCATTTTCCTACAGATCTAGTTTATCCCTTTTACTACTCACTACTGTTCAGCGACTGTCAGCTCCTGTTGAATGCTTCAGTGCTTTCCAGACTTTGGTAAACTGGCTTTTTACAGACCCTCCTTCCTACAGCAACCTCCACTTCCACTCTGGGCCTTTTAAGGATTCTATTGTGGGAATGGAATTCTCTTCTTATTCCCAAATTCTTGCAGAGCCCTAGGCTCACCACTCAGTCCTCATTAGCTGACTTCAGGTCTTTGAGTGCTTTACCCTTGGTGTGGTTTGCTCCTGCCTCTCCAGACAAGCTCTAGCCTGTTGAGGGTGTGGAATCCAGATCCTCTTTCAGACACCTAGAAAAGTATAAACCTGCAGGAGGCAGAGTATTTGCTGAGCCTGGTGGAGATCACAAAGGAGAAAAGGGAATGATTTTAATTTGGCAAGAGAAGAAAAGAGAGTTGAAGCCATCTGTTTATTTCTTGAATAAAGTAGTTTGTTCAGTTCTTAATTCAGAATAACGCTGTGAGTTTTAACGTGTGTTAAGATTACCACTGGATTTCCTTCCTTGTTTCAACTCCCTTGAGATATTCTGTAAGCATGAACTTGGTGTCATCAAATGTTAGTAAACAATTCCTGAAAGAACAGAATTTGCCTTTTCAGTAATACGTAGAAGCTATAACCATACTGATAATAAGTGTAGTTTATTTTGACATTTTATATTTGGGAATGGTTATAACCATCAGGTAAGTATGGTCCTGTTTTTAAAAAATAGAAGGCATATATGCAGTTAATTCTCAACATATATGTGACATATCTGCTTTGTACTAGACAGGGTCAGAGAGAGTTTGCAACAAAACCTATATGCATGCCCAAAAAATTTTTTTTAGTTTATTATTTATCTTGAGAGAGAGAATGAGAACCAGTGGGGGAGGGGCAGAGAGCAGTAGGGAGGACAAAGGATCGAAGCAGGCTCCATGCTGACAGCAGAGAGCCTGATATGGGGCTCAAAGCCATGAACTGTGAGATCATGACCTAAACAGATGTCAGATGGGGCCACCCAGCCCCCCCCATTTTTTCATATTATTTATGGAATTAATAGTGCCTCTCTTTCCCCTAATTAATGTGAAAAAAATAGGATAAACGTAGTAGGATTCCCTGTGTGTATTGAAATGATATACATTGCCCTTTTAGTAGATATTGAATAGGTCCGCAATCAGTTAAAGTGCTGTCATTGAAATCCTTCCATTTGAAATATTCACTGCATACACAGATGGCTTAGAGTTGTAAATTTGTATTTGTTGATTAAATCAATGCTTCTGCATTTTTCTCATGTGTAACAAACTTAGCTACTAAGCAATAAGCACTTAATGCATGCAGATGTTATACCACAACAAAGTTGAATCAGCATTTCATAACTCTTAAAAGGAATTTGTAAAGGAAATGGGTTTACCAAGCTTGTGGGTCTATAATATTTTTTATTGATGAAGTACACAGGCCATATACTGGCTTTACTGTTGGAGTCTAATGGCTATTGCAAGAAAAATGGGGGTATTTGTTAGCAATTCATGAAGTGGGAGGTAAAATCATTAGGTTGGTTATATAAATTTTAGTGTAAAACATAGTAACCTCCACATTATGTTGTGAATCTAGCAGGAATTACTCATTTACAAAAGCAACAGACTACAGATTGACACTTTGATTTAGAATACTCCTTTTGGTACCCGGGTGGCTCTGTCTGTAGAGGGTGTGACTCTTGATCTCAGGGTTGTGAATTCAAGCCCCACATTGGATGTGGAGCCTTCTTAAAATGAATTTGAAAAAATTAGAATACCCCTTTAGATTGAAGTATGGAAAGGGTTATTGCTAAAGTTAGCTTGCATCCAGAAAGTTACGTCAGTGACAAGAAACTCAAGAATTGCATGATAAAAATCACCAAGTACTTTAAAAGTGTTCATGCCAAGGTGCGCTCAACACCCTGACACGGGGTAGAGCGGTAGTGAGGACCGCTGGCTGCAGGACGACACTGCTTACCTTCTTCACAGTTCTGACTGTAATTCTTCTTGAACAGCACAGTGTTTACTGTTGGAGTCTACTGAGAATAGACTGTAATTTCAGATTTCTAGAATTCCACGAATTCTGGTGAAGAACTTTTCTTGCGGCCTTTGCTGTTTAATGATATCATTCTAGGAGGTACAAATGGGGCCTGACTCCCCAGCGAGCGGCTGGGGGCCAGCTGCATGTGGGAATCACCTGCAGTGTTTACAGTCTCCCTGGGGGGAATGGGCCTGGCCGGAAGGAAAAAGTAGCCTGAAAGGGAATGTTGAACAGCTGTTTTCCATCTTCCCTGAAGAAAAAGAAGAGGAAACCGACTTACAGCAAGCATCAAGAGGGATTTATGCTAAATACAGGGAAGTTTTTCTGAATGTTTTAACCTTTAGAATGGCTTTCTGAAGAAGGCCTTTGGGGGTTTCTGTGTTTAGAAAGGTTTAGGTGAGGTTGTCCTAGAGGGATATTAGCTTTTGTCTTCTCAGGTTCTAATTTTATGAGTTTGGCTCATCTGGATATGAAAATCATAGGAATTAAAAAGGATTTAAGTATAGGAATATAGAAGAAATAGTCAGTTTTCATGTTTGAAACACAAGTTGCCTTCATAGTTTCTACTTAGCATTTTTGTTTATTAGAACAAAGTATTTGCTCACTGGCTAAATATTGATCGTGTGTAAGAGTCCCTCAGCCTATTCAAGCACACATTATAATATCTGAAAATTCTCTTTTCTCTGCTTAATCTGTTCTCCCCCAAACAGGTAGCTTTTCTCCACACTTCTTTTTTAATCTAGAAAACCTTAAAAAAAAAAAAAAAAAAAAAGGTTTTGGCACCAGACTGTAGTATTCCATTTGGGCTTTTCAGTAATATCTTTTATGTTTTTTCTGCTCCTTTTTTATAGTATAACTAGACTGGCAGTAGTGGCCACAGGAACATATGGGGCATTCATCAGTTATGTGGTCAAAATACAGAGGTTGCCTATGTCAGAAAGAGTCTGGAAACTTCTCTCATTTACCAGATTTCTTATAACAGTATTTATGGTTAAAAATAATAATAATGGTATTTATAAAAACAGAATGTGAACTTTCTTTCATTTTTCTTTAGGAAGATAGAATCTCCAAGAGAATTGATTCTGTGGTATCTGGCCAGTGGTTCTGTTTTTTCTCAATATTAAGATTAGGCAGTACTTAAGATGTAATTATCTTTAAATCAGGTTCATTTGGATGCAACATTAGGTGTTGGAAAAAGCACTCTCAGCCATTATTGGGTCAGTGGGCAAGAAGTGGAACCCAGCAGTCAGTGTTTTAGGCAATTGGAATTAAGTGTTTCAACTTACTTTTATAGTCCATGGTTTTAAAGCAGTGTTGAAATCTTTTCACAATTACCTTTTTCAAAGGAAACTCTGATTCTTGGAAGCACTGAAAAACATACAGAGTGATCTTAAGTAAGAGTGTCTTTTGCTGGCCCATTTGGTGGTAAAGTTAGTTTCTTCTTTCCCTCCTTTATCTTTAAGTCTTCTGCAAGTTAGAGCCTGTTTATTCTACTGAGAAACCCAGTAGAAGTAGAGAATAAAATAATCAATCTGTTGCTTTTCTGCAATAGTACAATTTGTCCTTTCTTAAACATTAGTGTGAAATTTAGGGGCATCTGGTAGCTCAGTTGGTTAAGTGTTCAACTCGGCTCAGGTCATGATCTCGCGTTGGTGAGTTTGAGTCCCATGTCGGGCTCTGTGCTGACAGCTCAGAGCCTGGAGCCTGCTTCAAATTCTGTGTCTCCTCTTCTCTCTCTGGCCCTTCCCCACTCTCTCACTCGCACTCTGTCTCTCTCTCTCTCTCTCTCTCAAAAATAAATAAGCATTAAAAATTGTTTTTAAACACTAGCATGAAATTTTAAGCTCCTCTGTTTCTTCTGAGGAAATCAGCCTTGTTCAGATTGGATTCATCACATGTTAACCATGCTTGTGGTTAACCATTCACTTCTACTTGTTGAATTTCATCTTTCAAGTTTCAGGTTAAGTTGGTCCACTTTCAGTATCTCTTTCTTGGGGAAGCAATGTGTATAGTATTTATACTACTAAATTGCCATAAAATGATAAATCCTGTGCCCAGAGAAGCTGAATTGAGCTAGTAGCGTCAGGGTGGTTATATAACAGATCCCTCTTTGTGTGCCTACACCTTTTTTTCTTGTTGGTGAAGCCACTGAAGTTTGGTTCAGTGATTGCAAGTTTTAGAAAAGATAAATCTGTGTTCTTGGGAATGAATGCTTTGATATATAACTTCTTCCAATGTACTTTTGAGCCTGGAGGGTTAGATGAAAGAACATTATACTTTAGCGATAGAAATACTGAAAGGATTTAGTCATTCAGCAACTATTTGCCAGGTACTTCTGTGTTTGAAGGGACCTCTGTGTGAAGGCAAAGAGGGGAAACATACAAAATAAATATGACATGGGTTTCCAGCCTTGGGTAGCTGTAAAATCTGGTTGAAGAAGGATAATCGAGTATGAAACTTTATGAGAAACAACTAAGTGCTGAACAGAGCTGAAGGCATGCAGTAGAATTGCAGGAAAGAGGAGATTTGTAGGATTACAGAGAATACCCATCTAGGAGGGGAGAATGAATTGGGCCTTAGGGGACTTTATGCCAAATAGGGGAAGGGAAAAAGCATCACAAGCAGGTCAACTGAGCCAAAGCTCTGGAAGAGGAGTCAACAGAGAAAGGGAGTAGCTGCCAGGTTGGAGAGAACTTGGGAAAAGCATGGGAGTTCACTTCTCCTATAACATTCTGTTTCCTTTCTTCCTTCATTCTGCATCTGTTCTTTCATTGTTTTCCACAAGTACTTCTTGAAGGTCATATTGCATGTAATCAGTGGTACATGACACTTTAAGAAAAGATCAGACTAAGAGCCCTGCTGATATAATTAGTACTAAATGCATGTATTGATAAACACATATAAAGCTATAGACATTTTTATTGACACCTTTTTAGGTCCAATTCAGCTACCACCTTCTTAGTACATCCTACTTTCTCCACCCCAGCCAGATGTGTAACTTCTATAAATCTAACTAGTAGTTTGTTACTCTCTTGCAAACATCCTCCTTTACATTTTAGTGGTGTGTGTAAAATTTCATTTCATCTTAGAAGATGGTGTAAGCATCTTGGCTGGCATTATTCCTGAATTCTCAAGGAACATTGAACAATGCAGGTATGAAGTCACAGGGGAGACCACTTATGCATGGAGTTGTCAGGGAAGGCTTCATAAAGAACCTTGTGTTCTTTGAAAAAGATAAGAGGTTGAGTGTGGAGCAGCACAGAGGGGAGCCTCACAGAAGAGAGTGATGGTCTGCTAGGAATTTACCCAAGGGATATAGAAATGCTGATGCATAGGAGCACATGTACCCCAGTGTTCATAGCAGCACTCTTAACAATAGCCAAAACATGGAAAGAGCCTAAGTGTCCATCAACAGATGAATGGATCAAGAAGATGTGGTTTATCTATACCATGGAATACTACATAGCAATGAGAAACAATGAAATCTGGGCATGTGTAGCAACATGGATGGACCTTGAGGGTGTTATGCTGAGCGAAATAAGTCAGGCAGAGAAGGACAAATAATATGTTTGCATGCATAGGAGGATTAGGAGGAACTTAACGGAGGACCATGGGGGAGAAGAAGGGGGGAAATGGTGGGGGAAAGGGAGAGACACAAATCATGAGAGACTCTTGAATGCTGACAAAAACTGAGGACGGATGGATGGGGGGGGGAGGGGGAGGGGCATGGGGGGAGGGGGGAGGGGCACGGAGGGGGCCACTAGTGAGGATGAGCACTGGGTGTTATATGGAAACCAACTTGACAATAAACTATTTGTAAAAAAAAAAAAAATTAAAAAAGAGAGTGATGGTGGGACTAAAGAACAAAATGAGTTGTGCTCGAGCAAGGAAGAGCAGGTAAGTGTGAGGAGAGAACTTAGATAGGGAAGAGATGAGTGATAAAATGAAGATAGGTAAGTGTTAGGTTATGGAAGCTCTTGGATGAGAAGGTTTTTTTGATTTTTTGTTTTTGTTTTTTTTTGTGTGTGGTTAAATAGAGGCCCTTGAGTAGGAAGGTGATATGATAATGGTGATTCTTTAATTTGTAAAGAATTTTGTAGTTTACAAAGTTAAGTGTTTCATGGGTAGTATGATCAGACTGTGTGGGTTTCTCTCTTGACTCCTTCACTTTCTGTGTGACCTTAGATAGCATACTCAACCACCTATGCCTCAGTTTCCTCATCTATAAAAGGAGGATGATATTAGCATTCGCATTATGGACTGTGGTGAGATTAAATGAGTTAATCCACGTGAAATACTTAACATGGTTCCTAGCACTTGGTGAGCATTGTATATATTTGTTGTTTATAGTGGCCTCTGGTTCAGATATAAGAAATACAGTCTCTACTTTAGAAAAGAGAGAATTGTGGAGCTAAGACTGTATGTTAGCTTGGTAGAGCTGCTGTAACAAAGTACCTCTAACTGGGTGGCTTTAACAACAGAAATTTATTGTCTCACAATTCTAGAGACGAGAAGTCTAGAATCAAGGTGTTGATCTGTTTGGTTCCTGTTAAGGCCATGGAAGAGAATCTCTCTTCCATGCCTTTCTGCCAGCCTCTGTTCTGTCAATCTTTGGTGTTCCTAGGCTTGGCAGTACTTCATTCCTATCGCTATCTTCATCATCACATGGCATTTTCCCTGTGTGTCCCTCTCCAAATTTCCTATATTTTAAACATACCAGTCATATTGCATTAGGAGCCCATCGTACTCCAATATGACCTTATCTTAATTAATTGTGTCTGCAACAACCCTGTTTCCAAATAAGGTCACATTCTGAGGTATCGGGGATTAGGACTTCTACTTAGTGAACTTTTTACAAGACACAGTTCAACCCAAAGCAGATTCCAAGTCAGATCTTTTGAATCTACCATACTGTGACCATGGTGTGCCAAAAGGATTATGGAAAAGGGGAGGAATATGTAGGTCTGTGTGAGAAATAGTTAATAAGCTCTCGCTGACTCTCCTGTGTCCTCTTTGCCTGGACCTGCACCATTCCCTGAATAGTCACAGTGATGGACATGCCACAGAGAGCCTTGGGATATTGATATGTCTCTGTCTTCTGAAAGGATCTTTTACATTTTTTTCTTCTTTCCAGCATGGCAGTTTCTGCGAGTTCTTTCTGTTTGGGGGTTGGAGATAAGTTTAGGGACATTATGCTTGCACTGGATAATTTGAGTCTTCCCTATAAATTTGGATGATATATCAATGTCCCAAAGTATAAGTGATAAAGGAAGAATTGAATACTTTTGTAAAGAGGCAAAAATCCAAAGTATCAAAAGCAAGGATTTTACTAAAGAGTCAATTGGAAATGAGTGAGTGAGTGGATCAATATGCAGAGGTAAGGTAGAAGTTGATGCCTAAGGTTTATAGTTGGGGTTGAGGTGGAATGAGCAAATATGATTGAGGTTTGTAAGTCAGTGGGAAAGTTAGCAACATTCCTAAGTGGTAGAAATTACCTGTCGTGATTAAAAAGTACATAAACAAGTGGCAATTTCAAGTGGCAGAGGTACCAGGAGAGTCAGTCTGAGAGAGTCACTAAGAGAACTAAAGGGTGACTGCAGGAATTGAAGAGACTGATTCCACCTTACTTGTGGGTTGGAAAGAATGAGGTGTGGCCTCCAAGAGAGGGCACAACGAAGGATAGGGTGCCATTGAAAGAGTCCAAATTTCTTTATAAAACCTGTACTTTGGAAGGATCCTAAGTGACACCTGGTACCCCTTCTTTGCCTCATTTAACTCAGGAATTGCCTGACAAGTAGTCAGCCAGCCTCCACATTCATTTAGGACTAGACTCCAGAAGAAAGTTGAAAAAATAAGATTAGTGCAAAAGGAGTTTTCTCCAGCATCCAGCTCCACGAAGAGAATGCCATCAAGTTTGACCAAAAGAAACAGCTAGGGGGGACCTGGCTGTGAGCAGAGATTGGGTGAAGTGGGTTGCACAGATATGAGAGGCATATGCCTAGATTCAGAGATGTGGGGAATGGGGCCAGATTCCTTGAACAAGACGCTAATTCCTAGAACAGGACGCTAAAGACAGTATGAAATATAGACAGTCAATTCATCAAGATAGCCGGTTAAGCATGCATGACCTTGGAAGTACAGACACAAACGTTAAATATCTGGCCATGTTGTAGCCTCTGACTTGGGGTATTTCTGGCAGTACACTTTTTTGTGGCCTGTGGATCTGTGGCCAGTGATTATTCTTTTGTTTTGCCTGGTTATCATAGTGTCCAGCAGTCTAGTAAAGCTTTTCTTTTCCTTAAAGATTGTTTCCTAGTAGTAACACTTTAGGTATCTATAAAAACTCACCATAGTAAGATATTTAGCACAAAATAACAAGAGTGGTATAGGTGTACAAGAAATAATAATTCATTAGAAAGCATCCTTACTCTTTTAAATTCTCCAGATAAAAGAAATGTTAGCTGTACAGGAAATTTTTTAAAGCCTTTGAAAATAGCACTCTTAAAGCCCTTACACCAAACCATTAAATAATATAATAATAATAATATTTGGGAATACAGTTAAAAGTAGGGGCATGAAGGGAATCACTCTAAATTTCAAAACAGAACAACCTCAGTGAAAGTCTAAGAACCAAGACATCTATCCAGTGGAAGGAGAGGCCTGCCCCATCTGGGCAGGAGTAGATGGGAAAAGTGGCAGCGTGTCCAACCCTGTGTAAAATGGGCTGAAAGTTTTGAGGTGGCGTTTAGAAAAAGACTCTGAGAAAAACCCATGAAAACCATCCATGGACTGTTGGGAAACCAAATAAGATACACCTTAACAAGGGCATGGTGAGATTAAGAGGCACAGTAAGCCACCTGCACCTCTCACCTGTAGTGAGAGCTTTGTGCCCAGGGGAGGGCTGGGAAGGCAGTGGCTATGGTGGCAGCTGTCAATAAACTGTAATTACTGCCCTGAGTAACCTTAAGTGGGTCAAGGTTGTAGTACATTTTGCCTCCAGTTTGTCTTGGTACACAAAGAATTTTATCACTTCTTTATATGTAGTTACATTTATATAGTTATATAATTACATGCATAATTATCCCTGAGCTTTTAAAGGTTTACAGCTGTATGTAATATTGTAAATAAATGTCTGCATATTTCTTAAATGCCGGGCACTCTTCTAGGTATTAGGGATAGAGCAGGAAGCAGAGTGCTCCCATGGAGCTTACAGTCTAGAAGGGGAAGGTAGACACACAAAAGAAATAAGTAAATTATATAGTTGATTAGAAGGTTATAAGTACCATAAAGAAAGAAAAATAAAACCCGGCAGGGAGTTAGAGGATGTTGATGATTGATTTAAATAAAATGATCACAGCCAGCCTCACTGAGGAAGTGACATTGAACAAAAACTTAAAGGAGGTAAGAGAGCAAGCCATGTAGATGTCTGGGGAAAGCATTCTAGGCAGAAATAATAACCACACAGGTGCTGAAAAGGGGGCGTGCCTCGTGTGTAATGGAAGAGCAAGGAGACCACGTGGCTAGAATGTGGAGAGAGAGAGCTATAGGTCATGAAGGCAGGGAGGCAACAGGGCCAGGCCACGTAGTGTCTTGAGAGCAGTTGTAAGCACTTAGGTTCTTACTCTGAAAAATGGGGAAGCTGTTGGAGGGTTTTAAACAGAGCAATGTTATAATCTGAATTGGGATCGAACAAGGAAGGCTCTGGCTCCTGTGTTGAGAATGGCCGTTAGGAGGTAAGGGGTGAGGCAGGCAGACTCGTTTGGAA
The DNA here is from genome assembly GCA_017311185.1 of Proteles cristata cristata. Taxonomy (NCBI): domain Eukaryota; kingdom Metazoa; phylum Chordata; class Mammalia; order Carnivora; family Hyaenidae; genus Proteles; species Proteles cristata. The sequence continues at coordinate 342,472 of JAESUZ010005128.1, read as the reverse complement.
GCCGTTGCAGTAATTCAGGCAAGACATGGTGTGGCTTGGCGTAGGCATTATGTCACTGGTGAAAGTGTCTGGATTCTGGGTGTATTTTGAGGATGAAGTCAACAGCTGGCTGATGGTTTAAACACGGAGACAGAATGGGTAAGGGAAGGAGGGGAACTTTGGACCTGAATTGCTGGCAGGAATGGTTGCCAGTAACTGAGATGGGCAGGTCAGGAGAAGACAGTGCCTGTGTCTTTGGGTTAGTTACATGTGTATATCATTGTTTTACAGACCAAGTCTGTGGTATTCTGAGTTTTGATTATAATTCATGAGAGGACATTTGGAAAGTACACAGGGATTTTGGTACCAAAGAACTATGATCTGTGAGACAAAAATGAGAATCAAAAAAAGAACATATAAAAATGTTTGAGAATGTGAAAGGCAGCAAAAAAAAAAATTAAATTTTGTCATTGAAGACAATTTGAAGATTGGAAAAATGAAGAGTGCTTGAAGATAAGTAAGGAATGAAAGAGAACTTTAAATATAGTGAGAAAAGCATCACTCTGCAATATATACTCAGTAGTAGACATACTCATGAGCATGTATACTCATCCAGTAAATGAAATTTTAATTTTGATTGAATATGCTGGAATTGCAGGTTTGATGCCAGCAAATTACTTTCCCATGAAATTCTTTTAAACCTTTTGCCTAACATCTCTGTATTTCATTTTGTATTTTTTATTTTTAAGATTTTTTTTTTAATGTGTATTCATTTTGGAGAGAGAGACAGACAGAGTGTGTGCAGGGGAGGGCCAGAGAGAGTGGGAGACACAGAATCCGAAGCAGGCTTCAGGCTCCAGGCTGTTAGCACAGAGCCTGCTGCAGGCCTCAAACTCATGAACCATGAGATCATGACCTGAGCGAAAGTTGGACGCTCAACCAGCTGAGCCACCCAGGTGCCCCTGTGTATTTATTTTTTTTAGATACTACCTAAAGCTTTTAGGTGGTCTATATCTCTAGCACTGTATGTTCTACCATGTGCTGTGTTTCAACAACAGCATCCTCGAACAGAATCATTTTCCTTGGGAACAATCACAGAAAAACAGCAAAAGTTGAGTAAAGAAGATTTGGTGAAAAGTATCACCACATTTTCTAACGGGGCAAAGCGTGCGGCAAGACTTCCATAATTCTAACAGGAATTTAGATGATTGGAGTAAACAGAAGGTCGGGTGGAAGGTTCCCCCTCACTACCGTTGGGCCCAGTGATCCATTAGAAAGTACTCACAAAAAGTTGTGTTAATCATGAATATGGTTTAACACAGCCAAGGATACGGATTAAAATCAGCAAGGGACAAGGTAGAAGGGGCCAAATCCAGGAGAAACCAGGCACAGGCTTCCAGGTGTCCCCTTTCAGTGGAGTTGTACTCCCAGCAACAGTATGTGACAGCATGTGCAAAGTGTGTCCAGCCAGGGACGCTCACCTCAGCCTTGGGGTCCGGTCATGTAGACATGCAGCACCTGCATGGCTGACTTCAGCTCTTCAGACTCTAGCCCCTTAGAGCAAAGACAGAAGTTTGCCATAAATCACATTGTTAGTATAAACTGTCTGGTCATACTGGTACTAGATGGCCTGAGGCCTGAGGTATACCAAGACTTTTATCAGGCAAAATGTTACAAGTCCTCAGAGCTCATCTCCTATGAGCCAGACAGGGGCCAATCCTGAGGACAGGCCTTTCTTAGAAATTTTGTAGGGTTTGAGCAGTAGGCCTGTTGGGTTAAACCCATGCCTGCATAGTGTAGTAGGGCCTTGAACATGGTGTTAGTGTTTCGTAGAGTCATTATCATTTGACAGTAAATCTAAAGGATCTGATCTTGGAGGAGAATGATATAAGGACATACCCAAAATATACAGTCTTAGCTAAATTCATGAGTGAAACTAAGTACATCACACATGAGAGGTTAAATGTGTTTTGTGGGACTTAGCCTGAGAATCTATGATTGATGTCATGACTCATTCCACAGAAGTTTGCAGATACAGAAGTTTACCAGAAGAGGAACGAACCTGGAGGTACCCCTGGTATTCACTAACATCAGGGAAGAGGTGGGAAGGAGGAAAAGTAGCCCTGAAGTTAATGTCGAGGCAGAGGAATTGATTCGTTCAACTCTGGAGAAGCCCCACGAACTGCTTGCTGTCTGCAAGCTGGAGCCCAGGAAAGCTGGTTGTGTAACCCTAGTCCAGGGCCAGGAGAAGACTGATGGCCCAGCTCAGGCAGGCGGGCCGACCAGAGAGCAGGAGTGCGAGTGTGCACATGAATGAGAATGAATTCTCCCTTCCTCTGCCTTTTTGTTCTGTTCAGATCCTCAGTGGATTGAATGAGGCTCACCCTATCAAAAGAGAACAATCTCCTTTACTTGGTCTGCCGACTCAAATGCTAACTCTTGTGCAAACCCCATCACAGACAGATCCAGAAATGTTTAACCAGATATCTGAGTACTAATAGCCAGTCAAGTTGACATAAAATTAACCATCACAACAGATGAGAAAGAAAGTCACGTATCTAAACATCAAAAGGGGAGTATTGGTTACAGTATTAAAGGTAGTTTTATCCACAAATTCAAGGAATTACATTATCACCTGAAAGTTGTATAATGCTATTTAGGGGAAGTAGAAAATGTTTTTCAATCAAAATCAGGTTTTTGAAGTTGTATTTAGGTTTAGAAGTGATTTTTTTCATCTTTAAAATTTTTTTTATGTTTTATTTATTTCTGAGACCAAGAGAGGTAGAGCACGAGCGGGTGAGGGGCACAGAGAGAGGGAGACACAGAATCTGAAGCAGGCTCCAGGCTCTGAGCTGTCAGCACAGAGCCTGACAAAGGGCACAAACTCACAGACTGTGAAGTCATGACCTGAGCCAAAGTCGGACACTTAACCAACTGAGCCACCCAAGCACCCCTTTTTCATCTTTTAAATTTCATCAAGACTGGGGTTTCTATGTTTAGGATGTTTTTCTGACTATAAACACACGTGTCATTATGGTATATCAGTAAGCTTTATCTCTCTATATAAATATTGGTTGATGAAGAAATTGTATTAGATTTGAAGATTTCTTTTCTTCTCAGATGTGTTCAGTTACTTGGAATATGTAGCCTAAAAATAACAAATGTGCAGTTGAGCAGGAAGAAGGAGAAACCTCTTGGTTTCACATACTTTATATTTGTCAAAATATTTTTGATATTTTTAGGTTCTTGATGACTGCAAGGTTCTGAGCACACAATGCATTGTACCTATTTTAAAAATAACATCCTTCGTGTGATAGTTCCGTGAGCGCTTCCTCCCGTTGTCGTGCACACGTGCTCTCAGTTGGACTGACGTTGGCGGTCTCATTGAGAAGATGATGACTGCTAGCACTTACGGAACACCTCTGAAATCCTAGAGACCCTTTTAATGTTTTAAGTATATCAGCTACTTCAAGATCACAGAAACCCTATGAGGAAGGTATTATCCAGTTTACAGAAGACAAAACTGGGGCATAGCTAGCAATGTGGTGGTGCTGGAATTCAAACCTTGGAAGTCTGGTTCCAGCTTGTGCCCATAGCCACTAATCATGTGTCTTTCCTTTCCTTTCCTTTCCTTTCCTTTCCTTTCCTTTCCTTTTTCTTTTTCCTCCTCCTCCTCCTCCTCCTCCTCCTCCTCCTCCTCCTCCTCCTCCTCCTCCTCCTCCTCTCCTTTCCTCTCCTTTCCTCTCCTTTCCTCTCCTTTCCTTGGTGCAAGGGAGCGAGGGGCAGAGAGAGAGAGAATCCCAGGAAGGGCAGAAAGAGGGAAGAAGAGAGAGAGAGAGAAACAGGGTTCACCTGAAGTGGGGCTTATGTTTACCCAAAGCAGGCTCATGTTTACACTAAGCAGGCTTGAGCCCACCCGATGGGGCACTCAAACTCACGAACTCTGAGATCATGATCTGAGCCACAGTCAAATGCTTAACGACTGAGCCACCCCGGTGCTCAGCCACTAATCATGGTCTGAGGTGAACGATGATGGACAAGTATTTTAGGGAAACTCTTACCAGAAAGTGGTAAGCACTTTAAAGGTGTTCTATCATTTAATCTCCCAGCTATTATATGAGACAAATACTATTTTCATCTTCATCTGAAATAAGGGACTAGGTTTTTAGATAGTTACAGTTGGCTTGTCCAGAGTCACAGAGCAGTAAACCAAGGCCACTCTGAGTTAGCCACTTCACCAGTCTGCCTTCATCAATCTATGGGAAGAAGAAAAACTATTCGTTTTCATGAGTATTTATGGTTTAGTTTAATTGTCATTTGAAACTATATGTGATTACATTTATCCATTAGCTTCAGTATCTTTATCTTCTTTTCTATGCTTTATATTTTTAGCCAGTAATGCCAGAAAAGCATGTTTTCATCATTACATCTATTACTGGGAAGGCCATAGTTGGTTTTGCATACACTTCCAGAAAATCTTTGGTTACTTACTATTTAGAAAAATTTTGGGGGGAAAAAAGATTGTTAATTTTCTTTTAGGGCCATGTATAGTCAATAGTCGGTTAAATAAATTATGTTGGACTAAGGGAGAATTCTATTCATCTTTACTGTCAGAGTAATACAAGCTCTGCAGTTAAAAAAACCAATTCAGAAACATCATTTTCTTAGATTTTTTATCCTATAGTTACTAAAAGAAGAGCATAGTTTTTCTTGTTTACTTTTTTTTCTGTTAGAAAGAGAGAGCATGTGAGCGGGGGAGAGGAGCAGAGGAGGGAGAGAGAATCTTTTTTTAATGTTTATTCATTTGTGAGAGAGAGAGAGCACAAGCAGGGAAGGGACAGAAAGAGGAGGGGGAGGACAGAGGATCTAAAGTGGGCTCTGCACTGACAGCAGTGACCCCAGTGTGGGGCTTGAATTTACAGCTCAACCAACCGAGTCATCTAGGTGCCCTGAATCTTAAGCAGACTCCACGCTTAGCACAGAGCCTGATGTGGCGTTTGATCCCACAACCCCAGGATCATGACTGTAACCCAAATCAAGATCAGTGGCTCAACCAAGTGAGCCACCTAGGCACCTGTTTTGTTTAGTTTTTATCCCCCTGCCTAGCATGGTTCTTTGATTTAATAGCTGCTCAATACATAGCAGAATTAATTAATTGATGTTTACAAGTAATTCTTACCTCCTACATGGATGGGAAACTGATACTCCAGTTCTGGAAAACAATGCATGGAAAACTTAATGTACATAAGTTATTATTTTTTAAAGTTTTAGAATACCAAAAAGAAATACAGTTAACTGTACTCAACATTATGTTCTGAAAATAGTATCAGAATAAAAAATTCAAAAATACTGTAGGATATGGTATTCCGGTACCATCATTAAAATCAATCAAGGGGTGTCTGGATAGCTCAGCTGGTTAAGCGTCCAACTTCAGCTCAGGTTATAATCTCACAGCTTGTGAGTTTGAGCCCTGCATTGGGCTCTGTGCTGACAGCCCAGAGCCTGGAGCCTGCTTTGGATTCTGTGTCTCCCTCTGTCTCTGCCCCTCTCCTCCTCGCATAGTCTTTCTCTCTCAAAAATAAGCAAACATTTAAAAAAAATTAAAATAAAAATTGTAATGAAGAGGTACTAATTAGAAGGTGTCCAATTGTTAGACTGCTAGATAAACTACAACTGACTTATAGCTTAGAAAATATAACCATTTTGGGACTCCTGGTTGGCACACTCAGGGGAGCATGCAACTTTTGATCACAGGGTCATGAGTTCGAGCCCCACAATGGGTGTAGAAATTACTTAAATAAATACAACTTTAAAAAATGTATAACCGGGGTACCTGGGTGGCTCCATTTGTTGGGCATCCGACTTTGGCTCAGGTCATATCTCACAGTTCGTGGGTTCGAGCCCTGCGTCAGGCTCTGTGCTGACAGCTACCTCAGAGCCTGGAGCCTGTTTCAGATTCTGTACCTCCCTCTCTCTCTGACTCTACCCTGCTCACGCTGTCCCATTCTCTCTCAGAAATAAATTTTTAAAAAAAATTAAATAAAAATAAATTTAAAAAGTAACCATTTCATTTCCTCTTTGTAAGCAAAATTAGCTACTTCAGTGGTCTCCCAAGTGATTTGCACATCTTCCACCACACCTCTACCCTGCTTTCACTTTGCCTCCATAAAAGTAGATTTTGCATTCTTTCTATTTTCTGTAAAACAGCCATGCTCTCAAGAGCTGGATCTTATTTATTTAGGTAATACCTTCATTTATTTGTTTTTTTTTAATTTTTAAAAATGTTTATTTTTAAGAGAGAAAGACAGAGTGCCAGCAGGAAAGGAGCAGAGAGAGGGAGACACAGAATCTGAAGCAGGCTTCATTCAGGCTCTGAGTTGTCAGCACAGAGCCAGATGTGGGGCTCAAACTCCTAAACTGTGAGATCACAACCTGAGCTGAAGTCAGACACTAATTGGACTGAGCCACTCAGGTGCCTCTATTTGTTTTTTAAAATAAGCTCTATCCCATCATGGGGCTTGAACTCACAAATCTGAGAGCAAGAGTCATGTGCTTTACTGACTGAGCCAGGCAGGTGCCCCCAAAGCTGGATATTAATGGTTCTTAGTTTTATAGTAAGGTACACCAGACAGAACTCTATTGCTAAATTATGCCTTCAATTTGAGAACCATTAAATTACTCACTCAAGTAGTCCTCTGGTGAATGGGATATGGAGCCTTCATTTTAAACATAATTTCAGTTAACCATTGTCATATTAGGCAGTTATAGTTATCATTGTTGGCCTAAGAAAGAAGTGAAGTTCAGATTATATTGTGAGGAAATGGGTTATCTTCACATAAAACTTTCCTGGGGACAATGTAGAGATGGTCTTGGACTGCACAGAGCTGCACTTAACTTACAAACCTAAAGTTTCTCCAGCGTGGAGTATGAAGGTGGTGCACGCCATGATTATACATGGTGTGGTTTTGCTGTGTGGGTTCAGGGTTGTAATTACTCCCTCAGTAGTGTGTATAAATTCTTGGGGGTTCCATGTGCTGTAATTTCATATTGTGGATTTTTGTTTGGAAATGACTTTTTGGGGAGATATATTTCATTTCACCCTAAATAAGGAAAACAATAAGCTCTCAGTAAAAGGAACTTTCAATTTGATTAAGAGTCCTTGGTTTTTAAATTTTTCTTTTTTGGCTGAGTCTACAGGCTTTACACATCAGGGAGTATAATTTTAGGGAATAATTGTATAGTACCAAAACCATATGTTTTCTTAGGATTTGATGTATGTAAGAATAATGTTAGATTTATTTCACTACAGGAATTTATGAAGGACATATAAGGTTTTATTTTGATATTGAGGTAAAATTATTTTTCAAAAAACTATCCAAATTATACATTTCATAAAATTGAAAGAGAAAAAGTAAAGAGAACTTTAAAAATATGTACATTCCATTAGTTAAAAAATATGTGGAAACAGTGGAGTAGTATGTGTGAGACCACCGCAAGTTGTTTCTCAAATACTTGGAAATAGGTTTCTCTGAGAGTTAAATCTCAAAATAGACCTAAGAAGGAAATGTGCAGCTCTGTTATGATATGTTAGTGTTCTCAAGGCATCAGAGTTTGCCTGAAACCCAGTTGGAGGCCTAAAAATGAGAGAACTTGGTTTTCAGTGGAAGAACACACAAGAAAGAATTGCTAACTTCTACAGGGTCAATACATTTCCCAAGGAAGAGGGTTTGACGTCAAGGGCATTCTGTTGTTTGGTCTGCAGAGCCCTTCATGGATGTGGGCACATCCAGGTCTACCGTGAGAGGTATTTAACTGTCCTAATCAGGTAACTGACTACTGGGCCCCTCCATTGGCTTGGGCAAACCGGAGCAGGTACCCTTGAACTGAGCGTAGTAGGGTTGGAGGCAGGAGCTGTGAAGCATGTATATTTTGCTCTTCTTTCCTAAATATCATTAAAATTCAATGTAAACATTTTTGTTCTTTATGATGTCCCAAGAGCATCTGTGACAGATGCAACACAGCCTCCTTTCAAGTGAGTTACGTTGATGGTCTTGACTGGTTGAGTTACCTACCCCAAGCCCAGGGCCTCTTTTTACCCAGCAATTATCTAATAATTTTACTCACTGTGTACATTTCTGATGAAGCCAGAAAATATTTCCCAGTCTGCTTGGTAGTTGTATTTCTTGTGAAGGGACACACTGACATTCTGGTTTTATGTATGTTGGGGGAGGAGGGTTTTAGTTTCATTACCATCAGAGAGCACTCCCCAGGGTGATCAGCTGGGATACTGATGACCTTACCTGAGCCAGCAGCAGACGCTCGAGGTTAGGGTCTTATCAGCTCAGGCAGTGGCAGCAAGATGTTCCCCAAGTACTCACACACCCCTTCAGTCATACAAATTTGTTACTAGGAGACACTCCCCAGCCGGAGATTTTATTTTCTAGCCCTTATTATATACTGGACCTTTTGAAAGAATATAGTAAGAAGCAGTCACCTTTTATACACTAAGAATTATGGCCTTGGGAGGCAGTCAAACTCAGATAATCCTTTATTTAATCATTATTCTTTTCTTTGAAAAGAATATTCTTTTCTTTAAAAACCGCTGCCCATTACTTGAAAAATCTCAAGGGTTTTATTCTTTCTTTTCCAGTGAGTGTTGAGCTTACTAATGAAATATGTGCTAGAGTCAGAGCATTGTGTTTCAGTTTTAGCTAAGTTTCTGACAAGCACTCGACCTTGCTCAGTCAGTTAATATCTGTGATTCTCCTTCTTTTGATTCTTGTTCTTTCAAAAAAACTTTTATGGATGGGTTAATATAACCTTGGATGCCCAAAACTTCTTTCCTGTTGTTAAAAGTATTTATAGATCTCTGGGTGGCTCAGTCAGGTAAGCATCCGACTTTGGCTCCGGTCATGATCTCAGTTCCCCGGTTCAAGCCCTGCATTGGGCTCTGTGCTGACAGTTCAGAACCTGGAGCCTATTTCAGATTATCTGTCTCCCTCTCTCTCTGTCCCTCCCCTGCCCTCAAAAATAAATAAACATTAAAAAAGTTATTTATAGAGTCCTTACTTCATGTCAGGTTCTATGTGAAGTACGTCACATAATATTTAATCACTCTATGAAGTTGAGATCATTTATGGACGAGAGAATGGAGACTTTGAGAGTAGGAGTCAGTTTGATCAAAACGAGCAGACAGCAGAGCAGGGATTTATACTCATGTCTGCCCAGCTCCATGCCTGGTGTTAATCATAATGCAAGAGTGTTTTTAATCCATCTTAATTTGGGACATATTTTACTTTCTACACGGTAATCTCAGTCTTCAATCCTTATATTTTCTGTATTTTCTAAAGCCAGGGAAATTGAAAGAACTTTTGTATTATCACGTGTTTCGTTTATAAGCCGTCCCAGACCATTTGGAAACCTACTTCATTTTTGAAGCTCAATAGTACTAGTCTAGTTTTTGGTTCTTTTCCTTCTCAGCATATTCTTTCTGTGCTTTCTTTGTGTACAGATGGCAAAATGGGACCTTTAGTGTCACTGAATATTGTTAAAAATTTCGTTAAAGAAAAGAAATAGTTAGGATTTAAGGGATCTGTGTGTAAGTTCTGTCTGTAAGATACTGTTAGAATATCAGTAGACAATAACTCTAAATACTGTTTGTTATACTAAGTTATTATAAAGTAAAATATCAAATGTGTGAAATGCTTTTCTGAAAGAAAATTTCTCTGTGTGTCAGCAATCATAACAGCTACAGTGGATTGTTGGAACCAGGTTTAAACCAACTAATTTTAGATTTATTGTTGCTTTGTGAAGACCTACTTAAAATAATTAGAATGCAGGCATCTTGTTAAACACCTTTTGTATTATTTGGCTTGGCCTAAGCATAATGTCAAACTTTGGTTTGCTGCTGATAGAAGCAGGGCGGAGATGATCAAATTGCTGTCTCAATTATCTGGCAGTGACAGGTTAATTCTTAAATGACTACAGGATATCAGTCATTGATTCGGTCAAAATTTAGGAATGTTCTGAGCTGTGTTGAGTGAGACAAAAGAATGGGAAGAAAAACTGGATAAGGAAAGTTAGTGTGTTATAGGAGAAGAGGAAAGACCTAGGGGAAGTGAGACTCAGTAGAGTCATTCAGAACTATCCTGTGAATTGAATTATGGGTAAACTGAAATATTAGTGGCAGCTGTTGAGGGTTGCCCATGATTTTGCCATATTGGAAATGTCATGCTCTTGAGGTGGGCCAAATGCAGCCTGAAGATTTAAGGGAACTAACAGTGCTCTGCTGTGTCTTTAACACACTGAACTAGAAGAAGAGTGGCTTGAGAGATGATTCACAGACATCTGCAAGTATAAACTTGTCTAGCGTGTGTCTGTGTGTGAGTGAATGTGTGTGTGCGCGCACACATGCACATGTTCTGAGCTGTCAGCCCAGAGCCCAGCACAGGGCTCGAATTCAGGAACTGTGACATCATGACCTGAGCCAAAGTCAGACTCTCAATCTCCTGATCCACCCAGGTGCCCTCCAGTTGGCCATTCTGGTAAACTCAATGGCCATTGTTTTACTCAGCATTTCAACATCTCCCAGGAGTCATTCAGCTACCATCTTCAACAACTTTTGCCTTATCCATTTACCTTTTTTGTATATACTTTTAAACTTAAATTTGTTTTAAATAGAAACTTTATATCTGCTGTTAAAAATTCAGGTTAGATATACTATAGTTTTTCCTAACATACATTGAAATGAGTTGGCATAAAACCTGTCCATCTGTGGTCTACCTAAAATTATCTCAAGAAATGCTCCTTTCATGTAGTTTCAGCTCTGTACAGAGTGGTACACAGAATGCTGAAGATAGGAGTTTAAATATATATATATATATATATATATACACATATGTTAATTTTTTTTAACTTTTATTCATTTTTGAGAGAGAGCACACAAGTGTAGGTGGGACAGAGAGAGTGAGGGAGGCACAGAATCTGAAGCAGGTTCCAGGCTCCAAGCTGTCAGTGAAGAGCCTGATATGGGGCTCAAACCCACAAATTGGGAGCTCATGACCTGAGCTAAAGTCAGACGCTTAATGAACTGAGCCACTCAGATGCCCCCAGAAGGTAGAATTTTAAAAAGGAATCCCAAAGACTAGAAATAGGGGAATTTCCTAGACAGTGGAGTTTTCTAGACAGATTTAAGATGGTAGACGTTTCCTTTTAGGTTATCATCCTCTGTAATTTGGGGTAGGCTTTAATTAGGTTTAATTTCTTTTCTTTTCCTTCTTTCTTTGAAAATTGTTTTTAGGCTACATGAGTTTCTAGGCCTTGTAAATATTTTCCTCTATTAGTTTCCTAGCAGAGTTTTTTTCTGAAAAATTCTAAACTCGCTTTGGCTTCAAATAAGGGGGAATAAGGTTTCTCCTTCTTCATTTTTAGTGATGATATCTACTCTGCCAGTCATAAGCCCAGGGGCAAATTCAGTTCAGCCAGCATTTAGGAGCTGCTTTTTCCTCGTCAAACACAGTGCTAAGCCCTGTGGTGCAGAGAAGCTAAGGTCCCACCTTCTGTGAGGGACAGCATAGAAACCACCAAAACAGTTCCATGTGATACAAGTATGTGCCAGATACAGAAGACATGAACTCTATGGATAGATCAACAGAGTCCTGAATCGCCAGGAGAGCAGGAGAGGCTGGGTAGTTGAGTGCAATATAATAAGAAGGCAACACACTTTGTGACATGATGAATGCTGTGGTCCTTTCGTCTCAGGCAGTCTTTGTAGGTGATTGTGCTGTGGAATTCCTGTGGGTTCTGCATTGGCCCACATGGTATTCCAACAAGAACTGATGTTTTAAATGTGTGGTAGCTCACAGCCTTCTTGCCCTGACACCGTATGTGAATTTGAAGCAATAACTAGGGAACGTTCAATAACAGTTGGCATATTGAGATGGCATCATTCCCAAAGCAACATCTTAATGAGGTTCTGTGCTTCAGGAGCAGCTCTTCTTGTTTAAATATACTCAGCCATGACCTGCGTAATTGGACGCGATGTGGCGGAAGTGGCTGGGATCACAGCATGAGTCCTGTGTTGTGAGGGACCATCTGGAGCCAGCCCCACTACCTCAGTGACTCTGGACCTGGTAGGAGGATATTGTGCATACAGGAGGAGGAAGAGAATAAAACCAGCCCGTCTTTAGCGACGTTTAGGGAATGTTGGTGCAGGATCTAAGACCAATTCTAGTCTCCCTGTGGGTTCTCAGCCATCCCCCCCAAAACCCAGCACCTCACAAACATCTAGAACGTGAGCTACACATTCAGAAACGAGTAGTTGAGAGAAGATCTTCAATACTATGCGTGTAAGCATCAATTAAAGGAAAAACTTCTAATCTATCCTCAACCTGGGTGTCTAAAACCTCCACAGTGTTAATTGCATCGATGACTGCATCCAGTCTTAGACTTTGGGGGATCTAACATATGCAGGCTCTTTTTTGAATCATTTGCACGGATATTCAGTGAAAAAGACCAAAAAATAAACCTCGGGGTGGAGGTGGGGGCAGTAGCGACTGAGCATTACTTCAGAACCAGCCATGTTTCTGTGTTGCCAGAGACCACACCCCTCCTCAGACATAACCACAGAGGACTATTTCTTTTGGCCAGGCCTCTGACCTTGAAGGGTCTAGCCAGCCGCCTTGAAGCTTTGGGTGCTAGACATAATAGGAGTAGAGTCCAAGAGTTATTTCTCTTTTATATATTTTATTTAGCATGGCTATACCAATTTTCTTTTAATTTATCACAAGTTCTACTCTTGAAATGCATCTAAAATGCTTCACAAAATTGCTGCCATTGAATGTCATACATATAGTCTAAAACACGCTCAGAAATAAGAATACTAGAATTAATGGCAGCATCCATAAGTGATGCCATATTGCCTTTGTCTTGGAGACACAGCAAGTTGAGAATGTGGATTGATCTCCAGCGTGTGTTAAATCTTTAGTTTTCTCTCTTGTGAAAGTGATGAAGCAGTTTTTCCTTGGAAAAATAGTTTGTATTCAGCTGGGGAGGTTGATTTTTCTCCATCAGCTTCTCTCTTTAATAATTGAAAACTACTGTTCATTATTTACATAAAACTGTCTTTTTCTGGTCTGCTTTCTATAACCTTTCCCCTCTGAAGAATTTTAAGAATTCCTTGACTTTCCTCTGGGGGATTTTATGCCTGCTTTATCCCAGATGTGGGACATAGACTAGGCTGAGGTTTTCTTTCTTCTTTTCTCTTTCTCTCTCTCTCTCTTTAAATGTTCTTGTATTTCAATGAAGTTCTTTTAACCTGTGCCACTGAAGAAAAGGGTTTTTAAGAAAGTTAAGCAGTTAAGAAAATATGAGCTTGATTTCAGTGTCTGACTTACTGGATGACGCACCAAAATCCCATGTGCCAAATGAAAAAGTAGGCGGCAGTGTCAGATAATAAGGGGAAAATGCACACGTGTTCTTTCAGCCTTTTGATTCTGGGATTTTATTTTCTGACTGAAGGCCTGTCAGTTTCTAGTCCCAGCAGCTCCTTGTCTGGCCTTTCTCTGCATGCTTGCTGATGTCGGCCCAGGCATTGCAGGGACTTGACTGAAGGTTGGTTACCCTGCTTTGTCTTCTCTGTCCCCACCTTCTGACACAAAGAGAATATAGCCTCACTCGTAAATATTTTGTCTGCTCACACTCTTACAAATGTATTGATCCTAATCCCTGCTTTAGAATGCAGATTGTTAGGAAGCTAGAAGAAGCCAGACTAAAGGAGCCTCTATGAAGAAAGACAGGATTAGGATGCCTGGGTGGCTCAGTAGTTTAAGCCTCTGGCTCTTGATCTCAGTTCAGGTCTTGATCTCAGGGTTGTGAATTCAAGCCCTGTATTAGGCTCCACAATGGGGGTGAAGCCTACTTAAGAAAAGAAAGAAGGAAAGACAGGATTTTTTCTTCTTTCCTAATGTCCATTCAGATTCTCAGACAACATTTCACCACCAGCTTTTGGTTATTGTGGTTTTCATATTAATGTCTAAAAAATACCGTAAAATCTAAACCTTTTTTGAATGTCAAAGTGAGAAAAATGCCAGCAGTTTGTCTTCCCTACTTGAGCATATATTACATGGTTTTCCCAAGTCCAGTGTTTGTTTCCTTCAGTGAATGCATGTCTGATGTTTCCTGTTTAATTGATTAATTAATAAAGTTGGATTATTTATTTTTATTTGAGTATAGTCAAGACACAGTATTATATTAGTTTCAGGTGAACAACTTAGTGATTTAGCAGTTTCCATACAAGCATAGCTACCATCTGTCACTATAAATGCTATCATAATATCATTGATCATATTACCCATTATGTTGTAACTTTTGTTCCCATGACTAAATTATTAGGTTTTAGTAAGTTTCTTCCTAATTCAGATTTTTGTTGTATTTTTTTTAAATCTAAATTCATAAGCCTTATTTTTAACTATTTAGACCTTCTAGTATAAGCAAGGTTGTGTTTCTGATTTGTCACCTTTCCCTGGTTGACATACCCGTTTCTTCCTTTTTCCTCGTGTAGGATCTTTCGAAGATGGTTTGGCTGCCTTGGAGACTTGGAGATCTGATGCCACGATGAGGACTCACACACGGGGGGCTCCCAGTGTGTTTTTCATATATTTCTTTGGCTTCGTGTCAGCCTACATCACCGACGAGAACCCAGAAGTCATGATTCCCTTCACCAATGCCAACTACGACAGCCACCCGATGCTGTTCTTCTCCAGGGCGGAGGTGGCGGAGCTCCAGCTCAGGGCCACTGGCTCACACGAGCACATTGCCGCCCGGCTCACCGAGGCCGTGCACACCATGCTCTCCAGCCCCTTGGAGTACCTCCCTCCCTGGGACCCCAAGGACTACAGCGCCCGCTGGAATGAAATTTACGGCAACAATTTGGGCGCCTTGGCAATGTTCTGTGTGCTGTACCCGGAGAACATTGAAGCCCGAGACATGGCCAAAGACTACATGGAGAGGATGGCAGCTCAGCCTAGTTGGTAGATTTTTGTCTTTTTCTTCTTACTGTATTAACTCTGTAATTTAAGGGAATGAATTCATACTCAGATGACATTTCAGAGAACAGATTTTCACATAGATGTATGTGAGCAAAGGGGAGGAGTTACTTGTTATCTGTAGTGTCAGTGGCTTCTGATTGGTCCACAGTTTCAAAAGACCCAGTAACGTCCATGTTTAAAGGTAGCAGGAAAATATTTAGATACAGCCTAGCTTGGGGCGCCTGGGTGGCTCAGTCGGTTGAGCATCCGACTTCAGCTCAGGTCATGATCTCACAACAGTTCGTGGGTTCAAGCCCTACGTCAGGGTCTGTGCTGACAGCTAGCTCAGAGCCTAGAGCCTGCTTCAGATTCTGTGTCTCCCTCTCTCTCTGACCCTCCCCTGCTCACGCTGTCCCTCTCTCTCTCAGAGATAAATTAAAAACATTAAAAAAAAATTTAGATACAGCCTAACCAAAGAAAACATAATTTGTTGAATCGTTTAAGTACTGTCATCTCGATTGTTGAGAATTCTTTCCCCTTTGTTTAACAAGCATGTATTATGGTCATCTGGCATTAGATTTTGATTGACCCCCAAGTGGTTAAAACTTCCTCCAGCAAGAGATTTCAGCCAGTTAGGATCTCTTTACATTTTATGATAATTAGGAGCTAAAAATGAATGTGATAGGATTAACTGGCAGTTTATAAACCGGATCTCATCCAATAGCTACCAAACTATACTTATCCAGTAACTACCAACATTAGGAAAACCAATGTTGTATAATTATGTGAGGACTTCTAATTACATAATAATTTACCTCCGATGTTCCAAGATTTGAAAGCAAACTTGCTGTCCCTTGTTGATCAGCTTAAATTTATTTTGTTTATAATGAATGTGTCTACCTGCTTTCAGAAAGATAGGCAATGAGTTGATTAGTGATCCTGTGGGCATTCTTACTTAAACTGTGTTTTTTGTTTTTGTTTTTGTTTTTTTGCTGTTACCACGTTTTTAATTAACCTATTTATTTTTAATATTATTTATTGTCAAGTTGGCTAACATACAGTCTATCCAGTGTGCTCTTGGTTTTGGGGGTAGATTCTGAAATTCATCACTTATATACTTAAACTGTGCTTTGATACGTATTCATGGTATAATTACACCAAAAAATACAAATTATACATAATACCCTTTTAAAATTACAGAGGCTGCTACTTTTTTATAGGGCTATAGAGAGCTCATTTTTAAATGCTTAGAAAAAAATCAGTGAATACATGTAATGCTGTGATGAGTCATATCTCACATATCACAGGGTTGAAGAATGGTCATTTGCAAGCTTCCTGAATTCTGTCAATATGGTAGTGAAATTTAATTCTTCCTAAATTTCTCCCAATACGATAATGAATGCTGTTTGCTTATAGAGTTTGAAGGATTTTCTGGAATTTCTTAATGAAAAACATTATGGAAGACTTGGTGTTAATCTATATCAGAGCTGACTTTTAAGATTCATTGTTAGGTCATCATTTTGAAGCTTATGATAAAAAAACAAACTTTTTATTTGGTTTGTTTCACAACTGAGACATGTATGTGGTAGTTTCTGATTTTGATTCTAATTAACTGATTTTACTATATTCCTGACACCAAGAAAAAAATCAAAGATGTGTAAAATTGATTTGATATTTGAACTATAAGATTATATTACTAGATGTTCTTATTACTCACTTGACATTGTGCCACTGGTTAAAAATGACAACCATTAAATACTTTATTTAGGAGAAAAAAACTTTGTTGCCTATGAAGCTACTTTTTTTTCCTTTTTTTAGAAGTTTATTTATTTAGAGAGAGACAGAGCACACAAGCTGGGGAAGAGTAGAAAGAGAGGAGAAAGAGAATCTCAAGCTGGCTCTGTTAGCATAAAGCCTGATGTGGGGCTTGAAGCCACAAACTGAGATCATGATCTGGTCTGAAGTCAAGAGCTGACACTTAACTGGCTGAACCACGCAGGCGCGCTTGCTTGCTTTTGCTTTCTCTTTCCTCCCTCCCTCCCTCCTTCCCTCCTTCCCTTCTTTCCTTTCCTCCCTCCCTCCCTCCCTCCTTCCTTCCTTCCTTCCTTCCTTCCTTCCTTCCTTCCTTCCTTCCTCCCTCCCTCCCTCCCTCCCTTCCTTCATGTTTGTTTATTTTTGAGAGAGAGAGTGTACACAAGCAGGAGAGGGGTAGAGAGGGAGGGAGAGAGAGAATCCCAAACAGTCTCCACACTGTCAGCTCAGAGTCTGATGAGGAGCTTGATCCCACAAACCATGAGATCATGACCTAAGCCAAAATCAGGAGTTGGACGCTTAACCGACTGAGCCATCCAGGAGCCCCAGTGTTTGAGATTTATTTGGAGATTTAACTCATCTTTGTTTAAGTGATTTTCTAAACTACAATATCTGTTTAACTCACAAAATTTTCCTTTTGGCTTTGATCCATTAAAATGCTCAGAGATGCTCCCCTGGTCCCTTTTTTTATGCATATGAGAATCTGAAGGTAACGCCAATCCAGAAGGGTTAGGGGAACATAACAGTGATGTGTCTATTATCTGGTATTAAAAAGAAGTACATCTGAGATATACATGCCTATAAATTTATTAATGTGGTTTATTTTTCAGTTGAGGATTTTGTAGGTAAAAAGCTAAAAGGTAACACCTCTGTATACACTTATTTAAGGCTCTTGGGCCATTGTAAAAGAAAAGTTAAAGGAAAATATTGTCTAATTATACTGATCTTGTTACGTATCCATTTAAAAAAATTTTTTTTAATGTTTTTATTTATTTCTGAAAGAGAGACAGGGTGAGCAGGGGAGGGTCAGAGAGAAGGGGAGACACAGAATCTGAAACAGGCTCCAGGCTCTGAGCTAGCTGTCAGCACAGGGCCCAACACGGGGCTCGAACCCATGAACCGTGAGATCATGACCTGAGCCGAAGTTGGACACTTAACTGACTGAGCCATCCAGGTGCCCCTATGTATCCATTTTTTTAAATTTTTTCTAATGTTTGTTTATTTTTGAGAGAGAAACAGAGCCTGAGCAGGAGAAGGGCAGAGAGAGATGGGGAGCTAAAGAATCTGAAGCTGGCTCCAGGCTCCAAACTGTCAGTGTAGAGCCCGATGTGGGGTTCGAACTCACAAACCATGAGATCATGACCTGAGCTGAAGTCAGACGCTCAACCAACTGAGCCACCCAGGCTCCATGTTATGTATCCATTTTCTATAATGCGTACCATAAAGTACAAAGGGAATCTGAAAAATTAATCATGAGGATGGTAGTGATTGAAAAACAACAGCATGCAAAACTTTTTTCTTCTTTTCGTATTATACTTGCATGTGTCTCCCAGTACCCCAGTGAGTGGGCACCCAGAAAGAGGAGTCCTACCTGTGTGCTGTCTGCACCTTTGCAGAGATGCCCCATTCTCTCTCACATGCTCCTTTGTTCTGACTTCTTCATAATAGTAAAAGTAACAGAGTAGTTTAAGCTTGTTCTTAACTTAGTTCTAAAAATCAAATTTAGGGGTGTGTGGGTGGCTCAGTCAGTTAAACGTCTGACTTTGGCTCAGGTCATGATTTCACAGTTCGTGGGTTTGAGCCCTGTATCAGGCTCTATGCTGACGGCTCCGAGCCTGGAGTCTGCTTTGGATTCTGTGTCTCCCTCTCTCCCTACCCCTCCCCTGCTCATGCTGTGTCTCTCAAAAATAAATAAACGTTAAAAAATTTTTTTAATAAAAATCAAATTTAAAAAGATGTCATTTTAACATCTATATAAAGTGGCAAATCATTTTCAGCATCACCAAAAATGTTTTTAACCTTTGAACTGAGGCTTTTTTTTGTCCCCTATAGATCCCATCTTCCAAATGAGAGCTAGAATTTGGGCTGCAGTTGGCTCTGTATTATACAAAAGCTTGATAAGAGCTTGGGAAGCCTGGTGGCTTAGTCGGTTAAGCATCCGACTCTTGGTTTTGTTCAGGTCGTGAACTCACGGTTGTGGGATTGAGCCCCGCTTCAGGCTCTGCACTAAGCGTGGATCCTGCTTGAGATTCTCTCTCTCCTCCTTCCACTGCCCCTCCCTACCTCAAAAAAAAAAAAAAACTTGAATATGAAACCACAGGGAGAAAGCTTAATGACATGACACCAGAAGTCTAGAGCTGGTAACAATAGAAATGCATTCACTTAAAGTGAATTCGTTTTTTATATAATTCAGTTTTTATAGTGTCACCTAGTCACTAGAACAAGTTCTGTGTATGTCAATTGGCCTGTGGGGGTATTCTCATTTATAAATGGTTGCTTTCTCCCTTCAGATCTTACATAGTTAAAATGAACATAGCTAGGGAGCGCCTGGGTAGCTCAGTTGGTTAAGCATCCAACTCTTGATCTCAGCTCAGATCATGACCTTATGGTTTGTCAGTTTGAGCCCCACACTGGGCTCTGCACTGACAGCATGGAGTCTGCTTGGGATTCTCTCTTTCCCCTCTCTCTGCCCGTCTCCCACTTGTGTTTCTCTCTCTCTCTCTCTCTCTCTCTCTCCCTCTCCCCCCCCACCCAAAAATAAATAAAAGAACACAACTAGACTTCAAATAACTATTCTCTATCAGTTCCGCCTACCTCCCTCCACCCCCCACCCCCCAGGAGCTTAAAATTTAAGGTAGGAAAAAAATAAAAGCAGTTCTTAGTAGAGATTTAAAGAAATATACAAAAAGTCAATTTTTGGAGTTTTGGGAGTCAGCACATATTACTCTACTTTCCTAAAATTTTCAAATGTATATTTTCATTTACTTATTTCTACTATACCTTTCCCTCCAGAAGACTGAGGAAACAAAATACAAGATTCAAATTAGAAGTAGCTGAGAAAGGAAGGGAAAGAAAAAGGTTAGGGATATCATCTGAATTAGGAATGAGATAGTCGTAAAATGTTGTCCCTCACAGACCATGGGTGGGCCAAAGTGAGCCGTGCATTTTTCAGCAGCACAGAGAGAATAGGCTTAGTTTTGAAGTATAGAGTGTCCATGATATCAAAAACAGGTCAGTTATTCTATAGAACTACTACCTTTGACCCAAGTATCAGACAGAAATGTCTCCTGGGAGTTTTGTGAAGACCCTTCACAATGGCCTCATGAACATCCTTACAGTGCCCGTGTGATGAGTTACACAGTGCTGTTGTTATCGCAGACCAGACTAACGTTAAAGGCCAGGTTGTGTCTTTTGCTCACACATGTATCCTCCACCTTTTAGTATGGTATTAAGTATATTTCTGTCTGCTGAATGAATATATCAAAGCATCCCCGCATAAAGCATCTCCAAAGTGAAGTTCATTGAAATACAGGTAGAGGTGGAAGGGATGGATGTATGGTTTGGCCTCAGACCACTTTTTTTTTTTATCCTAGTCTAGCTTAATCCTTGAGTAGAATTTGCATATGTATCAAGCAGGCTCCTTGTACACTGTGCCTCTCACTCAAACTAGGGAACAATAGATACCATTACACTCCTCAGGAAGTTCTTGCAGTGATCTGTAGCTAAAAACAAGCAAAGGAAGTTAAAAAAAAAAAAAAAACACACATGGGGCGCCTGGGTGGCTTAGTCGGTTAAGCGTCCGACTTTCGCTTAGGTCATGATCTCGCGGTTCGTGGGTTCGGGCCCGCGTCGGGCTTTGTGCTGACTGCCAGCTCAGAGCCTGGAGCCTGTTTCAGAGTCTGTGACTCCCTCTCTCTCTGACCCTCCCCTGCTCGCGCTGTCTCTCTCTCTCTCTCCTAGAAATAAATAAAAAACATTTAAAAAAAAAAAACAACACACAAATGATAATTGGAAAACACTACAGATCCTTAACTGTTTAAGGAAGATGCAGTTAATTTGACCCTATTTTACTTAATAATATGAAGAGATGAAGGCATTTAAAAGAGATTTAGGATAAGATTGTAACAAAAAGGATTTGTTGTTCAGCTCTAATTGATAGCCGAATAGTGATCCTGTGTGCATTTCCAGGCAACAGGCTTTTGTGTAAGCAGTACACCTTGGGGAACGGGCCTTGCACAGTGCTCTTTGGAGGCAGAACAGTGCTGGCAAGAAACTGAGGTTTCCACGGGTTAAAAAACCTACCTTTTTATTCGCCACGCATCCTTTGGCAGGTTTTTTAACCTATGGAAACCTCAATGTCTTCATCTATAAAACGTGGATGAGCCTTCCCATGCAAGGTACTTCTAAATGAGATAATGCATGTAAAGCTCTTGATATTATGTACCTGGCACGTTGTTTTACTATAAAGTCTATTATCTTTAGATATGAACGTGCCGCTTGATTCTCAAGTTTCCTGGTATACACTACTCCATTTTACCTGCTCTGTCACTCTGGAGTTATGTTTTTGAGAAGGATTAATTGTGAATCATGCTTTCTTCCTTTCTTTATGGTGTTTTTGCTTACGTATCGTCAGAAAATAAATCACAGAGGAAAGAAATTGCTTCATTTTTGCATTGGAGCCAGTCAGCTACAGGAAATCAGAACTGGTGAGGGAAACAAAGAAAGTTGAACTTTGGGACAGAGAAGTAATTGTACTTTTATTCGCAACAGACTGAGTACTAAATCCTTGCCTATGGATCGCAAACTGTTGGAGAGTGATACCTGAGAATGTATTTGCAAAGTAAAATAAAATAATAAAGTAAAATGGAGGAGAGAAAAAAAGGAAAAAGAAAGAAAAGCCTCTGGCATATGGAAATGAACCAGTCTTACTCCTGTACATTCCAAAATGAAGTGGGCCTGTCTTTTTCAGCGTGGCCTGCTGGCTCCAAGTGCAGTTCCCTACAGCTGTTTCACAGACTTCTTACTTTTCTAAATTGTTCGTTAAGGCTGGGAATCAAAGGAAGGGGGAGGGTGTAGCTGGGTCCCAGCATGGGGAGCCGCAGCACTGTGAGTGAAAAGATCAGGTTTTCCTCTCGTGACCTTACAGTGCCGAAGACTGGGAGGCTTAGCCCAGAATGCACCTGGAAACCATTGGATTCTAGGGAAACCAACGTGGGGCTCTCAGAAAACCCAGCCCCCAAGCCTCCTGCCTTTTTCTCATTCCTGTTTCTCCTTCCCTTTAGTTTTTCCCTTACTTTTCAACTTGCTCTCTTTTTCTGTTCTTTTCATTCTGCGATCTAAAAGAAGTCATCCCCCCCCAAAATAAATAAATAAATAAATAAATAAATAAAAGAAGTCATCCCCTTTGACCCTCCTTCAGATCCTTGAAAATAGAAGACTTAAACTGAGGACTATGAAGCTGTTTATGATAGTCAGATTTTTTTATGAAAGAGATCCTGCATTTATTTATTTTTTAAGTAACCTCTACTCCCAATGTGGGGCTTGAACTCATGACCCCAAGACCGAGAGCTGCATGTTCTACTGACTGAGCCAGCCAGGCCCCCCGATAATCAGATTCTTAAACATTTATAGAAACACATATTAAGAACCTGGCTGCTGGGAATCCTCTTCTTGAAGGCTATTTAGTAAGTGGGTTGTTGCCAGTGTGATAATAAATGAAGACATTGGGTAAAGATAGAGGTCAGGTGACCCATGGTGGGAGGAAGCACGTGAAGAACTGCTAATTGAGAGGTAACTTGGAGCATGTGGGTTAACTGAGCACCTCCTTTAGGGTATGATTGTTCAATACACAGCAAGCAAAGTGTTACTCACCTATTTCAAGTGCTGGTGAAGATAAAGTAGTTTTAACAATGCTACTTTCTAACAACACATTTAAGATGTGTTACAGCAGCTATAATCATACCCAAGTGAGCAGGAATCCAAAAGTTAATTTTCTTGTGGTATCAGTTCGTTGTTTGACTCTCAGAGTCTGTATTGGTGATGAGTGACTCTCTCTCCTACCTCCTGCCCTTTCAGTGTCATTTTGACTTTTTAAGTGTGACATGGGCTTTCAGAGTTTCATGAAAGAGAGAAGCCATGCTTAAGGCCGAGGAACCCTTTTCTGTCTTTTGATAGCGCTCTAAGTCAGTGCTCCTCACCCCATATATGTAA
Source organism: Proteles cristata cristata (assembly GCA_017311185.1). Lineage (NCBI taxonomy): Eukaryota > Metazoa > Chordata > Mammalia > Carnivora > Hyaenidae > Proteles > Proteles cristata. The sequence goes on along the minus strand of JAESUZ010005128.1, from coordinate 319,445 downwards.
ACAGGGGCAACACAGGGGTTTCATGTGGTCTTTACAGTCTGGACTCTTAACTTTTTCTGACATGAAAAATATGCCAAGCATGACGTTTGAATTTAGTGCAATCCTTGCCCTGTATCTTGAGGGAAAATGTTAATTGAAAAGTGCTGCTCATGTGTCTGTATTCTGTTCCAATGATGCTTCATAGTCATTTTTTTAAGGTGGCTTTCTCTGTTAAATAAAATACTACTCAATGTAGTACTACTTAACATGTAGGGTCTTGGAGCATCTAAGTGGCTCAGTTGGTTAAGCATCAGACTTTGGCTCAGGTCATGATCTCGCGGTTCATGAGTTCGAGCCCCACATCAGGCTCTCTGCTGTCAGCCTGTCAGCACAGAGCCCGCCTTGGATGTTCTGTCTCCCCTTTGGATGTTCTGAAAGCCCCTCCCTGCCTTGCGCTCTCTCACAAATAAATACATCTTAACAAAAATTAAAAGGGTCTTGCTGACATTAGGTTCTTGCAGATATTTCTAACTACTAGAGAGTAATAATGACGTGAGTATGCCCATGGAGTCTCTTATAAGTGAGTAGTTCATTTTACCTTAGTTATCTTCAGAGTGGTTTTGTTTGTTTTTTGTTTTTTTTTTAATTTCTTCATCTCCTTCTGCCATATCCATTAAGGGAACATGTTTTAGCCATGCTTAACACAGCCTGTCTCCTCCATCTTTCCTTTTCCTTTCTAGTGTCAATATGCTGCATTAGGACAGCAGGAGGAGACAGTGCCAGGGACCTCCAGATCACTGCTTATCCCACATAAGCTTGTGGTTTAGAAGCTTTGTGTGTGGGATGGCTTGGAGGGGAGGAATCAGGAGGAGAGGAAAGAGGTAGAAGCTTATGATATTAGTCCAGGAAGGAAATGAAGACCACACCTGGGAGAGGGTAGAAAGGGGCACCTGGGTGGCTCAGTTGGTTAAGCATCTGGCTTTTGATTTCAGCTCAGGTCATGATGTCACAGCTCGCAAGGTTGAGCCCCATGTTGGGCTCTGTGCTAACAGCCCAGAGCCTGCTTGTGCGCTCGCTCTCTTTCTCTCTCTCTCCCTCCCTCTCTCTCCCCTCCCCCCCTCTCTCTCCTCCCCCCCTCCCCACACAAAATAAATAAACATAAAAAAAGAAGACTGTGAGGGTAGAGAGAAGAAGGAATGACTTTAAAAGACACTTAGGACAGAGAATCTTTACCAAGATTGACTGGATATGAGATACTTGGTTCTTTCATCAGAATTCTGTAGGTGTCCTTTTTTGGGCAGGGGGAGTTAAAAATTGTCTTAATTTCCTCTTAATCTCAGGGTCATGAGTTTGGGCATCACATTGGACATAGAGGCTATGTAAAATATTTAAAAATTAAAATTAAATTATCTTTCATATCTGCAAAAATCATATTACAGGTCCAATTCATTTATAACAAATATAGTTACCAGTGGGTTAGATTTTGGTGGGGTTTTTTTTAATATTTTATTTACTTTTGAGAGAGAGAGTAAGCAGGGGAGAAGCAGAGAGAGAAGGAAACACAGAATCCGAAGCAGGGTCTTGGCTTTGAGCTGTCAGCCCAGAGCCTGACGTGGGGTCTAAACCCATGAACTGTAAGATCATGACCTGAGCTGAAGTCAGCTGCTTAACTGACCGAGCCACTCAGGCAGCCTGGGTTTTTTTTTTAATTGAAGTGTAGTCAACATACAATATTATATTAGTTTCAGCTGTACAACATAATGACTTAACAATTATATGTTATAAAATGCTCACCACAAGGAGTATAGTTACCATCTGTCACCATACAAAGTTATTAAATATTATTGACTATATTCCCTATGCTATACTTTTCATCCCTGTGACTATTATTTCTAGAAGTTTGTACTTCTTAATCCCATTCACCTATTTTGCCTGTCCCTCCACATTCTTCACCTATGGTACCTACCAATTCTCCATATTTATGAGTCTGTTTCTGCTGTGTGTGTGTGTGTGTGTGTGTGTGTGTGTGTGTGTGTGTGTGTGTTTATTCATGTGTCTTTTTCTGTCTTATTTCACTTAGCATAATAGCCTCTAGGTCCATCCATATTGTCACGAATGGCAAGATTTTATTCTTTTTTATGGCTGGGTAATATTCCATCTATATACACACCACATCTTCTTTATCCATTTATCTATCAGTGATCACTTAGGTTGCTTCCAGATCTTGGTTATTGTAAATAATACTGGAATAAACATGGGGTACATATATCTTTTTGAATAAGTATTTTTGTTTTCTTTGGGTGAATACCCAGAAGTGGAATTACTGGATCATACGGCATTTTTATTTTTAGTTTTTTGAGGAACCTCCATACTGTTTCCATAGTGCCTGTACCAAACTACATTCCCACCAAAAGTGCATGAAGGTTCTCTTTTCTCCGTATTTTTGCCAACACTTAATATTTTTTGTCTTTTTGTTACTAGCCATTCTGACCAACATGAGGTAACATACAGATATTCTTAAAAAGACAGACCCCTGGGCCCTACACAAACTCCATGAATCACCGTCTTTTCTGAGACACGCTAACGTTTAAAAAAGAATGGAACGGGAGGTTTTTAAAAATGGTACTTGGTTTTTGTCATGGGTGAAATGGTTGCACAGTGATGGCCAGATGAGGTAGGGAATATTGGAGAGAGAACATAGTTCAGTTTTTCACGTCTTCTGGTGTCGCTGTTTCTTCTGTCCACTTTATCTCTCTCACTTTGTTGATATCAACCAACCATGTGGACAGATACGTTTCAAAGCCTTCTGCCCCTGTTAATCACCACAAAAGCTGAGATACCCCTGGTAGGTGTTTTATGCATATTTATTAGTGTACTTATTGGGGCCTCCTGGCCGCGTCTGTTACTCTTATAAGTTTACAGTCTTATGCTTCCATGTGGTCTGTGGCTTCTGCACTGCCGCTGCTACGGCCTTTACTTTCACCATTTTTCTCCTTCCTCGCCTTTATTCTGTTGTTCATTCTTGCCACTCTGTGAATGCATTTTGCTATCATTGTGTCCTTGTTGAGTGCGGGTACGCCTTTCAAGAAACAATATCTTGGGGCGCCTGGGTGGCTTAGTCGGTTAAGCGTCCGACTTTCACTTGGGTCATGATCTCGCGGTTCGTGGGTTCGAGCCCCGCGTCGGGCTCTGTGCTGACTGCCAGCTCAGAGCCTGGAGCCTGTTTCAGCCTGTGTCTCCCTCTCTCTCTGACCCTCCCCTGCTCACGCTGTCTCTCTCTCTCTAGAAATAAATAAAAATATTAAAAAAAAAAAAAAAGAAACAATATCTTTAGGTGTCAAAATAAAAAGATCAGCCTATCCAGAGCTTACAGATTTTTAAAGTCTTATTTTTCCTAGAACTTTGTGATTTTAGTGTTTTAAGCTTTTCACTGACAGGCATTGATGTGCATCTCCACCGTGGTCCACTTGGACCATATGTGACTGACATTTTCAACTCTGCCCTGAGCGTAGTGGCAATAAATTTACAGACCAGCTCCGAGCTGGCCTTTCTGCCTCAGAAAGATGTATCTGTTTCTCTCCTTCCTCCTTTCCCTCCAATCCTATCCAGACTTCAAGATCCAGTTTAACTTCTCCTTCCTCTATAACATTTTCTCTAGGCTGTTACCCTTTTCAAATCCCATAGTTATTGCTCTTCACGTGACTTACGGGTTTGCAGTGATAGGTGGGTCATTTAATACTTGGTTCCCTGATCAAGAATATATATCTTCAAGATGCAGCCAACTCAGAATGTTTTTCCAGAAACATCCTGTGCTCTAGCTTCTACCCATACCTTCTCCAGTGTGATTCAGATATGCCAAGGGAACTATGCAAACTTCTTATAGGATGTTTTGTCTGTCCTATAATTCTTGCTTAATTTGTTTGCGTATCCCTCTAGCACATAAGCTTATTGAGGGTAGCACCATCATCATGTTTTACTTTTGAGTCCTCAGGGCCATAATATGGTCACAAAGATGCTAATAAATTATATCGAGTGAATGAATGTATTTTGATTGAGTCTGAGCTTATCAAGAGCTAAAGAAAGTCCTGGATTGGTACACAGCTTTGCACCAGATTTGGTTCGTTGTACACCGTGGATTCTCATATTTGTCTGCCTCGCTTTTGTTCCTCAGGCCTGCCTGTCATCAGCCTGTAATCACAGAGGTATTGTTCCTTGGCCCAGTTGGTAGCCAGTAGAAGGTATATCAGGATATGACATCTCAGTGGATACTTTACCAGGAGAGTCAGATTACCAGCTCTTTGAAGTGCTCTTGTACCTAGTATTCTCTTTTTGCCAGGTCCTCAAATTTTGGCATCCAGCATCTTAATATGAATGTAATATTCAGGGTGTTACCTATCAGGCAACCTCAGTAGATGTTTGGTTTTTTTCCCCATTAAAGCCACCTGCTTCAGTCTTCTAAATGTATGGTAGTGATGTTAGGCAGTGGGAGGTAATAATTTATTGGAATTAGAGCAAGGGCTGGGGAGCCGGACTGCCTACGTTCAAATCCCATTTATGGGTTCTGTGACCTGTAGCATGGCTTCTCCATGGCTCAGTTTCCTCACCTATGAATTGGTGATAAATACAATATGTCCTAGTGGAGCATTAAATGAGTTAATGAAAGATTACCTAGTATAACGTTGTTACCTTTATTTCTTCGCTTATATTTTGTTTTCTTATAAATTGATGTCAACAAAGGTAATTTTCATTTATAATAAATATATGTCCATATTCATTTTATGTATGTTTACTGTGTACTTATTCTGTGCATTGTGCTAGGAATTGGGGATGTGAAATTTTGGGGGGCATGTTCTACATCTTGCCTTGTTGTTGACCTATGGAAGATACCCACTCGTAAACAAATATGAATGCAGATGATAAATGCTGTGATTGGGAGAGTACAGTGTGTAATGGGTAGATGGAGGGTTACTTCACCCAACGTTAATGCATCAGGGAAGACTTTCCCACTAGGGCCTGAAGGACAAATAGAAATCAGCCAAATGAAGGGGAAAGAGCATTTCCCTTTGATTGTTCCAAGAAGAAGTAACTGATGTTCAAAGGCCATGACACAAGAAAGCACAGTGCTTTTGAAGAACTGAAAATGTAATGTAGGAAGGAGACTAGCAAATGTGGAGGCTTTGAGTAGGAAGCCAGGTGCTGCAAGGCCTCCTCTGTCATGTGAAGAAAGGAGCTTAGACTTTTCCATACAGCACTGTGAGGCCTTTGAAGGTTTTTAACAGGGCAGTGACATGATCCAATTTGTGTATGTATGTGTGTGTGTGTGCATGTTTTAACCTTTTCAGTGCAAAATAGAAGAGAATACCATCTGAACAAGTTTGTAGCTTCATAAAATAACTGAAGGAAATTTCCCAGTAACCACAGCACAGACCCAGAAATAGCACTTTCCATGGGCCCCACCCCAGTCACAACTGTCCCCACAAAGCTTACCCTGCCTTCAGCCATCGTGCCCTTGCGTTTCGTTATACTTCATTCAGGTGTGCCTCCCTAGGTACAAGTGCAGTCTTGCTCGTGTTTTAAATGTTGCGTCTTTTTTTATATGCCGTTTCTCCTCCATCTCTTTACTTTTGCTACAATTTATCTGTAGAAGAGCCTGGACCCTCTGATCAGCACAGCTTCCTGAAGTCTGGATATTGCTGACTGCATGCTGAAGGAGTCTCTCCCCACCTTAGTATCATTTCTTGCAGACTGACGGCTGCCAAACTGGAGCCGGCTGTTGTGATCACTTTGACACAAGCATAGGTGGTAGCTGTTTTCTCATCAGGGGACATAAAAGTCCTGCTGTTTTCTCCCTGTGACAGATTTGTGTTTTAGGAAGAGGCTCTGGCCACATATGGAGAGTAGGTTGCAGAGGTAGACCAAAAAGACCAATTAGGCCCTTTGTGTTTATCCAGATGAGAACCTGGAGTAGGGGATCTGAGAATGGAAAGCAGTGCTGGGCTCCAGAAAGTCTTAAGAATTCAAGTGTATAAGACGTGACAACTGTATGAAAAGACAGGAATTTCTCTCTGGGATGAGAGAATGGCCAGACCTTTCAATGAGATTGCAACACTTAGAACTGTTGGGGAAATGTCAATAAAAGGTTGGTTTTAGATATATTGAGTATGAAGTGCCTGTGAGCACAAGAGGAGATGTCGAGTTCGCAACTCTCAAGCATATTTTTAGCCACTTCCTGTTTGCCATCAGTGTATTGTGACTTAAAAAAATGTCAGCACAAAAAAAGATTTTTTTTCAAATATAAAATATGCTTTCAAGTACAACATACACAGCTTCTGTTGATAGACAAAATGTAGAAGGAAAAGTTCAAAGAAGGTCAGATGTAATTAAAGTAGGCCTACAATAATAAATAAATGAATAACAATTGGAAGAATGAAAAGGCAAGGTCCTAATGGAGCATTATAACCACTTGGGTGTCTTCACGTTGCTTTTTTAGAGCTGAAGCCAAAATGAGACATCATACAGGTGACACTCCAGGAGGAAAGCACAGTTTGAGCGTATCGGCCTCTTTCTTCTAAAGTCGAAGAAAGAAAAAGAAAAGACTCTTGAGGAAGTGTGGATGACCATTTGGGCTTATAACAATTGAGTGAGCAGTTTTTAGTGCATTTCTGTGATTCATTTACAGGAAATTCACTCTTAAAAGAAAAAATCTGGGGAAAGGAAAAGCTAATACAGCCACACAAAGAAAAGAAATTAAAATAACTAAAAACAAAATAAAAGAATAAATCCACAGATACTCTTAAAACTTTATATTAACTTGAGTATCTTCCTGCCCTCAACTTTTGTCTATAATTTTGGAAAACCAAATGGAGTTTACTATTTTGCATTCCTTAGAGAGCTTGTTGACCTGGGAGGGATTTTGAAGCATTGCTGAATCCAGTTTTAGTCTTTTTCTATTGCTTTTCCGCCATAGCCTGTCACTGGTCAGAGAAGATGGAGAGGATGGGGTTGTGTTCAGCATTTGGGGTGGGGTCAACTTTTATTTTCAAAATGACGTAACTCTAGATCGAAAACTTGGGAGTGTTTAATGTTCATGGCATGTTGACTATAGATGAGTTTGGCTCACAATTGAAATTTAGTTTATTCATTAATTTTGTTTTCTGGCAACACGTGAGCGAGCAGATCTTCCAAATTCCTTATGATTCACAAAGAAAAATCTTAAAGTGACTTTTTCTACTTTACTGCCAAATTACTTTTTAAGAAGTACTTAAACTGTGTCCTGAGGACATGAAATAAAATAAACATTATTCGTACAGACCACTGTTCATAGGCATTGTTTCATTGTCTCTCTTAAATGTAATTGGCTTCAAAGCAAAACAGAATTGCTTTGGAGAGGATAAGAGATGTTTTCCTGCATAGTGAGAAATTATTTTTCATTCCTGAACTGACTGCCTGAGCCTATGTGGTATATTCTGCCCACCTAATTTATCATACAGTACCTTCTGCCCTCTGCTCTGAACATGACCAAACTTCTCTAGTGTTCTGGGTTCCTTCCTGGTGATCTCACAGTGGGATTTCCCGCAGTGTTGGCTTGGCCCTGTGCTGGAAAGTTGTTCTGGGCGGACTGGGTCTCAACCAGGCTCCACCCATTGAAGCAGGCCCTGTGTCCAGGTCTTCTCTGCCTGCAGGATGCATCTGGCCAACTGCTTGTTTGGTGTAAAGTTTATCCTTAGACCTTTGCAAACCTTTTTGACTGTGATGCATAGTAAGAAAAAAAGTTGGCATCACAACTCAGTACACAGGTACCTTCAACTCTACATTTGTAAATAAGTGAAAGTTGCACAAATTGGCCCTTGCATTTAAGTCATGCTTCACACTGTACAATTTTCTATTCTGTTCCATTTCATTAAATTCCCCTAAAATGTGCTGGTCATAACCCAGTATGTTTGTTTCATAATCTGTTAATAGCTTCTGATATAAAATTTGAAAACCTCCCTAGCATTCTGATAAACATATGAATCCTTTTCAGAGACCCCTTTCTTCATCTCTTTCTTCCTAAATATCACCAATGAGGGGACTGCTTCAGTCATTGAGGTGGCTTCTTCATTCCATATTTTGAGTGTTTAGAGTACTAAGATATATTAGGAAGCATCTTTTTTTCATTAGGAAAGAGTGCAAATCTGTGATTAATGATTACATTTCAGGTTTCCAGGGCTAAGCAGAATAACTTCTGCAGCACATTATTTCCAACTGGTGCCCAGAATAAAATCAGCCACAGCTCATTTACTGTTATAAAACCTTTAAAAAGGCATATTGTAAAAGAGAACAATTTTGATAAAGTATTAAAAAGTGGGAATTTGGGGTAAATATTAACCTTACTGAGGATATCATAAGAGAAAGTAAAGTATGTTTTCATGTATCCTAACACTTAAAAGTCTGCCTCATTTTGGTTTTGATATTTTTCTACCATTAGGGCAACAAGATTTAGCAATTTGAATAAAGTTACTCCCTTTGTTAAGGTGTCCTTCACTTTTTAAACTTTCCATTGCAGATAATTCTTTACTTTTTTTGCATGTTGTGTTGTCAGAATATTTAGGGGATTGGTCCTTAAAATAAATGGGAGTAGAGGCACCTGGGTGGCTCAGTGGGTTAAGCGTACATCTTCAGCTCTGGTCATGATCTTATGATCTCAGGCCCAGAGCCTGATTCATACTCTGCATCTCCCTCTCTCTCTGCCCTTCCCCCACAGTCTGTCTCTGTCTCTGTCTCTCAAAGCAAATAAACATAATTTAAAAATGTTTTTAGTAAATTGTAGAAACCTCATGTTCAGGTAGAAAAGAATCTGAAATTCTTAATGAAATTCTGAATTCTTTATGCTGAAATGGCGTAAAGCAAGGAACCAATTACCATTCATTTATATGGAAATATTTTTTAGTGTTCCCAAACCCCAAAAATAACCTGTCTTAGGCTGTTCTGGTAACTTAGGACACGTCTTGCTAATGGTTTACGAAAGACATCCAAATAAAGCACAGATGCTCACAGACACAGTTCAAGTTTTGGCAGTTGGATGCTGAGAAACCAAATGCAGTTCCCAGGGAAGGAGCCTGGTGGTGCCTCCAAGGGCTTGCTACAAGACAAACGCTGAACTCTATTTCCGCTTTCCTCATTCATTCATTCATTCATTCATTTTGTCAAAGGGAAAATCCCCTTCCGATTTCCTTCATTTAGCAAAAAAATGTGTACTAATATAGGTCTTTCAAAAAAGTGAAGTTGTATAATTCAAACTTTGGAAAACGGGGAAAAACCTGTATTCTTAACTAGTTCAGTCTTCTTGAAGAAGTAGCTACCAGAGCCTTTTGACTCTCTATGATCTAGATCTGCTATAAAGCTACTGGTTTGTTCTCCTTTTCTATCTTGTATTGGATTCCCTGTGTTATCTCCTTTTGGGATACAAATCCTCATTTGGTGGAGAAATTCTTTATTGGATTCCAGAGAAAGTATTCAAGGGAGGTAGATTTTGAAGCCTCAGATACCTGGATGTGTTTATTCTGTCCTCGAGTTTGAATGTAACTTGGCTGGGTCTGGAATTATACTCTGGAAATTGTCTCCCTGAGTTTCAAAGGCATTGTTCAATTGTCTTCTAACTTTTAGTGTGCTGTTGAGATATCTGATGCCACTCCGATTCTTGATGGTTTGAACGAAACTTGACTTTTCTTTCTGAAGCTTATTTAGGTCTTTTCTGTCACCAGTGTTATGAAATTCTGGGTGTTGGTTTGGAATGGGTCTCTTTGCATCCCTGTTGAGTTGCACCTGCTGGACTCTCAGTCTGGAAACTCCTGCATTGTACTTCTAGGGAATTTTCTTGATATATTTGATTTCTTCCTCAATTGTTTTTCTTTATTTTCTTTTTTGCTTCTCTTAGTCAGATATTCAACCTCTAGGGCCAATCCTCTGATGTTCTTTTCCGTTTTCTATTTCATTGTCTCATATATCTCTTGATATTTTTTCAACTTTCATCCAGCCTTTCTATTAAGCTCGTCTTTCTGTTACATTTCATTTTCTCTTTTTTTTTTTAAATTTTTATGTATATTTACTTTTGAGAGAAAGAGAGAGAGACTGACAGAAGTGAGCAGGAGAGGGACAGGGAGGGAGGGAGACACAGAATCTGAAGCAGGCTCCAGACTATGAGCCGTCAGCACAGAGCCCAATGCAGGGCTCGAACGCACCAACCGTGAGATCATGACCTGAGCTGAAGTTGGTGCTTAACCAACTTAGCCACCCAAGTGCCTTTACTTTTCATTTTCAAGAGTTCCCTTTTGTTTTAAAATTTTTTTCTAGCTGCACATATCATTTTGTTAACCTGGACCTCTTCTTTCCTATTATGGGATTTCCTTAAATCTCTGGTAGGAATTAGCTGCCTATTGATATATGTGGAGTTTTATATTAGTTTCCTATTGGGGCTGAAACAAATCACTACAAACATAATGACTAAAATAATACAGACTTATCTTTCACAAGATAAGATATAAGGTTAGATTCTAACATGGGTCTCACTTTGATAAAATTGAAGTGTTAGTAGGACTGCATTTCTTTTTGGAGGCTCTAGTAGCTTCCAGAGGCCACATAAATTTCTTTGCTCTTGGCTCCCTTCCTACATCTTCGAAGCCAGCAACATTGCATCTCTCTGATTTTTCCTCTGTTATCACATCTCTATGACAGTCAGGAAAGGTTCTTAGTTTTTGAAAACTCATGTGATTGGATTTGGTCCACCCTGATAAACTAGGTTAATCTGCCACCACAGCCATTAATTTAATCATACCATCTGGGAGTTAGGATGTGGACATCTTTGAGGGGACCACTGTTCTGTGCCTACCACAGGTTCTAAACAGCTGATTATCCATGTGTTTGTGTTGGGGAGGGGGTTTCATGCACTGTAAGGCTAACAGTTTGGTCCCAGGTCTTTCCTCTGGAAACCTTTGATGTCAGAATCCTTAGATCTTTAATCTAGGTCATAGAGTACTTAACCTTGATGTATCATGTTATGTTTGAAATAGACATTTAAAAATTCATATTGAATTTTAGAAGATAAATATATAAAGATACAAGTGTTTTGATTAGCTACTGTCAGGACCAACATTTTTAAGTTTTCGGTTTTTTCTGGACTTTTTAATTTGAAAACTTTCAAATATGTATAGAAGTTAAACAGTTATGCTTGTGGGGATGAGCACTGGGTGTTATATGGAAACCAATTTGACAAACTATTTGTAAAAAAAAAAAAAAAAAAGGAGAAAAGAATAAACAAAAGCAGAATCATACCCACAAATGCAGAGAACAAACTGATGGTTGCTAAATGAGAGAGTAGGGGGAATGGGCAAAATGGGTGAAGGGAATTGGGAGATACAGGCTTCCAGTAATGGAATGAATAAATATGGAAATAAAAGACACAGCATAAGGAATATAGTCAATGGTATTGTAATAGCTTTGTATGGTGACAGAGGGTAGCTACCTTTAGGGTGAGCATAGCATAATATAAAAATTTGTTGAATTGCTGTGTTGTACCTGAAACCAATGTAACATTCTGTGTCTACACTCAAATAAAAAAATCAACAAAAAAAAGGTTCTTCCAAAAAAAAAAAGAAGTTAAACAATTATGTAGTTAATATCTACTTACGTATTCAGTTCCTGGAATCAACAATTATTTGTATTTCCAGAGTCAAGTTTCCCTTTGTTGATTTTCTCTTATTACTTACCTGTTTTGTATTTCATAGATTTTTGTCTTTATTGTTTACTACTATTAATGTTGGATTTAATTTCTTTCTAGCTTCTTAATGTGGAAGCTTAGATCATTGCTTTTATACCTTTTTGTTTCCTGATCAAAACTTTATAGTACCATAAAATTTCCTCTAAGGACTGCATTAGTGCATCCCTAAAATTCAGATATATTATATTTTCATTATCATTTGCACTAATCTATAACTCTTTGTCATTTGTTCGTTGACCTGTGAGTTATTTAGAAGTGAGTTGATTTTATATATTTCCAACTTTTCTAGCTATCTTCCTATTAGTACTAATTTAATGCCTTTGTTGCAAAAGCATACTTAAAAAATGATTTCAGTCCTTTAACATTGGTTGAGACTTGCTTTATAATGCAGCATTAAGTAGGTTTTGGTGAATATTCCATGTGCCCTTAAAAGAATGTATGTGCTCAAAAAACTACTAGAACTGATAAATAAATTCAGTAAAGTCACAGGATACAAAATCAGTGTTTAGAAATCGCTTTTTAAAGATTTTACATAAAAGTAGTAATATGTAGTATTTATCTTTCTCTGTGTAAATTATTTCACTTCACTTAATGTCCTCCAGGTTCACCCATCTTGTCACAGATGACCAGAATTTCTGTTTTTATGACTGAACAATATTCTTGTGTGTATGTGTGTGGGGGGGTGTATGTCACATCTTCTTTATCCATTCCTCTGTTGATGGACACGGGTTGCTTCCATGCCGTGGGTGCTGTGAACAATGCTGCAGTAAACATAGGAGTACAGATATCTCTTCAAGATACTGATTCAGTTTCCATTGCATTTTTACCCAGAAGTGGAATACAGGGTATTTCTGTTTTTAATTTTTTGAGGAAACTCTATTCCATTTTCCACAGTGTCTTTTTCAGTTTACATTCCCACCAACAGTGTAGGAAAATTCCCTTTTCTCCACATCTTCACCAGCATTTTTCTCTTTTCTTTTTGATAACAGCCATTGTGGTTTTGATTTGCATTCCCTTGGTGATTAATGATTTGAGTACCTTTTCATTTACATGTTGCCTGTTTTAATCTATTGTTTGGGAAAATGTTCAGCTCTTCTGCCCATTTTTTTATTGGGTTATTTTTTTTGGCATTCAGTTGTATGAGTTCTTTATATAGCTTCAATTTTAACCCATTAGATATGTGTTTTGCAAATATTTTCCTGAATTCCAGAGGTTGCCTTTTCATTTTGCCAGTGGTTTCCTTTGCTATGTTTCTTTTTTTCCCTGAAGTGTTTTAGTTTTGATGTCCTATGTGCTTGTGCTTTTAGCGTCAAATCCAGAATATCCTTCCTACGACCAGTAATCAGGGAGCATTTTTGCTGTTTTTTTCCCTAGGAGTTTTAAAGTGTTAGTTCTTATGTTCAAGTTTGATCCATTTTGAGTTGATTTTTGTGTATGGTATTAGATATTCAGTTTCATTCTTTTGCATGAAGCTATCCAGTTTTCTCAACACCATTTATTGAAGACACTATTCTTAGCCTATTGTATATTCTTGTCTCTTCTGTCAGGAACTAATTTGCTATATACACATGGGTTTATTTCTGGGCTCTCTTTTCTCCCTTGGTCTACATGTCTGTTTTTAAGCCAGGACTATACTGTCTGATTACTGTGGCTTTGTAATACTATTTGAAATCAGGAAGTGTGATGCCTCCAGCTTTGTTCTTCTTTCTCAAAGATTGCTTTGGCTATTCAGTCTTTTGTGGTTTCCTATGAATTTTAGGATTTTTTTTCTATATCTGTGAAAAATGCCTTTGGAATTTTGATGGGGATTGCATTGAACCTATGAGTGATTTTTGGACAGTATGGACATTTTTAACAATACTAGTTATTTCAATTCATGAGCATGGGATAGTTCTCCATGTATTTGTATGTTCTTTAATTTCTTCAATGTTTTATAACTTTCAGTGTTGAGATCACTTACCTGATTAAATGTATTCCTAAGTATTTTTGATGCTATTATAAATGGGATGTTTTTCTTAATTTCTCTTTCTGATAGTTCATTGTTAGCATACAGAAACACAATTGATTTTTATAAGTTGATTTTTATCTTGCAACTTTATTGAATTTACTTATTCTAACAGGGTGTTTTTGTTTTTGTTTTTTGTTGGTTTTTTTTTGGTGGAAACTTTAGGGTTTCCTTTATATAATATCATGTCATCTTTAAATAGAGGCAGCTTTAACTTCCTTCAGATTTGGATACTCTTTCGGTTTTTCTTTTCTTTTTTTTTTAATATTTTTATTTATTTCTAGGGGGGAGAGAGAGAGAGACAGCGTGAGCAGGGGAGGACCAGAGAGAGAGGGAGATACAGACTCTGAAACAGGCTCCAGGCTCTGAGCTGGCAGTCAGCACAGAGCCCAACGCGGGGCTTGAACCCACGAACCGCGAGATCATGACCTAAGCGAAAGTCGGACACTTAACCGACTAAGCCACCCTGGCGCCCCAATTGGTTTTTCTTTTTCTTTCTTTTTTTTTTTTTCCTTGTTTGCCTAACTGATTTGGCTAGTGCTTTAAAAAAAATTTTTAATGTTTATTTATTTTTGAGAGAGAGAGAGACAGAGTATGAGCAGAGGAAGGGCTGAGAAAGGGAAACAGAATCTGAAGCCAAAACCAGGCTCTGAGCTGACAGCACAGAGCCCAGTGTGGGGCTTGAACTCAGGAAGTGCAAGATCATAACCTGAGCCAAAGTCAGGTGCTAAACAAACAACTGAGCCATCCATGCACCCCTGCTCTGGCTAGTACTATTGTGCTGAATAAAAATGGTGAGAATCAGCATCATTGTTTTGTACCTGATCATAGAGGAAAAGCTTTTAACTTTTCCCTATTGAGTATAATGTTAGCTGTGGGCTTGTTGTATATGGCTCTTACTATGTTTAGGTATGTTCCTTTTATACCCAGTTTGTTGAGCTTTTATGATAAAAGGATATTGAATTTTGTCAAATGCTTTTTTCTGTATCTGTTGAAGTGATCATATGATTTTTACCTTCATTTTAATAATACAGTGTATCACATGTATTGATTTTTACAGTATACTGAGCCATCCTTGCTTCCCTAAAATAAATCCTACTTGGTTATGGTGATGATCTTTTTAATGTACCATTGAATTCACTTTGCCAATATTTTGTTGAGAATTTTTGAATCTATGTTCATCAGGGGTATTGGTCTATAATTTTCTTTATTTCTTTTTTTTTTAAACAAGTTTTTTGTCTTTCCTTGGTATTAGGGTAATACTGGCCTCATAAAAAGAGTTTGGAAGTATTCTGTTCTCTCTCTCTCTTTTTTTAAAGAATTAGAAGAGAATTTGTTTTAATTATTTAAATGTTTGGAAGCCTTCACCAGTGAAACTATCTAGTCCTGGACTTTTCTTTGCTGAGAGGTTTTTCTGATTACTGATTAAATCTCCTTGCTAGTAGTTGGTCTGATTAGATTTTCTGTTTCTTCATGGCTCAGTCTTGGTGGGTTGTATATTTCTAGGAATTTGTCTGTTCCTTTCGGTTATCTAAT
The DNA here is from genome assembly GCA_017311185.1 of Proteles cristata cristata. NCBI lineage: Eukaryota > Metazoa > Chordata > Mammalia > Carnivora > Hyaenidae > Proteles > Proteles cristata. The sequence goes on along the minus strand of JAESUZ010005128.1, from coordinate 304,170 downwards.
TTGTATGTGTGTAATAGTTCGTAGTAATTTCTTTTTTTTTTAATGTTTACTTATTTTTGAGAGAGAGGGAAACACAGAATCCGGAACAGGCTCCAGGCTTAGAGCTGTCAGCACAGAGCCTGAAGCAGGGCTCAGACTCATGAACTGCAAGATCATGACCGGTGCCAAAGTATGACGCTTAACCAATCAAGCCACCCACATGCCCCCCATTCATAGGAATTTCTTATGAGCCTTGGTATTTTTGTATCATCAGTTGTTAACATCTATCATTTCTGATTTTGAGTCTTTCTTTTTATTAGTCTAAAGATTTGACAATTTTGTTTATCTTTTCAAAAAAACACTGTTAGTTTCATGGATCTTTTCTATGGTCTTTTTAGTCTGTTTTATTTATTCCTGCCTCATCCTCATTATTTCCTTCCTTCCATTAACTTTGGACTTAATTAGTTCTTTTTCTAGTTCCTTGAGATGTAAAGTTAGCTTGTTTATGGGGATCTTTTTTTTCTCAGTGTAGGTTTTTATCACTGTGAACATCCCTCTTTAATTTTTTTATTTACAAAAAAAAATTTTTTTTAAGTTATTTACTTATTTTGAGAGAGAGTAAAAGAGAGTACAAGTAGGGGAGGAACAGAGAGAGAGAATCCTAAGCAGGACCAGACCTGTCAGCGCAGAGCCTGATGTGGGGCTTGAACTGAACGAACTGTGAGATCATGACCTGAGCCTAAATAAAGAGTTGGCCACTTAACTGACTAAACCAGGCACCCCTGTGAACTTCTCTCTTAGAACAGTTTTTGCTGCATCCAATAAGTTTTGGTATGTTGCATTTCCATTTTCATTTGTCTCCAGGTGTTTTTTGATTTTCCTTTGGTTTTTCATCTTTAACTCACTGGTTACCTAGGAGCATGTTGTTTAATTTCCACCTGTAATTGATTTCTAGTCTTATACCATTGTGATTGGAAAAGATGCTTTCTGGGACGCCTGAGTGGCTCAATAGATTAAGCGTCTGACTTCCGCGCAGGTCATGATCTGTGGTCTGTGAGTTTGAGCCCCATGCCAGGCTCTGTGATGACAGCCCAGAGCCTGGAGCCTGCTTCAGATTCTGTGTCTCTCTCTCTCTTTCTACCCCTTCCCTGCTCACACTCTGTTTGTCTGTCTATTTCTTTCTCTCTCAAAAATAAATATACATTTAAAAAAAGAAAAGATGCTTACTATGATATCAGTTTTCTTAAATTTATTAAGAGTTTTTTGTGACCTAACATATGATATATGCTGGAGAATGTTCCACATGGGCTTGAGAAGAATGTGTATTCTGGGGCACCTGGATGGCTCAGTCAGTTAAGCGTCCGACTTTGGCTCAGGTCGTTATCTCACAGTTCATGGGTTCAAGCCCTGCATCAGGCTCTGTGCTAACAGCTCAGAGCCTGAAGCCTGTTTTGGATTCTGCGTCTCCCTCTCTCTCTGATCCTCCCCTGCTCACACTGTCTCTATCTCTCTCTCAAAAATAAATAAAACATTAAAAATTAAAAAAAAAAGAAGAATGTGTATTCTGCTACTGTTGGATGGAATGTTTTCTAGATGTATATGTGGGGGTCCATCTGGTCTAATGTGTAGTTTAAGTACAATTTTCCTTACTGATTTTTTTTGCCTGGATTATCTATTTATGGTTGAAAGTGGGGTATTGAAATTTCCTATTACTATATTGCTCTGTTTCTTTCTTCAGATCTGTTAATATTTGCTTTATACATTTAGTTGTTTCTGTGTTGGGTACATTATATTTATAAGTGTTACATCGTCTTGGTGAATTGATTCCTTTATCATTATGTATTGACCTTCTTTGTCTCTTGTTACCATTTGAGATATCAGCACGGAACCTGACATGGGGCTCAGACTCCAGTGGTGAGATCATGACCTGAGCCGAAGTCAGGACACTTAACTGACTGAGCCACCCAGGCGCCCCTGATGACTTTACTTTTAACACATACAAAAGCTCTACATTTTTACACTCTTCCCCACCATATTTTGTGTTTTTGATGTCACAATTTACATTTTAACTATTGTATATCTATTAAGAGATTATTATATAGTTATTTTTAATGTTCTTTTAAAATTTATATTAAAGTACTAAGTGTTTTACTTACCACCATTAGAATATTAGAATATTCTAAATTTGGGGCGCCTGGGTGGCTTAGTCGGTTGAGCGTCCGACTTTCGCTTGGGTCATGATCTCGCGGTTCGTGGGTTCGGGCCCCGCGTCGGGCTCTGTGCTGACTGCCAGCTCAGAGCCTGGAGCCTGTTTCAGTCTGTGACTCCCTTTCTCTCTGACCCTCCCCTGCTCACACTGTCTCTCTCTCTCTCTCCTAGAGATTAAAAAAAAAAAAAAAAATTTAAAAAAGAATATTCTGAATTTAAGTATATATTTATTTTTACCTGTGAGTTTTATACTTTCTTATGTCTTCATGTTAGTAATTAGCATCCTTTCATTTCAGCTTGAAGAAGTCCCTTTTAATACTTCCTGTAAAGCTGGTTAGTGGTGATGAACTCCTTCAGCTTTTATTTTGTTCAGCTTTATCTTTTCATTTCTGAAGGACACCTTTACTGGGTAGAGTATTTTTTGACTGGCAGGGTTGTTGTTGTTGTTATTATTATTATTAAAACATTTTCAATATATCATCCCACTCCCTTCTGGCCTGAAAGGTTTCTGCAGAAAAATCTCATAGTCTCAAGAGGGTTTCTAAGTATGTTAACCACTTATTCTTCTTATGCTGCTTTTAAGATTCTTTCTTTCTTTTTTAATGTTTATTTTTGAGAGAAAGAGAGAGAGATGTCTGAGTGTGAATGGGGGAGGGGCAGAGAGGGAGACACAGAATCCGAAACAGGCTCCAGGCTCTGAGTGTCAGCACAGAGCCTGACACGGGACTCAAACTCACAAACCGCGAGATCGTGACCTGAGCCAAAGTCAGACACTTAACAGACTGAGCCACCCAGGTGACCTAAGATTCTTACTTTATCTTTAAATTTTGACAATTTAAATGTATCTTGTGGGTCTATTTTGATTCATCCTTTTTTAACCCTTTGAGCTATCTGTATCTGGATGTCTGTTTCTCCCCAATTTAGCCATGATTTCTTTGAATAAACTTCTGTCCCTTTCTCCCTCTTTTGTTTCTGATACCCCTATAATGTTTATTTTGGTCCTCTTCACAGTGTCCATTAAGTCCCTTAGGCTATCTTTCCTTTTTTTTTTTTTTTCCTTCTCTGACTGGGTGAATTTCACTGCCCTGCCTCTAAATTTATTGGTCCTTTTCCCACTTGAAATAGTCTACTGATAAATCCCTCTATTGAATTTTTCAGTTTTATTGTTTTCTTCAGCTCTATGATTTTCATTTGGTACTTTTAATATTTTCTTTGTGTTGAAATGCTTACTTATTTCATACGTTGCTCCCCTGACTTTGGTAAGCATCTTTATGACTATTACTTTAAACTATCAGGTAATCATTTCTCTGTATTTCATTAAGATTGCTTCCTAGGGATTTATCTCATTCTTCTTTTTGGACCATATTGCCCGTTTGTTCATTTTTTTTTAAATCAAATCCCAAACATTCATTTCATTTCAGTATTTATTTGACTTACATTTAATTTAAAATATTTGAAACACTTACATAGTTCACAATGTGCCATATCAGAAACATATTACACATGATCCATGATAAACAACCTTATGCCTGTGTGCTTTTTATTTGTGGGTTTATATTTCTGTAAGTAATGTAAATAGGTCAAAAGATAAAATGTTCATATAATTTTATTAAATTATTGGTAAGCTCTACTGTATAGGATTTGTACTATTTTGTATCTCTACAGCATTTTGAGAGTGACCTTGTTTCTCTATAGCTTTTACTAGAGTGTTTGTCATAGTTCGATATTTTACTAATCTGGATGTTACCTTATTGTTGATTTAATTTACATTTCTTTTATTATAAGTGGAGATGAGAATTTGGGAGGGGAGATATTTACCTTTCTTTTTTGTTAACTGTCTTATTTGTCTTCTGTTCATTTTTCTAGTGAGGTTTTGATCTTTTTAAAAATATTTAAGAGCTTTTTGTATGTTTGGATAAGTGTAGTTGTATTCCAAATATGTGATGCAAATATTTTTTTTCCCAATTTGTTATTTGTGTTTGACTTTGCTTGTGGTATTTTCCCCCCTATGCAAAAGTTGTTTTTAAAGTTTTATATGGCCAAAATGATCACTTTATTTTTTCTGTGCTTTCTGTTTTTGATTCATGATTGGAAAGGTTTCCCTTCCCCAGGTCAAAAACGAATTCATGATTTCTTCTGAGAGTACTGTGATTTAATAATTTACATTTGGATTCCTAATTTATTTAGAGTTTACTTTGTTATATTCCTTGAGGTTTGGATTCAATTTTATCTTTTTTTCAAATGACTATCCAGTTTTTCCAATATAACTTATTTAAAGATATTACTTTTTCCTATTGATCTTGATCCCACCTTTATCAGGTGCCAAATTTTCACATGTTTTGCACCTTTTTTCTGTTTTGCTTCATTGGTGTGTCTGTCTGTTCATATATCAGTAACACTCTGTTTTGATTAGTGAAGTTTTACAGTGTGTTTTCTCCTCTGGAAGAGCTAGTCACCTTCCATCATTGTTCTTTTAATTGACTTCCCTGGATATTCTTGCATGCTTACTTTTTGCAATCAAGTTGACTATTTTAAGACATTGTTTCTTACATGATCGCTGGATGCTTGCATATCCACTGACTGAAGCAATGACAGCAATAAGCTGTCCTGCTGAACTCTTTGAAACATATTTTACATTGTTAATGTATATATGTATATGTTTATAACAGTAAGTGTGTTTCTGCTTATAAAATACCAAGATACTTTTTTAAACGTGCAAAAATCATTTGATTAAGCTTTGTGAACAATATAGGCAAATCTGTGTTATTCTCTCCTATTCTTTGTGGGTTTCGGAATTTCTCTATTATAATGGATTCTTTGATAGTTTTTCATTAGAATTTGATAGATCAGGACTAGGGTCCTTTGAGCTCTGCCATTCCAATGAAACAGAGGTCTTGTTATCAATTTGAATCATCTTGCCTGTCATGTTTTTCCCCTTTATCTTTTCAGGCTGGATACTAGCCCAGGCTGGACACTGGCCCACTGGTCAGCTAAAAGGGATTACAAATCATAAAAGCTATTTGATTCTATTTAAATAGATTATGCTTGGATGACATACGTGGATATTTGGTTAAGACTTTGTGTCAGTGAATTAAACATTGGAATAATGACACAGCAGTGCCTTTTCCCTTTAACAACACTACTCTACATTTTATTTGCATTAGCTTGGTATATTTTGACATTCAAATTAATTAATTTTCTCTACACATTATTTAGAATATTTTTTAAGTAAAATAGAATATTCCCTTTAATTTTTGCTTTTGCATAAGTGATTCCTCAATATTCTACTTCAGTGAAGCCAACCTAAACTAAACTTTTGTATTTTAGGTTTTGCTATTTGAGATATTTAGCTTTAAAATGAAATTGGTAATGTTTTGCTATACTGAATCTAATAATTTAATGAATATAGAAATATAGATAGTGGGAGAAAATGTCTTATTTTTTAGGGTGATAAGGTATTTTTCCTGAAGATTTCTTAATGTATATATATTCCTTCCAGTGATACTTTTACCGAGTAGGGAATAAAGTAGATGTTGAAAAAAGAAAGCTCACTGACCATTTCTGTTTGTTGCAACTCTGTCCTGCCTAAGGGGCTCAAGGTTCTGGGTATGCAAGTTCAGGCCCACTAGTCCCTTTACCAACTATACCTGGAGTAGTGTTTTGGGAGCCCCAAGCTCAGTAGACATCTATGGAGAGAGAGTTGTTTCAGGCATTCTACATGATTGGTATTTCATGTTCCTTGGGTTGAGTGTTGACCAACCATATGAACACAGAATAACAGTATCTCTTCTTCTAATGTCTGCCTTTTTTCTCACATCTCTTGCCTTGTATCTGCCTTGGTGTCATGCAAATGGCAGGAAATGCCATTTCAGCCTAAGTGCCCTTCTGCCTGGCTCTTGGTAGGTCTGTTAACTGTAGCACTTCCTTCTTGCTGGGTTCTTATTGCAAACTTGGTGACACTCTTTGAAAGCACTGTGCTGTCCCCTCACTAAGAAGAAGTAAAAACAGTTCTAGATTCAGGTAATCTTGGATTGCATTCTTGGCTCCACCATTTAACTGTGTGATCTTAAGCATGTAATTTTCCTATCTTTAAATGCCACTTTTATAATTTATAAAATGGGTATGTAATACCTGATGTGAGTTTTGAAGATTAGATAAAGGACATAAGGGTCTTGGCACATACCATGTGCTTAATATGAAGTATAACTTCTCTCTCTCCTCCCAGTTATAAATAGTGAATTTTGCTTGATGATACAAATGCCACTCTTAGCCACCTGATCAAACACTTGGAATATGGACACCAAGAGAGGCCAGAATTTAGCTGAATATGCCCCTTGGATACCTGGCCACCCACTCAGAGGCCCCTCCATCCAGTCTCTCTAAATTCCAGGTTGATTCTGCTCTTCTTGGCAAATCACTGTCAAGGCCCCAATGTGCTTCACGGGCAAGGCCACATGGCTTAGAAATCCACTTCCTTTGGCTAAATTTTATAGGAATAACTTACAAAATTTAACGTATTAACTGACATTTAACATTCATCGTTAGTTTTCATGTTTAACTTACGGAGGGAAAAAAGATGAATCACCACTGCCATTAGTCATGGTTTAAAAACAGTGGTAATACATGGCTCTCCTAACTTATTGGAAGTTGTTTCCAGACACACAAAGGCATTTAGTTGAAAATTGAATGACTTTCTATCAGATTACCATCTTCAGGATGATTTTAGAATGAATAGACTAATTTACATCTTAAAATAGAATTGACCTTAATTTGGCATAATTGGGTGGTGTGACCAAGTGCACACAGTAGGCAGAGAATGTGGCTTATATACAGTAGACACAATAGCAGTGAAGGTAGCAAAAGTGAAGTTTACTCTTGGGAGTAATTTCTGAGTGTTCGTTGCTGTGTTCCACATTTAAATTCCTAATTATTTTAAAGCTTCTTTTTTTCTTAAATTTGTATTTTATATTGCTATAAGTATCTAGTGTCTGAAATAAACCGGATTTTTTTTAACATTAAATTTTTTTTAATGTTCATTTGAGAGAGAGAGAGAGACATAGCGGGAACGGGTAAGAAGCAGGGAAAGAGAAAGACACAGAATCCAAAGCAGGCTCCAGGCTTTGAGCTCTTAGCACAAAGCCTGGCGTGGGGCTCGAACTCATGAACTATGAGATCATGACCTGAGCCAAAGTTGGATGCTTAATGCCCAGGAGCCCCTAAACCAGATTTTTTAACATGAATCTTCTACTTTATGAATTTACTAAATATTTTATAGGTTAATAAAACTAAATGGTATCTCAAAATGAGAACAAGGATTGTTTTGAGTTCTGCTTTTTGTAAAAGTTAAACAGTAGAGCTTCATTTTAATATGCTTATAAAAATGTGTAAGTTTGCCTATACCATGGGTCAAATCATGACCTTCAAATATAGTTACATTTGGAAAAGCCTGACATAAAATTGTTAGGCTGTAAAAAGTGCTAGAAAATAGGACTAATGACCATAATAACATTGTAAAGGGAGTTACAAGCTGTCTCATTGTTTCTAATATTTATTTTTTCTATGCTATTGATTCATTTAAATAAATATCAGTGATTTCTTGACCCCTCTTAGATGTTAAATACCAAACTTATGTTATTCCAAGTATTTACCTTAACAATGTTTGTGTAAATGAAATAACATAAAAAGTTAAACAAGATTACGTAAAGAGTAATCTGTGAACCTTGTAATAATAAATGTTAATCTTTTCACAGGTGGCTATTTTCTAAAAACTGTTTATCTATTGGAGCTGTAAGAAAAAGATTTAAATACAATCCTTTGATCATAAATTATACAAATAAAAATAGATGCCAACATTATTAAACTTCTTTTTATTCATTTTATCAAATAAGCTGTCCAATTTTAAGTAATACAGACTTCTTAGAATGCCCACCATACTCTGTACATAATAGATGGCTCAAAAGGTGTTTAAGATAATGGAGGCAGTCTGTTCATATAAAACTGTTACAAAAATTTGGATCAATTAAGATGTTGCATTTTGGAAAGATTTTTATGCCACCTTTCTTCCTCTTATAGCCAACTTGATTCATGGAAGCAGCACATCTTGATAACCTCTATTCCTTTCCCCACCACCACTATACCCCCCAACCTAGGCCATTAATAGTTTGTTTTCATGTTCTCATCCTTCTGTTTCAGATAAATCCACTTAAACTTTTCTTTAAAGTATTCTAGGCAGCAGTTTTTAAACTTTTTAGGGTCAGAACTGTTTTACACTCTTAAATATTAATGAAGACATCAAAGAGCTTTGTAAAAGACTTATACCTATCCATGTTTACTATGTTAAAAATGAAAGCCGAGAAATAATTTAAAATATGTATGCGTTCATTTTAAAAGTTCATTTTTCTCTTTAGGAAGAAAAGTCCATTTCATATTAACATTATCATATTTTTAAGAAGAAATAACTTTTTTTTAAAACAAAGTAGGATGAAGGAAATCTTTGTTTCACATTTTTGTAAATTTTGCATGTCTGCCATATTCAGTCTGTTGCAGTGTGGTGTTTGGGTTGCTAGATATGAAGAAAATACAGCTGCTTCATACCAATATGTGATTGAAAAGGACGGAGTCCTTAAGAATCTTTTCAGATAATTATGGATATTCTTTGATTCTATAGTAGAACTTGACAAGTAGTAGTTTCGTAATTGAACTCTGGCTCATAAAAGTCAGTTTAGAATTCAGTGTGGAATCTGAAACATGTTAATGAATTCCTCATATCTTATAATTGGTAGAAAAATCCATTAGTAGATTTTACACTTCGAGGGGATCTTTTATCTGTTCATGGTTTTGTAATATCTTGCCTTTTTTATTTTGAATGTTTGCTTGCTGAGTTATTCCAGTCTTCCAAGTGTTGACATATTTAGTTATACAATATAAAAATAAATCACATTTGTTATTACTGACCTCATCAGAAAGCTTTTAAGTATTGGTAAACTCTTAAGCACATAGTAGCAGATAACACGTTTTCTAAAATTCTTATTTTCTCTTAGCTCAAATTTAGTCATTGGCAGCAAAGGCTTTTAATTTTCTTTGAACCATCAGGCTTCCTTGTTTATCTTCAAGAAAACTTCCACTTAAATACCTAAGTCTAAATAACTGTAACTTGTCAGTTTGTCACTTTCTACATAAAAATGATGTTTCATGAAAAAAAGGACCTACTTCAGCTCAGAATGCAGTTTCTTTTCATTGTGATCATTACTACACTTTGGTGTCCTCTGTGCTTTTTACATAGTTTTCATTTCATCACACAGAATACGGAAAAGAGATATACTCAAAGAGTTGAGATTTTATAAAATTAATCATTTTTACCACTTTACCAAGGATATTCTTTTTTTTTTTTTCAATTTTTTGAATGTTTATTTATTTTTGAGAGAGACCACATAAGCAGGGGAGGGGCAGAGAGAGAGGGAGACAGAGAATCCCAAGCAGGCTCCAAGCTGTCAGCACAGAGCCTAAAGTGGGGCTCAGATTTTCAAACGTGGGATCATGACCTGAGCCTAAGTCAAATGCTTAACAGATTGAGCCATCCAGGGCCTCCTTTATCAAGATATTCTTAAGTGAAACTGACGTGTGTGTGTGTGTGTAACTTAAGAGTTCATGGCAGCATGTAGAATTATGCAAGCATTGCTAGAGCAGTTTGATGCCCTTGCCTGAATTCTTGCTTAAGGTGCCAGTGTTTTTATCCTGTAAGTGCTGTGGCACCATCAATGCAAATATCAACATATAACGTATTATTGAGAAAATAATTTTTATTTGAGGATTCCCTCAAAGAGTCTCCAAGACTCTGGAGATCCATGGACCTTACTTTAAGAATGATTCTTAAGGGGAGAAGGTATATAGCTTATAAAAAGAGGACTACAGTAAAAATTTTCCTAAACCTCCTCCTAACTAACTTTCCAGTCAAATTAACCTCCATTCCTGTGTCATCTGGCAGCAGCTCTCACAGAATGCTGAATGTCAAGGCCGCTCAGCTGTCCTCTGCATTCATCTCTATTCCCACCAGTAGAGAGATGTGCTTTGCAAATATCAGTTGTATTCTCAAATGAGTTTATGTCAGTTTCACTAATACTTGTAATTATACAATTTTAATAGTATTAGGTGAATAGAATAAGTGTGAGTTAAAAAAAATAGTGTTCCTAAAACTAACTTAAATGTATTGGAATGACTTATTGTAAAAGATTGCTATCATATAATTTACTGTGGATGAGATTTGTAAAAGGTGAGGGAAAAACCTACAAATCTGGAAGGATTCTGCATTCCTTCACAAATAACACTAATTCCTATATTATAAAGAAACTAAAGTTTGAAATTGTGATGATCTGTTATGTGTGTTCTTTGCAGGAAAGAACAATGAAACTGATCTTTAGACCCACATTTGAAGAAAAGGCTTTTAACTCACCTTCAAAAGATTAGGGAATGTGTGTACATATAGATACATGTGTGTATCTTTTTTTTTTTTAAACAATTAAACACTTAACCAGCTTTTCCAGTAGCTTTATGGACCAGTAGTCAGGATCACACTGAACCAGACAGTTACTTTGCTGCCATCCATGTGCTAGAAGCAAATTTCCTTTGGTTTCCATGATAGTAAAATATGCTCTTTCCCATCATTGCACTTTGTATCTGTGGCTGGGTCAGATTGGATAGTTAGAAGTATAACTATTACAGGTTCGATTTCATAATGATATAGTGATAAGCTGGATTGTATACACCTTTTTTTTTTAAATCAGTATGCCAGCATTTTGTTGAATTGGAAACTGCCTGGAATAAGCAAGTATATGGGGGGTTTGGCGATTTGCACAGAAATTGCATAGTAATACTTCCTGAAGGATGAGAATTATAATAATAAATGATCTTTGATCTATGGATATAAGTTCACTGGTTGATCAGATGTGTCATGGTTGGATAGATGATAGTGGTTCATTGATGTCAGCCTTACCATGGCCAGGTATATATGCTGTTATTTATAGATGCATCGTGACATGCTACAAAGACATGGGCTTGGAAACAAAAAAACTTGGATTATCTGCCTGGCTTACTTAGCGACCACGAGGAGTCAGTGAAGATTGTGTTCCTAACTCCCTAATAGTAACCTTGCAGGATAAGTAGTTTTCCCTAGAAGTGGGGAATTAATTCACACTCTTCATAGTCTGTTTACAGCTAGTACATATTAGTTGCAAGGTGGCTTTGTCTGTGACCAAACAAAAAACTCATCAACCTTAGTTATTTTAGCACAAGGCTCTATCACCACACTAACTGAACACTGAAATTTTTAAATGCCAAGAGATTTCTCCAGATGCCTGTATTTCATGATGATCGCACATTCACTGTTAAAAGTGTGGCCTGGTTTTATAGGCCTGTTCCTTCTTTTTTCTTTCTTTCCAAAAATGTTTACTGAGCATCTGCTGTGCGTCAGACACTGTTGTAGGATTAGGGATCCAATAGTGAATACAATAGAGGAAAAAATAAAGCCCTGTACTTGTAGAACTTAAAATCTAGTAGAGGATACATATACGCATACATATACGTGTACATACACATATACATACACATATACATGTACAAACACAAATGCTAAGAGGACAAAGAATGAGAAAAGGAAATAAGACACTGTTAGTTGGAATTCTGCAGGTGACCTCAGAAGGCATCATTAAGATCACATCTTTCATATAAACTCCTAAAAGAAGAATATAGTCTAGAGGAAGTGGTCTCTCAGAACATTGTTTTTTGTTTTGGTTTGGTTTTTGTTTTTTGGGGTTTTTTTTTTGAGAGAATGAGAGACAGTGTGAGCAGGAGAGTGACAGAAAGAGAGGGAGACACAGAATCTGAAGACAGGCTCCAGGCTCTGAGCTGGCTGTCAGCACAGAGCCCAACACAGGGCTTGAACCCACAAACTGTGAGATCATGACTTGAGGTGAGGCCAGATGCTTAACGAATTGAGCCACCCAGGTGCTTATTGTTTTGTGTGTGAAGAGAATCTCTTTTTATTTTTAATTTATTTCTAGGAGAGAGAGAGAGAGAGAGAGAGACAGCGAGAGCAGGGGAGGGTCAGAGAGAGAGGGAGTCACAGACTGAAACAGGCTCCAGGCTCTGAGCTGGCAGTCAGCACAGAGCCCGACGCGGGGCTCGAACCCACGAACCGCGAGATCATGACCTAAGCGAAAGTGGGACGCTCAACCGACTAAGCCACCCAGGCACCCCAAAAGAGAGAATCTTAAGCAGGCTCCATGGTCAGCCCAGAGCCTGATGTGGGGCTTGATCCCATCACCCTGGGATTATGACCTGAGCCAAAATCAAGAGTTGGCCGCTTAGCTGACTGAACTACTCAGGTGCCCTTTTCAGAGCAGTTTTAAGTATTCTTGCCCTTGGATCTATAGGGTTTGTATGGGAGAAATATTGCATTTTAGTTTTCACAGACTCAAATTGAAATTTAGCATTTCTTCCAAATCATGTGCATAGGTAATCTCTATGGTAATATTGGGAGAATTTGTAACTTTGTTGCAGGCAGATATTTTCATATTCCATTATAATTATTGTAGATACTGTTGTTTCTGCTGATCACTACTTATAAATTATGGTAGTTACTACCCCTGCTACTAGATCTTGTTTTTTAGTGCGGTAATAAAGAAGCACAGAGATCACAATTTTTAAAAACTCTGTGTTGATAGTTAGATGTCAGAATAATAGATTTCCTTATATCCCTATGTATTCTATCCTATGAATTTTAAAGCATTGAGAAAGAGGCTGAGGATCCACCAGATTGCCAAGAGGTCAAAAGATTCATGGCGTAGAAATATTAAGCTTTCATTTAATCCCTAATCGAGAGTTTTCTTCTGCCTCCCAACCGTATAGCACTTCCTTCACTTGTGTCTTTCTCCTAGAGCTTAGTCAAATACATCTTGAGATGGTTGGGGCCTTCTGAATAGTTCCATAGAATTGTGATTGTGAAAGCTCCCCTTTAAAAAGCTTCCTGTGTAGGGGCACCTGGGTGGCTTAGTCGGTTAAGCGTCCGACTTTCGCTTAGGTCATGATCTCGCGGTTCGTGGGTTCGAGCCCCGCGTCGGGCTCTGTGCTGACTGCCAGCTCAAGGCCTGGAGCCTGTTTCAGTCTGTGACTCCCTCTCTGACCCTCCCCTGCTCACGCTGTCTCTTTCTCTCTCTCCTAGAAATAAATAAAACATTTTAAAAAATAAATAAATAAATAAAAAATAAAAAGCTTCCTGTGTAACACAAGCCACACAGTATTAAAATATTTGCAGAATAATGTAGCAAGTCCAGCAGAATTGGCTTCCTAGAAAGTGATGGTTTCATAGTTCACAGGTCAGCTTTTACATTTCTCTGAAAGTTATTACTGAAAAGAGCTTAAAGACAGTGCAGTTCATCTTCTGAGAAAGAACAAGATGTAGAAATCTGAGTTAGAATCCGTTCATTTCACTCGTGTACACTAGATCTTATGGGCCGTGATACCTTCACCTTGACCTGCCTGTGGAAAATAAGGTGGGACATATGTATTCCACTGGTTTGGCAAAGAAGCCATAAGATTGGAACTGAGAACCTCTTATATAGGTAAAAAGGGGAGGATGAGTATTGGTTAAATGCGTACTCCTGAGAATTTTGCCCTGCTACTACTACATGTTACATGCTTTAGATCTCTTCGACCATATCCTTCTACCTCTCATCAAAAGTCAGAAGTCAAAATTCTCAACATCTTAATATTACCAGAAACCCGAGGGAAAAAATTATTCGTCCTGTCATTTTCCCGTGAGATAAACCTTACGCCTGTGTCTACCTGTGGAAGAAAACGAATCCTGAGGCATTAAACCTCCTGGATTGTATCTTCAATCGTGCCCTTTCCTTCTAAGAAACAGACACTCAAAAAGTAGAATGAATGCTGTAGGACCATTACACTCACCGCATGGTTGATTTTCCTCTGCAGGCTGGTGAAAGATGCTCCTTGGGATGAAGTCCCGCTTGCTCACTCCCTGGTTGGTTTTGCCACTGCCTATGACTTCTTGTACAACTACTTGAGCAAGACACAACAGGAGAAGTTTCTTGAAGTGATTGCCAATGTCTCGGGATATATGTATGAAACTTCATACCGGAGAGGATGGGGATTTCAGTACCTCCACAATCACCAACCCACCAACTGCATGGCCTTGCTCACGGGAAGTCTAGTTCTGATGAATCAAGGTGCGTGTGGATACAACCTAGGGAATGCCCAAGCCAGCATCAGTCATCGTTGCCTTGAGAGCAGAGAATTGTACCTAGCCTTGGTATATATGTTCATGCTTGGATCCTAAGCTCTTGAGATGAAGTAATATCTAGGGCATCTCTTAGACAATTGAGAGACGTCTCTTTCCTCATTTCTGCTAGTTATATTAGCTTACAGGTTATTTAAGTAAAGCTTTTGACTGTCCCAAGCCATATCCTTACAGCACACCATCAGTGGTGAATATTCTTTCTCCCAGAGAATTTTGACAGTGAAGACAGTTATCCTGGAGTTTTTTGTTTTGTTTCATTTATTTATTTATTCAAATTTTTATTTAAATTGTAGTTAGTTAACAAAGAGTATAATGTTGCTTTCAGGAGTAGAACCCAGTGATTCATCACTTATACATAACACCCAGTGCTCAGCCCGGGTGTCTTCCTTAATACCCATCCATCCATCTAACCCACCTCGCACAAACCTCTCTCCAGTCTGTTCTCTGTCTTTAAGAATCTCTTGTGATTTGCTTCTCCCTCTCCCTTTTTATTTTCTCCCTTCCCATATGTTCATCTTTTTAAAACCTAAGTGGGTGGTTTATTATTTGAAATGAATGTTCTTTGCACATAGATGCCTATCATAACAACACTATTTTCTCTCTAATGACTTAAGCGATCTAGATCATTTAGCTCAGATTTGGAAGAGACTTTTGTGGATCACATAGCTACTTTGCATTAAAATATTATATAATTGCTGATGATGGATTTTCTCTGCTTTTATGATTCTGACTTAATTATAACACCTGTGAAAGTCTAAATGATTAAGATCACAGTGAATTATTAGGATATTATATACTTAGAATAGGCAAATCTAACAGAACTCTTGACTGCTTCCCCACAAGAATTAGTATGCATTTTATAGATTATCCAACATCAGAGTTCCTCAAGTCTAGCTTTCTCCTTTGTCTTATCAACCAGCCAACACTTTTAATTAGTCTTAGAGGAAAAGAAACTAACTTTAACCGAGTATATGACATGTGTTAATCTGTGTCCCTTATCACACCAACCATATAAGGTAGCTGGATTTGGACCCAGTTCTGGCCAAACTTAAAGTTTACTCTCTTTCCATTATATTTTGTTGCCTCTCTTGGAATAGAGATTCAATTTATAGTAATTTAAGGAAAGCTTTAAGAGAGCAAAGATTCTTCCTAGCTCCCTTTGTTCCCTATTCTTACAAAAACAAACAAGATTTAAAAGATCAGAATGCAAATAAATAAATAAATAGATAAATAAAATGAAAGATCAAAATGCAAACCTCCAAATATTTATAAATCCTGAAGTCTGAAGGAAGACATCATTGTGAAATGGTGGAAGGAACCCAAGATGAGCTAGATCTCAGCCCAGGACCTTGCTTTTAGCCTAGTATAGTGAGTGTTCTTTCCTTCCTTCCTCCCTTCCTCCCTTCCTCCCTTCCTCCCTTCCTCCCTTCCTCCCTTCCTCCCTTCCTCCTTCCTCCTTCCTTCCTTCCTTCCTTCCTTCCTTCCTTCCTTCCTTCCTTCCTTCCTTCCCTCCTCCCTTCCTCTTTCTTTCTTTCTTTTCTTTCTTTCTTTCTTTCTTTCTTTCTTTCTTTCTTTCTTTCTTTCATGTTTTATTTATTTCTGAGATAGAAAGAGAGAAAGAGAGAAACAGTGTGAGCAGTGGGGGGTCAGAGAGAGAGGGAGATACGGAATCTTAAACAGGCTCCAGTCTCTGAGCTGGCAGTCAGCACAGAGCCCAACACGGGGCTTGAACCCACGAACTGTGACATCATGACCTGAGCTGAAGTCAGATGCTTAACCGACTGAGCCACCCAGGCGCCCCTAGTGTTATTTCTTTATGTAAAATTTTTGTTCTTTAGTAGCACGAAGAGAGCCTATTTCATGGTAGATAAAATTGCTCCAGATAATACACAGACACTGGAAATACTAGTTCAGATTGGACCAAAATGTGTAATTCTCCTCTGACAGGAGTTTTCATGTGCATTGATTTTGTGATTACAGTTCTGGGTTGCTCAGAACTATGGGATACAGTCTTCCAGAACTCCCACATAGGCAGTGTACACATTTTTTTTTAAGTTTATTTGTTAAGAGAGAGTTGGGGAGGGGCAGAGGAAAGGGGGACAGAGGATCTGAAGTGGGCTCTGTGCTGACAGCAGAGAGCCCAATGTGAGGCTTGCACTCACAAACTGTGAGATCATGACCTGAGCCGAAGTCAGAGGCTTAACTGACTGAACCACCCAGGTGCCCCAGCAGTGTACACATTTATGAGACGATCAGACAGACGAAGAGGAGAAATCTCTGGCCCTGCACATCTCAGTTAGTAATTATAGTCCTGGCTTTGTTGGCATACTCCCTGCCTTTAGGAGCTACCTCACAGATTGTTTCAGCAACTCCACCTTCTCCATACCAGTCTCGTAGACACTGACCAGGTAGCTTAGTGTATCGGTAGGTCTCAGTGGACTCACATAAAAGCTCAAAAGTGGGAGAATTAGAACTTGGTGCACAGGGACCACAGGATCACACGTAAGCAGTTTACACATCAGTTGGAAAGAAGACAGATATGAAATGTTTAAATGATTATGCAATAGTTGTAATAGCAACAGAGAATAAGACGTATCATGAAGCTATGGTTAAATATCAGTTGAGTGTATTAAGTTTGAATTCAGGAAAACAGTATTCTTTAGGTGAGTTTGAGAAGGTTCATAGGACTTTGAAAGATAGATAGGATATGGATAAGTGAAAATAATGAAGAACATTCCAGACAAGGTCTATGGATGGTAGAAAAACACAGAGCATAGCATCAGTAACAATACCAGTGCCTCATATTGACAGATTTGAAGTTTACAAAGGTAGACATTGCCTCATATCTCCTGAACAAGGTTGTTGTAAGGAACAAATAAGGAAACACCAGGTAATGTGATATCAGGGAGAAGTTAGCAGGCCCGATTTTAGGCATCACATTGGTGTCTGGTTGGAGATGGAGGATATGGAGAAGAAAAAGATGATGACTAGAATTTCTATTTTTTATTTTTTTAATGTTTATTTTTGAGAGAGAGAGTACAAGCAGGGGAGGGGCAGAGAGAGAGGGAGACAGAGAATCCAAAGCAGGCTCTGCAATGTCATATTTTGCCTCCAATGTGGGGCTCTAGTCCTTAAACTGTGAGGTCATGACCTAAGCCGAAGTTGGACGCTCAAATGACTGAGCCATCCAGGCACCCCTGGAATTTTAAACCCTAATGATTAGAGAATGAAGACTGAAAACTATTCAGGAGACTGGCATTGCAGGTGTAGAGCTAGAGAGGAGGAGTCAGTGTATAATTAACAGTCACCTCTGCAAAGCTGAGCCTGAGACGGTGCTGCCCTCATGAGATAGGAGCCAGGTCTTACATAGCCTGGGACCTTGGATTTAGGCTGGGATCTGGGGGTCCTAGGGCCCCTGGAAGCCCTCACCTCCAGCACAAATAGTAAGCCATGGTAGTATTCGGCACTGCTGATCACACACACGTCTGTGGGGTAAAGCCACAAAACTCCATCTGCACCAGGAGACAATGAGCTTAGTTTTATTCTCACTGTTATATGTTTTAAATATAAGCAAACAAAATAAACCTGAAATGTAAAGACCTAGGTTCGGATCAAAGTGCTCTTCATTTTTACTTGGGTGTCAGAGTTCTTGAACAAGGCAAGCTTCCTGTAATTTTGGAGTAATAATACCTAATTGAATTGTTAAAAGGATTAAGTAAGATTGTGTTCAGTGCTGTGTAGATAATAAATGTTTTAGAAATGTGAATTCTATAAAAGTTGGTAGGCCTTTAATTTTCAGTTGCAGAAATAAAAAAATGTGACAGGATGAGTGCTTGAACAAAATTTTGGACATGATTTTAGGCAGATTCAGGACTCTAAGTTGTTTTCACCATTAGATTGTCACTTCAGTGGTCTCTACCCCACTGTGCTGCCTTTTGAGATCCTCTGGAATCTAAAAGCACATAAAGAATGAGAAACTGTCTTCTAATGACAAGACAAATTGGAGACTATCTGCTGAGCCATATAGTATTTGTAGCTTTATACTTTATAGTATTTGTAATTTATTAAAAATCCTATAAAATAATGGTGCAAGTTTTATGAAGTATTAAGCTTCAAAAATATTTTCAATTAGTAGTATTTATAAAACTTGAAGGGGCACCTGGGTGGCTCAGTCGGTTGCATGTCTGACTTCGGCTCAGGTCATGATCTCATGGCTCCGTGAGTTCGAGCCCCACGCCAGGGCTCTGTGCTGACAGCTCATAGCCTGGAGCCTGCTTCAGATTCTGTGTCTCCCTCTCTCTCTGCCCCTTCCCGCTTATGCTCTGTCTCTCTCAAAAACATAAATATTTTTAAAAATTTAGAAAACTTGAATAAAATCTCAGTATACAGATCTTTTCCTATAGACATAAAGTTATCTTAGATGTGATGGAGTTTCAGTTTAAGACTGGAAAATGGTACTCATTTCAGGGTTTATCTTCATTTGATTAATAAATGACTTGTATTCAAGAACTTTTTAACTTACATCCAACCCAAACCTGGATTAGCAGAATGTTGTTTGTAATGTTGAGAAGTGAGTTTTACAAAATGCCATTTGTAATATAAACTAGTCAGACGACTCAGAGGGTTTTATTTGCCTATAATTTTGTTTGTGCTTTATGAGAGCCATGGTCATTGTTTTCATGTGTTTTCATCCTTCAGGGTATCTCCAAGAAGCATACTTATGGACCAAACAAGTTCTGACCATCATGGAGAAGTCTCTGGTCCTGCTCCGAGAAGTGACAGACGGCTCCCTCTATGAAGGAGTTGCCTATGGCAGCTACACCACTAGATCACTCTTCCAGTACATGTTTCTCGTTCAGAGGCACTTTGACATCAACCACTTTGGCCACCCGTGGCTTAAACAACACTTTGCATTTATGTATAGAACCATCTTACCAGGTATGGTGAGGAATCAGAAGTGGGAAAACATTACCTATCACTGTTTTTTCTGATTATGAAAATGGGCTCGACGAGGAAAAGAAATGTGGGGGTTGAGTTATATTGAGGTTAAATTTTTGTAAAAAAAAAAAAAAAAAAGAGTCAAAGAAGAATTCAAGAGTTACATAATACATAGAACATTTTGGGGAGTTAATGTGAGGATTTGTGATTTACATACTACAAAGCTCAGAGCATAATGGATCAGATATAATTTGCAGCCCCCATAGTACTTTTATTTCTGTAGATGTAAAACTTGGGTACGTGTACAAATAACTTTTCAAGAATCTTGACAAAATATAAACATTTATGATTACATGTTAATTTTCCTTGACTGCTTGATCCTGGATTGATTCTCTTTAATTTTTTAGTTTTTAGTGTTTATTTCCAAACTATATAGATATTCAGAATGAGAGATTATACCTACGTATTTGCTGGAACGTTAGTGTTTTCTTTAAAGTTTATTGAAATAAATAATATAAAATATTAAAAAATGATTGACTATAGGGGCCCCTGGGTGGTTCAGTCAGTTAAGTGTCCAACTTCAGTTTATGTCATGATCTCAAGGTTGGTGAGTTCGAGCCCCACATTGGGCTCTGTGCTGACAGCTCAGAGCCTGGAGCCTCCTTTGGATTCTGTGTGTGTCTCTCTCTCTGCCCCTCCCCTGCTTATGCTCTCTCTCTCTCCCTCTGTCACTCAAAAATAAATAAACATTAAAAAAATTTTTTTAAAGGAATTGTTATAAAACTTCTAATTCTGTGTTGTTATGTAGGTTAGGCTTCTAAGAGAACTGGCTCTAAAGATGTATATGATTTAAGAATGCATTCATTTCTAGGACAGCCTTATAACTCTCATTTCTAAACAAGATTAAGATGTTAGAAAAAGTTTAGAAGTTGGATTTTCATCAGGATGGGGAGTCCCCCCCCCCCCCAGTGAAATGCAGCTTTTAAATGATGATTCTAGACCTACATTAAAGAATCCAGTCTTTAAATCTTTTGCTCTGGTTGTGTACAAATGGACTGAATAGAATCTCCATTATTGGATTAGATATCCAGAAAATACTACAGAGCAAAAGAACCCTAAGATTCTTAAAGTTTAGTTGAGACTTAACATTACTGCTTATTCTTAGATAGGCAGGAGAGGTCTGTTTTGTAGTTTATCTTGATAAAAAGGCCATCTAAAGCAAGGGGTCTTGAAGAGGTCTCAGAGCTTTATAATTTGAGCTGAGATCTAACAGGTAGCCACATCACTGCCATGAGCTGTGTCCCTGACTGCATTCTAAACTGGAAAAGACAGTATAAATACCTCTAAGAGAAAGATTCATGTATTTGTGTCAATCAATCTAGCAAACCTGTATCGAACATCTTTGTTCCAGGCATTATACAAGGTAGGGGATTCAGAGATAAATAAAGCATATCATCTGCTTTCAGGGAATTCACAGATTAATAGAAGATTCAGAAAGTCACATTTTATCATAAGCCTTTCTTGGGGTAGCATTCACTAAGCTGGTAGAAGCAAAAACAGTAGCTGTAAATTATGTAAATACGGTCATGGTATCTTTTAAGGAGGGATTATGTGTTAAAAGTCTGTCTGTTCCCAAGAGCCTTTCTTTTTTTTCCCCCCTCTACAATGTCCATTCTAGTACTGATTATTCTTATTTCTGGCTCAGAATTGTCTCCCATTCTTTTTCAAGAACACCTGGGGCATATCCAGTCTTACCTGCTTTTGTTTTGCTGATATTCCTGTATGATCTTTGCATTTTCTCTCTAACTTCCAGCATTAGCAGGCTCTTCTATGGGAATTATTTTCTTCCTATAGAAATGGAGTTTCTCTCCTAAACTTATAACTTCCACTTTATTGGATGCCAGATCGAAGCATCTTTTGTCATTATCTGGGCTTAGAATGTGGGATGAGTTGGTAGCAGAGCTGGTGTACATTTGAGGTTCAGGAGCTCACCATACACCAGAAGATAGCCAATGTGTCTATGCAGATATAATTACACGTAGCATGGACATTGGAAAATGAGGAAGTGGGCAGTGTACATATGTGTTAATAATTGTGGAACTTCCATTAGCAATAATAAGCTGCCACATAGCAGACATAGACTTGCACACAAGATTTGTTGAAGGCCTTCAGAGGGATTCTGATACACTGGGCTGGGGTATAGTATGGACGTTGCATTGCATTTTTTTAATCCAAGATACACAGTTGATTCTAATTAGCAACCAGGGTTGAAAATCATTGTTTGGATCTTTATGGGAGTATATAGTCTTTCATTTATCTTAATTCTGTCAAACTTTGTTCCCCAGGGTTTCAAAGAACTGTGGCTATTGCAGACTCCAATTACAACTGGTTTTATGGTCCAGAAAGCCAATTAGTGTTCCTGGATAAATTTGTCATGCGTAACGGCAGTGGTAACTGGCTGGCTGACCAAATCAGGAGGAACCGTGTGATGGAAGGTCCAGGGACACCATCCAAAGGCCAGCGCTGGTGCACTCTCCACACGGAATTTCTCTGGTATGACACGTGGGACTGCTGGGAGGAGGAGGAAGGAATTGTGCCAGGGATACAGCGTGCTAGTTTTTTGCAATTAAAAAAACAAAAACAAAAACAGCTATCTAAAGTTCTTTGTAACCCTTTCTCCGTCCCCTCTGCCCTTGCAACTTCAATTCATATCCCACAACAGCAGCGTTTGACACTGTTAGAAACCTTTCCTTACAGGTAAGATCTCATTACTGTTTGCAGTTTTTGGTTTTCTCATATTGGGAGGTGCCTTAGGCTCACATATTTAATAGATGTGCATATTTTGATTAACATCATTTTTGAAATCATATAAAGAGAAAAGCACAAAATTTAGATTCAGTTCCTCTGACAATCACACCAAATAAATAAAGGTAGTAAAGTGTTTTTGTTTTAGTAAATGGAGCATTATAATCTTCTAATAGCAAAGCTTTTACTAAATTTCCAAAACTGTTTAAAAGTGTTTGACAGTATTTGACAGTTTCACTTTGATAATAAAAGAACCATGTAATTTTTTTTGCCCTAATCTTTTAAGCCCAGAAAGAGAAGCCAGGGCCTCCTGTTTAAAGTCCTGCCAAGTATATTGTTGGCATCCAATAAATTAAAATAAAAATTACAGGGAAGTGGTTAATCATTAATTCTTGATGTCTTTTCAAGCTATTGAAATGTGTATTCAACTCCAAAATAAGCTTCTGTGGTTTGATTTACTTCTCTTGGTTATTATTTTTTTAATTTAAAAAAGAGGGAAAAAAACATTAATAAAGTTAAAACTGGTTATACTTTAACCAGCATTTTTAAAAACTATTGTCACAGGAAAAGTAGTAATTTAATGTGATTTCACTTCACTTAGCCTAAATAAATGACCAGGAGAGCCCTAGAAAGCTGACTATAGGAATCAGATTAATGCTAAGTTTAACTTGGTTCAAATTCTGCCATTTGTAGGAGTATGCAGAGTGACCAAAGTCAGAGGAGTATTGCCAGTTTGTCTTGTATCTGGATTTGTTAAATCACAATAATTAAGTCAACATTATTAACTAGACCCAAACAGAGACACAATTTCTGATGTCCTGAGATTCCAGAAGAGACAAAGTGACCAAAATCAAACACCAGTAAGATTAACTCTGCCATTGGCAATTGATTCATTTTAGAGAAAAGTATCTAAGAGCCAGTAATCAAGGCCCTCCTTTCTTCCCTTGAGCAGGAAATCCTCCAAACCTGTCAGAAATGTTATCTCAAATCATCAAAAGCAAACAGTCTTGTTTATGATTACTTTGGGGGCTTTCCTGAATCACAAACTTGTGTTCTTAATCACTGTGAAAATGTAATGTTATTTATTATATTAATTTTACAGTTTTACATTCTTTTTTTAAGTTTATTTATTTTGAGAGAGAGTACGTACAAGTAAGGGAGGGGCAGAGAGAAGGAGAGACAGAATCCTAAGCAGGCTACACCCCATCAGCATAGAGCCTGATGTGGGGCTCGAACTCACAAACCGTGAAATCATGACCTGAGCTGAGATCAAGAGTCAGACACTTTTTAAAAAATTTTTTTAATGTTTTATTTTATTTTTGAGAGGGAGACAGAGTGCAAGTGGGGGAGGGGCAGAGAGAGGGAGACATAGAATCTGAAGCAGGCTCCAGGCTCTGAGCTGGCAGCACAGAGCCTGATGCAGGGCTCGAACTCACAAACCTTGAGATCATGACCTGAGCCCAAGTCTGACAGTCAACCGACTAAGCCACCCAGGCACCCCAAGGGTCAGATACTTAACTGGCTGCACCGCCCAGGTGCCTGTCATCCACTTACATTCTTTTTTTTTTTTTTTTAATTTATTTTTAGTATTTATTTTTTGAGAGAGAGAGCACAAGTGTGAGTAGGAGAAGAGCAGAGAGAGAAGGAGACACAGAATCTGAAGCTGTCAGCTCAGAGCCCAACATGGGGCTCAAACTCACAAACCACGAGATCATGACCTGAGCTGAGGTCAGACGCCTAACCGACTGAGGCACCCAAGTGCCCACCCCACTTACTTTCTTAAGCGTGGTACTGGTAGTAAACTTTATCTAGTGTGTGAAGTTCAATTCTATTTAAATTTATTTTTTTAGAGGCTGAAAGTACTCTACCATACTTTCAATAATATCAGCCATGGCAGAACAGCACTTCCTTACAACTCGAGGTTTATTAGAGTCTAGATCCTAACATGGGGTTCTCTAGAACAGGAGCCCCTGGACTAGAAGTGTAGATGGGAGTTTAATTCTATGAGCCCCAGTCATTTGGATGAGATAGCAGCTCTGGGATCGTTACATGAAGAAGGTCCGTGTAGTGATTAACAGCAGCAGCCATTTCAGGCTTAAACCCAAGAATCCCATGGTGTGAAGAAGTACTCCTGTCCCATTCACTAGGGTGCTCCCCTGTGCATGCTTATTCACAGTTGTTTCTGGAAATGTCCCTAATACAGAACACGCTGCCAGCACTCTGGGTAGCATGTGTGGTTTCCTCCAGCCACGTCACAGAGTGGCATCACAGTCCTGATGTGTTATTTTAACTTGTACCAGAAACCCATTTAATTGTTTAAACATGAATCCTTTCAGGTACGATGCCAGCTTGAAATCTGTCCCTCCTCCAGATTTCGGCACCCCTACATTGCATTATTTTGAAGACTGGGGTGTTGTGACTTATGGAAGTGCCCTGCCTGCAGAAATCAATAGATCTTTTCTTTCCTTCAAGTCAGGAAAACTTGGGGGCCGTGCAATATATGACATTGTCCACAGAAACAAATACAAAGATTGGATCAAAGGATGGAGAAATTTTAACGCCGGTCATGAACATCCTGATCAAAACTCATTTACCTTTGCTCCCAATGGTGTGCCTTTCATCACTGAAGCTCTCTATGGGCCAAAGTACACCTTCTTCAACAATGTTTTGATGTTTTCCCCAGCTGTGTCAAAGAGCTGCTTTTCTCCGTGGGAGGGTCAGGTCACGGAAGACTGCTCATCGAAATGGTCTAAATACAAGCATGACCTGGCCGCCAGCTGCCAGGGGAGAGTGGTTGCAGCGATGGAGAAAAATGGAGTGGTTTTCATCCGAGGGGAAGGTGTGGGAGCTTATAACCCCCAGCTTAATCTGAGGAACGTTCAGAGGAATCTGATCCTCCTGCATCCACAGCTGCTTCTCCTCGTGGACCAAATACACCTGGGAGAGGAGAGCCCCTTGGAGACCGCGGCAAGCTTCTTCCACAATGTGGATGTTCCCTTTGAGGAAACAGTGGTAGATGGGGTCCACGGGGCTTTCATCAGGCAGCGGGATGGTCTGTACAAAATGTACTGGATGGATGATACTGGCTACAGTGAGAAAGCAACCTTTGCTTCAGTGACATACCCTCGGGGCTATCCCTACAATGGGACAAACTATGTGAATGTCACCATGCACCTCCGGAGTCCCATCACCAGGACCGCTTACCTCTTCATAGGGCCATCTGTAGATGTTCAGAGTTTCAGCATCCACGGGGACTCCCAGCAACTGGATGTGTTCGTAGCCACCAGCCAGCATGCCTACGCCACTTACCTTTGGACAGGAGAGACCACGGGACAGTCTGCCTTCGCACAGGTCATTGCAGATCGTCAGAAAATTCTGTTCGACCGGAGCTCAGCCATCAAGAGCGCCACCGTGCCTGAAGTGAAGGACTACGCTGCTATTGTGGAACAGAACCTGCAGCGTTTTAAGCCAGTGTTCCAGCTGCTGGAGAAGCAAATCCTGTCCCGAGTCCGGAACACAGCCAGCTTTAGGAAGACCGCTGAGCGCCTGCTGAGATTTTCGGACAAGAGACAGACAGAGGAGGCCATCGACAGGATTTTTGCCATATCGCAGCAGCAGCAGCAGCAAAGCAAGTCCAAGAAAAACCGAAGGGTGGGCAAACGCTATAAATTTGTGGATGCCGTCCCTGATATTTTTGCACAGATTGAAGTCAATGAAAAAAAGATTCGACAAAAAGCTCAGATTTTGGCACAGAAAGAACTGCCCATAGATGAAGATGAAGAAATGAAAGACCTCTTAGATTTTGCAGATGTAACGTATGAGAAACACAAAAACGGTGGCTTGATGAAAGGCCGGTTTGGACAGACGCGGATGATGACAACAACTCGCAGCAGAGCCCCATCTGCTTCATATACCAAACTATTCCTGATCCTGAACATCGCTATTTTCTTTGTCATGTTGGCAATGCAACTGACTTATTTCCAGAGGGTCCAGAGCCTGCATGGCCAAAGATGTCTTTACGCAGTCCTTCTCATAGACAGCTGTATTTTATTGTGGTTGTACTCTTCTTGTTCCCAGTCACAGTGTTAGCGTTAAAACCATGCACTGCTTGTTGTGTGGTCACAAGAGTCTATGCAAAAGAAAAAAAAAATCTTTTTTAAATTGCCCTAAATTGTTACTGGACGTTTTATCTCAGATTCATCTTAACAAATTAAAGGGAAGATGTTTTTCATACAAGAAAGCAGTCATATGGAGAAATCGGAATCGGAGAGGAAAAGGTTTATCAGAGGAAGAAGAGTAGTGTGGTTGCCCCATGATTGTTTCTGGAAGGAATTGGCTTGGCTAATTTAGCCGTGCATACAGTTCTACTCTTAGAAGAAACAACAAGTCTGATCTTAAGTAATATTTTTTCTTGAGAGAAAAAGATTGAGATAGATTTGGGTTTTATTAATATTAATTTAATGCTATTAGCAGTTTCAGATACTATTTTATGGAAAAGACTGAAGCCCACAGTTCTGAGAAATTCAGAAAAAAATGTCTAATGGTGTAATCACATTGACAAATAAGTATTGCTAAATCCTGGTATGGTGGTGTTCACTTTCTTTGTGAGTAGTTCATGAGTGAATTGACAGCAGGAGCTGCACATTGGATTACTATTCGGACAACATAATAAAATGATGACAGATGATCATTAAAAAATTGAAATATATTTTCAGTAGAAAACACATATCAGTGAATGAATATTTCCTTGATGATATTGGTCTCTGCACACATAATGCATCCATTGGTTGTTCAATAAGTAAGACAATTACAGACAACTTCATTTTCTGTTTTCCTTCCTTATATGGAAAACTATTGTAGACCCAGGGACTCTACTTCAGAGTAAAATATTTTATACCCCGAACATTGATTTCAATACCAAAGAAGATGGGGAAGCTAAAAATCGGATATGATTCTTATGTTTTTTAATAGAAAACTTTGAGTTTATTTTGCTAAATAAACATCATAATTATGATTTATCTAAAGTGTCTTCATTGTTCTATTACATTAAATGCAGATGCAACGGTTTTGAAATCTGTGAAGGGAACTGTTATTTGGACCATGTGTTAATTAAACCTATAAAGTAGTGTTTGAAATGAAAGAAGTAATTTCTCTGCCCTGTACCTTTTCGTTGTCTATTTTAAACATTTCAAACAAATTTGAAAGGTTGTCTATTTTAAACATTTGAAGCAAAAGCCAATTTCTTTTTCTTTTTTTTTTTTTTTATTTCTGACACTTAAATATCAAACTTAAAAACCTACAATTGCCATAGTTATTTTTAGTTAAGTTCTCAGGTGGTAACAGGAGAGCGGAGTACTGGAAACATATTCCACAGTTTATATTTCAGCATAAGAAAATGATCTACTTACAAAGAACTTAAGAGTAAATTATCTCACATTCCACATAGTTGAGTCTTACAGATTTCTTCCTTGAAAACAGAAAATATGCTTCGCTCAAAGTTTACAGTAAGGACGAATGCGCAGATATGGAGGTTGTAGTAAGGGCAATCTTTTCTTTTTACTTGTCCTTTTCGTTCATGGACATCCCAGTATGTAACAGAAAACAAGGAAATGGAGAAACTCTCAGTAGCGCCTTTTTGCAGTTCTAATTTTGAACTTTCTTACGTAAAGTAAACCCAAGTTTTAACTTTTAGCTGTGCTTCACCATTACACTTGGAATTGAGAAAATGACTTCTGAGGAAGTATTTTTCCTTCTTTCATGGGAGAAATCTCTGGGGAGGATGTCATTACACACTGCTTAAAAGAATAATGTTTTCAAAAGAATAATGCTTCCGTTTGTCCTGCATGGATGTTGTTACTGGGATTTAAACTTGCTTTATGTGACAGTTTCTCCGTTTACTTAACCTCATTCAAGATTCCTTTCTTGTCTTTCTCATTCAAAAGGATGAATTGTCTGAAATGATCAAAAGCAAATTTTAAAAAAAGGGGGGGGGGGGAAGGATTGCTCTCTGAGGCTACCAAGCAAACCTGATCTCAGATCCAAACACTCAACACATACTTTCTAATACGGATAAAAAGTGCAAGCGAGTGCCAGATTCAGCTTTCCTTTTGTTTTCATTAAGTTAGGGCAGACAGTGAATTAGTCATCATAGCATGGCCCAGTCTAACACATTAGTTCATTTTTTAAGCAATTTTTAAAAATATGGTAATCACGCGTCTTTGAAGCAAAATTCATTAACTGGGTTTTTTTCCCTTCTAATTGGACCTCGTATTTCACTTAAAAAGAAACTTCCAGAGGCAGTGACTTAAGTGGTTTAGTAAAAAAGAAAATGCTGAAACAAATCACAGCCCTTTATAAATGAGACATGTTTTATATCGAGGACAGTGCATATTTGAATAAAACCAAGCAATGTTAAATCTCCCTTGTAACTGAGTAATCAATTATGAAATCTGTTTCAGGGCTGCTCACAGCAAGGTGTGTTTCAAGTTCATTGAATAATATGTAAGCTGTTTTTCAGGAGATTGGCAGGACTGTAGCCCTAGCCTTAAAGAAACTTTGGGAATTAATAGCATACACGTTTTGTTTTGTTTTGTTTTTTACAAATAGTTTATTGTCAAGTTAGTTTCCACATAACACACAGTGCTCATCCCCACAAGTGTCCTCCTCCATGCCCATCCCTCCTCCCCCCCACATCCATCAGTCCTCAGTTTTTGTCAGCATTCAAGAGTCTCTCATGGTTTGCCTCTCTCCCTTTTCCCCACCATTTCCGCCCTTCTCCCCCCCCTTGGTCCTCTGTTAAGTTCCTCCTAATCCTCCTATACGTGCACACATATGATATTTGTCCTTCTCTGCCTGACTTATTTCGCTCAGCATAACACCCTCAAGGTCCTTCCATGTTGCTACACATGGCCAGATTTCATTCTTTCTCATTGCTATGTAGTATTCCATGGTACAGATAAACCACATCTTCTTGATCCATTCATCTGTTGATGGACACTTAGGCTCTTTCCATGTTTTAGCTATTGTGGAGAGTGCTGCTATGAACATTGGGGTACATGTGCTCCTATGCCTCAGCATTTCTGTATCCCTTGGGTAAATTCCTAGCAGTGCTATTGCTGGGTCATAGGGGAGTTCTATTGTTAGTTTCCTGAGGAACCTCCACACTGTTTTCCAGAGGGGCTGTACCAGTTTACATTCCCACCAACAGTATAGGAGGGTGCCCGTTTCTCCACATCCTCGCCAGCATCTAGAGTTCTCTGATTGCTCATTTTAGCCACTCTGACTGGCGTGAGGTGGTATCTCAGTGTGGTTTTGATTTGTATTTCCCTGATGAGGAGTGATGCTGAGCATCGTTTCATGTGTCTGTTGGCCATCTGGATGTCCTCTTTGGAGAAGTGTCGGTTCATATCTTCTGCCCATTTCTTCACTGGGTTGTTTGTTTTTCGGGCGTGTAGTTTGGTGAGTTCCTTGTAGATTCTGGATATCAACCCTTTATCTGATATGTCATTTGCAACTATCTTTTCCCATT
This sequence comes from Proteles cristata cristata, assembly GCA_017311185.1. Taxonomy (NCBI): domain Eukaryota; kingdom Metazoa; phylum Chordata; class Mammalia; order Carnivora; family Hyaenidae; genus Proteles; species Proteles cristata. The sequence goes on along the minus strand of JAESUZ010005128.1, from coordinate 274,402 downwards.
TCGTTGGTTGCCTATTAATTTTCTGGGTTGTTTCCTTGGCTGTGGAGAAGCTTTTAATCTTGATGAGGTCCCAACAGTTCATTTTTGCTCTTGATTCCCTTGCTTTTGGGGATGTGTCAAGTAAGAAGTTGCTGCGGTGGAGGTCAAGGAGGTTGTTTCCTGCTTTCTCCTCTAGGGTGTTGATAGTTTCCTGTCTCACGTTCAGGTCCTTTATCCATTTTGAGTTGATTTTTGTGCATGGTGTGAGAAAATGATCTAGTTTCATTCTTCTGCATGTTGCTGTCCAGTTCTCCCAACACCATCTGTTAAAAAGGCTGTCTTTTTTCCATTGGATATTCTTTCCTGCTTTGTCAAAGATCAGTTGGCTGTATACTTTTGGGTCCACTTCTGAGTTCTCAATTCTGTTCCATTGGTCTATGTGTCTGTTTTTGTGCCAATACCATACTGTCTTGAGGATGACAGCTTTGTAGTAGAGGCTAAAGTCTGGGATGGTGATCCCTCCCGTTTTGGTTTTATTTTTCAGGATTACTTTGGCTATTCGAGGTCTTTTGTGGTTCCATGCAAATTTTTGGATAGTTTGTTCTAGTTTTGAGAAGTATGCTGGTGCAATTTTGATTGGAATTGCATTGAATGTGTAGAGTGCCTTAGGTAGTAATGACATCTTAACTATATTTATTCTTCCTATCCATGAGCATGGAATGTTTTTCCATTTCTTTGTGTCTTCAATTTCCTTCATAAGTTTTCTATAGTTTTCATCATACAGATCTCTTGTATCCTTGGTTAGGTTTATTCCGAGGTATTTTATGGTTTTTTGTGCAATTGTGAATGGGAGCAGTTTCTTGATTTCTCTTTCTGTTGCTTCATTGTTGGTGTATAAAAATGCAACCGATTTCTGTACGTTGATTTTGTACCCTGCAACTTGGCTGAATTCTTGGATCAGTTCTAGTAGGCTTCTGGTGGAGTCTGTCGGGTTTTCTATGTAGAGTATCATGTCATCTGCGAAGAGTGAAAGTTTGACTTCCTCTTTGCCAATTCTGATGCCTTTGATTTTTTTGGTGTCTGATGGCTGATGCTAGGACTTCCAGCACTATGTTAAACAACAGTGGTGAGAGTGGGCATCCCTGTCGTGTTCAGATCTCAGGGGGAAAGCTCTCAGTTTTTCCCCGTTGAGGATGATGTTCGCTGAAGGCTTCTCATAGATGGCTTTGATGATGTTTAAGTAGGTTCCTTCTATCCCAACTTTCTCGAGAGTCTTTATTAAGAAGGGATGCTGTATTTTGTCAAATGCTTTTTCTGCATCTATTGACAGGATCATATGGTTTTTATCTTTTCTTTTATTGATATGATGTATCACATTGATTGTTTTGCGAATGTTGAACCAGCCCTGTAACCCAGGAATGAATCCCACTTGATCTTGGTGGATGATTCTTTTTCTATGCTGCTGGATTCGATTTGAAAGGATCTTGTTGAGAATTTTTGCATCCGTATTCATCAAGGATATTGGCCTGTAGTTCTCTTTTTTTGCTGGATCTCTGTCTGGCTTGGGAATCAGAGTGATGCTGGCTTCATAAAATGAGTCCGGGAGTTTTCCTTCGCTTTCTATTTTTTGGAATAGCTTGAGAAGAATTGGGATTAATTCTGTTTTAAATGTCTGGTAGAATTCCCCAGGGAAGCCATCAGGCCCAGGGCTCTTATTTGTTGGGAGATTTTTGATCACTGATTCAATTTCTTCACTCGTTATGGGTCTGTTCAGGTTTTCTATTTCTTCCCGTGTGAATTTTGGTAGTGAGTGTGTGTTTAGGAATGTGTCCATTTCTTCTAAGTTGTCCAATTTGTTGGCATATAATTTTTCATAGTATTCCCTGATAATTGCTTGTATTTCTGAGGGGTTGGTTGTAATAAGTCCATTTTCATTCATAATTTTGTCTATTTGGGGGCTCTCTCTTTTCTTTTGGATAAGTCTGGCTAGAGGTTTGTCGATTTTGTTTACTTTTTCAAAAAACCAACTCTTGGTTTCATTGATCTGTTCAATTGTTTCTTTGGTCTCTATGTTGTTTATTTCTGCTCTAATTTTTACTATTTCTCTTCTTCTACTGGGTTTAGGGTGTTCTTGTTGCTCTGCCTCTAGTTCCTTTAGGTGAGCTGTTAGATTTTGGACTTGCGCTTTTTCTAATCTCTTGAAATAGGCCTGGAGAGCAATGTACTTTCCTCTCAGGACAATAGCATACACATTTTGTGCAGTGGAAGGAGCACGCATATTCCTTGGTTGGTAACTGGTTAGCTAACAAACAGCTATGATGATGGATGAGACATAACATCTGCTAAGAACAGTCTTTTGAGATCATTGTTACAACTGTTAATAAAGTCAGGTGGAAGACCTTATTCTGGGATTGTTTTAATGATTAAAATTTATTGTATTGCCTAGAATATTGAATGAAGTCTTCCACAAATATTTTAGTCATGATTTTAAAGAAATAGCAAATGTCCTAAGTTTGATAGTTTTAACAGAATATTATGCACCGTGAATGTTTTCTTTCTTTTTATGTTTTATTTATTTTTGAGAGAGAGAGAGAGTGACAGCGTGAGCAGGAGAGGGACAGAGAGAGGGAGATACCGAATTCAAAGACAGGCTCCAGGCTCTGAGCTAACTATCAGCACACACAGAGCCCGACATAGGGCTCGAACCCACAAACAGATTATGACCTGAGCCGAAGCCAGACCCTTAACCGACTGAGCCACCCAGGCATCCCACCCTGAATGTTTTTTAAAAGAAAAATTTACATTATAATTGATTTCGTTTTTAAAACAAAATCTTGATCATTCACAAAACTGACCACAAAGGAATTCGTGACTTCTCCAAATTTTTTAGAGGAAACAAGTTGTGAAATGTTGAATTTGTAAGTTAAAAAATACATTCATGTTTTTCCTTAGAAATATAAACAAGACTAAAATGGATATGATGATAGGGAGGAAGCCCATGTAATTTATCATCTGAACTAGGCACTTATGAGAGGTAAAGGAAGAGCAAACCACAGATATAAACCAAGACTGTTCTGGGAACACGAGGACATACAGCCATCTATGCTATAGATAATTCAGGAAACGAAAGTTCTCTCAGTCAGGGAGGTGCGTGTGAAGGTCTCACTTGTACTTTAGTGCTAAAAAGAAGGAACTTGAGATGATCTCATTTTGCCTCCAAAATATGCAGGTGGGGAAACAGCCTTCAGCAAAGGGGCTTTCCTCCCTCCCACTTCCTGTCATGCTTATTCCTGCACTCTTTCCATTTCCGTTGGCAAAGCCTGTTGCCTTGATTCTCCCGTCTTTAGGATCACGTTTTGACGAGGTCAGTTTCTGTAGCTTGTTTAGCTCACTGGCAAAGATAAATACTTTCCCAGCAGTGTTTCAGCTAGATATTTGCTTTATGCTGTCACATCGATGAACTGCTGACATTTCTCAGGAAATGACCGCAAACAATCCATTCCTTTGTCTTAAATAGTTAATTTTCGGTCATCTATTTTAATAGGTTCAAACTCGGTTAAGCAAGACACATCACCACTTGCAGAACAAAGGTTGCATTGTGACTTTCTGGTTCTTCTGGGCTGTATAGTTTCTCTCTCTTTTGGGGAAAGAGGTTTTTGGGAATTCCTTTTTCAGTTTTAGATTTTTTTTCCCCCTAAGTTATACAGGAGTTTAAAAAGTAAAATAGTACTGGGGTGCCTGGGTGGCTTAGTCGGTTAAGCGTCTGACTTTCGCTTAGGTCATGATCTCGCAGTTCGTGGGTTCAAGCCCTGCGTCGGGCTCTGTGCTGACTGCCAGCTCAGAGCCTGGAGCCTGTTTCAGTCTGTGACTCCTTCTCTCTCTGACACTCCCCTGCTCACGCTCTCTCCCTCTCTCTCCTAAAAAATAAATAAAACATTAAAAAAATTTTAAAAAAATAGTAAAATAGTACTAAGAGGCTTGAATTTTTATTATTTATTTATTTTTAAATGTTTACTTACTTTGAGAGTTTGTGTGCAAGAGTGTGAGAAGGGGAGGGGCAGGGAGAAAGGGAGGAGGAGAATCCCAACCAAACTGTCACTGGAGAGCCCAACACAGAGCTTGATCTATTGAATCATGAGACCATGACCTGAGTCAAAATCAAGAGTTGAACATTTTGGGGCACCTGGGCAGCTCAGTTGGTTAAGTGTCCAACTCTTGATTTCAGCTCAGATCATGATGTCACAAGGTCCAGCCCTGCATCAGGCTCTTCTGAACTGACAGTAAGGAGCCTGCTTGGGAATCTCTTTCCTTTCTCTCTCTGTCCCTACCCCACTTGTGTTTTCTCTCTCTTTCTCTCCCCCCCATAAATAAATATTTTTTGAAAATTACCCAAAAAAGGTGGATGCTTTACCAACTGAGCCACCCAGGTGCCTCAAAAGGCATGTAATTTTAAACACATCCTGCCCACTCCTTTCTCACTCTAGATTTGTGCTTTCCAGAAGTAACTAATTTCAAATTGTCTTCACTGTTGAGTCCATTATGTCCTTGTTTATGATAAGGTCTAAAACTTCTTACCAATGAAGAAGAAGATTTAGCTCCCCGGGCGCCTGGGTGGCTTAGTCGGTTAAGTGTCCGGCTTTTGCTTAGGTCATGATCTCGCAGTTCGTGGGTTCGAGCCCCGCATCGGGCTCTGTGCTGACAGCCAGCTCAGAGCCTGGAGCCTGTTTGTCTGTGACTCCCTTTCTCTGACCCTCCCCTGCTCACGCTGTCTCTCTCTCTCTCTCTCTCTCCTAGAAATAAATAAAACATTAAAAATAGTAATAATAAATAAAATAAATTAAAAAAAGAAGATTTAGCTCCCTTGTCCATCTCCCTCTTCACACGTTTCATTCACCCCCAGCCTTCTAACAGAGCTATCATAATTTTTGGTTAAGTCAGTATTCAGCATTTATGTACTATCACCATGATAAGTAGGACTCATGGGTTAGCCATGTAGAGCACTATCTTATTTATTTTCATGGAGAATTTTGTTTTCCCCAAAGTTAATGATTATTTCTTTTTTCCATTTGCTTAGTTGTCAAGCAATTTCATTTCATCTCCCAATTTTTCCAGTAGGAGTGGGAATCTCCCCCAAGTTCAGTCACCTCTGTAATCGGGTAAGCTCTCTGTGTTCTTGGGACCAGCCCTTCTTACATGGTATTTGTGCTCAGATCTCTTTTCTCCATCATTCTAAGGATTCTCTGTGCCTTTTTCTGTGTAGATCTTCTGCTTCTTGAACTTCATGCTTCCTTTTTCTTCATTAATATCTCATCTTGGTGGAGCATATCCTCCCTGAGATTTCTTTTTATTATTTTTTTTAACATTTATTCATTTTTGAGAATTGAGAGACAGAGCACGAGCCAGAGCACAACCTGGGGAGGGGCAGAGAGAGAGGGAGACCCAGAATCAGAAGCAGGGTCCAGGCTCTGAGCTGTCAGCACAGATCCCGGTGCGGGGCTCAAACCCACGGAGTGCAAGATCATGACCTGAGCTAAGTTGGATGCTTAATCAACCGAGCCACCCAGGCGCCTCCCTGAGGAAAAACACATGAGTGTTAAATATCTTGCCTCTTTACATGTCTGAAAAAAATGTTTATTCTCTCCTCTTGATCAATCACTTAGCCAACAACTGTAGGTTGGAAATAACTTTTCCTCAGAATTGTGCAGGCATAGCTCTATGACTTCCCAAATGTTACTGAATTTTCTCTTGGACAGAGCAATTTTTAAAACCAAAGGCTCCACTTTCCTCCCTGGTTACTTCAGCAGAGGGATGCTGGCAGAAAGAGGCACTTAATAAACCCAACTGCATGTGTTCTCAAGGTCATGGAGGAAGACAGGTAGAGGTCTTCCTTAGCCTCTGATAAAGCTCAGCATCTCCGCTCTCAGCCGTGTTGTGTCTTTAATTCAGAACCCCTCTTCTCAGTCTCTCCAGGGAGTCAAAGCCTCATCTTCTACTGGAGTCCAAGTGCGCTCTGCCTGCTGTGGTTGGATTTTCCACTTCCAGATGCATCTCCCCCTTACCCCCCGCCCCTGATCAGGAGTGCCTGCTGCCAATTCCTGAGCCTCCTTGCACTGCTGCATAGCTGTTGATGACAACCCCATTCTCTTGCTGCCTTGGATTTCAGCTTCATGTTTAGTTCCCATTCATCCATCTTCTCTCAGCTTCCACAGTCTTATTCTATTTTCCATTCGTTCTACAAATATATGTTACTTTTACTGAGCACCTACTATGTTCCAGGTACTGTTTTAGGAACTAGAAATTTGATAGAGAACAACAAAATAGAATCTGGTTCTTGGGTAGTTTATGTTCTGATATCAGTGGGTGAGTGGGAGAGGCAAATAACAACTACAATAAAAAATATAATGTGTCAGGTACTGATAAACATTACGGAGAATAAATAACGGGAGGGGATAGAAAGTGATGGTGAGCTGGTACTATTCTATAAAAAGTGGTTTCATATGTGACACATATGAGCAGACACTTGAAGAAAGGAAGATTTCTAGGAGAAGTGTGTTCCAGGTAGAGAGAAGTTACAAAGGCCCTGAGGTCAGTGTGTGTTTGAGGTGTTTCAAAAACAGGAGACCCATGTGGCTGGAGCAGAGTAGGAAAGGGGAGAATACTGGGAAGCAAGATCTGATCATACATTCCCTCATAGGTTGTAGCAAAGCCTTGGATTTTTGAGGTGAGAAGTCAGTGGGAGATGTGGCCAGCTGCAGGAGGAATAACTAGGGAGAGGTGAGTCCAAGAGCTTCTTGTTTTCTAGATACCCAGCTGGTCCTAGAATACAAAAACAGGCTGTGGCTGAAGATGTAGTTGTTGGTGCCTTTATTTTTTTAAGTTTATTTATCTTAGAGAGAGTAGAGCCAGACATGGGGCTCGATCCCACAAACCGTGAGATCATGACCTGAGCCAAGATCAAGAGTCAGACGCTTCACTGACTGAGCCACCCAGTGGTTGGTATCTCTTTAAAGGTTCAGTGGAAAATCCCTAGCTGTGTAAAGGGAGAAATGCATTCTGGGTAAATGGAATAGCATAAAGAAACAGATGTATGAAAAACCAAGACTTATTTAAGAATCCACCCAGAGTGGTGGGGGTGGCTCATAGGACATGAAGTGGGGAGTGGTTGAAGATGAGACTGGAATGGAGAACCAGGAGAATATTAGAGAGAATTTTGCATGGCATGTTAAGAAATTTGAACTTCATTCTGCAGTGAGGGCTTCTCAATCTTTCTTACGCTTCAGCATAACTGAGGGATACAAACAATGCCCATTACTGAACCAACATGGCAGTGCTTTTCACCATTGGGATATGTGGATAGGGTGGCTAAGGGGACTCGAAGGAGCAGAGGTGAAGGTAGCGCACATCTGTGTGTGTATGTATGTGTATGAGGTTTTGAAAAATCCTTGTGGTGCTCATGTGCCATTTCCCATCTGTTCACTCTAGTGGAAGGTTTCCTTCTAGTTGGAAATCACTGCAAGCAATGGAGAGCATTGAAAGATTTTCTTTTTAAATAGACAGATTTGTGTTTTATTCTTATGTTTTCAATGTTTATTATTTTTGAGAGACAGAAAGAGACAGCACGAGCAGGGGACCTGCAGAGAGAGAGGGAGACACAGAATCGGAAGCAGCTTCCAGGCTCTGAGCTGTCAGCACAAAGCCCAACACGGGGCTTGAACCCATAGACTGTGAGATCTTGACCTGAGCCGAAGTTGAACACTTAACCGCCTGAGCCACCCAGGGCCCCCCACAGATTTGCATTTTAGAAAGACAGCTTTAGCTTCAACGCAGAGGATGGACCCAATGGGGAAGAGATCGGAAGCTATTTCCACAGTTGTTCCATAGGTAGAAGATAATCAGCTCTTAAAGTCTAACAAGGGAGTATTTAAGATCCAGCTCACACGCAAAATATATGGCCAAAAGGATATATATTTTGTGGAAATATAGGTCAACAGGTAATAAATCCAGGAGCCCTCGGGATGTATATGTCTCTGAGTCCCATTGAAGAGTGCAATTGCCTGCCACACCTCTGCTCCAGTCCTCTTTACTGTCCCTTGATAAACTTCGGAAATTGTCCAGGTCTTCCTGCCACTTCTATTTTCAGCCTGCCTGTTTCAGAGACTCCACATAAATTGGTGTGGCTGGGGTCAAGGGTGTATAATGCAGGGTGGTGGAAAACAAGACTAAAAAATTAGACAATGATGGGGCGCCTGGGTGGCTCAGTCAGTTAAGCTTCCAACTTTGGCTCAGGTTATGATATCACAGCTTGTGAGTTCGAGTCCCAAGTCGGTCTCTGTGCTGACAGCTCAAGAGCCTGGATTTGGATTCGATGTCTCCCTCTCTCTGTCTCTCCCTGGCTCATACTCTGTCTCTGTTTCTCTTTCTCTCACTCTTTCTCTCTCAAAAATAAGTAAACATTTAAAAATTTGAAAAACATTAGACCGTGGGATAGAGGGGATGCCCCCTCTCCCCTTAATTTTTTAATTCAATTTTTAAATAGTGCCAATTGTATAGGCATTTTGACTAGTGCAGGCAGTTGAAATACCTTCTAAATGGGAAAACTAGAGGTGTTTCTTCCTCCTCCTGCTGCTCTAGAAGTTGTTACAGGGCAACCTTTGTCGTGGAAGGACCATATGATTTTAGTGTTGAGGCCCAAAGGAAACATGAATGATTGGGGATGGGCTTTTGAGGCTTTGGCTTAAGGTTGATTTTCTTAAGGCAAGAGCTTTTTAAGACATTTCACTCAGCCCACACTTTCCAAATTAAACAAGGAGAAATGATTTTAGTATATATTTAGGAACTATTTTCTGAATTAAAAAATTTTCCAGTGGTTTAGACACCTTCTATTTCTTTCAAAGAAAGTGTAATAACAGGATACTGGAATTACCCTTCACTGTGAAGGGGACCTCTTAGCAGTCTTCTCTACTTTTCACTTTATAGCACTTGTTGTTTACCACTTTTTAATTTTATCCAGGATAAGAGACAGCCAGTAAAATACAAGAAATTTTCATTTCTTGCCTTCCTCTGCAGATAATCTTGATTTCTTATTTCCTTCACCCCACTCTCTAAGGAATCTGTTTTAATGACAGAAGAGTGTATCTATGCCATTTATTCAAATTCTAAGGAGAATTCTTGGAACACTGTATATATTTAAAGCTCTGTTCCTGATACAAAAAGGTCTCAAGAAAGGAAAATGTGATCATTTCGAAAGATGAATTCACAGAACTTCTTATCAAAGTTGAAATATAAATTTTAATAACAGCTCAAAATATTACTATTATTGAATATTGCCCTTGGGTAGCTCACACTTAGAAGACATAAAGAGAACATAAAAATCACTACTCTGACTTCCCCACTAGATAATACTTCTTGAGGGCAGGAGTTGAATCTCCTGCTCATTGTGTTTTTTACTTTTATTTATTACTTTGAGAGAGAGGATGAGCAGGGGGGAGGGGCAGAGGGAGAGAGAGAGAGAGAGAGAGAGAATCTCAAGCAGGCTCCATGCTGAGCATGGAGCCCAACACAGGGCTTGATCCCACTACCCTGGGATCATGACCTGAGCTGAAATCAAGAAGCAGATGTTCAACCGATTGAGCCACCCAGACACCCCTCCTGCTCATTGTATATACATGATTCTTAACACAGTGCCTGGCACACTCATGGTATTCAAAAAATACTTGACGAACTGACTGACTGAGTACATGAATGGAACACAGAAGACCTTAACATATAGAACTCCAGCTGGTACAATGAGCTAACGTCACTAACCTGCCACAAAGCGAACTTTGGCCCTGAGAGATGCTCCAACTAGATCCTAGAGCTGTTTTAGCACTGAAATCTCTGGGCTCTGGTGGTTCTAAAATTCAATCTCCAGGACAAGGCACATGAGAAAGACAGATGTGAACTTCTGCTAGATGGCTGTAATAATACATGTGGTGGTCCCAAGTGGGATAGAAAGCCCAGATGCCAAAGCGCAACTTAAAATAACACACCATTTGTGTGGGATGTTGTAAACCACCAGTGATCAACAGACTGTTGCTAAGCTTTAGTAATTGCCCATGAGAATGCCTTTTGAGTTCACAACATTGTATAATCCAACAAGCAGGGCGACGCCAGCACAGCTGACTTCCTAGAGAACACAGGACAATGTGCTGTGGGTGCAGGGGATGTGGGCAGACAGTGTGGCCAGGAGGGTTGGTTATTCAGCTGGCTCTTTAGCTGCACCAACACACATGGAGAGTCACACCATGGCACCTAGGAGTACATGGGACTTCCTGGAGAAACTGGCAAGCAGCATAGCTCATATAAGTTACTGCATGTTTTCTCTACTTCTAAATAGGCTTTCTGTGTTGCTTAGCGGATGTTTTAAAAGTCTTATGGATGATGAGAGGACCTTTGTGAATTCACTGCTTAGGAGAGGTCATTTTTTATTAAAAAAAAAATAAATTGGATGCCAGAAGAAGAAATGAGGAATGAAAGAATATTTGATGATTCTGTAAAATAAGTTTTGTTTTTAAAATAGGATATAAAGAGGGGCGCCTGGGTGGCTCAGTTGGTTAATCATCCGACTTCAACTCAGGTCATGATCTCCTAGTTGGTGAGTTGGAGTCCCACATCAGACTCTGTGCTGAGAGCTCAGAAGCTGGAGCCTGCTTCGGATTCTGTGTCTCCCTCTCTCTCTGCCCCACCCCTGCTTGCATTCTGTCTCTGTCTCTCAAATAAATAAGTGTTTTTAAAAAGCATTTTAAAAGAGGTTGTAAAGAGCCTACAATTCATGAAAACACTGCCCTGTCCATGTTTCCACCATTATCATGTGAAAGCATACAGGCTAGCAGTGATAATAACAGCCATCTTACTGAGGCCTGTAGAGCAAGAATTTTGCAGACATCTACACGCCTCTTTGATAAGGATGTAAGGAAGATGTAAGCTCTAGCTCCATCTTATAAATTAGGAAGTTAGTCTCAGAGAGGTTAAGAAATAGGACTAGAGACACAGAGCAATTATTATAGACTATGTTATGAACCTCAAAATACAACAATGTTTTGGGGCACTTTGGTGGCTCATCATTTCAATGGCAACTCTTGATTTTGGCTCAAGTCATGATCTTGTGCGGTTTATGAGTTCAGGTCCCACACTGGGCTTTGCGCCGACAGTGCGGAGCCTGCTTGGGATTCTCTCTCTCTCTCAAAGAAAATAAACTTAAAAAAATAAAGCAATGTTTTAATGTTTGCTTTTAATTACTTGAAATGTTCAAAATATCACATTATAACAATTTAAACTATTAATTTAGTTATGAGCATAATTATGTCAAAACTATTAGTGTCACTGCAATTTTGAGTTATGAGCACAATGATGTCAAAACTATTAAAGTGTCACTGCAATTTTTACTTTTAATCTTGTGAAACTGAAAAGAGCAACAAAAGGGAGTCAAACTGGACTTTAAAAAATAAAATAGACTTGGGGTGCCTGAATGGCTCAGGAAGTTAAGTGTCTGACTTGGCTCAGGTCATGATCTCACAGGTCTGGGAATTTGAGCCCCGCATCGGGCTCTCTGCTGTCAGCACAGAGCCCATTTTGGATCCTCTGTCCCCATCTCTCTGTACCTCGTCTGCTTGTTCTCTCTCAAAAATAAATAAACATTAAATATAGACTAAAAGATATCTCCATATTTTATTTTTTTATTTGATTTTTTTTTAACTATGGCTCTGTATTTTCAAGTGGACAGTTCAGAGGAAGTTATCAGTAGCTTTTGTTTAATGCAAAATAAGAAGAGAAGAAGAAGGAGAAGAAGAAACCCACCAAAAAAAAGAGAAATTTTGGGCTTAAAGGAAACCTAAGTGTCACTAAGAGCCTGGTTGTATTCATATTTTTAGAAGGGAAATACGGTGCAGATTTCTCCAATGAGTAGGGTTTTTTTTTTTTAAGTTTATTTATTTATTTTGGGAGAGAGAGACAGCATTCGCATGAGAGAGACTCCCAAGGGGCTGACAGCGCAGAGCCCCCATACAGGGCTAAAACTCACAAACTAGGAAGTCATGACCTGTGCGGAAATCAAGAGCCCAGTGTTTAACCGACAGAGCCACCCAGGCACCCCTCTCCAGAGAGCAGTTTTTAAAGAAGTTGTGGGTGGGTGTTAAGTTTTAAAGCTAGCTTGGAGGGTGTATTTCCCAGCCTTAATTTAGGGAAGGTGCCAAAGTGCTAGGTATGGGGTGATGGGACACAGGTCATGGCCCAGGGCTGTGACACGGATCTTGCTGTCACACAATGCAAGGTAACAGAGAATGACACAACAAAAAATCAAGGTGCCAACCAACATTGTTGGATGGAGCATGCCTCACGTAGGTCCAAAGGTGCCCCAAATTGTCAGCCCCTGGCACAGCCTGTAGCAATTCCTTCAAGTCTCCACGCTCTCGTGGAGAGAAGCCAGCATTTTTTGTTTCTCTTGGGGTTGCGAAGTTCCATTTCATCATGAGCCACGTTGAGGCCGCACATCGCACAGGGGGCTTGAGGGCAGCCAAGCCCTTCAGGAAGTTGTGAAAGGCTTCACCCCTGCGTGGCTGGTACTCCATGCCTGCATTCAGTACATAGGCTATTCCCGGCACGATCGGCCTTCCTGATCATGCTCCTCCCCACCAGTGCCCTTGAAGACTTCGAGTTGGCACCTGTGGGAGGGCAGGACCACACCACCGTACCCCTTCTTGTCTCACGCTGCTGCCTAGTACTGATGGGATAGTTCAGGCAGCTCCTGAAGTTCAGCTGGTAGTTTGTTCTTGGAACATTTGGCATTGTGGAGCTACAGGGTATCTGAGGCTTCTTCCTTTATCCTCTCAACCTTTCTTCTTAATCTGGGCTCGAAGCACACCCACATTCCAGGTGCAGATCTTGAGCATGGCCAATTTGCCACTGGGCAAGGTTGTGTGGGCGGGGGGGGGGGGTAGGGATGGGATTCTTCGTACAGGACTGGCCCCTCTCCTGCTGCCTCTTTTCCATTTTCCTTTGCTCCTGCCTTACTCTTCTTGGCTTCTGGCTCAGTTTTGGGGTCTTTCTCATCTTTCCTGCCACAGCTCGCTTTTCCCCCATGCTTCAGCATCAGTAACGAATGCCCTTCTGAACCTTCACCTCACTGCCCACCAGAGCGCCTTACCTGCTCAGTCCTAGTCTGGCTGGTCCTCTAAAAGACATCCCCATATTTTAGAAATTGCAACTATTTGTCATAGTTTAAGATTCTGCAGCACAGCTTAGAGAGAATATAAGATATATCATCAGTGCAAAATCAGACTTCTGCTTTTTGTTTCTGGTCTCATCTTGCATCCAAACTGTAAGTCACTTTGATTCTTATGAGGTAGAAATGCTTCATAAACATAAAAACAGGGGTGCCTGGGTGGCTCAGTTCGTTGGGCGTCCGACTTCAGCTCAGGTCATGATCTCACACCTTGTGTGTTCCAGCCCCTCATAGGGCTCTGTGCTGACAGCTCAGAGCCTGGAGCCTGTTTCTGATTCTGTGTCTTCTTCTCTCTCTGCCCCTCTCCTACTCATGCTGCCTCTCTCTCTCTCTCTCTCTCTCAGAAATAAATAAAAAACATAAAAACAAATTATTTACTGATTTCTTCATATTCATCTCTTAACTTAATATTGTTATCTGGACTTTGCCCTTACTCATAAATGTTTGTGAGTTTTTCAGGTTGTTTGAAATGAATGAAATCATTGTAAAACTATAATGCTGACTTATAGTGGCTGGCTAATACCTTATATAAAATAAGCTACCTTATCACTCTCCCTTAAAGAAGACAGAGATTTGTCTGCAATAATTATTAACAGGTGTGGAGATATAAAAGAGACTAGAAAATACTTCACAATCAATGTATCTTTGATATAGTCAGTCACTTGTTACTCACACTGCTTTTTTTTATTATTTTTTATTATATTTATTTTTGAGAGAGAAAGAGAGGCAGCATCAGTGGATGAGGGGCAGAGAGAGACACACACAGAATTTGAAGCAGGCTCCAGGCTCTGAACTGTCAGCACAGAACCCGACACAGGGCTCGAACTCATGAACTGTGAGATCATGACCTGAGTGAAGTTGGGCGCTTAACCCACTGACCCACCCAGGTGCCCCTCACTGCTTTTTAAACCCCAGCATTCTATGGAAGGAAAAAAATGAAACTGTTTTTGTTTTGTTTTATCTTCCTGTTTTGCAAGATTTAAAGAATTATTTGTTTTTTCACTTTGAATTTTGTCACTTTTCAGTTGAATGTTTGTAACTTTTGGAGATCACGCCTTTTCCTTCTAGTCCAGAATTGTATATTACAGAATGTTAGAATTGGAAAGGACCCTGGAGCTGATTTAGCCCAATCCTTTCTCTTCACAGCTAGAGTCACCTTGTTGGGCATTTTTTCAATTTGGTGCAGGTGAAGATGTCACCAAAACCAACACTGCCCGCTTTGACATTTCCCGCTGTAAGATGGACCAACCCTAGGTTGAGGGGAATAAACAAAACACGGATAAAAACAAATTTATGATGCCATCAATCCAGTAATTGGATTGTTCTTCCTCCAAATAATTTCAAGTAAGTTACAGACTTAAATTCTTGAACTATAGTCATTTATTTCCCTGAATAAAGATGGATGATAATTTGTTTACTAAACTGTCTTTGATTCTCTGTTAGATGATCACGGCAGGTGTTAACACCCCATAGAGCAGAAGGGCCTATTATGGCAGGGAATTAGCGCCCTCTAGCACATTTCTGCGTCACCACTGCTAAAAAAAAATCTTTTCTAAAATCTAACTGAAACCGAAGTGTTCTAAGTACTGTGCTCGATTCCTTTCACTATCGCACTTCAATTCTCACAAAAATTGTACGACATCAGTTGAGACAGCTGAGAAGGAGAGGAAGCTAATATGCAGTGCTGTGAGGGTTCCTTCAGGAGCGAGAAGAGCTATGGGCAGGCAATGACTGACTTCACTGAACGACACAGTGATGAACACAAAGAGGTCCTGGCCCTCTGGGAGCTCCCTGATTCGTAGGGGAGACTGAACTCTGGCAAGGAATGCTGCAGTAAGCACAGTGAGAACTATTGCAGACTTACTTCCTTATTTATTTTATAGTGTGGAGCAAGGAAACAGAGCCACTAACTCCGCTTGGGGGTTTTAAGGGTAGCTTCCATGAAGCCACACACGACATCAGACACAGTATCAAAGGAGGAGAGTAGTTTGTCAGGTGAAGAACAGAGAAATGGCATTCCAGGCAGCAATCAGAGCAAGCGAAAAGGCACACAAATGAGGAACACCATGATACATAAGTACAGGTCATGTAGGGGGTCAGTGCTGTTGGAAACTGGGGTGCATGGGATGGAGAGGACAGAGGTGGCTGGAGCAGGACTGGGAAGAGATTCCATATTGCCGGGAATACAGAACTTAAAAAAAATTTTTTTTTTAATGTTTTTATTTGTGAGAGAGAGTGTGAGCAGGGGAGGCTCAGAGAGAGAAGGAGACGCAGAATCTGAAGCAGGCTCCAGGCTCTGAGTTAGCTGTCAGCACAGAGCCCAACGTGGGGCTCAAACCCCCGAACCGTGAGATCATGACCTGAGCCAAAGTCGGATGCTCAACCGACTGAGCCACCCAGTCACCGCCAGAACTTCTCTTCTTGACAATGGTAATATTGAGGATTTTCAACCAGAAAATAATGTGACTGGATTTTTTCATTTTCTGCCTGGTAAGTTAAGAAATATAACCCACAGTCAGAAAACTACTAAAACAAATATACTGTATAAAGCATAGTTATAAAGCAAACACTTCTGTATCCCTCACCCTGGTATAGAAATACAACGTTGTGAGCATTCACCCCTTCTTTCTATCCCAATCATAATCTCATTCAAGCCCCAAAGACAATAACCACTGTGTCTATGATTCTTCCTCATTATTTTGTTTTTCTTTACTATTGCATGACTTCTATAAATATCCTCAGAAAATAAAATTTCATTTTAATTGTTTGTGAACTTTTTATAAATGGAGTCATACTTAAAATTTTCGTTGTTTCATTTTTATTGCTTAACATAATGGGTTAAAAAACTTTTTTTGTTAATGTTTACTTTTTGAGAGAGAAAGAGAGAGAGAGAGCAGGGAAGGGGTAGAGAGAGAGGGAGACACAGAATCTGAAGCAGGCTCCAGGCTCTGAGCTGTCAGCAGAGAGCCTGACATGCGACTTGAACTCACGAACTGTGAGATCATGACCTGAGCTGAAGTCAGATGCTTAACGACTGAGCCACCCAGACAGTCCAACACCATAATGTTTTTAACATGCATCCTTGGTGATTGTCGCTGTGGCAGCATTTGTTTATTTATTTACACTGCTATATAGCATTGTCCTGTTTGGATATTTTGCAATTTTTCCTATATGATGCTGTTGGATGTTTGTTCTTTGATTTCTTTAAACCAGTTTTTGCCTAATTCAAGCAATATTGCTATGAGCTTTTGTACTTTGTACTTTTCACATGTCCATAACAGTTTCTCCAGCCTAAATCAGATTTCTTTCAGGAAGTTAACTCTGATAGGACCGTGTGGCATCAACTAGAGTGTAGTGAGGGAATAAGGGCCTGGCCCACTTTCAGTGGGTGTGGAGAAGAGGTCCAATATGAGGGACAGGCTGGGGGCAGTATCGAGCTGCACAGGAAATGGAGCGGCATTCACAGGTGACCCTAAGTTTTCCAGCCTGAAAGACTGATATCCTTAAATGACATCAAAATTCTGGAGGAGAATTCTGGAGGAGAAGTAAGTTTTAGGGGAAAACAAGTTCTATTTTGGGTATGAGATGATTGCTGGACATATAAGCAGAAATGTCTGCTCGAGGCAATCAGAAATACCCATGAAGAATGTAGGAAAGGGAAGGACTTGAGATGGAGATTTGTCAATGGGAGCATACAGTTGGTTGTCAAAGACATGGGAAAAGAGAATAACAAGCACATTGACAACACATTCTGAGCATTTACCATGTGGCTGACACTAGTCTAAGAATGTTACATGTATCTCAAGAAACAAGTGTTGGTGAGGATGGGGAGAAAAAGAAACCCTTGTGCATTGTTGGCAGGAAAGTAAACTGGTCCAGCCTCTGTGGAAAACAGTACGGAGTTTTTCCTCAAAAATTTAAAAATAGAACTACGCTATGATCCAGTAATCACACTACTAAGTATTTCCCCAATAATATGAAAACCTAATTTGAAAGGATACATACACCCCTATGTTTATTGCAGCATTTTTTACCATCACCAAATTATGGAAGCGGCCCCAAGTGTCCACTGATAGATGAATGGATAAGAAGAGGTGGTATATATACACAATAGAATGTTATTCGGCCATAAAAAGGAATGAAATATTGCCATTTGCATTGATATGGATGGAGTTAGAGAGTATTATACTAAGTGAAATAAGTTAGTCAGAAAAAGTCAAATACCCTATGATTTTACTCATGAAATTTAAGAAACAAAATAAATGAATAGAGAGAGAGAGAGAGAGAGAGACAAACCAAGAAACAGACTCTGTTTTTTTAAAAAAATATTTATTTTTGAGACAGAGAGAGAGTGTGAGAAGGGGGTAGGAGGGGCAGAGAGAGAGGGAGACAGAGAATCCCAGGCAGGCTCTGCGTTGACAGCAGATGTGGGACTTGAATTCATGAGTCAGGAGATCATGACCAGGGCCAAAACCAAGAGTGAGACACTTAACCAACTGAACCACCAGGTGCCCCAAGAAACAGACTCATAACTATAGGGAACAAACAGATGGTTACCAGATGGAAAGTGGGTGGGGAGATGGGTGAAATAGGTGATGGGAATTAAGAGTACCCTTATCGTCATAAGCACTGAGTAATGTATAGAATTATTGAATTACTATATCATACAATTGAAACTAACAGAACACTGTATGTTAGCGATACTCAATTAAAATTAAAAACTTAATAAAATTTTTAAAAAAGAATGTTACCTGTTTCAACTCATTTAGTCTTCACAACACCCAAGGAGGCACATAATACTATTCTTTCCATTTCACGGAAGAAAGAACTGAGGCACACGGAGGTCAATAGCTTGCCCAAGGTCACACATCTAGCTAGTGGTGCACCAATAGGAGATTATTCAGGAAGTGTATGTGGAAACGATTGAATTTTAGTGAGTACCAATATTAATGGTGGGAGAGGAGCCTGGGAAGAACACTTAGATGAACAGTCACCAAGTTAGGAAGAGAGCCAGAAGAGTGTCATTAATCCAAACTTTAATTAATAAAGTAAGTCAGGTGCCTGGCACTCCTGGAGGAGGTCAGGTAGAGGGCCAAAGTGGAGTCACGGTAGTCAAACTTGAGACTTAGTGTCCACAAAACCTAAAAAGAAAAATCCCTCCCTTAAGAAATTCAGCTATGTGTGTTATGGGAAGGTGGAGAAATGCGGCTGGTTGTGGGGAAGATGAGTGCTATACACCAGACAACTCTGCTGAGGAAACAAGCTGAGCTGGGCAGGAAGGAGGAAGTTGTGGGAGCCTCACTACTCTGTCAGCGCCTGCAGCTCCACCCCCAGCCCCCACTGTAGCTTTGGTGACTCTGACGAAAGTGGGTGGGAGTGGGTGTCCAGATGGCCCTTCAGCTATACCTGGAACCTGTCTTATGGCCCTGTTATCTCCATGGTGTTGCCCTGTCTCTCCCTGGATAGGATTACTTATTGTTTGTCACAAAGTTGGCAATTCAGGAGGCTCAGACAGACATGATCTCTGTAGAAGGGTTCAGGTTCTGAGCTAAGCAAAGTAGACATGGTGCTGACTCTGCAGAAAGAGAAGAGAAAAATCCAAGTCTGCTTCTAATCCATCCATCCATCCATCCTTCCTTCCATTCATTCATGCATTCATCCATTAATTCACTCCTTATACCCACAGATATGTATTGAATGCCTATAATGTTCTGGGCATTATGCTGAGGCTTGTGTAACCAAAAAGGAGTTAGATCCTTGTCATCATGAAACCTATAATCTTAGCTGGGGAGATGAAAAAATAATAAGCAACAAATAAAAGATGAAAAAACTGTTCTTTGAAATAAGAAAACAAATAGGTGTAAAAGAAAACTAAGGGGTGGATGGGGGAATTTAGAAAACCTGAGCATACAAGACATGATAGACTTCACATCCTCATGTTTGTCCAGTTCTCTTTGACTTTAAGGCACAGGAGAGGACTGTACTCCCCCTTTCCCTTGCAGTTTGGTGGAGCCTTGTGACCAGTTTGGACCAAATATTGGTATTTGATGTGGGGGCACTTCCATGATCATAATAATTTCTCATCTTCCTCACTATCTGCCCCATTTCTTCACTATCTTCCCATACCCGCACATATGAGGATGAAATATGGGAGGGATTTTTCTTTTTTACTTCAGCGTAGACGACAACTAAAAGGAAATAACTTTTTCTACGTTTTATTATTAGATTGCTTAAGGAAGTTTCACTTCCCTTCCTAAAATATGTGGTGTTAGTTTAGTAAGCTAGTGGTGAACAGCATGGAAGTTGATAATGGCAGCTAGTGAGGCCACAATTCTTATTTGGTTGCTGATAAAATGAACTTCTGCATTAATTTGGAAAGATTATGCAGCTAAAGAAAATGTGGCTCTAGGAGAAATAATTAGAAAACAATGTTTCTAGTGTCTGTTGATTGCTGCTGGCTATGTTTTGGCAAGACTTTATAAGCTCAAAAAAGAATTGGTTGGTTTGTAAGCAAAAGTGAGAAGGAATAAAAATATTTCAGTAAAGTGAGGACTTGCAAAATTGGAAAACCTGATGTGTTTTAGACTCCAAACTCAAGAGAGAATTTGAGGAAGCCTTGAAAGACAAAGTCCATTAAAATCAACCCATGGGAAGGCCAAATTAAAAATATGGCTTCTGCACCTATCAATACCTCTCAATAAGTTCAGGAACTTTGGGGAAAAGATAAAATTAAGGCATTCAATTGGCAAGAGCCATAGAAAGATCAAAATAAAGGTGTAGCTTTCCCATAGAAAACTAGTCTCATGTTTACTCAGGGTACCTGTACTGGCAAGAGAAAAAGACAGATACATACAAATTAGTGGGGGGAGAGGGAAGAAGAGACTGGGGCAAGAAAGCAAAAGCACATAGTAGATCTGAGAACTATGTTTTGAAAAGAACTGTAACAGTATTGGCAAATATATCTTACTGAAATCAGAGACAAGAATCTTACTAAATAATTTTGGGAGATATTTCAGTCAAAGGAATCATAAACCCAACTGGACTTGTGGTCTCCAACGTTGTACAAGCAGCACATGAACTAAGAACACTAGTCTACTCCCAGAAGAGCATATACCCATTGAGTATGTGGCCAAGGACAATAACATAAGAAGACTCTTCAGAGGGTAGAGTCAAGAGATTCAAGGAGCATTTTTCAACTGCCTTGCTTAGAGACCCTTCTGCTGTTTGCCCAGAAATAATTTCAGAAACATAACAGGTCAATCAGTGCCTGCTGCTGGCTTCCATTTTTTCCTTTCAGAATGAAGTGTTTCTTATGGTTGTTCTGGCCCTGTTCCTTCACTGTACACTGTCTGTGGAGGGGACAGATTAATCTATTACTGTTAGTTCATGGGTCTGTAGCCCAAGAAGGGCCACATGAAGAACATGAAGACCTGATGTAGAGACTGTAACACACCACCCAAACTCTGGACTGTGAGCTCCATGTTTGGACTTCGTGTGTGTGTGTGTGTGTGTGTGTTTTGTTTTGTTTCATTTGTGGGTTTTTATTGTGGGGGTGGGGAGAAGGTTAGTGAGTTCAGGAGTGGGAAAAGAAGTGAAACAAAAGAGTAGCCTATAGTAGAACTAATGATTGTTCCTTTCCTTCCGGCAAATGGAAAGATTACATGTCCTCGTCCCCTTACAGTAAAGTAGACCACAAGAATGTGCTGAAAAACTGAATGGCTATTGGGAGATATCCACCCCCTAGGAGCTAGAGATCTTGCTGGAGCCTCTTTTATAAGAGCACTAATCCCACTCTTGAAGACTCTCATGACTTAAACACCTCAGAATGGTCCCACTTACTAATACCATCACTTTTGGAGGTTAGGGTTTCAATGTATGAATGTTGGGGACATATTCTGATCACAGCACTGTCTATAACAAACTGGAAGAAGGACCAGAAAATGCCTTGGAGGCAGGGTATTATGGAATTACCCAAACTTTCCCAAGATGCAAATGCTGCCTAGTAGAAGAATGTGGACACAGAGAAGATGACCTATAAGCTCATCGTTGAAAAGCAATCCCTAAAGAAGACAGAGTTACTTCCTACAGGAGAAGAGTATGCAGCCCCCAGGGCTGGAGCAAGGAGAGTGTGGCGTTCCTGGGAAGAGGCCAAGACTCCATCTAGAAGACAGTGGTATCCCTCCAGCCTGGTTTTCTAGTAGCCCTGAAGATTACCTGTCCATGTGTACAGATGAGAAGCCATTTCAATTAAGTAATGAATTCCCAGAGTGCTTTCTAATATCTGCCCCAACTCCCTCCTCCTTCCATGAGAAAAGAGTAACACTTTAATGGTATTTCTTTTCTTACTGTTCTTGCAACCTGATAATAGCCTCCCAGGAAAGAGATCCTGGGATAAATTGAAATCACTTCTGTTTCCCTAACTCTGTTGCTCAGTTAGGAGCAGTTCCCAGCCTACATTAAACAATATCTTAGCTCATCAAACACTATTGGTTTTCTGGATTTTCCCAATACATAGCTTGTTTTTAATGAAGCTAGGCCAAAACAGGTAGCTCCTGGAAACTCCAGAAAAACTTGTCTGGATCAACATTTAAAAGAAGCAATGGTGGTTTCTAAACTGCTGGAAGCTAACTGTCTATTACCCTTCAAAACCTCCATGATCTAAACTCTCACCCATCTCCTTTCTTTACCATCTGCCTTTCCTTTCTGCCTTGTTTCTGTGACAGTAATGGGTACATAGGATACTCTACAGAGTAGGGTTGAAGAGGAGGCAGATGGGTCTTCCCATTCTGTTTCCCCCAAGATTTGGACAAATGCCACCCAATTCCAACCTTTCAACTTGATCTTTTCCTCCTGCTGCTTTTTGCCATCTTCTTGTTCTCAAACACTCAGTTTCTTTATCATCTGTATTCTTCAAACACAGTCAGTTTCTCACTATGATTTATTACTTTTGGCAAGGAGAGGTGAATTATGGCATTCGAGGCTCAGGGAGCAATCCTTGACATAAGCCCTTTGTGTAGAGAAGGAAGGACAAAGACCCTGTGAAAAGCCTCTTTCCAGACTTGTTCCTCAGAGACTCCATTAGATGAAGGCATTTCATGTTTAGTGTTTTTTAATTGTAGAAGAAACTTTCATGTTTTAAAAAAGGCAAACACTGAAGAAAAATATGCAAGAGAGATTGCTCTCTCCCTGCATTCATTTCCAACCCTCTCCATTTCTTCTCAAAGGTAACCATTTGACAGTATTTTTTTAAGTTTATTTATTTTTGAAAGAGAGGGAGAGAGCAAGCTGGGGAGGGGCAGAGAGAGAGAAAGAGACAAGGGTCCAAAGCAAGCTCTGTGCTGATAGCACAGAGCCTGATGTAGGGCTCAAAACCATGAACCATGAGATCATGACCTGAGCCCAAGTCAGACACTTAACCAACTGAGCCATCAAGCCACCCCTTGACAGTATTTTTTAATCTTGCAGAATATTGTATGCATCTGCAAGGGAGATATATAGATTTTCTTTTTCTTTTCTTTTTTTGCAAAAACGTATGACATGTAGAATTTTTGTTTACCTTTTCCAATTAACATGTCAACTCTGTCTTTTCACCCATACCAGAACATACAGATCTACCACAATCATATGCACTTACCTTGTATTCCATTTGCATAGATGTGACTATTTTCAACATGTGGCATATTTCATATGATATATTCTTACTTTATTTTATTTATTTTAAGTAATCTCTATACGCAAGGTGGGACTTGAATTCATGATCAAGAGTCACAAGCTGTACTAATTTAGCCAGCCAGGTGCCCCTCGTGTGATATAGCTTTTAGGAAAGATCTTCCACAACACTTTTTAAGTTCTCCATAGAGTTAATGTAATTTTGGGGGGGATTTTGCAATAACTTTATTTATAATTTGAAGAAACCCAAATTTCCTCCTATTGAATGACTTTTTTCTTTATTCTTGTCCTTTAGTCTTATTTGCTATTCACTATTATTATCTTTGGAAATCCAAATCTTTGATCATAGTTCACAAACTGGAAACCAAATTTGACTGCAGGGGAACTGAGGCTTGTGATGAAGCTAAGTATAAGTAAGTGGCCATTGACAATGAAGCGCTAGCACACATTACAATCACCTATGAAATAATTTGAGTCAATGGAAAAACATAATTTAATTTACCAAAATTCCAAATAGACATGGGTTTTGAGAACCATGGAGGGAAAAGCAGAACCTTTAATAGACTTAAGGTGTCAGATGATGACAATGATAATGACAACAGTGATGATAGTAAAGACTGGCCACATCTAGATTCTCAGAGTTAAAATAATCATCTTTTGAAAAAAATATTTTTAGTGTGTGATTCAGTGAACATTTAAAATTTTGTGATAGCTTTAGAAAATTCATGCTAAGAAAAAGAGAAAATAATCTGTAAGGTTACTTGAAATGTCATGGGATTGCCATTTAATAAATGACATTCCTGTGTTAGGAAAAGGGTATGATCTTTCCCTCCTTCTGCTTTAAACTTCCATTGAAAGAACATTGATAAACATTCAAAAATCCTCAGGGCGCCTAGGTGGCTCAGTCCGTTAAGCATCCGACTTCGGCTCAGGTCATGATCTCATGGTTCGTGGGTTTGAGCCGCGCGACAGGCTCTGTGCTGATGGCTAGCTCAGAGCCTAGAGCCTGCTTCCGATTCTGTATCTCCCTCTCCTTCTGACCCTCCCCTGCTCTCTCTCTCTCTCTCTCAGAAATAAAACCTTAAACATTTAAAAAAAAAACATTAAAAAATCCTCAAAAAATAACAGGTTAAGATTTTCAAATACATACATAAACAATAAATCCATAAATTATAACGCACAGAAAAGAATTCTCTAAGACTGTCAGATTTTTAAAAATAGCTTGCTATTTTTGGCATTTAAAGTTGTGTCTTGTACATGGTGGATACCTACATAATAGACAAATTTGGTTTGACTTTACTCTCCTGGATGGGTCTTGGGGCCAGGATCAACATGCTGCTAAAATTTAGCAGTCATATTCCAAGCAGGATCATACCACTAGTCTGAATTCTCATGAAGACTACCAAGAATAATGTTTGAGAACTAGCTCACTCGAAGATGACTAAAAGGCACTTTTATTTTTTATATATTTTTATATAATTATATAATTATATATATATAATTTATATATATTTATATATATAATATATATATATTTATATTTTTTTAATATAATTTATTGTCAAATTGGTTTACATATGATACCCAGTGCTTATCCCAACAAGTGCCCTCCTCAATGCCCATCACCCATTTTCCCCTCCCCCCCACCATCAACCCTCAGTTTGTTCTCTGTATTTAAGGGTCTCTTATGGTTTGCCTCCCTCCCTGCTTGTAACTATTTTTTTCACCTTCCCTTCATCCATGGCCATCTGTTAAGTTTCTCAAGATCCACATATGAGTGAAAACATATGGTATCTATTTTTCTCTGCTTATTTCACCTAGCATAATATCCTCCAGTTCCATCCACGTTGCTGCAAATGGCGTGGTTTTATTCTTTCTCATTGCCAAGTAGTATTCCATTGTATATATAAATGACATCTTCTTTATCCATTCATCAGCTGATGGACATTTAAGCTCTTTCCATAATTTGGCTATTGTTGAAAGTGCTGTTATAAACATAGGGATACATGTGCCCCTGGGCATCAGCACTCCTATATCCCTTGGGTAAATTCCTAGTAGGGCTATTGCTGGGTCATAGGGTAGTTCTATTTTTAATTTTTTGAGGAACCTCCACACTGTTTTCCAGAGCAGCTGCACTAGTTTGGATTCCCACCAACAGTGTAAGAGGGTTCCCATTTCTCTACATCTTCACCAGCATCTATAGTTTCCTGATTTATTCATTTTAGCCACTCTGACTGGTATGAGGTGGTATCTCAGTGTGGCTTTGATTTGTATTTCCCTGATGATGAGGGACTTTGAGCATCGTTTCATGTGTCTGTTAGCCATCTGGATGTCTTTTTTGGAAAAGTGTCTGTTCATGTCTTCTGCCTATTTCATCACTGGATTATTTTTGGGGTGTGTGTGTGGAACTTGGTGAGTTCTTTATACATTTTGGATACTAGTACTTTATACAATGTGTCATTTGCAAATATCTTTACATTCCGTCGGTTGACTTTTAGTTTTGTTGATTGTTTCCTTTGCGGTGCAGAAGGTTTTTTATCTTGATGATGTCCCAATAGTTAATTTTTGCTTTCAATTCCCTTGCCTTTGGAGATGTGTTGACTAAGAAATTGCTACAGTTGACGTCAAAGAGGTTGTTGCCTGCTTTCTCCTCTTGGTTTCTGATGGTTTCCTGTCTCACGTTTAGGTCTTTCATCCATTTTGAGTTTGTTTTTGTGTACAGTGTAAGAGAGTGGTCTAGTTTCATTCTTCTACATGTTGAGGTCCAGTTCTCCCAGCACCATTTGCTAAAGAGACTGTCTTTTTTCCATTGGATGCCCTTCCCTGCTTTGTCAAAGATTAGTTGGTCATACATTTATGGGTCCAATTCTGGGTTCTCTATTCTCTTCCATTGGTCTGTGTGTCTGGTTTTGTGTCAATACCATACTGTGTTGATGATTACAGCTTTGGAGTAGAGGCTAAAGTCTGGGAGTGTGATGCCTCCCACTTTGGTTTTCTTCTTCAGTATTACTTTGCCTATTCAGTGGTTCCATACAAATTTTAGGATTGTTTGTTCTAGCTTTGAGAAGAATGATGGTATAATTTGTATTGGGATTGCATTGAATGTGCAGATTGCTTTGGGTAGTATTGACATTTTAATAATATTTATTCTTCCGATCTGTGAGCATGGAATGTTTTTCCATTTCTTCGCATCTTCTTCAATTTCTTTCATAAGCTTTTTATAGTTTTCAGCACACAGATCTTTTACATCTTTGGGTAGGTTTATTTCTAGGTATTTTATGGTTCTTGGTGCAATTGTGAATAGGATCAGTTTCTTTATTTCTCTTTCTGCTGCTTCATTATTGGTGTATAAAAATACAACTGACTTCTGTACATTGATTTTGTACCCTGGGACTCTGCTGAATTCATGGATTAGTTCTAGCAGTCTTTTGGTGGAGTCTTTTGGGTTTCCACGTAGATTATCATGTAATCTATGCAAAATGAAAGTTTGACTTCTTCTTCCTCCATTTTGATGCCTTTTATTTCATTTTGTTTTCTGTTGATGCTAGGACTTCCAACACTATGTTAAACAACAGTGGTGAGAGTGGACATCCCTGTCGAGTTCCTGATCTCAGGGGAAGAGGTCTCAATTTTTCCCCATTGAGGATGATATTAATGTGGGCTTTTGATATATGGCTTTTATGATGTTTAAGTATGTTCTAGAAGGAACTTTTAGATCCACAGTGTGAAATTCTTTCAAGAGTTTCTTTTCTTTTCTTTTCCATGACATTTTCTTTTTGTGGTTTCTGAAACCCATTCTGACAGTGGTAATGATAGTGCTGAGAAACAAAGTACTATGGTTAAAACCAAACCAAACCCATAACCATTGGTTTTCCAATGTGCTTACCGTGAGAATCTCTCACGCATTTTTTAAAAGCTAAAGTAAATTGGTGTTAAATTATAGATTTTCAAAAGTGTAAAGGTCTCTCAAATATTATTTAGTGTACTCTCAAGAGAAAATTCTTGAATCCTCTCCACACCATTAGTATGTTACTCTATTTCCACTAAGCGCTGAACTCTCAGCAATTTCTTCTCCAAACAGAGCTGGGTATAAAGGGCTGGGTAATCTTCAGACTCAGAACTCACTAGACTCAGAACTAGAACCACCCGCTGCTCTAGAGATGGCAGGGATAGATGTCAGGGATATCACCAGCAGGATAGATACTCATCTGCTGGTGCTGGAAGAAAATTCAGACTGGCAGACAGAACCCAGACTCTCACAGTAATGGTAACCTGTAATAAGCTGGGGAGCACGGTGGTGGCAACCCCAGGAGGTAGTGTTTGGAGACATAAGCTGACAGGATAATAGGCCAGGAAGCAGCTCAGTCTGTAATGAGTTTCAGGGGCAGGATTCTAAACCACATACTGTGGTCTATAAAGCCCCTAAACCCAACCAATCACCTGCAGCTCTGCCCTCAAAATGTGCCAACTGCCTTCTCACCTTTAATGTCCCATCACTCTGGCTTTCTTTCTAACCACAGCATTCCAAGATCCCTTGACCTCCAGAGCTTTGGTCATTCAGATTTATCCTTAAATGTCTTCCCCTTGCAATGGCTTTTTCAGGAAACTCTCTACTATATGATTCTATTTTAATTATTTGCAAAACCTTGAGAGTTGCCTCCCCTATCGATCTCCTCACTAATATAAGCTCAATGAAAGGAGGGTATCTATTTGTGTTATTCCTTGTTGTGCCCATTCAAGTTCAATGAAAGGAGGGTATCTATTTGTGTTATTCCTTATAATACCAGGCACTCTTATAAGTTCCTATCATATCCTGAGGCGGTATTAAATATTTTAGAAGAATGATTGAATGAACAAATGAACTAATAAACTGTTAACAAACGAATTACTCTAGTCAGATAGGGGACCAACAAAATGAAAGTTCCCATAACTAAAAATATTTGAACCAAATCCTTGAATAAATAACAGGAGCTAGGAAGAAGAGGAAAGCTGTCACCAGATGCAAAAGTCTTGATAAATGCAGCGAATGAGCAGGGATGGCAAGAGTGAAGTGAGAGAAGAAGTTGTGTGAGTAGATTGAGTCTTAGTGGAGAATAAACTACTAGAAGATGGACCTTGTAATGGGAGAATGGCAGCTAATCCTCCTCCTTCTTGTTTTGAGAAATTGCAAGAATAAAATAAACCTCACTCAAGAGGACAGAGGGGCACATTTTAGTTTGGTTACAGTTAAGGGAGATTTGGATAAAGCCATCAGCATAAAGGTTGTAGATATAAAGGGATTTGTTCATGGTGAAATGTGGAAAGTGTGGAGGGGGAAGGCAACATCTTTAGGAGATGTGTGGTGGGAGTGAAGAAGAATCTAACAATAAGAGGGCAGAACCACCTGAGGGAAAACAGGAGAAAAAAATTTTTGACATACAGAAATAAAGAGATGATAGTTATAGTAGAAGTGATGTGCCTCAAATACAGACTTTTGCTGCAAGTTTATAGGGACAGAGAAATGGTCCTCAACTGTCCTGCATGGCAATTTAGGCTCTGATCTGTGGACATCTTCTTAAGACTCATAGAGAGAATAGCTTTTCATCAAAATGCTAAGGAATGGTGATTTTGTGCCAGGCACTGGTACTGGGAGGTTGCTAAGAAGGCAAGTTGGACTAAGAAAAGAATAATACATTTCTTTCCCATTCTCTAACAAGCCACATGGTTCTTTAGCCTACTTACTCTTCCCAGGTAAATAAGGCATACCTGATGGATGGGTGCTGACAGTAACCAGTTCACTGTGACCTGCCCACCCAGACTCCATAACCAGATACCCTCCTTGTAGTGAGGACCTCGTGGTGGACCACGAAGGGCACACCAATTCTCTTCAGGCAGGAGAGGATCATTGACTCACTGAATATAACTCTTGGTCTAAAACTGAGCATTAATACACATTCTTAAATTATGTACTACACAGTTATTTGTTGTCTCTTCCCAGCATTGCGATGTAAAAGGTAACCCCTCACATTAAACATTCATTTAATGGGCACACCTTATATGTAAAGGTGTTTTACATATGGTGCTCGATTTACTTGTCTCAACAATCTTGAAAAGCAGGACTATTCTGCTTTTACAAATGGGAATGCAGGGTCTCAGAGGGGCGAACTTATTAAATACACATGCAGACACAATGCACCTGACTCCAGAGCCTATGTTCTTTCAAGTACATCTCACCTCACTCTGGAGCCACACACCAAAATGGCTCCATTTCGCCGAAATGGTTACAGTTTGAGTCAGAGCGATGATGCTTTTTGAGAAACGTCAACGTGGAGGAAACAACACGTTAGTTAGATACAGCTGCAGTTAGGATTTTGGGGGTTCAATCAGTGTTTGAATCAATCACTGGTTCAATAACCATGTCTCCCCTGCCTCACCACCCACCTCTGATCAACTTGGTGGTCACTGAGTAAAAATTGGACATTTGTCCAGGTACTACTGACAGTGTTAGGACATACCTGGGGTAATAAAGGAGGCAGAAGTCAATACAATATATTCAGTCTAATGACCTGTGGGAGGCCAGAGAAGTCAGTGTGAATTAGGCTGGTGATTCTGTCCAGAAGCAGGACAAGAGGGGAACAGAAGATCACGGAGGTACTAGAACTTGAGCCGGGCTTTGCTGCGATTTAGCTTATGAACGAGAAACTAGAAATTTGTCCTTGAGTAATGTTTCCTGTAAATGACCAGTTTTTTTCGGTAATCATTTGTCCTGACTCGGAGTTGGCTTGGGAACTAGGGTGGTTACAACACGGGAGAATCGAGTGTTTTCCTGTTTGCCCAAGTAAAATGTATCCTTTTCACTGGGTAGCTGCATCGAATCAGGATGCGTAAGGAAAGCCCCCTGGTTTCTTGTAAGTTGGATGGAAACGAAGGTAACAATGGAACGGGGTCTGTCCTCAGCCAGGTTCCTGAACTGTGAGAGCAAAGTCACCGAGAGACCCGCGGGCCTCAAAGGTGTGTGTTGGCCAGAGCTGGTCTGCCTGAAATAAGAAAGTGAAAGCTCACGGAGGCCCGAGAGCCCTCTTCCCCGGTCCGGAAGCTGTTGCTTCGCACGCAGAGTGGTAAGCCCTAGCCCTCGGCCCACCCAAACCACAGCGAGCGCAGGGCAGGGCAGAGGCAGAAGCATCCGGCCCGTCCACGGCGCCCTGGGGTACGAGGCCCATGGATAAGTTTCGGGCCGTGCTGGACCTACACCTGAAGCATTCCAGCGCGCTGGGCTACGGCCTGGTGACCCTGCTGACGGCGGGCGGCGAGCGCCTGTTTTCCGTCGCCGTGTTCCAGTGCCCCTGCAGCGCCGCCTGGAACCTGCCGTACGGCCTGGTCTTCCTGCTGGTGCCGGCGCTCGCGCTCTTCCTGCTGGGCTACGTGCTGAGCGCGCGCACCTGGCGCCTGCTGACCGGCTGCTGCGCGCGCGGCGGCCGCGCGGGGCCGCGGGGCGCGCTGGTGTGCGTGCAGCTCAGCGCCGCCGCCGCCGTCGCGCCGCTCACCTGGGTGGCCGTGGCGCTGCTCGGCTGCGCCTTCTACGAGTGCGCGGCCAGCGGGAGCGCCCCCCTGGCGCGGCTCCTGTGCCGCGGCCGCGACGCCACCTGCGAGTCCCAGCTGCCGCTGGCGCCCTGCCACCAGGCCCGGGCGCCCGACGCGCAGGACCTCCTGAAGGAGCTCAAGGCCCAGTCTCAGGTCAGGGGCGCGCGCTGGACGCGGCTGGGAGGAAGGGAGAGGGGCCGGCGGAGGTGCGAGCCGGCGCCCTCGCCCCCGACACGCGACCCCGGAAGACAAAGTGGAACGGCAACTATTTCGGTACAACGAACCAAAAGTAGGGAAGGCACCTGCTCTGTGCCGGATACCGCGCCAGGCCCTTTAGCTCCTACCCTACATTATTCTCTTTTTAGCCAATACACCAAGTCCAGGTCAAGGTGTTTGTGCGGCCGGAGGAAGGCAGAGTTGTTACAATAAAATGAGTCTTCCCGGCTCTAAGGCCACTGCCCCGCACCGCTTCGGGGCATATAAAGCTCAGGGAGTCTTGAAAATGAATGCTGGTTTCATTGGATTTGCCGAAATTCCACGGTTTCAATTCTAGCCGCGTGACATAGAGGCTTTTCCCTGGGCCCTCGGCGGGACTTGGAAAATGACCTGTCAAGCGGTTGTACTGAGGCGGTTGGGAGATTACCACCTCTTCTTTCTCTTAAGAGACTAAGACCTAAAACTGTTGCTTGTACATCAGCATAACTGTGAGTAGTTCATACTTTATGTAAGGATTCTGAATTTTTTTAATTAAAAAATACCACCAAATCTCCGTTTCGTTGTCTTTTCCTCAGGTGCTGGGCTGGATCCTGATAGCAGTTGTTATCATCCTCCATCTGATTTTTACCTCTGTCATCCGATGCCTTTCTCCAGTTAGTTTTCTGCAGCTGAAATTTTGGAAAATCTATACGGAACAGGAGCAGCAGGTCCTTAAAAATCAAGCCACAGAGCATGCGACAGAATTGGCCAAAGAGAATGTGAAATGTTTCTTTGAGTGCTCACATCCGAAGCAATACAGCACCCCAAGCATTAGAGACTGGCAGCAAATTTCATCACTATATACTTTCAATCCAAAGGAGCAGTACTATAGCATGTTACACAAATATGTTAATAGAAAGGAGAAGAGTCAGAGCATCAGATCCAAAGAAGGAGATGCAGTGATTCCCATTCTCGGCTTTGTAGACACACCTGGTATGCACACTGCTGCTGAGTTATGACCTTATTAACGGCCACAAGGAAAGTTCTCTTGAGTTATCGCTTCCTTTTTTAAAAAATTGTTTAGGACTGGTTTTTTTTTTTCGATTTTTCAAATTGTGGAAATAATTTTAAATAAAAAAATTGAGAACTTTACTTATTATATTCATTTTTTAAAAAGGAAGCAAAGTCAAATGATTTTGTCAAAGTGACAAACTGGAACTAGATCAGAAGTCTTATATCCCTAGTTCAGGGTCCTTTTCAATGAATAATAATGCTGTCGGGTAAAAGGCTATAGTAGCAAAACAGCGAAAGAATGACTGAACTTGTGACCTTTCTTTTAGGTTATCTGATGTTAATTTCAAATTCACTTTCTTACAGATAATAAATTGTTTCGAACTTTAAAATGTGACATCTTATGGCTCTAATGTAGCTACTAAACAAGCAAACAAAATTATCATGAATAGGAAAGTCAATTTTTTCAAAATACAAAGAATGAAAAACCAGGATAATTGCAAGCCTAACTGTTGGCTTGTTTGTTGGGTCAGAGGGCACATTTTAAAACTGTTTATTTTGGTAAATTTCAAATATGCACAAAAGTAGAGAAGATTGTGTTATAAACCCTGGTATAGTTATTATACAGCTTTGACAGAGTAGGGAGGTCAGATAAAACCCATTCCAGGCAAACAAACAGAAATACCCATTGTGGCCTGATTTAGAGTATGGGAGGGGGCTGGGGAAATCTGTTAGAAAGTGAAACCTGAGGAACAGAAGAGCATTTCAGTTTGCCGAACAGCAGGACAAAGACTGAGGTGAGACAGATCTGAGCACAGCTGGAAGCCTTAGAGGTGACTGGAAAAAATGAGCAAGGGACAGTTCGCACAGGTCCTTGGAGTCATGGGAAGGATTTTGGTTTTCATCCCATGAGCATTTTAGGAGGACTGTTCTGATTTTCTTGTGGAAAAAGGAGTGGCATGGGGGAAGGGACAGAGCCAACATGGAAACAGACTCAAGAGGACACTGCAGTGAACGTAGATGGGAGTGAATATGAAATGGGTTGATGATGATAAAGATAGAAAAAGTGGATACATTCAAGGTAAATCTTGAACATAGACATGACAGGATATTTGTTGATGGAGAGGATGCAAACATTTATTGAGAACAACAGTATATGTAGACAAAACTATTTTTTATTTTTTTAATGTTTATTTATTTTTGAGAGACAGACAGAGCATGAGCGGGAGAGGGGCAGAGAGAGAGGGGGAGACACAGAATCTGAAGCAGGCTCCAGGCTCTGAACTGTCAGCACAGAGCCCAATGCAAGGCTCAAACCCACAAGCCAGGAGACCATGACCTGAGCCGAAGTCAGATGCTTAACTAACTGAGCCACCAAGGTGCCCCACAAAAAAAATTTTTTTAAGTTTATTTATTTTTGAGAGAGGAGAGAGAGAGACAGAAAATGAGGGTGGGAGGGGGCGCCTGGGTGGCTTAGTCGGTTAAGTGTCCGACTTTCGCTTCGGTCATGATCTCGCAGTTCGTGGGTTCGAGCCCTGCGTCGGGCTCTGTGCTGACTGCCAGCTCAGAGCCTGGAGCTTGTTTCAGAGTCTGTGACTCCCTCTCTCTCTGACACTCCCCTGCTCACGCTGTCTCTCTCTCTCCTAGAAATAAATAAAAATTAAAAAAAAAAAAAAGAAAATGAGGGTGGGGTAGTGGCAGAGAGAGAGAGGGAGAAAGAGATGATCTCAAGCATACTCTGCATGACACAGGTCTCAAACTCACAAACTGTTAGATCATGACCTGAGCTGAAATCAAGAGTCGGATGCTAAGCTGAGCCACCCAGGCATCCCTAGACTAAATTTTGTTGCTTAACAATATGGGGGGACGTTAGCTTGTCATTCCTGCACATCTCCCAAATTTATGGTTGTTTTGTGCATTTAAAAAAGCAAAATAACGGGGCACCTGGGTGGCTTAGTCGGTTAAGTGTCCGACTTTCGCTTAGGTCATGATCTCGCAGTTCGTGGGTTCGAGCCTTGCGTCGGGCTCTGTGCTGACTGCCAGCTCAGAGCCTGGAGCCTATTTCGAAGTCTGTATCTCCCTCTCTCTCTGACCTTCCCCTGCTCACGCTGTCTCTCTCTCTCTCTCTCCTAGTAATAAATAAAAAATATTAGAAAAAAATAAAAAAATAAAAAAACAAAATATGAAAACTGTAAACTGTAAAGGAACTGAGCACTGAGCATATTTAGCCCTTCTTCCTCTCTGGACAGATCTCTATGTTGGCTTCTATTTGTCCTGTGTTGCACAGGATCATGTAAAGGAACTAGTCAGCAGAGCTGAATATCCTGTTGCTCAGTCTGTATTATAAGAAAGTCAGCGGCAGAAACTACATGATCGTTCTTGTTTTTATTCCCTAATGAATAATTTTGAAAATCATATCACCGTTACATTTGCTTTGTTTGTTTATTTCATTTTCCCATTTCTTTTGTATATTCTTCTCTTGCAATGCTTTTTCCTTCTTTTGGTCTAACATGGGTACTTGGCATCTTTTATAGTATATTGTCTCCATTTTGTTGACTTATGACCCACTTTCTCTTGCACATTCTTTATTAATTATTGTTCAGGTATGTATGCTTAAGGAAAAATGATAATGATAGAGAACTGTGTGAAGTAAAACGTACACTTACCTCATTCCTTTGCAATATACTTTTACCAGAGCAAGTCATATACTCTGTGTCTACACAAATGTTATTGTACTATAGATGTGTTTCTGCAACTTTTTCACATAAAATATCATTGTTCCATGTCCATATATAACAATTTCCCTCATAAAAAAAATTCTACTGATTAGAATTTTTAGAATTAGGAAAGAGTTATGATTCCTTTTTTGTTAAAGCATAAATATATACACATGCATTCATAAAGTATATAAAGATAAGCACCAAATTGTCAAATTTGGTCAATTCTAAAGACTAGTAATGATGCACAGAGGATTTTTTCTTTAAGTCTTATGTGTTTTGGGGGCACCTGGGTGGCTTAGTCAGCTGAGTGTCTGACTCTTGATTTTGGCTCGGGTCATGATTCCAGGATCATGGATCGGACTCCATGCTGAGTGTGGAGCCTGCTTGGGATTCTCTCTGTCTCTGTCTCTCTCTTTCTCTCCCCCTTAATCCCTCTCCCCTGCTCTCTCTCTTTCTCTAAAATTAAACAAAATAAATAAATGAAACCAAACCAAACAAACAAACAACCCACCCCAGAACAAACAAACAAAAACCTCATGTGTTTTTAATCTTTGGATGTTTTTTGTGATGAATAATAACTGTTAACTGTGTAGTTAGAAAAGATTAAAAAGAACCCTTACAGTGGTGTAGGGCTTTATGGCCAACAGAAAGTTTTATATCTTTCTCTTCAGTTTATTTGTACAACATTGTAGGATACCCAGGAAACATATCACTCACCGTACAAGTGAGGAATCGAAGGTTGGAGTAGTTACATTACTAGACCAAGGTCATACAGTCAATGGCAGAACTAAAGTAAGTGGGCTGAACCTGTCTGGATAGTGTGGCTCAAAGTGGCCACCTGGTATCCTTACTACTGAGCCAGTTTTGTTTTGTTTTGTTTCCTTTTTAGCCCATGTGCCCTTGTGAGCAGAAAAGATGCAGATGTTCTTAGTGACCCCTAACATTTTTTATCTCATTCAGGAGCTTGGCAACTGTTGATACCTGAGACCACTCTGAATAAACATAGGGGGATCAGACACATGTTATTTCATGGTGGGAACATGATCACCACTGTTTGGTGGGACACATTACTTCTTGGAGCCTAGCCCCAAACAGGCCCCATCACGGGCTCAAGAAGCATTTCTACACTCGGTGTGTACAGTTGATCCTTGAACAATTGGGGCTCTGAAGAACTGACACCCCCACCCCCACCTGCCACAGTCGAAAATCCATGTATAACTTTTGGCTCTCCTAAAACTTAAGTACGAATAGCCCATTGTTGACTGGAAATATTTGTGATAACATAAACAGTTGATTAATACATATTTTATATGTTATATATATTATTTACTGTATCTTACAATAAAATAGAGAAAAGAAAATGTTGAGAAAATCATAAGGAAGAGAAAATATATTTACAGTATTGTACTGTATTGAAAAAAAATCTCTGCATAAGTGGACCTTGCAGTTCATATCTGTGTTGTCCAAGGGTCAACTGTATATATTTGCCGGCTCACTAAATGAGAGATTATAAATGATTTTTTATAATCACCCTGGTTCTATGCTGCACTAAAGGCTTAGGCTTAGAAGAGATTCAGACACAGCATCTACTAATAATATTTGCTGCAAGACAACCATATTGTTCTAAGAGATGACTCTACACTGTGTTGAGTTAAGCAAGATGATACCATTTACAGAGCCTAATAAGATTAGGCATGATCTCTTTGCTCCATCCAGAGCCGTGGATAGATATATCAATGTTCTACAAACTGATTAAAGAAGCAAGTCCTGAGGGATCATCTGCAAACAGAATTATATACAAGTGCCTACATTTGTAGACAAATGTCTCCACAATGTCCCCACAAGTGGCTCTGGCTGGAAAATATCTGGGAACCCCTAAATTTCACAACATCTTATCTACCAGGTGGCCTATTGTAAAGAACTCTTCCTAAAACAAAAGATTGAGAAATACTCCCTGTCTGAGTCAACCTCCGCAGCAGCTGTCATTGCCTATTTAGTCAGCAGCAAGCTTCCACTGGGTGCCTACCCTCTGTCCCAAACTGGGTCTGCCTTGAAAGCTAAGCCTTTAGTTCATCTTAATTTGTTTCTTCTTCTTTATTGCCTCCTTTAGAAATATCTCCTGTGAATTGCAATATAAGGGCTGTGGAACTGATTGTATTACATTCTTATCTAAGGAAAGAGACCTGTATCAAAAAAGGGATATTGTCTATCAAGATCCTTTGCCACAAGGAGCAAAACCTGAGAAACTTCCAAATGAAAGAAATCTCTATAAGATTAGGCAGTTTATTGTCATTTTTAAAATTGTGGGATATCAAACAGAGAAGAGTATATGAAACATTTGTGTGCATTTTAAAGAATAATTACACAGTAAACATGTACGTAACCACCAGAGAGGGGAAAGGAAAAGGACATCTCCAGCACCCCAGAAAACTCCTGACTCCATCACTTCACTCTACCTAAATGTGGGGGGATGATCATTCCCTTATTTTTTAAAAAAAATTTTAAAGTTTATTTATTTATTTTTGAGAGAGAAAAGAGAACAAGCAAAGGAGGGGTAGAGAGAGAGGGTGGGAGGGACAGAAGGTCTGAAGCAGGCTCCGTGCTAATGACAGAGAGCCCGATGAGGGACTTGGACTCATGAACCTTGAGATCATGACCTGAGATGAAGTCAGGTGCTTAACTGACTAAGCCACCCAGGCGCCTCTCATAACCTTACTTTTACTTATAGTTTTACTGTCTATGTGTGTATTCCTAAATTATTAATGCTTATTTTTGTCTGTTTTTGATATGAACGAAATCACTCTCTAAGAATTCTTTTATCATCTTTTTTGTTTTTATTTGATAGATTCATCCATAGTATGCCTAGAACAACTTATTTGTTTTGATTGCTGGATAGTATTCTACTACCTGAATTTACCACAATCCAGTTATCTATTTAACTGCTGATGGACATTTGATTTGCTCCCAATTTCTGTTACTTGTGAGCAGTGCTGGCATGAATGTTCATGTATTTGGATTCTGGAAGATATGTGCAAGTGTTGCTTCAAGATGTGCTCCTGAATAGATGGATGCATGAGTGTATATATATATATTTAATATCAAATGTTTGCCATAAGGGTTATTCCAATGTAATGCTACTCTGAAGTTTCCCACTGCTTCTCACCGCTGCAGCACTTGGTATTTCCGATGATTTACTGTTTGTCACTGTGGTGAGTATGTAATGGTATTTCTCATTCTGTGTTTAGTTGGCATCTCCCTAACTATTAGAGGTTTTTGGCATCTTTTCCTAGATTTACTAGTCATTTGGATATCCTCTTTTATGAAATGCCTGTTTTAGCCTTTTGCCCATTTTTTAATATTTGGGTTGTCTTTTTCCTATTGATTTCTATGATTTCGTTATTATTCATTCATTTAGAATAACAAATATTTGAGTGCCTGCTTTGTTTCCAGAATGTGCTAGATACTTGGGATACATCAGTGAACCAACAGCAAAGACCCTGACTTTGTGAAGCTTTCATTCTAAGAGGAGAGAGAGGTAACAAACAGTAACGATAATAAATAGGCAAATCAATGAATGTAAGGAAGAGAAGAATACGGGGGTGGGGGGTGGGGGGGGGGAAGAAAAAGGAGAACACTCTAAGAGGCGTTAGAAATGCAGGAATCCAGAGAGCTGTTGTCCTCACTGAGAAGTAGCCTTAGAGCAGAGACTGGTAGGGGTGAGAAGTTAGCCAGTAGATCATTAAAAGCCTTTGGGCCAGAATAAGGACTTTGGATTTTACTCTAAATGAACTGAATAACCACCTTATACATTCCTTACAAAGCCTAAATCAATTGATTACTGAGTTAGACCATTGGATACACTGGGATAATCAATGGAGGGCAAGAACATACTGATTCCAAAAAGAGGAAGTGATACTCTCTTTTAAACTATAGATGACCTGGAATTAGGGTAATGATCCTAAAACCTGATAGAATATGTTACTGTGGAATTAAAGTCAGGTGAAAAGTGTGTGTGTGTGTGTGTGTGTGTGTGTGTGTGTGTGTGCATGTGTGTGTGTACACATGAGTTCTTTTATGGTGTCTTGAGTACATTTTTGATAGTTTTTTTTCTTTTTGCTAGGAGAATATTAATTTAGAACACTTGCTTTGATAAGATTGTTGATAATGGGGGATAAATGAGCTTGTATATTCAAAAGAAATTGTATAATCACAAATTGCTTTCAAAACTCTGCAGATCACTTTAAAATAATTCTGCTTGTCAAGTTTTGGGCTCCATTAACCAGTGCCCTCATGGTCACCGTGAATTTCTTAATATATTCACTTTCAGTCACTCAAGAAACATCCAAATATATATTGAGAATACCTACTGTATGTGGGAGTCATACCATGATTAACAGCTCAGTCACTGGAGATAAAGTACTATAGACTGGGTGGCTTATGAACAATAGAAACTTACTTCTCACAGTTCTGGAGGCTGGAAAGTCCAAGATTAAGACACCATCAAATTCAGTGTCTCATGGGTGCCCATTTCCTGTTTCATAGATATGAATCTTCTCACATGAGAGAAAGGGCAAGGGAGCCCTCTGGAGTCTCTTTTATAAGGGCATTAATCCCATTAATGAGTGCTTTGCCCTTGTGACCTAATCACCTCCAAAGTCCATCACACTGAGTGGATTATGTTGCTTGAGAGAACACAGAGCTTGGGGTACCACCATTTCATAGCAAATAGTAATTAAACCTGCTCTCTGTCCAAGAGGGAAATTATTTCATCTCTCAAGGTTGCTGCTGCAAACACACTCTGAGAAATGGCCTGGGTAAAAAGCAATCATAGCCTTGCATTCTTGTCATACTAATGAGACATATAAGAATATGCACATAATTTTCTGTCTTTCAAGCCCCATTTCTTTTTTTGTTTTTGTTTTTTTTTTAATTTATTTATTTTGAGGAGAGAGAGAGAGAGAACAGAGTAGGGGCAGAGAGAGAGAGAGAATCCCAAGGAGGCTCTGCACTGTCAGTCCAGAGCCCAGAGCCTGACATGGGGCTCAAACTCACAAACCATGAGATCATGACCTGAGTTGAAGCCAAGAGTCAGAGGCTTAAACAACTCAGCCACCCAGGGCTCAAACCCTTTCAAATCACACTTTCTATTCAAAGCATTGCCCAATGACATTTGTCCACATACCTTCTTTCCCTGAACTCTTAATGACTTCATCTCTCTAACTCACTGTAACACTTGGTCACATACCTCTTTGTGTCATATGAACTGTGTTTTGTCTCCTCAGCATGATTTTATGATTAATGAAGACTCTAAAAAAAAAAAAAAAAGATCATCTTACAAATGTCAGAAAACAGCAACAAAACTGATAAAAACAACTGAGAAAAGATAAAATATTTTTAAATTTTTGAGATTTATTTGTTTAATATTTATTTATATATATAGAGAGAAAGCACAAGCAGGGGAGGGACAGAAAGAGAGTGAGAGAGACAAAATTCCAAGCAGACTCTGCACTGTCAGGGCAGAGCCTGATGCGGGGCTTGATTTCAGGAACCATGAGCTCATAACAGCTGAAATCAAGAGTTGGAAGCTTGACTGACTGAGCTACCCAGGCACTTTGGCACTGCATTTCTTAAAGGCTGGTTATAGAATAAGAAAAACAATTATATAAATATATTTAATAATTTACTTACATATAGTAAAGAAACAAAATTTAAAAGACAAAAGGGTTTTTTTTGTTTTTCTTTCCATGGAGTACACATCAACAATTTGGATTTCTGATGTTCCATGGAACACAGTTTGGGAAACATTACCTTGGATAATGAGAGGCAGATGGAAAATCAACTGTTGTTTGGCTTACTTCATAGTATTCTTAAATCACCTAGTCTATCCAAATATAGCAGCGTGAATAAACTCAAGTCTGAGACATGGTCAAGCTGTGGGGCAACTTATTTCAATGGCCAAATAAGTAGATAGATACATTCTGGATTTATTAAATAATACTTTATTTCTCAGAAACCAGATTATCATCTGTCTAGGTATCTTTAAAGGTACTTAGAAACACTTGGAGAGAGGGCAGTGCATAAAATAAAAAACAGATGTTTTTCCCCTCAAAAATCAAAATAATCTTAACCCCTTTCTCAGCTCCCAACTCTGCTCAAGATTTCTTGATGAGATGATTGTTTCTATTCAATTCATATACAACCTAAGAAGACTAACATTTTTTTAAAATTTTAATGTTTGTTTATTTTTGAGAAAGAGAGACAGAGTGTGAGTGGGGGAGGGGCAGAGAGAGAGGGAGACACAGAATCTGAAGCAGGTTTTAGGCTCAGAGCTGTCAGCACAGAGCCCAACGTGGGGCTCAAATTCACAAACTGCGAGATTTTGACCTGAGCTGAAGTAGGATGCTTAACCAACTGAGTCACTCAGGCTACCCTAAGAAGACTAACTAAATGAGTCCACATTGTTTGACTTTAAATCTATTTGCCACTGTTTATACCAACAGAATCCCACAATTTTCCAGCCTCATAATAAGTACATTTATCCCAGCTAGAAACTGCCTATCTCTCCCTGCAGATAGACAAGAAATCTCTTCTAGAAAAGTCTTTTATTTTCTTAAAA
Organism: Proteles cristata cristata; assembly: GCA_017311185.1. Classification (NCBI taxonomy): domain Eukaryota; kingdom Metazoa; phylum Chordata; class Mammalia; order Carnivora; family Hyaenidae; genus Proteles; species Proteles cristata. The sequence continues at coordinate 233,394 of JAESUZ010005128.1, read as the reverse complement.
TCTAAACCTTTGTTCCAGATCCTCTAGGTTCTCACTCCAACTTGAGATTGAACAATTTACACTTATTAAAAATAACTCTTGGTCAATGTGATTATTGACAGTGAAAGACAACAGAAAGAGGCACTTCTGGTGAAAATTGTTGGTTTGAAAGTACATATCCAACCACAATAAAACAAAAAGACACCTTTTTTGTTTTTTTTACATCAGAAAGCAAATAGAGAACAGGAGTAGGGTCAGTAACATAATGTTTGGAAGTTAGAAAGCAGATGGCAAGTGGTAATTTTCCTAATGGACCTGAAAAATCTAAATCCCAAGCCAGACCTGGAGAAAGATAAGAAATGATATGATTTTTACCATGGAATTTGTAAAAAAAAAAAAAAAAAAATCTCAGGAATTAGCAGCACCAGTCACCTCTGATAATGGGGCTGGTTGTGGGGGCAAAAACGAGCGTTGGTTGAAAGCTTGTTTAAGAATTGGTCCCTGAGATCTCTGTCCCCATTCCAACTGGCTGGACAACTGCTTCTCTGTAACCTAGAAAAAGATGGTGATTTCAATCTCTAGATACAGTTTTTCAAACAGATTTCTTTTTATTTATTTATTAAAATAAATAAATGTTTATCTACCTTTGATAGAGAGAAAGCATGAGTGAGGGAGAGGCAGATTGAGAGAGGGAGACAGAGGATCTGTTTTGTTTTCTGTATTGATTTAGAGTATGAAAAACTGTCTTCTAGTTATTGAATAGGTTTTGTGCATTTTAGCCTTTCCTTCTCTTTGCAATGTCACCCAAAAATTTTTGAAGCAGGAGCCAATTCAATTTAATAAAGATTTATCAAGCATCCATTATTTGATCATAGTCTAGTGAGGGGGGGGAACCCCATAATCAAATAACTAGAAGGCAATGAAATTTGTGTGAAGATTAATTCATGTTTGAACATTTCAGAGGAATGGTAGAGCGATAATTCACCTGGGAGCGGCCTCAGATATTTATGGAATGAAGCAAGATATAAACTGACTAAAGAGTCGCGAGAGATGATAGAGGAAGGTTTTAGAGAACAAGAGCCCTAAAAGAGGTCTTTGGAAGATGAATTGTTTGCCAGGTATACAAGCAGGGGAAGAGCACCGCAGGAACAAGGAAGACCATGTGAGAAGGAACAGAGGCACAAAGAGCATTGTGTATTTAGGAACCAGATTACTTTAGCATTGCTCTGAATACAGGCTGGACAGCAAAGCCAACAGCCGGTCACAGAGGGCTTCATTTACCATAATAGGGGACTTACACTTAGCTGTGTAGACAATGGAGAGGTAGTAAGGAAACTGGTGATACCATTGGCTATAGATGGATCATTCTGGTGAAGGATTTTTAAACTAGATATGAAAATTATATAAATTATATAAACACAGAGAAATGTCTTTCTCTGTGGAATGAGTCACTATAAACATAGATTTCAGAATTGTAAACATTATTTAAAAAGCGTTTATTATGGGAAATTTCAAGAATAAACATGAGTAGAGAAAATAATGTATAAGGAAGCCTCTTGGACCTCTAAGTCAGTTTCAACAATTATCAACTTATTAGCAATCTTATCTACTCTCCAACACACTTCCTTCCATTCCTAGATTATTTGGAGTCACATCCCAAATGTCATACAATTCCTTCTGTAACTATATAAATATATATTTTAGAAAAGAATACTTAAAACACTCACAGAATGTACACCACCAAGAGTGAACCATTATGTGAAGTACAGACTCTGGGTGGTTATGATGTGTCAGGATAGCTTTGTGAGTTGTAACAAATATACCACTCTAGTGGAAAATGTTGGTAAGGGGAAAAGCTGTGCATGTGTGGGGCAGGGGGTAAAGGGGAAAGCTCTGTACCTTCCTCCCAATTTTGCTGTGAACCTAAAACTGCTCTAAAAAAAAGTCTTAATTAAAACAATAACCACCCCAACAAGCAAACAAAGTCCACAATATCATTATCACACCTAAAAAACAACAATAATCCCTAATATCATCAAGTATCCAGTCAGTATTTAAGTTCCTACTTGCCTCATAAAGGTGTTACTTGTTTGAAGTGGGATTCAGATAAGGTCCATATACTACAAAATTGATGTAGCCATTAAATGTCTTTTTAAAATATAAATTCTCGGGGCACCTGGATGCCTCAGTCAGTTGAGAGTCTGGCTCTTGATTTTGGCTCGGATCATGGTTCATGAGTTCGAGCCCCTAATCAGGCTCTGTGCTGGTGGCATGGAGCCTGCTTGGGATTCTCTCTCCCTCTCTTCATCCTTCCCTCATGTTTTCTCTCTCTCTCTTTCTCTCTCTCTCTCTCCCTCTCAAAATAAAGAAACATTTTTAAAAATCAGTTCTTTATTTTAGTCATTTGATTCATTATTTAGAAAATTTTTAATTGTGGAAAAATATATGCAACATAAAATTTACCATCTTAACCATTACTAAGTGTACAGGTCAGTAGTACTAAGTATTTCTCATTGTTGTGTAATCATCACCACCATCCATCTCCAGAACTTTCTGCATCTTACAAAACTGAAACTCCATACTCATTAAACAATGACTCCCCAAACTCCCATTTCCCCAGCCCCTGGCAATCACGATTATATTTTCCATTTCTATGCATTTGACTACTCTAGGTACCTCATGTAAGGTTCATTCATATTGTAGCTTCTGTCAGAATTTCCTTCCTTTATAAGGCTGAATAATATTCCATTATAAGTATATATCACAGTTTGCTTATTCACTTATCCTTTGATGAACATTTGGGCTGTTTCTACTCTTTGGTTATTATGAATAATGCTGCTATGAACATGGGTGTACAGATAGATCTTTTTGAGACCCTGCTTTTGATTATTTGGGGGTATAAACCCAGAAATGGAATTCCTGAATCATATCTTTAGTTCAATTTTTAACTTTTTGAAGAATCACCACTCTGTTTTCCATGGGTTTGCACCATTTCATAGCTGCACTAACAGCACACAAGGATTCCAATTTCTTGATATCCTCAACATACTTATTATTTTCTGTTTTTTTGTTTTTGTTTGTTTGTTTGGTAATAACTATACTAATGAGGGTGAGGTGGTTATCTCATTGTGGTTTTAGTCTGCATTCCCCTAATGGTTTGATGTTGAGCATCTTTTCATGTGGCCATTTGTATATCTTTTATGGAAAAATGTTCAAGTTATTTACCCATTTTTTTCATTGAATTGTTTCTTTTTTGTGGTTGAACTGTAGGAGTTCTTCGTATATTCTGGATGTTAACCCCTTATCAGATATATTATTTGAAAATATTTTGTACCATTCCATAGGGTGCCTTTTCACTCTGTTAATTGTGTCCTTTTAAAATATATATATATATTATATATATATATATAATATATATATATATATTTACAAATAGTTTATTGTCAAATTAGTTTCCACATAACACTCAGTACTCATCCCCACAAGTGTCCTCCTCCATGCCCATCCTCCTCCCCCCCACATCCATCAGTCCTCAGTTTTTGTCAGCATTCAAGAGTCTCTCATGGTTTGCCTCTCTCCCTTTCCCCCACCATTTCCCCCCTTCTTCTCCCCCTTGTTCCTCTGTCAAGTTCCTCCTAATCCTCCTATACGTGCACACATATGATATTTGTCCTTCTCTACCTGACTTATTTCGCTCAGCATAACACCCTCAAGGTCCATCCATGTTGCTACACATGGCCAGATTTCATTGTTTCTCATTGCCATGTAGTATTCCATGGTATAGATAAACCACATCTTGATCCATTCATCTGTTGATGGACACTTAGGCTCTTTCCATGTTTTAACTATTGTGGAGAGTGCTGCTATGAACATTGGGGTACATGTGCTCCTATGCATCAGCAACTTTTAAAATATATTTTTAATGGTTTATTTATTTTCAGAGAGAGTGGGGAGGAACAGAGAGAGAAGGAGAGAGAGAATCCCAGGAAGGCTCCACACTGTTAGCACAGAGCCTGACTTGGGGCTTGAACTCGTGAACTGTGAGATCATGGCTTGAGCCAAAATCAAGAATCAAATGCTTAACCAACTGAGTCCCCTAGGCAACCCTGTTAATTGGGTCCTTCAGTGCACATAATTTTTAATTTTTTAAATTTTTTTTAAGTTTTATTTTATTTTGAGAGAGTGGAGGAGAGGCAAAGAGAAAGGGAGAGAGAGAATCTATTTTTTTTTTTAATATTTTATTTATTTTTGAGAGAGAGATAGAGACAGCATGAGCAGGGGAGGGGCAGAGACAGAGGGAGACACAATCTGAAGCAGGCTCTAGGCTCTGAGCTGTCAGCACAAAGCCCGATGTGGGGCTTGGACCCACGAAATGTGAGATCATGACCTGAGCTGAAGTCAGTCGCTTAACCAACTGAGCCACCCAGGTGGCCCCATAATTTTTAATTTTTGTGTACTACAATTTATTTTTTGTTGCCTGTGTTTTTGGTATCATATATGGATTTTTTAAGATAAAAATATATTGATAGTTTCCTAATCAAATTCAAATTCTTGACTATAAGACTTCTAAAATATTAAATTTAACTCTATCAAATTGAGCTTTTGTCTCTTTTTCCTCATTTCCAAAATGCCAGGTCCTAATAGCCACATGATTGCTACATTCCTCTCCTCTCCTCTCCTCTCCTCTCCTCTCCTCTTCTCTTTTTTTCTCCCCTCATCTCTCCTTGTCTCCTCCCCTCCCCTCTCCTACCCTCTCCTTCCCTTTCATCCCCTCCCCTCCCCTCCTCTCCTATCCTCTCCTCCCCTGTCCTCTTCTCTCCCCTCTCCTTCTTTCTTTTTTGAGAGAGAGCAGGCACGAGTGGAGAAGAGTCAGAGAGGGGGAGAGAGAGAATCCTAAGCAGGTTCTGCACTGTCAGCTCAGAGCCTGATGTGGGGCTTGAACTCATGAACCATGAGATCATGACCTGAGCCAAAATCAAGAGTTGGATGCTTAACCAACTGAGCCACCCAGGTGCCACTCCATTTCTTTATACCACAATATATATCCAAAAGAGTCCAAATAATGGCGCCAACATTGCTATAGACAATTTGATTTCTAAGAGAAGTTTAGGATTTTTATTTTTATTGTTTTTCTGCTCCTTTTTGTCCATAAGGTATATACTTTAAAGTTATACAATCAAATTACTATGTTTAAAATTGCCTGAATTAGTTCTCTGTATGCCACTAATTCAATATGTAGTTAGGTTCATTTATTGAATCTTGCTTTCATTTGTTAAGAACTGCTTTTTTTAAAGAGTTTAATTATTATTAAAATGATTACACGTTGACAAAACTAATCGCCCAAAAAGATATATTTTGAGAAATCTAGCTTTTATCCTTATTGCTTTCATACTCCTCTCTCTGTGGTACTCTTTAAAAAAATGCTTTTGATTAAGCCTTCCATTAAAATATATATATATACACACTTTTTTCTACTTTCCTTATCACTTGACAATATATTCTAGAAGTCATCATGCCATACAATAAATAAGATATTACTCATTTCTTTTTTATAGCAGTATAGTACTCCATTATGTGGAAAATAGTTTATTCAATCAGCCCCCTACAGGTAGGCATATGATAGTTTTTATTTTTTAGTTAATACAAACGAATAGCCTTGCGCAGACACCTACAATTAGTATTTTGCCATGTTGATTAATATTTTTGTGAATTAAAGGAAAATACAAATATGTTGTCTTTCTCCAAAATTTTTAAACATTTATCTATCAAGAGATGATAATATCCTAAATAACTACAATACTACTCTCCCACATAACATAATGAAAATAGTGGTTGGTTTCCAGGGATAGCAGGACAAGAAAATCACCACTGTGGTGATAAGGATGAAAACAAAGGCAGTGGCTGTGTATAGGGCAGTGAACTTGATTCAAGAGATATTTAGAAAAGGGGAGGAGGTATTATTTACCAAGACTTGGTAATACAATGAGCACTTTTACTGTGGTTCGTTTAAGATTATTTCAATTTACCTATGAGGGTGAATAAAATCTCTTTTGATAATGTGTGCACATTTATTCTATTATAGCCCCTATGGTTTTTAATTTTAGAGCATATGCTTTGAAGACAATGAAGCCTTGAGGGAGCTAAAGGACAAGCAGAATAAACAACATTTACTCTTTTGTCATGGAGACTCTGACCACACCAGAAAATTAAGGGCAGAGCAAACGTGCAGTGAAGTTACAGTCTCCAGCCTAATCTCCACCTTCTTGAGCAAAGCGAAGTCCATAGTTCCTAGCTTGATGAGTCAAGGCACCCTAGGTATCCTCATGGCCAAAGGAGTCTGTAACACAGACACATTTCATGTGTTTTATACTGATATTTCAGAGAATTTTCCCCAAAAGCTTGACATTAGCAATAGAAGGTCACATGAAGAAGATAAAATGGAGAACAATCTTCTAAAATGGGCCAATAAGACCTATAAATTACCATCTCATTCATTCATTCATTCACTCTGTATATTTGCCACTCAAAAAATATTAGAAAGTATTGATTGTCAGGAACTATGCCAGGTGTGGGAACATAAACATAAATAAAATGTGCTCTTTTGCCAAAGAAGAACTCATAGGCTAATTGGGAAGAAAGACATGTAGGAAAATATTCAGCATATAGCGTAGAGACATGTAAAAGGTACTAAAGTGACCAGAAATTAGTGGGCAACTCATTCACTCCAGAGTTGGGGTGGGGATATGGATAGTCTTCACCAAGTAGAGGAGATTGAACTGGACTTCACTGATGGATAAGGAATATAGTATACTCTAGAAGCTATATCTTGTAGACAGGAAAACCGAGAAGTTTGCAGTGTGGATGTAATTGTATATTATAGAGATCACTTGTTTCCAGAGTGCAGAGTGAAATAGACATGAAAAATCACATCAGGAAGCAACTTAAAGAGAACAGATGAGGTCCTGAACTAAGTTGAAAAGAAAGATCGAAACGAGTTTAGCGTGTACCATTAAAAGAATTTGGTAACAGGGGCGCCTGGGTGGCTTAGTCGGTTAAGCGTCCGACTTTCACTTAGGTCATGATCTCGCGGTTCGTGGGTTCGAGCCCCGCGTCGGGCTCTGTGCTGACTGCCAGCTCAGAGCCTGGAGCCTGTTTCAGCCTGTGGCTCCCTCTCTCTCTGACCCTCCCCTGCTCACGCTGTCTCTCTCTCTCTCTCCTAGAAATAAATAAAACATTACAAAAAAAATTAAAAAAAAAAAAAGAATTTGGTAACAGATTAGATGGAAGACCTAAAAGGGAGGGAGGAGTCAGAAGTTAACATGAGGCTTTTAGTTTTAACAATGGGACCATTAACTAGGACTTAGAATGTTCGAGGAAAAAGAAGTTTCACAGGGGGTGAGAGGAAATAATGAGCTGGCCTTTTGAATGCACAGAATATATGCTTCCGGGACCTGTAGGTGGAGTAGGGAATAGGAGCAGATGGGTGAGAAGGGTGGAGAGGTGCGGTTCTCTACGTCAGGTTGTTCTACACAGGGGGGACGTCTGCCTCAAGAGAAGTGCAAATGGAGCCTGCATATATCACAATTTGGGGAAGGAAGAGGAACTGGAGAGGAATGAAAGAGACTTATGATCAATAACCAGCTAAAACACAAGAGAAGAGTCAGAATAGAGAGATGTAAGGTAAGCACTCGGAAGCATTTCAACACAGAATAATACACTTGCAAAGCTGGCTCTCCTTCTTAGGCAATTCGGGCTGCTGGAACAAAAGTCCATAGACTTGGTGGCTTGAACAACAACAAACATTTCTTTCTCACCCTTTTGGAGGCTGGATGTTCAAGATCAAGATACCAGCAAATCCCATGTCGGGCGAGGACCCTCTCTTTGGTTTGTTGACGGCTGCCCTGTTGTATCTTCCCGTGGAGGGGCAGAGGGGGAGGAAAGAGATCTTGAGTCTCTTTCTCCTTTTCTAAGAGCACTAATCCCACCATGAGCGCCCCACCCTCAAGACCTAATCTAACCCCAGTCACATCCCAAAGGTCCCACCTCCAAATCACATCACCCTGGAGATTAGGTCTTCAACATATGAAATTTAGGGGGCGGCAAACATTCAGGCCATAAAACATTTTCCCACTACATCATGCTTTCTTAAAGTTTGCTGGTAGAAGGGAGCAGTGTTAAGAGAATGTTTTTCCTAGGATTGGAGAGTCTTGAATATATTCTTAGACTTATGAGGAGCCACATGGAGGGTGAAGGTGGATAAGTGATGAGAGTAATGTCCTTGATGAGGCAGTAGGAACTAGAACATGCCTATGTCTGTATCAGGATAAGCAATTCCATATGCTAGTATTTATGTATTAATTTGCTCTTCCTTAGGGTCTTTTTCATGAAATCATTATCAACCTTTCAGGTCTCAGGAAACTTTTTCATGTGAAAAAGTAGTATACTTTAGATATCTCCAAGACCATGTTTGATCCTAAACTTTTAACTTGATAGCTTTTTCTATAAAGTCCATTATCCCAGAACTGAAAATAACTTTCTGAGTTACTGCATGGACTTATCTTTCTGCCTCCAAGCCATATCTGCTGCAAATACTTCTGCCTCTAGAAGGAGCCACAAGACATATCATCGAGACCTAATTCAACTCTGTTCAACTACATTTAACTTTAGATTATGGAGTACAAATCCTTGCCAAGAGACAGCTGGCTCAGTCCATGCACAGAAACACCTTCTTAATCAACTACTGGGCTTAGAGCACTTGAATTCTTGGCAAAGAATAACCCCTTAATCTGTCTAAACTCAAGTAACTAGTTTCGTGGCTCCCGGCCTCCATTCATTCATTTAGATTTGAGATATTCTAGAAGGACTCAAACCAGCAGGTGTTCCAAAAGCTTAAAAGGTCTGCGTTTCAACTCAAAAGGGGGTTGAAAAGTCTATTGTTTGGACCTGGAGCTTTTCCTGACCATCTGAAATGCCTTAGGCAGCCATAGGACAGTGACAGGTTACAAATTTTCAGGAACTGCTGATGGTGGGGGAAGGCATTTTCTTCTACCTGTCAGTTTTAAGTGTCTTTGCAGCAGTAAAAATTACGTCTGTGGACACTTTTCCTTATTAGGCCCAATTTTTGTACTTCTTTCCATGGGCTGTTTTTTCCCCCACCAGTGGCATTTGTTATCTTTTCACAAGATTCTCTATGAACCCTTGGAAAGTCTTCCCCAAAGGGAAACAGTGTCATTTCTTTTACATCTTTGGGAAAATCACCTTTGAAGTCTTGGTTGTCTGCTTTTGGAGCTTTTTGTGGCTTTCCTGGAGGGCCATTTCTGTGTGTCCCATCCGCAGTTGCAGAATGTTGGAGTAGCTGAGGCAACTTTTTAGACACACATCTACTGGCTGCATGGAAGAGCTCTCTAAGAGGGCCTGCAACCAAATGTCTCTCTTTCCTTCCGAAGACCTAGGAAATCCTGTTTATGATCCAGGTGGAGGCTCAGGTAAGTGCGGTCAGGATGTTCTCCCCCTTGTGTGGGTGGGAGGGTAGAGATTCATTCACTAGAGCACAGAAGCCAAGGCTCTCTGTGTTTTCTCCCCTGGCATGTATACGAGCATTCAACCTGAAGGTTGGGCTATTTTCTGTTTCTGGGTGTGAATGGGAGAGGATGGTGGCAGAAGATATTCTCATCTGGCTTCCCTCCACCTCCACCTTCACCTCCACCAAGATCCTGAATCTTGCTTCACAGGGAAGATTGAGGCCCCAGCTCATGAGCTTTGTCAAGGCCTTCACTTAACGTGTCCAGTCCCATCCCCAAACATGAGCTCTCTCACTTTCATTGCTCTCTTCTCAGAGGATGGGGTAGTTTTTGTGTAGTTCAGAGGCAAACTGTTTTGATCTGGACCCCAACCGCTTCTGCCTCTTTAGAGCCTTGCTTCCTCAGTCATCCCCTCTCTCCTATAACTTCAAATGCCTGCATTCTTAAAAAAAAAAAAAAAATAGAAGAGCAAACAGCCACCCGCCTTTACACCAAGTATCTTCCATCTCTTCCCATTTACAGTCAAATTCCGAGAATCATCTTGGAATAATCACATAGTGACTCACCTCTGCTGACTTCTCAATCCACTACAATGAATCTGCTGCCTCCATCTTGCCCTGAAATTGCTCTGAGGCAGACACGTTCTCCTAATCAAACCCAGTGTCCCTTGTCTGGCCTTTCTTGGCTTTTCTGTGGCATCTAATGTCTCTGACCACTCTGCTCTCCTTGAGACTCTTAGTTTTTATGTAACTGGTTTCTCCCATCTCCGTCTATGATGGAAAGTTCAGCCTTACCCGTGCACTTCTTTCCCTGCTGCCTCTTGAATGGTGGTATTTCTACAGATTCTTCATTCCTTATATTTCCTGAAGTCCATGCTCTCCCCTGATGTTGCCATCCACATCCACTGCCTTTTCTATTATCCATGTACTGAAGGGTCCAAAGCCCATTTTTGGTTCAGGCCTCTCTTCTGAACATCTGATGTTGTTTGGATGCTTCACAGTCACCTCAGACTCAAAATTTTCAAAGCTTATTAGCTTCTCTTCTAAGCTGCCTCCTCTTCTTGTGGTCCCTCAGGCTCCCAAGCGAGACAGGAGACACTGGGGAGCCATTGCCACTCCTACGACTCACAGCCTCTTTGATGCACGTACAGCACCAGCAGATTGAGCTCCTTTGTAGTTTCCAACTTTGTCTTTGCTATCAACCTAATGACTTGCAGGTTGTTATGAAAATTAAGTGACACAGCATATAATTGATGTGCCCAGCACCTGATAAAAATCTTAATTGAATCCAAACCCAAGAAAGTAGCATTTCCAGGTGCCTCTATTGTTTAGTATATACAGGCCACAGGGAATTAGCATTTCCTCTTTTAAGCCATTAAACTCTATGTGTCTCAACACACTGCACAGAAACAGCCAAGTCACTAAGTGGTCTGCTGGCTCGAAAGTTTTAGGCCACTGAGAGTCTCCAGAAATCAGGCTTGTTCTGACTTTGGAATCCCCAGGTGACTCCTGATATGATTTAAGTTTCCAGGAAAAATAGGTGTAGTGGCTGAAATGTATGAGTTTTGTTCGTTTGTTTTTAGGCTACTACTGATTGAAAATGTCTTCTCCCTGGGGGATCTCCCCTTTCTGGGACTTGTGTGCCGGCTGGATGCACACTATCATGCTGGTCTCTAGTCTCTCTCTCCTGCCACCCTTTCCTTTCAGTGAGGAGGAGAGCTAGTGTAAATCCAAATTTATTTCACTGAGCATTCAACCATGTGAAAAATGTAATAATAAAGATTATTCTCCTTGGTATTTTCCAATATGATGCAAATTATCTGACATATTTATCATGCAGTGAAACATAACACTATGTGCTTAAGGAACACAGTACATTTATTACCTCATGTAACAGGGTAAGAAGACTTTTCTTCTTTCAATCCATTCATCCTGGACCTCTGCCCAATGTCAGCAGCAATCATTGTGGGCTGGGGAATGCCATGTCCTGACTGGCTTAGATTCGACTGGCACGGCAGTGATTTTAACTGGGAAAGAGCCACTGTGCACAGGTTATACCAGTGGAGCAAGGGCTAGCGATGACTTTTCTGAAGGATGGGTTGCCTAAAATGGTGGACACCTGGACAGGAAAACATCATTCTATTAGTGTAGATACATGCAGCTAACAAATACCCATTACATGAAGAATAATGAAGGCAAAGGAAATGGAAGGGCAATAAAGGATGAAATAAAAGAGTTGCTGGAAGATTCTTTGGGAAAAAGAAAGAAGCACATGTAGTGGCAACAGAGCTCTTAGAAGAAGAAAAATGGAAGACAAAAGAAACTGAAGGAAGAAAAGCAAAGAAAACTTTAATTGAGAAAGAGTTTGAGTTTGAGAGGAAACAAGGAATTATCCTAGGACATTTATTTCTTATCTGTTTTTAGTGAAGGATTTCCAACTTTTGATGTGTTTTGTTTAGCTCCTCGCCTCTTAATGAAACACTTAAAAAATAAAGTTTTGCTAGTGTTTGCTATGGTCAGGCTTTATTCTCAATTTTAGGGTGACTATTGTTGATAGAATCAGTATTGGGTATCTCCTCAGATTATAGACTGGCACATTATACTGCCACATCCCCTTTCCTTCTGTCAGTTGACTGTTTGCCATAGCTAATGTTGCTTAACCACTGGTCCTGTCCAGCTAAAGTTCTGGAAGGCTTACCAGAATGAAGAAATACAACAACTGGACAGTTTGGTTTTTTTTGTTTTTGTTTTTTTTAAATATGCAGCCAAGCAGAATAGAGTTTGGTTCTCTTTTTAAAGAAGGAAATGTCTGTCATACCAAGTTTCTTGGGCTGGGAGGCTACTGCCTTCATCATGGACTTCAGTGTTACTGAGGAGAAATTAATTAGCCCCCCTAACTGGTGGATGAGACAGTGAAATATAACCACTACTCAGAGTCTACAGTCCCAACTGACAGATCCTTACCAACGAATACTACAATCTCTTCCAGCATATACTGTGTTTCTTAACATTTAGCAGATCTTGATTAAAGTGGCCTCTTTGGTTGCAGAAGTTTTAATGACATTCTCTCACTTCATGCATCTGGTTTTCCATATTTGATCCTTCATAAACAGGGAGAAGAGGGAACTTTATGCTTATTCATAATAGTTCATTCCAACTGCTAAAGAGATCCAGGCTTCTAATAACTAACGGATGAACTTAAGAGATTTGAGAAGACAATAAACAAGTGTTCAGGCTGCTAAGGGAAGTCTTTCTGATTCCCGGCAGCTAGAGCAGGTCTCCCCAGTAAATACCTCAGGCAGCAATCTGGTGATGTCTTTCGGATAGCAATAAACTATCTCTCTGCCCCCAACCTTTCTTCCTTTTTGGCTTCCGAGATGATAAAAATCTCTGAACTGATCAGGGTTCGGGGTTCAGAGTGAAGGCCTTTGTGAAATAAATATATTCTGTAACTCTGTGGTTACACCATGCAACTTCCACAAGGTGTTTATTAGAAACACTCAACTTGAGGGACACCTGAGTGGCTCAGTCATGAAGCATCTTGACTTCGGATCAGGTCATGATCTCTCAATTCGTGAGCTTGAGTTTGAGGTTCACATTGGCTGAGCTCATGCCCCACGGGTGAGCTCTGCTTCTCTCTCTCTCTCTCTCTCTCTCTCTCTCTCTCTCTCTCTCTCTCCTCTCTTTCTCTCTCTGTCTCTGCCCTTTATGGGCTTCTCTCTCTGCCACTCACTTGCACCTTCTCTTTCAAACAAGTAGAAAGAAAGAAAGAAAGAAAGAAAGAAAGAAAGAAAGAAAGAAAGAAAGAAAGAAAGAAAGAAAGAAAGAAAGAAAGAAAGAGGGAGGGAGGAGACTCAATTTCACACAAAGAGGGTGAAAATATGCTTGGAACTCAGAGAATGGTGTGCAGCTTTTCCTTAGTATGAAATCTTTACATAGAAGCCTTTCTGTTTTTATGGATCACCACTCAGCATTTCATTGATCTCTGATGGTCTCTAAAAAAGACCTTTTCCTTTCTGTCTCCTTTCTCCCTCTCTATGAACCTGGATCCTCCCCATTAATACTTTGTGTCCAAGATCAAGGAGACCCTACAGATCTATGACTGGGAATTGTAGACATGTGCTGTACATTAGAGTAGCCACTAGCCACATATGGCTACTGAACACCTAAAATGTAATTAGTGTGGCTGAGGAAATGAATTTTTAAATTTAGTTTAATTTTAATTTATTTAAATTCAAAATTATACCTATTAAACAACACTAAACACAATTCTAGTTTTGGTAAGACTACATTTCACTGTAAGCTTTGAAAATTTACCATTGAATCGAGATGTGCTAAAAGTATAAAATATAGAGTTCAAAGACACTTTTTAAAAGGATCTAAGTGGTCTAAATAATTTTCATATTGACTAAATGTTGAAATAATAATATCCTGGATAATTAGTCTAACTAATGCATATTATTAAAATTAATGTTTTCCTGCTCCTTTTTACTTTTTGAATGTGGCTATTAGAAAATGTATATATGTGGCTCTGATTCTCATGAACAGTATTTTTTAGATTCTCACATTCTTCAGGATAGAATTCCTACTGAATACAGTAGTCTCTCCTCGCCTATGGTTTGCTTTCCACAATCAACCTCAGTCTGGAAGCAGATGATTCTCCTTTTGACTTCTGGTCTGAGACCCATAGTAGCCTAATACCAGGTCACAATGCCTACATCTCGTCACATAGGCATTTTATCATCTCACAGCATCACAGGAGAAAAGGTGAGTACAATACACTAAGATATTTTGAGAAAGAGAAAGCCCACATTTACATAACTTTTATTACAGTGTATTGTTATAATTGTTTTTATCATTATTGTTATAAATCTCTTACTGTACCTAATTTATATATTAAACTTTATCACAGGTATGTATATATAGGAAAAATAAAGTATATATAGGGCTCAGTACTATCCATGGCTTCAGGCATTCATTTGGGTGTTGCAACATATCCCCTGTGGGTGAGGTGGAGGGGACTGCTGCACAACCTTCTCTCTTGGTTATAGAGGTCACCATTCATACCATAAATTCAATCCAAAAGACTGGTCTCCCTCTCTAAGGTGAGGGAAAACAAAGAATGGGGAACAAACCTCACCCTGAAGTCATCACCAGTTCTAACATTTAGCATCAGAGTATCAGAATCAGCTGTCTTCAGGTGGGTGGGTAATGAAGACAGCGGCCCAAGGGAGTTTGGATGGCTGGGCTGGGAGAGAAAGGAGAGGAAGGTGTAGACAAGTAAGAGAATACTGCAGAGCATGGAACATTTTCAGGAAGGGTGCTTGAGTGCTGATTTAAGAGGGAGTTCCGTAGACATGAGTATTTTGGATTCCTGGAGAGTTGAGTGTCCTATAAAGGAGAAAGAGGAAACCGAACAGAAGATGGAAACATCCCCAAAAGCAGCTTTGGGATGGATTGCAGGCCAGCAGTCTTCTGGAGACATCAGTTTAAAATGCATGGCACTGTGATATCCCTTCTGACGTCAGGTAATAAATACTTTTCCAGATTCTCTTCCTGGTTGACCATGGAACTGGTTTGGCGTTCCTTCCATGGTTGCTACAGCTGCCCAATGACTCTATTCGATCCTAATACCCACTTCAGTGTCCTTTTGAAGAGAAAGCTGGGTAGGCAGGAACAAAGAAATTTCTCATCATCTTCTAATGTCCAAAAATGTGGAATTTTAGTGGTTCATTTTTTAAAAATATTTCTTTAAATTTATTTTTACTTTTTTATTTATTTTGAGAGAGAGAGAGTGAGGGGGAGAATGGCAGAGAAAGAGGGAGACAGAATCCCAAGCAGGCTCCATGCTGTCAGCTCAAACTCACAAACGGTGAGATCATGACCTGAGCCAAAATCAGGAGTCAGATGCTTAACCAACAGACCCACCCAGGAGTCCTACTGTGGTTCTTGATGTCATTTAAGCTCATTTATATAATTTAAGATACTTATCATGTTCAAATATGCCATTTTATAGATGAGACAGAGCACACCTGAGAGATTATGTGCCTTCCCCAAGGCCAGCCACTAATTAGGATCAGCTGAATCCACTGGAAACAGAATTGGGACTATGTCTTCAGGCTCCTGAGTCCTAGTTGAGGTTTACCACTATCATATCACTTACACCAGTTTTAACTGATGGGCCCACACTAATTGTAGCTT
Organism: Proteles cristata cristata; assembly: GCA_017311185.1. Lineage (NCBI taxonomy): Eukaryota > Metazoa > Chordata > Mammalia > Carnivora > Hyaenidae > Proteles > Proteles cristata. Next base: position 217,694 of record JAESUZ010005128.1, on the reverse strand, counting down.
ACTTGTAATTTCAGATCTCTGAAGATCCCACTAGATCCTGGACTACCATATAGGTAGTGTGCTGATGGTCTGGTAAAGATCATTGTGTATTTGATCCAGTACATTGTGAACTTAAATATGTCATGGGCACAAAGTATGCATTGTTTTTAGGGGATAGAAATGACAGCAAAATTTCTAATAAGCTTTGGGGTAAAAAAGCACTCTCAAAAAACATTATTTACCTCTCATTTTAGAGCTTATTTCCTGACCATCAGCAATATTTCATGAGAAAAGGAAGAAATGTGGTTAATAGTATCTAAAAATTAAATTAAAATTAGATGCTATTTAAAAATATTTTGAAATTAGCATCCAAATAAACAGCTTGCCTTGGTAATTATAAATCAAGAGAGAGCAACTTTGGGAGGCTAAAGTGATTAACGAAGCCAATATATGAGAAATAGTTTCTCAAAAATATGGAAAGGTATTATAAATGGCACTATTTCTATAGGAAATGCAATATACAGTATCTAAAAATTGTCTCTATGTAGTGAACTCTATATTGTATCATTTCATCTATTTTACCAATGAGAATGGGTAAATACACCAATTGTGTGGTTGGTTTGTTTTTAATTTTCATTACTAGAAGTAAATGAAATCAGTAGACTCTGTTAGGATGAACTCTATGATACATGGAATTCATGTATTCTCTCTTATAAGAAGTTATTTGTATATGAAATCTTATGTACATATGATTAAAAATATGTAATTTACAAGCAAAGTAAAAACAGCTTAAAATTTTTTTTTAACATTTATTCATTTTTGAGAGACAGAGACAGAGTGCGAGCAGGGAAGGGGCAGAGAGAGAGGGAGACACAGAATCCGAAGCAGACTCCAGGCTTTGTCAGCACAGAGCCCAACGTGGGGCTCAAACCCACAGACCATGAGATCATGACCTGAGCTGAAGTTGGACACTAAGCCGACTGAACCATCCAGGTGCCCTGAAAAAAATACACGGCTTTAAATCTCAGTGGCCTGCACTTCAAACATCTGGCTGATACGGAAGCTTTTTTCTTTTTAAAATATTTCTTATGTTTATTTTTGAGACAGAGAGAGCGCATGCGCGTGCAGGAGAGTGGGAGAGGGGCATAGAGAGAAGGAGACACAGAATCTGAAGCAGGCTCCAGGCTCTGAGCTGTCAGCACAGATCCCAACACAGGGCTCGAACTCACAAACTGAGAGATCATAACCTGAGCTGAAGCCAGATGCTCAACCAACTGAGCCACACAGGTGACCACTGATATACAGAAGCCTTTTAAAACTAATTCAAAATTTCTATGGCTATATATGTTTAGACAATATTAACTCCTCAGCTGGCCACCCTGTGGCATTTTGCATGCAATTCTTCATTTTTTCCGTCTGTATTTTTTCTCATCTAGCTTTTTCAGAAATGTTATTCCTATTTCTGTCACACGGTCGCCTTTCAGTCTGTCTTGCAAGAATGTTACATCAGCAGCCAAATGAACCTAGGAAAGAAAAAAAAGCAAGCCTGCGTCATTTAGGTTTAAAAAATAAAAACCTCTCTAAATTATTTTTCCAGCTTTATATATATAACCAATAAGGGGCCCCTTTTCCTAATGGAATGGTAAAAAAGGAGTTTGCTCTGTAGATGAAGGGTCCTTTACTGTGTGTCCTCCAGATGTGATCTGGCTGTGTGTCAGCTCGGTGGTGGGAGTCTGCAAAGAGAGGGGTGGTCCAGGCCAGGCCCGCTTTGGGAGACTCAGGGGCAAGCCCAGAGATATGGGCCCACTTTTGCTCACAGTGCAAAGCTCAACTATGGGGCCATCTCAAGAAGAACACAGATTCCCAGCTTAAAGATAGCCTTGACCCAATGTGCCATGTCAAGCAGAATTTGCAAGGATAAATGGGTTCTTAAACGATTTCTTTCCAGTGGACTTGCGACCAGTCATTCTGTCATCAGCCAGATAGCATAACTTGTCCTAACAACATGTAGCAATCACTTACGACTTTGAGAGGTTTGGAAAAGTATCAACTAAATAAATTATAAATATAAAATTAAAGATTGAAATTACAGACATGAATATTTGATGTCCGGCCCTTCTCTTCCACCGTAAAGAATCTCCCACTTTCCATATGTTGAAGTAATCCCACACGGCTTACTTGTCTATTCATTAAAATGTATTCACATAAAAGAAGCTTATTGCTGACCAACTACCCTCGACAGAGTATCTGTTCAGCTATTTTAAGTCACTGGCATAAATAAGATAACTAAGCAAAGGTACTTGGTAAAAGCAAATAGTAAGTGAAAAAACCTGGGTCTAGTAGGCAATTGAAATATAGAAGCTATGTTCACCCTCATTTTCCCCCCATAAGATCTTTTGTGTCTTTGTCAAAATTTAACAGAAGGTCAACTAAAATGAACAAGGAGACTACATTGAAGCTGTTTGGATATTTGAGGTCACGTGAGATCTGATAGCTATTTGTCATATAGCATATAGAATCAGATACTGTCCATGAAAGCTGGAGAATTATTTATATTTTTGCCTTTGTTTTATGGTTCCTCCCCTTGCCTGTAAGCTCCCAGAACATCTCCCTTCTTCTTTCTTGATTTCTTGATTATAGGGTAAGCCTAAAAATTGGTAGGATAGAGCACAGAAGATCTGTGTGAATAATACATTATGTCTATTTTATTCTTCTGGATTACCTGTTATTATATCTTTCCTCTAATTATAACAGGTAATTGAAAATTATATGCATGCCTCATTATTGGGTAAGTCTATACATGTCCAGTCTTTCGCTACTCTCTGGTCCCACCACTCTTAAAAGCTCAGCTTCTGGAAAAATGAGACTTTGTGGACTGTTACCTCTTTCTAAGTTGCCCTTGAGTCAACAGTCTTCAACAGGTTGTCTTCTTCCTTCAGGCTCCATACACACTGTTACTAAGGTCCTTCCTGACCTTTTGGTCCCTACATACTGTGAATATTTTTTCAGGTCTTGTTTCACTTAGCTTCTCTGCTGTCCTTGATCTTGGAAATCACTCCCTCTTCTTCTTCTAAATTTATATTCAGGTTAGTTAGCATACAGTGTAGTTTTGGCTTCAGGAGTAGAACGCAGTGATTCATCACTTACACGTGACATCCAGAGCTCATCCTGAAAAGTGCCTGCAACCGCTTAACCCCCCACACTCCTCAGCAACCCTCAGTTTGTTCTTTGTATTTAAGAGTCTCTTATGGTTTGCCTCCCTCTTTGTTTTTATCTTATTTTTCCTTCCTTTCCCCTATGTTCATCTGTTGAGTTTCTCACATTCCACATATGAATGATACATATGATATTTGTCTTTCTCTGACTGACTTATCCACTTAGCATAATAAACTCTAGTTCCATCCACATTGTTGCAAATGGCAAGATTTCATTCTGTCTCATTACTGAGTAGTATTCCATTCTATCTATCATCTATCTATCTATCTATCTATCTATCTATCTATCTATCATCTATCTATCTATCTATCTATCTATACTGCATCTTCTTTATCCACTCATCAGTGGATGGACATTTGGGCTCTTTCCATACTTTGGCTATTGTCAATTGTGCTACTATAAACATTGGGGTACACGTGCCCCTTTGAATCAGCATTTTTGTATCCTTTGGATAAATTCCTAGGAGTGCAATTTCTGGGTGGTAGGTAGTTCCATTTTTAATTTTTTGGGGAACCTCTTGAAATACTCTCCTCCTTTGTTTCTGACTTCAGTCTTTCCTGGTATTTTCCCACCTCTGACTACTCCTTCTTGGTGTCCTTTGCAGTCTTTGTATTCTCTTCAACTGACTCATGTTTTATTGCTTCCTATGGTTCCACCTGTGACTTCTTTTCCTTCCTACTCTGCACATTCCCTAGGCATCCTTTGACAGTTCCAATGACTCTTACGCCCACATCTGTGGCTTGCAGACATGTATAAAAACTGCTTATTGGATATCATTGCTTGTTTGTGTGTTAGGCACTGCAATTCTAGACCCTTCCACAGTGAACTCCTCCCTTCATCTCTCCCAACCCGCAACATACCCCTCCTTGTTCTGCTTTCTTGGTTAACAACACAATCATCCTTACAGGTTGCGCAGAACCCTAAAAATTTCCTGAATCTTTTTCCCAATCTTGTTTCTTTAAGTCAACTAATAGCCTAGTCTTACATTTAATTAATTACTAATCTGCCTTATTAATGTTGTTCATATCCATCTCCTCCCCACTCCTATTGTCAGGGTTTTATTCTGGGTTATTTTGAGGTTACCATCATCAACTTCCTAACTGCCCTCTTCTTCCCTCCAGCACTGTAACCTCCTGTACGCTTTCACTTTGTTGACAAAAGGATTACATTCCTTTTTTTTTTTTTTTTTTTTAATTTCTAGGAGAGAGAGAGAGCGTGAGCAGGGGAGGGTCAGAGAGGAGACACAGACTCTGAAACAGGCTCCAGGCTCTGAGCTGGCAGTCAGCACAGAGCCCGACGCGGGGCCCGAACCCACGAACCGCGAGATCATGACCTAAGCGAAAGTCGGACGCTTAACCGACTAAGCCACCCAGGCGCCCCTGAAAGGATTACATTCCTAAAACAAATTTCAAAATATCATTCCCTTCTTTATAAACCTATAATGGGTCTCTGCTGCTTTCTGATAACAATCTTCAGATTGTTCCCAAGCTTGTCTTATGAATGTGCCCCACCACTTCTTAAAAATCCGGCCTCTGTAAAGAATTGAAACCTCCTTTCTCAAGACAATATCTCAATCTACATGTCACCCGTACGGAACTAATTCAAGTTCCTCATTCTTTGAATGAAAGATTCTTTTTGTGCTTTTGGATATGCTATTCCTTTTACCTGGAATATTACTTTCCCCTGCTCCCCTTACCCCACGGCCTTCACCTAGCTCCTATTTATCCTACTTTCTCTAGAAAATTATCTCTGCCCTCCCAGCCACCCCAAGCCAGGTCCTCCTCCAGCCATTTATCCACACGTTTTTATACAACTATTCGATTTCTCCACTGGACAGAAACTCGTGAAGGGTAGCAACTCTGTCTTACTCATCTTATATGCTCAGTGTCTTTTTTTTTTTTAAATAATTATCTGTTCTTAGATTTATTTGGAAGCACAATTATTTACTTACTCTTCCACACAAATTAAATTCACTAGAAAATTGCTCAGTGCTACTTTTTTTTGATAATGTAATTCCTACATTTCAAACTATTGTAAGGCCTTTTTAAATCTCTTTTTTTTCCTCTGCATTAATTTTGATTTATTTTTAAAGCATCTTTTTTTAATAATTTATTGTCAAATCGGCTAATATACAGGGTGTACAGCGTGCTCTTGGTTTCATATGTAAGTGATGAGTCAAGGGAATCTATCCTCCCAAACCAAGAGCTTAGTGCCTTTTAACTAGTCACTGTCTTTGTTCAGTCAATGAATAATTCAGGTGTGGAAGCCTGACTCCAAAATAGACTGCAGTGATTTTCACCTCCTGTTATTCACACCCTCAGGTAGTGCCCTCCCACACTGTACCAGGGTAAGCAGCACCTGTTGTGACTGGATCTACCGGGGGGCCTCTGTGGCAAGGACTTTCATGAAGCCTCTCGCCTACTGCTAGCCAGCCAGTGATGCCACGTGAGTGAGCATGGAGGTGGATCGTCTAGCCTCAGTAAAGTGTTCCGGGACGGCAGCCCTGAAGAGACCAACAGCTGGACTGTGTGTGGATTAGGCTCTGAAAGGCTCTTAGACACAACCACCTAGCAAAACTCTTCCTGGATTTCTGATTCTTAGAAACTGTGGGAGATAATAAATATTAGTTGTTTTAAACAGTTGCATCTGGGGAAAATCTATTACACAGCACTAGATAAGGAATATACCCGCCAAAATGAAATATGTGCTTTACCATTTCCAGGGCACCTCTGATAATCCCACAGAGTAAATTGCAGTAGCACAGAGAGGATCGCCCGGCAGGGAGCTCTTCCACAAACTCTGCCAGGGGATTCTTGTCTAGGATCAGGGAAAATTCAGTCCTGCTTGGATTGTTACAGGTCACACTTGGTGTAATTCCCAGGTACATCTTAAAGGCAACCTAATAAAAAGGGGGAAAAATTCCAGTAAAAACTTGGTCTAGAACAAGTATCTATTTTTAGCAGAGCACCCAAATATTCTGTTCCAGGCAGTGCAGCACAATGGTTAGGCATGTGGAGTTTGTAGTCAGCCAGTCTGGGTTCACACTCACCTTTGGAATGTTCTCACCCTATGATCTGTACAAGTCTTGAAGAGTTTTATTTTTATGGACTATCCTAAGGAATATGCCTTATGAAACAGAGTTAAGTATTCTTTTGTAAAAGATCTTTCAAAAATAAATATCCTTCTAATAAACTATTTGTAAAAAAAATAAAAATAAAAAATAAAAAAATAAATATCCTTCTAATAAACTATTTGTAAAAAAAAATAAAAATAAATAAATAAATAAATAAATATCCTTCAAGAGGGCAAGAAATGAAAATATTAGTCATCAACATCCTAGTATGAGGAGTCGCATGAGCCTGGTAAGGGATAAGATCCTGAATAAGAAGGGACTCAAGACATACCTGCCACAATGGTAAGGTGGTAGAGTACGGGATGCTGTTGGACAATCAGACCAAGGGTGTGCTTCGGAAAGTGGAGGAAGTATATCACAAAGGATGACAAGTCTCTAACAAGGAGCAAGGGATAGTGGTGGTATGATTCACATAAATGAGTCATAAAGTAACTTCTCAAAAAAGTCTGCTGTATTTAAGGGCTTCCAGAATTTCACAATGTTGAGATGGAAAAAATCTTGGAGACTATTTCTTTTATACCTCTAGTTTCATAAATGAGTAGGTTGGGATTCAGAAAAGTAAAATGACATGGCCAAGGCTATGCTGTTGATCAGTTCCTTGATTTCTTTCTTCTCACAAAATGCACTGGAATTTGAAGTTTATTATCAGGAACTTATTAACTCGTCTTTCAAGTGTCTTAATTAATTTAATTTTTAAAAAGATTATTTATTAATTTTTTTTAATTTAATTTGATAGAGAGAGACAGAGCATTAGTGGAAGAGGGGCAGAGAGAGAGAGAGAAGACAGAGATAATCCCAAGCAGGCTCTGTGCCATTAGCATAGAGCCCAACATGGGGCTTTATCCCACCAACCATGAGATGATCACCTGAGCTGAGATCAAGAGTCAAGACACTTAACCAAATGAGGCACCCCAATTAATTTCATTTTTAAAATTAAAAGCAGTGTAGGACAGAAATGGAAACAATTTTCTTAAATTAACTATAATTAGAAGTCCTGAAAGGTTCAACATTCATTCAATAGGTACTTACTGAACACTGCCATTTCTAGCACGCTGTGGGAGTTCAATAACTATTTGAAAAACAAATTATTAAATGAGTATGCATTCTGTGTTTGATACCATGTTTAGGCCCAGAATACAAAAGTTAATTAAATATAGTTCCTGTTTTATAAGAGCTCATAATCAGAAAGGGGCTATGAGATATTAAACAAAAATACCTGCAATGGTGTTAAGTCCTACAAGTACAGTGTTCTATATTAGGAAGCAATCCAGCAAATACCAACAGAGAAGGAAACTGCTATTCTGTTCATGAATACTGAGTGAGAATTTACCAGGTAGACAGGGTGGGAGTGGGTGGTATTCTAGGTAAAGGGAACATGTCATGCGCGGGAAATACCATGATCAAGTTTAGGGCAGATTGGCATCTGTCAATTGTGGGTAGCACCAAGCCCTGAAGGTGTGAGTAAGCTAGGACAGAACTGAATTTCCATTTGAAGGATCTCCTTTGTGTGAGCCTGGAGAATGGATTTAGGAAGATGGAGGGTAGGGTTAAGCATGAGGTCAAAGTCAGAGAAATGATGAGGACCTTCTCATTTTGTCTTTCACTGCAAACTCAAATGCTCCCTGAACCTTTCCATAGAAATTTTAAGTAGCCCAAATCTTAAAATTTGGCTCAAATCTCTGACACTAGACAGTTTAAGAGGGTACGAAATGAAACTTTCAGATCTTAAGGCAAAATAGCAAAAGCAGCAGTCTTAAGTAGCAAGGGAAAAATCATCATGAGACTCTGGCCTGGAGACTAGATTTGGCTCTCAGTGAATTGGCTGAAACCCTATTGCTGTGAATGTTGATTCCTCTGGCTGGAAAATTCCTAGACTATTATTTACAGGATTGAGAATCAAAAAAAAATTCTGATTCTCAATCCAAGCCATGTGAAAATACCATAAAATGGAAGCTGTGCACTCTGAATTTACATGGATGCTGTGTTTGGGCCCTGGTTCATGGCTCAGAATTCACCAGTAGGAGGCATTATCTGAGCACGGTTGGGAAACACTCATTCCTGGGGAATGACATTGTTTCCTTATCTGACTGAATTTGGTCTGAGAAGGAGGACTGTTGTTTCTAATGAAGAAAGAGCTCCACCCTCGGCCACGGACACGGCTGCTCTGCCAATAAATAAGGGCAAAGGATTTTCCCTTTGTGTGTCTTCAACATGGATGCTTTTCAGGGGATTTTAAAATTCTTCCTCAACCAGAAAACTGTTATTGGCTACAGCTTCATGGCTCTGCTGACCGTGGGGAGTGAGCGTCTCTTTTCGCTGGTGGCTTTTAAGTGTCCCTGCAGCACTGAGAATGTGGTCTATGGGCTGGTTTTCCTGTTTGCTCCTGCTTGGGTGTTACTGATCCTGGGCTTCTTCCTGAACAGCAAGGCATGGAAGCTTTTCACAGGCTGCTGTGTGAATCCCAGGAAAATCTTCCCCAAGGGTCACAGCTGCCGCTTTTTCTATGTCCTCGGCCAGATCACTCTGAGTTCATTGGTGGCTCCAATGATGTGGCTCTCTGTGGCTCTGCTCAATGGCACTTTTTATGAATGTGCCATAAGCGGGACCAAAAGTTCAAGACTCCTGGAACTGATTTGCAAGGGCAAGCCCCAGGAGTGCTGGGATGAACTTTACAAAGTGTCTTGTGGCAAAACCAGCATGGCCCCCACGGACAACGAAGAACTAAAACTGTCCCTGCAAGCCCAGTCTCAGGTAAGAAAGGACAAACTTGCCTTTTTCTCCCCACGCGTAGTATTCTCTCTGTGCTCATTTCCGGCAGAGCTGAGTCTGAATCCTGCTAGAACATTTTGAAACCAAATAGAAATTGGAACATGATGCAGCATTAAGACAATCTCAGGAAAAGCTTTTTGGGGGTTGGTGGCTCCGCAAAATTGCTGATTGGATTGTCTTTTCCACTTCTGAAAAGAAAATATCCTCTGGGTCATGCATATGTAAATACTTAAGTGCTTTAAAACAGTCTCTCCGGGTTGACTTTGTAAATAATGCGTGACGCTAACTCATAATTGAGCGTTAATGACAGAGCTGTAATTAGAAATTACTGCCTTCTATCAATTATTTATTTTCAAACTGGTTTCTCAGAAAAACACACACACACAGCATTCATCTATTAAAATATGGCTGAACCAAATGAGCTCTTATTTCTCAAAGCTGCACATAATATAATTAGTGTAGAGATTCCCTCAAGTGATTTCTGGCAACTGTTATCTCTACATATAAATATTGTCAAGACTGAGAAAGATTTCCTGTCCAAAATGGGAGTTGGCAGTCCTTAAATAGCCTTCAGTGAAAAGTGACCGTATTCTCTAGGGATGTTACAGCCTCTGCTCTTCGTGCTCTACAGCTGAAGTTCTTACATTCCTTTAGAAGCTCAACATTTGGGACACTGTTTTATTTAACAGAAGGAAATTGTAGCTTTACCTAATTGACACAGGGAAGTAGCTTGTCATCCATCCAGGTACATGAGCACAAATCCAGATGTGGAGCCTTGCCCTGGCCTCAGGAAAAGACTGAATTCCTATTTGGGAGTAGTAGGATTATGTTCCCCAAACCAAAACAACCAGTAAGAGCACATAAACAGATCCACAATTTGTCAGGAATGCTATTTGTTTCAGAATAAATGCACTGAAAATAGCATATTTTTACTTTTTCAGCAAGGACTTGCCTTTTCAACAACACATCAAGGCAGTCTGGTTTTAAAATCATGCTTTCCAAAGCTGGTTGGCAGTAGAGTCACACAGTACTTTTTCCATAGGCTGATAAGCTTCAAAATGCCCCACAACAAAATCTTTTGTTGAATGCATAAAGCACATCTTAGATTAAAACATGCCGGGATCCCAAATGTCTTCCTTCTTTTGATGAAGGAAGGTATTAATTACATATGTTATGATACAATGAGTGATTTATGTTTTATGTCCTCAGACACCGGACGGGGTTCTATTCAGTCCTTTCCAGATCCAAACACTTATCACTGTGTGAGCTTTTCTTCTCTAAACACAGGCATAAGGAATCACGTATATCCTGTCATAGCGTAGCCTGGGCACACTACCTGTTTACTTCTCAGCAGAATGAGAAAGACCTGGGGCTCATTTCTAGAGGAGGAGGCATGCAGGATGTAGACAAGGGGAGCTGTATCAATGACAGCCGCTGACCCCAGTGGTTCAGCCAGGCAGGAGCGACAAGGAATCCAGACCAATAGTTGGATATGTGGGTGGCGGTGGAACAAGTACCCTATCCATGGGTGGGGCGAAGAAAGAAGAGACCCAGCTGGATTTCTAGCTTCTATTCTTAAGGATGTTAGAGTGGACAAGTGGCAAGAGCTTGGTCTTAGAGTTGGCTAGCCTGGGTTTAAATCCTGACTCCACCACTTACCAGCTCTGTGACCCAGACTAATGGTTTGACCCCTCTGAGCCCCAGTTTGCTCATAGCTGGGAGTAGTAACACCTACCTTGGAGAGGTGTAGAAATGATGGACACAAATGAGCCTACAGCTGTTGACTCACAGTAAGTGTTCTAAACTAATGAGAAAACTGCCAGGGTTTGAGAGAGGAGACTCATGCAGAATGGAGCATATTGAGGGCTTGTGTGGGAGCCCCCACCATGTCAAATTGGATTCTGGGTACTATGAATTGGGGAAGAAGAAGAGGGCTCAGTGCTCAGTACTCAGGTGACAGCAAGGTAACACCAAAGTCACGCAATGCGGAAGGAGGAGTCTGTAGTTGATCAAATAGTATAGTTCAGGCAGAACTGGCTCAAGACACTGAGGTGAGACAGTCTACTGGCCTACAGGAGGTCCGGCTGCATGAAAAGAGGAAGGTAGAAGAGGAAGAGAAGAGGTAGCCAACCACAAGGGATTCAAGGTAGATATGAAGACTTTCATATAATGGAAGCTGTGTCTCACAAATCATGAAAGAAAGATACCATGAGTTCAGTACTGCTTTTACATAAATATATAACATCTGAAAAATAGCAGCATGTGATAATAGCTAGCACAATACTGAATGTGTATGTATGTCTACACTGTCTCATTTTAATCCCCCAAATTCCCCTCTGAGGTGAGTAGCCCCCCTTTTACAACTGAGGAAATGAGGCACTATAGGAAATGAGAACACCTGTAGGAAAGGGAAAGTTGAGATTTAAATCCAGCTAGTGCCACTCCAGAGTTGGCATTCACCGGGAGTCTGAGACCTTCACAATGACTCCACAGTCTGAGCGCAGTATGGGAACCACTGGTTTAAAGCACTGGAATGTTATTTGTAGTTCTGTTACAGTCCGAATGGGTTCAGATTATTGCTTCTATTTTCAAACAGGCCATTTGCTGAGAAATACGAAGGGTCATTTAAAATGTCCAGAGAAACTGTGAAAGGGCTCTGTTAGTTGTCCAAATATGAGATTAATTCCAATTGTGACAAATGTAATAAGAGCAACAAAAAAGTTTAGAAGGGAAGTTGAGCTATTTAGAGTTCTGCTTTTAAAATTCAAGGAAAATGCCACCTGAACCAGTTTGTACTTAGGAATTTTTTCTCCCCAATTACTGAAATTCAGAACCAGTAATCCTGAAGGTTTAGAATGACTCTGAGGGGTTTTTTCTTGTTTTTTGTTTTTTTTTTTAATGCAGCTTTTCAATTCTTCTGGCTTCATTTTCCTTATTGTATTATGTCTGTCTCTCTTGATCATGGGTAATGAGTAATGCTGTTTCTCTTAGAGAGGGTTTGTTGTTCTCTGCAAACAACATAATGTGGAAAAATTAATCACTAGCCATGAATGTGTATTTATCAATGCTTGAAAACTCCTGGCTGAGAAACTGTTCATTTTCACAAATGACCACACTTCCACATGCACAGGACTTTTTCCTTTAATAGCTATTTGAGGGCTTGGTTTAGTTGATTCTTGGATAATTGACATTTTTGCATTTTTCCATTTGCCTGCCTTCTGGTTATTCTTTTGTATACCAGCAATGTTAGGTAGGATGGATAATAGAGATTAGGTAAACTCGAACTTTATTTTTACTGTTAAAAAATTAACATGAAGTGTTTCAACTGAGGGATAGTAATGACTGTGGTGTTGACTCAGCTACATACTTACCAGTAACAGCACCTCGGCTCCCTGGGAAGTGGCTTTGCTTCTCCATGTCCTCACTGTTTCTTTCTTTCTAAGATTCTAGGATGGTGCCTGATTTGTTCAGCATCTTTCTTCTCTCTGCTCACCACCTGTTATGCTCGCTGCCGATCTAAAGTCAGCTACCTTCAGCTGAGTTTTTGGAAGACGTATGCACAAAAGGAGAAGGAGCACTTGGAGAATACATTCCTGGAGTATGCCAACAAGCTGAGTGAGAGAAACCTGAAGTGCTTTTTTGAAAACAAGAGGCCAGATGTCTTCCCCATGCCCACCTTTGCAGCCTGGGAGGCTGCCTCAGAGCTGCACTCTTTCCACCAAAGTCGGCAACACTACAGCACCCTGCATAAGGTGGTGGAGGATGGTCTGGAACTTAGCCCTGAGGATGATGAGACCACAATGGTACTTGTGGGTGCTGCCCAGAGCGTGTAGTTCATCTTCCACATGGACTCATAGTGTTCAGGGCTCATTCTGACATCTTTGGCTGCATCGACAACAACCTGTGTATCTCTGTGTTTTCTCACAGTTAGTGTTTCCTTGAGGACAGTAGCCCAAAGGGAAACAGCGTTGTAGCTCCCGAGAGCAGGCTGTGTCAGGATGCGCTCAAACCGATGCTGAGCCACTAGTCAAGGATAGTGAGAAAGGTGCTTTTCCATTGGCTGGGGGTTGGGGCTCACTGGCTTCAAGTTCTACAATTTTATGGTTTGACAACAAGACTCATGCAAGAAGGTCTGCTACTCTGTGTAAATATTAGTCATGGCATCTGGGTGCAGAAGTGGTTACTTGTGAGTAAGCAAGATCTTCTCAACAGACTGCTGTGGACAGTGGGGTCTGTGGTATAGTCAGCAGAAATCCTTGTCCTGCAAATCTATGCTACTGTCTTTCAACGATGTATGAAATTCACCCGTGTGGAATTCATTTCCTGGGAATCTGAAGACAGCAGTTCTCAAGAATAACACATTAAAAGGATATGATGCTTTAAATTTAGAGCTTTTCACATGTTTCCCCTGTGCGCTGAAAACATATTGCTGTAGGCAGGGTGGTATTATGACTTTTGGGGGCCCTAGGCACTTCCATCTCCATAGACCTCTTTCTATATTAAACACACACACACACACACACACACACACACACACACACACACACATTTATGACTGTATTAATATAAACATAAATATATTAATATTATATATTAAAACACTTTTTCAACCCCAAAGTTCATTTTCTTCTAATTTTAAAAGAATTTAGAAACACTTCTGTGAACCCCTACAAGTATCCTTGGCTCCAGGCATAGTGCCTACTGTGTTGAATGGATAAGTCGGCCCTGACTGGAAGTCTGCGGAAACTGTCAAAGCAGTGCTAGTGTAAAACTGTTTTGTAGTTTTATGTTTATCAGAAATAATGCAAATTTTGCATTCTACTATGTTATATACCCACATTAGTTTAAATATATATACATATATATGTGTGTATATAATATATATGACATACACACAGTCACACATATATACATATATATATACACACATATATGTATATATATACATTTTCCTAAGTCTCTGAGTGGAAATGATATCTAAAAAGGCACTACATTTTACACTGTGACACTTTGTATCACTAGAAATCCTGGCCCCCTTGCTGGAGATTCCTGGGAATGAACCCTTTAGTACCATGGAACACTATCCCATATTGAAGAAAAGACCCCATAGGTGTTAAGACCTGGAACATATCCTTGGGAAGTTAGAGACACAGGGTCAGATGTGTGTGCTTAGGTGGGGCAGTGGAAGCTGGAGGCTGTAACACTGCAATATATTTGATACATTATTTGGATTTTAAACATGGTGTGTGATTAATATTTAACAAATGGCTCTTAAAAAACACTCGGATCTGAAGTGTTTGCCAATTTCTATGACGCAGATTCAAGTTTCCAAGGTGAGGTCACTGAAGGCAGAGTGGGGAAAAGATGCTAACCACAGGCTCTCTTGAGCCTGTATGAGTTTTCAAAGAAGGTCTTAAAGCCAGCCACCATGTAAGGAGTCCAATTACCCTGAGAGCTCTAAGCTCTGAAGAAGGCCAAGCCAGCCAAGTGGAGAGGGAGAGAGAGAAGGAGAGAGGGAGAGAGGCCTGGTCAGCTCCAACTGTTGCAGTCATTTTAGCTTAGGTGCCAGACACACGAGTGAAGAAGCCATTCTGGATAGCCTCAGTAGACAGAACATGGAGAAGGACCAAGGAACCCAGCCCACAGCCAGAATAAAGACCCCAGGTCTATGGTCCTACTGAATCCATTACAGCCATTCAGACCTTTGAGCCACCCCTTCTGAGGCTGCAGACATTGTAGGGCACTCCCTACTATGTCCTGCCTAAATCTCTGACCCAGAAAATCATGAGCTTAAATAAATGTTTGTTGTTTTCAGCAATCAAATTTGGGGGCACTGTGAAGCAATAGAAAGACTAAATCCAATACACGAAAATAAGAATTTCTTAAGGGAGATAAATTAAAGGCAAACTGGATTTGCACAAAATGGATTATACTTGGATTTATATAAAGATCCTCTTTATGCATAAGCTTTTCCTTAGTAAATTTCTCCTCTAGATTCCATAGATTCCCCGATGGCACGATTTGATGGATGCTGAATAGGTTTCTCTCCAAAACTGCTTCACTAATGCCTGAGATTAATTTGTAATTACTTCTGGTTAAATGTGTTTTGAGAGGAACATACTTCTGGGGGTTAAATTCTGTTTAAGATAAACATATTAGAGGAGTCACATATGATTTGTCATTAATACCTAGACAAATTGGGAGCAGAGGGCACAGGGTATGTTGGCCTTGAGTAAACGAGAAACAGATTGTTTGGCTAGTCTTGGCCTTCTAAGTGTTGTCTTCAGACCATTAGCATCAGCCGCGCTAGGGCGTCTGTTAGCAATGCAGAATCAGACCCCATCGCAGACCCGCTGAATCAAGTCTTCTGTTTAGAGGCATCTTAGGTGATTCCTATGCAACTTACATTTTCGAAGCACTAGAGATAGCAGTTCTCAAACTTCCAGCTCATGTGAAAACCATCTGAAGGGCTTGTTAACACGGAGACTGCTGACACCAGAGTGTCCCATTTGGTAGGTCTGGGGTGAGGCAAGAGAATTTGCATTTGTAACCAAGTTCTCAGGTGATGCTCATGTTGTAGGCCCAGAGATCACATCTTGAGAACTGCCTTAAAGCACGAAGCAGTCCATGCTGGGGAAGGCAGGCGAAAAGAGATTCAGAATCTTGGGCTCCACCCTGAAGCCACTGAATTAGACACCTTTGTTGTGTCGTTGTCAACCTGTCTGGGAGCATGGGGTGCCTTTCCACTTATTTTCCATCTATTCAAGGCGACCTTTTGTCCTTTGGAAATATTTTAAAGATTTCCTCACACATTTTGTAAGCTTCCTGTATTTGTAGACTTTCTTCTTTTCCGCTATAGTCAATGGTTTCTTTTTTCCCATGATATCTTCTAAGTCATATTCCAGTACATGAAAAAAGTATTTCTTTAAGCACATCGATTTTATATCACTCTACTTTTATTATTTTATTCTTTGTAGAGCTTTTCAGAATTAGAAAATAATCATTTTTCAACCCCTAATGATGTAATGGATCTATACAATAAATAATGAATTCTAAACTACTAGGTGAAAGCATAGTGGGAAGGGGACTGTGCCCCATGAGGAGCCACTTATCTCCCTTGGCATCCTGAAAAATGGCACTGCCAGATAGTCTGTGCCCCCTTATGCTGTGCAGTGCAAGAGTAAGTACACAGCGTCACTGGTCAAATATTGTTTTCTAGGAAATGAAGTCTGAATCTAATCAAATATTTAGACTCAATTATCACTTTATAGGGGATACAGGGGGAAAAAATCTGCAAGTTAATTAGCACCATGAGGAAGCAACAAAGTAAATCTATAATATAGGACATTCTATCTGACACATGACCCAGTTTTCCACAGACCAATGGCATAAAAAAGGAGAAAAAATAAGACACAAGAGACATAACAACCAGAAGCAACATATGGGCCTTAAGTGTAACCTATTTCATATAGCCAACTATAACAGGGTGTCTTTGTGCTATTTAGGGAAATATAAATGGGTATTTAATGGATATTAGATGATTTCAGGGAATTATATATAATAGTATTATAAGTTATAGGCCTGTATATAAAATATATGCCATGTTATGTATAATAATAGCATGGTAGTTTAAATATGTATTTTAAAGTCCTTACCAGTTAGAAATGGATATTGAAATGTTTCTGTGTGGATTAGCATAATGTTTAGAATTTTCTTTAAAATATTTTGGCACAAAAAAGGGGAGGTCGCTGAAAAATGAAACAAGATTGGCAAAAGATTGACACTTATTGAAGCTGGATAGCAAGTACATGGGATTTATAATCCATTGTCTTTACCTCTGTGCATGCTTGAAAAATTTCATAATAGTTATGCAATGAGATGAGTTATATGTTCACTTCAATTCTTCTGCTGAAGGGTTGTCAATCAGCTCCTGCTTGCCTGGATTTTACCCTCTGGTATCATTCTCAGAAAAGGTTCTCAGGAACACTATTCCCTGAATTCTTAGATGTTCAAATGCTGGCCTGCTCTCTACTCGAAGAACAGCTTAGCTGGTTCACACTTTCTCTACTTGAGTAAATTTTAAATGTTAGGCCATTTTCTTTTGTCACTGGATGTTGCTAAGGAAAAATCCAATGCCATCCTGACTTATTTCTAACACGATGCTTTGGCCTATATTTTCACATCTTTAAAGTCCTTAAAGATACTAACTATGCCTTCAGATGGATCTTTTGGATCAGTTTTCCCCACTCTAACGTATACTCCTGCATTATGGAGAAACATTCTTTTGTTTCAAGAACACAGAGTTTGTGAATTTCCTTTTATTCTCCACATTGAGCTACATGATTTCCAAGAGACCTTGTGGTTTTGAATTCAGAACGAAGCCATTGCTATCTCCCTATTGGAATTTCAGTAATTTAATAATAATTTGAAAAAACTAAGCTAATCTTGTGGTCTTGATTCTTGTTTTATCTATTCCTACCCTCCCTTTCCCCTCAGTCTGCCCATGCAACTAGAATAGAGTCCATCCTTGACTTTTTAGCATTGAGAGCCCCTGACCTATTAGGTGAAGAGCAAGCAGCTGTGTATCTGTACACGTGCCTCTTATGCACGTGATGCAAGGATGATTTCTCTGTGTGGTTGCTGCCTTGATTGGTATCATATATTCAACCCAATCCCAACATTTCCCAAAATGCCCATGGGAGCCAGCACTGCTCCAAGGAGCTGACATAAGAAAGGATCTGGCTCCAGTTCTCATCATTTATACCACCAGCTTCAAAATGTGTCCTAAGACATAATGAGACTTTGAGAGAAAAGGGCAAGCTGAGCTACCGAGGTGCGAGCCCAAGTATGGAGGGAAGCAATCTTCATTAAAGGCAGGCAAGACAAGGGCTCTTACACCCACAAAATACTTATTACAAGTATTGCAAAATACTTATTACAAGTACAAAATGTCATATTTGAGTTTGGAAGGATATCTGCTTTTAGGCAGCTTCACATAATATTTCCAGTGTTCAGTTGGTTAAAATTGAACTATGCAGGAAGAACATTTGCATTCCTGTAAGAGAGATAATATTCTAAAATTTGCATTTCCGCTAAGGAGGAAAGGCAGAATTAATGTTTACTGAAATCCTATTATGTGCTGGATACTTTACATATGATTAAAATTAAAATTTCTGAGTACACTAGGGAGGATATATTATTGTTTCCATTTCTATGAATAACACTAAAGTTCAAAAAAATCAAGGTTAAGCCATGGGTAAGAGAATAGAGACTAAATTTGGACCTGGATTTGTCTGATCTCTTAACTTCCACCACATAAATGTTGTCTCATGTTGGTGTAGTATCAAGTTTTTATTTAACCTTAAAAGCATGTTTTCTCATTTGTAAAATTAGAGTGTTGGATTATTACATCTCTGAGTTTCTTTCAACTCTTCTGTCCTAAATCTTATAGCCAGTAGCACATGATGTCCATCAATAGGCTTCTTGCTGTACTCCTGGCAATTGATGTCCAGCTCCAATGTTCCTCTCCCCTTTCCCATTCTTTTCTACTTTGGGTTTCCAGATCATTTGGAATAGCTGTGCTCAAACTATGCTTCTGGTTCACTATATCAATAGGGTCAACTTCCTAATATTTCTTTAGATAAAAATAATAATTGGGGCACCTAGGTGACTCAGTTGGTTAAGCATCAGACCTCAACTCAGGTCATGTTCTCATAGTTCATGAATTTGAGCCCTGCGTTGGGCACTGTGCTGACAGCTCAGAGCCTGGAGCCTGCTTCATATTCTGTGTCTCCCTCTCTCTGCCCCTCCTTCAAAAATACACATTAAAATTTTTTAAAATGATAATTGATAAAGAAGGATCTTCAGCAATGTAAAGATCATAAAAGATTAAGAATAGTCTATAAGGTCTAATTTTTATATCTTTAGAGCCTGTCTGTCGGTCCGTATGACTAGCCATCTTTTTACAAATTTCCTGACCATACAGCTGCACTGATGCTAGAGAAAAATCTTTTAAAGTTTTAAATTATAATTAAACTAAAATGAAAATGGAGAAAATGAATTAGTTATTTCATCTAATCACATTCTCCAAATCATTTCCATGAATATGACAAGGTAAGATAAGTATGAACTCAGATGATATGAGTAATTCTGCTTAAGAATAATACCCCAAAGTTGGGGCGCCTGGGTGGCTTAGTCGGTTAAGCGTCCGACTTTCGCTTAGGTCATGATCTCGCAGTTCGTGGGTTCGAGCCCCGCGTCGGGCTCTGTGCTGACTGCCAGCTCAGAGCCTGGAGCCTGTTTCAGTCTGTGACTCCCTCTCTCTCTGACCCTCCCCTGCTCATTCTGTCTCTCTCTCTCTCTCCTAGGGAAAAAAAATTTTGAAAAAAAAAAAGAATAATACCCCAAAGTATATGCACCTTTGGGCAGAGTACATAACACATAAAATGGTTTCTAGTCACACTGTAACAACATTTTGTTCCTAGATTTTAATATGAATGGATGTGCGTCTGTATTAATAACGATTGCTGATGTGGTATCAACAGAACAAGTTTGTTTCTCCCTGTTTGTTTATTTGTTTGTTTGTTTTCTGTCGTATGGGAGGAAACATGAGGGGTGACAACTGGTGTTTTTAAAAAGTTCACTTCTTTAAATCCCTGGCTAACTATGCATGAGTCTCACTGACCCTGTATAGGAAATAAATAGTTTAAAAACTACACAGTCACAGCAGTGTTTGATCAGTTTTCATCTTCTTTGGAGTGAATGTCCTAGAAGATAGGGCTTCCCTCCCCACCTCCTTCCCAAGAGATAAGCTAATCATCCCAGCCCCTGATGGGGTGGGCTTTGTTTCAACCAAGACTACCTCCTTTGTTTCCAATGACATTTTCTTTTATTGGAAACACTCAAAAGAGATAAAATGAGAGGCAATTCTGGAAGAATTTGGACTGAGGGTCTGGAGGAATCGCAGCCCTCACATACCTCCCTGCCTTTATAGCAATCACCCAGAGCACAAACCAAGGAACACAGTTTGTAAACTCTTGCTTTAAATCAGCAGATGCACATGAAGATCACTTGAGGAGCATTTTCAAAGTTTTGGTGCTTGAGTCTTGTTTCCAGAGACCACCACTCAATTGGTCAAAAGTAGGGCCTGGGTTGTTTTTGTTTTTGTTTTTTGTTTTTGAAAAGCTGTAGGTGATTGTATAGGGCAATAAAGATTGAGAGCCAATACCCTGGAGTATCCCTGAGAGGTCAGGGTAGGTTGGGACAGAATCTTCCTTCTGACATGAAGGCACTAAGCAGGGAGGCCCCAGAGTGTGAATGTCTTCCCCAGTGTCTCTGAATCCGTAGGCCCTGATGCACCTTGCTTTAGCGTTTGAGATTTGGTTCCCCACAGTATTTCCTCAGCAGTTTTCATCTCCTGGTAAGAAATTTCATTGTCAATAGCTACATTAACAAAATATGCCTAACACTACTGCTATTTTCAATGCACACACTTTGGTTTGTTTCATAAGCGAGGTTCTCATGAATCTCATCCAAATGAGCTAAGAAAAAGAAAACCGAGACTCTCCAATGGAAAGTTAGGACAGCTTAGATTTTCATGTGCTGAGATACCTGGAACACTGAAAACTTTCCCCTGGAGCATCTTCGGTAATAGTGCCAGGGAGGAAAGACACCTAGATACAGCCAGATTTCCTGTAAGACCTGATCATAAACAGAACAGGACGATGCACATTCACAGGTAAGGGGGCATAACCAGCAGAATTTACTAACAACTGAGCCTTAAGAGACACTTCTTTGTGACTAAAGGAAAAATAATACAACACAAATGTAGTCATAATAAAAGCTTATGGGTTATTTCCCTGCAGGTGCCCTGCTTTCATATTGGAACTCTGCCATGAGTATGGATCTGCTGGGTTAGGCCTGATCAGTCTGCAGAATCCACAGACCTTGTGGCTATGTACACACATGCTTTTCCACAAAAGAAGACTTCCTACGCTTTTCTTCTCTCACCCCTCCCAGAGGTACAAAGGGGAATAGATCTAGTGTGTGGGTGTTTATGTAAGGCAGTTCTTGTCTACCCAGAAGAGAGAATTAAGCCTACATGGTTATATTTCTTTAAACAAGTTTCTTAGTTTTAATAATCTCTCTGCTATATTTCTGGCTCAAATGGGAAGATTTCTCAAAATACTTGATGAGTTCCTTCTGCTGTTAATATTCATTGTTTTTTTCTAAATATGGAGAATTTTATGACCAGCAAGTGTTTTTCTTCCCATTTAATTTTTTTTCTACTCCCTTCTTTCCCGCTCACAAATGTTACTCAGTAGGAAAATGGCCTGACATTCAGCTGGCTGTGAGGCTAGCCTTCTCTGGAATGTTGTGTGGTGCTGTGCTGTGACTTCCATGGAATTCAGCCCCTGTTTATCAAGGGCTCCCACTTATTTTCATATTATATGTTGGAAAAAGTGGAAAAAGTAAAGCCTTCCATAGGTTCCTAACACTAACTTGTAAATTAGCCTTTGAAAAATAGTAGTTAATAGCAAAGATTGACAGATTCTGTATCTACAATGTGACAGAATGGGAGAAGATATTTGCAAATGACATATCAGATAAAGGGCTGGTATCCAAAGTTTATAAAGAACTTATCAAACTCAACACACAAAAACCAAATAATTCACTGAAAATGTGAGAAAGCATGAATAGACACTTTTACAAAGAAGACATCCAGATGGCTAACAGACACATGAGAAGATGCTCAACATCACTCATCAACAGGGAAACCATAAATCAAAACTACAATGAGATACCACCTCACACTCATCAGAATGGCTAACATTAACAACTCAGGCAATGACCAATGTTGGCAAGGATGCAGAGAAAGAGGAATCCTTTTGCACTGCTGGTGGGAATGCAAACTGGTACAGCCACTCTGGAAAAACAGTATGGAATTCCTCAAAAAATTAAAAACAGAACTACCCTTTGAACCAGGAATTGTACTACTAGGTATTCATTCAAAGGATACAGGAATGCTGTTTGGAAGGAGCACATGCACTGTAATGTTTATAGCAGCACAACTGACAATAGCCAAAGTATGGAAAGAGCTGAAATGTCCATGTCCATCAACTGATGAATGGATAAAGAAGATGTGAGATACATACACAATGGAATATTACTCGGTGATGAAAAAGAATGAAATCTTGCAACAACATGGATGGAACTTGAGTGTATTATGCTAAGTGAAATAAGTCAGTCAGAGAAAGACAAATACATGATTTCATTCATATGTGGAATTTAAGAAACAAAACCAAAGAACATAGGGGAAGGGAAGAAAAATAAGATAAAAACAGAGAGGGAGATACACCATAAGAGACTCTTAAATACAGAATAAATTGAGGGTTGCTGGTGGGGTGTTGGGTGGGGAGATGAGTTAGATGGATGAGGGACATTAAAAAGGACACTTGTTGTGATGATCACTGGGTGTTATATGTATGTGCTGAATCACTAAATTCTATTCCTGAAATTATTATTATACTATATGTTAACTCATTTGGACCTAAATTTAAAAAAAAAGAAAGAAGTTCTATTTAGGCTTAATCTGATTAGCTTCCACTGTTCGGTTGAGGGATGAAAAGAAATGGTAATCCTAGAAAGGTGTTGAGGCTGAAGCCACCTACAGTGCTTTACCCTAGGGATCCAGCACCAGCTCCTGCCTTCCTCCTCCCCACCCCCACCCCACTGTACTGGAAACTACTCTCTGTGACCCAGTCTCCAGTCACATCCTGTCGCCTATGAACACTCACTCTCTAGTTCTGTCCAGACCCTTTGGATTAATCCCTGAGCTCTTCACTCATTTTCTCCCCACTCCCTCAGCTCCCCACACAGGTCACATGGTGAAGAATGCCTGGGTCCCAAATCCAACCTAGACTCTGAGGACTCTGCCATTCCAGTATCTCAGTTTCCCACTTCAGTCTTCTGGGTGGAGGTGAGAAGCACATACAATCATGGCCACCGTCTCAAACATCTATTTACAGATTATTCTGGTATAAAACAGTGGCAAGACACCTAAATCTTTTAGGATGGGGTGGGGAGAATCTCTGAACTGACAGCCAAAACTATCGGCTGTCTGATGTAGGTGAAATCGGTGGAAGTAACCTCCCTCCACCTCTCCCAGTTTCTCACCCCGGATTATCCAGGTTGCCTAGAGATTTTTTGGCCTACAGCATTGAGTTGCCTGAGGCAGAGCAGATCTGAGCTGAATGGAAGTTTCCCTCCATGAGCATCTGTGTGGGGGGTCACAGAGCCTCCATTTCATGTCCTGGAAGGCAGAAGGCTGAGGCAGGGCATATGATGCTGACAGCGAGGCAGGGGCAGTGAGGTGCTCCCAGCCCCGATGAGATGAGTCACCTTTTGAGAAGATCATGAGCAAAAACCAGACTTACACATCAATGAGAGATTTTAACAAAGGGCAGGGGGTGCCTAATAATAATCAGGTTCCAGGTTTTCCCTTTATTCTATGCCATTCAGGCTGCATTTCTTAGTCTATCCCTTCAAGTAAGGTGTGCATAAGGAGGAGGAGAGTGTGTCAGGGGGTGTGGGGGATGGGGGAAATAGGGGAGGTGGGGGTGGGAACGGAGGCAACTTTAAACCTGAGATTTAAATTTTCATCCTGGGTTTTTAAAAAGGACATTCAAGGGACTGAGAAAAAGTCTCCTGATTTTGTGCCTAGAATCACGATGTCGATACAATTCAAGTGTTGTGCATTGTACTGGGTGCATTACACTCAGGCTTACATCCAGAATTGTGAAATAGGGCTTTTAGGGAAAGTAGTCCTTTTATTTTTTTATTTATTTTTTTTGAAAGTAGTCCTTTTAAACATGTACCTTGGTTAGAAAATGGAGGAAGCCAAATACAATCAGAAAAAAGAAAGGAGGGACAGGAAAATACAGAATTATTAGGAATAAAACCTGTTTTGTTGTGTTTTTAAGAGAAAGAAAAAAAAAACCCTAAGATCTGCTGACATCTCTGTCTTGCATGGCCTGGCTCAAGTTCATTTCACCTGGGCAGTTTTCCTACTCACATAAAAAATCAGGTCATCTCTGGTAACATTTCTGAAAGGACACAGAATACCAAGAGGAGGGACTGAAAAAGATTTAGAAAAAGAAACAAAAGCAAAAGCCCCCTGGGATTAGAGGACCAGAACAAATTCTTACGATTGGTTCCTCTATAATAAATTCAAAAGAAAACTTAACACTGTCTGTTGTAGCGCAACATCATTTTCTTAGGAGAATCTGGCCGACTCCCTTTCACTGAAGCTTCCGTCTAAATTTATTGTTCTGAGAAACATACCACAGCCCCCCACATTCATTCTTGCTAATGGTCTAAATATTTATTTTCAGCAAATAATGTGGTTTGGCTCAGATTGCTTCCCAGAGACAGCATTTTTGTTTAAAGTTTGCTTACTAGATTATTATCTGCAAAATACATAACAAAGACAATTCTCTCTATTTCAATCATTAGCATTCTAAATGGAGCCTTCTATACTCTTCTATACAGGAATTCTAGCCTCTGGAATAAAGGAAAACAAACACCAGCATCAGTAAGACAAATAACACAAGTCCATGGGTTCATAGGTATAGTAAGACTCATAAATAAATGGTGTTAGTTTCCTAGACAGGAAGAACATGGTTTGCCAATTGCGTTGCACCGTTTTTGGGAAATCTCAGAATGTTTTTCGTACCCAAACCCCTTTCTTGATGGCCAGATTCTGTGTCTCGTTACACTGCCATTCTGGTCACAGATAATTGACTAGGATGGGCATTTGAGAGCCTGGGCAGTCAGTCCACAGCTTGGCTACAGGCCAGAAGATGTGTGGCACAGAAGATCTGTACTCACAGAGGACAGGTCAGAGGCTCTTTTTGGGACTTTGAATATGAGACACAGAGACTCACAGAAAACAAAGACACCCAGAGAGAAGAGACTAAAGGAGAGTAAGCAGAAGTCCTGAGGCAGCAGAGTCACTGAGGTGGACAGAAGATAAAGAATAGAAGGATGTTAGCAGGTGGCTATAAGAGCAAAACCAGCAGAGAATTGTTGAGTCACCAAGAGGACGAGGACTGGAGCAAGGAACCACAAGTGCCTGCTGCCGACACTTCTCAGAGTAGACAGAGGGATTTCCCGACTTCTGCTCTTCCCTGGGGCCTAGACGGTGTGTCCCAGACCATCAGCCACTACGACCTGACATAATGCAAATACTAAACAAAATTTGGCTCCATGATGAATTTTAGGATACATTTCAAATATTTTCTATAATAATGGATATGATTTATTTAAATGGTCAATTCTCTCTCTAATTAGCTTCTCTTAGTAATGAAATCTTATAAATGGTTTTGGAAAGTATGAAATATATTTTTGGGCAACTAAGGAGATGTTTTTAGATCTTAGGCTAGAGAAAGGTATAACTGTACTTTCTATTTGCCCTTAAACTGGAAGTGACATATGCCTGTTGAGTAAGTTAAGTGAAATGTACTATCTAATGATTTGATTATCTATTTAATGCTTGCGTTTTGCAATCACAATTGACCTCAAAGAAGCAAGACTGAATCTCTCTCTTCTCCTGAAACTTTCTACAGTCATATACATTGGTGGGGGTGGGGGTGGGGATGAACATTTCAATAAAATTATAAAAATGAGATCACTGTCCATTATTTAATGAGAATATTTTCCTGTCCAGGATCCTACGGCACTTCTAATCTTGTTATTGTAGATTGGCTATTATGAGCCACCAGACGCTCTTGGAGCACTGGAATCCCTCTCTCTCTCTCTCATTCTTTCTTTCTTTCTTTCCAGTTTGTGGCTTAATGTGCCATTTTCTTTTCTTCCTTCTTTCCTTCCTTCTTTCCTCTCTCTCTCTCTCTTTCTTACTTTCCTTCTTTCTTCCTTATAATTTATTGTCAAGTTACCTAACATGTGTAGCCTTGGCTTCAGGAGCAGATTCCTGTGATCCGTCACTCACATACGACATCCTGTGGAGCACTGGATTTTCTATGTGGTAAAAATTGCTTGCCGTAAGAGAGCTTCTGCAGGTGGTAGGAGCCAGGGCTAGACTAAAGGCAGGCTTTAGTTTGTAGATGAATGTGGACCACTGCCCTCTCCTGGACAGAACAAGAGGAGCAGCAGTGTGCACACAAGGGAAAAGGTCTACAAATGTTTTCGAAATTCATTTGGACAATTTTCTTTTTTTTACAAACAGTTTATTGTCAAATTAGTTTCCACATAACACCCAGTGCTCATCCCCACAAGTGCCCTCCTCCATGCCCATCCCTCCTCCCCCCCCACATCCATCAGTCCTCAGTTTTTGTCAGCATTCAAGAGTCTCTCATGGTTTGCCTCTCTCCCTTTCCCCCACCATTTCCGCCCTTCTTCTCCCCCTTGGTCCTCTGTTAAGTTCCTCCTAATCCTCCTATACGTGCACACATATGATATTTGTCCTTCTCTGCCTGACTTATTTCGCTCAGCATAACACCCTCAAGGTCCGTCCATGTTGCTACACATGGCCAGATTTCATTGTTTCTCATTGCCATGTAGTATTCCATGGTATAGATAAACCACATCTTCTTGATCCATTCATCTGTTGATGGACACTTAGGCTCTTTCCAGGTTTTAGCTGTTGTGGAGAGTGCTGCTGTGAATATTGGGGTCCATGTGCTCCTATGCCTCAGCATTTCTGTATCCCTTGGGTAAATTCCTAGCAGTGCTACTGCTGGGTCCTAGGGGAGTTCTATTGTTAGTTTCCTGAGGAACCTCCACACTGTTTTCCAGAGGGGCTGTACCAGTTTACATTCCCACCAACAGTGTAGGAGGGTGCCCGTTTCTCCACATCCTCGCCAGCATCTAGAGTTCTCTGATTGGCTCATTTTAGCCACTCTGACTGGCGTGAGGTGGTATCTCAGTGTGGTTTTGATTTGTATTTCCCTGATGAGGAGGGATGCTGAGCATCGTTTCATGTGTCTGTTGGCCATCTGGATGTCCTCTTTGGAGAAGTGTCGGTTCATATCTTCTGCCCATTTCTTCACTGGGTTGTTTGTTTTTCGGGCGTGTATTTTGGTGAGTGCCTTATAGATTCTGGATATTAACCCTTTATCTGATATGTCATTTGCAACTATCTTTTCCCATTCCATTGGTTGCCTATTAGTTTTCTGGGTTGTTTCCTTGGCTGTGTAGAAGCTTTTAATCTTGATGAGGTCCCAATCATTTATTTTTGCTCTTGATTCCCTTGCTTTTGGCGATGTGTCAAGTAAGAAGTTGCTGCGCTGGAGGTCAAGGAGGCTGTTTCCTGCTTTCTCCTCTAGGGTGTTGATAGTTTCCTGTCTCATGTTCAGGTCCTTTATCCATTTTGAGTTGATTTTTGTGCATGGTGTGAGAAAATGATCTAGTTTCATTCTTCTGCATGTTGCTGTCCAGTTCTCCCAACACCATCTGTTAAAAAGGCTGTCTTTTTTCCATTGGATATTCTTTCCTGCTTTGTCAAAGATTAGTTGGCTGTATACATTTGGGTCCACTTCTGAGTTCTCAATTCTGTTCCATTGGTCTATGTGTCTGTTTTTGTGCCAATACCATACTGTCTTGATGATGACAGCTTTGTAGTAGAGGCTAAAGTCTGGGATGGTGATACCTCCCGTTTTGGTTTTATTTTTCAGGATTACTTTGGCTATTCGGGGTCTTTTGTGGTTCCATACAAATTTTTGGATAGTTTGTTCTAGTTTTGAGAAGTATGCTGGTGCAATTTTGATTGGAATTGCATTGAATGTGTAGAGTGCTTTGGGTAGTAATGACATCTTAACTATATTTATTCTTCCTATCCATGAGCATGGAATGTTTTCCATTTCTTTGTGTCTTCTTCAATTTCCTTCATAAGTTTTCTATAGTTTTCATCATACAGATCTCTTGTATCCTTGGTTAGGTTTATTCCGAGGTATTTCATGGTTTTTTGTGCAATTGTGAATGGGATCAGTTTCTTCATTTCTCTTTCTGTTGCTTCATTGTTGGTGTATAAAAATGCAACCGATTTCTGTACGTTGATTTTGTACCCTGCAACTTGGCTGAATTCTTGAATCAGATCTAGTAGGCTTCTGGTGGAGTCAGTCGGGTTTTCTATGTAGAGTATCATGTCATCTGCAAAGAGTGAAAGTTTGACTTTCTCTTTGCCAATTCTGATGCCTTTGATTTCCTTTTGGTGTCTGATGGCTGATGCTAGGACTTCCAGCACTATGTTAAACAACAGTGGTGAGAGTGGCATCCCTGTCGTGTTCCTGATCTCAGGGGGAAAGCTCTCAGTTTTTCCCCGTTGAGGATGATGTTAGCTGAAGGCTTCTCATAGATGGCTTTGATGATGTTTAAGTAGGTTCCTCCTATCCCAACTTTCTCGAGAGTCTTTATTAAGAAGGGATGCTGTATTTTGTCAAATGCTTTTTCTGCATCTATTGACAGGATCATATGGTTTTTATCTTTTCTTTTATTGATATGATGTATCACATTGATTGATTTGTGAATGTTGAACCAGCCCTGTAACCCAGGAATGAATCCCACTTGATCTTGGTGGATGATTCTTTTTCTATGCTGCTGGATTCGATTTGAAAGGATCTTGTTGAGAATTTTTGCATCCGTATTCATCAAGGATATTGGCCTGTAGTTCTCTTTTTTTGCTGGATCTCTGTCTGGCTTGGGAATCAGAGTGATGCTGGCTTCATAAAATGAGTCCGGGAGTTTTCCTTCGATTTCTATTTTTTGGAATAGCTTGAGAAGAATTGGGATTAATTCTGTTTTAAATGTCTGGTAGAATTCCCCAGGGAAGCCATCAGGTCCAGGGCTCTTATTTGTTGGGAGATTTTTGATCACTGATTCAATTTCTTCACTCGTTATGGGTCTGTTCAGGTTTTCTATTTCTTCCCGTGTGAATTTTGGTAGCGAGTGTGTGTTTAGGAATGTGTCCATTTCTTCTAAGTTGTCCAATTTGTTGGCATATAATTTTTCATAGTATTCCCTGATAATTGCTTGTATTTCTGAGGGGTTGGTTGTAATAAGTCCATTTTCATTCATAATTTTGTCTATTTGGGTGCTCTCTCTTTTCTTTTGGATAAGTCTGGCTAGAGGTTTGTCAATTTTGTTTACTTTTTCAAAAAACCAACTCTTGGTTTCATGGATCTGTTCAATTGTTTCTTTGGTCTCTATGTTGTTTATTTCTGCTCTAATTTTTACTATTTCTCTTCTTCTACTGGGTTTAGGGCGTTCTTGTTACTCTGCCTCTAGTTCCTTTAGGTGAGCTGTTAGATTTTGGACTTGCGCTTTTTCTAATCTCTTGAAATAGGCCTGAGAGCAATGTACTTTCCTCTTAGCACTGCCTTTGCCGCATCCCATAGATTTTGAATTGTTGTGTTTTCATTTTCATTTGTTTCCATATATTTTTTAATTTCATCTCTAATTGCCTGATTGGCCCATTCATTCTTTAGAAGGGTGTTCTTTAACCTCCATGTTTTTGGAGGTTTTCCAGACTTCTTCCTGTAATTGATTTCAAGTTTCAAAGCATTGTGATCTGACAGTGTGCATGGTATGATTCATTTGGACAATTTTTAATGAATGTCTACAATGTACCGCTTTGCGATGGCACCACAGGCCAAACCCCAAGAATGTTTGGAATTATCCTTCCTTTTGAAAAGCTTACAGACAGGATGGAGAAGTGAAATTTCCCAGAGATGAAAGATAACTTTACTCAAGTGTCAAATCAAAGTAACCAAGAAAACTCTATTTTGTTTCCATTCTTTGTAAAATACTTTGGCTCCAGTTAGATGGAGAATAGGAATAAATACCAAAAAAAGTTGGTCCACAGCAAATTCTTGGAAGAGTTGGAGGAGCAGCAGGCACAAAACACAGTAAAACTGTGTTTCATAGACTAAAACTTTAAGCTAAAATTCAGACGTATATGGTTCTTTTTTCACAATAAAAATGTTCTAGGTAAGGGCACTCATTGATTCCCTTACCTTTCCAAAGTTGTTCTGTCATGTTTGTTTACTTATTATGATTACAACTCTTGCCTCCCTCCTCTCAGAAAATGGTCCTGGTCCATTTAAAGCTTATGAAGCCCTAATACAGCGGGTAAGCCTAAACCTTGGTATACCTTTCACTGGGGGGCAGCTGAAGTGTCAATCTGCTATTGTGCCTTGTATCTCACTTCTTTGGACTTCTAGGGAAGAGAGCACAAGCTGTTAGCCAGTCATATTCTGGAGTTCTTGGCTCAGAATGTCATTTAATTGCACTTCTAACAGCAATAAATGGAGAGAGGACATTATAGGTATGGGAGGGAGAACAAATCTGGCTACAGAGAAATTCATAAAGAGCCAGTAGCTGTATTTAATAAATTTCAGTGTTTAACGGAGAGTCTTTATTTCAGAAGTTTGCATATTGAAAATGGTGCTCTCCAGTCTGTTTTTCATCTCCATTTGCAAAAAGCTGGCTGATATCACCCTGTTAGGAGAAGAATGCGGCTTCCCTTCTCATCACACCTCCCTTCTACTGGCCAGCTTCTTACCCTTAGAGGTAAGAATAGCTCCTGTGTGGGCAACCGTCTGGTTAGGGTCAAACGGGAGGCCACCAAAGTAAACAACGGCCATGGAGATGTACGTAACAGTCCCACTGATTCAGGCCTTCTGTGCTAGTTGTCAGATTATTGCCTCTCAGCTCCAAACCGACTCATCATCGCCTTGCTTGTGATGCTGGAGGTAGATCTTGCAAACACTCCTCCTTTGCCAGGAGAAAGGTCTCTAGGGATGCAGCAGGAGGACAGACTTCTCTTCTTGGCTCTGGGGCACCTTTTCTTGGTTTCCTCTTACCGGAAATCGTGACTGGCAGTGCCTGGTATACCCATGGCACTCGCTTCTCCGTTCTGGTCATGATTTCAAGGTTTCCTCACTGCCAGCCTCAGTCCCCTTTCCCCCAGTGGGGGATTTCTGCTTACTAGTTTTGATCCATAATTCCCTACTCCCCCATCTCAGCTTGACAATGCAGAGGCCCTTTTCAGCATCCATGGGCTGCAATCACATGTCGCCAAAGCTGTTTGAACCTCAGCCTTGGGAAGAGAGGCCCTCTGCAAAATGTGTTTTTTCTTTGGGTAGTCTCTCTTAGCACTAGGATATTCTGTAGCATTTTTTCCCTTTCTTAGTAGCTAGTCCCCTGCAAATAGTTAGTAATGTTTCATGTTAAACCTTCCTTATTGAAATGATTGTGTGGTTTCTGTCTCCTGATGGGGCCCTCACTGATCCACCTCTGCAGCCATGGCACACCCCTCTGAAAGTGTCTAATAAAATCATCTGTATGTCCCGTAGAAGCAAAACATCAGTGCTTCTGAGTACAAATCTGTATTGGAGACTGCAACTCTATGGCCATGGAACCCCCACCATTCTCAACTGACTCAGGAGTTTTAGGCTTCAAAATATTTGAATTACTTGCATAGATTCAGCCCTGGTAGTTTTGTGCATACAGATCAGAAGCGAGATAAAAGAAATAAGGCCAATGTGATTTACCAAAACCCTTCTGGATAGTCTCAACTCTCATCTTAAACGGACCAATTTCTTGAAATAAAACGGTCGTCTAGTTTTAAAAAATCCCTCTGCCATTCAAGTTCCCCTCTGGATTATGTTCCTAAATCTTTTGCCTTAGCGTTTCTGCTTACAACATTCAGCATTTAGATTTCCCTCCCTGCTTTAGGCATTCTTATGTTGCCTCCTATGAATGCGTCCTTTCAATTATTTCATTGATTTTCTATCACTCACCAAAAAAAAATCATTGCACACATTATTTAATTAAGGTAAAATATCAATTTATAGTATTAAGAGGAAAAGATCTCGTTTTTATTTTTCAGAATTTCTAAGGACAATATACTGGGGCTCAATTTTTTGACCTAAAGATTGGAATTTCAAGTTTTACAAGTCTTTTTATGTTATTTATATATTATATATTTTTCTCTAAAAATTTCAACTTACTGTGACAACATCCCTGATGTGATATTTATACTGAAAAATTATAAATTCCCTCTACCTTTTATCATGACATCATGATGACACTGATCTAACAGTAAAAAGCTTTCACAGCTTTGATGGGCAGAGTTTGTGCTAAGCCAAGCAGTTGTAAACACCATCAATGTTCTGAGGGAGGCTTTGGAAGCTACAACCATCACACTCAGCTATTTACAATTATAATTCCACTTCCAGATTTTGGCAAGGGGAAGCAGAGCCTGAAAATCTGAAAAACTACAGCTGAAAGAGGTCCCATCTGACAGATATGGAAGCTGAGGTTCAGGCTGTCAACGTGACTTGCTCAGGGTCACACACTGGGAATGTGGCCGAGCAGGACGTGGACCCTTATCTTTTAATCTCGATGACATTGGATACGCTTAGACTATCACTCCACATCCGATGAGGAGGAGACCTTCTTGAGTCTAAGTTACCTTTAAAAGGGAATGTTAGACTATCTCTTGTCAAGCCCAGGCTTTATGATCATCCTGAGTTTAAAGGATTAAGTTTAGGGGCATCCGGTGGCTCAGTTAAGTGTCTGATTTTGGCTGAGGTGATGATCTCCTGGTTCCTGGGTTTGAGGCTCCCATCGGGCTCTGTGCTGACAGATCAGAACCTGGAGCCTGTTTCAGATTTTGTGTGTCCCTTGATCTCTCTGACCCTCTCCTGCTTGTTCTCTCTCTCTCTCTCTCTCTGTCAGATATAAAGAAATAAACATTTTTTAAAAAGGATTAAGTTAATCTCTAATTCACTTCTCTGAATAGGAAAACATTTGTCAAGAATGTATTTGGAAGCCATGAAATATATTTTTGTGTAACTAAGGAGATGTGTTTTAGACCTTAGACCAGAGTGAGGTACAACTGTATTTTTGACTTGCTTTCATAAAAACTGAGAGATTTATGTCTGTTAGATTACATTTAAACTCTCAACTGTTTCATCACTACAACTAAAACCAGCTATGTTAACTCTACTGAAAATTCCACATTTTTAGTGTTCTAAGGATGGTCATAACAGGAGAAAATCTTCACAGGTACATTTCTAAAAAACAATTAATTTTTGGGAAAAGCGCTAGACTAAGATCAGATAAATTAAATTCTTTTTTATTTTCAAAATTTCATTTAAATTCTAGTTAGTTAACACACCGTGCCATACTGGTTTCAGGAGTAGAATTCAGTGATTTAGAATACAACACCCAGTGCTCATCACAAGTGCCCTTCTTCATCCCCATCACTCATCTAACCCACCCACCCCCACCTCCCTCCATCAACCCTCAGTTTGTTTTCTATCTTTAAGAGTCTCTTATGGTTTGCTTCCCTCTCTTTTTTTTCAGAAAAATTAAATTCTAAACTGGCTTTTATGACTATGTTACTGTGGTGACATCATCCTAAATCTGAATTACATCATCAGTCAAATGTGGCTAATGATAGATACTGTTTGTACTTCACAAGACTCTTGTAAGAGAAAGAAACAAAAAGTGACAAGTACTTTGAGCTTTTCTAAAGAAAGACACTGTGTTATTAAAATTTTTCAATATCATGTTACAATGCTGCTGGCAATTTTTATAAATTATATGTCTTAAAGTTTGAAGTACGCTGGGCCAATCACCACAAAATCATATTTTAAAAATAGATACACTTTGATATTGCAGGAATGTGATTTTAGAATTAGCCTGTCATCTCTTTTTCACATAAAATATAAGGCCTGATTACAGACTTTTTTGAGCAATGATTTGGCCTCTGCCATGGAATTTCTTTAAAGACCACTAGATGGCGCAATTTGGGACCTACAGCTAATTGTTAAGATGCTGAGTAAGTGAGTGTGAGGATGATGTTCTGTTATAAGGGCATGGTCTGAGGGTGCAGCCCAACAACATTAGGTTTCATTCCTGACCCTGCAATGCTCCATGGGCTTATGACTGTGGTAAGTTTCTTCTGCCCTTGCTCCACTCCTCTCTAAAACTGACTCTGTAACATTTTACATCTGCCTTCCCTCAGGATAGTTTACAAGGATTAATGAGATAATGCTGTCTAAGGCCAGACCTTTTAATGAAAGCTGCTAATTATAAGCAAAGCATCAGTGGGCGAGTATGTAACTAGGTTCTGCCCCTTCCTCTGTGTTAAAATGCTTCTGAATTGGGTGACATCATTCCCACATGTAAGAAAACGTTTTGCTGTAGAAGTTAAAATGGTTAAGAGGGAGAAAATTGGGCCCTTGAAAGAAACTGCAAAGGCCAGGGGTCAACTCCTCTGCACAAGACAAGGGTAAGGGTGATAAAATAATCTCTTCATTGATAAGGACTCTTGCATAGGGCGGAAGTGGATTTTTTCCCAGTTTTTTGAAGGCAAAAGAACAGATAGAAATTGACAAGACATCAGAAACAAAAAGTTTAGAGGAAACATTTGGAAAGTGAATGTTGTACATGTTAGTTTTATATCAAACAAAGCTGTTTCTTTTAAGCTTTTTAAAAATTAGAATAAGAACACTTAGTATGAGATCTACCCTTTTAATACATTTATAAGTGTACAATATATTATTGTTGACTACAGATAAAATGTTGTTCCACAGACCTCTAGAGCTTGTTCATCTTGCTTGACTGACATTTTATGCGCATTGGTTAGTAAATTCGCACTTCCTCCTCCTCCAGCCCCTGGCACCACCGTGCCCCTCTTTGATTCTATGAATTTGAATATTTTAGATACTTCACCTAAGTGGAATCATGCAGTATTTGTCCTTCTGTGTCTGGCTTCAACCATGTTGTTCCACATTGCAAAATTTAACGCCCTCCCTGCCTTTTTTTTTTTTTAAGACAGTGTAGTAGTCCCTTCTTTGTATGTAACTACATTTTTTTTAATCTAGTCATCTGTCAATGGCCTTTTAGGCGTTTTCCACATCTTGGCTATTGTGAACAGTGATGCAATGAATATAAGGATGCTAAAATCTCTTCAAGATCCTGGTTTCAATTTTGGGGGGACAAATACCCAGAAGCAGGGCTGGCAGGCCTTAAGGCAATTCTATATTTAATTTTTGAGTAACTTTCAAACTTCTCCACAGGGGCTACACCATTTTGAATTCCCATCAATGGTGTGGAGGGTTCCAATCTCTTCACATTTTCACCAGAACTTGTAAAAAAAAAATGTGTATATACATATATATATATACACACACACACACACACACATATATGAGAGATGTGAGGTGATAGGGTGGTTTTGATTTGCATTTCCCTGACGGTAAGTGACTTTGAGCATTTTACACATATCTGCTGGCTACTTGAATGTCTTTTTTTGAAGAAATGTCTAGTCAGGTTCCTGGCTTATTTCCTAACTCAGTTATTAGTTTTAAAACTGGAGTTAGAGGAGTTCTTTATCTATTTTGGACCTTAACTCCTTATTAGATATTTGATTTGCAGAGATTTTCTTTTATTCCATAGGTTGCCTTTTCACTCTGTTGATCGTTTACTGTGCAGAAGCTTTTCAGTTTGATGGGGTAAATTTCTTTTGATCTTGCTCCACTCCTCTCTAAAACATTCTGCAACATTTGACATCTGCCTCCCCTCAGGAGAGTTTACAAGGATTAATGAGATAATGCTGCTGAAGGCCAGACCTTTTAATGAAAGCTGCTAATTATAAGCAAAGCATCAGTGGGCAAATATGTAACTAAGTTCCACCCCTTCTCTGTGTTAAAATTCCTTATTCTGTTTTTGGTGCCTGTGCTTTCTGATGCCATATCCATAAAATCACGCCAAGACCAATGTCATGAAGCTTTCCCCCTGTTTTATTCTAGGAGTTTTACGGTTTGGGGTTTTAGGTTTACATTTTAATCCATTTGAGTTCATTTTTATGTATGATGTAAGCATCTTAAGTCCATTCTTTGGCATGTGGATAGCCAGTTTTTCCAGCACCATTTATTGAAAAGACAATTCTTTCCCCATTACCATACTCAATGGTAGAAAATGGGAAGCTTTTCCTATAAGATCTCACCATTTCTACTCAACTTAGTGTTGAAGTCCTAGCCAGAGTAGTTAGGCTAGAGAAAGAAATAAAAGGCATACAACTTGGAAAGAAAAACATAAAATTATCTCTTTTCATAGATGATACCATCCTAAATGTGAGAAACCCCTAAATATTCTACCAAAAAAGCTGTTAGAACTAAGAAATGATTTCAGCAAAGTTGCAGGATACAAAACCAACATAAAGATTATTTGTGTTTCTATATACTAACAATGAACTATCCAGAAAAGAAATTAAGACAACAATCCCATTTACCACTGCAGCAAAAAAGGATAAAATCCCAGGAATAAACTTAAGAAGATGAAAGATTTGCATAGTGAAAACTACAAAACATTGATGAAAGAAATCAAACAAAACACAAACAAATGGAATGACATCCCATGTTTATAGATTGGAAGGTTTACTATTGTTAAAATGGCCATACTATCCAAAGCAATCTATTCATTCAATGCAATCCTCATCAAAATTCCAATGGCATTTTTATAGAAATAGAACCCAACCATCTATATTTATAGGGTACAAATATTTTCATTCAAACACCTAGGATTTTTGTAGTATTGCCCATAAATTTGGCGTAATGAAAAGTTATTTTATTTTTCAAATGACTGTTTTATTACTTTAGTTATATTCTGCAAACATGGGAAGAGAATTTTTAAACCTGTTTTGTTGTGTGGTAAACTCACCACACTGAGACTGGAAGATCTGGGTTTCAATTTCAACCACATTATCATTAGCCATGAAATAATGAGAGTAACTATAATAAGAAGTGGGAAAAATCTTTCATTTGGATTGTATTTTTGAATCCAATGTATTTTTGCATACTTTTAAAATATATAATAATATTCAATTCTTGTCGTATTCCTTCTGGAACTCGGCTTTCTTATCTGGAAAATGGGAACAACTCCTACTCTGCTTACCTCACAGGAGTAATGTAAGGGTGAAAGACAAAAAATATGTAAAACTGCATTTACAATCACAAAGCACTATATAAAGCTATTATTGCCACTCATGTGAAGAGTCAGTATGACAATGTATAGTAATGTCAAGGATTGGGAGAGAAAAGAACGAGGCTGACTTCACAAGTCTGTTATGAGAACCCAGAGGTGGTATACCTACATCCTACAAATATCTCATACCCATGTATACTTTCCAGGTCTCTCACAAATGAACAACCCTAAGTTAATAACCATAGGTTCCCAGACTAAAGGGATTCTGGCTAAGGATGCATTTCCCAATATCATCTTTTATCTAAGAGATTTGAGCTAGTCTTGGATGATTCCAAGTTGTCTCTCATGTATCAGGGCTGTGAAGGTTCTTAGAACACATACGTTTACAGGAAATTTTGTTTTTCTCTTGGGAAAACAAAAAAATTTTGTTTTTTTCTTTGGAAATAAAATGGCTAAAACAATATTCTATGAGACAGCGAAAGCTATTTCCTCCATGCGCTAAAATGATTATACAAAGGAATTGGTTTGGGGCATGCATATTATGAGGTTGCCCTATTACATTCCCTTTCTGTTTACCTCTCAAAACACTTTTCCCAGTGTGGGACATACACTTTGCACACACCACGTGTTCAGAAAAATCTATAGACGCTTAAATGCCTAAAAGCATTTATCACTGTTCACAATAGCTTTATCCCCATGCCAAAATAAAATTCTTTTCGATCAGAATCTCTTAGCACCTAATGATGAAAACAGATAGAACCTATCTAATCAGGGAAGAAAACCACAGAACTGAGGACAAGTCAAAGCTTTTAAAAACATGCTGAAAGAGCTAAAAATGTGCTTACCTGGGCAATTATGTCTGTAATTTCTGAATAACTGTGGCATCTTCTTACACAAGATCGAGCCAAAAAATCTTCCACTAGCCGTGTTCCAATGCTGTATCCCCTGTGGTCAAGAAAACAGTGTGGTCTGAAAATAATATTGGAGTAGGGAACTCTATCAATGTTTAAGAATGGAGTCATCGGTTTAGCCCTTGCATCAATGGATAACAAAGTAACGCAAACTTGACAAGTCTAATGGCTATTTAGCAGTAGGCTCCTTATTTGTCTTACAGACCACAGAAGCACAAAGCAATTATCTGGGAAATTTTAACTAGTTTCCTATAAGCAGAGAAGCCTGAGGAGGTATGCTGGCCCAGATTTGACAGCATAGATTAAAGTTGGTGTTTGTAGCCTAATTTTTCTTACTGGTAACTAACTTTCTCATCATTAGCTGTTGATGGAAACAACGATGATCTAGCTAACTTGTTGTCTGCTCTAGGTGTGGTACCTAATGCTCATTCTTCTCATAGCATAGTTATCATGGTAAGAGGACAGGCATATCCATGATGGGCTCTGGAAGGAAAGGAAGAAGGGAAAAGTAAAATCAATTCTTGGTTTCTGTGGTTAGAACCCTGAAGTTTAGCAAAAAGAAAAAAAATGATGTTCAGAAAATTCATTTTTCATTCTAGGGAAACTGGATCTATGGGACTTGGGAGAAAGTATTTATATTATCTGATAGCTCTATCCTACAGTGAATAGATTGGGTAGTACAAGTACAGTTTCAAAAGTATTTTATTGAGAGATCATGATACAGCTGAGTATGTGGCTAAGGTGGCCAAGCAGACACCTTCAACAAGATAGACCTTAGAACTTTCTATGTAGCTGAGGAAATATGGCCTTACTGGTGGAAATAAAAGGAAGAGGCTGCTTTCACTAACCAACTGGCCCAAAATTGGTCTTTTAATTTCACAACCACATGTACATAGACAAGTGAAATGATTTGAACGCAGCAATAATAGAAGGGCCACCAAGATAAAGGCAGCATGGTGTATAAAGGGAATGTCTGTTCCATAGGGTCTAAAAGTGGGGGCGGTATTTGGTAACTGGGTGGTTGGGGGGATACAGATTTAATGTCAGAGTGCTCATTAATTCCCAAAATCTATGAGATACTCTATATTACTCAGTAGATAGAAATATTGAATTTGGCTTACTTGCCTTCTGAGAAAACTATTTTGTGATTCTAGCTAGAAAGTTCACACTAAAAAGCTTTTGAAGAACAGAACATGAACTTTACAGGAGTGGTTGTACTGAATTTTAAAAAATGTTCCCAGTGTTTTCTAATTTTTATGCATATCCACAGCCTTGGACAGTGAGAAGTGATAGAAAGTCAAAATGTTACAGTCAGTGTAGTATATGTATATACACACACAGACACACATATGTATACACACACATACACACATATGTATTTATATATATACCACACACACAGACATATACAGACTACACATATGCACATATATACTCACCACACACAAATATACACACTCTACACATACACACCTATAACACCCACATATCCATACACACCACACACACACACACACACACGCGCACACACACACACACTCACACATCCTGCTTTGATCAAGGGTATGTTTCCATAAAGTAGACAGTTTATATATCAAATTAAAAATGTAAGATGTTTTCAGCAGAAGCTATTAAAGAAATCCAAATGTGAATTATTGCTTTTCTTACAGCAATGCCTTTCTGTAGCTTCTCAGAATTTATTCTTTAATATTTCATTCATCTTTGTTAAACTGTGCACCCAAGTAGCTAATCAAGATACTATTTTTTAGTCAGATAAATGAGTTTCTTCATTTTCTACATCTGTTCCACAAAACAATGTAAATTTAACATAAGCTACATAAAATGATGTATACTCTGGAAATACAGGATCACATATTGAAGTATGACTTCAGTGTAAAATAGGTTAAGCAACTCCCACTCTTCCAGACACTTTATCTCCCGACTAATTAAAAGGAAATGAAAAATAACTTACATGAACCAAAATAAACACAAGACAATGAAAAAGAGCTTTCCAATAGAAAAAGAATAAGCATGAAAAGGGAGGAAACTAGGGTTAAAAAGAAAAAAACCTTTCAAACTTTCCTTTTTTTTCTGTTTTCCACCTCAAAACACAACGAACCCTTTTCAGAAGCCCTAAAATGCTCAATGAGGCTAGATTTCCCCTTCGACCTTTCTAACTAAATCTTCTAATTAGTATAGGTTTTCCAG
Source organism: Proteles cristata cristata (assembly GCA_017311185.1). Classification (NCBI taxonomy): domain Eukaryota; kingdom Metazoa; phylum Chordata; class Mammalia; order Carnivora; family Hyaenidae; genus Proteles; species Proteles cristata. Next base: position 177,464 of record JAESUZ010005128.1, on the reverse strand, counting down.
TCACTGCCCAGTTAGAGTCCTTTTCAGTATCCATAATTAAGAGGTTCCAAAAACGTTGACAGATATTATTGAGCAATAACCTGATGTCATATAATTATTCTGAGAAAATTAAAGGCTAAATTTGTGATGACGGAATCTCCATTAATGAAGACAAGGAGAATGGACTTTATTTTAAAAGAAAGGAGTGGGTTTCTCCGTTTAATATATTTTTAAGTAAAGCATAACAATGGTAAAAGCATTCAAACAATGAAAACACTACCTAGGGAAAAGTAGGTCTCTCTTCTACCCATAATCCCCGTCTCCAGGTTCTTTCAGGCAATCACCATTATTAATTTTTTGTACATGGTCTATACTTATGTAAGCATATATTTCTATGTTAGGAGGAGTCTTATTAGAACAAAAGACTTCTGAAAATAATCAAATTTGATGATCCATCACATTGTTGAAAGAACAATCTCGGTTTTATCATACCTTTGCTTATAAGTGACTAGCAATGAAATGATTTCTAACTAAAAAGAAAATGTTCCAGGCTTGATTTTCATTGAGAAAAGTTTCCTTCCTGTTACTTTATACTTTATGACAACCCAAATGGCAGTTGTCAGAAATTATGTGCAGCTTTAAAATGTGATTTATTGAAATAAAAGAAGACCTGGGAAAGTGGAGCAAGCAAAGTCGTTAGAGGTGGACAAAATGCAGAGGATGCTAAGAAACAACGTACATTCCATGAGAATATGAGATTTCTACTTACATTTTATCTAAATATTTATTCACATCTTCATCTTTTTCATAATCTTTACACAGTTGGGCAACCAGAGCTCCATAGGTGAGGACAAAGAGATCTTTGTTCTAGAGAAAAAAGGATTAGTTTTACTTTATATTCAAAGCTATGGATGACAAGCTACTCTTGTTTTTTAACAAAATTTTCCAGTGGAAGCAGGCTTTGAGATCAGCTGTTCATTTTTTCTAACTTCCTACTAATTATTACAATAATTTTGACTTTTGAGAGCAAGTTGTATCCATATTTGGATACATTGCAGATGAGAAAAAGAGCTATAAAATAAAATAAATTTCTTAACAGGAAAAATCTTTCTATGCATCTATTTACATTTTATAACTTGCAATGTGTTTGCATGGAGGAAGTTTTTAAAAAAAAATAATTGCTAATATAAATTTCTGTTGTTCTAGAATTGGCTTTGGGATCGGCCAGCCATGTTTCAGTTGGAAGGAATAACTAATTGGGTGAGACTTCTCATGAGTATGCACAATCCTTAATGGGCTCCAGATCTGCCAAGGAGACCATCAGGATAAACCCAACCAGAGCAGCAAATTTGTGAGATGCTGTTTTCTTTATACTTAGTGAAAAAAGGAGAATGTGTAGTTTCCTTATAGATCTCCAAAATATGACCTATTTTCAGTGAACTAAATATGAGAACAACTAAGAATAATTTAGGTTTGGTTTAGTGTAGATAGGTAGAAAATAGGGTAAACAGAATACACAAGACTCAATCAATCCATTTTAAAAAGTCTCTCAGTTTTGCTTCTGGTCTTGAATACTAAGTAAGGAATGGAGTTATCAGAGAGAATTTATTCCAATGCTCTCAGTCCTACAGAGGAGGGAATGAGGCCCTATGAGGAATGGGTAACTTGCTCAACTAGCCATCAGCTGGCTGAGCCGGGGAGGGGCCGGAGACTGCAGGCTCCACTCTGACATAGCAATTATTTTGGAGGCACATAAAAGACCTATTTGAAGTAGAGGTAGGTGAGAGAGGGAGGGAGGGAGGGAGGAGAGACACTGTTGAAAATAATCTTATTTTGTGCATACTCTTGTATTTTCATGAAAAGCTAAATGTGAATTTCAGGTTAGAATAGGTGTCTTTACCTCTGGACCTAGGTATCTTGGGTAGTATAACATGGAGGGTAAAATTAGATCTGGTAAGATATATTCTTTTTTTTTTTTAAGGCACAGGAAGAAATGACTCAACAAATCAATAAATAGAATTGTTTATTCAACAAAATAGCTTCTATTAAATATGATATAATTTGATCCAAATACTTCCAAAATTTGCCCAGTACCAGAGTCCATTTCCTTATACATAGCTTTATATCATAAGAAATGTTTCTTTAATCAGACAGAATATTTGTTATAACTAAATAAGTTTTAAATATATAGAATCTAAATAGTTATAGTGAAAAGTTGTGTCCATATGTGCACATGAATTATATAAAATGTCCTAGGTGTCTGTAGAATATACATTAGATACATTAATTGACATTTCATCAAGAACTAACACATATGAGTCAGGTATAAGAAAATAATAAGTGCATTAATATTTCTAGTAGAAAACAAGATATGCAAAGCAGGTGATTTTAACAAAAAATATTGTTAAACAAAATCACTGAAGGGTCACAATGTATTCAATTTTTATTCTGTTCTTATTTAATCTAAAAACCTAATCATCTACTACAAGAAATGTCTGCAAATTATACATGAAATATCTTCCTACCATAAAGAGCCACCACAGAAGATAAATTACTGCTATGTGGTAATACCATAGCATGAAAATGAGCATCAGTGAAGGAAAGAGAGACAGAAAGACTGACAATGTATTTGTTACCACAAGCAATAAAACAAAAGAATGTGAAGAAGAGATACAAGGAAATAAAATTATACCCTATTGACATGTCAGAGCCTCAGCATTGTACACGTTTATAATTATGACCATCCTGAAATCATGGCATTTTCTTCTTTCTCTTTCTCTCTTATTCTGATGGGTGAATACTAACTATACTGTACTTGAAGCTGGGTTTCAAGTTCAATACCCATGAAGGCCAGTTTTATCCATTCTGCTTCCTAGTAAAAGGCTGAACCTTGAACTACATATTTAGAGGGTCTCAAATCTATACTACTGATCACAGAAAAGGCCAACATAAAATTTATCTTCACAGTTTATAAAACAATAAAGACAGTCATTTTCACATATGAAGAACAAAACACCATTAGTTATTTAAGGTTTTGGAGATATCAGCATAAAAGTGTGTTTTAGCCGATATATAAATGAAGTGATTTAGGTGCAGTATGAAATCTACAATATCTTTTAGTATTTCAGAGCCCCACAGAAAAATCAGTCAGGGTCCCAGAATGCCAGAGGGGGCACCTACAGGCATTCCCAACTAGGGTGTGCCAGTTATCATTCAATTCCACGTACCTATAACTGAGATTCCTTAATTTTATTCAATGCTCATCAGTTTCCTGAAATAATTAAAAGGGCTTTAAGTGTAACAATAAATTTTCATTTCTGTAACTTCTAAATGTCTAATGAGAGGATTAAAGAAGAATATTTCTCCAAATGTAATCTCTAAATAAATAAGCTTTGAAAATAACTCTGAGCTTGGAATATACAGAAAGGATAGTAGCACATACAAAATTATAATAATAGATACTTACAATTAAGGCAAGGAAATATATTTTCAAAAGCAATAATCTTTTAATACTGAGTTTTTTTGCTGATCTACTCCTGCTAATTTAACACGTAATCAACTACTTTATATAGATTTCACTTGCTAGTTCATGAAGTATGAAATACAAAGAATATAAGTATGAAATATGAAGAATTGCTTAATCTTTTCATATTTTCTGTGAGAGACAAAAGATACATATTGCACTTTATAGATCTAATTAGTCAGAGGATATGCATATCCTAAACTATGCATAAAGAATCGATTCTGTTATAGAGTGTTCTCTATAGTAATCACTGTACTATTCCCAGAGGTATCATTTATGATCCAATCCACCAAACACTCCCTTGCTCCCACTGAAAAATGTCTATAGTGTCACTTTTTAAAATAAACCAGAAATCCCTCAAGAATATATTTTCTTCGAAGTAGAGGAGAAGCCTCTTTGAGAATATGTTTACAAAAAAGATCTTACTATTTTATGGTATTCTGGTCTTCTGTGTGCAGGGCGAGACATGGTGCTTGAGAGATGAAGAATGTGATCTTCGATTCCTTTTCGTTGGCTTTTACCTTACAGGTGTATGAATCTCCACCCTTTTGTCTTTGCAAGTTCCTTCTTGCTTGGAGAAAAGAGTGCTACTTCTACACTCCACGGCTCTTGCTCTTTGCTGAGCTGAAGAGGAAAGCAATCACGAGCAGGACTGTCTTGAAGGCACGTCCCTTGCCACCGATCAAATACTGCTTCACTTGTGAGGACAAGTTGTAATCGAGAGGTATAAAAGCTGATAGTGGGAAGTCAGACCAGAAGCACCAGCTACTGAAAATTCTTTAGCCCAAGGGAGTATAAAAGTGGTGTTTTGCTCTCATGCCAAGGCATTGTTCTAAAATCACAAACAGAAACCTTCACAATCCAAGATAACTCTAAATGTTAGCATTATTCAGCCTTTGTATTGATTGTTGTGTGAATTCGAGACAGGATCAGCAATCTGTACATACTACCTCTTGGGCTCAAATGTAATCAATGACCATATCACAGACCCCATCGTCTGTGATTACAAAATTCAAATATATCTAGTACTTTTGTTTCCATAAGCAGCAGTTTTAAGGAGTGATATATTTGGGGTATTGGAACTTTTTCATAAAACTGTTGCTTATAATGAGTGTTCTAGAGTTTAATAATGTATAATGATTCTGGCAGAGAAAGCAAGCCCTTAGCTTTCTTTGGATAGTCCCTGAGATATTAGCTATTGAAGGCTCTCTTTATTTATGCAGGAGTATAGACATTTAAAGTTAAAACAAGAAACTCCCTCATCTTGACAACTTCAGGGTGTAGAGGATCAAAACTGTTCCAGAAATAGAAGCATTAAACTCAATTTAAGAAAGTAGTTTCCTACTTCTCCCATTTTACCATCTGAGTCAATTGGCCCTAAGTGTTCTCGAAAATTCTTATTATACAGTAACAGACTACTCACTACTTTAAAAGAGTGTGGTGTAGTTGAAAGAGCCTAGGAGAACTTGGATGGCTCAGGCTAAGCTGAAGTGCTAACCTTTACTGGCTGTGCGACCTCGGACAAGTCATTTTATTGCTCGATGGCTCAGTTTCCACATTCGCAAAATGGCAATAATAATGACCACCTCACAGAACAATTGTGAGAATCAAAGAGATAATGTTTTCTATAAAACACATTATAATACACCATATAAACATGAATTACTATAGATTTTTCTTGCAGGTGAACGTTTTGAATGGAATTTTATAATATTTAAGGTATTTCCATTACTGCCTATGTTCCATGACTCTGTTCTCAGGAAAAGTCAGTTTTGCTGGGTGGTGGTGGTATATGGGGGGGGGGGGTGCTTTTCAGTGGCAGATTCATGACACCTTATCTTTACATAAAGTTTACGATTTACAACATGGTTTTCATTTGATCTCATTTTAATTCAATTACCATCTGTGAAGTAGTCAGTACTGTAATCATTAACATTTTATGGGATAAGAATCTAAAAGTCATGTTGAGAAATTTGTTCAAAGTTGCCTGGGTGGTAGGCAACAAAGAGGGATTTGGGCTAAATTTGCTGACTCCAAATCAAAAATTGTTTTCTATTGCACACACTCTCATTATGTTAGAGCAAAATGTTTTAGAGGCAAGTCACAAAAGCTACTAAGGTGTGATGACAGAATGCTGAGAAGCCTACTGTGGGGGTAGTTCTGGGTTCTGAGAAAAGCTGAGAAAAGCCCTGAGTACTTGGTGGGTGGGGAGTAGTGGTACTGGAATCAATTTCACCAAACTCTAATGGCTGTGGTAAGGTGACATCAGGGCCACCATGAGAATTCAGGACATCATGGGTGCATTAGGAAAAGCCAGCTCTTCCTCCAGACTGATAGACCTCCCCCTCTCTCCTGTGCCTTTGGCCAGGACTCGAGGGCATAAGGAGGCCTTCTCAGCCTGGTGTTCTCACACGAGGGCACAGTCTGCACAAATACAGCTGCAGCCAGGTGCTGGGCCACCAGTCTGCCAGTTTTCAGACTGTGAAATCCACTAGCTTTCAGCAGTTCTGATGACCCAAGGAAGCTTGGTGTGCCTCAGGCTCTTTTCTTTCCTTCCCTGTCCTCACTTAAATAGAAAGAAGTATAGAGGTTATATTTTTCTTTTTTTAATTTTTAAATTTGTTTTTGAGAGAGAGAGAAAGAAAGCAAGAGAGCAAGCGTGAGTGGGGGAGGGGCAGAGAGAGGGAGACACAGAATTTGAAGCAGGCTCCAGGCTCTGAGCTGTCAGGGCAGAGCCCAATGCAGGGCTTGAACCCTTGGACCATGAGATCATGACCTAAGCTGAAGTTGGACAGTCAACCAACTGGGCCACTCTGGTGCTCTGTAGGCTATATTTCAAACAGGTAGATGACATATACTATTTATCCTGACCACAACCTGGGAAAAAACTCATTTCAAAGTAATGCAGAGGAGTTTTTCCTCTTTTCCTTTTGGTAGCATAGGACAGAATTTGGAGACAGGGTTGGGAGAATGATGCGATCTTCAGTCTCATTGCACGGCAAGCCAATAACCCAAGGAAATGGTGAACTGGGCTATTCCCCCTTGGGAGGTACCTTGGGAGGCAACTGGGCAGCTGAGTGGGGACTGGGGAGATGCTAACAGAGGAGGCACCTACTGACCTGTCAACTGTGTTATCATCTGCCATTGTCCACAAACTATCAGACAAGGCCATCACATCTGCTTCAGGAGCTTGTTATCTTTTATCTTCTCACAACTTCTTTTTCTATTTAAGGCTGATTTCCATGTTTATTTTAAACAAATTTCTTTACATAAAATTAGCATTAATATGCCCAGCACCCCAATCCTTAGAGCTGCTCTAGCTGTTAGATCATGTGCCAGCATACACTCAGTGAATGAGGTGGTGGGTTTCTGCTGAGAAGGAGACATTTTATTTTATTTTATTTTGTTTTTTCATTTTATTTTGTTATTTTTAAAAAATATTTGTTTATTTTTGAGAGAGAGACAGAGCATGAGTGGGGAAGGGACAAAGAGACAGGGACACACAGAATCCAAAGCAGGCTCCAGGCTCTGAGCCATCAGCACAGAGCTCGCGTAACTGACTGAGTCACCCAGGTGCCCCAAAGAGTAGACATTTTATATGTTGGATAGACAGGTGATGGCAAGCTATCTTTTAAAAAAAGACCATTTGGGGGGCGCCTGGGTGGCTTAGTCGGTTAAGCGTCTGACTTTCGCTTAGGTCATGATCTCGCGGTTCGTGGGTTCGAGCCCCGCGTCGGGCTCTGTGCTGACTGCCAGCTCAGAGCCTGGAGCCTGTTTCAGTCTGTGACTCCCTCTCTCTCTGACCCTCCCCTGCTCACGCTGTCTCTCTCTCTCCTAGAAATAAATAAAAAACATTAAAAAATATTAAAAAAACATTAAAAAAATATATTTAAAAAAAGACCATTTGGTTAGAAAGCCCAGAAGAAAAATGATTACTTGTAGACGTTATCATTCACAATCATTGACAAGTTACACACAAGTACTGTTGAAGTCATTAGCTCTTTCAACTGTGAACAATAAAAACTTAAGAGTGTCATCAACAAACTCCATCACAGTAAGACTTTGATACCTCAACAGTGACTTCTTATCAATCCATGCTTCATTCATCTTTTCTTACATGGTTACCTGAAAGACTGGTCTACAATTTCCTTTCCTACTTCCTCACTTCCCACATCCTCTATTAAATGGACTTTTAAAATATGAAATTATAAGCATAAGGAAGATGCAGTTCTTACTACCAAGCTCTACTGAACAAGTGTCTCTTTATACTTAAGGCTGTATTTTCAGCAATAAAGCAGTACTGATACAGTTGGAGTATCTATTACCTCCCTTAATTCTATTCTGTCCTTCTCAGTTCTGCTGTCCAGAACTTGGTATTTGTCATTCTTATACATGTTTTTAAATTCCACATATGTTAGTAACCACAAGGACTATGTGATATCATTTTGTTTAAAACTTCACAAAATTTCTCATGTTGCACACATTCTATAGCTTGCATTTTCCCTTTCAATTATTTGTTAGGATTTATCCAGATCCATAACTGTCACTCTAGTTAATTTATTTTCATAGCTTCTAAAGCTGAGGTCAGCAACTTCTTCTATAAAGGGCCAGGGAGTGGATATTTTAGGCTTTACAGACATATGGACTCTGTCACAACCACTCAACTCTGCTATTGTGGTGGGAAAGCAGTCACAGACAAGTCAGGAAAAGGTGGGCCTATGTACGAATAGAACTTTATTTTTAAACACAGAGATTTGAATTTCATGAATTTCACATGTCACAAAATACTAAACAATTTTTTCTCAACCAAGTTAAGATGTAGAAACCATTCTTAGCTTGCAAACCACAGAAAACAAGCAGTGAGGGGCGCCTGGGTGGCTCAGTCAGTTAAACCTCTGACTTTGGGTCAGGTCATGATCTCACAGTTTGTGGGTTCGAGCCCTGTGTCGGGCTCTGTGCTGACAGTTCAGAGCCTAGAGCCTTCTTAGGATTCTTTGTCTCCATCTCTTTCTGACCCTCCCCTGATCACATTGTTTGTCTCTCTCTCAGAAATAAATGAAACATTAAAGAAAAATTTAAAAAAGAAAAAGAAAACAGGCAGTGGACCAGTTTAGTCTATGAGCCATACACAGTCAACTCCTAGTCTAGAATATTCTATGTCTGTGGCTTATTAATATGTTTCTTTGTTATTGGACATTAACAATGAAACGGAATGAAAATACTGTGGTGGAATACTACAGATATCTCAGATAAAGCTGGCTAGTTCTTCATATCTTTTATGATGTTTAATCATTTATGATAAAACTATGTTTAAAATGTCTATAAAAATTCTCCTTCAGACTCTGTGCTGACAGCTCAGAGCCTGAAGCCTGCTTCAGATGCTATGTCTCCCTCTGTCTCTCTGCCCCTCTACCACTTGCTCTCTCTCTCAAAAAAAAAAAAAAAAAAATTAAAAATTAAAAAAAGTATTCTCCTTATAAATTGATCAGTTCTTGTTTTATGTTTTCCAACGTTATGCATTCAAGACATACAAATTGGCAATTGGATATCTTCATAATGGATTGTTTCTTTTATTATGATGGAGTGTTCAAAATTAGCCCTTTGGACACTTTTTGCCTATAGTTTAGTTGTGTCTTATTTTAATCTTATTATTCCCAGCTATGTATATTCCAATACCTTTAGTTTTCAAGCTTTGTGTGTGGTCTAGTTTTAGGTGTGTCACTTGCAAATAGTGTGACTCTATTCTGTAATCACTCTGCAGGTGAGCTTACTCCAGCTGTGGTGTGGTGGTTAAGAGCATGCGCCAGACCACCGGGGTCCTAATCCTGGTTCTTCCATCATCTCTGTGTGACCCTGTGCAGTTTCTTTCATCTCTTCACACCTCAGTCTTCTCATCTGTAAACAAGTTGAGGATAATATTAGCACCTCATCATCATTCTTAAAACAGTGGTTGGCATGTAGTAAGCACACAGTAATTGTTAGCTCTTAAAATTTTTTGTGTGTGAGGGGTCCTGGGTGGCTCAGTTGGTAAAGTGTCCATCTAATTGATTTCAGCTCAGGTCATGATCTCACAGTTGGTGGGATCAAGCTCCACGTAGGGCTCTGTGCTAACAGTGCAGAGCCTGCTTGGGATTCTCTCTTTCTCTCTGCCCCTCCCCCACTTGTTCCCTCTCTGTCTCTCTCTCTCTCCTTCTCTCTCTCTCTCTCTCTCTCTCTCTCTGTATCTCTATATGCTTTCTGGTGTCTACCATTGTCAGTGGGAAATCTCTTGCCTGTCTACTGTCATTCTTTTGTAGCTTATGTATCCCATTTTTCTGGTAGTTTTTAATAATATCTCTTCATTTTTCACAGCCTGAAGTTTTATATGATGTATTTATATGTGGATTTGTCTTTATTTACACTGCTCAGAACATCTAACACTCTTCTGATGTGACAACTTACTTTTGTTGATTTTGCAAAATTCTCGGTCACTTCTCTTCAAATATTATTTCTCTGCCTATCCCTTCATTTTTTCCTTCTGGAACTCCTATTATGGAATTGCTTAATCTGTCTTCTATTTCCTTCTCCTTGAATTGGATTTTAAAATATATTATTTCTTTATCTTTTTATATTGTACATTGGGTGAACTACTCAGCATTATATTCTAATATGTAATTAACCATATCCAGTTGAGAGTTTGAAAAAGGAAACTTATATCTTATTCGCTTTTTATTAGCCCAACCAAGCCTAGTCCAATGCCTTTTATATAGAAGTTATACAATAAATATTTGCTGATTAAATATAGAAAACACCTTACGTATTTCAGTATTTAATTTTTATATACATATAATTTTATTAACACCCAATTATCACATTTTCATATAAGGAAAAGATACCTTATAAACAAATTTGCAACTTAACTTATAAAGCAACACATTATTATATTAGGTTCTGTCAACACAAACACATTTTTTATGCAAAGTTAGAAAGTTAGTTTTGTTGTGATTTGACTTTAGGGCTCCCCAAGTCTTGTTCTTCTTTTGCGGAACGCTTTTGGGATGCTCTGGCAGAACTCTTAGCTTACAGGATGTTCCAGACAGCCCTAAATTTTTGGTCACTCTATTATTTGGTCATTTCTGTTGTGCCTTTTGGCATAATTTTATGGTAACTATATCCTGGTCGAGTACAGGGTAAGAATGTTCTCCATTTTGCTCCCAATGCCTTATTTGCTAGTGCTGAGTAATTTGTGTCATTCAAAGCAGCCCATGGAAAGATGACAGCAGTGTGCTGTGCAAGCAGGCCATTCTCTTTTTAGTGGGAAGGTACCCTCAAGTAGTTTTCCCTGTCACTCATACCAGATGAATCTCTCCTCTAATTTCTTCTGGCTATAATCTGAAGTACATTTATTAGCTCAGGATTCACAAAGTACATAAGGAAAGATGCTAGAATCCTTTAAACATGTTTGAGGATATTGGGTTGCTTGCCACAGCCAGTTAAACCAGTAAGGTCCCATAAAATGGTTATAGCTGGTGCAGTCTAATGATCAGAAAGGGCCAGAAGCTAATTCATGTAAGAGCTTCCCAACGATGAGCCCAACTCTCAGCAATACTGTATCTTCCCTGCAGAGAAGTGGAACATTTATCAATTCTTTAATTGCTGCTTTGACTGTTGGTGGGCAACAGCTGTTCTCTTCTTTCACATTCAGATGTCCTTGTCAGGCTGGGAAAAATTTCTACTACGGTTCTGCTTTTCTACTCATTCCAGCCTTGATCCTTCTGGTTGCTGGCTATGCTCTAAGAAGCCAGATGTGGACAATTAGCAGTGAATACTGCTGCAGCTGTGCCCCGCCACACCGGAGAATAGGCCTCTTGGAGCGCAAGCTGGCTTGCCTCAGGTTCTTCAGCATCACTGGGAGGGCCCTTGTTGCTCCATTAACATGGCTGGCGGCAACCCTGCTGACAGGCACCTACTATGAATGTGCAGCAAGTGAATTCGCGTCTGTGGACCATTATGCAGTATTTGACAATGTCAGTGCCAGCAAACAGGACCAGATTCTCGCTGGGTTTCCATGTTGCAAAGCAACTCCAGCTGACATGATCCGAGTAAGAGATGAAATAACTCTTCTGCACAGATATCAGTCACAAGTAAGTTCTTGATTTTTTTTTCCTGTTTGTTTTGTTTTGTTTTTGCTATGCTATCCCTTCTTAACTAGTCACTGGAAACATTTCACATTCCTACTACTTTTCATATTGTCTGAATATAAAACGCAAACTAGATGCTATTCACCAAAGTGATTTCTACTGAGTACCTATTTTATATAGTTAGGATGTTGGGCTTTGGAGTTGGCAGATCTGTATTTGAGTCTTGCTTTGCTATTTGTTAACCTGCAGAACCTTAAGCAAGTTACCTATCTGACCCACGCTTCACTTTCCTCAGCTGTAAAATGGGGATATTGATAGGATCTACCACATAAGGTTGGATTGGGTAATAAATGAGCGAATACACCTAAAGTGCTCAGTATGGTATCCAGAATCTCTATTAAATACAATAAATTTTAGACATTGTTATTAAAATTATTACTATACACAGTATTACTTAATTCCATCTTTCTGCATATACATGTTCTTAGATATTCATTCTATGTATTAACATTTTGCCTAAAATTATAGGAAGCTTAATTATGACTAAAATAAATTCCAATGATAGCTCTAAATTTAATATCCTTAGACAAATTTATGTGAAGGGAAGGGATGAGGTAGGGAAAAGGCCTGAATCCACAGCACTTAGAGGTTAAATTTAAGAAGTGTAAGAGTGTATTTTGTCAATACAGAAAGAGTAATTGGAATACAGTACTCTCTGCAAGAGATTTTGGGGGAAAAACACATTTTCAAACCACTGAAATAAAATTGAAATAAATTATTTTAAACTACTTATTGCAAAAGCATACACATTTTTTGACCCATCACTTTTTAGTTATTGAAATTTAGGAAGTGATAACGCTATTTTGTTGAAAAAAATTGCTATCGACACACAGAATACTCAAGCATTGCATATGTCCTGATTTAATCAAAGTTAGATATCCCATTAAGGTGTCTCTGTCTCAATCTTTTACCCTAGCCCTAACGCTCAGGCAGAGGAACTGTGTGAAGATAGATGAGATGTCAAATAATCAATGGGGCAATTTTAACTTTAAAAAATGTTCTTTCTCAAGAAAAACTAAGATGTAATATACACTGGTAAGATCTTCTTAAAGCAACAATATCTTATTTAATGCATGCAAAGACTTCTGTGAAAAGACAATTTTATAGTTCTGAATGCCATCAGCCAGTGGATTTTTTGGATCCACAGCAACAAAACTAATACTTATTGAGATGTTTCTCATATACTGTATAAATATTTCCTATTCAATTATAATCTTTATAATCTTAAGAGAGAGGTTTAATCAATCCCATTTTACAGACAAGGAAACCAAAGCTCAAAGAGTTCATGTAACTTTTATAAGTTCACAGAGCTAATAAATGATTGACTGAGATAGTCAAATGTCATACTGTTTCCATTTCACCAGGCTATACTTCATAACTACCCTGAACTTCAGTCTCATTTGAGGAATATACACTATGTTTAAATTTCATTATTCTGACTTGATCAACATGATCATATTAACTTTAAACCCCCTTCTCTGCCCAGACTTCATTCTAAAATAGCTTCCTGACATTTGTTTTTACCAAATTCCAATTGATCTTCTACAACCATGTCAAAATTATCTTTCTAAATGCAAACAGAATGATGAGCCCCACACTATCCTCCATATAAAGTTCTTCAATGATTTTCGACAAGACCAATCACAAATCCAAATTCTTGTCATGAATACAAGGTCTTTCAATGTCTGGCTCCTGACCACTTTTCCACATGACTCCTATGACCCTGTGAGGACAAACTTCCTGTGGTTCTCCCGACTCTTCATGCTCTTATTTTTCTTCCTCTCTTCTTAGAGCTCTCCTCAACTTCTTACATCTGGTGAGCTCTTCTTTAATATTTAAGTCTGAGCATCATCTCCTCTGGGAAGTATTTCCTGGTACTCCTCTTAAGTGAATTCATTTCTGTCCCAGTATGCTTACTGATATCAAAAATGATCACATTTTACCCTATTTCTTGGCTTGCTATTTTGTCTCCCTCTTTAGGCTTAAAGACGTGGAAAGGATGAATGTAGCTTAAATTATTCACATTTGAGTCCCCATAACCAAGCACCATGTACAGAACATGGTGGGAGGTCAACCTGGGACTCAATAAACGATAGCTGATGAATTATGGGCATCTCAGATGACCTTCCCTCCACCATGCTGGCCTCTATTAAATTAAATTGCCCTAAGTGTCACTCTGTAGGTTTTACCCTCCACTAAGTACAGCTACCCTGCTGTGCTCACACTGGTAATTCCAGGCTTGCTGGTGAATCACAAGCTGTGAGCGAGACCTTCACCTCCCAGACTGTGGCTGGGAAGCTGCCTACTGCTGGCTTCTCTACATGGAACTTGCCTCTCTCACTTTATATAATAATCACTAACTATTATTGAAAAAAGGATAATTTTTAAAAAGGGTTCTAAGACTTGAAAACAGCCATTTATTTCAGTCTTTAAAAGAGGACACTAAATAATTGCAAATGAAATATAGTTAATTTTCCTTTCAAAGTATATTTCAAAAGTGAATCATAAAACTGGTCAGCAAATAACTATTTAAAGGAGGAGGGAAATGAAAATAATAATGTGCTTTACATTTAGGGACATGAGTCTTCTTTGGTCACAAAAAGTAAAAGAAAAGAGCAACTCAGGAAGAAATATCAATGAACACCTGTTAGCACATTATTAAGAAGGCACTTAGGAAGCTACCATTATTATCTATCATATCATCATTTTCATCACCATCATTATCAAATAGTTATTAAGCACCCAAAGATGCTTGAGCCTATTCCTTATGGTTGCAGGGAAGAGGGGGAGAAAGTTGAGCTAAGACCAAACCATGTAGTTTATGCACCTTACACAAGAGTAATTGGTGAGTTATAGCATCTGCCACTTCAAGGACAGTACTTACAATCCATTCCAAGTTAACTGGTCAATATCCTTTGTGATCCAAGAAACAAAATGGTAATAGTTGGGCTTACTCTCTCCATCACATCTGTATCCATACCAAGTGATCAGCACCCTGTTCCTATTTCAAAGACTAGAAAAACCAACCGCTTACCTCCAGTTTACTTCTCAGTTTTGTAGACATCCCCCTTGCTATGGCTGTTCCTCGAATATTCGCTCTATTGATGTTTTCTGTTTTTCTTTTAAATAATTACGTGAAGATGCTGGGCTGGATTCTGATCACCTTGGCAACAGTGGCTGTCCTAGTGTCCTACTGTTTGGCGCAGTGCTGTTCCCCTCTCACCTCTCTGCAGCAGTGGTACTGGACCAACCATCTCCACAACGAGAGGGAGCTCTTTGAACAAGCTGCAGAGCAACATTCACGGCTCCTCATCATGCAGCGCATACAGAAGCTCTTTGGTTTCATTCCTGGAAAGGAAGATATCAAACACGTCCATATTCCTTCATGTCAGGACTGGAAGGATATTTCAGCACCCAGTCTTGTCTGCATGGGTGACGACTTGCAAGGTCACTATAGCTTCCTTAGAGACAGGGTGGAGGAAGATAATGAGGAAAGCAAACCTGAAGGTATTGAATTAAGACCTTGATTCTAGCACCTCTCACAGTTCAGGTAGTGTCTTACTTTTAGGATGATGGAGTTTCAATATAATCTCTTCATCTTTTTCTGTCTCTTGATATTTGTTTAAATAAGTCCATTCAAGATGCTAGTTCCAAAGTCACTTTATCTGATCATTGTGCCAATCTGTCTTTTTGAGATTTCCCTGGTGGAAATGGTAATGGTATAATATAGTTCTGGTAACACCTACATTGATTTAAGTAAAACAATATGGAATTTGAAGTCATATAAAAATTAGAATGTCAATTCTATTACTCAGTATCTCTATGGAAACTAATATTTTTGAGCTCCATCTTGTTATCTGCGCATAGTGGCTACTTCATAGAGCTGTTGTGAAGATTAAATGTGATAATATAAGCACAGTACTCAGCACAGTGTCATTCCTAAAATTAGTGCCAATAAATGTTATTTTCCCCCTTTCTCCTTGCATTCCATGTCTTTGATCACTATTTCTGTCTCTAATTTCTAGTTTTCTTTATTTCTACCTCTATGTAATATACAGAACCTTTTCACTTACTTCTACTCCTTCCTTTGATTTTAAATATCTGAACGTTTATGAATCAGGATAAAAGCCCTTTCTAAGCTGGTAACATGTAAGAGAGAAGCCCATGCAGGAAGGTCTTGAGTTATTCTGCTACAACCAGGGGAAGATGACGCATGAATCTATTATCATTAGTATCATAAATGTTATTTATAGCACCTCCATACCAGGAGCATTTTTATAGCCACAACATATAAAGTTTGTTCTACAAAGCTTCCCTTCTGTACTCTACTGCAGAGATACATCTGTGCCTTTTCATTACCAATTTTTACCCTTGCTCAAAATCCATTTGGAGAAGTAAGACTGCCATACATAATTGTATATCCTCTATCTACAACTCCAACAGGGAAGACCTGGCTGACTCTTCTCTGTGACTTTACACCCTGAATATTTGACAGTTTTCTAATTTATCCTGGTTATTTCTGATACTTATAGTGTCTTATGCCTCATGATTCACCTAAGCAACTGGTTCATTGGCCAAAATAAGCAAAATGAGGGCTTTTGTGTATTTCTAAACCCAAAACAATGGCTGCTTACTGGGTAAAATGGACCAACTCACAATAGTCAAGCTGACTTTTGAGATTCACTTTCAAGGAGACCAGTTACTTGAGTAACTAAAATGCAATCAGTTACTATTCTGCTGTTACACAATCACAGAAGAGTCTATTCTGTGTGCAGTTATGGGTTCCACAAACTTAATGGAAAGGAATAGAAAAAGAATTTTAAGAAGACCATTAAACATTTTTTAAACATATATTCATTTTTGAAAGACCAGAGTGTGAGTGGGGCAAGGAGAGAAGGGGACACAGAATCCAAAACAGGCTCCAGGCTCTGAGCTGTCAGCACAGAGCCTAGCACGAGCCTGACACAGGGCTTGAACTCACAAACCGTGAGATCATGACCTGAGCTGAGGTCAGACACTTAACCAACTGAGCTACCCAGGTGCCCCAAAGACCATTTTTTAAAAAATCTGTAAGAGATGCACAGTGTAGCACTTTGCTAAGACAGGAGACCTGTTCCTCCCTCGCCATTACTTATCGGGCAAGTCAGTTAGTCTCTCTGGGACTCAACTGTTTCATCCATAGAATATAGATATTTCCTTACCTGTTGTAGGGTAAGGAACTGAAGCAAATGTATTCTTGAGGTTCCTTTTAAATCTGATAAGACTTTTATGTTTATGCTCATATGTATACAGGTCCAAATGTATACAATCTTCTGGAATAGTAGTAAGCCTAGGTTGTCTTCATTAGAAGGAAAATATTACTGAGTTCAATTCTTCCTCCAAAGACATTTGCCGGCATTCCACTCTTAAAAGAATGTTAATGTACTGCTATTTTTCAAATGGCCAAGGAAAGCCATTCCGCTTTGTCACCTAAATCTGTATACACAACTCATATGACATTACAAGAGGGATCTTTAATAAAACAGAGGTTTTGGAAGGCAACTAGAGTCTTCTTTTGGCTCTGATATAAATGAGCTGTGTAAATATGGAGGGTCACGTCCACTTTGTTCCCCACAGTCTCCTCCAGCACTAAAATTCTATCACTCCATCTGGTAATTTTTGAAATTCCTCCATTTGGGATATAATACTTAAATCCACACTTTACATCATGCTCAGAATTATTTTATTAGTGTTTGGGGAATATGCCACAGTAAATACTCTTTAATGAGATTTTCAGTTAACAGAAAAATCAGAGTATATAAAGTATTATTTCATCAGAAAGAAGATAACAGTTGTTTATGCACATTAAACACCAGGAAACTTTCTTTTCACTAGACTCTGGAAACCCTTTCTACATCAAACTCCTGTATATATGACATACAGAGTTAATATTCTAAATCACATAATTGTGATCTTCCACTATAGCCTTCTAGCAAAGAATTTTAAACATTCGTTTGGCTCCTCCACATGGCTTCAAAGGGCTTTGTAGCATCTGTGAACTTTTGAAGGGTAGTACACATCCATGACATTTCATTGTATGCTATCCATTTCCAATTAAATAAATCAAATTCCCATTTCTGTGTGTGTGTGCATGCACATGCTTATGTTTATCTGGAATATTCTTTTGTTCCACAGCCAGTTAGACAAGACTTTTCCATTTGGAACACTGTACTTCCTCCCCTTTATGCCTTATGGATTTATGCAATTTTAAGACATATAATTAAAGTCAATTATGTGCTAATACTGCCTTATAGTTTGTTACCAAGTGCTTTTGGCTACTACATCAAATGCCGCGGCATATATACGTACTTGCCAATTTCTTAGCTTCAACTTTGTCAGCTCCCCATTCTCCCACCACAATCTAAGTTGCTTCCTTTCTAGGAGACAAATACAGCCTTAGATGTGTTTTACTCGAGTTTCCTTGTTTTCCAAAGCCAAATTGTGGAATTGTACTTATATTCATCTTCATTGTCTTCAATCTTCAACTTAAAAAAGTCAAGTTCAGGGTCGCCTGGGCAGCTCAGTTGGTTGAGTGTCTGACTCTTGGTTTTGGCTCACATCATGATCCCAGGGTCATGGGACTGAGCCCTGCGTCAGGCTCCACATTGACTGAACGTGGAGCCTGCTTAAGATTCTCCTTCTGTACCGCTTGCATGCTTGCTCTTTAAAAAAAAAAAAAAATCAAATGTAGCATTGTAATAAGAAACAACAATATGAATTTCCAAAGTACTTTTTTGCATTTTGCTTAGCACAAAGGAAAATCACATTAATTTTAAAAACTTTGAAAGATCACAGTCAACCAGAGGCCTTCCAAATGCAAGACTAAGAAGTTATTTGCTACCTCAAAATATAAAGTGTAGAGATACAATGTTAGCTTCTACATAAATCTATTAAAATGTAGCCCCAGTCACTAAAGAACAGATATTGGCAGGTATCTGGCAGGCTACACAGCTACAGAACTAGCTCTTTGGGTTGCAGGACACACATCTATAAATGTGACCTGTGGTCTAAAGAGCAGTGAATGGTGTTTCTAGACAGGTAAATTACATCATTCCTGAATGGAATTACTTTTTCTGTACTAACCACTGAGGATGATTAAACTTCTCTAATCTCAGTACACCAGAACCTTACAAAGAAATGGATTTCGACTGCTGTTTCCTCTGCTGCTCCCCAGTGGCCCAGAGAAGTATCTGCACCCATCTATAGTTTGTGATACTGTAGTAAACAAAATGCAGGGCTTATTATATGCCAGCTACTTCAAAAGCATTATCCCATGTACTCCTTACAACAAACTGGTAAACAGAATTACATATTCTGATATGACTTGCTGAAACAGAGTTAAGCAACATAGAGAGTGTGAGGAAATTTTGTGTAAAGTTTTATACAGATGAAATGTTCTCGATATTTTATGAGATAACTGGGGAACCATGGGTCATAATGGGAACGCAATAAAATAAGTTCTGCCGTTTTATGATTGAGGTAACTGAAGTAAACAGAAGTCAAGCAAACTTGCCAAAAGACCCATGCTTACAGTGATAGAGCCAGAATCTAGCCTTGGTAGTCCCACTTGTGATATTATACTCCATAGCACTGTGCTGGAATACAGCAATAGGAGACAGCTCACCAACCTTTCAAGGCTTTGTAGGTATCAGGATTCTCCTCCTACATCTGACAATGAATAATGAAAACACTCCGAGCTCTAAAAATATGCTGCTGTATCACATTTGAGTCCCTCTCTTTCCACTTCCACTCTACCTACATGTACAAGGGCTTAGCTTCAAGGCATTATGCTTCCTTTTTTTTTTTTTTTTTTTAGTTTAGTTTTATTATTTTGAGAGGGAGAGAGTATGGGAGGGTCATAGAGAGGGAGAGAGAGAAAGAATCCCAAGCAGGCTCTGCACTGCCAGCATGGAGCCTGACGTGGGGCTCAAACTCATGGATGGTGAGATCATGACCTGAGTGGAAATCAAGTCAGACGCCCAACTGACTGAGCCACCCAGGTGTCCCAAGGCACTACGCTTCTTAACAAAGGGATTTGTGGACTTTCACTGGCACATAACTTTGGATCTGACTTACTCAACAGCCAGTGGCAGTAAATCTGTTAGTCACAGACTACGTGCAAGCTTGCTCAAGAGGTTTGGGTTTTCAATGTATGCAGAGAATGGGCAGGACATCACTACAATTTGCCAATTTATTCTCACTAGCCATAGTTATAAAAAAGTCTGTCAAAAACAGGGGTCAGGAAAACCTCTCATCATCATAGCGTTTTTGTATAAGTCGATCTCTCTGGGACTTTAATGTTCCCTTACATGAGATAGGGGACGGTGAGAAAATTATGGGAGTGATTAAAGTATTTTAAGTCACAGATCTCTTTGAAATGCCATTTTGGGGAAAGCTATTTTGAAGAAATAGCCAGAAAAACTGTGCATACTCACATACCTCAGAGTTTACATACCACGGTAGACTAAATAACTGCCTCTCCAAAGAAGTTCATGTTATAATCCCTGGGATTTGTGAATGTTCCTTTATACTTTATATGGCAAAACAGGCATTGCAGATGTGATCAAGGAAGGAATTTTGAAATGGGGACAGAGGACATTAACCAGGATTATTCTGGTGGGCCTAATGCAATCACAAGTTTCCTTATAAGAGGGGCATAAGAGGAATTAAAGTCAGAGAGAAAGCTAAGTGGCAACCCTAAAGGAGTGTCAAGGAGTATCAGAGTGACGCCTGAGAAATTAGTCATTGCTGGCTTTGGAGATGGAAGGGATCATGAACCAAGGAATGCAGACAGCCTCTAGAAGCTGCAAAAGGCAAGTAAATGCATTTCTCCCCTAGAGCCTCCAGAAGGAAAAGAGCCCTGATAACACTTTGACTTTAGCCCACTGAGACCTGTGTCTAATGTGGGGCAGGGCAGAAATATACAGTTTTTATATTTAACAGAACTATAATAAAAATGCACTGAGTGAAGCCACAAAATTGGTGGTAATTGTTTCAGGGACAGTAGGAAACTAATACACAATCCAACATATTTCAGGAATTTATAAACTCACAAGCTGGACATGGCCTGGGTTAGGGCCTCTTCAAGGCGATTTCTACATACGCTCTGAGGTTCTGCCCTAGCAAGCCAAAACTTGCTCCTGGAAAATAAATACATCTGTAATATGACATTTTATAAATATATATAATACAATGTGTTCTAATACTTAAAAGTGTTCTAATGTGCAGAAAGAACAACTGCATATCCATTTTACATGTATTGATAGATGTTTTAGCCTACAAATAAAAAATATTTAAATAGATTTTTCTTCTCTAGTTGCCTGTTAGTGACATCAACAGAACTAAATACTGTGAACTCATTCATAACATGGACATATTCCAGCATCTGAAATATGTGGGGAAAAAATGCCAAAGGAAAGAAAAACTAATCTGGATCTAGGTGGTGTTTTTTAATTATATAAATTTTATTTTTTTTTTAATATTTTATTTATTTTTGAGAGAGAGATAGAGACAGCATGAGCAGGGGAGGGTCAGAGAGAGAGACACACACAGAATCTGAAACAGGCTCCAGGCTCTGAGCTAGCTGTTAGCACAGAACCTGACACGGGGCTCAAACCCACACGCCGTGATATCATGACCTGAGCCGAAGTCGGATGCTTAACCGACTGAGCCACCCAGGCGCCTCTATATAAATTTTATAGATCAAGTATTATCTAGTTTATGCTTTCCATTCTTTCACTTTGAGATAGCTTGAATTTGAGAAATCTATTTTCAAAATATAAATCTTTACCCCAATAATGATTTTATAGATCCTATAAGGTTCTATCAGACCAGAGAAAGGTCTATATTTTGTGGGGGAAGAGAAAGACAAAAGCAAAACCATCCAAGTGCAGTGCTAGAATACTAAAATTCAGTATGCAATTCAGTAGTACCTACCACCGGGGCACCAGGCGCTTTGAACTCCTTCTTGGAAATTTTCTGGAACCCACTCGCGTGGGACGCTCAGAGCAGGACCTCTTCACGTGGACCCACGTCTTGCCTTCCCCAAGCGTGGCGAGCCCGGGTATTTCCCCTTACATTTGGGCACATGAAGAGTGGGGTGGTGGCGGTTACTTTGCTCAACGTGCCACATCGACAGCACCTAGCGTCGGCACCCACTCAAGCTGCACGCAGATCAGGCAGTCGGCTGGATGGGCTTGTCAAGTCCTCCCTGGCTTATGATAGACCGGACCCTCAAATCGCTTTCCTCCCTGGCCCCTGAATATGTGGTGACTTTGGGCTCTCCCGCCCTAGTGGAGAGCACCCTCGCCCAGGAATACGACTTCCGGACTGGATCCGCCCGCCTGGAAGGTAGGGTGCAGCTGACATTGATAGAGATACCATTCTAGGGATGCAGTGATCATGACCTAAATATATCAGGAAAAGACATAGCTGGAAGTTGTGTAGTGGGTTTAGCGTGCCTAGAAAACAAATGATCATTCACGTTTCTCTGCATTTGCGGACATCATGAAGAAAGTACGTTCTTTGAGAAAATCACTGGAAGCCAGCATGGAGGAGCAACGTGAAGGATGATAGAACTTACTGAGCAATGATGTCACGATAATGGTACTGGGATGCTCTAGAGACAAGAACTATATTGTTTCTGTAGAAGTTACAAAGAGTCATGTCATTGTGAGTAGTAACAGCACCGCCACTTTGTTTTTCATGGTGGGAAATAGGAGTTAGGAATAATACATTTGATGATAAAGAACATGAAGAGATAGTACATGGACACTAGAGAGAATCTTCATGCTCAATGATCAAACAATAAACAAAGGCGTAAGTGCCTCTATTATTCTAAATCTTTGTCGGTAATTCACCATGTCTTATTGGGCCCCTTAAGTTTAAAATACATTTTTAATAAAATTGCTTTTATAGGCAGACACTCCACAAAACATGTTTTTCTGGAAACCTTCACTATATTTTCTCACATGAAGCCAAAAAATAATTTGAATTAAATGTTAATTTTTTGTTTTAACTCACAAGTTCCTTTTCCTTCTACATTTTAAGTAATTTATATCATGTCTCACGAATCCTATCTTCTTCCATACTTTTTGCCCCTTCATTTTCTCTCCTCCTTCTCTATCCAGTCCCTTTCAAATCCAAAGCAAAGGTGTTTTGTGTGTGTGTGTGTGTGTGTGTGTGTGTGTGAGAGAGAGAGAGAGAGAGAGAGAGAGAGAGAGAGAGAGACAGAAGAACACAGAGAGAGAGAAAGAGGGAGGAGGAAGAAGAGAAGGAAAAGTCAAAAGGAAGATGGAAATGATCAAAATGGTTCTTGCTGGGTGGGAGAAAAGAAACATGTACAAATGCTATTTCTTGTTTGCCCATCTCATACTTCATCCTTACATGTAAGATAATGTTGAAAGGGTAGACCGCTTAAAACTAGAGTGTTGTCCCTGCTTTGCTGTTGCCCAGAACAAAGGCCCCCATCTGTTATGTGGTTCAATGACATTAGCCTCTAAGCTGTTAGAGTAAACAAACTCCACCTACAGACACAACTGTTCTGGCCACAACACCTTGGGTTAGAGATGTTAATTGCTAACTTTGAAATCTGGTTCCACATAAGCAGCTCCACTATATGCATGATCTTGAGGAATCATGGACTCATAGCTGGGAAGTATCCTGGAGATAATTTTCAACTCCTTAATTTTACAGATAGGAAGCTGAGACCAAGAGAGGATGTGGCTTGTCCAAATACATACGGTTAATCAATTGTAAAGAAGGGTTATAAACTAGTTTTATAATCCAAGTCCAGTGCTTTTACAACCAAACCATGTAACCATTCCATTGAATTCATTCACATTCACTCACTCACTCATTCATTCATTCATAGAATATATGTTTTCTGAGCGTATATTCAGTGTCAGGTACTGATCTATGTACTAAAATAAAGATACCTGTCCTTATGGAACTCATGTGCACATGCGTGTGTAAGTGTGTGTGTGTGTGTGTGTGTGTGTGTAGAGAATAATATTAATAAATAATTCTAGTGCAATTTTAACATGCCCTGAGTAAAACAGGTAAAGAGAATAGGGCATACTGAGAGGAGTACTTAATTTTAAATAGGGTACTCAGGGAAGCCTGAGAAAGTTACATTTGAGGAAAGACTTGATGGGAGGTGAGGGAGTGAGCCTCATAAGTACAGGGGAGAAAGCATACCGGGCAGAGGGAAAGCAAGGGCAAAGACTTTAGGAAGGGAGCCTATATTGCATGTTTGAGGAACAGTAAGGAGGCTAGTGTGACCAGAGCATCAAGTACATGTCAGAGCAGTAGGAGATAAGGTCAGAGAAGTAACAAGGCGTGCAGCTAAGGGCTGGGGAGCCAAATGGGCCTTTAACTTCGAGGGGTGTTGTCAGTTATGAGTAGTGACATGACATGATTTATACTATAGCAGGATCACTCTAACTGTTGTGTGGAGTCAGAGTAGATTGTAGGAAATGGGGGTTGGAGCAGGGCAGTCAGGTAAGAAGTGATGCTGAGATGCACTACCCTTCAAGGGAATTCTTTGGAGTATTCAAAATTAGAATTTCATATGGCTATTTGTATTTGTGACTGGTGATGAGTTTTGAGACACCTGGCTAAATGAAACAGTAGCCACATGAACTAAGAGAATTAAGATTAACATTTAAATAGGGAATTCTCAACTCTGTGTATCTGAGAGTAGTGAGATTGCGTAGAAAAGTCATAGGCACAGGTAAGTTAAAAATAAACTCCCAAACAATTTTTAAAGGCTGGTAACATTAGGGAATAGCAAGTAGGATTTTGCATTACTTGCAAAGAAACTTAGATAAATACAAACAAGTAAGACAAGTATTGTAGGGACATTTTTCTTTGGCAATGAAAATGAATGGAGAATGGCAACCAAGAACAGAAGTGCTTCCAAAAATATCATATACACTTAAAATTATATATAACACGAATATCCTATTTTTGGATTTGCAATGTGCTTTTTATATACATTGTTTCGTATTCTCTGAATCATCTTATAAGCTTATTTAGCTTATAAATAGCGATCACTGGGCTTCTCTCTTCTGGCTCCAGATCCTGCAATGTCCTCACTACACCATCTGCCTACCTGCCCTGTCCTTTAACATATTCATAAAAAAACAAAACACTAAAAGAAAGCCAATTTGCCTCAACAATTCTCCCTTCTCAGGGAGTTAACGGCCTTCCTGTGTCTGCAAAGGGTTTTTGTCATTGTCGAAATGAAATTAGAGATCAACCAAAAAATTCTTAACGATGTCCATGTAGGTGTGACAAAGATTTAGGGATGTTCTCCTGATTACATTAGCACTGGAACTCTCATAGGGAGTTTATCTCCAGAAACAAAACCATACATGAGCATTCTGAAATATAAAGGCTTTATAGTGAATATATAACAGGTTTGAAAAGGATATTTTACCAAAAATTCTGTTAATAAAATAGTGAAGTAAATAGAGCAGCACTTCGTTTATTAAAACTTGCAACCAACATTAATCTTTCTTTAATATAAACCTCAAATTGTTTTTTTTTTTCCCTGTATCTCAGCTATCTTGATAGGTTGTTTTTACTATCAGTTAGGAAAAGTTTTAAAGTTTTACTTGACATTTTTGCTTTGATCCATTACTTAAAGGTGTTATCAACTTCTGTGCCAAATTCATTCCGTCTTCACTACCTGTCATTTTGGTTACTAGAACTTCATCTTTCTTGTTGTTCTAGCCAAAAACCATTTTTGACTTCTTTTTCTTACAAACCATATCAAATCCTGATCGTAGATGATCTGCAAATTTCTTTTCATTCCTCCAGTTCACTGTGCATCAGCCACATTGGCTTCCAAAATGCCAAGTGGGGTCTCATTTAGAACCTTTGCACTGACTGTTCTTTCTGTCCAGCTCTTTCCCCAACAACAAATCATTGCTTTCTGTGAACTCAGAATATCCAGAAAAATAAGTATTTTAGATTTGCAAAGTTACTTCATGTATTTTGATTCTCACCATCATCAGTAGAGCTTCCAATTTTTTTGCTCAAAATTTAAGAGTGCTCCAAATAGACCTTTTCAAACAAAAAAGTTTATTTATTTATTTTGAAAGTGTGCACGCGTGGGGGAGGTGGAAGGGGGGGGAGAGACGGGGGAGAGGGGAAGAGAGGGAGACAGAGAGAGAGAGAGAGAGGAGCCCAAGCCGAAATCAAGAATCAGATGCTTAACTCACTGAGCTACTCAGGTGCCCCTACCCCAAACTAACCCTTAAGAAGCAGAATCAGTACTAAAGTGTACCTGAATAGGTTTAAGTGTTCCTCTGCTGTAAGTACTACAGAATTGAATAGAAATTCAAGATGCTTTCTAGTCCATAGTACATTATCATTTTAACAAGAGAAAAACTTCAGAGGCTTTATCATTGGGGAACTTACTTAAAAACTGTTTCCCCAGCTACACAGGTGAAATCAGCATTAATAAAGAAAACGAAAATAGAAGAGTGTGAAAAATCTTTTACCACGTTGGAGTATTTTCTTACATTCCCCCCAGTTCCTTTTTGATTTGACATATCTATGTTCCTTTATTATAAACAGAAATATAAGTAGTTCATTAATATTCTTCTCCTAAAATTACCATGTTCAATTTAGTCATTTTCTTAGCTTCTACTATTATGGTATTCTAAAAAATTTTCCCTAACTACTGTGATTAAACCTTAAGATGAGAGATGCATATATTTCAACTATGACCGCCTCAGTTTTATTCCCCCAAATAAAAGGTTCTGTACATTTTCCGGAGTATTGATATTTTTACATTGCTTATCAAAACTGTTAATATAATCTACACTCCGTTCCTCAATTCGCAGATATAAATCACGGACATTTAGAACTATGTCTAGCCGCGTTTAGTTTACAAATTCAAAAGTGAAGCTCAGGGATTTCAATGTAGAACCCAGATCTCTGGACTTCCAGTCAATTTCTACCGCCCCCCGGAATTAACTGCACCTGGCTACTCAGCAGAGGGGCTGACCCTTCCGGACCCTCTGCCCACTGCAGTCTACCCTGGTCTCGGGCTCTCGCCCAACTCCCGTGGGATGCCACGGGACTGGGAGGTTCGAAGATCGCAGAAACCACCCGGCCCTCACCATTAGCTAACATAGGGGGTCATCCGTCTGCCCCGTCGGGGGCCATAGGGTCTCAAACCGGAAACCGGAAATGGCGAAGTCCGTAGGCGCGCCCTGCCAGCGGCCCCCTCGTCCCACCTGCAGCAACTTCGTCCCGCCCCGGCACGCATGGCCAGCTTTCAGTCTAGACTCGTCGAACGAGGACGTCGCGCTGAGTGGCTTCTGAGGCTCAAGCCCTGAAAAGCCGAGGAACGGGGCCCTAGGTGTCCGTAGCGAATGCCAGACCGGGTGCCTTCACCATCCCGGCAAATCCCAAGCGGCCGTGGGGCAGGCGGCTGCTCAGCGCTCCGCTGGCCAGGCCTAACGAGTCGAGCGCGGAACTAGAGAGCAGGCGGAGGCCCGTTCCGGGCTGTTGCTCAGCAGGCCGGGCCTGGCTTTGGGCCCCGGGCCTCCCAGCCTGGGACTCTGCGCCTGCGCCCGTGCGGCCGCGGCCTGCTCTCCCCGCGCGGCCGCGGTCCCTGCTGCAGCGCGCCGCCTGGGTGGCTGGGCGGTCCATGGGCAGCGGCGAGGGCCACGATGACAGATTACGGCGAGGAGCAGCGCAACGAGCTGGAGGCTCTGGAGTCCATCTACCCCGACTCCTTCACAGGTGACTTCCGCGGCTGCGGGCCCGGAGCGGCCCGTGGGTGGAGTGGGATGGGCCAGAGCCTCTCGGCCTCGCGGGCCAGGATGGGGCAGGAGACAGCGAGGCAGCGCGGCCACTTCGCCCGCCACTCTCTTCATCTTCTTCTCCCGCCACTCTCTTTATCTTCTTCTCCCGCCACTCTCTTTATCTTCTTCTCCCGCCACTCTCTTCTTCTCCCGACGTGTTCAAGCACTTAGGGGTAACTCCACAGTGTTTCCCTTTCTCCGCCTACCCCCTGAACTCTGAAAGCCCAGAAGAAGCTGGCGAGGTCCCTGGAAAGTGTCAGGCCTGGAATCGAGTCGAGTGCACTTTGGTTTCTGTGTAACTTACAGCAACCCGAGGTTCAGTGAAAAACACGAAAGCAGATACTCCTAAGTGGACGTAGTTTTTCTAGAGGCACGGAGGTGTCAGTTTTAACGTTTTCACTATACTTGGGTAGAAGCTCTTTTTCATACGATGGTATTTTGAAGTTTAGGGGATTCAGAGTGCTCTTCTCAGAGTTACCCAGAATCAGTTTTGAGAGTAGCATTGTCCCTGGAGTTTCTCGTTTCTTTATATTCTGGTATTCTGCAAATGCGCAGTGAATGATGTGGCACAAATTTTAGTTCCTCTGCAGATTGACAGATTGTTGGGAAGCAACATTAGACATCTACCCTAGATGCCTCTTGCTACAAGCGAGACATCTAGGAGGCGCAGGAAAAGTCAGTGGCTTGCTTTGGGTCTGGCTAGCAAGTTAGCGGCAGAGCTGGTACTAAGAGGTCTGGACCCCCTTTACTGTTCCTTCACCTTGCAAACATGTGGAACTTGGGATCTAGCTCCAGCTGAGATAAGGGGGAGCAGAAAATTACTTGATAGGTTGGGCTAATGTAAAATACTGAGAGGCTCTTTAGGTGTATTTTACAGGAAGAGAATTTTTCTCTATTAAGCCTTCAGTTGGTTTTGAAAGTGCAGCGAGTCGACCATAGCAATACGGCTTTTCTCCCTTTATACTTACGTGTTTGAGAAGTGATCAGATAAAATCAGTATGTGTGAGTAGAACCTGGGTTTGCAGGTTTTACATTCCCCATCCCTTCCTTTGACTGTTGCCCATCACTGATGGTCAGAATTCAGAATGTAAGGGATGTTTAACTCCAATCCCTCTCCCTTTCTTGCTTAGCTTAGTTTTCTTAGCTCCACCTGTTGACTACTGCTTGCAATGGTAGCAAATTTTGTTCTGCTTTGCCAACAGGCAGATGTCTCTCAGCTGCCCCTGTATAGCTCCCGTCCTGTTCATGTTCTCTCTCACCAGCAGTACAGCTGTGCTGTGAGGATGTTAAGGGGATGAGTGAAGAGGGGTTTGAGAGTGTCATTAATTGGATGAGTGTGTATGGAGTCTGGTTCCCTTCTCTATCCTTGCTTTTATGTCAATGTCTAAATAAAATAGAATGGAGGGTCAGTTGTCAGATATATTCTTCGTTGTGACGTTTGGTCATTTCTAGTATCACATTTGGAAAAATGATAGGCACTGTGTAGGCAGAGTTAAGAAAGCCTAAGATGTGCTATTCTTCTATGGACATAAGGTATCCCTTATTAAATGCTCTGTGTAGAAGCATTTAAAAAAGTGATCCAGTTTTAATCCTAAATGAATCTTAATGGTTCTTTCAAATTGTACTAAACTCTGATGTAGTTCAGTGTGTGACATTGTTGTCGGACGCAAAAGTGTTTGAGGATTCTGAGTCAAGGTAATAAAAGACAGTTTATGCATCTCTGATGCATTTAAGTATTCTGCAGTATCAGCTGAGCCCATCTGTCTCTTAATTCCTACCAGCATTCCTATAAACTTTGCAATAAATAAATTAAAATAAGATGTTTTGGGGGCATCTGGGTGGCTCAGTCAGTTAAGTGTCCGACTTCGGCTTAGGTCATGATCTCCCTGCTCGTGGGTTCGAGCCCCGCATCTGAGCTGTCAGCACAGAGCCTGGAGCCTGCACAGCACAGATTCTGCGTCTCCCTCTTTCTCTGCCACTCCCCCACTCACACTCTATCTCTCTCAAAAATGAATAAATTTTAAATAAAATGATGTTTTGATTTACAGTTCTTCAGAAACTTTACCTTATTCATGATTGTGTTGTTTATGAAACCTCTCAGGGAAAAGGCAGAGGAGTTTGGAATAAATGCTTCCATGTCTGATCTTTTGAAATCATGATGATTTGCAAGGTTTACTGTTTTATAACCTTCTTTTGTGTTGATGAGTTCATATTTTCCTACCTGGCTTAAGAAAGAGCTGGCTTGTCTCAGTTTGCCAAGGAACACTCATTGGCAGTTTTCTAGTACTAGATTTGGTAAATATTCAATGCTGTTGATGAAGGAAGTTGATATGCTTTTTCTTTTCTTTTCTTTTCTTTTCTTTTCTTTTTTTTACTAGATAGCTTAGTGCTTGCCGAGAAGACCTTGTTAAACATGTCATGACCTCCTTGTGGATGCTTAAGAGGCACAGTTGCAGCCAGCCCCATAATTCTAGCCACATAGACCTAGCCTAACCTCAGAATTGATTGCTTGACTATTTGCAAAGAACTTTTGGTCCAGTGTTGGATTTGTTGTGAATTATAACAAATCATAATACAGTTTCTTCTTTTTGCCTGTTCTGTAGCTTGATTGCACATTGATCCAATCCTCCTAACAACTAGTCTTCCAAAATATAAATGGACTCTTCTGATTCCACATTCTCCTTCACTAGTGCTTCACTTGACAAGGCCCTGCTAACGTAGTAGAATTTGGTTATTTCCATTTCTGTATCAAAATCTGAGTATGGGGAATTTTGTTGAAATAAATTGGTTGGCTTCAGGCGAACCAAAAGTCAAGGTCCCTTGAATCTGTTTGGTCTTACAAAGAGGGGTACATAATTCTGTATTTACTTGTGGCAGTACCTCTAAGTAGTATCCATGAGCATGTAACAGTTATAATTGCATCTTAGAGATGGGGTAGTCATCTCTAAAAGTCGTCTTCTAAGAGTAGGTTTTCTAAGATAGACACTCCCTAAGGACCAAAAGAACTTATTTAAATATGGGCTGTCTGGTTCTTTGTGAAAACCTTGATGTCATTTGTGTGTCCCTTTAGTGTACCTTTCAGCCACTATCTCCACTATTTCCGTCCTTAATTCTGTGCCTCGACTATCACTTAACATTTCTTCCATTCCTCTACTGTGTGCAAAATCTTACTCTCTTTCTCAAAAATATTTTGATCTACTTACGGCGGTGGAAATTGGTATTTTTAGTGAAGGCTAATTTATATCCCAACTCACAGTAATGCACTGAAGTGGGTTATTCCTTCATCAGACCCTAGGTGCTGATGAATCATTCATCTTTGCAGTCCAGCTAAGGAGCTTTCCCATCCCTTTGTTACTCTCCAAACTTTGGAATCTCCGTCTATCTGTCCATCCTTCCTTCCTCCCTCCCTCTCTACCTCCTTCTTTACTTCCATCCTTTGAATTAGGTTCAGCTGTGACAGAGACCCTCAAATAACAGTGGCTTTTTTTTTTGTTTTTTTTTTAAGGTGAAGGTTTATTGCTCTTGCACATAAAAGATAGTTGTGTAGCTCTAGTCCAAGAATTCTTCAGGTACCCAGGCTACTTCTTAATTCCCTGTCATTCCTAAGACGTAGTCTTGACCTCATGGTGAAGATGCCCACATTCCTTTTCAGGCAGTAGGATAGGTAAAGGAATGAAGAAGAAAAAGAAAAAACTTAGCAGTTTCTTAAGGAAATTTCCTGGAAACTGTTAAAGAACTTATTTGCTTCCATCTCATTAGCTGAAACTTAGTCATTGTCACTTGCTGAGACCTAACTGAAAGGGAGCCTGGGAAATGCAGTCTTTATTCTGGGTGGTTAATATGCTCAGTTAAAAATGGTGTAACTAGAAGATGAGGTGAGTAGATATTGGGGGAATATTAGTAGCATTCTCCAGTATGTTTTTGTTGTTGTTCCTTGGTCACATTTTTTTTGTGTAATAGCAGCTTGGTGTCATGGATATTAACTCTGTCTTTGGACAAATCATATAACCTCTCCAAGCTTTGGTTTCTTATGTGTTTAATGAGGAGTAATGTAATTGCAAGTATTTTATAACTGTTAAATATGAGATGCTCTTTACTAGAAATCTACCGTTTTAGTTGCTGATTCTTCTAATACTATGGCTTCATAATTCCTTGTCTTTAACAATGAACAGTTTTGATTTCCATTTATTCAACTGCAGAGAGGCATGTACATACCATCTTTAGATTGGCCTCTGAAATTCCTCTTTCTGTCCATAAACTTTGTAGCCCTGCAGTTCTTCATTCTAGTTCCTTTACTGAACATGCCTCTCATGATTTCTCGTGGATTAAGAATTTTTCAACTTTTTGTCTGTTTTACCACCCTATTCTGTATTTGACCCAAGGTCGGGTAGTTCAGTGATGTTCTTGCTAGCATCCCAAAGTCCTCATTTAACCAAATATTTATTATATACATTATTAGAATCTCGGTCTAATGGGAAAAGACCTCAGATAAGTAATTTACAACCTAGTGTGATGATTCCTTCATGGGGGAATATATGGGATGCAGCCAGAGCATATGAAAAGGGGGAGATTCTTGATTGTTTCAGAGAACTGATGGGTGATGAGGAGCCAACCAGTCAATGGGACTGGGAGTAGGGGCACAGCTTATGCGGACGCAGGACTCTGTGAAAGCAAAATGCATTCAAAGCAAGAGCGGCTTGGTATTACTAGAACAGAAATGAAAAGAGAGAGTCCTGGAAAATAAGGGCTGTCAGGTAAGCAGGGGCCAGATTATAGACAGCCTTGTTAGGGATTTATATCTGATCTTGTAGGGCCAGTGGGGTCCATCGCCATTTCCTCCTGACAGAGCTACACAGACACATAGAGTATACATTGTAGACACTGGCATGCTGGACCTGAATCTCAGAAGTCGGGGTGGCTTCACAAATAAAATCGGCTTCCCTTGAGTTTGTTTTGACCTCTCATGGCTGCTGCTTTTCTTTTTCTCTCTGGCACTTTTTCCTCTTACTGTCATTTCCCAAATTTAGGATTCCTTACAAAGCTGGTGTTGGCCCTATTTCTCTGTTTTCTCTCTGGTGATCTTGTTTAGTCTAATGACTTTAGCTATCACCTCTGTGTGTATGACCTCAAATTAAATTCAAGCCCAACTCTCTTAAGCTCCATTTGCCCCTTTCTGATTGCATATTTCATACTCACTGTCTCCAATTGAAAGTTCCCTGTGTCATTTAAATATATCATCTCTGGGGGGTTTTGGGGTTTTTTTGTTTGTTTGTTTGTTTTTGTATTTTTTGTTTTTATTAGTAGTGCTGCCATCCTCTGACTGCAAATTCGGAATGTCATTCATCACCATCTTAAAGTCCTTCCTGTTTCCTGCTATTCCCATGGCTGCTGACCTAGTTCAGAACCTCATTAACCTTGCTGGGATGATTTTAATAGCTCTCTACTTTCATCCTGCCTCTAGCCTTGTTTCTGTGCTTCCAATTTATGCTCTGTTGCTAGACTTGCCTTCTTACATTTAGAGGTACAATTCTGACCATACTGCTGCTGCTGTAAAAAAATTGCCCTTGTCCACAGTGAAACTTTCAACTGTATTTTCAACTAGTTTTCACCACATATATTTCCACCAAATGGAGTAATTTCTTGTTCCATATATATTCCTTAAGTTCTCCCTCATTATGCCCTTGCTGCCATGTTACTGTTGCCTACATATCTTTTCTCCATCTTTACTTAGCGGTATGCCTTGATTCACAGTCTAGCTCAAATGACTTCTTTGGAATTTCTCAGCTGGAAAAAATATTTTCTTTTTACATGACACTCACTACAGTCAATTCAGTTCTTCCAGTTACTAGCCGAATAACCTTGGGCAGATTATTTAAAAACTGTTTTTAATCTCAGTTTCCACATCTAAAAAATTGGGATGATACTATACTTAATTGACTGTAAGACATTTTTATGTTTTAACATCTCTGAAATATAAATGTTGTCTTATAATCAATTACATATTATAGTTTAATTGGCAGATCCTTTTTTCTTTCTTTCTTAGTACATAGAGTGCATCTCATACTTGGTGTCATCTTAAATTTGGTGAAATACAGTAACTTTATAAAATCACAATCTTAGTGTAAGAATTAAAGGATCTTTGTGTAAATGCGTAGTATAACACAGGCATAAAGTAGTGCTCAATAAATGTTAGCTGTTATTAGGAGACCCTTAAATTATAGTCTACTAGAGTCGTAAAAATGGTAATAAGTTGGGATATCATTGGGTTGAACCCTTATTTCTGTAGTTGTTGTCTTTACATTTTATGACATATAAATGCTAAAGTTTGTCATGGAAAGAAATAGGAATGAAATACATCTAATGCGTTTTACACACATTTGTACAAAAAAAAGGGGGTCAATCCTATTATAAAAGCTTTATTATAATTATCTTTCAGAGGCTTTTTAGCATGGGTTGGGCTATCTGAGACCTATTAAAATATGAGTCCAGAGAGGCTTATCTTCTTGACAGATGCTTTGATAGTAATCTTAGATGTTCATCAGTGCTTCAAGTACAGTACTTTTAAACTTTGATTAAAGTGAAGGCATATGTCTTGAAAATTTTATTGATCATGAATAGTTATGAAGGCCTCAGAAGTTCTTGAGCAGGAAAACTTGAGTAGTTTCCTTGGTGACTTCTTCAGAGCTCTCCTTGGCCTTTCATTTCAGAAAGAGTTTGCTGAGCTGCTACCAATCCTGACAGGGGGCAGTGCTTCCCAGGGCTCCAGTGAGTCACAGGCTTTCATGGGCTCAGCAGCAATCACGGTTGGCCTGGATTTTTGTTTACTTTTCCAATGGTTCTGAATATCAGTTTAATTCATTTTCCCTTTTCTACTTTCATTCCATTGTTTTAGCACTGTCACTTAGCTGGGATTTATTGAATTTCTGGATCCTGCCAGGCACTGATCTAGAAGCTCTCATAGTATAGTATTCTAGTGAGGGAAGAGGTACTGTATATAGTATCACATAGGCATCAGGCTGTAAAATGGTATATAACACTTTCTTCTTTATGTAAATGTTGATGTGCATGTCTTGACTTGCTTAACAAATTGTAAACAATTTGATGTTGGATTCATGGCTAGTTTGGTAATTCCGTGAAAGATGGTAGAGACTCAAGAATAAAGTTTGGTTCTAAGGATGATGTGGGAGAAAGAGATGTAGAAGATACAAACTTTAACAAATTAATATTTACTGTTTGTCACGGAGTTTCTGAATTATATCTTAGAGTATATAAGTTTAAAAATTAGTGATAATACTGAATATCTGGGTAGTTTCTGATGAAAACATCAAACTTTTTGTCATTCCATTTTGGAATTTTTTAGAATATAATTCTCTATGTATAGATGGAAATTTTGAATTAAAAGGTAAATTAATTAATTTAATTGATTTGACAAAACTCCAAGAGTGTATCTACTATAGGTATGTTTTTCCAAATTAAAGATAACCCTCAATTTAAATAGAAAATAGATGACTGTTTTATCATTTGAATGTTCTGTTTAGTCTGTATTTGTGGAGGTGGAAATACGGACTAGGGATGTTTGTAGAACTGGGTAGTGATATTTTGCTGATAAGTAAAACCATTTGCCTTAGGAAGCATCTTAATAACTTAATCTCTGTGTATATTTTCTTTCAGTATTATCAGAAAATCCACCCAGTTTCACCATTACTGTGACGTCTGAAGCTGGAGAAAATGATGAAAGTAAGTCCAATCAGAATACTTGTGGTTGTCCTAAGTCACTCTCAGGAATGTTACTCGTTCTGCCTCCGTTTCGCTGGGCATTGAAGGTGTGGCAATGCTAACGTGCCGTTAGGAATCTAGCATGAGTGCTGTGTGTCTCTAGTTAGCATTTGCTATGTAAACATGACTTATAGATAATTAGAGAGGAAGTCAATGAGATATATTCTGATATAATGACCTTCGTTGTAAAAAAGTGAAACAGAAATATTAATACAACAGATGGAGAAAAGGTAGAAGATTGTAGTCCTAAACAAGACTTTGAATGCATACATATTTCAATGATTGTGTGGTATTCCACAGAGTGACTTATTTTTCCATGATTGTTTTTCCTCTTTGGGCATTTAGATTGCTTATTGAACATTTGCTGTTATAAATTAGGCTGGATAAATATCTCCATGTTTTTCTCTCTCTCTTTAGGATGGATGTTGTACTGTTGTTTAAATGTATATATACATAAAACCAGATAAAAGCTAACTGTAGAAGTAAGGCAGATATACAAATGGAAATAAAGCAGCTACAAAACCAATAAATTAAAATTAAATAGATTGATTTAAATGTGGCCGATGTTGGGGGAGCATCTGAAGTTCCTTTCCATCTTTAGTCCAGTTCAGTTAATATGGGAATTTGATAAAAACGTTATGTAAGTTGGTGTTAACCCCAATGATTTTAACATTAAGTTAGTCAATTAAAACTCTGCCAATCCCGTGAACAGTCAGTGATTTTAGTGGTATCATTTGATAACTCTACAATTGAAAATGAGATTAGCCATGAGATATTACTAAAATCTGAATTATAAGAATGTTGGATGCATTTACTTATATATGTATTTATATACATAGGTTTTATATACAGGATCTCAAATACAACATGAGTATTCTTTAATATTTTGTTTGAAATGTAAATAAATACATAGAAAATACTTTTAAGCTATCCTTTTAAAAATGTTTTTTTTTTTTTAATATTTTATTTATTTCTAGGAGAGAGAGAGAGACAGCGTGAGCAGGGGAGGGTCAGAGAGAGAGGGAGTCACAGACTGAAACAGGCTCCAGGCTCTGAGCTGCCAGTCAGCACAGAGCCCAACGCGGGGCTCGAACCCACGAACTGCGAGATCATGACCTAAGCGAAAGTCGGACGCTTAACCGACTAAGCCACCCAGGCACCCCTTAAAAATGTTTCTAAGATGGGGTGCCTGGGTGGCTCAGTCAGTTGGGTGTCTGACTCTTGATTTGGGCTCAGGGCATGATCTTGTGGATGGGGAATCAAGCCCCATGTTGGGCTCTGTACTGGGAATGGAGCCTGCTTGGGATTCTCTCTCTCTCTCTCTCTCTGTCTCCCTGTCTCTCTGTCTCTGTCTCTCTTTTTCTGTCTCTCTCTCTGTCTCTTACCTCCCCCCCCAAATAGTTAAATAAACATTTAAAAAATGCTTCTATGATGCTTTAAATATCCCCAAATAGTGATAATGATCTCCTCCTGATGGTGAGATTGTTATTGATTTTATTTTCACCTGAATGTATTTCTAAATTTTCTATGATGAATGACTATTACATCATATAGTAAAATGAATAAATGTTTTAAAAAGTTCTTATTCTAATAATAAAATTAGAAATGTGTTAATTAAAAACAAAGAAATCACAAAAGACACTGTATCCTTACGGACCTGGTAACAGTCTTTCTCATGTCCATCAACTCATAAAATTCCTTATTGACATCATACACAAAAATTAAAACAAAATCTCAAACCTACATATTTTAAGGTTTTTCTTTTTCCCTCTCATGGAGAGGAATCTGGATTTGAGTTAAAATTATTAAAATCAGAAGGTTTTAATAATTAAAATGTGAGTTACAAGAAAGGCCAAATCTAGACAAAGGATCATTGTGATTAATAAGTTTTAACAGAAAATGTTAAACACTGCTGCTTAGTTGCACGTTGGTGGAATTGAGAATTCACCAGGCTAGGCTATAGAAAGATACATTACACTGATGTGCCTCTGAGAATCTCACTCCTATACAAGTGTCAGATGTATGCGTGATATAGGCCCAAAGAGTGAGTGAAAATGTATAGATGAGTCAGGTTAAAAGTTTCTCAGACAACCTCTCAAACCATCCAGTCCAAAGCCATGTCGTCTAGCAAACCCTTAGCAATGCCCTGCTAGCATGGTACAGCTAGAAATATAGACTCCAGGGCTAATACCAGATCTTCTGCACTGGAAACTGGCTCTGGTAGGGCCTGACAATAAGCCCAAGGTAGTACGTTTTCTTTTTTTCTGCTTGTTTCTTTTTGTTTTGTTTTAGATTCAAGTTAGTTAACATACAGTGTAGTGTTGGTTTCAGGAGTAGAATTTAGTGATTCATCACTTACAT
Organism: Proteles cristata cristata; assembly: GCA_017311185.1. NCBI lineage: Eukaryota > Metazoa > Chordata > Mammalia > Carnivora > Hyaenidae > Proteles > Proteles cristata. The sequence goes on along the minus strand of JAESUZ010005128.1, from coordinate 139,782 downwards.
ACAACACCCAGTGCTCATCCCAGCAAGTGTCCTTAGTGGCCATCGCCCATTTATCCTATCCTCCCATTCACTTCCTCTCCATTAATCCTCAGTTTGTTCTCTGTATTTTAGAGTCTCTGATGGTTTGCCTCCCTCTCTGTTTTTATCTAATTTTTCTTTCCTTCCACTATGTTCATCTGTTTGTTTCCTAAATTCCACATATGAGTGAAATCATGAGATTCGTCTTTCTCTTATTTTGCTTAGCATAATATGTTCTAGTTCCATCCACGTTGTTAGGTAGCACTTTTTCTTTTTTTTTTTTTTTTTAAATAGTTTATTGTCAAGTTGGTTTTCATATAATACCCAGTGCTCATCCGCACAAGTGCCCTCCTCCATGCCTATCACCCCCCGTGCCCTCTCCCCCACCCCCATCAGTCCTCAGTTTGTTCTTAACATTCAAGAGTCTCTCATGGTTTGCCTCCCTCCCTCTCCCCGCCAATTTCCCCCCTTCGCCCCCACGGTCCTCCGTTAAGTTTCCCCTAATCCTCCTATACATGCAAACATACGGTATTTGTCCTTCTCTGCCTGACTTATTTCACTCAGCATAACACCCTCAAGGTCCATCCATGTTGCTACACATGGCCAGATTTCATTCTTTCTCATTGCCATGTAGTATTGCATTGTATAGATAAACCACATCTTCTTGACCCATTCGTCAGTTGATGGACACTTGGGCTCTTTCCATGTTTTGGCTATTGTTGAGAGTGCTGCTATGAACATTGGGGTACATGTGCCCCTATGCATCAGCACTCCTGTATCCCTTGGATAAATTCCTAGCAGTGCTACTACTGGGTCATAGGGGAGTTCTCTTGTTCATTTTTTGAGGAACCTCCACACTGTTTTCCAGAGGGGCTGCACCAGTTTACATTCCCACCAACAGTGTAGGAGGGTGCCCGTTTCTCCACATCCTCGCCAGCATCTAGAGTCCTCTGACTTGCTCATTTTAGCCACTCTAACTGGCGTGAGGTGGTATCTCAGTGTGGTTTTGATTTGTATTTCCCTGATGAGGAGGGATGCTGAGCATCATTTCATGTGTCTGTTGGCCATCTGGATGTCCTCTTTGGAGAGGTGTCTGTTCATGTCTTCTGTCCATTTCTTCACTGGATTGTAGGTAGCACTTTTCCTATGTGTTATATTCTGTGCCTTTTGTTTGTCTTAAGAAGGGTTTTATTTATTTATATGTTTATTTAATGTTTATTTTTGAGAGAGAGAGACAGAGACAGAGGGCAAGTGGGGGTGGGGCAGAGAGAGAGGGAGACAGAATCTGAAGCAGGCTCCAGGCTCTGAGCTGTCAGCACATAGCTCAACACGAAGCTTGAACTCGTGATCCATAAGATCATGACCTGAGCCGAAGCTGGATGCTTAACTGACTGAGCCACCCAGACACCTCAAAGAGGGTTTTCAAGAGTGGCTTTTATCCATCCTCTTTTTTAGACATGCAATATAGTAAAATACTCCTAAGTAATAAATGTATTTCATGTGTTAGAGGTGATTTTTTGTATTCTCATGATTTATTTTCACTTATCCTTGTGGTATGTGTTATTTATCCTAGTGATTATCTGTCTGATTTCATAGTAACCTTGGTTTTATTTGCAGGAAAATCTGTTGTGCTACTTTTCATTGACACATTGTAAATTAATGATTGATTTAACAAAGATGTTGACCTCTCTATACTTTACACCGTAACATACTCGTTTTCAAACTCTTATGTCTTTAGCTGTCCAGACTACCCTCAAGTTTACATATAGTGAAAAATACCCAGATGAAGCCCCTCTTTATGAAATATTCTCCCAGGAAAATCTAGAAGATAATGATGTCTCAGATATTTTAAAACTATTAGCATTACAGGTAAGAAAATAAGTTTTGTAATAACATTTTTTTAAATAGGCTTTAAATAGTATACATTAATTTTAAGAGCCAGAAAATGCTGTTAAATATGTATAACCAATACAGTGAACAAGGAGAATTCACGATGTATCTGTTTCTTTCTAGACGTAGCTATAGATATTCACAAAACATTTTTATTTTTTGTTTCTCATTGACCATTTAAAATTTGAGTAAGAGAAGTTTGTCCCTATGTCCCTGTTTGAAACCCAGTTGCCTCATGACTTTTAAACCATATTTTCAAATGTTTGAATGTTTTTGGGACAGAGAGGGAGCAAGTGCATGAGAGGGGGAGGGGCAGAGAGATGGTAGGGACAGAGGATCTGAAACTGGCTCTGCGCTGATAGGAGCAAGCCCAATGCCGGCTTCAACTCACGAACTGAGAGATCATGACCTGAGCCGAAGTCGGATGTTTAACTGAGCCACCCAGGTGCCCCCTCATGGCTTTTAGTTATTAAAATATTTAATAGGCACTTTCAGTTTAAACACAATGTTGATCTGCTTCTCAGATTGTGCAGTCCCATGTGTGGTTAAAAATTCTGACTTTAAAAAAAATTAAAACTCCCAACACCTCTGCCCTGTTGCAGGCTAGATGCTTGCAATCTGGGATGAGGACTGGTGATTGTTTTGTTTTGTTTCTTATCTTTCCTTCTCCCCAAACTTACAAGTGGCAGCAAGGGTTTATGATCCCTCTGAGGATGTTGTATGGAAGAAAAAATGGGTATTGGAAAGTTCTTGGCTAGTTCTCTAGTGGGATAGGCCACCTGCAGTCTGGTCTTAGCTGGTATTTAAAACTCTCTCTTGCTTGGGTAGAGTTTTCATGGGTTCTTCAGAGTAGGGAGTAGGGAGGACAAGTAAAATCTTAACTCTACCATGTTATAAACAGAAGTCCTAGTGTTGTTTGTTTCTTCTAACAAGAATTGACAGAAGCCCTGTCTATACCTTAAATGTGACTGGTATATTTCAAGGACTTCGCCCTCTGATTGCTGATATTTTAAAAATACCTGGAGTTATTAGAGAATGAAGAGTAAAAGAAGATAATATTAAACATGAATTTATGCTTATCCTGGGCCCTGTTCACTCTGTCACTTAGTAAGAAATTATACTGAATCTAATATTTGACTTAAAATACTTCAGTTAAGACATTGCAGAGAACCTGGGACATATGTTTGCTATATTTAGTCATTTATTAGTATGTTATTTGATCTGAGTAATTGTTTTTTATATGTTTTATATTTTATTTGTACTCCAGTTTCTTCCTTTCAGAAAAGTTTTAATCTTTCTCATATTTACCTGATATCAGATGTTTTGAAGGAATAGTTGTATTTTTTCTCCCATAATAATACTGATTTTTAATTATCAAAATAATAAATATTACCAAAAACCCAGAAAATACAGAAACTCATGAAGAAGAATATTAAAATTACTCTTAATCTCACCAGCCACGTATAACTATCCATTAACATTTTGGTGTAATACAGTTCCAGACTTTTTTTTTCTTATACTTATATTCATAGTACACCTATTCTATCCAAATTTAGATCATTCTATACATAATGTTTTATAATAATCCTTTTTTCCACATAACAATATATGTGGGTATCTTACCATTTTAGTAAACACCTGTATGAAGCATCATTTTTGATAACTACATAGAATTTCACTATATGTATGTGTAATTACACATACCCTTTTTGAAACAACTTCATTACTTCTCATTTTTGCTTGATTTAATATTTAATTCTTTGAACATCCATACACATCACTGTTTTTATAATTTTTTTTTTAATGTTTTTTTATTTCTAGGGGAGAGAGAGAGAGACAGTGTGAGCAGGGGAGGGTCAGAGAGAGAGGGAGTCACAGACTGAAACAGGCTCCAGGCTCTGAGCTGGCAGTCAGCACAGAGCCCGACGCGGGGCTCGAACCCATGAACCGCGAGATCATGACCCAAGTGAGAGTCGGACGCTTAACCGACTAAGCCACCCAGGCGCCCCCACATCACTGTTTTTAAATCCTTAGAGCAGAGTCTCCATTGAATCCCTAGTGCCCGGAACATAATAGATGCTCAGATATTGTTTGAATAGATAAAAAGAGTATATTATTGATGAGTATACTAGCCCAGTGTTTTCTATAAGTAATATTACTGGATTAAAGGTTATGCCTACTTAATTTTGTACATACTGCCAAACTGACCTTCAAAATGATTGTGTCAAGTTACAATCTCACTCTCTCCATTGGAGTGTCTGCCTGCATCTGCTGACATTCAATTTTTTCATTTGGAAAGAAAAAATGATGACAAGGTGGAAGATAGTATAGACTCATAATTTGAAATTCTTTAATTAGTAGTGATATAGAAATCTCTTCTGTGACTTCTAGTTGTCTAGTTCCATATTCTTTTTTTGCTTTTCTTTTCTTTTTTTAAATGTTTGTTTATTTTGAGAGAGAGAGTGAGCGCGCGTGCGCGCACATGAATGGGGGAGGTGGAGGGGGGTACAGAAGATCTGAAGTAGGCTCTGCACTGACAGCTGCGAGCCCCACGTGAGGTTTGAACTCAGGAACCTTGAGATCATGACCTGAGCCAAAGTCAGATGCTCAGTCAACTGAGCCACCCACGTGCCCCTTGTTTTTGCTTTTCTATTGGAATACTTTGGTTGTTAAAAAAGAGGTTGTACTGGGATTTGTTTTTGAAATGTATTAAGTTTAGGTCAAGTGACTTGAGACAGACAGAATCCTCCCTATAATACATTTTATGTTTTGGTGAGGAATGTGGACTAACATTGAAAATTGTTATTCCGTGTGAAAAATGCTGTGACAGGTGAAGTACAAGATTGTATGTGTGGATATGGGCTTGAGGCACTGGAGAAGCTTTTAAGAGGAAGAGTTTGCCAGGCAATAAAGAGAAGAGTTTTAAGGCAGAGAAGCAAGCTTGTTAAGGGTCATGTAAGTGAGAGAAAAGGGATCATTTTTCTTTCTAGAACTTCCAGTCATACTAAATTTCTTGAGCTTAGAATTTGAAGTTATTGATATTATATGATGGAACTGAAGCGATTAATTCCCAAACGGTCTTTGGAACTATTTTAAAACTATGGTCTTGCTCCTTGGGGGTTTCAGAAGCTATTGCGGGGTATTATGGAAGAGACTGACAAGATCAGTTTGGAATGTGTACCAAGTGGCCAGAGAAGTTATGTCAGAGGTAACAAGACCACAGGTTTTAAGAAAACCTGTTAGGAGTTTCTTGTAATATTCCAAGTTGAAGATGAGATGTCCTGGGTTAAGGTAATAACAGTGTTGATAGAGAGCAGTAGGCAGATTTAAATGATATTTAAGAATAGATAGATTAGAGGTGGCGATAGAGCTTATGATGAGATGTGAGTGTTTGTGCCCGCTGGATGGTGGTTTGGTTCTCTGAGTTAGAGAACACAAATTGGTTTTAAGGAGAAGATGATGGTTTCAGTGTTGACATGACTTTGAGCCATTGTATTGCTGTCCACTGGGTAGTTTTAATATGGATTTGGCAGTTGGGAGAGAGGTTTGTTTAGTGTCAGATTAGGATAGTTAGCATGGACACACCACAGAAAAGCCCCAGGGAAGAGAAGCTACTCAAATGCTGCTGAGTCCATTCCTGTCAAAGGAATGTTTGGAAATCTCTCTTCTGCTTCTAGGATAAAGGTTCTGGCTTGTATATTTTGGATTTCTTTTTTTCTTTCCTTTTCTTTTCTCTTTCCCTCTCTCTCTCTCTCTCTCATCTTGTTTCTATGGATAAGCAAGGTATCTTGTTTTATTTTATTCTGCTTTCAAATGACCACCTTCCAGATAGCTTTTGCATTACAGTTGACCCTTGACAACACAGAGGGTTAGGGACACTGAGCTTCCACATAGTAGAAAGTTTGCCTGTAACTTAGGACTCCCCCAAAACTACTATTAACAGACAGAAAGCTAATAACATACATAGTCAATTAATGCATATTCTGTATGACATATGTACTACATACATACTACATTCTTACAGTAAGCTAGAGAAAATTTTATTAAGAAAGTTACAAGGAAGACAAAATATATTTACAGTAGTATACTATATTTATTGAAAAAATATTGCATGTAAATGGACCCATGCATTCAAACATGTATTGTTCAGGGGTCATCTGTATATCCCTTTCATGATTTGGAGAGCTTTTATATTTGATTTTAAGCCCTGTCAAATTGAAGAAAAGCAAGGTAGGTAAAGATAAATCACAAAAGTACTTACATTCTTTATTATTGTGTATTCGAAAATCACTTTGGCTTCAAAATTCAATTTATTCTCATAGCTCTTAAAGTAACCCGAAAGATCTAAAATCATGAAAATATGCTAGAAAACTCATTACTAGCTGCTGTAGGAAAATGTTTTCTGAATTCTACCTACATTTATGATTGTTTAACAGAATTTAGTAAAATGTCTGTTTTAGGTTAATTTTAGCAAATTACTATCTTTTTGATATGTAATTATTCAGATACATGTATATCTGTGCTCACTTTTTAAATGATCATTTATCCAAGTATCTGAACTTACGGTGCAACTGAATTAGTAATTATATTATAAATGTATGGAATTTAGTGATAACAATGAAACACTTTTTCATTGTTTAATTTTTTAAATTTTTCTGAAAAGTGGTGTGTTCTCACTACAACGTTTGTTTTGTTTCTTTTGGTTACATAGGCAGAAGAAAATCTTGGTATGGTGATGATCTTTACTTTAGTGACAGCTGTGCAAGAAAAATTAAATGAAATAGTAGATCAAATAAAAACAAGAAGAGAAGAAGAAAAGAAACAAAAAGAAAAAGAAGCAGAAGAAGCTGAAAAGGTATATTATAAAGCCAGGTTTTCTTTCATTGTTCTTTAAATCTGTTGTTTTGTTTATTGGGTTTTTTTGTTTGTTTTTTGGCTAGTTGGTGGGTTTTGTTTTTGTTTTTGGAAATTTCAGTACATGTTTTTAGCAATCACAAAATAAGTAAAAGTAAATTTTATTTAGGCCTTACTAAGTAAAATATTAGAGGTCCCTCACTGCATTGGTCACATAGCATGAGTAATAATTAACAATTTGTTAATACAGGTTAGTAGAGCTCATGCAGGTATGATTGAGAAATATACATTTTTTGTTTATAAATTACATTTTTTGTAAACTATAAATGTCTCATCTGGCCACATGTCTTTTTTATTTTCTAAGCAATTATTTCATGGCACTCCAGTTACAATTGAGAATTTCTTAAGTTGGAAAGCCAAGTTCGATGCAGAACTCTTGGAAATTAAAAAGAAACGAATGAAAGAAGAAGAGCAAGCAGGAAAAAATAAATTAAGTGGTATGAGCCTCCCCTCCCCCAAGACCATTTCTACCCAGTTATCTAATTCTTGCACAACAAGATGATCACACGGACAAATTTCTTTAAGAAAATAAGGTACTTAGGCACCGAGGACAAAAAGAGAAAACATTCTGTCTACATGATGATATTTCTTTGTTTATAATTATTATTTATTTTTATGGCTTATCTCTGACCTAAATATTACAGTGGGTAGATCATGAGATATAGCTGCTATGACCTTCAGAATCTGACAAGCTTTAGAAGTCATAGAGTCCAATGAATTTGTTTTTCTAGGACTCTAAAGCAGACTGGGGTTTCCCTTCTTCCATTGTAATGCAAATACATATCATATGCTTCTTAGCTACTTACTGAGTTGATAAGTTAATTAGAGTTTACAAAAATAAGTTTTCAGACTTGTTTTCTTGGATTACTATACTTTTTAAAGTGTTGTAGAGAAGATGGAGGAAAACTGGAAACATGGGAAACTATGGAACATATAGGAAAGATGTGTTCAAATTAAACATATTTATTTCTTTTAGGGAAACAGCTATTTGAAACAGACCATAATCTTGACACATCTGATATCCAGTTTTTGGAGGATGGTAAGATAATACTAAAATTCCATATGTACATAATCTATGTTTTTAATATTAAACCATGAAAATCAAAGTTATAACTTAGTATAAAATTTTCCTCCCAAGACTATAATCAAATACATTTTGAAGAATAAATTGTAATGTTTTATCAATTTATATAGTAACCTATAGCAGTGTATTTTTTAAAGTTTTCTGGTGACTTAAGCAACATCAAAAATATCAGTAAATAGCTATGGTCACATTAGCCTCTAATAACTAGTAAACCAGGCCTCTGTAACTCGCGTGACCTGTCTTACTAAAATTTCTAGTATCACAAATCTGTAGAAACTGTACTTCATGGTCATAGAACTTCATCAAAACCTCAAATCTGGAACTTTCCATGCCCTCTAACCAAAAATCTTAAATTTCACATAATTCTTACCATTTGGAACATTTAGTTCCTTGTGCTTTCCTTCTCCTTTTTATCTTAGGCTTTACCCTTTTTCAATTTTCTGTCCATCCATTATTCATCCATCTGCATATATTTATTGCACCCCTAGTATAAGCTAAGCATTGTCCTGGCTGCTGAGAATATAGCAATATAGACAAATTCCCCTGCCGTCCAAGAGCTTATAGCCTACGTGTGTTTCTTAAACTGGGCTCAATACACAGTCACACTTCTGGTAGTACCCCAGAGTTCTGCACTTCAGTAGCCTTCTTCGTGCCCGTCTTGCCAGTTGGGAGTCCTGCAGCTTCTCGCCTTTCCACCTTGTTCCTGGACTATCCCCTGGAAAAGGTTAAGAAGCAATGCTGAGGTACACCTGGGGTGGCTCAGTCAGGTAAAGCATCTGACTTCGGCTCCGGTCATGATCTCATGATTTGTGAGTTCGAGCCTCACATCAGGATCTGTGCTGACAGTGTGGAGCCTGCTTGGGATTCTATCTCTGTCCCTCCCCCATTCATACTTTCTCTCTCTCTCAAAAAATAAACTTTAAAAAAAATTAAAAAACAAAGCCATGTTGATGTAGCCTCCCTGCTAAATCGTGTTTCTTTTTTTTTTTTTTTTAACTTAAATCTAAGTTAACATACAGTATGTTAATAATTTCAGGAATAGAATTTAGTGGTTCATCACTTATGTATGTGCTCATACCAACAAGTATTCTCCTTAATGCCCATCATCCATTTAGCCCATCCTCACACCCAACATCCCACCAGCAACCCTCAGTTTGTTCTCTGTGTTTAAGAGTCTCATATGGTTTGTCTCCCTCTGTTTTTATTTTATTTTTGCTTCCCTTCCCCTATGTTCATCTGTTTTATTTCTTAAATTCCACATGAGTGAAATCATCTCATATTTGTCTTTCTCTAACTTATTTTCTAAGCATAATGCACTCTGTCTAGTTTGATCCACATTGTTGCAAATGACAAGATTTCATTCTTTTTGATTGCCAAATAGCAATCCATTTTGTGTGTGTGTGTGTGTGTGTCCCACATCTTTATCCATTCATCAGTTGGGTTCTTTCCATACTTTGGTTATTGTTGATTGTGCTGCTGTAAACATGTGCCCCTTTGAATCACCACTTCTCTATCCTTTGGATAAATACCTAGTACTGCAATTCCTGGGTCATAGAGTAGTTCTATTTTTAATTTTTTGAGGATCCTCTATACTGTTTTCCAGAGAAGCTGCACCAGTTTGCATTCCTACCAGCCGTGCATCCTCTCCAAGATCTGTTGCCTGAGTTGTTAATTTTAGCCATTCTAACAGCTGTGAGGTGGCATCTCATTGTGGTTTGATTTGTATATCCCTGCTTATGAGAGATGTTGAGCATTTTTCATGTGTTTGTTAGCCATCTGGATGTCTTCTTTAGAGAAGTGTCTATTTATGTCTTTTGCCCATTTCTTCACTGGATTATTTGTTTTTTGGGTGTTGAGTTTGATAAGTTCATTATAGATTTTGGATACTAGCCCTTTATCTGATATGTCATTTGCAAATATCTTCTCCCATTCTGTCAGTTGCCTTTTAGTTTTGCTGATTGTTTCCTTCACTGTACAGAAGTCCCAATAATTCATTTTTGCTTTTGTTTCCCTTGCCTCTGGAGACATGTTGAGTAAGAAGTTGCTGTGGCCAAGGTCAGAGAGGTTGTTGCCTGCTTTCTCCTCGAGGATTTTGATGATTTCCTGTCTTACGTTTAGGTCTTTCATCCACTTTGAGTTTATTTTTGTGTATGGTGTAAGAAAGTGGTCCAGGTTCATTCTTCTGCATGTCATCCCAATTTTCCCAACACCATTTGCTGAAGAGACTGTCTTTTTTAATTGGTTATTCTTTGTTGCTTTGTCAAAAATTAGTTGGCCATATGTTTGTGGGTCCATTTCTGGGTTCTCTATTCAGTTCCATTGATCTATGTGTCTATTTTTGTGCCCGTACCATACTGTCTTGATGATTACAGTTTATAATACGGTTTGAAGTCTGGAATTGTGATGCTTCCAACTTTGATTTTCTTTTTTAACATTACTTTGGGGTCTTTTTCTGGTTCCATTCGAATTTTAGTTTTGTTTGTCCTAGCTCTATGAAGAATGCTGGTGTTATTTTGTTAGGGATTGTATTGAATATGTGGATTGTTTTGAGTAGTATCCACATTTTAACAATATTCTTCCAATCTGTGAGCATGGAATGTTTTTTCCATTTCTTTGTGTTTTCTTCAACTTCTTTCTTAAGCTTTCTATAGTTTTCAGTGTATAGATTTTTCACCTCTTTGGCTAGGTTTATTCCTAGGTATTTTGTGGGTTTTGGTGCAATTGTAAATGTGATTAATTCCTTGATTTCTCTTTCTGCTGCTTCATTATTGGTGTATAGAAATGCAACCGATTTCTGTACATTGATTTTATATCCTGCGACTTTGCTGAATTCATGTATCAGTTCTGGCATTTTTTTTGTGGAGTCTTTTGGGTTTTCCACATAGAGTATCATGTCGTCTATGAAGAGTGAAAGTTTGACTTCCTCCTTGCCAATTTGATGCCTTATTTTCTTTGTGTGTCCAATTGCTGAGGGTAGGACTTCCAGCACTGTTGAATGACAGTGGTGAGAGTGGACATCGCTGTCTTGTTCCTGACCTTAGTGAGAAAGCTCATGGTTTTTCTTCATTGAGGATGATATTAGTGGTGAGTCTTTTCTATATGGCCTTCTCTATGATCCTTCTATCCCTACTTTATTGAGGGTTTTTGTCAAGAAAGGATGCTATATTTTGTCAGATTCTTTTTTCAGCATCTATAGAGAGGATCATGTGGTTTTAGACTTTCGTTTATTGATGTGAGGTATCATACTGATTGATTTACAGATACTGATATTCTTGCATCCCAGGAATATATCTCACTTGGTCATGGTGAATAATTCAATTAATGTATTGTTGGGTCCAGTTGGCTAGTATCTTGTTGAGAATATTTATATCCATGTTCATCAGTGTCATTGGTCTGTGGTTCTCCTTTGTAGTGGGGTTGTTGTCTGGTTTTGGAATCCAGGTAATGCTGGCCTTGTAGAGTGAGTTTTGAAGTTTTCCTTCAGTTTCTTTTTTTAGAATAGCTTCAAAAGGATAGGTATTAACTCTTCTTTAAATGTTGACTAAAATTCCCCTGGACAGCCATCTTGGCCCTGGACTCTTGTTTGTTGGGAGATTTTTGATTACTAATTCTATTTCTTTACTGGCTATGGATCTGTTCAAATTTTCTATTTCTTCCTGATTCAGTTTTGGTAGTTATGTGTTTCTAGGAAATTGTCCATTTCTTCCAGATTGCCCAATTAGTTGGAATATAATTGCTTAGGATAGTCTCTTATTATTGTTTGTATTTCTGCAGTGTTGGTTATGATTGCTTCTCTTTCACTCATGGTTTTATTTATTTGGGTCCTTTCATTTTTCTTTTTGATCAGTCTGGATAGGGGTATATTAATTTTGTTAATTTTTTCAGAGAACCAGCTCTGGGTTTCATTGGTCTGTTATACTGTTTTTTTTTTTTATTTCAATATTATTGATTTTTGCTTTAATATATATGTAAGTCCCTGGCTGCTATTTCTTCCTCTTCTTTCTTTTGGAATGAATTCCTTTGTTTTGTCATTTGGGAAGAAGAAAAAAATTTAATAAAATTAAAAATTGAAAATAAAAGCAAAACAAAAAATCAAATAAAGGAAGCTACATCCTAGGTGTGTTTTGGTCTGCTTGTTGAAGGAAGCTTGAGAGAATAGGGACAAAAGGGAAAGAAAAAAAAAGATAAGAAATTTAAAAATTAAAAATAATTTGTATAATAAAATAGAACAAAATAAGATAAAAGGAAACAGAATAAAACATTTAAAAAATAAAAAAGAAAGTAAAAAAATAAATTTTTCTCATTTTGCATCTAAGAGGGGAAGAAAAGAAAGAAAAAGAAAACAATTTAAGTAAAAATAGAAGCAAAGAAAATGAACAAATAAATGAATCAGCAAACAGAATGAAACCTGAGTGAAGTTACATGCAGTTTCCCCTTTTTCCCTAAAACTCAAACTATGAAGCATTCTATAGTCCGTACACTAAGCACATGGAGAAACTTGTGTTAGTTTTCTAGGGGATGTGCTTGGAGGGCACAGTTGTGCAGAGCTTGGTCTTATGACTCTGTTCTCTAGTAGGTGGTGCTGCTTAGCTTACTAGGGTGGATCTGTGTGGTGCAAGGGGAAGTGGAAATGGCTTCACCCAGCTTACCAGTCTGTGGCACAGGAACTTTGCACTCTCACCAACCTGCCATCAAAGACCCCTCCTTTATGTCAGGCCTCTACCCTGTCTGTGTCCAAGCAGTTCATCTGCCAGGTGGCACCTTCCTTCAGAGTTTTATCTCAGATTGGGCTGTATTTCAGAACCTCATGCTTGAGAAACCCTTGTGGCTTGGACCTGCACCGACTCTCTGGGAGAGGGTCTCACTGAGCAATGCCTGGGTACCTGCTTACCCCAGAAGATGTTTGCATGATTGCATAGCAGCAGAGGTTCAGAGGTTCTGGCAAATTACAACACATAGCTGGGGCCAGGTTTCACCACACTCTGGTGTCTTTGTTCCAATACCAGCAAATGTGACTGCTCTCCAGCGTCTGCGGGGATCTTTTACTTGTGGGGAGGACATATGGCCACTACCAAATGCTCTCCAAGCAGGGGAAATACTTTTCCCTGTGTGGCACACGGGCCCCTCAGACTGCACTGCCTTCTCCTGGGGATTTACCCTGCTTCCTTACCAGAACACTGCCAGGCACAGAGCTCTGGAACTTTAGATTCTACACTGCACTGTTTGTAGAATCCTGGTGGTATTTACACCCTCTCCTTTCTCCCCACTAGTGGCTTAGGCGAACAGATTTCTTATTCAGTCCCCTGGGAGTATTTTCACTCTTCCTCTCTCTTTCTCTCCAGCTACTTTTAGGGGAGTGCTTTTCTTGCACAATCCTGATGCACTACACTCTCCCCCTTTGCTTTTCTCTGTCCTCTCTCTGCAAAAATAGCTCCCTACCCACTGTGACTTTTCTTTCCCCCAATTCATCTCTCCTGTACCATGTACCTGCCAAGTTCTGTGGCTCACTTTCTGCAGATTGTTGCATTAATCCTCAGATCAATTTCCTAGGTGTTTCAAAATGGTTTCATGCTGATCTAGCTGTGATTCAGGGACGAGACACGCTGAGGTCTCCATTCTGCTCCATCATCTTAACTCCTCCCCTCCTAAATCATGCTTCTTAACCTTAGCTGGACCCTTGTGGACACTCACCATTTTGTTTTGTGTATTTTATTGCATTCTGATTCCAAGATATTTCTTAGTTTTAAACAAACAACCCCCTCGCCCCCCCCAAACAAACAGACCCAGCAAAGATGTCCTCATCTGTCCCTCTCATATGTTACTAGCTTGTTTTTCTCTTATGTTACTGAGAAATTCTGGAACCAAAAAGCTGTGTCTCATTCTTTCTTGCACCTTAGAAGTTTTACTGTCTTCACTCATTCTTGACTCCTTACTGTGTCTACTAGATCAATTCTCTTCATCGCCAATCACCTACCAAAAGCTGTCTGTTGATTCTACCTCTAAAGTGTCTTTACTAGGCATTTTCAGCTCTTTCCTCCTGATGTGAAGGTTTTATCATTTTTACTTGGGTGTTTGTTGTGGTTTTTTACTTTGTCTCACTGCTTCAGTGTCTTTCTCTTTTATTGCCTTTAGTCTCTGCCCCTGAGCTGATGTTTCTAAAACTCATGTGTAATCATGACATTTCTCTCCTTAAAATCCTTTGATGATTCTGTGTTCCTTAGAGGAAAAGGTTGACCTCAACAATCCTATTTGCCCTTCATCTATGATATCTCTAGATATGTTTCCTCAAGAATCTTTTGTTCTGGTTAGAAGTATTCAAAGTCTTATTTTTCTTTCTGTCTTTGCATATAATTCTGACTACAGTTGCTTTATCTGGCCCCTTTTCTTCTTGGTGGATTCATATTTATTGTCAAAATATTTCAGATGTCATCTGTTCTGGGAAGCCTTCCCTGCCTCTCCCAGAGAGCGTAAGTTATTTTTTGGCCTGGACTTAACAAAAGTATATTTTATATAAAAATATTTTTTTAAACATTTATTCATTTTTTAGAGATAGAGACAGAGTGTGAATGGGGGAGGGGCAGAGAGAGAAAGAGAGACAGAAACACAGAATCCAAAACAAGCTCCAGGCTCTGAGCTGTCAGCACAGAGCCCAATGCAGGGCTCAAACCCATGGACTGAGAGATCATGACCTGAGCTTAAGTCAGACACCTAACAGACTGAGCCACCCAGGTACCACTACAAAAGTGTATTTTATTACTCATTTGCTCATAGGCATGAAGCAAGACTCCCTGTCAGTGGACTGTCGTCTGACAGGAAGGGAAGATGAACAATTTTTGGTGATTTCAGTACTGCAATAACTGACCTTTATGTACTTCAACCTGAAAAGTAAAGATGTTTAATTCAAGGCTTAGGTATTACTTCCTGTAGAGCTTAGACATCTGGAATTTGAGAAAGGCATACTATTAGTTATAATGGGAACTGAGTGAGATCAAGTCATACCTATCAATTAAATAGCAAGTATAGTTGAGTTTTGGTGATGTACATATCTGGCCACTACTGGAAGAGATAAACTGGTATGGGCCCCATTGTCAGTGATAATTACTTTGTATATCCAGGACATACCATCTTCAACTTATAAAATGCCACATCATAAATAACTCATTCTAGGAAGGTTTTTTTTTTAGAATGTGGTTTTTTAGAATGTGAACTGGAAGCATGAAATTGCTTTTAAAACGTGTCTCTGCTGGGGCACTCGAGTGGCTCAGTCAGTTGTGTCCACCTCTTGATTTTGGCTCAGGTCATGATCTCACGGATTGTGAATTTGAGCCCCACATCAGGCTCTTCCCTGACCATGTGGAACCTGCTTGGGGTTCTTTTTCTTCCTTTCTCTCTGCTCCTCCCCCAGATATGCACACGCTTTTGCTGTCTTTCTCTAAATAAATAAACATTTAAAGAAGGGGTGCCTGAATGGCTCAGTCTGTTAAGAGTTCGGCTTCAGCTCAGGTCATTATCTCGTGGTCTATGAATTTGAGTCCCACCTCAAGCTGACAGCTCAGAGCCTGGAGCCTGCTTTGGATTCTGTGTCTCCCTCTCTCTCTGCCCCTTCCCGGCTCACACTCTCTCGAAAATAAATAAACATTTAAAAACTTTTTTAATGTGTCTCTGCTGCCTAGTCAGATCATCGTTACTGTGATTTGCAGCCTTAGTTTCAGATTTCATCACTGGCATCTCACTTGCACATTCAGAAGTTTGTTTGGTATTGCCAGTGTGTTACATCTTTTATTCCTGAGTATAAGATTGGAGGTAAAATCTTTTGTCTTTTACAGCTGGAAACAATGTGGAGGTAGATGAGTCTCTGTTCCAGGAAATGGATGACTTGGAGCTAGAGGATGATGAGGATGATCCGGACTATAATCCTGCTGACCCAGAGAGTGATTTGACTGACTAATGGACTGTCCCCATCTGCAGAGCGGCGTGACTGCCACAGCATCTGTGGCTGTGCTGAGGTGTTGATTTTTCTTTCTTTTTTCTAAGAAAAAATAATTTTCAGGAGAATATTCTTCTGATAGCTTTCATCATTGAACTTAATAAACTGACCTTAAAATTTCAAATATAAAATGTTCAGTTCCTCTTCTTGTTAGGAATAAGGTTATATTTGAAATCATTTAGTGTTAGAGAGAGATCCAGCCTATAACAGTAAGACTAGAGACAGACTGCTACTATGTGCAGGTGTGGGGTCATACACAAGGGCTTGTAACAACTTGGAATTTTTATGCGGAAGACAGTGTTGGCTTTTGGATTCTACGTGTTGTCATTAATATAAGATACGAGTGGACAGAGGTGAAGAGAACATTAAGCCTTCTGAATTCTAGCCTTTGGGCATGGTATATTGAAGTCTTTACAAAACCAGAAACCTAAATATAGTCAGAATTAAAATGGATTTTAGTCTTATGGTAGTATTTGAATCAGAATCCTTTGTGGTTAGTCAAAGGCGTAGGCCCTCTCCAGTTGAAGTTATTAAACACTAACTTTAATCTGTATTTTAAATGAGTGAAATCTCATGCCAGTGACACAAGTGATAGGTACTGTTGCACATTCCTTATTAAGAACCTTTGTCCTATAGTTGTGAAATAGATACATTGTGATGTTCTTCCACTTTTCTAATTTAACATCACAATTCTAATTTAACTTGTCTGGAAAGGTCTGAAGTTTAGGGGTTGTACAGTGTCTGCAGGATAACACACATCCACATACATATGCATACGAGACCTTCTTCGTCATAGCTTGGAATGATTGACTGGGGGACTCCCGGAAGGAGAGCCAGTCTTCATGCAAGTTATGCAGGCACTGCAGTTTTGGAGAACTGAGTCTTAATCCTAATAGGAAATTACTTGTGCTATTACAAATAGCTGCTTCCTTTGAAAAATACAGGTGTCACATATCCACAGATAAGCAATATTAATCCCATGTTTATTTTTGGATGTAGATTTATGGCTAAAATCAAAGTATTTAAGACAAAATTGAGGAATGTAATACTATCACTGAGGAATGTTAATACTCTTTCACCAGCTTTGGTTCTGACCAATAAAAGGAAATCCCAGTAGTGTTCATCATTTCTCTACAGAGAGAAGTCCAAAGGTTTGTGTTGTGTGAGAATTTACTTTTTCTAAGGAGAAATCTTTTCTGAAGCAGATGTATTAAGAACTTGAGAGCAGTTTAATTAAGGGTAAGAAAAGCAATGATGAGGAATTTAGTGCTGAGGTCAGTGAAGACTTGACCTTAAAGTGTCAGGAATGATTCCACTTCCCTCTCACACATGATTTCTTTAAAGTATAAGGTCTTTTTTTTTTTTTTTAAGTTCATTTATTTATTTAGAGAAAGGGTAGGGAGGGGCAGGGAGAAAGAATCCCAGCAGGCTGCACACTCAGTGCAGAGCCTAACATGGGGCTCAGACTCAAAACCCATGAGATCATGACCTGAGCCAAAATCAAAGGTTGGATGCTTAATCAATTGAACCACCCTGGTGCCCCTAAAGAATAAGTTTTATACATTTTCTTTAAGTATTGAAGTGGATTCCATCTTTGTCATTTCAGAATGTAGGCAGAGCCTGATGATATGGAAATGAAGACTCAGAGTTTGTTCTAATGATACTCCCAAGTATTTTCCTCCAGAGTAAATATTAACTTTAATATTGCCTTTGTTTTGTGGGAATTAACCAAAGACTCTACTTCTCAAACTGGAACACATATAATCCCAGGATTTGCAAAAGCATGACTGGTGGTATTTGAAACAATAATTGGCCATCTTGGATTATCAGTTTTGCTCTTGGATTTGGGATAATTTTTGCTTTCATTTTTCTACTTATGATAAATTGTATGAAGTATCATAAGATTAAAAACAAGTACTAATATGTGTATTCATTGCTGTATGCCTGTGACAATGTCTGGCACTGAATAGGCATCTATTATTTGTCAAAATGATTGTATTGTACAAAATTCTCCTGCATTTTAAACATAAACCATGACAGTTAAGGGGGTGTTTTGTTTGCCATAGGCAGCTTTGAGTAATGCCTCCAGATTCTGCACTATTTTATATTCGTCTACCAGGAGAGGTGCCTTAGGAAAAAAGTGCATAAATACTGATCTAAGGCACACACCTCTAAAAGGTTATATGAACATTTTCTAGTTGAGGTGAAACCAGAAAGAATGATTAGTAACATTTCTTATGGGTGAAAAGGATGAGTTCATTGATTGTACTATTACAAACTCCAAAGGTATATGTGTCAAGCAGCAAAGAGATGCATTGCTGAATTCTGGAAGGAAGAAGAGTGTGAGTTTTCAATATTTACATGCTAGCTCATTGTTTGTGTTATGGAGGTGCAAACAGAAAGCAGGTAAACTATCTCAGGTATCTCCTAGTGTTTTGTGTGTCTTTCAGAGAACATACATGTCCAGCAGCAAAGGTAAACATTATATGATTATAAAATAAGTCACACACTTCCAGAATTGTAGGGAATAATTTAAGAGACCATTGAGTTCTAAAATGATAGGGAAAGTTTTTCCACCAATGACACCTGGAGTAGGAGTCGATATAAATACACATATGGGAATAACATTAGCTCGTTTGCTGCTTTAGGACCTGTGTCAGAGTAACAGAGATACAGAATATTGCTGTAAGGTGTATCATGAAGTTTATAGCTTTGAGTTTAATTTCATCTTTGTTGGGCAAAGAACTCGGAAAGAAAGGGGGTGAGATGGGGTAATAATGCATGATTTAGTGCACCTTCCATTAATAAAAAATGGGAACACATTGGGAAATGTTTATAACTATGGTAAAGGAGTACCAAATCAAAATTTTAAACAACGGTGCTCTGCAGAGCCATTTTGGCAACACCTGAAATAAAAAGAAAAATCAGTAGTTACTTAATATTTGGATATTTTATTTATTTTGGATTTTACATTAATCTTTAGTTTTAAAACTACTGCATTAAAATACTGATCTTAATAACTGAGTTTTTGGTGCTTTTTAAAATTTTACACCCAAGACCAGTGCCTCACTCACCTTACCGTAGTCCTTGGTAGGTCCAGAAGGTTTTCAGGGTTCCCTGGCCTCCATCCTAAGAATATTAGGGAGAAAGGCCTGGAGGTGGCACCTTGTGAAGATGTAGGTCAGAGGGGGCTTCTTTGTAAATGAAGATGCTCGGAAGACAAACAGAATGAGCCATACTATTACTGACTTCAAGCAGATAGTTAAACTAAAGTAATTAAGGGCCAGGAA
Source organism: Proteles cristata cristata (assembly GCA_017311185.1). Classification (NCBI taxonomy): domain Eukaryota; kingdom Metazoa; phylum Chordata; class Mammalia; order Carnivora; family Hyaenidae; genus Proteles; species Proteles cristata. Next base: position 120,599 of record JAESUZ010005128.1, on the reverse strand, counting down.
ATTACTAGATTATGGGCTACTGCACATGCTTGGGATATCAACTGGTAGGTTTTAAGTCCAAGCATACCTAGATGTGATAGAATCATTAAAGAAAAATGAATTACACTCCAAATTTGTTGGTATCTTGAATAAATTGGTTCTTGTAGAACTCAGACTGTCTAGAAAGTATGGATCTAGAATATTTTCCACCTATACTTTTGGGATGTGTTTTTAAAGAACTTCCTGATATTAATTTGGATGTTTCTTGGGGCGCCTGGGTGACTTAGTCGGTTAAGCGTCCGACTTTCGCTTGGGTCATGATCTCGCGGTTCGTGGGTTCGAGCCCCGTGTCGGGCTCTGTGCTGACTGGCAGCTCAGAGCCTGGAGCCTGTTTCAGTCTGACTCCCTCTCTCTCATCCTCCCCTGCTCACGCTGTCTCTCTCTCTCTCTCTCTCTCTCTCTCTCCTAGAAATAATTAAAACATTTAAAAAAAATTTAATTTGGATGTTCCTTCTGACATTTAAATTTTGTTTTTAAGGTCAGACTCCTGTTATTTGGAAAGGCCTTTAGACTTGAGGATCTATTACTAAGGATGTTTTTTTAAAAGATAAATATTGATACTAAGGCCCTTGAAAATGACATTAAAGGAGAGTGTTAGATACATTCTCAAAGGTATGCATTTAATATCCCTTTTTTTTTTTTGCAATCAACTAATTTTTAAAATATTTTTTAATTTTTTTAAAAATTTATTTCTGAAAGAGAGAGAGCATGAGCAGGGGAGGATCATAGAGAGAGGGAGACACAGAATCTGAAACAGACTCCAGGCTCTGAGCTAACAGAGCCTGATGTGGGGCTCGAACCCACGATCCATGAGATCATGACCTGAGCCGAAGTCAGATGCTTAACCGACTGAGCCACCGAGGCACCCCAATCATCAACTTATTTTTTAAAAAGTATTTATTTGTTTTGAATGTAAGCAGGGAAGGAGCAGAGAGAGAGAATCCCAAACAGGCTTTGTGCTGAGAGCACAGATAAGCATAGAGCCTGATGAGGGGCTCAAATTCCTAAACTGAGATCAGGATCTGAGCTGAATTTAAGAGTTGCATGCTTAGCTGAATGAGCCACCTAGTGCCCCTATTATCAACTAATTTTATTGGATTCTATCTGGGATAGGAAGTTCTCTATGTTCATGTATTTTATGGAAGGAAGTCAGCTCTGTCTCTCTCTCTCTGACATAGATGCACAATTGAAAATGAGCCAGCTCCAGAGAGTTTGAACACAAGGGGAAAGGTGAATATTTGATATTTAATACTTCATATTTAAGTTCACCACTGAAGGTTAATGCTTGTCTAGTAAGAAAATAAAAGAGATGTTTCTGGTGGAAAGGGTGAGAACTGGAATAATAGGCTCTCTCTCTTACTAACTGGGAGCTTCTGATCATTCACTTAATCTCTGGTTCCTGGTTTGTAAGGTGGGGATCATAGTACTTCCTGAACATGACAATTTTATTCAAAAAGGAAATTAATAAACATGGTCAAGTATTGGTGAATTTTTTAATGGACTTTGTCTACAGATTTCCTCACATTTCCCCCTCCCTCACACAATGAAACTATAAGGAATAAGTGTACTGCCTTGGGCTGAATGTTTGTGTCCTCCAGAAATTCACACTGTGAAATCCCAGCCCCTAAGGTGATGATGCTAGGAGGTGAGCTTTGGGGAGGTGATGATTGGGATTAGTGCCCTTGTAACAGCAGACTTGAGCTCCCTTGCTGCTTCTGCCCTGTGAGGTCACAGTGAGAAGACCACGAAGGAAGGGGATTCTCTCTGGTTATGAATCTGCTAGTGTCATTATCCTGGACTTCCCAGCCTCAGAAGTGTGAGAAATAAGTGTCTGTTCCTAAGCCACCCAGTCTATTCTGTCTTGTGATAGCAGCCTGATTGGACTGAGACAAATACTCCTCCATTCTTCTGCCTTTATTTCATTAAAATATTGAATCTGGGAGAAAACCAAACATTTAGCAGGGCAGATGGCACTGCCTTCAGCTGCAGTTCCACAAATGTGGCCTGCATTCACCTCTGTAGCAGTCAAAATGCCTCAAGTTAAAACAGTTTGAAGGGCAGCCCAACTCCTTAGCTCCCTGTGTGATCACGTCTGGGTTTTGTAGCTGTTGCATTGCAGTTCAACTTCTCCCTCTGCCCAGAGCACCTGCCTTGACTCCTTCACAGGTGTTCTTCCTCAGGGCAGTTCCCAGTCTGAATGCAAATCTGTTTGCTGAGAGAACCCAAAGTAAAACATCTTATGGAATGATTTCAGTGACAGCATCCTGGTGACACGGTGGCACAACAGCACTGGAGCAGAACCGGCTGAGGGCAGAGTTTGGTGGGATGACTGTTGACTAGGGCCCCTGGCTGCCCCCATACCCCAAGTGGTGCTAGGGAGGTGGTTCTGGGTGGGGTTTGGAAATATATGGGAGCATTTTTCTTTGTCACAGTATATCAGGGTGGGAAGAAGCCAGAGATCCTAGACAGTTTCTGCTGTGAGGACAGTCCCACAAGAGGAAAAACTATTGCAGAAAGAAAAGGCTCAAGAAAGAAAAAGGAAACCTTATTTCCTCTACTGGCTGCTTGTTCACATTATGTCTCCCATGCACTCTTTGGTGGTTGTGGGGTGTTTTGTACTTGTCCAGAATTTATAGATGTGTTAAGGATGGGCCGAAGGGGGTTTATGCTATCATAACAGAACTAGAGTGATAATTTTGATTCTAGGATATTAAATGGAGTTTAGACAACTATGATGTGTTTTAAGCACGCCTATATTGGACTTACTCCAGATCAAGTCAGAGCCTTCCCAGTAGTGTGCTCACTGTTCCAGGATGAATAATATTTTTGTAGAGATAAAACAAACACCTATAATTGTTCCTTGGGCCCTTGACCTTTCTTAGGTCTTTGCCTAATCTTCCCTGTATGCCAGCTTTTTCCATGTAACAGTTGTACTACATTTAAACCTTATCTTAGTCCGCATTTAGGTAAAATTCCATACAAGAGATTCCTTATTTAACACCTGTCATTCAACCCTACTTAAAAGGAGTAATAGGTGACATGAGTATCTTGGCAGTGTAAGCTGTTCATTTTTCTCTCTCCTCAATGACCATGTAATTGGACATCTATGACTGAATAAAAGTGCCTCTACAGAGCATACAAGGACATTAGAGATCATCCATCTGTATCCAAAGTGTATAGACTGAGAACAGGAGAGGCTATGGGGCCAAGGGAGGTGCAGCAGCCATAGTGGCAGTGCTGGCACTGGCAGAGGAGCAGAGGAGGTGGAAAGCAAAGGTGGTAAGTCAAGTCATCCAGGCTCCTCAGGTGCAGCTGGAGGGACCGCTTGCTCTTCAGCAGCACCTGGATTTCCCAAGAGAGAACTCTGTGGCTGGGCCCGAGGAAGGAAAGGGAAGAAGGGCAGATAAAGAGAATTGAAAGAAGACATCTCCCGCTGTCTGGCTTGGGACTTCAGGAAGAAGTCTGGGACTTCTGAGACCCCTCCCACTGATGCCACTCACCTTGGGCATACCCAAAGACCCAAGTGCTAAGCCCACAACTTTCCTGCCACTTTTTAAAAAATACAGGGTCCTTTAGATGTGCTAATTTTAGTGGTGAGTCAGGTCCAGCAAGAGAAAATAAAATGTGCTATGTCATGAACTGGGAAGCACAGGTAAGTTACTGATTGCCAATCTGTTTAACTGTTAGAGTCAAGGTAAACAAAGCCTTTCCTACATAAGAAAGGTATTCCAGTCTTCGAGTAAGATGACAAAGGCACATTTCATCCACTATGAAAAATCATAGTAATACAGTATCACAGAAAAAAGGGCAGTTCTTCAGCCAAAATCCAAGACAAAAATATTGTAATCTAATATATAATCCAAGATAGCTTTTATGAATAAATTGAATAAGCTACAAGAAAATTTAGAAGGCCGTTCCATGAACTAAAGCATAAAACTCATGAAAGGAAGGAGTACTTTACCGAAGAGATTGAAATTAGAAAAAAAAAAAAAAAAGACCCAATCAAATTCTGGAGCTGAGGGACTCAATAAATGAGATGAAAAATGCATTAGAAAGCATTAGAAATATAGTAGGTCAAATGGAAAAGGGATTAAGTTACCTGGAGGATAGGAATTTAGAAATGATTCAAATAGGAGAGAGAACTAAGACCAAACAAGTGAAGAAACCCTATTTGAGTTATTAGACTATTAGAAAAGCCAATATAAGAATAAGTGTATCAGGAGAACACAGGAGGGGGTCAGGGTTTACTTAAATAATTTGCCAAGAGATTCCCAAACCTGGGAAATAAATTAACATACAAGTCAACAGAGCTCTTAGAACATTTTATCTCAATGTAAAAAGACTTAATGAAAGACTTAATGAAACACACTATAAAGAGTGTCCAAAATCAATGGTAGAATACTTAAATCAGGGGAAAGAAGAATTAGCCCACAAACAACCCCCCCCACTCCCCACCCCTTACCCCCTGCACCTTAGGCTATCAGCAGATTCTCAGCAGGAACTCTATAGGCCAGAAGACAATAGAGTGACATAGTCAAGTATTGAAAGATAAACATACTAGTTATGACTATTCTATCCACCAAAAGTGTTCAGATATAAAGGGAAAAAAAGTGCATTCCCAGACAAACAGAGCTGAAGAAGTTTGTCATTAGACCTGCCTTGCAAGGAATGCAGAAAGAGCTCTTCCAGCTGAAATGAAAGACACTAGTGTCACACAGAAAGTGAAATCACATAAAACTCTGGTAAAGGTGATATAGACAGTCAAAATTAGAACATTTAGAATAGTTTGTCAAACAATTATAGAGTGAGGTAAAGGAAAAGAGCATTAAAAATAATGATAGGCACTATAATTGGTTAACAAATTCATTGCACAATAAGAGGTAATTTGTCACATCAAAAACATAAAAGGGGGTAACATTTATAGATAAGTTAATATGAGTTGCTAGTAGCAGAAAAAGGACTAGCATTTTTATATAAGCCTCAAGGTAACCATAAAGCAAATATATAGAGCAGATACAAATGAATATGAGTTGTTAGCAAAAGAAAAAGGACAACATGTTTTATGTCAGCCTCAAGGAAACTCTGAAGCAAAAATCTAGAGCAGACACCAAATATGAAAAAAAAAAAAAAAAAGACCACATATCATGACAAAAACCACCAATTTATAAAGGTAGACAAACAGAATGAAAGAGAAATAATATAGATGGAAAATAAACAGAAAGCAAATGAACACTAGTAAGTCCTTACATGTTAATAATCCCCTTTAATATAAATGGACAAATTTACCAATCATAAAGCACACAGTGTTTGGATGGATAAAGAAACAGGGCCCAACTATATGCCACCTACAGGAGACGTATCAGCTCTAAAGACTTACATAAGCTCAAAGTGATGGGATGGAAGATGATTTTCCAAGCAAGCAGAAACCAAAAGACAATAGTTGAAGCCTACTATATATCAAACTGGATTTCAAGTCAAACTCAAAAGTTTGTCTTGTCAAAAGACAAGAAGGTCATTATGTAATGATAAAGGGATCAATACATCAGAAGATGTAAAAGCCACAAGTATTTGTACTCCCAACATTCAGGCATTGAAATCCACTAAGCAAATACTAACTGGCCTTTAGGGAGTATACAGCAATCCATTAATACTAGGGGACTTCATTACCCTACTGTCAGCAGTAGATAGGCTATGCAGACAGAAAATCAACAAGGAAACATTGCAATGGAACAATACCTTAGAAGAAATGGATTTAAGAGACTTATTTTTTTTTTTAACTTAATTTTTTGAGACAGAGACAGAGAGCAAGCTGGGGAGGGGCAGAGAGAAAGAGGGAGACACAGAATCCAAAGCAGGCTCCAGGCTCTGAGCTAAGCACAGAGACTGATGCAGGGCTTGAACTCACAAACTTAGATCATGACCTGAGTCAGTCAGACGCTTAACCAACTGAGCCACCCAGGTGCCCCTAAGAGACCTCTATAGAACAGTCCATCTAATATCTGCAACGTACACACTCTTTATTCTGCAGGATAGATTATATGATGGGACACAAAACAAATCTTAGCAAATTTCAGACTATTTATGGAGCTGACAATAAGAAAGTGAGCAGATCCACAAATATGTGAAACTGAACAACACACTTCTCAATAACTAATGGGTCAAAAGTAAATCAAAAGTAAAATAAAAGATCATCTGAAAACAAATGAAATGGAAATACAACATATCAAATTTTATGCAACAGAAAAAACTTCTGAATATAAATTTAATCATAAATATCAGAGAATTAGGAAGACATTAAATAAACTACCTAATTTTACAGCATAAGGAACTAAAGAAGAACAAGTTAAGCCCAAACTTATCAGAAGCAAGGAAATGACAGAGATAAAAGATCAGAACAGAAATAAATGAAATGGAGACCAAAAAGAAAAAAGAAACAACAAAGCTAAGGTCTGGTTCTTTGAAAAGATCAACCAAATTTAGAAAATTTTAGCTACATTAGATAAGAACAAAAGAGAGAAGACTCAAATAAACTTGGAAACAAAAAAGGAGACATGGCAATACATAGGAGCATAAAATTGTATGCCAACAAATTACATGACCTAGAAAGTAGGATGCATTTCTAGAAACACGCCTTAGCAAGACAATCCAGAAGAAAGAGAAAAATATGAATAGACAAATGGCTAAATTGGGAGATTTATCAGTAACTAGCCCAACACAACCCCCAAGGACCAGACGGCTTTATAGGTGAATTCTACCAAACACTTAAAGAAACAGCATCATTCCTCCACAAACTCTTCTATAATATCAAAGTGAAAGGCATGCATCTGAACTCATTTTATGGGGTCAGTGTTACTTTCATCCCAAAAACCAGATAAAATATCACAAGAAAATAATACTATAGACCAATATCCCTGATGCAAAAATTCTCAATAAAATAGCAAATTAAATTCAAGAAGACATTAATGCATTATACACCTGGACCAAATAGGATTTATCTCTAGGATGCAAGTTTCCTTCAACACACACACCTCAATGAATGTAATATATCAATAAAATAAAAGATAATACCGTAACTATCTCAATAGACACAGAAAAATGCAACTAACAACATACTGATTTCATGTTATAAAGCCTTAATAGATGGAGTATAGAAGGAATGTACCTCAATGTACTAAGGACTATATATGACAAGCTACAGCTATTATCATATTCAGTAGTGAAAAGGTGAAAGCTTTTCCTCTAAGATCAGGATTAAGACATGGATGCCCACTCTCACCACTACTGTGGTCCTAGAAGTTCTGGCTAAACCCATTAGGCAAGACAAAGAAATAAAAGGCACCCAAATCAGAAAGGCAAGAATAAATGGTCACTATGTGCAAATGATATGATTTTAAAAATGGAAAATCCCAAAGAGTCAGTCACAAAACTGTTCAAATTAATCAGCTAGAGTGAAGTTGCAGGATACAAAATCTATGTACAGAAATCAGTTTCATTATTTTATAGTAATAATGAAACATCTGAAAAACAATTTCTCATTCATAGTTCATAGTAGCATCAAAACAAAAACAAAAAATCTTAGTAAATTTAGCCAGGGAAATGAAAAACCTGTACAATGAAAAGTACAAGACTTTGCTGATAGAAATCAAAGAAGACACAAACAAATGGAAAGACATCTCATGTTTGTGGATTAGAAGAATTAATATCAGAAAATGTCCATACTACCCAAAGGTATCAAGAGATTCAACTCAGTACTCATCAAAATACCGAAATCATTCACAAAAACAAGGCAACAATCCCAAAACGTATCTTTCAGTAGTTTAACGGTGATATGTGTAGTTCTTGACCTATTCACATTTATCCTATTTGTTTGTCAAGCTTTCTGGATGTGTAAATATTTTTCATTAAATGTGGGAAATTCTTGGCCATAATTTCTTCAAAGATTTTTTTCTGTTCTTTTCTTCTTTTGCATATGTTCCTCTGTTTGTTATGTGCTACAGGTCTCTGAAGTTATGTTCAATTTTCTTCATTCTTTGTTTTTTTATTCCTTTCATCCTTTGTAATTCTCTTCACTACTGATCTGTCCTCATGTTCCATGATTCTTTCTTCTGTCAGATCAAACTTTTTGAGATCTAAGGACTCAATAAATGGACATTGTTTTATAGCTCCCTCCCTCCCTAAGTGCAGCATCTGGGTCCATTCAGAGATAGTTTTTACTAATTGCCCTTTTCCCCCCTGAATATGTGTCACACTTTCTTGTTTTTTGACATATGGTACTTTTTTAAGAAACTGGATATTTTAGGTAATACACATTCTCTAAATTCTAACTTGTCCTGGAAGTGGTTATTCTGCTTTTTTTTTTTCTTTTCATTTTCTGTTTAGTGGTTTACTAGAACTAATTATGGAGTCTATCCCCAACAATATACACATTTTCATATCACTACTCAGAGTTTTCTTTTCAAATGATGAGACACTGACAACCAAATAAACTGTCTCTACTGAAAAATGAAGAACCACATATGCAGCAAATGTACTGTAAAAATGTTAATTTTTGAAAAATACTGTAAAATGCTTTATAGAAACAAATTCCTAATGATAACTAAGAATTAGATGCTTTTCCATAAGTCTCCTTTCTGTATAGATCATCTTGATGCCCAACAACTCTCATTATATTAAAATCTCAGTGTCTTAGAACTGAAAAGAACCTTATTAATATTTTCTATACCAGTAATTCTGAGATTAGGATTCACCTGGGCAGATACATATATACACATTCGTACATACACCCATACACACATTTACACATATGCCTCCACCAATGGTTCTCAAAGTGTTGTCCCCAAGCCACTAGCACAGCATCATCTGAGAATTTGATAGAAATACAGATTTGCAGGCCCCACCACAGACCTGCAGAATCAGAAACTCTGGGAATGCAACCCAGCAACCTGTATTTAATATTAGTGTGATTCATGTACGAGAGTTCTAGAATCACTAGCTAGAACAGAAGTCCAGATTGGTTTAATTGGTCTGGGAATAGAGTTAAGCATTGACATCTTTTACTTGCTCCAGGAAAATGCAGCCAGAATTGAGAACTGAACTATATGTGTTCCTTCCATTTATAGCAAGAATGCTGAGTCCAGTGAGAATAAACGATTCTTCCAAGTTATCAGGTTTTATGCTATTTTTATGTTTTCCAAAACAAGGAGGTAAAGAGGATTTCTTCTGATACCACACAGGCAGTACAGGACAGAAATGAGATGGGAAGCCAACTAACTCAACCTCCAATGTTACTCATAAGGGGTTTTTGGGTTTTTTTTTTTTACCTCTAATAATGTTAAAGCCTATATAATTTTCATTCACTTTAAGGCATTCTCAATGAGACAAAAATTGGCTCTTGGGTGAAAAAAAATAGATACTGCAATGTACTGTGGGCCTTCAAAGCTCAACCCTACCCAATAAAATTTTATTCTTTAGTATTAATTTCTCTCACTAGAGAGAAATAAAAAGTTACATTTATTAATTAAATTTAATTTGGTTAAATTTAATTTTTCTCAGGGTGGAGTGTGGTAATGAAAAAAAAAAGGTTGAGAAAAATGCTTGAAGAGGTTTTATAGTTGGACCACAATCCAGGATTTTTGTGTTCTATGTGCTTTGTATAGTCCTATTATAGTAGCTACTTGTGCCAACATGTTTGGAGCCAGATGTTTACAGTAAATTCCTGGCTATTCTTTATGCTATATAATTGGACAGTATCAGAAAACACACTAGACCCTATCATTATTTTACCTGGATTGTAGCAAAGAACTTAGCATATTGATGCATGCAACAAAAAGATATACTTCGTTAAATTTTTAAATGCTCAAATAATCCCAAATGTATTGTGGGAATGAATATCTCAGGGTAGATAAACAGTTACTGAAATTTTTTCCTCAATGTCAGTAGCTCTGTTTGATCTCTACTAATAAATATATGGTAATGTCTTTAAAACTGAGTTCCAAAATCTTATTGGAGCACAATAATAAACATACATAATCCGCTTAGGGCTAAATGAGAGCTGTCTCATGTATACCAATAAATATTTAATTTCTTTAAAAATTAAGCTATTTTTCCTTACATGGATTTATTTTGTCAAGAGCAAAGAGTAATGTATCTTTAAATGCTTATAAACTGCTATTGTTGGGGCGCCTGGGTGGCTTAGTCGGTTAAGCGTCCGACTTTCGCTTAGGTCATGATCTCGCGGTTCGTAGGTTCGAGCCCCGCGTCGGGCTCTGTGCTGACTGCCAGCTCAGAGCCTGGAGCCTGTTTCAGTCTGTGACTCCCTCTCTCTCTGACCCTCCCCTGCTCACGCTGTCTCTCTCTCTCTCCTAGAAATAAATAAAAATATTTTTAAAAATAAATAAATAAACTGCTATTGTTAATATGAAAAATGAAAACCCCAAAATAAGTTAATTGCACTTTTTTGGACATTTAAGGAGTGAAAAAAATAATTGACTCAAGTCAGAAGTTCTCATCCTACTTTAACCAGTACTTACCTAAGGGATCAGAACAAGTTACCACCTAATCTGACCTCCGTTTCCTTCATCTTGTCAAAAGAGATTAGAGTTTCTTTCCAAGTTCCTTCTAATTTTCTAGCAGAGTCAGTGCTTCTAATGAGTGTTGTTTTTCTCTTGGACTATAATTACTTTCAGATTTTTTATTGCATTGTTTCTAAAAAGTGTCAGTGTTGGGGTGCCGGGGTGTCTCAGATAGTTAAGTGTCTGGCTTCAGCTCAGGTCATGATCTTGCAGTCTGTGAGTTTGAATCCTATGCCGGGCTCTGTGCTGACAGCTCAGAGCCTGGAGCCTGTTTCAGATTCTGTGTCTCCCTCTCTCTGTGCCTCTCCCCAACTCGCACTCTGTCTCTCTCTCAAAAATAAAATAAAAACATTTTAAATTAAAAAAAAAAAGAATCATAAGAATCAGTTTACTTTCCTTAATTTTTTTATTTTAGTGAATCGCGATTATTCCTTTCCAGCGATTAACAACTCTGGCTTCAGGAAATGTGTTATGTTTTAATTTAGAAAGTACTGTGAGAAAAAGATTGTCTTCATAATTACAAGATCCAATTTCTGTCCATTAAACACTTCTTTGTTTTTAATTTAAATTTTAGTTAGTTCACATAAAGGGCAATATTGGTTTCAGGAATAGAATTCAGAGATTCATCACTTACATACAACACCCAGTGCTCATCATAAGTGCCCTCCTTAACACCCATTATCCATATATTCCATCTCCCACCCTTCTCCCTCCATCAACCTCAGTTTGTTCTCTATTGCTGAATCACTGTGGTTTAAACACTTTCTTAACAGTAATGATTACTCAAATAAAAGGGATTAAATCCTTCCTTTGGATCAAATTTTAATTTAATGTAAAGGTGACAATAGGACAGATGAAACCATGAATTCCAAAGTTACTGAGAGTAGCTCTAAGTAAGAAACACAATGTTACCTTTACCAATAGGGGTGAGAGGAGATGTGTTAGGAAGGACTTGAGTCCAGTTCCAAATCAGATAGTGTGCATGCCATAACATCAACAGATGCCAAAGTTTGGCTATTTATCTTAGTGTACGTGAAGAAATGCTTGTTGTTCAGGAAGCACTAACAATAGAAGAGAAGCAGCATCTAAGGTCAATAACCCGAGTACATATAGAGGGAATTTGAATAAACCTTAGATGTTTATCCTTTAGGGCCATTCTGTTTAGAAGACAAACTGGATAGAGTGTGGAACCCCTGACAAAGAGGACACAAAACAGTTCCTGAAGAGTCAACCCCAGGACTTATCATTCCCTCTGTGATATAGTGGTATGAAGACCTCACCACTCACTCAGCACAAAACTGAGGGGGATAATGGCAGGTAAATGGTGATTAGTAGTTAAATGAGTATTATATTTGTGTCAAGCAAATTGTAAAATTATGGAAAGTCCCTAGTCCTTCAAAATAAATGTATTTATTTCTTGCGGACATGAATTTCTTGTCTCAACTTCTCAATTGTTCACCCTACACATATTCTCTATTTTGTTTCATAAGAAACAACACAAAGATTTCAGGACACCAATAGTAGTGCTGTTGAAGTAGAAGAAACTTAATCCATTGTGCTCCTGACCTATGGCCATTAGAGTATCATGAGTGAGAGAGCAAGCAAATACATCTTTATTTTCTGGTATGATTCAAAAGCAAAGATTTTGGACCATGCACAGCAGCTCTGAGTAGCACTGAGCTGCCGGAACCATTTACCATCCATTATTTGTGATAAATGCATCAGGGCTTTCCTCCAGTCTTTTGGATGATCTGTTGGTCAGCATCAGCCTAATCCTTTCTCTTTAATGGGTTATTGATTCTGGGAGCTCTGCTAATGGGTGAATCCCTAAATCTCTGTGGAAATTTTAGTCTTTATGTATCAGCAGCAACACAATTATTCTTCTCATTGGCATTTATATTAGAATTTAGCACTTAATTTGATTGAACAAACTATAAGTGAGTAGTTTCATTCTTGATGGGGGTGAGAATCTTTTCACTTTTCCTTTCTAGGTTCTTTGGCTTGTATAATAATCAAATTGACATAAGGTAGATCAACAGGAGAAAAACTTAATTACATGTGTATGGGAGACCCACAAGGCATGAAGAGTCAAAGAGTACCACAAGTGAAGTTTATATGCCATCGTGAGCTAAGGAGAAGCAGGTAAAAGGGTAGTGAAAGACAATTCACAAGAAATGCCAAGAGTGCATGTTTGATAAACAGAAATGCATCTTGCCATGTGGTTGGAGTCTTTCAGAAATAAAAAGTTATATGTGCTAGTAACTCTCTTTCTGGTACAGGCCCACATCTAAATCCTTTTAGCCAGTTAAGGAAAATGTAAAAAGCTTTTGTGAGTCTGCTGGGCCTTAACTGCTTTTAGCTAAAGAAAAAATTCCACCTGCCAAATTGAAGTTTTTAGGGGTGACATCCTCTGCCCTCCTCTCCCCCCCCGACCCCAGAGTTCTCTGAACTGTACTAGTTATGCTGTTTCAGGTGTTCGGTGATTATATCAAACAGTTGGCTAAATACATATAAGTTATCAGCTCTTATATGTGAAACAAAACTGTACTATAACTCATTGCTCTGATTTTCAATTAAGGGAGCCATTACATGTTTCCAAATATTTGTTTAGAAATTTAAGAACATATACCATGGTACAATTCACCATGATAATAGTAATTATACATTAGGATCTAATATAAGTAGAATATGATGGTAGAATTATGTTTACTTCATGAAAACATCAAGATGTTACAAGCTCATTTGTTCCCAAGACATGGAATTGACTATGCTTAGGGAGTCACTGCTTCTTTAGAATGGAAGTTAACATTAGAGCCCAATGGGTATGGTTGTGTAAATTAGGTTGTTTCTTTGAACATAGGATTGCAAAGAAGAGACACCTTAAATAACTCTAATGACAGAATAACTTACCTCCTCTCTCTGCTTCCACCTTCCCTCTCTGGTCCCCCACTTCCTTCCCTGGATGTGAATTTTTATTGATGCTTACATTTTTATTTGCAGCTTTCATGAATCTCCTTCACAGAATTCCCCTGGAAAGCCGTCTGGCCCTGGACTCTTGTTTTTCCGGAAAGTTTTGACTACTAATTCTATTTCTTTACTGGTTATGAGTCTGTTCAAATTTTCTATTTCTTCCTGTTTCAGTTTTGGTAGTTTATATGTTTCTAGGAATTTGTCCATTTCTTCCATACTGCCCATTTTATTGGTATATAATTGCTCATAATTTTCTCTTATTATTGTTTGCATTTCTGCTGTGTTGGTTGTGACCTCTCTTCTTTCATTCTTGATTTTATTTATTTGGTGCCTTTCCTTTTTCAAACTGCCTAAGCGTTTTAATTCTTTCCAGGAACCAGCTTCTAGTTTCATTGATCTGTTCTACTGGGTTTTTGTTGTTGTTGTTGTTTTGTTTTGTTCTGTTTTGATAGCATTCATTTCTGTTCTAATCTTTATTATTTCCTGTCTTCTGCAGGTTGTTGTTTTTTTAAGTTTTTTTTTTTTTTTAATTTCTAGGAGAGAGAGAGAGACAGCGTGAGCAGGGGAGGGTTAGAGAGAGAGGGAGTCACAGACTGAAACAGGCTCCAGGCTCTGAGCTGGCAGTCAGCACAGAGCCCTACGCGGGGCTCGAACCCACGAACCGCGAAATCATGACCTAAGCAAAAGTAAGCCACCCAGGCGCCCCCTGCAGGTTTTGGGTTTTATTTACTGTTCTTTTCCCAGCTCTTTAAGGTGTAAGTTTAGTTTGTGTATCTGAAAACTTTCTTCCTTCTTTAGGAAGACTGGATTGCTATATACTTCCCTCTGATGACTGACTTTGCTGAGTCTCAGAGGTTTTGGGCTATGCTGTTATCATTTTCATTGGCTTCCATGTACTTTTTAATTCCTTCTTTAAATTCTTGGTTAGCCCATTCATTCTTTAGTAGGATGTTCTTTAGTCTCCACGTATTTGTTATGTTTCCACATTTTTTCTTGTAGTTGATTTTGAGTTTCATAACGTTGTAGTCTGAAAATATGCATAGTATTATCTTGATCTTTTTGTACTTGTTGAGGGTCATGAATCTTGTAAAGAGAGGCTGTCATTCCTAGTTTTTCTAGTAATAGTATAACTGTCAAAATATATTTTTTAATTACTTATTTCCCTTTTTCTTATAATGGCCCTTGGCTCAGGCTTCCTGGAATTGCTTTGGAAATTGTGTGATTCTGAAGGTCTTATTTTGTCTACTCTTCCTATGACCAACTATTTTGGGGAAATAGAAAAAAAGGACACTTCAGAGTCATCTGGAAGAATCTCCAAGTCAAATAAAACCTCAGAGTTCATAGTAACAAATAGATTTTTCCTAAGGCTACCTACAGATAATAATGAAAGGCAAAGTACACCCATCAATGATGACTCACAAAGTTTGGTTTGCACCTTCAGCATATGACCCATAATTTAATGCTTTCTTCCATACTTACTTTGTGCCATTGTCCATTGGTCATTATGAACATTTAATTGCTCACATGTAATTTCTTGGGCATTCTGGAATATATTCATATCTATTATTTCATGCTTGTATCACCCTCAATTACTCTAAACAAGTAGCAATATAGGAAAGAAAACAAAATCAAATTAAAAATTATTTTTAAAAAGTTATCAAAAATCTTATGAATACATAACTACCAGCCAGAAAGTATATAAAATATATAAAGAAAACTATTACAAGCCTGCCAAAAGCTAAAATATTGTACTACAATTCCAGTATATATATCTATATATAATACATATGTATTCTATTCTATTCTATACATATCTTCTTTATACATTCATAGGTCGATGGATGCTTGGACTCTTTATGTAATTTGGCTATTGTTTATAATGCTGGTATAAACACTGGAATGCCTGTACACCTTCAAATATGTATTTTTGTATCCTAGTAGTGCAATTCCTGGAACTTAGGGTCGTTCTATTTTTAACTTTTTGAGTAACCTTCATACTGTTTTCCAGAGTGGCTTCACCAGTTTGTATTCCCACCAAGAGTGTCAGAGAATTCTCTTTTCTCTGCATTCTTACCAACATCTGTTGTTCCTGTGTTGTGCATTTTTGCCATTCTGACAGGTATGAGGTTGTGCCTTATTCTGGTTTTGGTTTGTATTTCCCTGATGATGAGTGATGTTGAGCATCTTTTCATGTGTTTGTTAGCCATCTGGATGTCTTCTTTGGAAAAAGATCTATTCATGTTTCTGCCTATTTCTTAACTGGATTATTTATTTTTTGGATGTTGAGTTTAGAAAGTTCTTTATAAACTTTGGGTACTAATCCTTTATCAGATATGTCATTTCCACGTATCTTCTCCTATTCCAAAGGTTGCCTTTTACTTTTGTTGATTGTTTCCTCTGCTGTGCAGAAGTTTTATCTTGATGAAGTTCCAATAGTTCAATTTCAACTTTGTTTCCCTTGACTCTTGGAGATATATCTAGTAAATAGTTGTTGCAGCTGGGTCAAAGATATTGCTGATTATGTTCTTTTATTTTTTTTAATTTTTTTTTAATGTTTTATTTATTTCTAGGAGAGAGAGAGAGAGAGACAGCGTGAGCAGGGAAGGATCAGAGAGAGAGGGAGTCACAGACTGAAACAGGCTCCAGGCTCTGAGCTGGCAGTCAGCACAGAGCCCGACGCGGGGCTCGAACCCACGAACCGCGAGATCATGACCTAAGCAAAAGTCGGACGCTTAACCGACTAAGCCACCCAGGCGCCCCTGCTGATTATGTTCTATCGGGTTTTGATGATTTTTGTCTCAGACTTAGGTCTTTTATCCATTTCAGGCTTATTTTTGTGTATGGTGTACAAAAGAGGTCCAATTTCATTCTTCTGCTTGTTGATTTTCAGTTTTCTGAACACTAATTGTTGAAGAGACTGTCCCCCCCCCCCACCCCCGGCAGATTCTTTCTTGATTTCTTGAAGATTAGTTGATCATATAGTTGTGAAACATTTCTGGGTTTTCTGTTCTGTTGATATGTGCATCTGTTTTTGAGCCAGTGTGATACTCTGTTGCTCACTACAACTTTGTAATATAACTTGAAGTCTGGAATCATAATGCCTCCAACTTTGTTTTCTTTTTCATTATTGCTTTGTCTATTCAAGGACCTTTGTCATTCCATTCAAAGTTTAGGTTTGTTTGTTGTAGCTCTGTGGAAAGTGCTTGTAGTATTTTGATAGGGATTGCAGTTAATGTGTAGATTGCTTTGGGTAGTATAGACATTTCATCAATATTTGTTCTTCTAATCCATGAGCATAGAATGATTTTCCATTTCTTCATATCATCTTCAATTTCTTTCTTAAGTGTTCTAAGTTTTGAGATCCTTTACCTTTTTGGTTAGGTTTATTTCTTGGTATCTTATAGGTCTTGGTGCCATTGTCAAGCGATCAATTCCTTGATTTCTCTATCTGCTGCTGCATTATTGGGGTATAGAGATGTGACAGATTTCTATACATTGATTATATAACCTGCAACTTTGTAGAATTCAAGTATCAGCACTAGCAGTTGTTCGGTGGAGTCTTTTAGTTTTTCTCATAGAGTATCATGTCATGTGCAAATAATAAAAATTTGACTTGTTCCTTGCCAATTTGAATGTATTTCTTTCTGTTGTCATTTCTGAGACAGACTTCCAGTATTATGTTCAAAAACAACAGTGAGAGTGGACATCTTTCTCTTGTTCCTGACTTTACAGGAAAAGCTCCCAGTTTTTCCCCATTGAGGGTTATATTAGCTTTGGGTCTTTCATATGTGCCCTTATGATATTGAGGTATGTTCCCTCTATCCCTACTTTGTTGAGGAGTTTTTTCATGAAGGATGCTGTACTTAGTCAAATATTTTTTCTGGATCTATTGTGGGGATCATATGACTCTTGTCTTTCTTTTATTAATTAGTCATTTTATTAATTTTATTAATAAATGTATTAATAAAATACAATTAGTATTTTATTAATTTTATCAATATCACATTGATTAATTTGCAAATACTGAACCACCTTTGCAGCCCTGATTAAATCCTACTTGATCATGGTGAATGATTCTTTTAATGTACTGTTGGATTCAATTTGCTAGTATCTTGTAGAGAATTTTTGCATCCATCTTAATTAGGGATATTGGCCTGTAATTCTCTTTTTTAGTGGGGCCTTTGTCTGGTTTTGTACATGTGCTAGAATTGAGCACTGTCTGGTTTTGGAATCAAGGTAAATCTAGCATCATAAAATGAGTTTGGAAGTTTTCCATCCATTTTTATTTTGGGAGACAGTTTAAGAAGAACAGATATTAACTCTTCTTCAGATGTTTGGTAGAAATCTCCTGGAAAGCCATCTCGCCTTGGACTTTTGTTTGTTGGGAGATTTTTGGTTACTGATTCAATTCTTTGCTGATTGGCCTGTTCAAGTTTCTGTTTCTTCCTGTTTTTAGTTTTGGTAGTTTGTGAGTGTCTATCCATTGCTTCCAGAACTTATCCATTGCTTCCATATTTGCCTAATTTGTTGGCATATGATTCCTCATAATCTTCTCTTATAATTATTTGTATTTCTGTGGTGTTGTGATCTTTCTCATTACTGATTTTATTTTTTTGATTCCGTTGTCTTTTCTTTCTGATAAGTCTGGCTGGACTTACATGGGTTTATCAATTTTATTAATTCTTTCAAAGAACCAGGTTTTACTATCTGTTCTACTATATTTTGTTTGTTTGTTTCTATATAATTTATTTCTGCTCTAATTTTTCTTATTTACTTTTTTCTTCTTGCTTTAGGTTTTATTTGTTGTTCTTTTTCTAACTCCTTTAGATAAAAATTTAGGTTACATGTTTGAGACTTTTCTTGCTTCTTGAAGTAAGCCTGTGCTATATACTTCCACCATATGTCTGCTTGTGCTGCATCATAAAGGTTTTGGGCCATGAGGTTTTCATTTTCATTTGTTTCTATGCATTTTTAAACTTCCTTCTTTGGGGCGTCTCAGTGACTCAGTTGGTTAAGTGTCCAACTCTTGATTTTGTTGTTGTTGTTGTTGTTGTTGAGAGGATTAAAGTGGCATGACTTTATTTACATTTTTGGGTTTTTTTTTCTTAAATAGTTTATTGTCAAGTTGGTTTTAATATAACACCCAGTGCTCATCCCAACAAGTGCCCTAACTATGCCCATCACCCCTCTACCCCTCTCCCCAACCTGCATCAGCTCTCAGTTTGTTCTTAGGATTCAAGAGTCTCTCGTGGTTTGCCTCCCTCCCTCTCCCCAACTATTTTTCCCTTTCTTCTCCCTCATGGTCCTCCATTAGCTTCCTTCTAATCCACCTATATGTGCAAACATATGATATGTGTCCTTCTCTGCCTGACTTATTTCACTCATATAACACCCTTTACTTCTATACATGTTGCCACACATGGCCACATTTCATTCCTTCTCATTGCCATGTAGTATTCCATTATATAAATATACCACATCTTCTTGATCCATTCATCAGTTGATGGACACTTAGATTCTTTCCATGTCTTGGCTATTGTGGAGAGTGCTGCTATGAACATTGGGGTCCATGTGCCCCTATGCATCAGCGCTCCTGTATCCCTTGGGTAAATTCCTGCTGGATCCTAGGGGAGATCTATTGTTAATTTTTTGAGGATTTACACTGTTAATCCTCCACACTGTTTTCCAGAGGGGTTGCACCAGTTTACATTCCCACCAACAGTGTAAGAGGGTGCCCATTTTTCCACATCCTCGCCAGCATCTAGAGTCTCCTGATTTGTTCATTTTAGCCACTCTGACTGGCGTGAGGTGGTATCTCGGTGTGGTTTTGATTTGTATGATATGCCATGTGACTCTGAGCATCGTTTCATGTGTCTATTGGCCATCTGGATGTCCTCTTTGGGGAAGCGTCTGTTCTTATCTTCTGCCCATTTCTTCACTGGATTGTTTGTTTTTCAGGTGTGGAGTTTGGTGAGTTCCTTATAGATTTTGGATACTAGCCCTTTATCTGATATGTCATTTGCAACTACCTTTTCCCATTCCATCAGTTTTATGGATTGTTTCCTTTGCCCTGCAGAAGCTTTTATCTTGATGAGGTCCCAGTAGTTCATTTTTGCTCGTGATTCCCTTGCCTTTGGGGGTGTATCAAATAAGAAATTGCTGCGGTTGAGGTCAAGGAGGTTGTTTCCTGCTTTCTCTTCTAGGGTTTTGATTTTTTCCTGTCTCACATTCAGATCCATTATCCATTTTGAGTTTATTTTTGTGTATGGTCTGAAAAAGTGATCTAGTTTCATTCTTCTGCATGTTGTTGTCCACTTCTCCCAGCACCATCAGTTAAAGAGGCTGTCTTTTTTCCATTGGATACTCTTTCCTGCTTTGCCAAAGATTAGTTGGCCATACGTTTGTGGGTCCAATTCTGAGTTCTCTATTCTGTTCCATTGGTCTATGTGTCTGTTTATGTGCCAATACCATACTGTCTTGATTACAGCTTTGTAGTAGAGGCTGAAGTCTGGGATGGTGATGCCTCCCATTTTGGTTTTCTTCTTCTATATTACTTTGGCTATTGAGGGTCTTTTGTGGTTCCACACAAACTTTAGGATAGTTTGTTCTAGTTTGAGAAGAATGCTGGTGCAATTTTGATTGGGATTGCATTGAATGTGTAGATTTCTTTGGGTAGTAATGACATTTTAACAATATTTATTCTTCTGACCCATGAGCATGGAATGTTCTTCCATTTCTTTGTGTCTTCTTCAATTTCCTTCATAAGTTTTCTATAGTTTTCATCATACAAATCTCCTATATCTTTGGTTAGGTTTATTCCTAGGTATTTTATGTTTTGGTTTTTTGTGTGTGCAATTGTGGATGGGATCAGTTTCTTGATTTTTCTTCCTCTTGCTTCATTATTGGTGTATAAAAATGCAACCAATTTATGTATGTTGATTTTGTACATGCAACTTTGCTGAATTCATAGATCAGTTCTAGTAGGCTTCGAGTGGAGTCTGTCGGGTTTTCTATGTAGAATACCATGTTGTCTGCGAAAAGTGAAAGTTTGACTTCTTTACCAATTCTGATGCCTTTGATTTCCTTTTGTTGTCTAATGGCTGATGCTAGGACTTCCAGCACTATGTTAAAGTGGTGAGAGTGGACATCCCTGTCATGTTCCTGATCTCAGGGGAAAATTCTCAGTTTTTCCCCATTGAGGATGATGTTAACTGAGGGCTTCTCATAGATGGCTTTTCTGATGCCTAAGTAAGTTCCTTCTATCCTGACTTTCTCAAGGGTCTTTACTAAGAAGGGATGCTACATTTTGTCAAATGCTTTTTCTGCATCTATAGACAGGATCATATGGTTTTTATATCTTTTTTTTAATGTGATGTATCACATGGATTAATTTGCAAATACTGAACCAGCTCTGTAACCCAGGAATAAATCCCACTTGATCATGGTGGATAATTCTTTTTATATGCTGTTGAATTCAATTTGCTAGTATCTTGTTGAGGATTTTTGCATCTGTATTCATCCAGAATATTGGCATGTAGTTCTCGTTTTTTGCTGGGTCTCTGTCTGACTTGGGAATCAGAGTGATGCTGGATTCATAAAATGAGTCCGTAAGTTTTTCTTTGATTTGTATTTTTTGAAATAGCTTGAGAAGAATGGGTATTAATTCTGTTTTAAATGTCTGATAGAATTCTCCAGGAAAGCCATCTGGCTCAGGGAACTTATTTGTTGGGAAACTTTTGATAACTGATTCAATTTCTTCACTAGTTACTGGTCTGTTCATGTTTTCTATCTCTCCCTGTGTGAATTTTGGTTGTGAGTGTGTGTTAAGGAATTTGTCCATTTCTTCTAAGTTGTCTAGTTTGTTGGCATATAGTTTTTCATAGTATTCCCTGATAATTGCTTGTATTTCTGAGGGATTGTTTGTAATAAGTCCATTTTCATTCATGATTTTATCTGTTTGAGTGCTCTGTCTTTTCTTTTTGAGAAGCCTGGCTAGAGGTTTGTCAGTTTTGTTTATTTTTTCAAAAAACCAACTCTTGGTTTCATTGATCTGTTCAACTGGTTTGTTTGGGGTTTTTTTGTTTGTTTGTTTCTATATTGTTTATTCCTGCCCTGATTTTTGTTATTTCTCTTCTCCTACTTGGTTAGGGGTGCTCTTGTTGCTCTACCTCTAGTTCCTTTAGGTGTGCTGTTAGATGTTTGCACTTGTGCTTTTTCTAATATCTTGAAATAGGCCTGGAGTGCAATGTATTTCCCTCTTAGGACTGCCTTTACCACATCCCATAGAGTTTGGATTGTTGTATTTTTGTTTTCATTTGTTTCCATATATTTTTAAATTTCTTCTCTAATTCCTAATTGACCCATTCGTTCTTTAGTAGGGTGTTCTTTAACCTCCATGTTTTTGGTGGTTTTCCAGACTTCTTCCTGTGATTGATTTCAAGTTTCATAGCATTGTAATCTGAAAGTCTGCTTGGTATGTTCTCAATTCTTTTATATTTATTGAGGGCTGCTTTATGTCCCAGTATGTGATCTATTTTGGAGAATTTGCCAGGCATACCTGAGAAGAAAGTGAATTCCATGGCCTCAGGATGTAGAGTTCTAAATATATCTGTCAAATCCATCTGGTCCAATGTATCATTCAAGTCCATTATTCTTTAGTGATTTTCTGTGTAGTTGATCTATTAATTGCTGTAAGTGGAGTATTAAAGTCCCCTGCTATTAGCACATTCTTATCCATAAGATTGTTTCTGTTTGTGATTAATTGTTTTATATATTTAGGAGCTTCCATATTTAGTGTGTAGACATTTAGAATTGTTAGCTCTTCCTGATGGAAAGATGCTGTAATTATTATGTAATGCCCTTATTCATCCCTTGTTATGAAGGGATGTTATGTCTTTACTTCAAAGTCCAGTTTGTCTGATATAAGTATAGCTACTTCAGGGGCAACTGGGTGGCTCAGTTGGTTAATAGTCCCACTTCGGCTCAGTTCATGATCTCATGGTTTGTGGGTTCAAGCCCCTCATCAGGGTCTATGCTGACAGCTCATCACCTGATGCCTGTTTCAGATTCTGTGTCTCCCTCTCTCTCTGTCCCTCTGCCACTTGTGCTCTGTGTCTCTGTCTCAAAAATGAATACAGTACAAAAAAATTTTTTTGAAAAAAAATAAATATAACCACTCCAGCTTTCTTTTGACTTCCAGTAGCATTATATATATTTCTCCATCCCCTTACTTTTTTTTTTTTAATATTTTTATTTATTCCTAGGAGAGAGAGAGAGAGCGTGAGCAGGGGAGGGTCAGAGAGAGAGGGAGATACAGACCCTGAAATAGGCTCCAGGCTCTGAGCTGGCAGTCAGCACAGAGCCCGACGCGGGGCTCGAACCCATGAACCGCGAGATCATGACCTAAGCGAAAGTCGGACGCTTAACCGACTAAGCCACCCAGGTGCCCCTCCATCCCCTTACTTTTAATCTGAAGTTATCTTCCAGTCTAAAATGAGTTTCTTGTGGACAGCAAATAGATGGATTTTGTTTTTTCATCCATTCTGCTACCCTATGTCTTTTAATTGGAGCATTCAGCCCATTTACATTCAGTGTTATTATTGAAAAATATGGGTTTAGAGTCATCGTGTCCTTTGTGGGATTCATGCTTGTGGTGGTGTCTCTGGTACCTTGAATTCCTTGAAACATTTCCCTCATAGAGTCCCCATCAGGTTTTCTTGTAGGGCTGGTTTAGTGGCGACAAATTCTTTCAATTTTTGTTTATTTGGAAAGAATTTTATCTCTCCTCTATTCTGAATGACAGGCTTGCTGGATAGAGGATTCTTTGCTACATATTTTTTCTGTTCATCACATTGAAGATTTCCTGCCATTCCTTTCTGGCCTGCCAAGTTTCAGTAGATAGGTCTGTCACCACTCTGATAGGTTTCCCTTTGTATGTTAGGGCCCCTTTCTCCCTCGCTGCTTTCAGAATTCTCTCTTTGTCCTTATATTATGCCAGTTTCACTATGATATGTCATGCAGAAGATTGATTCAAGTTACATCTGAGGGGAGTTCTCTGTACTCTCTTAGATTTCAATGTCTTTTTCCTTCCCAAGATTGGGGAAGTTCTCTGCTATAATTTGTTCAAGGACTCCTTCAGCACTTTTCCCTCTCTCTTCCTGTTCTGGAATTCCTATGATGCAAATATTGTTCTTTTTGATAGTATCACTGAGTTCTTGAACTCTCTTTTCGTGTTCTGGATGAGTTTATCTCTCTTTTTCTCAGCTTCCTCTTTTTCTGTAATTGTGTCTTCTAAATCACTTATTCTCCTTTCTGCCTCTTCAATTCTGGCATTGGATGCCTCTATTTTATTGTGCATCTCATTTATAGCACTTTTTAATCATCACAACTATTTTTAAGCTCCATAGTTTTTGTAGCAATCGTTTCTCTGATGTCTTCCATATCTTTTTCAAGCCCAGGGATTAATTTTATGACTATTGTTTTAAATTCTTGTTCAGTTATGTTACTTATATCTGTTTTGAGCAGTTCTTTAGCTATTATTTCTTCCTGGAATTTCGTTGGAGGAGAGTTCTTCTGTTTCATCATTTTGCTTAGCTTTCTATCTCTTGTTAATTTTAAAAGCTTGTTATGCACTCTGCCCCTGCGGTTGCTGCTGTATTAAAAGGGCTCTTTGACTGTCAGGGTGTGTCCATTCAGGAAGGTTTCTTTGAATGGTGTCTCCTGGTTTCTCTTGTTTAGACTTTGGTTATTTTATTTCCCTACTTGTTGTGGTATTTGGGACTCTCCACCATGTGTACTTTGGCTTATTTCTTGAGGTAGCCTTGGAAATAAAAACAGACAGACAGCCACACAGGGAACAAAGGTACACAAATGCACAGACAAATCCAACAAACATGTAAACCAAAAGGGAAAAAGAAAAAGAAAAAAGGAAGGGACAAAAAAACAAAACAAAAAAGAAAAGAAAAAAAGAGGAAAAAGGGAAGACAAATAATAAAAATAAAAATCAATAAAAAATTAAAAAAAAGAAGAAAAGTAAAAACCCAAAAGACAAAGGACAGTGTAAAAGCATAAAACCAAAATTCCCAGCTACAAATAAAGTGCCAGGTGTATGCAGTGCTGATCGAAGTGCATATCAAAAGAGAGAAATGACAGGGTGGTGAGGAAGCAAAATTGGAAATGATATGAACAGGCAGAGAGACTAAGAGGCTTGATTCAGAGATAGAAATCATAGAATATGTTTAGAGGCGATGAGAAAGAAATGAAGATAATGTTACTCAGAGAAACTATATAGTCTAATTACTCCAGAGAGAGAGATAAAAAGGTAGAGGTGGAGGTGCAGAATGTACATCTAGAGAATGGATTAAATGTGACTGTTTAAGCAAACCAATGACCAGAGTGCCCATTCCAGCAGAGTGGAGGGTTACGAATGAAAAAAGGGAGAATATATCTGAGTAGAAAGAATTATCTAGAATTAATCACAGCAGTGCATCCATGTTGGTCTTGTCCTGGGCTCCAGCAAAAAAAAAAAAAAAAAAAGAGCAGCTCTCTAGTGGGAATGAGCGTGGTTTGGTGTAGGCAGGTCTTAGACTCCACTGCACCCCGTGGGCTGTTCCCTGAGGTCCTGCCTTGGTGGTTGTGGGGAGAAAAATGGCGGCGCCTGGGTCCCTTCTTGAACCAAGCATTGCAAATCACTCCTTTGGGTCTGATCTCCCTGTGCCATAGGCGTAGCCAAGGTGTTCTGTGTTCTATACCCCATGCTCTTGCCTCCAGGTCCCAGTCTGATCGCTTTATTGATACCTCCCAAAACACAGTCCATAGTCCTGCAGGTCGCTGCTTCTTTGCTGCCAGGAGGGTTGAAGGTGGGGGGTGGAGGGAGGGTGGGCAGGGAGCAGGGAGTGGCTCAGCCTCAGATCTGCCAGGGTCAAGCGGCCTCTCAGCCTGGGACCCCTCGCCTCAGCGCTGCCTGGGGTCAAGCCTGGGAAACTCAGCCTCATGCCCACAGCATCGGTGCAGCCAGGGATGGTGCCGGGAGCACAGCAGAGCAGTTTTTCCTGGTGCCCTCTGGGACCAGGGACACCTAGTTCAAAGTCAGCATCCCAGCTTGAACTAAAAACACTCTCCTTCCAAGCTGAGGTTTTTCTCTTCTCCAGGGACAGTTCTATGTGCGGTTTTAGCTGCTTTCTTTTTCCTCTTGACTCACCGCGGCTGCCAGTCAGCGGGATTCCCTTTCCTCCCTCCATGTCTCGGGTCCTGGCCCACTTTTATCTTCCCCAGTTCGCATTCACTCACTTATGAGGATGCCTTCCCAGTGTACTCTGTCTCTTTCTCTTCCCAAACTCCTGTGGTTCAGTGTCCTAAGCCTTCAGGCCTTCTCTGTTTGAATGATGGGTGCGAGTGAAATGCACCGAGCTCCCTACTTCTCTGTCATCTTGCCTCCAGCTCTTTATTTTGGCTTAGGTCATTATCTCATGGTTCATGAGACTGAGCCCTGCATTGAGCTGTGTGCTGACAGTGCAGAGCCTGCTTGGGATTCTCTCTCTCCCTCTCTTTCTGCTCCTCCTCCACTTGCTCACTCACACACACACACACACACGCATGACCCCTCCCCTGAAGTAAACTTACAAAAATTTTCTTCTTTAATTTCCTGATTGACCCATTAATGCTTTAGTAAGATCTTCTTTAATCTCCATGTATTTGTAGTTTTTCCAAATTATTTCTTATGGTTGACTTCAAATTTCATAGTATTGTAGTCTGAAAATATTCATGGTATGATCTCATACCATGTTGTACCTGTTGAGATCTGACTTAGTATGTCATCTATATTGGAGAATGTCCAATGTGCACTCTAAAAGAATGTACATTCTGTTGCTTTATGATGAAATGACCTGAATGTATCTGTTAAGTCCATCTGTTCCAGTGTGTCACTAAAATTTATTGTGGCCTTTTTGACTTTCTACTTGGATGATCTGTCCATTGATATAAGTGGAGTATTAAGGTCCTTTAGTATTATATTATAATCAATGTGTTCCTTTATGTCTGTTATTGGTCATTTTATATATTGTTTTCAAGTTGGGGGCATAAATATGTATAATTTTTGCATCTTGTTGTATAGACACTTGTATTATGATATAGAGCCCTTCTTCATCTCTTTTCACAGTCTTTGGTTGAAAATCTAGTATTTCTGATATAAGTATTGCTACTCCAGCTTTCTTTTGACTTCTGTTTGCATAATGAATGGTTTTCTACCCCCTCACTTTTTTTTAGTGTTTTATTTATTTCTGAGAGAGAGAGAGCGTGAGTGGGGGAGGTTCAGAGAGAGAGGAAGACACAGAATCGGAAACAGGCTCCAGGCTCTGAGCTGACTGTTAGCACAGAGCCCAACGTGGGGCTTGAACCCACGAACCATGAGATCATGACCTGAGCCAAAGCTGACTGAGCCACCCAGGTGCCCCGCCACCCCCTCACTTTCAATCTGCAGGTTTCTTTTAGATCTAAAATGAGTCTCTTATAGGCAGCATAAAGGTGGGTTTGTTTTTGCTGTTGTTGTTTTTAATTCCTTCTGACATCTTGTTTCTTTTGATTGGAGCATTTTGTCAACTTACAATCAGAGTGATTATTGATACATATAAATTTAGTGGCATTTTATTACTTGCTATATTTTTGTTTCTGAATTTTGTTGTTCCTTACTAGTATTTGTTGCTTTTGCTCTTTCTTTCCCACTAAAAGAGTCCCCATTCATATTTCTTACAGAGTTGGTTTTGTGGTCACAAACTCCTTTAGTTTCTGTTTGTCTAGGAAACTCTTTATCTTACTTCTGTTCTGAATACTGGGTAGAGTATTTGTGTCTGCATATTTTTTTTCCATTCAATACATTGGATATATTATGCCACTCCCTTCTGGCCTGCCAAGTTTTTGTGGAGAGATATGCTGCTAATTTTACTTGTTTTCCCTTGTAAGATAGAGACTTCTTTTGTTTTGCTGCTTTTATAATTTTTTCTTTATCTGTATACTTTCCAAATTTAAGTATGATATGTCTTTTTAATTTTTTAAAAATGTTTATTTATTTTGATTGAGAGAGATACAGAACGAGTGAGCACAAGCTCTGGGGAGGGGCAGAGAGAGAGGGAGAGAGAATTCCAAGCAGGCTCCATGCCATCAGCGCAGAGCCCCATGCAGGGTTTGATCTCACAAAGTGTGAGGTTATGACTTTAGCTGAAATAAAGAGTTGGATGTTTAACCTTACTGAGCCACCCAGGCACCTAACTATGATATGTCTTGGTGTTGGTCTGCTTTTGCTGATTTTGCTGGGAGTTCTATGCTTCCTGGATTTGGGTGTCTCTTTCCTCCTCCAGGTAAAGGATGTTTTCAGCTATAATTTCCTCAAATAAGCCTTTTACTCTCTTTTCTCCTCTTCTTCTGAGACTGCTATGATATGAATGTTATTACACTGTATGGAGTTACTGAGTTCCCTAGGTCGACATTCATTATCTAATATTTTTCTTTCCCTCTTCTTTTCAGCTTCAGTATTTTCCATAATGTTGTTTTCACTTATCCATTCCTCTGCTTCTTCCATCCTTGTAGTCATTACATTCGGTTGGTGTCAAATCTTGGTTATGCATTTTTCATTTTGGCTTGACAAGTTTTTAGGTCTTTTATCTCTATGGTAAGATACTCCTTGCTGTCTTCAATGCTATTCTCATACCTTGCTGGTATCATTATAATTATTACTTTAAAGTCTGGATCAGGCATATTATATCTGTTTCAATTAGATCAGTGGCCATGACCTTTTCTTGTTCTGTCTTTTAGGATGAATTCTCCTGTCTTGGCTTATTTATTTATTTATTTATTTATTTATTTATTTATTTATTTAAAGTTTTTTTATTTTGAGAGAAAGAGAGTATGGGGAGAGAGAACTCAAGTTTGAGAGGGGCACAAAGAGAAGGAGAGAGAGAATCCCAAGCAGTTTCTGTAATGCCAGCACAAATCTCCACATGAAGCTTGATGAGATCATGACCTGAGCCGATACCAAGAGTCAGATACTTGACTGACTGAGCCACCCAGGCACCCCCATCTTAGCATTAAAAAAAGTATTTATTTATTTTGTGAGAGAGGGGGAGAGAGTTGGGGAGGAGCAGAGAGAGGAGAGAGAGAATCCCAAACAGGTTCCATGCTTCAGGATGGAGGCCAACATCGGGCTTGATTTCATGACTGTGATCATGACCTAAGCCAAAGTCATGAGTTGAACGCTAAATTGACTGAGCCACCCAAAAATAAGCTCTGCCTCCCCAATATTGGTATTTTGCCCAAGACTCTGTCTTCTTCTGTGTGTGAGGAAAGCCCGTTATTCTTCCTGCCCCTGAAAGTAATGGGTTTATAAAGAAGAGATAATGTCTTCCCAGGACCTGGTGCTTTAGAAAGAGTCTCTGGTGTGTCCTGCGTTCATTCTGCTACTGTGTTTGTCTGCTCTTTTCCTTAGGTCAGTCTTCTGCAGAGTTTCTCCTTGGCTGCAATGGGAAGTGTTTGGAACTTGGCCAGAGTATGGCAAGTTTTAAATAGTTGTTCTTTGATCTACTTATTAAAAGAGACATGATGCTATTTTCACTAGAGCTGAAGCTTTGTAGCACTCTATAGTCAGTTGACAGTGCATGTGGGGGTTTTGTGCTTGTCTTCTGGAGGAGGAGCCCATTGCTATGGTTTTCAGACACTCTTGCTGAGAAACACAGCAATTGCAGAGTTCAGGTTGGGGGCTCAGTGTATGCAGTTTACGCTGCCAGTGTTGGTGTCTAGCTGCTTACTGAAGTTAGTTTATGCTGAGGGGCCGGGGAAATAAAAAGCACCAGCCCCCTTCCTCATCCCTGCGATGGGAGTTTGAGCCTGCTGCTATCTGAGAAGCCCTCCCAGAAGTGCAAACCATTTCCCTACATGTGTTTCAGGCATCCAACAGATCACTTCTTTCACCCTGTCTGTGTCTGGGACCTCTGCTCACCTTGCAGGAGAGTGTACCTGTGTTTTATCCTAGGCAGGCTGGTTGAGTTCATACCTTCAAACTTTAGGGACTTGGTGTGGTGCATACCTATTCTGGTCCTCTGGAGGAGAGTCTTGCTGTGCTGGCACTGATACAGATTTGTCCGAGAAGATCAGTGGCACCAAAGCACAGGAGTGTGGAGTTTGGACCCAAGTACAGCACAGAGATGGTGACCAGGTTAGCCACCCTCAGCAGGTGTCTCTGCACCTATGCTGAGGAGGAGGGAGAGTAATGGAACCCACTGACTCTTTTGTCCTCAGAGTGGCAATGCTACCTCTCCCAGATGGGCTCCAAAAAGGGGGAACTGTCTCTCCCTGTGAGTCCCAGGGGATCCTGAGATAACACTGTCTGCTCCCAGGCTATCTGCCCTCCTTTTCCACAGGAGCACTGTAGTGCCCTGAGGGCTCCACACTGGCCATGTCATGGTCTTCTAAAACTCTAATCACTGAGCCCTGCTGATTGTAAAAATCTCACAAAAATCAGCCCTTTTCATTTTCCCTGTCAATGGTTTTGGGGGAAGTGTTTTCCTTATGTAATCTCCTCTCTCCTCATCTCTCTCTCTCTCCTCCCCCCACCTCTGTGACCAGGGCTCCCTCCCCTCTGCATCACCTGCAGTTGTTTTCTCCCCAAATAAAGTTTCTGCAAATCATACCTTCCATCATCTGGCTTCTTCTCTGTTTTTGAATTTTGTTTGGTCAGTTCTCAGGTCAGTTTCTTGGTTATTCAGAATGATTTGATATTTACCTAGCTGTGTTCTAGGAACAAGGCAATCCTAGGGTCTTTCTACTACTCTGCCATCTTAGCTCCTCCCTTTTAATGTATTGCCGAATTCAGTAGACTGCTAATATTTTGAGGAGGATTGTTGCATCTAGGTTCATCAAGAATAATGTCCTGTAATATTCCTTTCTTGTAGTAGCCTTGTCTTGTTTATATCAGAGCATTCCTGGCCTTGTAAAATGAGTTTGGAAGTTTTCCCTTATTTTCTATTTGTGTGTGTGTGTGTGTGTGTGTGTGTGTGTGTGTGTGTGTGTGTGTGAAGGACTGATATTAATTCTTCTTCCATTGTTTGTTAGAAAAATACTTATAGGGGCGCCTGGGTGGCTTAGTCGGTTAAGTGTCCGACTTTCGCTTGGGTCATGATCTTGCAGTTCGTGGGTTCGAGCCCCGCGTCGGGCTCTGTGCTGACTGCCAGCTCAGAGCCTGGAGCCTGTTTCAGTCTGTGACTCCCTCTCTCTCTGACCCTCCCCTGCTCACGCTGTCTCTCTCTCTCTCTCCTAAAAATAAATAAAACATTCAAAAAATTTAAAAAAAAAAAGAAAAATACTTATAATATTTTTGCCAGAGTAACACTGGTTTTCTTGCTTCTCCTCCATTTAACACACATGGTCCTGCCTGAGTCTCTTCGTGCTCACAGATCTCTTTTCTGTAAAGTTCTTCTCTCAGATATGTACGTGGAGTAGTCCCTACCCCCTTTGAGTCCTTATTTAAAATTTACATTTTCATCATAGCATTTTTGATGGTTATATTAAAAAATTCAGCCTATTTAGAAACTCACAATCTTCTCTGCTGCTCTAATTTCTCTCCAAAATATGATACTTATCACCTTAAAACGTAACACATATTTGCACATTTAATTTTTATTTATTACAAAGCCATAGTTAGAAAAATAGTATCATATTTACACAAGAAAATATAGACCAGGGCAAGAGGAAAGATCTAAAAACAATTCCATCTGTATAAGAGAACTTGATATAAATTTAAGCATGCTCAATCTATTAATAGGGAAAGAATAGTATATTTAATGTTGGGAAATCTGGATCAGTATGTGCAGAAAATACAACTCAATTCCTAACACCACATAAGAGAGAGAACTCCAAATGTATTTAAGACAGTAGTATTAAAGATAAAGCTATACAACTATTTCTATTTGAAAAAATGTAGAAGAAAAATCACTGTGACTTAGGATGGTGAAGAGCTTCTTAAACAAATACCCAAGAAGAAATCATAGCAAAACTTTTGATAAATTCAGTTATATCAATATTAAGGATTTTGGATTTTGCTTCACTAACAATCACTTGGGCAAAATGAATAGGTGACAGAAAGAGAAAATATTTACAATGTCTATAATTACAAAATAATTAATATCAAGAATATATCAGGGTTACAAATAAACAAGTAGAGGATACAATCTGAGTATAAAATGAGCCAAAGAAATGACCTTAAAGTTTACAGAAGGAAACCATCCTCCACCAGTATGGACACAAAAGCTCAAAATTGGTAAACAATGATATGTTACTTAACATATACTAGAACAACAAGAACTTCTTACTGAGGAGTGCACAGAAGTCTGCATGCATTAGCATATTACCACTGGGAGAGTAGACTGAAGCAGCAATTCTCTGGAGAGCAGTGTGGCATTACCTAGACAATTGGAATGCAGACATCCCAGTTAACTGCTGTCCTGAATATTTGATGCCAAGAAAATCTCATATGGGTGCAGAGAGAACATGAGCGAAGCTGTTCACTACAGTGTCATTTGGGGTGGGATGTCTATCAGGGAAGAGTGGACAGGTCAGTGCATGAATGCACACTTTGAAACATAGACAGCATCTGTCATGTGCAGTGGATCAAAGGTAACATATAAATAAATGTTAAACCACAGCACACAGTGGCAAACAGAGAGAAATGAAGCACATGAATACAAAATACAAACATGTACAACAATACATGTTTCACAAGAAAACATTCCAACAAAGATGCACTTTAAACCCCAAAGCCTGCTTGTCTGTGGTGGGGTCAAGGATAGGAATGGAAGCAGGAAGTGAGAATAAAGGAATAGACAGATCAAGGAAGGTCTGCACTGATTTAGTGATTTTAAAATAGCATGAACTGAAGAGAATAATTAGTATTCCATTATGCTACACCTGACCACCGCAAATAGGCCAAGAAAAAAAAGAAATCAAGGAAGGAGGTAAGAAAAGAAGGCAGGGAGGGATGGAGTGAGGGAGGGAGGGAGAGAAAGAGGAAGGAAGGAAGGAAGAAAGGAAGGAACGACGAACGAACGAATGAACGAAGGAAAGAGGGAGTGGAGAAAGAGTAGCTGAACACAGATATTTTAACTTTTGAATCCCTGCAGACAGTGTTGCGTCATATTGTTAAATCTCTGCAGAATTTGGCATGACTGGTCCCCCGAAGTTGTGATACCTCCTGCAGATGCAGTATCTGTTAACAAGGAAAGGTGGAAGGATGTAAGGAACCCTGTTAGCTTCCTGACGATGGGTTTTCATTGAGTTTGAGCTCCAGCTGTAGGCACATCTGGTCGTGGTCTTCTCTGGGCAATACTGGAGGACTACAACCACCAATATGAAGGTACTTGGAGGACCAGATAAGGTGCACCCCACTTGCACCTGCCAGCAAGGAATGTGTGCCAAACAGTGATCTTGCTTACCAGGTGCTGCTGCTTAGCATGGGTTATTAGATGGGATTGGGATGGACGGCTAAAATGGGATTTGATGAGGGGCCAGTTAGGTTTCCTCATTTCAGACGTTGCTTTGAATCTTTTTGGAACTTGTGACTTTTTGTTGGGTTAAGTCTTTTAAAGCATTGTCTGGATATATCAGAAGCATGACCTTTATAGAGGGTGTGTTTCATCATTCTCATATAGTTCCATATATGAAGCATGCAAATGAAGTGTAAGGAATTTAGAGTAGGCAATGATACCCACGTATTTTGTGATGAATGTCCACTCTGATAGAAATTAAGAGAGGGGCGCCTGGGTGGCTCAGTCGGTTAAGCGTCCGACTTCGGCTGAGGTCATGATCTCACGGTTCGTGGGTTCAAGCCCCGCGTTGGGCTCTGTGCTGACAGCTGAGAGCCTGGAGCCTGTTTCAGATTCTGTGTCTCCCTCTCTCTGACCCTCCCCTGCTCAAGCTCTCTCTCTCTCTCTCTCTCTCTCTCTCAAAAATAAACAAAACATTTAAAAAAAAGAAATTAAGGAAACAATCATCATAAGAATTTTTCACATCCCACTTACAGTGAAAGGTCAACTTTAGGCATCATCTTTTCCTTTCTGTCTCCATGTGGGTAACAGGGCCTCCATTAGGGTTCATAATGAACACTATTTCCTTAGACATCATGGGCAAAATAGGAAACATGAAGATGGAGGAAAATATGGAAGATGACTCCTTCAGTGAAATTCCTATTTCTTTGCTTCTATTAGCTAATATCCTAGAGCGGGTGTGTGGAAGGAAATCTAGAGGCAGGCATAGAAGATAATTTAAAAGTCCCATATATGAAGGAGAAGAAAGCACAGAAGAGTCAAAGAATAAATTTGTGGGATAAATGCCCACGAAGTTTCAACTGGAGCCTCTTTTTCAAGGAAAAATAAAAGCAATATTTGTTTTCTTTCATCCATACTGCATTTTTTATATATGAAAAATTCTGTTCAGATGAAATTACCAGTATACTTATTATAAAGCAAGCTCTGGTTTAAAAAAAAACATGATGGCACATTTATCTGCATTTTAGAGAAATTTGTGCATCATTGAAAACGAAATTATTTATTTTACAGGAACCATCTGGTTTCAGTAGATATTAACCTTGATTTATTTTGAAGAACATCGCAAAAGCACTGGGAATCTGGAAACAATGGATCGAGTCCCCTTCTTGGAGTAAAACTTTCGAAAAATGGATTTTGTTGCAAGACCATCTCCTCATCTCTTTGCTACCCACTTCCCATACTATTTGGTTCCAAGGGGGCTGAAGAGCAAAAAAGCCAAAGTAGGAAATAGACTATGGCGCTAAAAGATAACTGCTCTTTCTCATTATTTCATTTCATTTCATTACATTGATACTGCACTCGTCCAGGTGTTAGCAAATGTGGCATTTGACATACTTTTGAATATTCAATAGCCATTTGTGTTCTTATCTTACAGTATCAGATTTTTATCTTGCACTCTTTGTTTTCTGATTATATACGTAATACAGCCATTAAAAGATGGAAGGGTATATTTGTGTGTTTTTTTTCTTAATTTTTTTTTAATGTTTTATTTATTTCTAGGGGAGAGAGAGAGAGAGAGAGACAACGTGAGCAGGGGAGGGTCAGAGAGAGAGGGAGTCACAGACTGAAACAGGCTCCAGGCTCTGAGCTGGCAGTCAGCACAGAGCCCGACGCGGGGCTCGAACCCACGAACCGCGAGATCATGACCTAAGCGAAAGTCGGACGCTTAACTGACTAAGCCACCCAGGAGCCCCTATTTGTGTGTATTTAATGTACTTTATAGAGTGTATTATATATATTTTAAATGTTTTTTATTTATTTCTAGGAGAGAGAGAGAGACAGCGTGAGCAGGGGAGGGTCAGAGAGAGAGGGAGACACAGAATCTGAAACAGGCTCCAGGCTCTGAGCTGTCAGCACAGAGCCCGACGGAGGGCTTGAACCCACGAACCATGAGGTCATGACCTAAGCCATAGTCAGCGCTTAACCGACTGAGCCACCGAGGCACCCCTATAGAGTGTATTATAATACCATGTACATTATATGTTATATATCTTTTCATTTATATTACCAAGTATATATAAACTGCTAGCAATTCCTTTTTCTTTTTCTGTATTCCCTCCTTGCTTCTTTTAGACTTTTTTGCCCACTTTCTCTTCAGATGTACATAGTTCATTGGAAGTCCTAGGAAACCTCAGATCAAATCATTTGTCTCTACTGAGTGATCAGTCACCTCCATCTATTGATAATTTCAGCTCTTGGCTCATTTTATTCCTTTCTACCTCTACTCCTGTCACTGGATTATTTCAAAGCTGATGCTCATTGTCTCTGGCTGGCTAGACAGGAGTGAGGCCATATTGCACCCAAAGGGTCTACATGAAGGAGGCACTCCCTGTCAGGGCCACACAAGTGCAGGATTGCCTCCTTCAAGTTGATCTGTTAGGCTCTGCACTGACATCCTGTACCCCTAGCTCTCTCTGGGTTGACTTCAACTCCAGCCACCTTTTTCTCCACCAACCTCAGTAACCCTCTAAGGCAACATATGTGTTATAAACCTGCCTTTTTTAAAGTGACACTATTTGCTGTCTGATGTAATACATACTTAGCTGTTTATTTATTGTCTGTGTTTCTGGCCAGAATAGAAATTCTTGAGAGAGATGGAGTTCGCAATTCATATGTACATTGAATAAATGGGGGGAAAAAAATCACCAATAACTGCCATAACGTGAATCTTGACTTCAAGCACATTGTTCCCTGAGTGCTGTCTATTTTTCCTCCTATGCTCTTCAGGTGTCCCTGCAAGGGTGCAGTGATGTGTCAGCACTTTCAGATTTCCGGTTCCCTCCCCCTCCACCTGTTCCCTCTCACTCAACACCTGACCATGCAATTACATATCCTTAATTTCTCTTTACCCACCAATGACTCTGTATTTCACATTCAAATCTCTTCTGTCTAAATTACCTTGCTCCAGTGAACTCTATTAGGATCAGCTGCCAACCCTAACTCTGATGAAACACAGTTGGTGTATATTAGTGCATACATTCATGAAACTCATAATGCGGTATGAAAAAACCCAAACACTTAAAAAGTGTGTTTTGTCTTTACATTTATGGTCACAGTTCTCACATTTTACTTTTTAAAAACTATTTTGCTTCCCTTCTTTCCAAAATGTTTCCTTCTGTTTTCCTTCTGTTCTCAAAGCTCGACAGCATTCCGTTCCACCTATCCTTGTAAAAGGCTCCCAATAAACCATTTCTAGTAGATGCCCTCTATGTCCAAAGCCTCCACTCACTGCTTTCCCTCCTTAAGAAAAAAAGGTGGAATGTATAGACAGTTTCTGTTTTTATTACACATCTGCCCCTCCACTCATGGTGTGAATTCCTTTTGGATCTGCTTTCTCTACCCAACTGTTTCACAAATGGGAGTCATTTTCTTTGCCAAGATATTGGCAATATTTGGAGGCATTTGTGGTTTGAGTGGTGACCCTGCTATCGTTAGTGGTTTGAAGCCCAGGATGCTGATAGATGCCTTATAATGCTCAAGGTAGCCCCAACAACAGAGTGTTCTGAGAGTAATGTGCATGGTGCCACTGGTGAGAAACTTGCTCTTTTCTCAAAGATTTTGCTTGAACAAGATAATTTCCATTTTTTCATTCATCACCAATTTCCTTGTGTTTAACTGGATTATTCTGTTTGGCCCATAGAAGTTTTTATGTAACACATTTTAACAATAAAACAAAACTTGTCTTGCTCCATGCACTTTCCTTCATTTACTGTTTGAAGTCAAGTTGAAAGTATTTAGTCTCATGCTCCACTCTTTTTTGAATCCTGAATGTCAGTGTCACTTATTTTTTTTCTAATGTTTATTTTTGAGAGAAAAGGAGAGCATGAGCAGGGGAAGGGCAGAGAGAGAGAGAATCCAAAAATAGGCTCCAGGCTCTGAGCTATCAGCACAGAGCCCAATGTGGGGCTTGAACTTAACGAACTGTGAGATCATGACCTGAGCCGAAGTCAGATACTTAACTGACTGAGCCATTCAGGCACCCCTCAATGTCACTTATTTTTTATATTTTTTAAAAAGCAGGAATTATTTCTTGATCATTTTACTTGCATCTGACATAGTTGATCACTTTTCACTTCTTTAAAGATTTTCTTTTCCTGCGGTTCCAGACACCACATTCCTGGTATCAGCCTATCTCAGTAGACACTTGGAGCATATTCTACCCATATTCTCTCAGCCTGTCTCAGTAGACATTTTGAGCATATTCCACCCAGATACCATTTCCTTTCCTCATATTTCATGTCAGCAGAACTCCCATTTTGTTTGGATTTGTATCCTCTGTGTGCTTTTGCCTGATACTTTAATCTCTGGCTGGAGAGAGGGTACAATTTGGTTGTCCCAAAGCCAGGTTTTGGTTCTAGGCATCTTGCAGTTATTTATTCAGGCATAGGTAAGTGACAAGCTTATGAGCAACGATACAGGTAAAGAAGTTTCTTTCATGTCTTCTCAAGGAAGGTTTTTTCACTCTTTAAAGAGAACATGAGGATGAACACTGGTAGCCATCTGGGACACGGAGAAGATTTAACAAGTCGGAGTAGAAAAGTGGGAGACTATAAGTCAATGACAGCATCAAGACGATGAGTTAATCCAACCTGCTCTACTCACATCTTGACCTTGGTGTTTTGCGAGAAAAGTTGATACCTTTACTATTTAAGAAATGTTATTTGAGGTTTTTTTTTTTTTTTACTTATATAATGACATTCTGAGACACTGTTCCCTCCTCCTTCCTTTCTTCCTCTAACTTCTGAGAAGTGAGGATTAATTATTCTGTAATTAATACTCCAGGTATAGTATCTAATCACATAATATTAAATATAATGTATGTGCGATTGATTTCTCCCTTTAATTCTAGACTAATATAAACTGTCTATTTAGTTTTTCCCATATTTATCCATAGAGATTTCAAATATCTATCATATTATCCAAATAATGGAACTCAAATATCCAAATTGAATTCTGATTTTACCTTCAAACCATTCCTCTTCCCAGGTTCCTTATATTAATAACTTATATCATTATCTATTTAACAGGGGTATGATCATGATATGTGACATAAGTTACTCAGCTCTCCCATTGTGCTGATGCCACCTTTATATAAGTATATGGATTAATGAGAAGAAACCCTTTCCAAATCCAAAACCAAAGACATGAAGAATCATAGCACAAAAGTGAAAAGAACTTCTTCCTTCACATCTAGGAGGATTTTTCATTTCTTTATGGAAATATCAAACACTGGTGACATTTATCTGATATTACCCACCACTTTGTTGATATCAAGTAAATCCCATCAGTGAAGGACTCTATCTCCAGTGTAGTGGGGTTACTAAGGGATGACCTCTATCAGCAGCTCATCTCTTAGCTTAAGCGTTGGCTCTCAGCAGTGTGCAGGGACGTGGAAGGTGAATAAAAGCTGTTCTATAATGAACCTGGATCTTCCTAAGAGAACTCACAAATATATATATGCCATTTCACAATGAAGATAAAAGCCTAAATTTTATACAGAGCCCTGAATATTCTGTACACATGTTGAATACATCACTTAAATGTGGGTTGGACACATACTGATTAAATTTTTTACTCTAACATCATTGGGTTGCTTGTTTTATGAAATTATATCTTCTGATTGGTTATAATAAACAATTGTTAAAGTGAATCCCATATTCTTTTGATACAGAAAATACTGAGGTCATATCTTCGATGTGCCAAGTATTTGTGCTTTCACTGAAGATATATAAATAAGAACTATGTAAACCATACACTAGGGCATCAGAAAAACACACTATCGGTGCACCAGGGTGGTTCAGTCATTTGAACATCTGACTCTTGATTTTTGCTCAGATCATGATCCCAGGGTCCTGGGATAAGCTCCATGTAGGACTCTGCACTGAGTGTGGAGCCTCCTTAAAATTCTCTCTTGGAGCTCCAGAGTGGTTCTGTCTGTTAAGCATCTTCGGCTAAGGTCATGATCTCATGGTTCGTGGATTCAAGCCCTGCGGAGCCTGAAACTTGCTCTGAATTCTGTGTCTCACTCTCTCTCTCTCTCTGCCTCTCCCCTGCTCGTGCTCTGTCTCTCAAAAACAAATAAACATTAAAAAATTAAAAAATATCAATTCTCTCTCTATCGTCTCCTCTCTCCTCCTTCTCTCTCTCTCTCTCTCTCTCTCTCTCTCTCTCTCTCTCTCTCTCTCCCCCACTCTATCTCTCAAAAGGAAATAAAAAAAAAAGAAAAAGAAACTCTAAATTTTCTAAGATGATTTGAAAACACCTTAGTAAGTTTTTCCTGTTGTCATGATTTATAGCTATGAGGCATTTTCACATATACTTGATTGTTGATGTAGGGACAAGAGAATATTGTTGCTCTCTGTCTGGGAGGATAAGAAGAAGTACCATACGGGGCACCTGGGTGCTTAGTCAGTTAAGCTTCCGACTTTCCCTTAGGTCATGATCTCGCGGTTCGTGGGTTCAAGCCCCGCATCGGGCTCTGTGCTGACTGCCAGCTCAGAGGCTGGAGCCTATTTCAGAGTCTGTGTCTCCCTCTCTCTCTGACCCTCCCCTGCTCGCGCTGTCTGTCTCTCTCTCCTAGAAATAAATAAAAATATTTAAAAAAGAAAAAAAAAAAGAAGTACCAAGTGAGGTGTGTCTTGAGGAGTGACTGATAGTCACTAGGCCAATCATGAAGGGAGAGGCATTGCAGAGAATGAGTAAGGCAAAATACAAAGAGGACTAAATCTATACATGATATGATATGGTTAGGAAACTAAAGTTCAACTAACAGGCTTCATCCAATTGAAAGATATTAGGGTAAAAATGTAACAGAATAAAAGCGTCAGGAATAATACTTCCTTTCTTTGCAGATTATTTACATATACAGAAACCCTAAGGACGTTATGTGCTTGAATTTCCACTTTTCAAAGAATGTGACATTACAACTTACAAGTTCCTTTGAGGAATATATGGAACAATTTCTAGAAGGCAAAGATAACTAAAGTTTTATAAAATAAGTAATAAGTTTGGTGTCCTGTGGTGAGCTAAGTGAATAGCAGAGGGAAAGAGGATGCTGGAATAGAGCCGAATGGGGTCAATAATCAACGTATCAACCCAACTGGTAGAGTTGTTTTGGGTTACTGAGTCCAGCCACTGTTACAAATATTGCTTACTCTCTCTCCTTCTCAGGTGAGTATCCAGGTTTCAGTTATACCACCAGAAAATATTTACCTCTAACCATGAAAAGAATATTTCACTAGCACACAGATTTCTGTTCTAGCTAAGTGAGAGGCACCTCAGTTTAGATACAGCTTTGGAACTTTGCACTGCATGTTGCAGGGAGCACTGCCCAGGAGCTTCCATTTGACCAAGTTCTGTTCTACATTATTTTCTATAAAGAGTTCTTTTCTTAAAAAGTTTTGTTTTTTTTAATTAATCTCTACTGCCAACTTTGGGCTCAAACTCACAACCCTGAAATCAAGAGTTGTGTGCTCTATTCACTGAGCCAGCCAGGTAACCTCACATTCTTTTTTTTTTTTTTTTTTTTTTTAATATTTTTATTTATTTCTAGGAGAGAGAGAGAGACAGCGTGAGCAGGGAGGGTCAGAGAGAGAGGGAGTCACAGACTGAAACAGGCTCAGGCTCTGAGCTGGCAGTCAGCACAGAGCCCGACGCGGGGCTCGAACCCACGAACCGCGAGATCATGACCCAAGCGAAAGTCGGACGCTTAACCGACTAAGCCACCCAGGCACCCCGGTAACCTCACATTCTTAGGATTGATTCTGAGGATGGTGATCTGGAACAGCAGGGTTAAGAGATTAGTCTGTAATGTACTGTGCTCATCTGAAGTGACTCATCAGAGATCCTTCATGTTCAATGCAGCAGAGAAATAGCTCTATGTGCCTTGGGAATCAGCATGAGGAAGGACAAGGAGAGGATTCCTTCTCCCTTTTCCTTTCAGGTTTTTCTAACCCCATGTTAAGTGTTTCTGTCTATATGAAATGCACTTTTAAGAAACCAGTTTCTCCTTGAGTTCATGTAATTGTTTCATGGTGGAAGCTGAATGGTTTTTCCACAACCAGATGCTAGTGGAAATCTGGAATCTAGCAGCACATTTCAGTTTCCTTCTTTGTTACTGAGGAATCCATCATCTTCTAATACTGTATCTTATTTTCAATATGTTTAACATTATTTTCCTAATTGTGTATCTGTTCTCCCCATAGTGTTAGGAAGCCTTTGGTTTGACCACATCAGAGGTTTGTATGAGCACAAAAGCCTCTTCAACATTCAGTTCTTGATGTATGAGGAGATAAAGAAGGTGAGAACCATGACATTACTGACTTCTCCAAAGCTATAAGCCATCCTGGATGAATGAATATCAATGTTCATGCTCAGAATACCCAAAGGATGATATCAAATTTGAGATCCCAGCTTCCGTGTACCAGGAGATGTTCTTCCAGTATCACTTCTAAGATTTCTTTACCAGGTGCTCATTTCCAATGCATACTGGAGATTTCTTTTCAAAAATTGTCTGTGTGACAAATTGTCTGTTTATGTATGTGGGCATGCATATCTTTGATTATTTTGACCCAGATTGTTGGTCTCTCTTTCATGGATTGATAAATCTGTTTTCTGCACTATTTATTCTAGTAACATTCTAGATGTTATGTTGCACCTCTTGGGAAACTTTAATCTTGTCTTGGATTGTATATGGTAAAGCATTGCAAGAAAAATGAAATGAAAATATCTGTGTATGATTAGAAAGAATACAGCTCCTATACAGTCAAGTACAAGTGGCTTGAAGAACTTATACTACTTATTGACTGAATTCCAGAGGTAGGACATCCTGATAGTGGGTGTGGCAGCTCAAGTATATCGAGAATGCCTCAGCATTTTATGTTTCCTTCATATCATATTTGGTGTGGCTATGATGTCTCCTCTCATAGTAGAAGGATGGTTGTTATAGCTCCAAAGTCATGTCCTTACATGATAGTATGTGTGGGAGAAAGAAAGGTAAGTGGGAGCAAAAGGGCTTTTTGCCTTGCACAGTTTGAAGCTTTTTTCCACAAGGAAAATCAGTCTCAGAAGTTTCAGTTGTATTTCCTCTTTCTGTTTCAGTGTTAAAATTGTGTCATGTGACCATCTTAGACTAAAGTCTTGTGTCATGTGACCACCCTAGACTAAAGAGGACAATTGGATTGCCATAAGGACCTTAGATCAAGCAGGATCATTACTAGAATGGGCCTGGGTACTGCTGCCAGAACACCACCAGGGACCTCTTAGCAAGAGAGAAGTGAAAGAGCTGAAAGGAAGGCAAGGCGAAGGGCTGCTGAATATTTTTCACTAGGTGGGGTTCCAGCTGCCCCAATGTCATGACAGCAACAGTAGACTCTTCTTGAGTCCATATCTCCTACCAAATAGAGATTCAAGTTTGGCCAACCTTGCAACCTTTCTCACAATGTGGCCCATCCTTTGCCTCCAGCCTCATCTCCCATTTTTCTCATCCAAAGCCTGTCAGATACAGCTCCAGGGAAACTCAACTTCTAATACTCCTATGACCTGATATCTCATAATTTCCATGCAACCACAATGTTGCAGATATTCTTTCTTTTGTCTAGATTCCATACCTTTATTTTGTCTCTCTAGAAAACTCCTGTTTTCGCTTTAAGTTTCCAGAACAAATTCCTCATTTTTGTTGAAACTTTCTCTGATTTCTGTTACACGATTACTCCCTACCCTTAGGTCCTACTACTGAATACCCAGCATTGATCCCCTGTTGTGCCTGTGGTCATTTGCACCATCATGCAGGGCAGTGTCTGACATAGTAGATACTCCCCAGATACTTGCCAAGTTACCATGGATAAAATGAAACATGAGTGTTCCTAAAATGAACCGAAATGAGTTCTAAAACAGTGGACAAGTCAAAGTTTTATTTACCATAAATAAATAAATAAATAAATAAAAGTCACTTCTCATGGTCCAATTCTATTTTTCTTTCTTTCTTTTTCTTTTAGAAATTGTTTTATTTTTTTTCATTCAACATTATGTATGTTACCAAGTTTTGTATTGGCTCTTTATTTTTCTTTTTTAAATTTATATCCATGTTAGTTAGCATATTATGTTATAATGATTTCAGGAGTAGATTCCAGTGATTCATCCCCTATGTGTAACATCCAGTGCTCATCCCAACAAGTGTCTTTCTTAATGCTCCTTGCCCATTTAGCCCATCCTCCAGCAACCCTCTCTGTTCTCTATATTTAAGAGTCTCTTATGTTTTGTTCCCTTCCCTGTTTTTGTATTATTGTTACTTCCCTTCCCTTATGTTCATCTGCTTTGTATCTTAAATTCCACATATGAGTGAAGTCATATATTGTCTTTCTCTGACTGACTAATTTTGCTTAGCATAATACCCTCTAGTTTTATCCATGTTGCTGCAAATGACAAGATTTCATTCTTTTTGATTGCTGACTAATACTCCATTGTGGGGTGTGTGTGTGTGTGTGTGTGTGTGTGTGTGTGTGTGTACCACATCTTCTTTATCCATTCATTTGTTGGTGGACATTTGGGCTCTTTCCATTCTTTGGCTATTGTCAATAGCGCTGCTATAAACATTGGAGAACATGTGCTCCTTCACAACAGCACACCTGTGTCCCATGGATAAACACCTAGTCAACTCTGTTTTCTAACCGGGCTTAGCACTTATGATTTATACTAAATAATGATATTTAGCAGTGACTTTTGTGTCTTTCTTTCTTATAATATGCATAATTTATCATACTGCGATGTATAATAGGATCTCAGAGGTTCTCTGTTAAAAGTCTGCAAATTTTGGGGGAAAGAATTGAGTGAAGAGGACATGGATGCCATTGTGAGACAAGCTACGTTGAGAGCATGAAGTATGATCCACAGACAAATTACAACAATATAGTAATGAAGAGATATGGGTTACAAGCAAATGGTCATTTCCTCCGAAAAGGTGAGTGTGAACAGTGAATGGCTGTCCTACACTGTGATACAAATGGATCAAAGTGTAGTT
Source organism: Proteles cristata cristata (assembly GCA_017311185.1). Classification (NCBI taxonomy): domain Eukaryota; kingdom Metazoa; phylum Chordata; class Mammalia; order Carnivora; family Hyaenidae; genus Proteles; species Proteles cristata. The sequence continues at coordinate 76,419 of JAESUZ010005128.1, read as the reverse complement.
TCTTAGCTTCTTGGGTCACTTTCCTAACATGGGGCTCTCTTGGCCCAGTGCCCTTCTCTAGACAGATGATTTTCCATGATTTCTTCTTGTTGCTCTTCAAGAGACTATATTATATGGTCCGTGAATGTATCTGATGAATAATCTGAAATCACAAGGCCTTCTCCATGGCCCTGGAATTCCACCAAAGCCTAGTACAACATCTGCCACAAAAGGGATGTTCATTTACTGTTAGACTCTTTTCCCCCATGTACATGGGATCAGCACATGTGACGATGTTAATGGTGGGGCTGGTGGCCATCACTGGCTGCTCTTCCATCTCTGTGCTTTTTTCTAACCTCCCCCAGGACTGACCTAACAATACACATTTGGTGTTCTTTTGTTATTGCACAGGACTATCATGTTTCCCCTAGTATGAGAATCTTGCATCATAAAAATGTATAGAAATATTTCCTTTATCTCAATCTCATACCTCTGAGTGAGTTTTTAAATGAATGACTCATAAATGGATGAATTTGAACATGTTAGAATATTTTTATTATTTTATACAATCATTCTACTTTATATTTTATGATCTTGTAACTTAGTACATAGGACATCTATAGTACAGAATTATAGACACGGATTTTCTACTTAATCACAGGGTTTTATGCCTGTATGTACAGTAACAGTAAATATTTGGTTTGATTTCTCTACATTAGTATTCCCTTCACTACATCTATTTATAGGTATTCACCCTTTCAATTCAACAATGTGAATCATTGGTAACTCAAAGCCAAACTGAGTGCCCTTCCTCTTACCCTTGGCATACTCTATCATGTTGTAGATGCTATGACCCTTCTCAGCTACCATTATTATTGTACTTGCGATTTGTTTTTCTTTGTAAAAAGAAAATTTTATGTATTTATACATTTTTAATACATCTGGAAATGAGAGACTAAAATGGCCAAGAAAACAAATAGCAAGAGCCAAATGTCCTTGCAGAAGTGACACACATTTCCTTATGTTTCTTCTAGCCAGATACTTTCTTTTCTTTTACATCTTACGTAATGGGATGTCATTTGCCCTAGCTTTATCATTCCTGCACGATTTTGGTTTGTATTTTCAGTTTCATTAGTATTTCAGTTTGTTTCACTTGCTTATTTACACTTACATGTGCTTTTACAATCAGTGTTTCTTTTCTTGCTTGTTCTATCAGCCTCAATTTCTCATCACAACTCTGTGTCCATAAGTGTAAGTAAGACTGTTGCAAACCTACAGTGGGCAGAGATAGAATAATTACAGGCGAGCCGTTCCAAATTGTATGAGCTTGTCTATATTTTAAAAATGTCTCTGAGCATCCATGTCCTCATCAGTAAATATTTGTCCAAAGAAATTTGAGTTCTGGAATTTTTAAAGAACTTCTGTAAACCACAATAGCCCATGCTAGCCTGGAACAAAATAGTAAACAAGTTTCAGGAGTTTTCTCCTTTTCTTAGTGGCTGACACCTGAGGAGTTGGGCTAATTACTTAAATTATAGCATAATTGCCATGATGAGTTTGTGCTCCTGGCCGTAAGGTGGAAGAGGCAAGACATGGTCATGTGTAGGAGCAACTGGGGCCTCACTGGGGAGGAGATCAAAAGTCCAAAATCTGATGTTTCTCCCAAAACTAGGACATCACACTCCCTCATTCCAGAATCTCCATTGAGGCAATTTCTTTGCTTTTCCTCCCAGGTACCATTGGAGACTGGGGAAATCACATGACTGTTGAGCAGAATGAAAGGTTTGACAGGAGGTTCCAAAGGAAGATGAAAGATTTCCCCTTGAGGTTCATCTGGGATATGACTGAAGAATAGAATTCTAAGCAATGCAAACTGTTTTAAGAAAGCACTCTCAGAAAGAAATATACTGAATTGTCTACTTTCATCTTTGACTGTCATTGGCTCATTATTGAAAAACCTCAGTGATTAATAAATATTAATATGTGCCTTTACATCATCTGCCATCTGTGGCCTGCTTTGCATTTGCTGGAATTCCTCAGTTTCTGATCAGGAGAGGATTTCTGTCTTTGTTTTGGCATATAATTATGAAATGGTTTTTATTTTACATTTTGAAATTTCAATGCTCTTGAGCAACAAGCAGGTCATAACACGTGATCGATTGGATATCTTAAAATAAAAGCCTCATAATTAAAAAAAACTACTATGGGTTTTCTTGATACTTAAGTTTTTTTTTTTTTTTACAAAAAGTTTATTGTCAAATAAGTTTCCACATAACACCGAGTGCTCATCCCCACAAGTGTCCTCCTCCATGCCCACCTCTCCTGCCCCCCACATCCACCAGTCCTCAGTTTTTGTCAGCATTCAAGAGTCTCCCATGGTTTGCCTCTCTCCCTTTCCCCCACCATTTCCGCCCTTCTTCTCCCCCTTGGTCCTCTGTTAAGTTCCTCCTAATCCTCCTATACGTGCACACATATGATATTTGTCCTTCTCTGCCCGACTTATTTCGCTCAGCATAACACCCTCAAGGTCCATCCATGTTGCTACACATGGCCAGATTTCATTGTTTCTCATTGCCATGTAGTATTCCGTGATATAGATAAACCACATCTTCTTGATCCATTCATCTGTTGATGGACACTTAGGCTCTTTCCAGGTTTTGGCTATTGTGGAGAGTGCTGCTATGAACATTGGGGTACATGTGCTCCTATGCATCAGCACTCCTGGATCCCTTGGGTAAATTCCTAGCAGTGCTATTGCTGGGTCATAGGGGAGTTCTATTGTTAGTTTCCTGAGGAACCTCCACACTGTTTTCCAGAGAGGCTGTACCAGTTTACATTCCCACCAACAGTGTAGGAGGGTGCCCGTTTCTCCACATCCTCGCCAGCATCTAGAGTTCTCTGATTTGCTCATTTTAGCCACCCTGACTGGCATGAGGTGGTATCTCAGTGTGGTTTTGATTTGTATTTCCCTGATGAGGAGCAATGCTGAGCATCGTTTCATGTGTCTGTTGGCCATCTGGATGTCCTCTTTGGAGAAGTGTCTGTTCATATCTTCTGCCCATTTCTTAACAGGGTTGTTTGTTTTTCAGGCGTGTAGTTTGGTGAGTTCCTTGTAGATTCTGGATATCAACCCTTTATCTGATATGTCATTTGCAACTATCTTTCCCATTCCGTTGGTTGCCTATTAATTTTCTGGGTTGTTTCCTTGGCTGTGCAGAAGCTTTTAATCTTGAGGAGGTCCCAACAGTTTATTTTTGCTCTTAATTCCTTTGCTTTTGGGGATGTGTCAAGTAAGAAGTTGCTGCGGTGGAGGTCAAGGAGGTTGTTTCCTGCTTTCTTCTCTAGAGTGTTGATAGTTTCCTGTCTCACGTTCAGGTCCTTGATCCATTTTGAGTTTATTTTTGTGCATGGTGTGAGAAAATGATCTAGTTTCATTCTTCTGCATGTTGCTGTCCAGTTCTCCCAACACCATCTGTTAAAAAGGCTGTCTTTTTCCATCGGATATTCTTTCCTGCTTTGTCAAAGATTAGTTGGCTGTATACTTTGGGGTCCACTTCTGAGTTCTCAATTCTGTTCCATTGGTCTATGTGTCTGTTTTTGTGCCAATACCATACTGTCTTGATGATGACAGCTTTGTAGTAGAGGCTAAAGTCTGGGATGGTGATCCTCCCGTTTTGGTTTTATTTTTCAGGATTACTTTGGCTATTCGGGGTCTTTTGTGGTTCCATACAAATTTTTGGATAGTTTGTTCTAGTTTTGAGAAGTATGCTGATGCAATTTTGATTGGAATTGCATTGAATGTGTAGAGTGCTTTAGGTAGTAATGACATCTTAACAATATTTATTCTTCCTATCCATGAGCATGGAATGTTTTTCCATTTCTTTGTGTCTTCTTCCATTTCCTTCATAAGTTTTCTATAGTTTTCATCATACAGATCTTTTGTATCCTTGGTTAGGTTTATTCCAAGGTATTTTATGGTTTTTGTGCAATTGTGAATGGGATCAGTTTCTTGATTTCTCTTTCTGTTGCTTCATTGTTGGTGTATAGAAATGCAACCGATTTCTGTACGTTGATTTTGTACCCTGCAACTTGGCTGAATTCTTGGATCAGTTCTAGTAGGCTTCTAGTGGAGTCAGTCGGGTTTTCTATGTAGAGTATCATGTCATCTGCAAAGAGTGAAACTTTGACTTCCTCTTTGCCAATTCTGATGCCTTTGATTTCCTTTTGGTGTCTGATGGCTGATGCTAGGACTTCCAGCACTATGTTAAACAGCAGAGGTGAGAGTGGGCATCCCTGTCGTGTTCCTGATCTCAGGGGGAAAGCTCTGAGTTTTTCCCCGTTGAGGATGATGTTAGCTGAAGGCTTTTCATAGATGGCTTTGATGATGTTTAAGTAGGTTCCTTCTATCCCAACTTTCTCGAGAGTCTTTATTAAGAAGGAATGCTGTATTTTTTCAAATGCTTTTTTTGCATCTATTGACAGGATCATATGGTTTTTATCTTTTCTTTTATTGATATGATGTATCACATTGATTGATTTGCGAATGTCGAACCAGCCCTGTAACCCAGGAATGAATCCCACTTGATCTTGGTGGATGATTCTTTTTATATGCTGCTGGATTCGATTTGCAAGGATCTTGTTGAGAATTTTTGCATCCGTATTCATCAAGGATATTGGCCTGTAGTTCTCTTTTTTTGCTGGATCTCTGTCTGGCTTGGGAATCAGTGTGATGCTGGCTTCATAAAACGAGTCCGGGAGTTTTCCTTCGCTTTCTATTTTTTGGAATAGCTTGAGAAGAATTGGGATTAATTCTGTTTTAAATGTCTGGGAGAATTCCCCAGGAAGCCATCAGGTCCAGGGCTCTTATTTGTTGGGAGATTTTTGATCACTGATTCAATTTCTTCACTCGTTATGGATCTGTTCAGGTTTTCTATTTCTTCCCGTGTGAATTTTGGTAGCGAGTGTGTGTTTAGGAATTTGTCCATTTCTTCTAAGTTGTCCAATTTATTGGCATATAATTTTTCATAGTTTCCCTGATAATTGCTTGTATTTCTGAGGGGTTGGTTGTAATAAGTCCATTTTCATTCATAATTTTGTCTATTTGGGTGCTCTCTCTTTTCTTTTGGATAAGTCTGGCTAGAGGTTTGTCAATTTGTTTACTTTTTCAAAAAACCAACTCTTGGTTTCATTGATCTGTTCAATTGTTTCTTTGGTCTCTATGTTGTTTATTTCTGCTCTAATTTTACTATTTCTCTTCTTCTACTGGGTTTAGGGCATTCTTGTTGCTCTGCCTCTAGTTCCTTTAGGTGAGCTGTTAGATTTTGGACTTGCGCTTTTTCTAATCTCTTGAAATAGGCCTGGAGAGCAATGTACTTTCCTCTTAGGACTGCCTTTGCCGCATCCCATAGATTTTGAATTGTTGTGTTTTCATTTTCATTTGTTTCCATATATTTTTTAATTTCATCTCTAATTGCCTGATTGGCCCATTCATTCTTTAGAAGGGTGTTCTTTAACCTCCATGTTTTTGGAAGTTTTCCAGACTTCTTCCTGTAATTGATTTCAAGTTTCAAAGCATTGTGATCTGACAGTGTGCATGGTATGATCTCTATTCTTTTATATTTATTGAGGGCTGCTTTATGTCCCAGTATGTGATCTATCTTGGAGAATGTGCCATGCGCACTTGAGAAGAAAGTAAATTCCCTGGCCTCAGGATGTAAGTTCTAAATATATCCGTCAGATCCATCTGGTCCAATGTGTCTTTCAAGTCCATTATTTCTTTAGTGATTTTCTGTCTGGTTGACCTATCCATTGCTGTAAGCAGAGTATTAAAGTTCCCTGCTATTAGCACATTCTTATCTATAAGCTTGTTTCTGTTTGTGATTGTTTTAGATATTTAGGTGCTCCCGTATTCGGTGCGTAGACATTTATGATTGTTAGTTCTTCCTGATGGATGGACCCTGCAATTATTATGTAGTGCCCTTCTTCATCTTTTGTGATTGTCTTTAATTTAAAGTCCAGTTTGTCTGATATAAGTATCGCTACTCCGGCTTTCTTTTGATTTTCTGTAGCATGATATGTATTTCTCCATCCCCTTACTTTTAATCTGAAGGAATCTTCCCGTCTAAAATGAGTTTCTTGTAGACAGCATATAGATGGATTTTTTTTTTAAGAGAATTGCAATTTATTTATTTATTTATTTATTTTTGATATTTTTTTTTTTTACAAATAGTTTATTGTCAAATTAGTTTCCACATAACACCCAGTGCTCATCCCCACAAGTGCCCTCCTCCATGCCCCCCCTTCCTACCCTCCACATCCACCAGTCCTCAGTTTTTGTCAGCATTCAAGAGTCTCTCATGGTTTGCCTCTCCCTCTTTCCCCCACCATTTCTGCCCTTCTTCTCCCCCTTGGTCCTCTCTTAAGTTCCTCCTAATCCTCCTATACGTGCACACATATGATATTTGTCTTTCTCTGCCTGACTTATTTCGCTCAGCATAACACCCTCAAGGTCCATCCATGTTGCTACACATGGCCAGATTTCATTGTTTCTCATTGCCATGTAGTATTCCATGGTATAGATAAACCACATCTTCTTGATCCATTCATCTGTTGATGGACACTTAGGCTCTTTCCATGTTTTAGTTATTGTGGAGAGTGCTGCTATGAACATTGGGGTACATGTGCTCCTATGCATCAGCATTTCTGTATCCCTTGGGTAAATTTCTAGCAGTGCTATTGCTGGGTCATAGGGGAGTTCTATTGTTAGTTTCCTGAGGAACCTCCACACTGTTTTCCAGAGGGGCTGTACCAGCTTACATTCCCACCAACAGTGTAGGAGGGTGCCCGTTTCTCCACATCCTCGCCAGCATCTAGAGTTCTCTGATTGGCTCATTTTAGCCACCCTGACTGGCGTGAGGTGGTATCTCAGTGTGGTTTTGATTTGTATTTCCCTGATGAGGAGGGATGCTGAGCATCGTTTCATGTGTCTGTTGGCCATCTGGATGTCCTCTTGGAGAAGTGTCTGTTCATATCTTCTGCCCATTTCTTCACTGGGTTGTTTGTTTTTCGGGCGTGTAGTTTGGTGAGTTCCTTGTAGATTCTGGATATCAACCCTTTATCTGATATGTCATTTGCAACTATCTTTCCCATTCCGTTGGTTGCCTATTAATTTTCTGGGTTGTTTCCTTGGCTGTGCAGAAGCTTTTAATCTTGAGGAGGTCCCAACAGTTTATTTTTGCTCTTAATTCCCTTGCTTTTGGGGATGTGTCAAGTAAGAAGTTGCTGCGGTGGATGTCAAGGAGGTTGTTTCCTGCTTTCTCTTCTAGGGTTTTGATTGTTTCCTGTCTCACGTTCAGGTCCTTGATCCATTTTGAGTTTATTTTTGTGCATGGTGTGAGAAAATGATCTAGTTTCATTCTTCTGCATGTTGCCGTCCAGTTCTCCCAACACCATCTGTTAAAAAGGCTGTCTTTTTTCCATCGGATATTCTTTCCTGCTTTGTCATAGATCAGTTGGCTGTATCCTTTTGGGTCCAGTTCTGAGTTCTCAATTCTGTTCCATTGGTCTATGTGTCTGTATTTGTGACAATACCATACTGTCTTGATGATGACAGCTTTGTAGTAGAGGCTAAAGTCTGGGATGGTGATACTTCCTGTTTTGGTTTTATTTTTCAGGATTACTTTGGCTATTCGGGGTCTTTTGTGGTTCCATACAAATTTTGGATAGTTTGTTCTAGTTTTGAGAAGTATGCTGGTGCAATTTTGATTGGAATTGCATTGAATGTGTAGAGTGCTTTAGGTAGTAATGACATCTTAACTATATTTATTCTTCCTATCCATGAGCATGGAATGTTTTTCCACTTCTTTGTGTCTTCTTCAATTTCCTTCATAAGTTTTCTATAATTTCATCATACAGATCTCTTGTATCCTTGGTTAGGTTTATTCCGAGGTATTTCATGGTTTTTTGTGCAATTGTGAATGGGATCAGTTTCTTGATTTCTCTTTCTGTTGCTTCATTGTTGGTGTATAAAATGCAACCGATTTCTGTACGTTGATTTTGTACCCTGCAACTTGGCTGAATTCTTGGATCAGTTCTAGTAGGCTTCTGGTGGAGTCTGTCGGGTTTTCTATGTAGAGTATCATGTCATCTGCGAAGAGTGAAAGTTTGACTTCCTCTTGCCAATTCTGATGCCTTTGATTTCCTTTTGGTGTCTGATGGCTGATGCTAGGACTTCCAGCACTATGTTAAACAGCAGTGGTGAGAGTGGGCATCCTGTCGTGTTCCTGATCTCAGGGGGAAAGCTCTGAGTTTTTCCCCGTTGAGGATGATGTTAGCTGAAGGCTTCTCATAGATGGCTTTGATGATGTTTAAGTAGGTTCCTTCTATCCCAACTTTCTCGAGAGTCTTTATTATGAAGGGATGCTGTATTTTGTCAAATGCTTTTTCTGCATCTATTGACAGTATCATATGGTTTTTATCTTTTCTTTTATTAATATGATGTATCACATTGATTGATTTGCGAATGTTGAACCAGCCCTGTAACCCAGGAATGAATCCCACTTGATCTTGGTGGATGATTCTTTTGATATGCTGCTGGATTCGATTTGCAAGGATCTTGTTGAAAATTTTTGCATCCGTATTCATTAAGGATATTGGCCTGTAGTTCTCTTTTTTTGCTGGATCTCTGTCTGGCTTGGGAATCTGAGTGATGCTGGCTTCATAAAACGAGTCCGGGAGTTTTCCTTCGATTTCTATTTTTTAGAATAGCTTGAGAAGAATTGGGATTAATTCTGTTTTAAATGTCTGGTAGAATTCCCCAGGGAAGCCATCAGGTCCAGGGCTCTCATTTGTTGGGAGATTTTTGATCACTGATTCAATTTCTTCACTCGTTATGGGTCTGTTCAGGTTTTCTATTTCTTCCCGTGTGAATTTTGGTAGCGAGTGTGTGTTTAGGAATTTGTCCATTTCTTCTAAGTTGTCCAATTTGTTGGCATATAATTTTTCATAGTATTCCCTGATAATTGTTTGTATTTCTGAGGGGTTGGTTGTAATAAGTCCATTTTCATTCATAATTTTGTCTATTTGGGTGCTCTCTCTTTTCTTTGGATAAGTCTGGCTAGAGGTTTGTCTATTTTGTTTACTTTTTCAAAAAACCAACTCTTGGTTTCATTGATCTGTTCAATTGTTTCTTTGGTCTCTATGTTGTTTATTTCTGCTCTAATTTTACTATTTCTCTTCTTCTACTGGGTTTAGGGCGTTCTTGTTGCTCTGCCTCTAGTTCCTTTAGGTGAGCTGTTAGATTTTGGACTTGCGCTTTTTCTAATCTCTTGAAATAGGCCTGGAGAGCAATGTACTTTCCTCTTAGGACTGCCTTGCCGCATCCCATAGATTTTGAATTGTTGTGTTTTCATTTTCATTTGTTTCCATATATTTTTAAATTTCATCTCTAATTGCCTGATTGGCCCATTCATTCTTTAGAAGGGTGTTCTTTAACCTCCATGTTTTTGGAAGTTTTCCAGACTTCCTCCTGTAATTGATTTCAAGTTTCAAAGCACTGTGATCTGACAGTGTGCATGGTATGATCTCTATTCTTTTATATTTATTGAGGTCTGCTTTATGTCCCAGTATGTGATCAATCTTGGAGAATGTGCCATGCGCACTAGAGAAGAAAGTAAATTCCCTGGCCTCAGGATGTAAAGTTCTAAATAGATCCGTCAGGTCCATCTGGTCCAATGTGTCTTTCAAGTCCATTATTTCTTTAGTGATTTTCTGTCTGGTTGACCTGTCCATTGCTGTAAGCGGAGTATTAAAGTCCCCTGCTATTAGCACATTCTTATCTATAAGCTTGTTTCTGTTTGTGATTGTTTTAGATATTTAGGTGCTCCCGTATTCGGTGCGTAGACATTTATGATTGTTAGTTCTTCCTGATGGATGGACCCTGCAATTATTATGTAGTGCCCTTCTTCATCTTTTGTGATTGTCTTTAATTTAAAGTCCAGTTTGTCTGATATAAGTATCGCTACTCCGGCTTTCTTTTGATTTCCTGTAGCATGATATGTATTTCTCCATCCCCTTACTTTTAATCTGAAGGTATCTTCCCGTCTAAAATGAGTTTCTTGTAGACAGCATATAGATGCATTTTGTTTTTTAATCCATTCTGCTACCCTATGTCTTTTGATTGGAGCATTCAGCCCATTTACATTCAGTGTTATTATTGAAATATGTGGGTTTAGAGTCTTTGTATCTTTGTAGGGTTCATGTTTGTGGTGGTGTCTCTGGAATCTTTGTTCCTTGCAACCTTTCCTTCAGAGCATCCCCCTCAGGATTTCTTGTAGGGCTGGCTTCGTGGTGACAAATTCTTTCAATTTCTGTTTGTTTGGAAAGGTTTTTATCTCTCCTTCTATTTTGAATGACAGGCTTGCTGGATAGAGGATTCTTGGCTGCATATTTTTACTGTTCATCACATTGAAGATCTCTTGCCATTCCTTTCTAGCCTGCCACGTTTCAGTAGATAGGTCTGTCACCACTCTGATGGGTTTCCCTTTGTATGTGAGGGCCCTTTTCTCCCTAGCTGCTTTCAAAATTCTCTTTGTCCTTGTATTTTGCCATTTTTACGATGATATGTCGTGCAGAAGATCGATTCAAGTTTCGTCTGAGGGGAGTCCTCTGAGCCTCTTGTATTTCCACATGGACTTCCTTCCCCAGGTCCGGGAAGTTCTCTGCTTTAATTTGTTCCAGGACTCCTTCAGCACCTTTCCCTCTCTCTTCCTCTTCTGGGATTCCTATGATACGGATATTGTTGCGTTTGACTGTGTCGCTGAGCTCTCTAATTCTTCTTTCCTTTTCCTGGATCAGTTTGTCTCTTTTTTTTGTCAGCTTCTTGTTTTTCTATAATGGTGTCTTCTAAATCACTTATTCTCCTTTCTGCCTCTTCAGTCCGTCCATTGGATGCCTCTAATTTATTATGTATCTCATTTATCGCATTTTTTAATTCTTCATGCCTTTTTTTATTTTCCATTCTGTTTGTAGCCATAGTTTCTTTGATGTCCCCTTTGTTTTTTTCAAGCCCTGCTATTAATTTTACCATTATTATTCTAAAATCTTGTTCACTTATGCTGCTGATATCTGTTTTGAGCAGTTCATTAGCTGTCATTTCTTCTTGGAGTTTCTTTGGAGGAGAGCTCTTTCGTTTCGTCATTTTAGTTAGCTTTCCGGTTCTTGTTGGTTTTAAAGACCTGTTATGCTCTCTGTTTCTATGAGCGCTGCTATATCCAAGAAGACTCTTTGACTTTCCAGAGCCTATCCTTTCAGAGATTGTTTTTTGAATGGTATCCCTCGGTCTCTCTTGTTGGGACCTTGGTTATTTTACTTTCCTGTTAGTAGTGATATTTGGGACTCTCCACCTTGTGTACTCTAGCTTGTTTCTTGAGGTAGCCCTGGAAAAGAAAACAGACAGACAAACACACAGGGAGCAGGAGTACACAAACGCACAGGCTAATTCAACTAACATGCATAGCGAGAGGGAAAACGAAAAAGTTAAGAGAAAAGACGGAGGAGGGAGGGCGAATAATAGGGAGTATAAAATACATAAAAGGGTCAAAAAGGGGAAAAGAAAAGGAGAAAAGAAGAAAACCGATGGACAAAGAATGGTTTAAAGCATATACCTGGATTTCCCAGCTACAGTTAAATAGCCGTGTGTATGCAGTGCTGGTTGAAAAGCATAGAGAAAGAGAGAGAAGGCAGGGCGAGACGAGGCAGAATTGGAATTAGAATGAACAGGCAGAAGGGATAAGAAGCTTTTTTCAAAGAGGTAAAGGGTAGAATATGGTTGGATAGGTGAGAAAAGGGTGCTGGAATTATCCAGAGAAACTATATAGTCTAATTACTCCTGAGAGAAATAGCTGAAAATGTTGGTAGGTGTAGAATTTACATTTACAGAATGGACTCGTTGTGATTGTTTAAGCAAGCTGGCGACCAGAGTTATTCAGGTCAGTGTTTTGGGGGAAAAGGCGAGAAAAGAGAAAGAAGAAGAAAAAAAGAAAGAGAAAAGAAAGGGGAAAAAAAAGAAAGAAAAAAATAAAAAAAGGGAAAAAAGGAAAAAAGAAAGAAAAAAAAAGGGGGAGGGCACCTCTCAGGCAGGGATGGGCGTGGCCTGATCCAATGCCTCAGGCGGGGGTTATGCCTTGGCGGTTGTGGGGAGGAGAGTGAGGGTGCTCCAGTCCCTTCTTGAACCCCGCGCTGCAACTCGCTTTTTTGGGTGTGTCAACTCCCCGTTCCGGGGATGCAGGCGAAGTTGGTTGCACTCTTCAACCCAGGCCAGTTCCAATCTCCAAATCCCAGTCCGCGCGCCCCGCTGAAATTGCCTTAGACACAGCTTCCCAGGCAAACCCCTCGGGCAATTCCAGGCCCCCTGCCGAGCTCTGGGGGCGGAGTCAGAATCTCTGCTTCCTTCCCTGGGACTGGCTGGGGAGCATGCGCGGGGCTTGCCTGCCGGAGACTGAGCCCGCTGGAGTGAGGAAAACCGTGTCCCTCTATGGCTCGTCACCCGAAACACAAACTCACAGGCAAATTTCCCAGTTTTTAGCTCTTTGCCTTCCCTCTCGACTTCCAGCCAGCCAGGAGCGCGGACGCCTGGTGTCAACGCGGCTCTTTCAGGGGCCCCAGCTGCCCCGGAGCTACAATGGCAGCAGGCGCGCCGCTGCTCTGAAATCCAACCTCCAGGAGCGGCACAAAGAGGCACTTTGTGTGCTCAGCCCCCCCCAGGACCAGTTGTCGCGAGGGGACCTGGTGTGCAGGTATTTGGCAAGTACGGTCTTTCTATGCACCTAGCGGAGGTTTTTTTTCCCCCCAGCGGAGGTTTTTCTGTTTTGAACTCTCTCCCTTTCTCCTCTCACTCCCCGTAGAAGGTAGAGGGGGATCGCCTCCCACCCTGGAGTCTCCGATCCCAGCCCGATTTTATCTTCCCCTGTTCGCACTCACGTTAGAAGGCTTTCTCAGTGGATTCTGCATCCTTTTTCTCCCAGTCTCAGGTTTTGTAAGGTTTCCAATGGCTTCAGATCTTTTCTGTGATGTATGAGCGCGAGTGCAAGTACGGAGCTCCTTACTTCTCTGCCATCTTGCCCTCTCTCAAAGACAGCCTTTTAAACAGATGGTGTTGGGAGAACTGGACAGCAACATGCAGAAGAATGAAACTAGATCATTTTCTCACACCATACACAAAAATAAACTCAAAATGGATAAAGGACCTGAACGTGAGACAGGAAATAATCAAAACCCTAGAGGAGAAAGCAGGAAACAACTTCCTTGATCTCAACTGCAGCAATTTCTTACCTGACACATACCCAAAAGCAAGGGAATAAAGAGCAAAAAATGAACTATTGGGACCTCATCAAGATTAAAAGTTTCTGCACGGCAAAGGAAACAATCCATAAAACTAATAGGCAGCTGATGGAATGGGAAAAGATAGTTGCAAATGACATATCAGATAAAGGGTTAGTATCCAAAATATATAAGGAACTCACCAAACTCCACACCTGAAAAACAAATAATCCAGTGAAGCAATGGACAGAAGATATGAACAGACACTTCCCCAAAGAGGACATCCAGATGGCCAACAGACATATGAAAGATGCTCAGCATCCCTCCTCATCAGGGAAATACAAATCGAAACCACACTAGATACCACATCACGCCAGTCAGAGTAGTGAAAATGAGCAAATCAGGAGACTCTAGATGCTGGCAAGGATGTGGAGAAAGGGCATCCTCCTACACTGTTGGTGGGAATGTAAGCTGGTGCAACCCCTCTGGAAAACAGTGTGGAGGTTCCCCCAAAAATTAACAAGAGAACTCCCCTATGACCCAGCAATAGCACTGCTAGGAATTTACCTAAGGGATATAGGAGTGCTGATGCATAGGGGCACATGGACTCCAATGTTCATAGCAGCACTCTCAACAATAGCCAAAACATGGAAAAGAGCCTAAGTGTCCTTCAGCTGGCGAACAGGTCAAGAAGACGTGGTTTATCTATACAATAGAATACTACATGGCAATGAGAAAGAATGAAGTCTGGCCAAGTGTAGCAACATGGATGGAACTTGAGGGTGTTATGCTCAGTGAAATATATCAGGTAGAGAAGGACAGATGCCATATGTTTGCACATATAGGAGGATTAGAAGGAACCTAACGGAGGATCGTGGGGGAGAAGAAGGGGGGAAATAGTAGGGGAGAGGGAGGGAGGCAAACCATGAGATACTCTTGAATGCTGAAAACAAACTGAGGACTGATGGGTGTGGGGGGGAGAGATAGTGATGGGCATGGAGGAGGGCACTAGTGGGGATGAGCATTGGGTGTTGTATGGAAACTAACTGGACAATAAACTATTTTTAAAAAATAAAATAAACAAAAACAAAACAAAGAATGAAACCAATCTTGAACACCTTAATCATGGACTTCTAGTCTCCAGACTGAGGAAATAAAATTTCTGTTGTGTAAGCCAAATAAACAAACAAATAAATAAAATGCCATTTTTCTTGGGGTTCCTGGGTGTCTCAGTCGGTTGAATAACTGAGTCTTGATTTTAGCTCAGGTCATGATCCCAGAGGCATCGTTCGAGCCCTTGTCCTGGCATGGAGTCTGCTTAATACTTTCCCTCTTTCTCTCCTTTCTCCTCTCTCCCTTGTTTGCATGCGCTCTCTCTCACTCTCTCTGTCTCTCTCTCTAAAAAAATTTTTTAAAAATGACAAAATAGGTAATCACAAGAAAATACTTTAAATGCACTAGAATGTCTAAAATTAAAAAGACTTTCTCAACCTTGGTAAGTATGTGAAGCATCTGGAAATCTCTCACACTGCTTCTGGGAGTGTAAATGATATGAGCAGCTTGGAGAACTGGAAGTTTCTTATAAAATGTAAGAAATGGAAACAATAAAGTGAATGATACATTTACTCTACAATCTAGTTTTTTTATTCCTAGGTGTTACACAAGAAATATAAAAATGTATGTCCAAAAAATTTTGTACAAGAATTCATAGCATCTTTATTCATAGCATCTTGTAATTGCCCCTAACTGGAGACTACCTAAATGTCCACCAGCTAGTAAATGGACCTATTGTATTATACTTCTACAACAGAATGCTACTCAGCAAAATAACGAACTGCTGGTACACAGAAAACAGGAATGAATCTCAACGACATATGTTTAGCTACAGATAATTGATGCATTCACATGCCATTTTAGAACAGATAATCTAATATATGTTGAGTAAGAAAATCAAAACAATAATTACCTCTGAAGTATGGGAGATTTACTGGAAAGGGTACATGCAAACTAGGTTGAGAGAAATGTTTATTTTTTCAAAGTCCACCAACTGCACACTTAACATCCATGATTTAAAAAAATTTTAAGTTTTAAAATTAATTTTGAGAGAGACAGAGTGAGTGAGCACAAATGGGGTAGGGGTAGAGAAAGAGGGAGAGAGAACTCCAAGCAGGCTCGGGGTGTGACCCTACAAACTATGAGATCATGACCTGAGCCGAGATCAAGTGTCAGATGCTTAACCGACCAAGCCATCCATGCACTCCCATTCATGTATATATATATTTTTTTTCAGTAATGAAGTATCTTTATTTTTTAAATTTTTTTTTAGGTAAAATTGTTTCTTTTCTTTTTTTTTTTTTTTTACAAATAGTTTATTGTCAAATTAGTTTCCACATAACACTCAGTGCTCATCCCCACAAGTGTCCTCCTCCATGCCCATCCCCCCTCCCCCCACATCCATCAGTCCTCAGTTTTTGTCAGCATTCAAGAGTCTCATGTATATTTTTAATATTCAGAATCCAAATTTCTCCCCAATTTAAACAAGGAGTATTGTGGGGAAAAAATGGAGAAACAAAGCACACAGCAGGGGTGGGATATAACAGAACTAGAACTGCTTTCCTCGGATAAAAGAACCTCCATGATGTCCTGTAAAGGATGAAGACGCACTAAGAGACTCTACTGACAAGAAGAGACCTGGGCGAATGATAAGGAGACTCCTGGGTAACAGGAACCTGAGACCTGAGGCAGAGGGAGATCCATGGTCATGAGCAGGAGTGGCCAGTGTCATACAACAGACACATGTGCTGGACACCAGCAAAGAATGAGAGATGTGTTAGTGGAGGCCTGCAATGCACAAGAAGGCAGAAAATAGGCCAAACTGGGAAAGCCTCCCTCCACCAACCTGCAGACACAGAGCTGCTTCTGTGTCACATGTCCTTTTGGGAAGGAGGAATAAAAGAGAAGATCTCTTGGGAGTGAAGAAACAGCTCTAACAGGGAGTTTAAATTTACCTCAAGTTAGTGATTTCACGCAGGAGGAGACAAGTGAATTTTAATTCATACATTTATTTATTTATATATTTTGATACTGAGAAAGAGGATAAGAAGAGATTGGTTATGAAAAACAAAAAATAACTCCCCCCCCTTTTGGGTACATACTGCCAGGTCATGAAGTATAACTCATTTACTGGGTTGTAGGAGAATTAAATGAAATGATGTAGTTAAGGGCTTATTCTGCAATTAAGTTTTAAGAATATTAAGTGTTATTGATATCCAAAGAACAGCAGTGCATGTGCTGCAGTCAGTGAGATTGACGCAGGCAAGGTCAGAGAGCTCAGAAGAGGATTCCACAGGACCAGTGAAGAGGGTCCTTCATGCAGGATTGAATTTCAGTGTGAGCTGGAGACTGTGGACTGGAGACTATTTCAGTTTACTACTGAAATAGTGTGACTTACAGACAGAGAATAGTGGATGGAGTGCCTGGGAGACCTGGAAGGGGGTTAGGAGTTTATATTGGAAATGGGTGTAGAGTCTGCGTTCCCTCAGGAATCCAGAGTAGGCTCCAATCAAAGGTGAGTGTCAGGTGAGCTGTAGGTATTCTGCCAAAGTCAGGGTGGTGATGCCAGTGTCAGCTGAGGTTTGTTTGAAGTTGATGTGCTGGAACATGTTCAAGATCTGGCCCTTGGGTGTTATTAGGTGTTTGGGGTCTAGTACAAACCTCAAAGAATGATAACTTTCTTGTGTTCCCACGGAATTGGGAACATAGCTTGTTTGGCTTATTCAGAGGTAAAATACAGAACATAAGTAAATGAAACCTAACAGAAAAACAGCAAAGATGGAGCCTTTCTAAACTGAAGTCTCTTCAGTTTCCCTACTTCATCTCCCTGCTATGGGACTTTTATCCTCCTCATTCTTAAGGAGGTGTTGGAACTGTAACTTCTTCAAGCTGAAAGGGATTGTAGACTCTGTCTATTTGGAGGCATAAAGATCCCAACCCATCTGATTAAATGAAGGGCTCCTAATTATAAGCTGTCTGGCTTGGAGGAGTATATGAGCCCTTATCACACAAATAGGATATTGAGATTTGGGAGCTATGCAGCAACAATAGTATCCCCAGAAAAGGAAGATTCCTGCTGTAATTATTATTATTTGTAAAAAATACCAGTGTGAAGTAGGAACAGAACAATATTTACAGAAGGCTGTGTGGGCATGGAGTATTAAGAAACCATATTTAGAATCTGTATATATATTGAATGTTAACTGCCTAATTGTAGTGTTTAAATTAAAGCAGTTAGTGCAGCCTCTTGTGCCAAAATATGGGAGGCAGTTTGCCCTTGATTACATCCTGCATTATGACAAATTTTATATCAAGCTTTCCTATTCCTGTATACATACAAATGCTTCTATCTGTAAACCATTCAGCCTTTGGATTAGACAGAGATTTATTCTTTAAGACAGGCCTACTTGGATATACTTGTATAGTGTTCTTACAAGAGTGGGTTAGAAAGTATTTAATCAGGCAGTAGAGTATCTTGGTTGAAGCCTTGACACACCTTGAGGGTACATCAGGGGTGTGAAAAAGGAGGGCCTCTTATTTTATTAATCCCCTTTCAGTTAGCCACTGATGTCCTTAGGCCTCTAAAACTCCTAGAACTTGGGGTGCCTGGGTGGCTCGGTCGGTTAAGGATCTGACTTCAGCTCAGGTCATGATCTCACAGTTTGTGGGTTAGAGGCCCGCATCGGGCTCTGTGCTGACAACTCAGAGCCTGCTGCCTGCTTTGGATTTTTGCATCTCTCTCTCTCTCTCTCTCTCTCTCTCTCGGCCCCTCCTCACTCATACTGTCTCTCTCAAAAATAAATAAACATTTAAAAAACATAAAAAAAATACCTCCTTGAACTTGATGTGGGGTCATAACATCCAGATGCTGTCCCAGAGTCAGTTTATTAGCTTCTTCAACTAACAAGGCAGTTGCAGCTATTACTTGCAAACATCCTGGCCACCCTTTGCTACTGGGTCTAGCTGTTTGGAGAAGGAGACTGCCTGTGTGGGAACAGCCCCCAGCTTTTGGATTAGGACACCCAAAGTGATTCCTCTTCTTTCCATGACATATAGGATAAAAGGCTTTTGTAAATGATATTAACTGTAGCAACTTCTTACTAGATATATTGTCTGAAGAAAACATATCTGAGGCAAAAAAGAAAAGCAAAGATAAAGTATTGGGACTTCATCAAGATAAAAAGCTTGAACAGCTAAGGAAACGATCAACAAAATTTAAAGGTAACCTTTAGAATGGGAGAAGATATTTGGAAATGACATATCGGATAAAGGGTTATATCCAAAATAAGTAAAAATTTATGAAATGAAGCATACAAAAAACCAAATAATCTAGTTAAAAAATAGACAGAATACATGAATAGACTTTTTTCCCAACCCTATTAATGACTATAGGACACATGAAAAGATGCTGAATATCACTCATCATCAGGGACTACAAATCAAAACTGCAATAAGGTATCACCTCACACCCTTCCAAATGGCAAAAATTAACATCACAGGAAACAGCACATGTTGAAGAAGAGGTGGAGAAAGGGGAAAAGGAATTTCTAGAGCAGGGGGATTACTTCATTTTTCTTTTAGTTCTTTAAATGTCTTGGTGGTAACAGTCACCCCATTCCAATCCATCCAAATTGTTCCTCTGCATGGCTCTAGAAAGAGGTCTGGATGTGAGGCTAAACCCAGGGATCCAAATGCAGTGATAGCCTACCATGCCCCAAGTGGGTATGGTTCCTTGTTCATGAAGGAGCCTTTCTAAACTAGAGTCTCTTCAGCCTCCCTACTTCAAGAGAAATTCCTTTTCTTTAAATTGTTGCATATTTTTCACGATGAAAAATAGGAGAATAGAAGCACATACCCTGGCTTATCTGAAAGGATTGTGAAAAGGAGTGAGATTGATGTGAATTTCATTCTGAGTTATCATATGATACAAATATATTAGTACCATTCCATGAGAATTTTTTGTTTATAATAGAGTCCCTTTTGCGAAGCACATGGTAAATTCTAGCGAATATGTAAATTTTGTTAAATTTAAATACCTCTTTTGATCATGAAAGGACAAGATGGCCATCTTCCAACCAATCTGAGTAAATTATACTGAAAATGCTGTGTTTACAAGTACCATCTGATGATGAAAGAATCCACTTTTAGCCACCAGTGCTGTTCTGCAATTGTGGCCATATCCACGACAAAGTGGGCAAAAACAATAAATACCCCCCATCCCCCATCCCCCAATTTCCCCCCGCTCTGCCTGACCACTTCTTTAAATTTTGTCTCTCCTCCACAAAACCCTTGCCTTTGCTTACTCTCTCATATCCTCAGCTAGTTTTGAGGCTTTTTTTTTTCGTTCAGTGTTTACAGATGCTTCAAAGATGGGCTGAAGGTGGTTAATACCACCATACTGGAACTGGAACCCTAATGAGAGTTGATTTATTTAATTTTTCAATTTTTAGTTATATTTACATTTTTAAGTTTTTATTTTAATTCCTGTTAGCATACAGTGTTATATTAGTTTCAAATTTACAATTTAGTGATTCAACACTTCCATACATGTCTCAGTGCTGAATGACAGTGTAGACTCTACGGTTTTGTGGAACTTGGAACAACCATGTCTGTTATTGAGGAAACATTATCAATAGAGAGTAACAGCATTTAAGGTCCATAACTCGCAAACCGATTACATACAGTGTGAGAAAGAAGACACAAAACACTACCTGAAAACCTAACTCTATAATTTACCTCTCCTGTGGTACCACTAGTTTGCAAATGGTGACCCTTTGAAGGTAATAATGACAGGAAATGTTGATTGGTAGTTGGATGTGTATGAGATTTGTGTCAAGCATATGATAGTCAAATTTGGGAAGGCACTTAATCCTTCAAAGTAAATCTATTTACTACTTACAGGTGTGAATTTCTTTCCTCCACTTCTTAATTATTCTACACTACAGCTTTTCTCAATACCATTTCATTAGAAACAACACAAAGATTTAAAGACCTCAAGAGTAGTGCTAGCAAAATAGAAATAACTGAGGCCATTATATTAGTGATCTACCGCTTTAAGAGTGTCATGAGTAGGACAACAAGCGAGTCCACCCTTGTTTTCTGATGTTCCTCGAAGCATACTTTGAAATGAGTGCCAGTTGGAACATTTGATCCCATTGTTTTTGTAGTAAAATTATCAGGGCTGTTTGCCACTATGTTAGATCATCTACAGTCACCATCAGCCTAATCCCACCTCCTGATTGAGCTATTGATTTTGAGGGCTCTGTCAACTGATGAACCATTAAATCTCTTCATGAAAAACTTAGCCTTGAACTGTGCCTTTCTTCATCAGCAGCAATACAATTATTCTTCTCACTGGCATTGATACCAGAAGCTAACTCTTCATTTCAACTAGCTCCTATTGGTGAGTAGTTGTATTCTTGATTGGGGCTGAAAAAAAATTTCCCTTTTCTTTCTATGTTCTTTGGCTGATATAGTAATTAAGTTGAAATAAGACAGATAAATAGGAGAAAAACAAATTTAATTACCTATAAATGGCAGCCTGACATGACAGGAAGAGTCAAATACAGTCCCACAATAGAGGTTTATATATACCCTGAACTAAAGAGAAGGGGGTGAAAGGGTTGGGAATTAAAAGAGGAAAACAATTGACAGGAACATGTGAGGAGCACATACTCTTTGTGTTTACGCAACCTATGAGTGTCCTGCCATGCGACTGAGTCTTTATAATGCACAAAGTTATCTCTGGTGAAAGCTTTCTTCCTGACACAGGCCACCTGTGGAAATTCTCGTAGGCATTTCAGGAAAAGTAAAAAGCTTTTGGGTCTGCTGGATCTGCATTGGTTCTATTGCAAAAAAAAAAAAAAAAATCCACCTGCTAATGCAGTTTATTTCTGGGCACATACTCTTCTCTCTCTAACTTGTCTGAATTGTACTAATTTTACAGTCTCAGGTGACCTTTCTTTAAAAAAATTTTTTTTTTAATTTCTTTATTTTGAGAGACAGAGAGAGCAGAAGAGGGGCAGAGAGAGAGGGAGAGAGAGAATCCCAGGCAGGCTTTGTGCTTTCAGTGCAGAGCCAATCCAGGCTCGAAACCATGAACCATGAGATCATGACCTGAGCCAAAACCGAGAGTCAGACGCTTAACCGACTGAACCACTCAGGAGTCCCTAAGGTGATCTTTCTACACACTAGGCTAGATAAAAATAAGACATCAGCTCGTGCATTTGAAGCAGAATTATTATGTAATTGTTTTGCAATGATTTTCAATCAACTTAGCTGTTACAGTTCCAAAATATTTATATGAGGATATAAGAACATATAATGGATATTATGTTCTTAAAGATATAATGGACCATAACAGTAGTGTTTATACTAGATTCTAATGTAAAAATATAAGAGAGTAGGATGTATAGTATATATGATAGCAGAATACCAGATTCATTCTAGTTCATCTTTTTTACCCTGTTTTCTGATCACACTAATTTTTACATGTTTCCAAAGAGTTTACTTTCCGAGAAGAAGAGACTATTGATGATATATCCCTTTTTGTCTTCTTATTTTGTTACTTTATTTCCCATTAACACTGTCAAATTAGAGGAGAAAGCATGTATCTTATTATTATTATTATTATGTTCCCATATCTCTACACAAGGTCCCAGAAGCCCAATCTCTTCTTCATCACATCCCTCTCTCCCTTGAGCTCCCTCAGAAGCAATATCTTTTGGCCACAAAAGATATTTTTGATCTGCTTTCCTCACTTTTAAAAGTGTACTCACTTCCTCCCTGCCACTTCCCAACAATTTTAATTGCTACACCACTTCCTTTAGATATGAATCTTTTTGCTCTTTGGCCTACCTAGGGCCAAAGGCAAACCCCTTACTTTCAGTGCATTGCCTGGTACTCCTGAACACCAAAAACTAGATACTGACAGATGTTCCAATTAACCTCAACTGACTGTGAATCACCTTCATTCTAATTATAATTCCACATCTGTTGTATAATAGCTTCAACATTCTACACTGGGTAATGTAACATATGTCACATGCCAGGTTTTCTTCCCATATGATTTTTAATCAGTTTGGACTCAGATAGGGGCATATGCCTTCCCCTGGAATCAGGGGGATGTGTAGACACATTTGTCTACATTGAGGAACATATAAGCCATTTGATCCAGGGGACCCATTTGACAGTCAGACCATGACCAATCTCTGACCCAGATGCATTGTTACAACGTTCCTGCCCAGGCTCCATCTATTATAAATTACCATTATTCTACTTTTGTGAAAAGATTAAAGGCACCAATTTTCAATCCCCAACAGTCCTGTATCTTTTACATAAGTCTTTCATAACTTTTTATCTTATTGTTAGAAGTCACTCTGTTTTCCATATTGTTATTAGCAATTCTCATTATTCCTCCATTTTAATTTACAAACCAGGCATATAAATTTTTAAACCAGGCATATGTATTCTAAGCATCAGCTCTCTACCTTTAACTAACAATGGTTAATTGGTTACTTGGTTGTTGATTAGATTTTCAGGATATAATCATGTGAATTCTGTTAAGGTTTTGAAAATCTGTTGTTTCATATCAGGTTTGTGTGGTTAGCTTTTTAAAAAATTTTTTTCAATAGTTTATTGTCAAGTTGGTTTTCATATAACACCCAGTGCTCATCCCAATCAGTGCCCTCCTTCCCTTCCCACCACTCCCATCAGTTCTCAGTTTGTTCTCAGCATTCAAGAATCTCTCATGGTTTGCCTCCCTCCCTCTCCCAACTATTCCCCTTATTCTCCCCCATGTTCCTCATTAAGTTCCTCCTCATCCACCTATAGATGAAAACATATGGTATGTGTCCTCCTCTTCCTGACTTATTTCGTTCAGCATAACACCATCAAGTTCCATCAGTGTTGCTACACATGGTCACATTTCATTCTTTCTCATTGCCATGTAGTATTCCACTGTATAGATAAACCACACCTTCTTGACCCATTCGTCAGTTGATGGACACTTGGGCTCTTTCCATGTTTTGGCTATTGTTGAGAGTGCTGCTATGAACATTGGGGTACATGTGCCCCTATGCATCAGCACTCCTGTATCCCTTGGGTAAATTCCTAGCAGTGCTACTGCTGGGTCATAGGAGAGTTCTGTTAATTTTTTGAGGAACCTCTACACTGTTTTCCAGAGGGGTTGCACCAGCTTACATTTCCACCAACAGTGTAGGAGGGTGCCCATTTCTCCACATCCTTGCCAGCATCTAGAGTCTCCTGATATGTTCATTTTAGTCTCTCTGACCAGCGTGATGTGGTATCTCAGTGTGGTTTTGATTTGTATTTCCCTGATGATGAGTGACACTGAGCATGGTTTCATGTGTCTGTTGGCCATCTGGATGTCCTCTTTGGAGAAGTGTCTGTTCATGTCTTCTGCCTATTTTTTCACTGGATTATTTGTTTTTCGGGTGTGGAGTTTGGTGAGTTCCTTATAGATTTTGGATACTAGCCCTTTATCTGATATGTCATTTGCAACTATCTTTTCCCATTCCATCAGTTACCTATTAGTTTTATTGATTGTTCCCATTATCATGCAGAAGCTTTTTATCTTGCTGAGGTCCCAATAGTTCTTTTTTGCTCTTGATTCCTTGCCTTTGAGGATGTGTCAAGTAAGAAATTGCTGCAGTTGAGGTCAAGGAGGTTGTTTCCTGCTTTCTCCTCTAGGGTTTTGATGGTTTCCTGTCTCACATTCAGGTCCTTCATCCATTTTGAGTTTATTTTTGTGCATGGTGTGAGAAAATGATCTAGTTTCATTCTTCTGCATGTTGCTGTCCAGTTCTCCCAGCACCATCTGTTAAAGAGGCTGTCTTTTTTCCATTGGATACACTTCCCTGCTTTGCCAAAGACTAGTTGGCTATACACTTGTGGGTCCAATTCTGAGTTCTCTATTCTATTCCATTGGTTTATGTGTCTGTTTTTGTGCCAATACTATACTGTCTTGATGATGACAGCTTTGTAGTAGAGCCTGAAGTCTGGGATGGTGATCCCTCCCGTTTTGGTTTTCTTCTTCAGTATTACTTTGGCTATTCGGGGTCTTTTGTGGTTCCACACAAATTTTAGGATAATTTGTTCTAGTTTTGAGAAGAATGCTGGTGCAATTTTGATTGGAATTGCATTGAATGTGTAGATTGCTTTGGGTAGTAATGACATTTTAACTATGTTTCTTCTTCCTATCCATGAGCATGGAATGTTTTTCCATTTCTTTGTGTCTTCTTCAATTTCTTTCATAAGTTTTCTATAGTTTTCATCATACAGATCTTTAATATATTTGGTTAGGTTTATTCCGAGGTATTTTATGGTTTTTTGTGCCATTGTGAATGGGATCAGTTTCTTGATTTCCCTTCCTGTTGCTTCATTATTGGTGTATAAAAATGCAACTGATTTCTGTTTGTTTATTTTGTACCCTGCAACTTTGCTGAATTCATGGGTCAGTTCTAGTAGGCTTCGGGTAGAGTCTGTTGGGTTTTCTATGTAGAGTATCACGTCGTCTGCAAAAAGTGAAAGTTTGACCACTTCTTTGCCAATGCTGATGCCTTTTATTTCCTTTTGTTGTCTGATGGCTGATGGTAGGACTTCCTGCACTATGTTAAATAACAGTGTGAAAGTGGACATCTCTATCGTCTTCCTGATCTCAGTGGGAAAGCTCTCAGTTTTTCCTCATTGAGGATGATGTTAGCTGAGGGCTTCTCATAGATGACTTCTATGATGTTTAAGTAAGTTCCTTCGATCTCGACTTTCTTGAGGGTCTTTATTTAGAAGAGATGCTGTATTTTGTCAAATGCTTTTTCTGAACTATCAACAGGATCATATCATTTTTATCTTTTCTTTTGTTAATGTGATGTATCACATTGAGTGATTTGAGAATATTGAAACAGCCCTATAACCCAGGAATGAATCCCACTTGACCGTGGTGGAGAATTCTTTTCATGTGCTGCTGAATTCGATTTGCAAGTATCTTCTTGAGGATTTTTGCATCCGTATTCATCAAGGATATTGGCCTGTAGTTCTCTTTTTCTGCTGGATATCTGTCTGGTTTCAGAATCAAAGCAATGCTGGCTTCATAGAATGAGTCTGGAAGTTTTCCTTCGATTTCTATTTTTTTGAATAGCTTGAGAAGAATGGGTATTAATTTTGTTTTAAACGTCTGGTAGAATTCCCCAGGGAAACCATCTGGCCCGGTGCTCTTATTTGTTGGGATATTCTTATTTTTTGATGACTATTCGATTTCTTCACTAGCTATGGGTCTATTCAGATTTTCTATCTCTTCCCGTGTGAATTTGGTAGTGAGTGTATATTTAGGAATTTGTCCCTTTCCTCTAAGTTATCCAGTTTGTCGGCATATAATTTTTCATCATATTCCCTCATAATTGCTTGTATTTCTGAGGGTTTGTTTGTAATAAGTCCATTTTCATTCATGGTTTTGTCCATTTGGGTGCTCTTTCTTTTCTTTTTGAGAAGGCCGGCTAGAGGTTTATCAATTTTGTTTATTTTTCAAGAAACCAACTCTTGGTTTCATTGATCTCTTCAACTGTTTTTTTTTTAATTCCATATTGTGTATTTCTGCCCTGATTTTTATTATTTCTCTTCTCCTACTGGGTTTGGGGTACTCTTGTTGCTCTCCTTCTAGTTTCTTTAGGTGCGCTGTTAGATTTTGTACTTGCGCTTTTTCAATTTCTTGAAATAGGCCAGGAGGCCAATGTACTTTCCTCTTAGGACTGCCTTTGCTGCATCTTATATAGTTTGGATTGTTGTATTTTCATTTTCATTTGTTTCCATATATTTTGTAATTTCTTCTCTACTTGCCTGATTGGCCCATTTGTTCTTTAGTAGGGTGTTCTTTAACCTCCATGTTTTTGTAGGTTTTCCAGACTTCTTCCTGTGGTTGATTTCAAGTTTCATAGCATTGTGATCTGAAAGTGTGCATGGTATGATCTCAATTCTTTTATATTTATTGGAGGGCTGCTTTATGTCCCAGTATGTAATCTATCTTGAAGAATGTTTCATGTGCACTTTGTGAAGAAAATGGATGCGTGGTTAGCTTTTAATAGCATCATCATGATGACACACTTGTATAAAACATGTTTACTTGTTCTAATTGAAATCTTAGCCCTTTGGTATTGCAAATATCACCCCTGGGTCATTAGCAGTCCTCATTTTGGTCTCTTTGACCTCTGAGTACCCCCTCTGATAGCACCAAAATCTTGTATACTTTAGGAAAAGATCAAAATATTACAGTCTTGTTGTTATCGTTTTAAATTAAGACATGGAGCTGGCTGCACTAAGGAGCCACAACTTCTTTATAATGTAATTGTAAAGAAAAGCTACCAATCCGAGGTTTCTAGTAACAGTGTGACTGTGAATGTGGTAGGGTCCCCTCCCTAAGAAAGGGGAAAAAAAAGAACATTTCAAGGCAACCTTGCTATTCCTGTATGTGATGACATCCCTCACGACCTTGTCACATGAGACCACATTAATTAGACTGTGTGTTTGTGTGTTACTATATACGGGAGACTAACCATATAAAAACCACACCAGTGTTTTTGGTACTAACCCAACTGAGAGTCGCTGGCTGGAATAATAAAGTTGCTTCTTGGAAAGAAAAGCCTCAGTGTCAAGACTCTCTGTGCGAGAATCTTGCTCCATGAAAATATATTTAGAAACTGTATATTTTGGAGCGCCTTTGTAGCTCGGTTGGTTAAGCCTCAGACTTCAGCTCAGGTCATGATCTCATGGTTCGTGAGTCAAGCCCTGCAGCAGTCTGTGCTGACATATCAGAGCCTGGAGACTGCTTTAGATTCTGTGTTTCCATCTGTCTCTGCCCCTTCTCTGATCGCAGTCTGTCTCTACTTCTCTCTCTCTCAAAAATAAATAAGCATTAAAAAATGTTTTTAAATGCTTATTTCCCTTTTTCTATAATGTTCTTTGTCCCTGGCTTCCTGCAATTATTTTCAAGTTGTGCAATTCTGAAACTATTATTTTGTCAGCTCCTTCTATGATCAACTATTTTGGGAAATAGGAATAGGACACTACAGAGTCATCTGGAAGAACACCCATGTATGTGAAACTCAGAGTTCTCAAATCGAAATGCATTTTTCCGTATGGCTAGTGACAGATAATAATGAAAAGCAAAAATATTTATATAAATGATGACTTGCAAGTTTTGGTTTGTACTTTCTACATATGACCTATTATTTAAATGTTTTCTTTCATACTTTATGCCATTGTCCATATTGTCATTATGGACAATTTAATTGCTCACATGCAATGTCTCAGGCTTCCTGGAATAGATTCATGTAAGTGACCTCATGCTTGTGCTATCCAAATAACTTTACAAATGTCACAAGTTAAAAATAAGTTAAATTCAAAGTTACCAAGATTACTATAAACAGATAACTCCTACCCAGAAAGTATATAAAAGAAATCTTCTATGAACCGACTAAGACCTAAGTGAATGTAGTTCATTTACAGGAGGAAAAAAAGATCAGCTGATAAAGGACTGTCTGGCTGGTCTGATAGCCAAGCTTTTTTGAAGTCCACTTAAATCCTATTTGTATATACATTTTGTGTTCAAATATATATAAGATTTTTTATTAAGAGCATCAGATTTTGGAAATATTACAATAATTACTCTTAAGCTATTTCCCCTGTAGCTCCATAAATGGAACACACACACACAAAACCAAAAGCTAGCCCATAAATAGAAGTCCCCTGGGCATTGCCCCTAATTCCACAAATCCAGAATGCAGGAGAAGTCCTGCAGGAGCCAACAGGGTTTCAGTGCTTGTATTTGTTAAACAGAAAAGATACAGAAGGGAAGACTATATAACATTCTACTGAATTTCTCTCCAATAATTCATCTGTATTTTTCAGGCAACAGAAATATGGAAGACACAGACATTTTTAGTCAAATTTAAAGGATATTATTTTGGAGTTTATGAATTTGATGTTGGCTTTATAGAACATTTAAATGATTTTGAAATCAGAGATGATGATGTCTGCATAATCACATACCCCAAATCTGGTGAGTCTTGTATTCCAATAGCTAATGTAATTAATGAAATGACACTTCTATAATATGGGAGCACTATTTTTTAGGAGCATATTCTTTATGTATATATAGTTAACCTACTGAATATTATGAAATTAACTGAATTAAGCATATTATGAAGTAAGGTGTTTTACAATGTAGGTATAAGTAATTTCTCATGGTGGTAAGGGAAATGGGCATAATGAGGAAGGAGAGAGACTGATGACACTCTATCAAACACTGAATTGCTGAAATGGGCTGGGAAAGGGCACATGAATATTTGCCATTTAGGCAGCTTCTTGAGCCATATTTGAAGCTGTTTTTAATGACCAAGCACCTGAGAAGGAGGAAATTGAACTTATCCTAATTATGATCATTCCCCAAATATTTTGGGTCCTATTTTTTACACCATTCATATGTATGTGTGAAATATATACATACGTGTGTGTATGTGTGTGTGTGTGTGTGTGTGTCTACACACACATCTATTTAAATTCTTTACCTGTGTTTTAATGGAATTGGGGAATGTTTTTGCTGCTGTGTTGTATGGGTTCTCTATATGGTTTGATATTATCTATCATGAGAAATAATATTTCCAAACAATTTATTCCATTCAATATGTTCCCTTTTCATTTTGTTGATGGATTCTTCTGCTATACAGAAACTTTCCAGTTCGATATACTCCCACTTGCTTATTTTGTTTTTGCTGCATTTGCTTTTGGTGTCATGTCCCAAAATGTCATTGCCAACATGGATTTTGGGGGAGCTACTCCCTTTGTTTTCTTATAGGAGTTTTGTTGGTTTAGGTCTTACATTCGATGTTTAATCCATTTTGAGTTAACTTTGTGTATGGTTTAAGAGAGTGCTTCACTTTCTTCTTTTGCCTATGGCAATCCAATTTTCCCAACATCATTTATTGAAGAACCTATCCTATATTTTTTGCTCCTTGATCAGAAATTAGTTGATTATATGTATTTAACTTGGGGCTCACTCCTTGGCTCCACTGATCTATGCATCTGTTTTTATGCCAATACCATAATGTTTTGATTACTATAAATTTGTAATATTATTTGACACTAATAAATGGATGCCTTTAGCTTTGCTCTATTTCTCTTTTTTTAAGGTTGTACCACTCATTAATTTTTTAAATGTTTTTTATTTATTTGAGAGACAGACAGAGAGAGAGAGAGCAAGCAGGGGAGGGTCAGAGAGAGGAGACACAGAACCTGAAACAGGCTCCAGGCTCTGAGCTGGCTGTCAGCACAGAGCCTGACATGGGGCTCGAACCCACAAACCATGAGATCATGACTTGAGCTGAAGTCGGATGCTTAACAGACTGAGCCACCCACGTGCCCCAACTTTGCTCTATTTCTAAAGATTGCTTTAGCTATGCAGGGTCCTGTATGGTGCAAAAAAATTTTATGGTTATTTGTTTTATTTCTGTGAAAAATGCACAAGATTTTTGATAAAGATTCCATTGAATCTGCTGACTGCTTTGTGTACTATGGGGTGTTAACAATATTAGTTCTTCCAACACATGAACAGGAAATATCTTTCTATATATTTATATTTTTTTTCAGTTTCTTCTATCAATACCTTATAATATTCAATGTGAAAGTCTTCTACCTCCATCAGTAAATTTATTCCTATATATTTTATCCTTTTTGATGCTATCATAAATGGGATTGTTTTCTTAATTTTTCTTTCTGATAGTTTATTGTTAGCATATAGAAATACAAGTTAAATTTGCATACTGATTTCATATCTTGCAAGTTCACTGAATTCAAATTATTAGTTCTAATAGAATTTCTGGTGGGATGTTTAGGGCTTTTGATATATAATATCATCTACAAGTAAGGACAGTTTTACTTCTTCCTTTGCAACCTAGATGTCTTTTATTTCTCTTTCTTGTCTAAATGCTCTGGCTAGGATTTCCAATAAAACTAGTGAGAGGTGTCTGATCTTGGTCATGACTTTAGATATTCTGATCATGATCTTGGAAAACTGAAATGTCTACTATTGGGAATAATGTTACCTATAATCTTGTCATAGACGGCATGTGATATATTGAGTTATGTTCCTTCTATATTGTGTTGAGAATTTTTATAATGAACAAAATTCAATTCTGTCAATTTTTTCTGTATTTATTGAAATAATAATATAGTTTTTATGCTTCATTTCATTAATGAATTATCAAACTATTTGATTTGTGGATTTTGAATCATCCTTGCATCCTGGAATGAATTGTATTTGATCATGGTGTATGATTCTTTTAATGTGTTATTGAATTCAGTTTGCTAATATTTTATAGAGGATTTTTGCGTATATATTAATCAGAAGTAATGGCTTATAACGTTCTTTTCTTGTAGTATCCTTTTCTGGTACTTATATGGATAATGCTAGCCTTGTAAAATGAATTGGGAAGTGTTACCACCTTTCTTATTTTAGGAAGAGTCTGTGAAGAATTGTTACTAATTTTTTAAATGTTAGAAAAAATGTTTTTAATATATTTTCTTCCAGAAAACACTGATTTTCTTCTCTACCTCAATTTAACAGACATGTTCCAATCTCTGGGTTGTTACAGTCCTAGAATTTTTTTTCCCTGATGCTCTTCAATTGAATATGTGCATGGTTTACTCCCTCCCTGTGGGTCCTTATATAAAACTCATATTATGAAAGCATTCTGGATGGTCATATTTAAAAATGCAGCCTCACTCAAAATTCTCACAATTTTCTTTGCTGTTTTATTTACCCTCCATAATGTAACACATATTACTTTATACTCTACCATATCTCTGCATATTTAGTTTGTTCGTTCTTTACAAAGTCATTATTAGGAAATACATCATAGTATTTAGACAAGAACAAATAGCCCAGAAGAATAGAAAAGACCTAAAAACCAACTCCATGTGTGAAAGAAAACTCAATATAACTTTAAGCAAGGTGTATCTACTAATAGGGAAAAGACAGTATATTTAGTCCTGTATCACTATATGCAGGAAGTACAACTGGAACCAAATACTGCATAAAAGAGTAAACTCTAAGTGTATTTAAGACACCAATATAAAAGGTAAAACTAAACAACTATTTCTATTAAAAATATTGGAGAAAAATCATTTTAACTTAGGAGTGGTCAAGATCTCCTAAACAAATGTCCAAAGAAAAATATGCAGGTATAAGTTTGATAAATTCAGTTACATCAAAATTAAGATTTTTGGGCTTGCTTAACAGTGAGTTCCCTAAACAAAGTTAATAGGTGTCTGAAAGAAAGGAGATACTGGCAAATACTATAATTAAAAATAATTAATACCTAGAATATATTAGTCATATATACAGATCAACCAGGGGAGAATTGTGATCTACTTATAAAAAGAGTCAAAGAAATGGGCTTAAAATTTACTGAGGACAACCACTCTCAACCAGTACCAATAAAAAAACCACAAAGCTAGTACACAATAGTCATTTGCTTTATATCTAGTACTCCAACAAAAATTAGAAAGGTGAAAAACTCTGAATCCTGACAAGGAGAGATCTGCATGCTTTAGCATAATACTCCTGGGAGAGTAGATTGAAGTAGCCATTCTCTGGGGAGTAGCCTGGCATTACCTGAACAACTGAAATACAGACATACCAGGGAATTTCTCTCCTGACTATATGTCCCCAAGAATATCTCACATTGGTGCACAGGCAACATGAGTGAAGGTGTGTGTGGCAGTGTTGTTTGGGGTGTGGTGTCCATTGGGGGAAACTGGACAGGTCAGTGCATGAGTGCACACCCTAAAACACATACAGCATCTGTTAGGAGGAATGGATCAGCAGTAGCATGTAAAGGAATGTTAAACCACAGCTCACAGTGACAAACAGTACGAAATGATGCACATGGACTGAGAATCAAGCAATACAACAATACATATTTCAAGAGAACACATTCCAAGAAAGAGTATACTTTAAACCCTAAAGCCTCCTTGTCTGTTGTGGAAGGAGGGGTAGGAATGGAAGAAGGAAATGTGAATACAAGAAATTTAAAGGTTGTGGAGGGCCTGCAGTGAATCAGTGATGTTAGGTATAGCATGACTGCAGAAAATGATAAATATCAGCTCACAGTAACCTCTGACCTCCAAAAAGGCAAGAAAGAAAGAAAGAAAGAAAGAAAGAAAGAAAGAAAGAAAGAAAGAAAGAAAGAAAGAAAGAAAGAAAGAAAGAAAGAAAGAAAGAAAGAAAGGGAGAGGAAGGAAGGAAGGAAGGAAGGAAGGAAGGAAGGAAGGAAGGAAGGAAGGAAGGAAGGAAGGGAAAGAAAAACGTAAGGGAAGGGAAGAAGGAAGGAAGAAGAAAAGAAAAAAAAAGAAAAAAAGAGAAAGACAAGTTGTGTAAGGGTAATGGATATGGAAGCAGAAACAGAAGATAAAGAGGACACAGAGAGAAGAAATCTAGCCTATTTCACTTGGGAGACACATTCTTCCAGTCTTCATATTCTTAAATTTCTGCAGACTTGTGGCCCATTAAGGTCATGTTTGGTAACTTCTCAGCACCCCTGAAGCTATGATACCTGATGCAGAAGCAGTACCTCTTATCTGGGAAAGGTTGGAGAATGTAAGAAACCCTTCTAGAGCTTCATAACAATGAGTTTTTATTGTGTTTGGACATCAGCTGTGGTAACATGTAGCCACATGTGATCTTGGTCTTCCCTGGCAACACTGGAGGATGATACCCATCAATTTTAAGGTACTGTGAGGACCAGAAAAGGTGCATACCACCTGACAGCAAGGCACCTATTCATAACAATGATCTTGCTTACCAAGTGCTGCTGCTTAACATGCAGGGTGATTGAATGGTCTTAGGAAGGAATTATAGGATGGGAATTGATGACAGGCCAGTGGATTTTCTCATTTCCGGTGTTGATTTGAACCTTTCTGGGACATCTGACTTCTTGTTGGGGTAGGTTTTTAAAGCATTGCATGGACATGTCAGAAGCATGACCTCATAGAAGGTGTGTTTTAACTCTTAATATTCCCATATACGAAGCATGCACAATGAAATATAAAGAATCTACAATAGTCAATAACACCCATGTATTCTCCGACCCATGTATTCTTCTAATTGGAATTAAGAGAAATAGTCATGTGTAGAATTTGTCACATCCCAGTTACAGCGAAAGGCCCAACTTTAGGCATAATCTTTCCTTTCCTGTGTCCATATGTGTCACAGGGCCTCCTTTAGGGATTTATAATGAACGTTATTTCCTTAAGTGGACATCATGAGCACAGTAGGAAATATGGAAAGGAGGGGGAGGGAGATGAAAAGTGACTCTATCAGTAAAATTCCATTTTTTAAAAATTATATTAGCTAAAGTCCTAGGAGTGAGGTTGGGGAAGGAAATCTAGAGGCGTGCATACAAGATAATTTAAAAGTCCCATATATGAAGCAGAAGAAACAAGGAAGACTCAGGAAAAATTTGTGGGACAAATGCCCACAGAGTTTCACATGTAAAATCTCCTTATAAGGAAAAATAAAGGTAATGTATGTTTGTCTTTACCCCCACTGCAACCTTTGTATATTAAAAATTCCACTGAGACAAAATTACTCTTGTACGTATTATAATAACAACCTCTGATTTTAAAACTGATGGCACATCTGTATACTTTTTGGATAAATTTGTGCATCATTAAAACAAAATTATTTCTTTTACAGGTACTGTCTGGTTTCAGCAGATATTATGCTTGACTTATTTTGAAGAATATCGCAAAAGCACTGGGAATCTGACAACAGCTATACTCATCCCCTTTGTCGAGTATGACCCTCAAAAAATGGATTTTGTTGCAAGACTATCTCCTCATATCTTTACTACCCACCTCTCATACTACTTGGTTCCAAGGGGGCTGAAGAACAAAAAAGCCAAAGTAGGAAATAGACTATGGCTGCTAAAAGATAACTGCTCTTTTTCATTATTAAATTTCTACTCATCTAGGCATTAGCAAATGTGGTATTTGACATGCATTAATTTTCAATAGTCTTCTGTGTTCTTATCTTACAATATCTGATTTTGTCTTTCACCCTTTGTTTTCTGATCACATACGGAATATAGCCATTGAAAAATGAGACTATATATGAGTATATTTAATTTACTTTATACAGTATATTCTAATATCATATACATTATATGTTATATATGCTCTCACTTATTCACTATATTACCATGTATATATGGTGTATATAAACTGTCAACAATTCATTTTTCTTTTCTCTTTATGCCCTCCTCACTTCCTTTTGACACTTCCAACCTATCTTCCCCACTTTCTCTGTAAATGTACCTAGTTGATTGGAAATTCAAGGGAAGCTCAGGGCAAATCATCTGTATCTACTGAGTGACTTTTCTGTCTCTCCCAGTATCAGTCACCTCCACCCATTGATAATTTCAACTTTTGGCTCATTTTCTTCCTCTCTACCTCTCTCCGTTGATTTCTGTTTTGTTTTGTTTTTTAATTTAAAACTTTTTTTAATTTGAGAGAGAGAGAGAGAGAGAGAGAGAGCATGAACAGGGGAGGGTCAGGGAGGAAGGGAGATGCAGAATCTGAAACAGGCTCCAGGCTCTGAGCTACCTGTCAGCACAGAGCCTGATGCGGTGCTCGAACCTACTAACCCTGTGATCACGACCTGAGCTGAAGTCAGATGCTTAACCAACTGAGTCACCCACGTGCCTCATCTCTGGGTGGATTTCAACTCCAGCCACATTTCCCTCCACCAACCTCAGTAACTCTTCTGCAACCAGTGTGTTAAAAACTTGCCTTTATTTATGACAGTTTTTGCTGTCTGATGTAGTACATACTTACCTGTTTATTTGTTGTCTATGTTTCTGACCACAATGTAAAACCCTTGAGAAAGATGGAGTTTGCAGTACATAGAACCCTGTCCAGCAAGCATTAGAGTTAGATGAATGAAAGAAGGGATCACCGGTAATAGCCCAAACGTGAATCTTCACTTCACGCATCTTATTATCTGAGTGCTGTCTCCTTTCCTCCTGCTCTTTTCAGGTGTTTCTGCAGTGATGTGTCAGCACATTCATTTCTCCAGCCCCTCCCCCCTCTATTCCCCACACTCACTCAGCACTCTGTCTCACATGTATGCATGTCCTCAATTACTCCTTACCCATCAATGACTCTAAAAATTCAAATCCCTTTTGTCTTTGCTAATTCAACTGCATTATGATTTGTTGCCAACCCTAAATTTTGGTGAAGCACAGTTGTTTTATAGTGGTGCCTATGTTCATGAATATGGTACAGTGGTCAGAAAAATCCAAAACACTTAAAAATTGTTTCTTTCTATACATTAACGGCCACAATTCTCACATTTTACCTTTTAAAAATGTTTTGCTTCTACCCTTTCCATAGTGACTTTTGATAGTTTCTTTATCTTTTCAAACCTCAACAGCATTCTGCTTCACGTATCCCAGTAAAAGGCTCCCAGTAAAGCATTTCCAGTAGACACCCTCCACATGCAAAACCTCCCCTCACTGCTGCCCGTTCTTAAGAGGAAAAGGTGGGATGCGTACACAGTTTTGTTCTTATTACATATCTGCCCCTCCCCTCACAGTTGGGATCCCTTTTTGGATCCCTTTAATCTGCACCGTTTCACAAATGGGAGTCATTTTGTTCCCCATAGGATATTTAGAATATTTGAAGTGTGTTTGGTTATTGTGGTGGTGCTGCAAGTTATAGTGGGTTGAGGCCTGGGATGCTGTTAAATGCCCTATGATGCTTAAGGCAGTCCCAACAGCAAGCAGTTATCTGGGGGAAATACCCATGGTGCTACTGTTGAGAAATTTGTTCTATTCTCAGAGATTTTCCTTAAGGAACATATCCTTTTTTTCCTTCACATTCATTACGAATTTCCTTGTATTTACTGGATCATTCTGTTTGACCTATAATTAAGTTTTCATGTGGCATTTTTTTAACAGTAAAATAAAATTTGTCTTGCTCCATTTC
Organism: Proteles cristata cristata; assembly: GCA_017311185.1. Classification (NCBI taxonomy): domain Eukaryota; kingdom Metazoa; phylum Chordata; class Mammalia; order Carnivora; family Hyaenidae; genus Proteles; species Proteles cristata. Next base: position 40,017 of record JAESUZ010005128.1, on the reverse strand, counting down.
AATTTTCATTTTATGCCTTTCATTTTCTGTTTGAGATAAACTTTTTGAAAGTATTTAGCCTCACTCTCTGCTCTTTCATTGAATCCTGAATGCCAATGTCCCTTATTTTTATAGTTTTTGAAAAGGAGGGATCATTTCTTGATCATTTTACATGGCCTATCACTGGCATCTGACATAGTTGATCACTTTCTCCTCCTCTAAACATTTTCTTTTCCTGCTGTTCCAGACACCACATTCTTGGTATCAGATTGTCTCAGTAGAGACTTAGAGTAGATTCTACCCAACCACCTTTCCCTCTTTTCATATTTCATTTCAGCAAAGCTCTCATTTTGTTTGGACTTGTGTGCTCTATATGCCTCTGGCCTGATGGTTAGAGTGGTAAAGTTTGGTTGGTGCAAAACCAGGGCTTGGTACTAAGCATCTTGCTGTTAATTTTTAAGGCACAGGTAAGTGACAAGTGTATGAACAATGATACAGGTGAAGAAGAAGTTTCTTTCATGTCCTCTCAGAAAAGGTTTCTTCATTCTTTTATGTGACCTTGGGGATGAAAAGTGGGAGCCATCTGGGACATAGAGGAGAGTTAGTATGTCACAGTAGGAAAGTAGGAGACTCATGGTCCATGAAAATATTGAGATGATGAGTTAACCTAAACTGTTGCACTCTAATCTTAGGCCTTGTTTTTTTGTGAAAAAAGTTGATACCTTTACTATTTAAGAAATGTTATTTGAGATCTTTTATAACTTGTACAATGGCATTCTGAGACACTGCTCCTTCCTCTTTACTGGCTTCTCCTTCTCTGTCTAACCTCTGAGAGCTAGGATTTCCAGATTTTTGGCCTGACCTTCTCTTATTCTCCCTCTGTATTTAATCCTTTGATTATATTATCTAATCACATAAGTTAAATACAATGTATGTGTAGTTTATTTCTCCCTTTAATTCTAGATTTATATAAATTATATATTTAATAATTCTATATTATACCTATATAGATATCAAATATATATAGAGAGATTATCCAAATATGGACCCCAATTCCAAAAGGAGTTTTGATTTTTATCTCAAACACTCCTCTTCCCAGTTTCCTTATATATATTTTGTCTATTATGTATAGAGAGAGAATGGTCAAGGGAGGAGCAGAGAGAGAAGGGGATAGAGGATCCAAGGCAGGCTTCATGCTGACAGTAGTGAGGCCGATGTGGGGCTCAAACTCATGAACTGTGAGATCATGACCTGAGCTGAAGTTGGAAGCTCAACTGACTGAGCCACCCAGGTGCCCCACCCCACTTTCCTTATATTAATAACTTGTACCATTATCTATTTAAGAGGATTATGATCAGGATATATGACTTAAGGTGCTCGGTTATATCATTGTGCCTACGTCAATTTTACATGAGAAAGTGGATTAATGACCAGAAGGCATTAATAAATACAAAGCAGGAGCCATGAAGAATCATTGCAAGGAAGTGAAAAGAACTCTTTAAGGTTGAGGAGTATCTTTGATTTACAGAAACATCAATCACTATTGATATTTGTTTGGTATTCTACCACTTTGTTGATATCAAGTAATTCCTGTGAGTGTAGGGTTACAGAGTGCTAAGCACAGCCTCAGACATCTATCTGCATCTATCACATCCAGCATCTATCAGCTCATTTGCTAACAGGGGGTTGGCTCTGAGTAGTGTGCAGAGAGTCAGTAGATGACTGAAAGCTTCCCTACAATAAGCCTGGATGCTTCGCAAGAGGAATAGCAAAAGATATACATGCCATTTCACCATGGAGGTAGAAGCTTTGGGTTTTATCTGGAGCCCCTGAATATTCCATACATACACTGGATAAGCCACTTAGATGTGGGGTGGACAGATATTGATGATGCTTTGTATTTCTTTTAAAAACATTTTTAATGTTTATTCATTTTTGAGAGACAAAGGCAGAGCATGAGAGGGGGAAGGGCAGGGAGAGAAGGAGTCACAGAATCTGAAGCAGGCTCCAGGCTTTAAGCTGTCAGCACAGAGCCTGACGCAGGGCTCGAACTCACAAACCATGAGATCATGACCTAAACCAAAGTTGGACGCTTAATAGACTGAGCCACCCAAGCACCCTGATACTTTGTGTTTTTAATGTCTTTGGGTTGCTTAACTGTTTTTATGAAATTATGACTTCTGATTGGTTATAATATCCATTTTTAAAGTTAAATCTCATATTCCTTCAATGCAAAAAATATTGAAGAAATAACTTCTATGGGCCAAGTACTTGTGCTTTATGCTGTGGAGATGTATAAATAAGAATTATGTGAACCATACACTAAAGGATGAGAGAAATAGAACCTAAATTTTCACAGATGATTTGAAAATATCTTAGTAAGGTTTTTCTGTTGTTATAATTGAGACATCTTCACATATATTAGCTTGTTGAGGTAGGGACAGGAGAATATTGTTGGTTTCTGCCTGAGAGAGTAAGAAGAGGTACCATGTGATGTGTGTCTTAAGGAGTAATTGATAGTCACTAAGCCAATCGTGAAGGGAGAGGCATTGCAGAAGAGAAATACAGAATACAAAAAGGGCTGAATATATACAAGACATGGTTAGGAAACTGTAAACTAACAGGCTTCCTCCAATTGGAAGGTATTAGGGTACAAATATGACATTATGAAAGCATCAGAAATAATAAATACTTCCTTTATTGCAGATTATTTACATCTACAGAAACCCTAAGGATGTTATGTGCTCATATTTTCACTTTTCAAAGAATGTGAGATTATCAGTTACAACTACCTTTGAGGAATTCATGAAACGATTTCTAGAAGGAGAAGGTAACTAAACTTTCATAAAATAAGTGCTAAGTTTTGTGTCATGTGGTGAGTTTTTAAGCTCTGGCAGAGAGAAAGAGGATGATGAAATACAGTAGAATGGGAATCAGTAATCAACGTATCAAGCCAATTGGTAGTATTGTCTTAGGTGACAGTGTCCAGCCATTGTACAAATATCGCTAACTCTCTCTACCTCTCAGCAGAGTGTCAAGATTACAGTCATATCAACAGAGAATAATTACATTTAACCAGGGAAAGATTATTTCACTAGGACACAGATTTCTGTTCTAGCTTAGTGAGAAGTAGCTTAGTTTAGATTATAGGTTTGGAGCATTGCACATCATATTTCAGTGGGCCCTTTAAAAAAGGAATTCTTTTAAAAATATTTTAGTATATTTTTATTCATTATTTAAGTAATTTCAGCACTCAACATGGGGCTTGAACTCACAACTCTGAACTCAAAGGTTGTATGTTCTATCGATCAAGTAAAACATGCTCACCACATTCTTATCTGAGAAGCCAGTGTAGCTATTTGATCAGGAGCAAGGCTTGCAGAAGTAAACATGATGATCTGGAACAGACCTACAATTATTCTCCAATGCACTGTTTCAGAGCTGAAGTGACTCCTGAGAGATCTCATTTTCCTTGCAGTGTGGAAATACTTTTATGTGCCTTTGGGGATAGTGGGAAAAATGAGAAGGAGAGGATTCATTCCTCCTTTTTCTTTTCAGTTTTTCTAACCTCATGGCAAGATTATTTTCTGTTTATATGAAATGCATATTTAAGTAACTAATTTCTCCTTGCATTCTTGTAATTGTTTCCTGGTGGAATCTGGATAATTCTCCCATAACCAGGTGCTAGGGGAAATCTGAAATCTAGCAGCACACTTCTTTTTCCATCCTTGTTACTAAAGGTTTCTACATCAACTAGGACTGTAGCTTCTTTTCAGTGTGTTCAACATATTTACCTAATGACATCTTTATTATCCCCACAGTGGTAGGAAGCCTTTGGTTTGACCACATCAAAGGTTAGTATGAGCACAAAAGCGTCTTCAACATTCATTTCGTGATGTAGGAGGAGATGAAGAAGGTGAGAAACGTGACATTAGTGACTTCACCAAAGGTGTAAGCCAGTCTGTCCAAATGAATTGATTATTCATGCCTAGAACACCCAAATGATGATATCAAATGTGGGATCTCAAAGGATTGTGACCAGGAGACATTTTTCCTGTATCACTTCTGTGCTTTCTTTACCAGGTTTTCATTTGGAACTAACACTGGGGGGTTCTTTTCAAAATTTCTGTGTGTTAAGAAATATCTGTTTATGTGTGTTGGTGTGAGTGATTTGATTATTTGGAGTCAGATTATTGGTATCTCTTTTATGGATTGTTATAGCTATTTTCTTTAATTTTTAAATTACACTAACATTGTAGATGCATGGTCCTCACTCGGGGGTGCATTTCTTGGAAACTTTAATCTTGTCTGCATTGTGTATAATGAAGGCATGCAGGAAAAATTTGATGAAAATACCTGTCTATGACCAGAAGGAATTGAGCTCCCAGTACAGTCAACTATATGTGCCTGAAAAGAGAACTTTTATTGTTTATTGACTAAAACCCAGAACTAGGCTACCCTGATGCTGGGTGTATAGCTCATGCATGTTGAGAATATCCCAGGATTTTCTGTGTTTCCTTTGTACAATATTTGGTGTGGCAGTGATGTTTCCCTCCTAGTAACAGAGCAGTTTTTGTAGCTCCAAAGTCATGTCCTCACATGATAGATTACATGCAGACAGAGTGTGAACTTGGAGAAAAGTGGCGTTCTTGCCTTGCCTTGTTCCTACCTTTGCTCATGAGGAAAATCACTCTCAGAAACTTCTATTTGACTTTCTCTTTCAGTTGCAATACGAAAATTGGGCCATGTGACCACCTTAAACTAATCTCTTGTAGAGGGCAATGGGATTGTTATAAGGAACTTGGATTAATAAGGATCACTATGGAATGAGGCTGGGCCCTACTGCCAGAACACCACCAGACTTCTTTTAGCATGAAAGAGGAAAAGAAGCTAAAAGCAACCCTAAAGGCTACCACCTGCTGAGTACTTGTCACTAACTTCTGTTACCCCGCCCCAGGGCATATACCAAATCTTACCCCTGCCCCAGGACATATACCAAATCTAGACTCTTCCGTTGAGTGCATATCACCTACAAAATAGAGATTCAAGTATCTGGCCAGCCTTGCAAACTTCCTACACAGTATGGCCCGTCTATCTCATCCCAGACCTGTTCCCGTACAGCTCTAGGGAAAATCAAATTCTAATACTCCTGTGACCTGAGATATCACATCTTCCATGCAACCACAATTTTTCAGATTTTTTTTTCTGGTTTAAATAGCATACTTCCGGGGTGCCTGGGTGGCTCAGTCGGTTGGGCATCGGCTTCGGCTCTGGTCATGATCTTTCAGTTCGTGGGTTTGAACCCCGCGACGGTTGCTGTGCTGACAGCTAGCTTCTGTGTCTCCCTCTCTCTCTGCCCCTCCCCTGCTCATGCTCTGTCTCTCTATGTCTCAAAAATAAACTGTAAAAAAATTTAAATAGCATAATTTCAGTTTGTCTACCAAAAAAAGTCCCATTTTTAATTTCCAGAACAAATTTCTAATCTTTGTTGAAACTTTCTCTGAATTCTGTAACACAATTACTTTTTGCCAGCAAGTCCTTGTACTGAATTCCCAGAACTGATCCCCTGTGGTGCCTCTGTTCACGGGCACCATCATTTAGGGCAGCATCTGACATAAAATAGCTATTCAACAAATACTTGCCCACTTAACACAAATAAAATGAAATATGAGTGTTCCTAAAATTGACCCAGATGTACTCTAAAACAGCGGACAAGTGAGGAATTAATTTATCAAGAGGAATAAGCAAGTAGCTTCTCATGGTCCCACTCCATTATTCTAAGTATCCTATAATAACTCCCATAATGATATTTAGCTGTGACTTTTGTATATTTCTTCTTCTTTATAATGTGCATCATTTATCATACTATGATTTATTTCAGGATCTCAGAGGTTCTGTGTTAGATGTGTGCAAATTTTTGGGAAAGAATTGAGTGAAGAGGACATGGATATCATTGTGAGTCAGACCACGTTTGAAAACATGAAGAATGATCCACGGGCCAATTATGACAATATACTCAAAGTCAAATTTGGTGTGCAAGAAAAAGGTCATTTCCTTCACAAAGATGATGTTGAACAATAAATGACTGGCTATCTTACACTGTGATACAAATGTACCAAAGTGTAGCTTCTAAGCTTCTTGGCTGATTTTCCTGATATGGAGGTGCCGTGGCCCTGTTCCTTTCCCTACACAGTTGATTTTCCATGATTTCTTCTTGGTGCTCTTCAAGAGACTATATCATTTGGTCCCAGAATGTGTCTGATGAATGACCTAAAGTTACAAGGCCTTTTCCTTGGCCCCTGGAAATCTACCAATGCCTAGCACCATTTCTACCACGAAAGGGATGTTCATTTAGCTGTTTTCCCCCAGTACAATGGGCTCAGCATGTGATCACGAGTTAATGGTGGGGCTGTTGACCCTCACTGGCTGTTCATCCATCTCTGTGATTTATTCTAAACCTCATCCAGGGCTGAATTAGCAACATATAGTCACTATTCTTTTGTTATTGGGCAGGAGTAGCATGTGTACTCTAGTAAGCCAGAATCTTCCATCATAAAAATCTATAGCAATATCTCTTTTATCTCAATATCATACCTATGGTGAATGTGTTTTTAAAACAATGATTCCTTCATATAAATAATAAATGTGAGCATGTTAGAATATTTTTATTATTTTATAAAATTATACTAAGTTAAAATGTATGACCTTCTGACTTAGCCATCTGTGACCTGTTTCAATTTGCTAGGACGCCTCACTTTCTGATCAGGGGAGGATTCCTCTCTTTGTGTTGCAATATAATCATGCAACAGTTTTACCTTAAGTTCAGAAATTCCAAAGCCTTGAGCCACAAAGGAGACCTTAACATGTGATTGATTTGGCATCTTAAAATAGAAGCCTTGTCATTTATAAAAAACTACTTATGGTCTTTTTCATATTTAAGATTTTAATTCTTAGGTAACCGAATGAGTCAACTTTTCATTTTATGGGTTCTAGGGTTTGTGTCCAACTAAGAGTGTTGCTATCACAAGTATTTTCATGTATTCATAAATAATTTCTTTATTTAATCTTAATATTTATCTTGTGTTGTTAGATACCTGTCAATTTTTTTCCCTAACAGATAACCAAGTGGCCCAAGATCATTTATTAAATTTCCATCATTTCCTACTGGTTAAAGTAGACATTATCTTGTTCTACAACATTGTATGTACATAAATTTTCTTACATAAAATGACATATTTTCTGTTGACATAATTTTCTTTTTTTAAAAAGGCCATAATTTCTACCATAGATTAATAAACTTTCATGATGTCTTGTGTTGGAATTCTGCTCAGTGTTGCTTTATTCTTAAAATGTCACATACAAACTGACATCACCACTAGTTGAGGGTTCCCATTCAGAGATATCTATACTCACCACTTGTGTTTTCTTTCCAGTCATTTGGTAAAGATATATGGTCCTTATATCAACTTTGCTTATTTCCTGTGAAGATTATCCTAAGCCAGCATAGATGGTATCTGTAGATACTGGAAGGAGAATATTTTTTAGTTAAATTTTCTAACTGCTCTCCGTTTCTCATGGATTTTTGCCTCCTCAGGCATCCACTGGGTTTCTTGTAGTAAGGCTGACTGATTGGAAGTCTTTAGGGGTGTGGATGCTGACATCCATCAGATTCTGTAGACCCTCTTGGGTATCTTTGTGTGTCTGTGTGTCTGTGCCCAACTCGAGGCTGCTGGCTGCATCAGTGTCTTTATTTCCATTTGCTCATTGCTCTGTTCATCTTTCTTAAGTAACATACATAATTTCTTTCCTATGCTGCAGCTTTAAGAAAGGTTATAAAGGGCCCTGATCCTTCTATTAGGAGAGGATTTCACATCCCCAGTAGTCCACTACTGCTGCATTGTTTCCTACTTTTCTGAGCTCCCTTCTTCCAAGAGCTTGTAAATTCCACAGCTATGGGCTTAGGTGATGTATGCCTGTAGAGAAACATTTCTTTTCTGCTCCTTTCTCCTTATAACTTCTCAAAAAAGGTTTATGTGTGGTAGCAGGAAGGAACTATTGTGCTTAAAAATATATATGTGTATATAGGCACCTTCTGTGAACACGATACCAACTTAAGAATTACATACGCATTATTTCCTTTGTTTTTAAGAAAATGCTTATAAGGCAGGTCGTGTTTCATAACTGAGAAAACAAGAGGTGAAGAGAGGAAATGAAATTTACCTTGGGCAAATATATAGTGTTAGCATTTTCATTCAAACTTGCTCTGTCTGACACTAGAAATAAATATTATTATTCATTTAATATTCTTTCTTAAGCATTTAGTGTCCAATTATGGATTGAGTTGGGTGAAATGAGTTTTCAGTGTAACAAGACTCAAGTCTTTCTGATTCATTCCCTTTCCACTGAGAGACCAGAAGGTATGTTTCTTCTTAGCCCTTAGAAATGGAAGTATTTAGCCCTTCTCTTTACCTCTTCTCTTTAGTGGTATGAATTTTAGTTCCTTCTTCTCCTGCTCTAAAGTTTCAAAATCTGACCTGAGCCCATACGTGGCAAATGCTCTGAGGAAAGTCAACCAGGATACTCCACCTAAAAAAGGTTCTTCCCATCCTGGAACTTTAATTGAGCTAGTTCTTTCTGTTTCCAGAGATCTGAGTTCTTTAACAATAAAACTTTTGTATTTTAGTTGTGCTTTTAAACTAATTTTAGCCATTGGGCATTGGCCTTATCTAACCTACTCCATCATACCTACTCAGGAGAAGAATTCTTATTCAGGAGAAGAATTCACAATGATTTGACCAGTTTTTGGTGGCTTTCTGCCAATTATGAGGAGTTTGGGTTTTTTAGTCTTTCAGTGTTAGCAGAAAAGTCAAGTGACACTTTGTGGTAGGAATTTCACTGTTTGTACTTTTACCCTCAAATGCATCTGAGAGTACACCAGGATCTGAAGTAAATTAAGTTGTCCTACTCTAAGTCCTCATTCATGGCACAGATTTTGTTCCAGTGATTCCTGATGTCAGGACATACTATGGCTTATAAACCGTTCCTCTAGGGGCGCCTGGGTGGCTTAGTCGGTTAAGCGTCCGACTTTCGCTTAGGTCATGATCTCGCGGTTCACGGGTTCGAGCCCCGCGTCAGGCTCTGTGCTCACTGCCAGCTCAGAGCCTGGAGCCTGTTTCAGTCTGTGATTCCCTCTCTCTCTGACCCTCCCCTGCTCACGCTGTCTCTCTCTCTCTCTCCTAGAAATAAATAAAACATTTAAAAAAAAATTAAAAAAAAAAAAACCGTTCCTCTGAACCACTTCTCCTGGATATGTTCCATTTCTCTTAACATGAAACCTCCTTACTCATTTTGTTATTGAAGCGTCATGTACAAGGAAGAGAGATGAATGTACCAACCTCAATTCATCAGTGGGAAAACTGATAGGTAATCTGCAAACAAATATCATTATATCGCAGTGAATTAACAAGTTTAATTATTTCACAATATACATAAATGCTTCTGCATACATGAATAACACATTTCTACTCCTTTTTACATAGATTCATCTCATTTTATCTTTCCCAAATGATTATCCCTGAATTGTAGCAAAGGAGTTATTTGAAACAGAATACACATTCCCTGTGACAGTAGTTTATGATCATCACTATATATAAATATTCTGGTTCGTGTGTGAAAATAAAAATTTCAAGTCCCCACTCTATTGAAATTCAGATTTTGCAGATTTTCAGGAAGGTCCAGAAGTCTAAGATTTGTGGGTAGTCTGAAACCAAACTTTAAGTGATGTCCATCGATGGATTCCATGTATTGATTTCAGGAGTAATGTGGTGTGCCTGTGTGTGTGTGTGTGTGTGTGTGTGTGACTTGTCTCTATCTTTCTATTAAATCACTCTCACAGTTAGCTTTTAAAAATTTAACCAATGATCTGTCAACAGTTTCTCAAATGAATCACTACAATACTCTGATCTTCTTATCTAGGATAATCTGAAATAGTTTTTGATAACTCCAATAATGGAAGACTGTTACTAGGTTGAACTTAAAAATGTGTTGTTTTTATGGCAGATGTGTTGCGTATATTTATACTGATTTCCAGAAAACGATTAGATTTCTGGCCATAAAAAATATATGTGTTTAAGTATGATGTGCATTTTAGTATCTGAACAGTAGCTAAGTATATACAGTTTTCACAGAAAATCTGTGTGACTCTCTAAGTGAAATAAATCAACATTGAAACTCCAGAATGCCAAAATTATTTCTTTTACAGATTAATGGTTGCAAGTGTGTTCACTTTATAGATTCATTGTGATGTACATATATTGTTCATGAATATTGATAATCTATTTCTCTTGAAAATAATAAAATTAATTTTATTTAAAAATTTTTAATGTTTTTTTTTCTGAGAGAGAGAGAGAGAGAGACAGCTGTGAGCGGGGGAGGGTCAGAGAGAAAGAGAGAGGGAGATACAGAATCTGAAGCAGGCTCCAGGCTCTGAGCTAGCTGTCAGCACAGAGCCTGACGCGGGGCTCGAACCCATGAACTGTGAGATCATGACCTGAGCAGAAGTCGGACACTCAACCAACTGAGCCGCACAGGTGCCCCAGAAAATAATAAATTTAATTTTAAAGACCAGAGAGAACATGTAGACTGACAAAGGTGGATTTTTCTCATATACTCAAGGTTCAGCAGTAAAATCCTGATAACTGTTCATCTATGAGTCTGGAGTCTGTGGCATTTATGCACCAGGGTTTGCTGCCTGCCTTTCAGGAAACCAAGCAAGTCCATTTCCAATGTTCACTTTCATGAGTTCCTAAGTGAGACAAACTGTACTTGGATTCTCAGACATTCTGATGGGGAACCAAGCATCACAGTGGGTTAAATAAGATCCAGAGAATGTACTAGTGCCCAGGTTGTTCTTACACATTGGGAAGTGAACAGAAGATTCAATTCTCTACTGACAACATCAGATCATCTAAAGATATTGTGGTAACTGGCCAATTAGTCACTACTCCCATATTTGTGTTCTGCCCAATTTTTCCTCATTTGTTTACAGCTGATTAACTTTCAAAATTAAAAAAAAATGTTTATTTGATTATTTTGAGAAAGAGAGAGTGTGTGAGTAAACAGGGGAGAGGAAGTGAGAGAGAGAGAGGGAGACAGAGAAACCCAAGCAACCTCTAAACTATCAGTGCAGAGCCTGATGCAGGACTCAGTCTCAAGAACAGCTAGAACATGATCTGAACTGAGTCACATTCTTAGAAGATTGAGTGACCAGATGGCCAGGGTTTCTTTCTGTTTGCTGGATCATCTTTTTGTTCATTTTCTTTGCTTCTGTTTATACGTATATTATTCTTTCTTTCTTTCTTTCTTTCTTTCTTTCTTTCTTTCTTTCTTTCTTTCTTCTTTCTTTCTTTCTTTCTTTCTATTTCTTGGATGGATCATCTTTTTGTTCATTTTCTTTGCTTCTGTTTATACATATATTATTCTTTCTTTCTTTCTTTCTTTCTTTCTTTCTTTCTTTCTTTCTTTCTTTCTTTCTATTTCTTGGATACAGAAAAAGTGTATTTCTTATTTTTTTTCTATTTTATTTTCTTTTATTACTTAAAATTATTTTTAAGGGTTAACATGCCATAGTAGAAAAGTGAGAGACTCTAAGTTCATGATAACATGATGATGAGTTATCCTAATGTACTCCACTCATATCTTGGCCTTGTTGTTTTGTGAGAAATGTTAGGAAACTGTAAAGTTAAACTAACAGACCTCATCCAATTGAAAGGCATTAGGATAAAAATATGACAGCATGAAAGCATCAGAAATAATATATACTTGCTTTCTTTGCAGATTATTTACATATATAGAAACCCTAAGGATGTCATTTGCTCATGTTTTAACTTTTCAAAGACTCTGATGTTCCCTATTACAAGTACCTTTGAGGGATTCATTAAACAATTTCTAGGAGGAAAAGGCAACTAAAATTTATTAAATAAGCAATAAGTTTGGTGTCCTGTGGTGAATTTGGCAGAGGAAAAGAGGATGCTGAAAGAGAATAGAATGGAGATCAGCTATCAATGTATCAAGCCAGATGGTAGTATTGTCTTGGATAACCAAGTTCAACCACTGTTACAAATACTGCTTACTTTCTCTCCTCTCAGGAGTGTCAAGATTACAGCCATACCATACTATACATAGAATTCTTACATCTAAATGTGGAAAGATTGTTTCAGTAGCACACAGATTTCTGTTCTAGCTCAGTGAAAAGCATCTCAGTTTAGATCACCATTTGGAGCTTTGCACTGTACATTGCAGAGTACCACCCAGGAGCTTCTATTTGACAAAGTTCTGTTCCACAAACTTTTCATTTTAATATATTTTTATTCATTTTAAGTAATCTCTACACCAACATGAGGCTCAAACTAACAACCCTGGGGTCAAGAGTTATGTGCTCTATCCATTGAGCCAACCTGGTGCCCCTCACATTATCTGAGGAGCCAGTGTAGCCTACTGAGCAGGAGCAAGGTCTGAAGAGGTAGACATGATGATCTGGAAAAGGAGAGCTACTATTAGTCTCTAATTCACTGTGCAGAGCTTATGTGACTCATCAGAGAGCCCTCATATTCCATACAGTGTAAATACCTTTACTTGCCTTTGGAGGTAGTGGGAGAATTGAGAAGGAGAGGATCATTTCCTCCTTTTTTCTTTTTCAGATTTTCTAACTCCACAGAATGGTGACTTTCTGTCTCTATGAAATGCATTTTTAAGAGACTAATTTTGCCTTGACTTCATGTAATTGTTTTCTGGTGGAAGCTGAATGGCTCTCCCATAACTAAGTGCTAGGGGGAAATCTGGAATCTAGCGGCACACTTCCTTTAACGTCTTTGGTACTAAAGTTTCCTGCATCACCTAAGAGTGTAGCAGTTTTTCAGTGTGTTCATATTTATTTATTGATGTATCTATTCTTCCCACGGTGTCAGAAAGCCTTTGGTTTGACAACATCAAAGATTGGTATGAGCATAAAAGCCTCTTTAAATATTCAGTTTGTGATGTATGAAGAGATGAAGAAGGTAAGAAATGTGGCATTAGTGACTCCACAGAAGCTATAAGCCAGCCTGGCTGAATGAATTGATTATTCATGCCCAGAGCACCCAAAGAATGATATCAAATTTGAGATATCAAATTTAGTGTATCACATGTTTTTCATATATCACTTCTCTTTGTTTACCAGGTTTTCATTCATAATCCTACTGGAGCTTTCTTTTTAAAACTTGTCTCTGTGTTAAGAATTGCCTGTGTATGTATGTAGTGTGAATATGTTTGATTTTGATTCAGATTATTTATTTCTCTTTTACAGTTTGTTAAATCATTTTCTACATTTTTTAATTCCAGTAATATTTTAGATGTTGTGTTCCTCACTCTGAGGTGAAGTTCATGAGAACATTAATCATGTCCTTATTGTGTAGGGTTAAGCATTGCAAGAAAAAAATAGATGAGAATATCTGTGTATGATTAGAAAGAATTGAGCTCCCAGTACAGTCAAGTGTAAGTGGCTTAAAATAGAACTTCTACTGCTTGTTGACTGAATCCCAGAGGCAGGCTATCCTGATGTTTGGTGTGCAACTCAACATGTGGAGATTGTCACAGGATTTTCTGTGTTTCCTTTGTATCATATATGGTGTGTCCATGATGTTCCCCTCATAGAAGGAGGATGATTGCTGTAGCTCCAACATCATGTGCTCATGTAATAGCTTGTATGGAAGACATAGAGGGAGCTGGAAGAAAAGGGGTGTTCCTGCCTTGCTTTGTTCCCATTTTCTCCATGAGGAAAACTACTTTCAGAAACTCCTGTTTGAGTTCCTCTTTCTGTTTCTATGCCAAAACTGGGTCATGTGACCAGCCTAGACTAAACACTTGTAGAGGACAACGGGATGTCATGAAGATCTGGGATCAATTAGGATCATACTGGAACTGGGCTGGGCACCACTGTAAGAATACCACCAGGGATCTCTTAGCAGGAAAGAAGAGAAAGAGATGAAGGGCAGGCGACCCTAAAGCTGCAACCTCCTAAGCATTTGTCACTAGCTTCTGTTACACCTACCCAGCTCATGACACCAAGTCTAGATTCTCTGGTTGAGTCCATATCACCTATGAAATAGAGAGTTAAGTATCTGGATGGTCTTGCAAACTTCCTCACAGTTTGGCCCTTCTATTGGCTCCAGCTTTATCTTATGTCTTTCTCATCAAGGACCCGTTCCCATATAGCTCCAGGGAAACTCAACTTCTAATACTCTTGTAACTAAGGAGGTTTCACTCCTTCTGCACAACCACAATTTTGAAGATGTCCTTTCATTTGTCTAGACACCATATCTTCAGTTTGTCTATCTAAAAAATTTCTGTTTTTGGTTTTATTCTTAGAACAAATTTCTCATCTTTGTTGAAATTTTCTCTGAACAATGTTACACAATTACTCTCTGACCATAGTTCCTACTACTGAATTCCCAGTACTGACTCCTCATTGTGCCTCTGATCACTTGCACCATCATGCAGGACAGTGTCTGATATATCATAGCTACTCCCCAAGTACTTGCTGAGTTCACACACACACACAGAAAGAATCATGAATGTTTCTAAAATGAACCTGAATGTCCTCTAAAACAGTGGACAAGTGAAGGATTAATTTACCAAGAAAGAATAAGCAAGTTACTTTTCATTTCATGGTTGATTCCAATATTCTAAGCAAACTAAAAACCTAATTTTTTTCCTCAAATAATGATATTTAGCTGTGACTTTTGTGTAAGTCTTCTTTCTTATAATGTGCATCATTTATCATACTATGATTTATTTCAGGATCTCAGAGGTTCTGTGTTAAATGTGTGCAAATTTTGGGGGAAAGAATTGAGCGAGGAGAACATGGATGCCATTGTGAGATAGGCCGTTTGAAAACATGAAGAATAACCACAGGCCAATGATGACAATATACTCAAAGTCAAATTTGGGATACAAGATAAAGGTCATTTCCTTAGCAAAGGCTAGTTTGAATGGTAAATGACTATCTTGCACTGTGGTACAAATGGATCTAAGTGTAACTTCTAAGCAAGTCTGACTTTCCTAACATGGAGACTTCATGGTTTTGTTTCCTCTCCAGACAAATAATTTTTCATGATTTTTTTCTTGGTGCTCTCCAGAGTCTATATTTGGTTCCTGAATGTATCTGATGAATAACCTAAAGTCACAAGGCCTTCTCCAGGGCTGCTAGGAATCTACCAATGCCTAACACAATGTCTCTCACATAATGGATGTTCATTTAGTGTTAGACTGTTCCCCCACAGTAGCATGGGCTAAGCAGGTGATGATGAGGTAATAGTGGGGCTGTAGGCCATCACTGGCTGTTCTTCCATCTCTGTGGTTTATCCTAAACCTCCCCAAGGCTAAATTAACAATATACATTTGCCTTTCTATTGTTTTTGGACAGGGATCTCATGTGTCCTCTAGTAAGAATATCCAGAATGTTAGAAATTTGAAATGTATAGGAATATTTCCTTTATGTCAATATCTCATACCTCTGGTGAGTGAGTTTTTAAATTAATGACTCCTTCATATAACTAACAAATTTGAACATGTTAGAATATTTTTATTATTTTATAAAATCATTCTAAATCTTGGAAAATCTATAATACAGAATTATAGAGATAACTTTTACACTTAATCATAGGGTCCTATGCCTCTATGTCAAGTAGCAATAAATAGTGACTTTGATTTCTCTATGTTAGTATATTTTTCACTTAATCTCTTTGTATATCTTTAACCATTTAATTCAAAGTTGTGCAACACTGGTAACTTGGAGCCAACCTGAACTGGCAACAGCCTTTTCTTAAACTCAGTACATCCTATCATGGTGTAGATGCTATGACGCTTCCAAATGCCATAACTATGGCACTTCAATTTGTATTTCTTTGAAAAAAATTTTCTGTGTTTATGCATATTTTACACACCTGAAAATAAGAGACTGAAATGGCTAAGGAGACATATAGGAGGAGTGAAATTTCCTTGTGGAGGTGAACCACATCCCAATATTTCTTATGCACATAAACACACTTTTCTCCTAGATGTTATGAAGTGAAACATAATTTGCACTGGCTTTGCCATTCCTGCACAGTTTGGATTTGTGTTTTCAGTTTAATTAGTATTTCAGTTTGGTTCAGTTATTCCTTTATACTTCAGAGTGATTTTACAATAGTGATTTTTGCTTCTCCTTCTAGCAACATCTATTTGTTTTCCCAGCTCTGTGTCTATAATTTTAAAATAAGACTGTTGTAAACCTAAAGAGGGTAAAGATTGAACGATTACAAGTGAGCCATTACAAACTGTATGAACACATGCTATATTTTAAAAATCTCTCTGAGCGTCCATGTCCTCATGAGTAAATATTGCTTAATGATATATGAGTTTTGACATTTTTAAAGGACATCTGTAAACTAAAATAGTCTATGCTAGCCTGGAACAGAATAGTACACAAGTTGCAGGAGTTTTCTTCTTTTCCAGGTGGCTGACAGCTGAGTTGTAGGGCTAATTACTTAAATTACATCATAATTGCCATGATGAATTTGTTTATCTATTTGCCATAAGGTGGGAGAGTGAAGATTCATGGCTATGCACAGGAACAACCAGGTCTTAGTGGGAAGGAAAATGAAAGTCCAAAGACTAGTGCTTCTCCCAACACTAGAGCTTTACAATCCCTCTTTCTGGACTATTCATTGAAGCGATTTCTTTGCAGTTCTTCACAGGTACTATTGGAGATTGGAAAAAATCACATGACTGATGAGCAGAATGAAAAGTTTGACAAGATTTTCCAAAGGGAGATGAAAGATTTTTCCCTTGAAGTTCATGTGGGATAAGAATGAGGAATAGAATTCTCAGTAATGCAAACTATTTTACGAAATCACTTTCAGAAGAAAATATATTCATCTTTCATTGTCATTGGCTTATTGTTGGAAAGCCTCAGTGATTAATAAATATTAATATGCCCCTTTTACATCATTTGCCATGTCGCCTGTTTTCCATTTGCTCAGTTTCTGACCAAGAGAGGATTCCTTTTTTGTTTTGCAATATAATGGAATAGTTTTTATATATTTTACTTTCAGAAATTTGACAGTCTTAAGCAGCAAAGGTCTTAAGATGTGACTGATTTTCCGTCTTCAACTAGAAACCTTGGGGCACATGTGTGGCTCAGTTGGTTAAGCGTCTGACTTTGGCTCAGGTCATGATTGTGTGTTTGAACCCTGTTGAGGCTCCTGCTGTCAGGATAGAACCTGCTTTGGAACCTCTGTCCCCTCTCTCCCTGCTCCTCTCCCCTCTCAAAAATAAATGAACATTTAAAAAGTTAGAAGGGGTGCCTGGGTGGCTCAGTGGTTAAGCGGCCACGGCCGACATAGGCTCAGGTCCTGATCTCACAAATCCTGGATTTGAGCCCCTCATCAGGCTCTGTGTTGACGGTTCAGAGCCTGAAGCCTGCTTCAGATTCTGTGTTTCCCTTTCTCTCTCTGCCCCTCCCCAACTCGCACTGTCTCTCTCTCTCTCTCTCTCTCTCTTTCTCTTTCTCTCTCAAGGAAAAAAAAAATTAGAAGCCTGTCTTTATAAAAAAGTACATAAGTTCTTTCTTCACATCTGAGATTTTAATATTTAGGTAATCAAATGAGTCAAGTTTTCATTTTTTTATTACACATTTAATTAATTTTTTAATTTACATACAAGTTAGTTAGCATATAGTTCAATAATAATTTCAGGATTAAATACCTTAATGCTCCTTGCCCATTTAGTCCATCCCTCCTCCCACAACCCCTCCAGCAACACTCTGTTTATTCTCTATATTTAAGTCTTTTATGTTTTGTCCTCCTCCCTGTTTTTATATTATTTTTGCTTCTCTTCCCTTATGTTAATCTGTTTTGTATCTTAAAGTCCTCACAAGAGTGAAGTCAGTCTTTCTCTGACTGACTAACTTCGTTTAGCATAATATTCTCTAGTTCCATCCACGTAGTTGCAAAAGGCAAGATTTCATTCTTTTTGATTACCAACAATACTCCATTGTGTGTGTGTATATATATTATATATATTTATATATATATTTATATATATATATTTATATATATATTTACATATATATGTATACATATATATACATACACATACATATGTATATATATACATATATATACTTTATATATATACTTATATATTTATATATATATATACTTATAGTATATATATATATACTTATATACATACTTATATACTTATATATATATATATACACTTATAAGTATATATACTTATATATATACGTATGTATGTGTATGTATATATATATATACCACATCTTTATCCATTCATCTGTCAATAGACATTTGAATTTCATAACACACAACACAAAGATTTAAAGACCCTAAAAGTAGTACTTCACTACTTAAAAAAAAGTAGTACTTCACTAGTACTAGTGAAGCCATTGTATTGTGATCTCTGGCCTTAAGAATATCATGAGTGGGACAGTAAGTAAATCCTTCCTTATTTCCTGGTGTTACTTTAGAGACTTCGAACTCTTCTCAGCAGCATTGAATAGCACTGAGCTGATTGAAGCATTTAACATTCAATTTTGTGTGTGTGTGGTAAAAGCATCAGGGCTTTTCACCAGCCAGTTGAATGATATAATGGTCAATATCAGCTTAATCCCTTCACCCTTAATGAATTATGGGTTCTGGCAACTCTGCTAATTGGTAAATCATTAAATCTCTTCATGGAAACAGTCTTGAACTGTGTCTTTTTCCCTTAACAGCAGCACAATTATTCTTTTCATTGGCATTGATATCAGAAGTTAAGTCTTCATTTCAAGAACTCCTATTGGTGAGTAGTTTTAATCTTGAATGAGGGTGAATGTGCTTTTGTTTATCTTTATAGTTGGGTTTTTTTTTTTTTGGCTGATATACTAATTAAATTGACATAAGACAGATTAACCAGTGAAAAACAAATTTAATGACTTATGTATGGGATCCCCCAAGACAGGAGAAGTCAAAGACAGTACTCAAATTGAGGCTTATATACTTTCCTGAGCTAAAGAGAAATGGTGAAAATTTGGGAAGGGTGAAACCAGTTTCACAGGAGGAAGACAATTCACAGGAACATGTACAGAGCACATACTGGGTGAACAGATGTGTATCCTGCCATGCTGTTGAGTCATACCGACCTAAAAATATATCTCTGGTAATAACGTTCTTCCTAGCACAGGGCCCATATGTAAATTGTTTTAGGCTCTTACGGAAAAAGTAAAGAGCTTTCTGAGTCGGCTAGGTCTGTATTGCTCCCAGCTCAAAACATAGACATGATATATTGTGATCACTTTCACTTGTCTGAACTGTATACATTACGCAGTCTCAAGTTTTTGCTGATTTTTGTAAACACCAGGCTAGATATTAAATATATCAGCTCATGTCTATGAAGCAAAAATATTCTGCACCTCTTTTGTTATGATGGTCAATCAACATAGCCATTAATTCTAAAATATTTACTTAGAGATTTAGGAACATATGACATGAAGTGGACCATGACTGTAGTGTTTATATTGGATCTAATATAAGGAGAATGTGAGAGGATAGACTTTATAGTAGTATAATACCTGAATGACAGACTAGTTAAGTGTTCCCTTTTACCACCTTTCGGATCACACTAAATTTTTCCATAAGCTCTAAGCCATTGTATTTCCCTAGGAAGAGACCATTGATGGTATGTCCTTGTTTCTTTTTGTTTTGTTACTTCATTTCCTGTTAACACAGCAAATTAGAGGAGAAAACAAGTTTCCTATTATTATCACGTTTACACATCTCTACACAAGGTCCCAGTATCTCGAATCTCTTCTTCATCATATATCCTTCTTTCCTGGGCTCCCTTGAAAGCAATATCTTATGGCCACAAAATTATGTTGATGTATTCTCCCCTTTTAAAGTATATTTAAGCCCTCTCTCCCACTTCCCAAGGATTATAATTGCAATGTCACTTCCTTTAGATAAGAGTGTCCTTGATCCTTGCCCACCTGGTTACAGAGGCAAATTTTCTTACTTTCAGTGTATTTCTTGGTACTCCTGAACATCAAGAATTAGATACTGACATGTGTCTCAATCAACCTCAACTGGATGTGTATCATGTTCATTCTAATTCCACACCTGCTGTGTAATAGCCATAGCTTTCTCCACTGGGTCATGTTACAATTGTCACATGCCATAGTTCCTTCTTGCCCAATTTGCAATCAGGCAGGGTTCTGATGGAGGCATATGCGTCCCTTGAAGCCTTCTCTACCCATTTGTCTACTCCAAGGAACATGTATGCCATTTGATCCAGGGGACCCACTGGACAGTCAGACCATGATGACTCTCTGACGCACATGCATTTTTTACAATATTTCTCCCAGGAACACAAAATAGAAGATACTGTTTGTCCACCTTTGTGAAAAGATAGCAATAGACCAACATTCACTCCTCAACATTGCTGTATATTTTACAAAAGCCTTTCATAACTTTTATATCACCGCTCAAAGTCATTCTGTAGTTTCCATATTTTTATTAGTAATTATAATTATTCTTCTATCTAAACTTAAGAAACAAACATATGTATTTTTACTTTTTATTTATTTTATTTTTAAAGTTTATTTATTTGTATTTAGACAGAGGTAGTGAACGGGCAGTGAGAGAAAGGGAGAGAGAGAATCCCAAACTGACTCAGCACTGTCAGTGCACAGCCCAACTTCATGCTGGATCTCATGAACAGTGAGACCATGATCTGAGCTGAAACCTAGAGTCGCATGCTTAACCGGCTGAGCCACCCAGGCAACCCCAGGCATGTCTATTTTTAAAAGTATTCTAAGTTGACCTCCCTATCTTTACTAACAGTTGATAATTAACTACCTGGTTGTTGATTAGATTTCTGTGTGGTAATCATATACATTCTGTTCAGCATTTAAAAAATTTGTTGTACCTCACATGATGTTTGTAGTTACATTTTCATAGCATCATCATGAAATCATGCTTGTACAAAACATGTTTACTTGTTCTAACTGACTGTAATCACTCTTTGCCCTCTGCTATTGCAGACATCACCCCATGGTCACTAGCCGTCCTCATTTTGATCTTTTTGACCCATGAGTACCTCCTCTGATAACGAGATAGTCTTGTTTACTTTATGAAAAGATCAGAATGTTCCAGGCTTGTTGTTGCCTTTTTAATCCAAACATGGAACTGGCTGCACTAAGGAGCCAGCTTCTTTAGATGCAAGTTAACATTACAGTCCAATATGGGTACCAAGGTGTAAATTAGGTTGAACACTGAGGATGGCACAGAGGAGACTCCTTAAATAACTCTAATGACAGCATAACTCATCTCTTCTCTGTTCCTCCACCTTTCACTGTGTGGTCCCCAACTTCCTTCTGTGCCTTTGAATTCATGTTGATGAGTCCAACTAGTTTGTAACTTACATTAATCTCCTTTGTAACAGAGGCTAACAATCTTAGGTTTTCCAATAACAGTGTGACTGTGGAAATATATTTTAAATAGTAGTTATTTCCCTTTTTCTTTTTTTAGCTACTTTTACATGTACATATATATATTACATATATATTTTAAGCTACTTTTACATGTATTATATATTTTTATATATTTATATATATTTTATATATTTATATACAAATTTACATTATATACTATATATATACAAATATATGTATATATATATATATACACAAATATATATATATATATATTTGAGATAGAGAGGATGAGCAGAGTAGGGGCAGAGAGAGAGAGAGAGAGAGAGAGAGAGAGAGTATTCCAAACAGGAACAACGCTGTGAGCTCAGAGTCTGATGCCACGCTGTGTCTTACTAATTGGGTGATCATCACCTGAGCCAAAATTATAAATGGGATGCTAAATGATTGAGCCACACTGGCGTCCCATCCTTTTTTCTACAATGACCGTTGGCCTAGGATTCCTGGAGTTGTTTTCAAATAGTGCAATCTGAAGTTCTTATATTATCAGCTATTGCTATAACTATTTGCGAAATAGAAAAAGCTCACTTCAGAGTCATGTGGAAGAACCCCAAGTCACTAAAGCCCCCAAGTCACTTAATTCAGCATCAAATTGCATTTTTTCATATTTTTTTGGACAGATAAGAAACACAAAATATATGCATAAATAATGATTGATGAGCCTTAGTTTGCACTTTCTATATATGACCCATCATTTATTGTTTTCTTTCATACATTTATTTTGTACCATATCCTTAATGTCATTATGGATAATTTAATTGCTCATATGCAATTTCTCGGGCTTCCTGGAATAGTTTTTTGTCTTTTACCTCATGCTTATGTAACTCCAATTGCTCTAAAGATGTCACAAGTTAAAAATTTTAAATTAGACATTACCAAATTTATTATGAACAGATAAGTCCTATTCAGAAATTATATAAAGGAAATCTACAAAACTAAAACCTATGCCATTGTAGTTTATTTACAGGGGGAAAAACTCACCTGAGGAAAGACTGTCTGGTTGGTCTGATATTCAAGTGTTTTTGAAGCCCACATGAATCCAATTTTTTAATTTATTTTGTTGTAAAAACAAACTTTTAAACATAAAATCAAGACCTGCCCCATAAACAGAGGCTCCTATATTGGCCCAAACTCAACAAGACCAAAATCCATGATAGTAGCGATCAGATCCATCAAGTTATCAGTGGTTATGTGAGCTAACCAGCAAAGATATTGAAGGGAAGACTACATACAATTGTACTAAATTTCCCTCAAACAATTTATCTGTATTTTGTGGGTAACTGAAATACGGGAAACATGGTATATTTTTAGTGCAATTTTAAGGACATTATTTTGGACTTTTATTTATTATTTGTTTATGTATCCCAATGATCGATTATTTACTTATTTTTAAATTTAAATCCAAGTTAGTTAACAAATA
Source organism: Proteles cristata cristata (assembly GCA_017311185.1). NCBI lineage: Eukaryota > Metazoa > Chordata > Mammalia > Carnivora > Hyaenidae > Proteles > Proteles cristata. Next base: position 17,050 of record JAESUZ010005128.1, on the reverse strand, counting down.
TTGTAATATTTGTAATTTCTGTAATCAGAAATTGTAATTTCTGTAATCAGAAATAGAATTTAGGGACTCATCACTTAATTATAACATCCAGTGTTCATACCAACAAATTACCCCCTAATGCTCCTTGCTCATTTTGCCCAACCCCCTACCTAACATTGCCAACAAACCTGTTCGTTGTCTGTATTAAAGAGTCACTTATGGTTTGTCTCGCTCTCTGTTTTATATATTATTTGCTTCCCTTCCCTTATGCTCATCTGTTTTGTATCTTAAATTCCACATATAAGTGAAATCATACAATATTTGTCTTTCTCTGAATGACTTATTTTGCCTACAATAACACATTCTAATTCTATCCACATTGTTGCAAATGACAAGATTTCATTCTTTTTGATTGCTAAATAATATTCCATTATATATATATATGCCACTTCTTCTTTATCCATTCATCATTCAATGGACATTTGGGCTTTTTCCATACTTTGACTATTGTCAATAGTGTTGCTATAAACATCCATGTGCATGTGCTCCTTTGAATCAGCACTGCTGTATCCTTTGGGTATATATCTCATAGTGCAATTGCTGGGTCATAGGGTAGTTTTGTTTTTAATTTTTTGAGGAACCTCCATATGGTTTTCCAGACTATCTGTACCAGTATGTATTTCCATCAGCAGCGCAAAAAGGTTCCTCTTTCCCTCCATCCTTGCCAATATCTGTTGCCTGCATTGTTACTTTTAGCCATTCTGATTGGTGTGAGGTGAGATTTCATTTTGTTTTGTCTTTCACTGATGATGAGTGATGTTGAGCATCTCTTCATGTCTATCAGCCACCTGGATGTCTTCTTTAGAAAAGTGTCTATTCATGTCTTTGGCCCATTTGTTCACTGAATTTTTGTATGTTGGTGTGTTGATTTTGAAAAGTTCTTTGTAGATTTGAATACTAAACTTTTATCTAATAAATCATTTGCATATAATCTCCCACTTGCTGGTGGCCTTTTGGTTTTGCTGCTGGTTTCTGTCTCTGTACAGAACTTTTTATCTTGATGAGGTCCCAATAGTTCATTTTCTTTTATTTCCCTTGCCTCAGGAGATATGTCAAATAAGAAGTAGCTGTGGCTGAGGACAACGTGGTTGTTGCCTGTTTTCTCCTCTAGGATTTTCATAGCTCCTACCCTACACTTAGGATTTTCATCCATTTTGAGTTTATTTTTGTGTATGGTGTAAGAAAATTGTCCAGATTTATTCTTCTGCATGTTACTGTCCAGTTTTCTCAACACAATTTGCTGAAGAGACTCTTTTATCTATTGGATATCTTTTCCTGGTTTGTCAAAGATTCATTGGCCATATGTTTGTGGATTAATTTGTGGTTCCATTTCTTGATCTCTATTATGTTCCATTGATCTCTGTGTCTATTTTTGTGTCAGTACCATACCGTCTTGTTGATGACCGATTGTAATACAACTTGAAGTCCAGATTTGTGATCCTACTACATCCTACTAAATTTAATATGATTGTGATCCTAGTAAATAATGAATGGTTTAACCAAGGAATTAAAGAAGAAATTAAACAGTACATGGAAGCCAGTGAAAATAACAACACGACAGTCTGAAACCTCTGAGATGCAGCAAAGGCAGTCATAAGAAGAAAATATATAGTATTCCAGGCCTTCCTAAGGAAGGAAGACATCTCAAATACACAACCTAATCTTACACTAAAGAAGCTGGGAAAAGAGCAATAATGTAGCACAAAACCAGCAGAAGAAGGGAAATAATGATTACAATAGAAATCAATGATATCGAAATAAAAAAACACACACACACTACAACAGATTAACAAACTAAGAGCTGGCTCTTTGAAAGATTTAACTAAATATATAAACCCCCACCAGATGTATTAAGGAGAAAAGATAAGACCAAAATTAATAAAATCTGGAAAAAGACAAGTGATCACAAGCATCATTGAAGAAATAGGAACAATAATAAGAGAATATTATAAGAAATTATATGCAACAAATTGGGCAATCTGGAAGAAATGGTAAATCCCTAGAAACACATAAACTATCAAAACTAAGAGATAAAAAAAGGAATAGTACAGGCCCATAACCTGCAAAGAAATTGAAACAGTAAACAAAAATCTCCCAACAATCAAAAGACCAGGGATTGATGGTTTTCCAGGGAAATTTTACCACACATTTTTTTTTAATATTTTTATTTTATTTCTAGGATAGAGAGAGACAGCGAGAACAGGGGAGGGTCAGAGAGAGAGGGAGACACAGACTCTGAAACAGGCTCCAGACTCTGAGCTGGCAGTCAGCACAGAGCCTGATGCGGGGCTCGAACCCACGAACCACGAGATCATGACCTAAGGGAAAGTCGGACGCTTAACCGACTAAGCCACCCAGGCGCCCCAAATTTACCACACATTTTAGGAAGAGTTACTACCTGTTCATTATAAAGAGGTATAAAAAAATAGAAATGGAAGGAAAACTTTCAAACTCATTCCATGAGACCAGTATTACTTTGATTCAGAAACCAAAAAGAGACCCCACTGAAAAGGAGAATTACAGACCAGTTTCTTGATGAACATGGATGCAAAAGTTCTCAGCAAGGTACTAGCAAATTGGATCCAACAAAACATAAAAATAGTATTCATAATGGTTAAGTGGGATTTATTCTAGGGCAGCAATCGTGGTTCAATATCCTCAAATCCTTTTACCTGATACAACACATTAATTTAAAAAGTAGAAGAACCACAGGATCCTCTCAATAGATGCAGAAAAAGCATTTGACAAAATACAGCTCTTTTCTTGATAAAAATGCACAGGAAAGTAGAGATAGAAGGAACATTCCTCAACATCATAAAGACCATCTATGACAGACCCACAACTATTATCATCGTGAATGAGGAAAAACTGAGAGCCTTCCCCCTTTTGTCAGAAACATGACAGAGATGTTCACTATTACCACTGTTATTCTACATAGTGTTGGAAGTCCAACTCTCAGCATTCAGCTAACAAAGAGAAATCAAAGGCATCCAAATCGACAAGGGGGAAGTCCAACTTTCACTCGTTGCAGACAACATGATACTCTACATGGAAAACTCCAAAGACTCTACCAAAACACTCCTAGAACTGATGCATGAATTAAAAAAAATCGAAAGATATAAAGTCTATGTACAGAAATAGGTTGCGTTTCTATATACCAATAACGAAGCAGCAGAAAGAGAAATCAAAGAATCCATCCCTTTTACAAAGGCACCAAATTACTAAAATATCTAGGAATAAACTTAACCAAAGAGGTAAAAGATCTACTCACTGAGATCTATAGAAAGTTTATGGAACAAATTGAGGAAGACATCAAAAAATGGAAAAACAATCCATACTAATGGATTACAAGAACAAATATTGTTGAAATGTCGATACTACCCAAAGCAATCTACATTTTCAATGCAATCTCTATCAAAATAACACCAGAATTCTTCACAGACATAGAACTAAGAATGCTAAAATTTGTATGTAACCAGACAAGACCCAAAATAGTCAAAATTACGTTGAAAAAGAAAACCAAACCCAAAGGCACCACAATTCCAGGCTTCAACTGGTATTACATCATTGTAATCATCAAGACAATATGGTACTGGCACATATAACAGACACATAGATCAATAGAAAAGGATAGAGAACCCAGAAATGGACTTACAATTTTAAGGCCACTAATCTTTGGCAAAGCAGGAAAGGAATACAGTGGAAAAACACAGCCTTTCCAGCAAATGGTGTTGGGAAAACTTCACAGTGACGTGGAGAAGAATGATCCTAGACCACTTACTTTACCATACACACACACACACACACACACACACACACACACACACACACCCTCTAAATGGGTGAAAGACCTAAATGTAAGATAGGAAGTCATCAAAATCCTAGAGGAGAAAACAGACAACTACCTTTTTGACCTCAGCCACAACAACTTCTTAATTGACATGTCTCCAGAGGCATGGGAAACAAAAACTAAAATGAACTATTGGCACCTCATAAAAATAAAAACTGCTGCACAGCAAAGAGAATAATCAGGAAAGCAAAAGGTGATGAATAAAATGGAAACAGATATTTGTAAGTGACATATCAGATAAAAGGTTAGAACCTAAAATCAATAAAGAACTTTTCAAACTCAACATCCAAAAAAACAAATAATCCAGTGAAGAAATAGGCAAAAGAGAAGAAATGGGCCAAAGAACTTTTCCAAAGAAGACATTCAGGTGGCTAATAGACACATGAAAATATGCTCAATGTCACTTATCATCAGGGAAATACAAATCAAAACCACAATGAGATACCGCCTTACACCAGTCAGAATGGCTAAAATAAACAACCCAGGCAACAAAAACTGTTGGCGAGGACTTGGACAAAAAGGAAGCCTTTGGCACTGCTGGTGGGAATGAAAACTGTTGTAGCCACTCCAGAAAACAGTATGGAGGTTCCTCAAACAGTTAAAAATAGAACTACCCTATGACCAGCAATTGCCCTGCAAGATATTTACCCAAAGAATACAAGTATGCTGAAATGAAGGGGCACATGTACTCCAATATTTATAGCAGCACTCTCGACAATAGTCAAATTATGGAAAGAGTCCAAATGGCCATCAACTGATGAATGGATAAATCAGATGTGGTATATGTATACAATAGAAAATTAGTCAGTGATAAAAAGGAATGAAATCTTGCAACAACGTGCTGGAACTAGAGTGTATTATGCTAAGTGAAGTTAAGTCAGTCAGAGAAAGACAAATATCATATGATTTCATACATATGTGGAATTTATGACACAAAACAGATTAACATAAGAAAGGGAAGAAAAATAAGATAAAAACAAGGGGGGAGACAAACCGTAAAAGACTTTTAATTACAGAGAACAAAGTGAAGATTGCTGGAGGGCACATGTTGGGTGGGGGTATAGGCTAAATGGGTGATGGGCGTTAAGGAGGGCACGTGTTGGGATGAGCACTGGATGTTATATGCATGTAATGAATCACTAAATTGTGTTCCTAAAATCTTTATTTAATATTTTATTTAATGTTCATGTAGTTTTTAGAGAGAGAGAGACAGCATGAGCAGGGGAGGGGCAGAGAGAAAGGGAGACACAGAATCTGAAGCAGGCTCCAGTGTGTGAGCTGTCATTATAGAGCCCAACACAGGGCTCGAGCTCATGAACTGTGAGATCATGACCTGAGCTAAAGTCAGACACTAAACCAACTGAGCCACACAAGCACCCCATTCCTAAAATCATTGTTACAGTATATGTTAACTGACATGAATTTAAAAAATAAATTATGAATTAAAAATTAAAATAAAAAAATAAAGCAGTCTGGTGGCTTGATGACAGAACAGAACTAGAGCAGAACTAGGTGAGGGGAGAGTTTGGTGGGATAGGTGTTGAGTTAGGGCCCCTGGCTACCCAAAGAAACCAAGTGTTGCAACGAAACTGGTTATGAGTGGGGTCAGGAATTATATGAGAAGATTTTTTTTGTTATCACAACACATCAGGGTGGGACAAAACCAGGAATCCTCAACATTTTCTGATGTGGAGACAGTCCCACAAGAGGAAAAACTGTTGCAAAAACAACAATGTAAAGATAACTTAAAAACTATAAATCTTATTCCCTATACTAGCCACTTGTTCAAGTTTTGTAACTCAAGCACTCTCGGGGATCTTCAACTAGCTGTGGGGTCTTCTGTTTTGTCCCAAATTTATAGATGTCTGAAAAACGGGCTGAAGGGGTTTATGCCATCATCCTGGAACCAGAACTTGAGTGCTAAGAGTTTGGATCCTAAGATATTTATTGGGGTTTCAACAACTATGATGTGTTTTAAGCTTCTCTAGAATGGATTGATCTCAGATAAATCATGGTCTTCCCTGTAAGGTTCACTGTTCTAATATGGGTAATATTTTTGTAGCTATAAACCAGCACCTATAATTGTTCCTTGAAATCTAGCTATTCTTAGGTTCCTTGCCTACCAGTTTCTTCTTCCAGGTAACAACTGAACTGCATTTAAACCTCAACTTAGGGGTGCCTGGGTGGCTCAGTTGGTTCAGCAGTGGAGTTTGGCTCAAGTCATGATCTCACTGTTCATAGTTTGAGCCCTGCATGGGCTCTGAGCTGACAGTGTGGAGCCTGCTTGAGAATATTTCTGTGTCTCTCTCCCTGCTCCTCCCCTCAGGTGTGCTTTCTCCCTCCAAATAAATAAACAAAATTTAAAACAAACAAACAAACAAACACACAAACAAATTTCATCTCAGTCCCCATTTAGGTAAAATTCCAGGAAGAAAAGAGTCCTGATATACCATCTGTCATTCAGCCCTACTGAAACGAGAGTAACAAGGGCGGCAGCAGCATCTTGGCAGGGTGAGCTGTTGTTTTTCTCTCCCCTTCAATTTATGTCTAATTGGACATCCATGACAGAATAAATGTGTCCCTACCCAGCGTACAAGGACACTGAGAGATCCATGCATGTGCCGCCAGAAGCTGGTGGATTGGGAACCAGAGAGGCTCTGGGGCCAAGGGAGGTGCAGCAGCCACAGCGGCAGCGCTGCTACCGGCAGAGGAGGTGGAAAGCAAAGGTGGTAGGTGAGGTCCTTCAGGCTGCTCAGGTGCTGCTCGAGGGAGAAGTCACTCTTCAGCAGCACCTGGGTTTCCCAGAAGAGAATTCTGTGACTGTGAGAGAGTTCAGAAAGGGAAGAAGGAAAAGAAACAGAATTGAAGAAATTCTACTGTCTGCCTTGGTAATTCAGGAAGAAGTTTGGGACCACTGAGATACCTTCCACCCACCCCAGTGTCCTTGGGCACACTCACAGATCCAAGTGCTATGCCCACAACTCCCTTGCCGCTGTTCTACCAGAATTTTTTTTTAATGCCAGGTTTATTTGGTGTCCTCCTAACTTTAGTGGAAAATCCACTCCTTAGGAGAAAGAAAATATTTGCTATATTGTGACCTGCTGGGAAACAAAAGGAAGTCTTGGATTGTCAATTTGTTTAAATGTTAGAATCAATGTAAACAAAGCCTTTCCTATATACTGAAGCTGTTCAAACCTTCAAGTGAGATGACAAAGGCATATTTCATGCACTATGAAAAATATATTAAGATGGTATCACACAGAAGAAGGACAATTCTCCAGGAAAGAAATTCAAAGACAAAGAGGGGCGCCTGGGTGGCTCAGTAGGTTGAGCAACGACTTTGTCTCAGGTTGTGATCTCATGGTTCGTTGGTTCGAGCCAAACGGCCTCTGTGCTGACAGCCAGCTCAGAGCCTGGAGCCTGCTTCAGATTCTATATCTCCCTCTCTCTCTGACCCTCCCCTGCTCATGCGCTTGCTCTCTCTCTCTCTCTCTCTCTCTCTCTCTCACAAATACATAAAAAACATTAAAAAAATAAAAAAATAAAGACAGAATATTGTGATCTTATTGATATATAATTTAAAGCTGCTTTTATGAAGAAAATTCAGTGAGCTACAACAAAACTTAGCTCTGTGATCTAAGGCATAACATTAATGAACAGAAGAAGTACTTTACCAGAGAGACTGAAACTGAAAAAAAGAACCAAATAATTTCCAGAGTTGAAGGACTCAACAACACATGAGATGAAAATTCATTAGGAAGCACAACAGGTGAGATAAAAGAGAAAATAGGTTATCTGGAGCATGGAATTTAGAAATGCTTAAACTGGAAGAGTAGAGAAAAGTAAGATTTCTGATAAGAGTCGAACCCTATGTGAGTAATCAAACTATTAGAACGACCCATATAAGAATAATGCATGTATCTGAAGGAGAAGAGAGGAAAGGGAGGAGTTTATTTAAAGAAATAATTTGCTGAGGGCTTCCAAATCCTTGGAAAGGAGTAACATACAAGTGCACAGAATACTCTTATCTACCAAAGGTGCTCAGATATTAAGGAAAATAAGAGCTTTCCCAGACAAACAGAAGCTGGGGGAGTTCACCACCTATAGACCGGCCTTGCAAGAAAACCAGAGAAAGCTCTTCCAGATGAAAGGCAAAGGGACTAGTGACACACAAAAAATGAAATCACGCATAACTCTGTTAAAAGTGATATAGACAGTCAAAATTAGCTTAACTGTATTTAAGAATAGTTTGTAAAACAAGTATAGAATAAAAGTTAAAAGGAGAGAACATTCAAAATAGCAATAGGCACTACAGTTGGTTAATGAATTCATAGCAATTTAATTAATTCATAAGAGGCAATTTATGACATCAAAAGCATTAAAAGGGAGGAGCATGCTTCACAGAAATAAAACAAACAATTCTAAAATTTATGTTTCAATGTTGAACTGTGATCTGTGATTTTGACCTATTCATGTTAATCCTACTTATTAGTTGGGCTTCATGGATGTGTAAATTAATATTTTTATCAAATTTGGTAAGTCTTGGCCACATTTCTCCATAGATTTTTTTCTGCTCTTTCCTCTCCTTGCGCATATGTTGGTATGCTGGACATGTTCCACAGCTTCCTGAGGCTATGTTCAGTTTTCTTCCTTCTTTCTTTTTCTGTTATTTTCATTCTTTGTAATTATTTTCTTTATTGATCTGTCTTCATATCCCAGTATACTTTCTTCTGTCACATCAAACTTGTAATCTAGAGCAACTTGTTGATTTCGAATTCAACAAATGCACATATTGTTTTATAGCTGTTTTGTTTGCTAACCCAGCACTGTGGGTCCATTCAGAGACAGTTTTTACTGACTGATCTTTTTTTCTCCCAAGTATGTGTTACTGAAACGCCCAGAATTCGAGAGAACCCCAAAAACAGACCACCAGAGACCAGAGTCAAAGCCAAGCGGCAAGGGTTGTTTATTCGCAGGTTCGAACCCGGACCTCCGCGCACTCACTCGTTGCCGGTGACGCTGAGAGAGGCCTCGAACAAAGCCTCTGCAGCCTTTTTATAGACAGAAGTAAACAAGTCATGGGGAGGGACAGATTTCCATGGTTACAAGTTTGCCATTGGTTAACATTCAAATGTGAACATATACCGTATCTGATTGGTTCCCCCCATCAGGTTTGGCTGGATCTAATTACAACATTTGGGATACCTTTGAATTCAGCCTTCTCCAGGCCCTTCCCTCAGCAAGGTGGGGGGTGGCTGCTGGCCTTTCCTGATTGGGTGTTGCCAGGGTAGTGAGGTGGAGTGACAGAGGGAACATGAAGCTAGTCGCTTGGGCAATCCGGCGGCGGGGAAGCAAGCCTTAAGCTTTGTTACAGAAGCAAAGAGAGCTGGTTAGGTGTTAGCTTCCCGCAGCGCAGGCATTTGCTCAGAAGCGGAAAAGCTGGTTAAGTTTATTTAGGCCTTTCATTCCCCCCTTTTCTTTGGTACTTGGGGAGCCAATCTTGGGTCCCATTGACTAAAGGGACGTTAAGTCTCCGGTATCTACGGGTTGGTACTGTGACCTTAGTACCATTACCTGGATTGTATTGAGCTTATCTCTGATAAAGTTTAACAGTTTGTTGAAGACAATGGGGCCTATGGTCAGAAGTAGGAGGAGTAGTACAAGGGGGCCGGCCAGAGCCGAGAGTAAAGCAGTGAGCCATGGGGACCCGTTAAACCAGGATGTGAACCATCCCTCCTGCTGTCCCCGTTCCCGTTTTCTTTTGGCGAGGCCCTCCCTGACTTTGGCCATTGATTCTCTGACAACGCCAGAGTGGTCAGCATAGAAACAACATTCTTCCTTTAGGGCTGCACATAGGCCTCCCTGTTGGAGGAACAACAGGTCTAGTCCCCGGCGATTCTGTAACACGACTTCAGAGAGGGAAGTTAACGATTTTTCTAGGTGGGAAATCGACTGTTCAAGCCTCTCTATATCCTCATCAATGGCAGCTCTGAGATTGCTAAATCCCTGATATTGAGTTGCTAACGATGAGATTCCCGTTCCTGCCCCCACTACCCCGAGACCAAAAAGAGCGGCGAGTGTCAGGGTGAGTGCTTCGTGTTTAGTTCTTACTATTTGTTGTGTCGGCGTTCCCCCGGCCCATAATTCGTATAGGTCGTTTTCTGGATGATAATTGATTTTTGGGAACATTATTACCATAGCACAATACTCCGCAGCAGAGTTAAAGACCTGGGTGTTTAAACAAGGGGTGAGTCCTGTTTTGGAACAGATCCACCATCTGCCAGGGGGAGGAATTATCCATTTGGACTGATGTTTGGGGTATTTATTGAGATTACAGCCGGGGTGTTCCCCAGGGGGAACGGTTCCCAGGCAGGTATAGTTACCAGTGACTGTCTGGAGGGTAATACCAGGGTTTCTTGGTTCCCATTTGCAGTCTGTTGGGAACGTTTCATTAGAGGTGTTGTAAGGGGCGTTAAGACCCACAGCTTCATAATAAGGGGGTCGGACATCATAACATAACCAGCAGGCTTCCATTTTGTTTGGATCTGATTGATTTAAGGCCTGATATGTGGCGTTTAACATTTTCCATAAGGATTCAGCATTTGTCGAGGCTCGTGGCTCCGACAGGGGCGTCGTAGGTTCGGTGTAATTAGTGTAATTAGCGGAGTTAAGCTCTGGCCTAGGGGAACCTTTGGGTGTTTGGTTTGGTGTATTTATTACTCGGTTAGGCCCTATGGCAACGGGTAAGTTATTAAAGATAGGGCTTTTTATAAGTCGGAGGGTGAAGAGGGCCCCGGGAAGGTCTCCTACTCTTCTCCATGACGAATACATTTTTAGTCCCCAATTTTTTCCTAATTCCCATCCGGGAGTCGATTTTCCTTTTAATGTGAACTGTATAATTACGGGATTACATTTTTGATTATTTTGGCAATTTCTATACCAATCGGAATCTGCTCTATGACTGTTTTTTGGTCGGATCTCATTCCGTTTTACCTGGATTAAATCATCTTTGGTAGGCGCCTCCCAATATATGTCTCCGGTACTTACACAGGCCCAACTAGCACAATAATAGTAATCAGCACCTCCACATTTATGTCTCCAGGATCGGTCTGAATTTTTATGTCCTGGACAAATATAAAAGTATTGCATTTTGAACCAGCTACTAACTGGTTTCTTATTATAGAGGTCTTGTATATCAAAGGTAATATTGGGAAACCATGTATTTTCGGGAGTTATCTTGGATTGTTGTTTTATAATGTCTCCCGTGGAAGTGTCGGTGAGCACCCAGGTGAGATTAAGAGGTTGGTGTGGGTTTCGGGCATGAATCTCAAATAGGACTAGCAAAAATATTAGAGGAGACAACCAATGGCGATATAACATCCTACCCACAGGAGAAAAGTGAGTGATAGCAGACATCTTTCGCCCCTTTCCCAGCTAGCTGGGGCAACCTCGGCTAATCCAATAGCTAAAAGTAAAGCGGGTACCGCGATAATAACAAGGGCCAGTGGGTGGCAGTACATCACCGTTTACGCAAAGTCAGTTTAAGCGGGTTTTTTTTACTCCGATTTACAGTCCAGGTAGTGGTCGTGTCGATATGTCCTACGAGGTCTGACAGCGGGTCAACTGGTTTGATGTGGACGTGGTGGATCCAAGCCGGGATGCTGTCTACCTTGACTGCAGTGGGGGTCGTCAGGATGATCTGGTAGGGTCCCTTCCATCGGGGCTCGAGGGTCTCTTGCCGGTGTCGCCTTACTAGGACCCAGTCTCCCGGACGATACTGGTGAGGTACAGGTGGAGGCCTTGCCTCATATAGTTCTCTTAGTTTGGGCCACACGGCCTCGAGAACTCGCTGTAAGGCCCTGAGGGAGGATAGGAGATTGTTATCTTGTTCTGATTGCATGAGTTCGGATTTTAAACCTGGTATGATCGGTGGGGGTTTACCAAACATAATCTCAAAGGGTGTAAGGCCCAATTTATATGGAGAATTACGGACCCTATACAGAGCGTAGGGGAGTAGTTCTACCCAGTTAGCGCCAGTCTCCGTGGTTAATTTAGTTAAGGTCTCCTTTAGTGTTCTGTTCATTCTTTCTACCTGCCCTGAGCTTTGGGGTCGGTATGCGCAATGTAACTTCCAATTAGCCCCAAGTATGGAAGCCAGTCCCTGACTTACCTTAGAGACAAACGCAGGCCCGTTGTCTGAACCTATCATTATTGGAAAGCCATACCTGGGCAGGATCTCTTCCAGTATCTTCTTTGCTATTTGCGCTGTTTCCTTCTTGGTCGGAAAGGCCTCAGTCCATCCTGAAAAGGTATCTATAAACACTAGCAAATATTTGTAGCCGAATTTACCGGGCTTTACCTCAGTGAAGTCCACTTCCCAGTGAGCTCCCGGTACAGTTCCTCTTTTTCGCTGGTCTTGAGCTGCAGCGTGAGGATGTGAATTCTGGAGTTGGCAAGCTGTGCAGGCAGCTACGATTTTTTCTGTTTGGTCAGAGATGTTTCTTACCATAAGTTTAGAGTGTCGGAACAGATCTTGCAACCTTCGAGGCCCCAAATGGGTAGTGTGGTGTATTCTGGTCAAAACTTCATGGCCCAGTTTATCCGGAAGGATGAGGCGGTCTCTAGAGTCTTTCCACCATCCGTCTACCATTTGGGTCATAGGCAGCTTACGCATCCAGGCAAGGTCATCTTCTGTATACTCTGGCTGTGAGGGTAAATCTCGGGGCCCAGGGTCTGGTAACTGCACAGGCAATGTTTGGACGAGTTCCTGTGCTACCTGACGTGCCGTCTGGTCCGCGAGGTTGTTTCCCCGTGAGACAGGGTCGGTTCCTTTTCGATGACCTGGACAATGTACTATGGCCAATTTCTTTGGAGCCCATATAGCGGCTAGTAGGGCCAATATCTCATTTTTGTTCTTAATGTCTTTGCCTTCTGCAGTGAGTAATCCCCTCTCTCGGTATATTGCCCCATGTATATGGGCGGTGGCAAAGGCGTATCGGCTGTCCGTGTACACTGTGATTTTTCGATCCCGCCCCATTTTTAAGGCCTGAGTTAATGCAATTAGCTCTGCTTTTTGGGCTGATGTCTCTGGAGGCAGTGCTTCTGCCCATATTATTTCAGTTTCTGACGTCACCGCGGCCCCCGCATACCTCTGTCCTTTGTGAATGAAGCTACTCCCATCTGTGAACCAGGTAACCTCCGCATCTGGTAGGGGCTTATCTTGTAGGTCTTCTCTCGTCCCGTGTATCTGTGCTAGGATGTCTGCGCAGTCATGGAGTGGAGTGCCCAGGTCGGGGTTGGGTAACAAAGATGCGGGGTTCAAGGCTGTCGGGGGGGTGAAGGAGATTCTGAGGGGGTTCAGTAGTAGGCCTTGATAGTGAGTGAGCCGGGCATTGCTTAGCCATCGGTCAGGCGGCTGCTTAAGGATACCTTCTATAGCATGTGGGGTCGTGACTTGTAATTCCTGGCCCATGGTCAGTTTGTTAGCATCCTTTACCATTAGGGCAGTGGCCGCAATTATTCGGAGACAGGGCGGCCATCCGGCCGCCACTGGGTCCAGTTTTTTTGATAGGTAGGCTACCGGCCTACGCCATGGGCCTAGGTGTTGAGTTAGGACTGCCTTGGCGACTCCCTTACTTTCATCTATGTATAGATGAAAGGGTTTGGTAACGTCTGGAAGCCCCAGGGCGGGGGCCGATAGTAGGGCAGTCTTAAGTTGTTGGAAGGCCTGTTCGGTCTCCTCCGTCCAGACAAAGGGTTGCCGTTCCTTAGTAGCTTGGTAAAGGGGCTTCGCGAGCTCAGCGAACCCCGGTATCCATAGCCTACAGAACCCAGCCGATCCCAGGAATTCCCTCACCTGACGTGGCGTCTGGGGTCTGGGGATGCGGAGGACTGTCTCTTTTCGCGCATCAGTTAGCCAGCGCCGCCCCCCTTTTAGCAAATAACCTAGGTAAGTTACCTCCGGTCTGCAGATTTGAGCCTTTTTTGCCGAGGCACGATATCCTAGGGTTCCTAGAGTGTGTAGGAGGCCTTCAGTTCCCTGGATGCAGGCTTCAGGCGTCTCGGCAGCTATTAGAAGGTCGTCTACATACTGTAAGAGGGTTATATAGGGATATTGTTGTCTGTACTCACTCAGGTCCTCGTGTAGTGCCTCATCGAATAGGGTTGGAGAGTTTTTATATCCTTGTGGCAGCCTGGTCCAAGTGAGTTGTCCATTTATGCCTCTGTCAGGGTCTGTCCATTCAAAGGCGAACAATTCTTGACTTTTGGGTGCTAGAGGTAGACTGAAAAATGCATCCTTTAGATCTAATACAGTATACCATTGTTTCTCAGGGCTGAGGGCACTCAGGAGAGTATAGGGGTTGGGGACTGTTGGATGTATGTCCATTGTTCTTTTATTAACTTCTCTCAGATCCTGCACCGGCCTGTACTCTTCACTATTGGGTTTGCGCACCGGCAGTAAGGGAGTATTCCATGCCGAGTGGCAGGCCCGTAAGATTCCGGTGTCTAGGAGGCGGCGGATATGTGGAGCGATTCCCGCCTTAGCTTCTGCAGACATCGGGTATTGGCGCACCCTAACAGGGTCTGCCCCAGGCTTAAGTTCTATAAACAGGGCCGGGCGATGTCTTGCCAGTCCTACACCCCCTGTTTCTGCCCAGGCGTTTGGAAAACGTTGGAGCCAGGGCTTCAGGTCTTGGCCCTGCAGCGATGGTTTCTGATGGAGTCTGTATTCATCTTCTAGTTTTATGGTGAGAACTGATAGGGGCTGATTATTGATATTGGTCACGGTTGGTCCCCCTGGTCGAAAGTGAATTTGTGCCCCCATTTTGGTAAGAAGGTCCCTCCCCAATAAGGGGCAGGGACTATCGGGGATTACTAGGAAGGAGTGAGTCACTTCCCCAGTTCCCAAGTTTACAGTTCTCTGGGTTGTCCAGGAGTATTTTTTAGTCCCGGTGGCTCCTTGCACCCAGGATGATTTTTCAGACATCTTTCCATAGGGCCTGACTAGTACTGAATGTTGTGCTCCAGTGTCGACTAAGAATTGAACTGGAGTCCCCTCCACTTGCAGCGTTACCCTAGGTTCGGGGAGGGGATCCGAACCCCGTACCTCCTATTCTGAGTTTTGTGTATATAGAACTGGGGTTGTCCTATCCTGCCAGGGCTTGAGCTCTGAGTGCTGTTTTTTCTTTTTAGGACAATCCCGCGACCAATGCCCTTTCTCCTTACAGCGAGCGCATTGGTCCTTGTCTAAGTGTTGCCTGGGGGGGCGTACGGCGTGGCCGCCTCCCAAGGACGGTCGTTCTTTCTGGACTAAGGCAGCTAAGACTTTAGTCATTTTTCGCGTGGCCCTGATCTGTTCTTCCTCTGGGGTATCTCGATTATTATATACATGCTGGGCGACACGGAGTAGATCCTGGACCTGCTTCCCTTCGAGGTCGTCTAGCTTTTGGAGCTTTTTCTTAATGTCGGGAGCAGACTGGTTTACAAAAGACATTACAACTGCTGCCTGATTCTCTGGGGCCTCAGGGTCCATAGGGGTATACTGTCTAAAGGCTTCCATCAATCTTTCTAGATAAGTAGTGGGGCTCTCCGTCTTACCTTGTGTCATTGAATACACCTTGGCCAAATTTGTGGGCTTGCGTGCCGCTGCCCGGAGACCCACCATTAGAGTCTGGCGATAAGTGAGCAGTCGTCCCCTACCTTCTGCAGCGTTGTGGTCCCATTCGGGTCGAGTTAAGGGAAAAGCTGCATTAATGAGGTCAGGATTTGTTGTAGGTCGACCATCTTCTCCTAAAACCATTTTTCGCGCTTCTGATTGGATTCTTTTCCTTTCTTCCGTGGTGAACAGGATTTTCAGGAGTTGTTGACAGTCATCCCAGGTAGGCTGATGAGTAAACATGATGCTCTCTAGAAGGGCTATAAGATCTTTAGGGTTATCAGAAAAACGAGCATTTTGAATTTTCCAATTATAGAGATCATTAGTAGAGAAAGGCCAGTACTGAAGTCGGGGGTTACCCGTGTCGTTAGGGGGCCCTATTTCCCGCAGGGGCAGGGTGACCGTGGAGTCGGGTGGATGGGAGCTCGGTTCCCGCTGAGTCCGCCCACGAGTACGGTCAGCTGGCCCCCTGTGACTAGTTTTATTTCTCGTAGAGTCTGAGGCCGCCATTTCGCGCCCTCTGGACTCTAACGAGACTGCCGCCTCTCGTTCTTCAGGCTCCCCTGGGGGGTCTGGCGGGGGAGCGGCAACTATCTCTGGTGGAGTCTGAGGCGCAGAAGGGAGAGGTGGGTAGGGCGGAGGATCTAGGGAGAGGGGATCTTGACTTTCAGGCAGTACCGGATATGGCTGCGTTGCAGGATCCCTCGGCCGGCGGGAACCTGGAGGTAGAAATGCCGGGGGGCCGGCTATGAGAACTTCACAGGTACCTGGTAAAAGAAATGGGGAGACCCACGGGGGGGGGGTTCTCGACCAGATCTTGCCAAATTATGATATAAGGCACCTGGTCGGGGTGTCCCTCCTTTCCCTGTAAGAAAATTTTAGCCTTTACTTTGGCAATGGTGGTGGCACAGTAAGTCCCCTCTGGAGGCCAACCAACCCCGAAAGTGGGCCATTCTGACCGACAGAGGGTGACGAATTTATTCCGATGGATGTTTAGGCTCAAATTATGGGCTCTGGCCCGAACTTCCCTGAAGTTGGCTAAGATTAAGGTAAGTGGCGTGCTGTGAGTTTGTCCCATCTCCTAGACAAGGGGAACAATGCGAGTCAGATTAATTTATGTCTTCAGGGAGGGTCCCGAGGTCCTTATAGGGAAAGATAAGATCGGTTAATCTGCAAGTGCAGCAATGGAGACACAGAACTCCAGGTTAGCTGTAAAAGGTCCCCAGATGGGCTAATTAGTCCCGAATGGGCACTGGAGGACGTCTCCGATAACAGAATTCGCTGCGCACAAATATAAAAGGCTAGCCACCTGAAAATGGCGCCGGCCCCGGACCGCGCGTCACCCGAAAATGGCGTAGGCCCCGAACCGCGCGCCACCCCAAAATGGCGCCGGCCCCGAACCGTTGCCACCTGAAGAAGGCGCCGGCCCCAAACCGCGCGCCCACCGGAAGAAGGCACCGGCCCCGAACCGTGTGTCACCCGAAAATGGCGCCGGCCCCGAACCG